>CM040126.1:348536059-350936059 GCA_022559845.1 Amorphophallus konjac
TACCAAGTCAAAAAAAAAAGGCAGAGCAGAATAAGAGAGGAGGGCGTGTTGGGTTCGGTGCTATGTATTCAGAGGGGGGGTGAATGAATATACCCTTTAAAAACTTCGCCCAATTAAGAAATTCTTCCTAATACAACCAGAAGCCCAATAAACAATTGCGGAATTCAGATTTATTAAGACAACTGAAATGGTTATAGATGAACTAACTAGTGACTTAGGAACAATGTTAACGAACTCTCAATACCACAGTCAAACATATAGTGTGCGCAGCAATGAAATGAACACATATAGAAAATCAAACCATATCGACCCTATGCATTCATCTAGCGGCAAACCCACAGAGATCAAACCACTGCACAATCATTTTTAGGTGGTTTGGTCCTGCAGACCTACATCCACCCCACACTCAAACCCGAGTGTGGATTCCGCTGACTCACAGCTTGAACAGCTGGGCATCACAGCTTGCCATACAATCCGCTGAGCAACACAGCTTGCTGTCCAGTGGAATCCACCACTGCAACCGCTGGGGATTACAGCTTACCCGTCCAGAGGCAGCACCTCTGCAAACGCTGACTAACAGCTTGAAGAAAGGATAAAAGATGAAACAAAAACAAGAAGACAATCAGCGACTGAAAGCTGTAAATGAAAGCACAAATGATATAGCTCTCGAAGGAGCAGCTCTGGCTTGGATTTGATCCAAATGCCAGATATCCACTATCTCTCTCTCTTTCTCTACTCGAGCTCTCTATCTCTCTCTTTCTCTTCTGCTCTTCTTCTCTTTCTCTTTTTCTTCTCTGCTTCTTCTGCTTCTCTTTTCTTTCTCACAGGATCGTGCAGGCTATCCTCTCCTTCAGTCGATCAGCCTCTCTACTCACCACCTCTTTGCTCCAGATAGAGAAGTCTTCTATATATAGCAGCAGCAGCTATGGCGTATGCTCTCCACGATTCCCACCCAAGCTTTAGTCCACGTGGCGGTGTCTCAGCTTCTTGGATCACGTGCCAAGTGCCAACCTCGGATCACGTGCCCAGACACCTGCAGAATTAAAGAAGAGTTTAGTCGATCAACAAAGCACAAGCTGTACAGACTTCATATAAGGCAGCAGTGTATAGACTTAAGGATGCAGTGTGTATGCAGTGTACAGACTTGGCGTGCAGGCTGCTGGACGCAATGTATAGACTTTGCGTGCAGGCTGCTGGACGCTGTATAGACTTGCTGTGCAGGCTGCCAGACAATGTATAGACATGCTGTGCAGGCCTGTGGCGTGTACACACTTTGTAAATGCAAAGCTATGGCATATATAGACTTCGTGCATGCAATGCTATGGCGTGTACAGACTTCGTGAATGTGACGCTGAAGCATGTACAGACTTCACGTATGCAGACTATGAGCATTACAGATGGTTGTACAGACATGCCAAATGAGTATGCAGACTTAGTGTGCACCATTGTGTAGACTTTGTAACATGCAGTATGAGCATAGCAACACAGTGTGCAGACTTCGTGCAATGCATGAAGCAGTGTATGGAGTTAGAGTGCAATGCATGTTCAACTGCAGATAGCAAAGTATATACATTACAACTAAATGCACTGTCATGCCGAATGAATGTACAGACTTAGCGTTATGAACCCAACCGATGTCTAGACTTTGTTAAGACGCTGAATGAGACGCTAACCCAATGCATGCAATCAGTGATGTACAGACTTGAAGATGCAATGTGCAATGTAGTGAAGTGTGTACATTGAATACGAATGCATAGACATGCTGACAACAGATGTGTGGACTTTGAAAGCAAAGGACCTCACATGCATTAGTGTATAGACTGTATGCCTGATGGATGCACTGATGCAGTATATGCACAGAGGAAGCAATGCACCGATACAATGTATGCACATAGCAGATATTGAACTGAAGCAATGGATGTATAGACTTCACGATGTGTGGACTTGCCAAAGAAAAGGCTATACAGACTTGATGCAAGCACGATGTATAGACTTCAAGCCAATGTATAAACTTCAAGCTCATGCAAGCAAAGCCAATGTATAGACTTGGCGTTTGTGTGAGCATGCGATGTACAGACTTTGTGTTGTAAACACAGGCTGTACAGACTTGCTAACATGCATGAACAAATGGCATTGTATAGACTTGGCCAATGCAGCGATGTATGGACTTGCACAGTTCTAGCTACAGTGCAAAGTATAGACTTGGAAGCATATGAACATGGCGCTGTACAGACTTTGAGTGAGAGCCCAATGTACAGACTTGGTGGAACTGAGCGTAGATAAAGATTAAGAATGTATAGACTTGCTCAGTTCAGCACGTAGGTAAAGATGCCAATGCAGTGTACAGACTTTGCAAGAAACACTAGACGCTGTATAGACTTAGCCACAAGCTGAACAATCGGATGTATAGACTTGAGATGAATGCATGAACAGTCCGATGTACAGACTTGCCAAATGTATAGACTTTAAGTCCAATGCAAAAAGGCTGTACAGACTTGGATGAATGAACAATCATGAATGTATAGACTTTGAAAGACACTGCATGAACAACATGATGCAATGTACAGACTTGGGCTGTACAGACTTGCTGCCTAGTCGATGTACAAACTTGCCTTAAGCAATGGTTGTACAGACTTCATGAACGATGTTCAGACTTTTGTGTGTGATGAACAACCGATGTATAGACTTATGCATGAAGCAAGGCAATCTGATGTGTAGACTTTCTCAACACAGTGGCGTGCAACTAAACGATGTGTAGACTTCAGAAATGCATAGAGACGCTACAGCGTGACAGCGTCGACGCAGCAGTTTACCCTGATGTGAAGTTAGATCTGGGTCAGTTCAGTGGGTCGACGCAGTGACCCCATGCGTCAACGCATCCAGCCTTATCTTCAAAGCCATCTGAGGCATTTCAAGGCTGCGTCAACCTCGTGGACTCAATGGGTTGACGCCATCTGAACTACTTACGAGAATCTGATGTAAAGACTTGAGGGGGGTCGACCCATCTAAGAAGGGGGTCGACCCACAGAGCTAGCACACTCAAGCATTATCCACAGAACAGATCAGATATAACACACTCATGCATTCTCCACAGAATAAATCAGTCATATGCATTCATGTTGCTATCATTCAATGTGATGTTCTTAACAAAACAATATGGTGACTCATTTATGTTGCTATCATTAAAACACCACATAATCATCAAAGCACAAGGGGCACAACAATCTCCCCCTTTTTGATGATGGCAACATAATGAGTCACACGTCAAACTATTCTCCCCCTTTGACATAATCAAAAAGAGAGGAAATGGTTTGAGAGACAAAATTCAGCACACAAAGTCAGAGAATGAATCATGGTTCATTAAAATGAGGTTCTCCCTTATGACAATGAAACAACTCTCCCCCTATCAACATGCAAGATGTACTACTCTCCCCTTAAAAGGAGATGACCCATAACTCCCCCTGAAGCACAGGAATGAACTCTGGTTATCCAATAAATCAATCTGAAATCTGCCATTACAAGCAATCTAAACTCTGGTTGTGGCACCTCACATATGCATGAACAGAATGAAACAGGTGAAAAGTCCACAGAACCAGAACTTATTGCAAAACAAGATGGAAGATTCCAACAGTGTGGAGAGTAAAGTGATTGATGATAGAAAGGCAAGAGTAGATAACAATCATCACAAGACATCTCAATGAATAATCAATATCAAGATTTATGTTGATCAGGCTATCTGGAAAGAATCTGATCATGAGGGATTTTAATGCTTGCACCACTTCAATAAGTCTTGAGAAGTATAGACTCTTCTATCATAAAGGGTTATGAAGTGGCAACTTAACCAATCTGATTTAATTATGATGTATACCAAATTTGTCAAATTAAACTCAATACTCATATCTGAATCCAAGTTTTAATAAAGGTGAACCAAATATTCAGATAACACTCAAAATCAATCATCTTTATCTTACACACATGATCTCAATGACTCTTTTAAGAGTTACACATATTAGTATTGATGTTAAACACTTTTTCCAAGAATATGAGTTGACAGAATTTTCAATATTTTTCATTTGAAGCACATTATATTTTTCCTAAGCAATTTAGGTTGATCAACACCTTTTTACATGAGGCACAACACGTCTCAGGTGAAGTGACCCAGTTGCTCAGTGTGATAACTGTCATTGCCTCTCAACTTAGAGAACAGAGTTAGCAATATAAGTGTCTTTTTACATGAGAAGACACCTTGATTAGAGGCCAGACTTCCCAGTTACTCAACACAGGCATGCCATTGCTCTGTCAGGTTTTTCAGTAAATTTTCATCAGAGATAACTATGGCACCTCATGACATAAGTTACTTTATTTCATTGATAAAGAACCCAGTTTCTCAGTGACCAAGACATTGCTCTGAATTCACAATTTTTCATTTAGTCAACATTTCTCAAGTTAATGTTTAACCACAGCACTCACTCTATGTATCTCTACCAAAGTAGCCTTGATTTCAAATTTTCAGATATCAGATGAGAGAATCTAAGGTTTACATGACACATGTGGTTAAAGTTTATTAAACCTTATTATTTAGATATTTTCAATTCATTTAATTACAAATCTGAGAATACATTAATCTTATATCAGTCTGATTCAGTGGTAATTCTTAAACCTATATGATAGGAATTTCTACAAAGTTCTCAGACTCAATTTCATGACATGCAGCTTAATTTCCTCAGACCAGAAAAGAAAAAATTTAGCTGACCAACTTATCAATCAGTAGAACCAAATCAGTCACACCAGCTGAAAGATGTATGAAGGATAAGCATAAGCTGGTGGAAGAGTAAATCACCAATAGAGAAGAGCATTAGAAGAGAGTTTATCATCAGACAGTAGCTGAGTCTGGAATACAGACTGATCAGCTGTTTTAGAGAGGACAGCAGAAAAATTAATTGAACCAAACTGAGAGCATTAGAAGATCCAATAAGCTAGACAGGAGGATTTCAGGTGAGTGTGAATGAGAAGATCAGAAAACTTCCTCTGTCTAGATTCATCATGACAATAGCAAGGCATGAGCAGCATAATAGTTAGTCAAGACAAGTTGAGCTCCCCCAGACTAAGTGCACGATGTGAAGGATAAAACATAAGCATCAATATGATTGATCAAAAACAGTTGGACTCCCCCTGACTATATGCATGAAATGTATTGAAAGCACATCACATGATATCAAAATTTGCATTCAGATATGATTCATGCAAATTAGACAGAAGAGAATTACCATAAGCATGATTGTTCAATTCATATTTCAGAAAGTTTCAGTTTAACATCAACAAATCAACATGATATGCAACTTTCCCTGCCTATATGAAAACTTGACCTTTGGTACTTGGCGGAGAGCCTGGTCTCAAGGACCATCTCACACATAGTAAGAACCTCCAGGCAGATTTCCCTGCCTTTTAGTATCTTACCATTTGATATACCAGGGTTATGCAAAGATATGCAGTGCAAAGAAGTCCTATATGCATTGAAATACATGCAGACTACAACAACAAGCAAATGATAGTCATGCAAAGCAGTCCTATGTACATTGATATACATGCAGACTATATGCACTAGATGACCCATTCAAACTCAGTGCAATAGATGGCAGAAGAAGAACATCAAATTTATGCAGAATTAAATTCAGTAGCTGAGTCTGGAATGCAGACTGATCAGCTAGACAAGAAGAAGACATCAGAAATCAAACAAGCATTTCAATAATTTCAGATGATGAAATTTAAACACAGTTTTTCAGAACTGACCTGAATAATGCAATCCTGGGGGTTTCATTCTTGAGTGCCTTGGCTTATTAATCCCCCTTTATTCATTCCAAGGCACACCTGCAGCAAAGCAATCACTTTGATCTTGCAGGAACCCAAGAAGTCTTGGGTCCTGAATTAGCCCTGACAGGTGTTCTGAACAATCTTTTAGCCATGTTATCATCATGATCCATTATGTAACAACTATCCATGAAATGACCATATTTTCCACAGTATCTGCATGATGTAACAGCTCTTGAATTCTTTTTGTGAACATTTGTATAATCATGGAATCCATGTGAGTTAGCATGAAGATTTCTGTTACTTGCATGAAATTTTGATTTACCATTACCTGTCCACCAGCATTCAGAAGCTCGGTGGCCAGGTTTTCCACATTCAGAACATACAAGTGTCTTTCCTTTAAAAACAGCTTTATTTCTACCCAAAAAATTTCTATTTGCAAGGAATCTGACAAATTTGGAGTTAAAGTGATTTCCCTGAGCATACCAGCAGTCCTTGACTGCATGCCCATGCTTCTCACATTCAAAGCATCTAAGATGCTTGCTTCTTGATTCATTGTTACCCCAATGATTTCCTGACCAGCACTCATCTGCCTTATGCCCAGGCTTGTTGCAAGTGAAACAAATAATATGCTGGCCTGAAGTAGATTTATATCTATGTGGGCCATGAGCATGTGTGAAAAATCTAGAATTCACATTGTTGTCTTCTTTCATTTTAACACATGCATTCATTAGATGACCACGCCTACCACAGTAATAACAGGATGCATCAAATTTCTTAGTGGCATGGTTTCTATCAGATAAATTCTTAGAATGCATTGCTTCACCAGCATGCTCATCTTCAATCAACAGTCTGCAATCATCCATTACATGCCCTATCTTGCCACAATAATGGCAGGACACTTTAGTTTTCCTGGCGACATGATTACTAACAGACTGACTAGATGCATGAGAATGAGTACATGAAGCATGAGCATTTTGCATTGACCCATTACATGCAGCAGAGCTAGCTGATTTCAAGATGTACTCAGAAATATTGTTTACCTTCTTTGTATGACCCTTCTTTTTCAATTTCTGATTATTCTTAACAGTTTTTGTTTGCTTTTCATTTTTCTGGGCTTTGAACTGAAATGCAGATGTTGAAGATGATTTCTGATTTTTATTTTGTTTTGGGGATTGCTTTAAAGTACCAGCTACATCTGAGCTTTGCACAAAGGTGGCATATAGCTGGCTTTTAGTGATTTCCTTAACATCAGAAGTGCAATTTGTTCCCCCTTTTGAATTCTTATCCTCACTTTTCACAACATTTTTTATTTTTCTTTCAGTTTTTGCAAACTTGGATGCTGAGTTTTCCAGATCATGAATTTTATTTTCCAAGGATGCTATATGAAGCTCATAACTAGCTATCTCCTGTTCACTGCAATTGACACATTCACTTAAGACTTTATTTGCAGTTTTATACTTCTCAACTTCTTGTTCCAGATTACTCAAGGTTTTTGATTCTTCATCACAGACAGCTTTTCCCTTTTCTGTGGTGAGAAGTTTTTCAGACAAGCCAGTATTTAACCATTTCAATTTCTCAACTTCAGTCTTCAGTTCAATGTTTTGTTTGGTCAGCTTCTTAACTTCTTCATCACAATTTTTATTACTAGACATCAACTCCAGTTTCTCAATTAGTTCCTCTTCCCTTTCTTCCACTTTAGTTTTCTCAATAATCAGATTTTTGTGATCCTCTTTAAACGAGGCAATTTGCTTATTCAGCCATTCATTCTCACTAAAAAGATCTTCATTACGTTCTCTTAGAGCTGAGCACATATCACAGCTTGACTCTACAGAAGAGATATGCATTGCTTCCTTGTTGATTTTCTCTATTTCAGCTTCAAGATTTTTATTCTTCCTAAGAATTTCTACATTCTCAGCTTTCGATTTCTTCAGATCAACCTTAATCCTTTCCAACTCTTCCAGATTCATCAAATGTTCATTAGTTTTCAGTTTCAGCTGACTTTCTAATTCGGAGATTTTATTGAAACCTTCTTGGTTTTCCTTTTTCAATAAGCACATTTGTTTCATATTCAAGTGATTCTCAGAAAGACATTTATCATATAATTCATTTATCTTCGGGCACTTTTCACATGATGAATTAGAATCACTTTTATCAATTTTCTTTTTCATTTTCTTATGTTATTTTCTCAAATGATCATAGGACTCCAGCAGTTCATTATATGCAACAATCCAATCATCCAGGGTGTAATTTTCGAAGATGTTTACCTGATCATCGTCTTGCTCTTCATCTTGATTGCTACTTGGTTCACTTCCTTGAGCCATCATGCATCGATCATTATCTCTATCGCAAGCAGTCTTCAATTTATCCAGGATTTCCTTGGCAGACCTGCAGGATGAGATACATGAGATTAGAGCTCTGTCAATTGATTCTTTCATTAACACTAATGCTCTAGTATTGACAGAGTCTTTCAATTTATCCTTCTCAGTCCATCTAGATTTATCTTTTGATAACTTGTGTGGACCATGAGTTATTATCTTCCAGAGATTAGGATCGGTTGTCCTTACATACCGATGCAATTTTTCCAGCCATGGGCAAAGGTCATCACCTCTGAATATCAGTGGATGAGCCATCAAAACAGATAACAAACAGATTCAAAGCACAAAGCAATCAACAGAAGTGCACCAAAACCAAATGAGTAAAGCAAAGCACTAAGTCAGTGAAGCAAAACACGATCTCAAGAGCCCCACTCTGAAATGCACCAAAAACTAGCAGGATCCTCTGCAGATTGTTAGATCTGTTAGGTCAGAGACCCGCTCTGATACCAAGTGTTGGGTTCGGTGCTATGTATTCAGAGGGGGGGTGAATGAATATACCCTTTAAAAACTTCGCCCAATTAAGAAATTCTTCCTAATACAACCAGAAGCCCAATAAGCAATTGCGGAATTCAGATTTATTAAGACAACTGAAATGGTTATAGATGAACTAACTAGTGACTTAGGAACAATGTTAACGAACTCTATATACCACAGTCAAACATATAGTGTGCGCAGCAATGAAATGAACACATATAGAAAATCAAACCATATCGACCCTATGCATTTATCTAGCGGCAAACCCACAAAGAGATCAAACCACTGCACAATCATTTTTAGGTGGTTCGGTCCTGCAGACCTACATCCACCCCACACTCAAACCCGAGTGTGGATTCCGCTGACTCACAGCTTGAACAGCTGGGCATCACAGCTTGCCATACAATCCGCTGAGCAACACAGCTTGCTGTCCAGTGGAATCCACCACTGCAACCGCTGGGGATTACAGCTTACCCGTCCAGAGGCAGCACCTCTGCAAACGCTGACTAACAGTTTGAAGAAAGGATAAAAGATGAAACAAAAACAAGAAGACAATCAACGACTGAAAGCTGTAAATGAAAGCACAAATGATATAGCTCTCGAAGGAGCAGCTCTGGCTTGGATTTGATCCAAATGCCAGATATCCACTATCTCTCTCTCTTTCTCTACTCGAGCTCTCTATCTCTCTCTTTCTCTTCTGCTCTTCTTCTCTTTCTCTTTTTCTTCTCTGCTTCTTCTGCTTCTCTTTTCTTTCTCACAGGATCGTGCAGGCTATCCTCTCCTTCAGTCGATCAGCCTCTCTACTCACCACCTCTTTGCTCCAGATAGAGAAGTCTTCTATATATAGCAGCAGCAGCTATGGCGTATGCTCTCCACGATTCCCACCCAAGCTTTAGTCCACGTGGCGGTGTCTCAGCTTCTTGGATCACGTGCCAAGTGCCAACCTCGGATCACGTGCCCAGACACCTGCAGGATTAAAGAAGAGTTCAGTCGATCAACAAAGCACAGGCTGTACAGACTTCATATAAGGCAGCAGTGTATAGAATTAAGGATGCAGTGTGTATGCAGTGTACAGACTTGGCGTGCAGGCTGCTGGACGTAATGTATAGACTTTGCGTGCAGGCTGCTGGACGCTGTATAGATTTGCTGTGCAGGCTGCCAGACAATGTATAGACATGCTGTGCAGGCCAGTGGCGTGTACACACTTTGTAAATGCAAAGCTATGGCATGTATAGACTTCGTGCATGCAATGCTATGGCGTGTACAGACTTCGTGAAGGTGACGCTGAAGCATGTACAGACTTCACGTATGTAGACTATGAGCATTACAGATGGTTGTACAGACATGCCAAATGAGTATGCAGACTTAGTGTGCACCATTGTGTAGACTTTGTAACATGCAGTATGAGCATAGCAACACAGTGTGCAGACTTCGTGCAATGCATGAAGCAGTGTATGGAGTTAGAGTGCAATGCATGTTCAACTGCAGATAGCAAAGTATATACATTACAACTGAATGCACTGTCATGCCGAATGAATGTACAGACTTAGCGTTATGAACCCAACCGATGTCTAGACTTTGTTAAGACGCTGAATGAGACGCTAACCCAATGCATGCAATCAGTGATGTACAGACTTGAAGATGCAATGTGCAATGCAGTGAAGTGTGTACATTGAATACGAATGCATAGACATGCTGACAACAGATGTGTGGACTTTGAAAGCAAAGGACCTCACATGCATTAGTGTATAGACTGTATGCCTGATGGATGCACTGATGCAGTATATGCACAGAGGAAGCAATGCACCGATGCAATGTATGCACATAGCAGATATTGAACTGAAGCAATGGATGTATAGACTTCACGATGTGTGGACTTGCCAAAGGAAAGGCTGTACAGACTTGATGCAAGCACGATGTATAGACTTCAAGCCAATGTATAAACTTCAAGCTCATGCAAGCAAAGCCAATGTATAGACATGGCGTTTGTGTGAGCATGCGATGTACAGACTTTGTGTTGTAAACACAGGCTGTACAGACTTGCTAACATGCATGAACAAATGGCATTGTATAGACTTGGCCAATGCAGCGATGTATGGACTTGCACAGTTCTAGCTACAGTGCAAAGTATAGACTTGGAAGCATATGAACATGGCGCTGTACAGACTTTGAGTGAGAGCCCAATGTACAGACTTGGTGGAACTGAGCGTAGGTAAAGATTAAGAATGTATATACTTGCTCAGTTCAGCACGTAGGTAAAGATGCCAATGCAGTGTACAGACTTTGCAAGAAACACTAGACGCTGTACAGACTTAGCCACAAGCTGAACAATCGGATGTATAGACTTGAGATGAATGCATGAACAGTCCGATGTACAGACTTGCCAAATGTATAGACTTTAAGTCCAATGCAAAAAGGCTGTACAGACTTGGATGAATGAACAATCATGAATGTATAGACTTTGAAAGACACTGCATGAACAACATGATGCAATGTACAGACTTGGGCTGTACAGACTTGCTGCCTAGTCGATGTACAGACTTGCCTTAAGCAATGGCTGTACAGACTTCATGAACGATGTTCAGACTTTTGTGTGTGATGAACAACCGATGTATAGACTTATGCATGAAGCAAGGCAATCTGATGTGTAGACTTTCTCAACACAGTGGCGTGCAACTAAACGATGTGTAGACTTCAGAAATGCATAGAGACGCTACAGCGTGACAGCGTCGACGCAGCAGTTTACCCTGATGTGAAGTTAGATCTGGGTCAGTTCAGTGGGTCGACGCAGTGACCCCATGCGTCAACGCATCCAGCCTTATCTTCAAAGCCATCTGAGGCATTTCAAGGCTGCGTCAACCTCGTGGACTCAATGGGTTGACGTCATCTGAACTACTTACGAGAATCTGATGTAAAGACTTGAGGGGGGTCGACCCATCTAAGAAGGGGGTCGACCCACAGAGCTAGCACACTCAAACATTCTCCACAGAACAGATCAGATATAACACACTCATGCATTCTCCACAGAATAAATCAGTCATATGCATTCATGTTGCTATCATTCAATGTGATGTTCTTAGCAAAACAATATGGTGACTCATTTATGTTGCTATCATTAAAACACCACATAATCATCAAAGGACAAGGGGCACAACAAGGCGATGGTTTGTGTCTCACTCTCTCCCATAGTTTCTCTCTCCCTCCTATTTAATAGAGAAGCTAATAAATTTTGAGAAGAAAAAAGGAGGCAAAGAGTCCAATTAAAACTCTTATAGGGTGTTTGGGTGTAATTTTCACCTCTTTTTTCTCTCAAAATAAAAATCAGGAATGGACAACCTACTTAACCACGTTTGGTAAGCCTCTACGATTTTTTAGGATGAAATTCCATGCCGTTGTAACTTCCCCCAAAATAAAAACAAGTATTTTCATATTTTTTTAAGAGAGCCACGACCTCTCTCTCTCCCGGTCCCCATCTCCAAGCGTCCCTCTCTCTCTCTCTCCCGGCCTCTCCTTCCTCCCTCCTCTCCCCTCTGGAGCTCCCTCTCTCTCTCCTGGCCCTCTCCCCTCCAGCACTCTCTCTCTCTCCCAGCCTCTCCTTCCTCCCTCCTCTCCCCTCCGACGCTCCCCCTGTCTCTCTCTCTCTCTCGGCTCCTTCCGTTCTACTCGCATGCTCGCTTTGGGCCCCCCTGGTCGTCTCCTTAGCCTGGTTCTTCCTCCTTAGCGTCTTTGATCCCGCTGCGACTGCTCATGGAGAAGCCACCGTCGGCCGGGACCCAGGGGCCCGCCGCCCCCTACACCACCTACGTCCAAGCCGACAGCACCACCTTCCACAAGGTGGTGCAGCGCCTCACCGGCCCCATCAATGGTGGGGCCTCGCTGAGGCCCCCGGCGGCCTCGACGGCCGCCCCCCGTGCAACGCGCTGAGGTCGCCGTGGCGGACGGCGCGGGTGGCGGGAGTCAAAAGAGGCGGCCTCTAGCGCTACAGGAACGCTTGTACTGGAACTCTTCGCCAGTTCGATTGTTACTTCCTTTTTATAGGTGTAGTAGTAGGGGGAGAGGAAGGGAGGGGGAGAAGGGAGAATAAGACACGGAGAGGAGGAAGACGAGAAGAAGAAGAAGAAGACGGGGAAGAGAGGGAGAGGGAGAGGCTCGTCATTCAAGATTATGGGGAAGAGCAGATACATCCGTCAAAATATTGCCTGCACTTTTTTGTCTAACAAACAAGTTTACTTAAAATTTAAAAATTATGGTGTTGTTGCCAAACATAGAGTGGTTTATTTTCACCAATTTTAAAACTTAGGTTGAAAATTGATGTCATAATTTTTAAGATAGAAATAGTTTTTTAAAACAAGTGTTCCCAAACACCCTATTAATCACTTGCGCCCCTCACCTCTCTCTCTCTCACACAGCCAGATGGGTTATGAATGGGGATAAATGGCAATTTTCTCAAAGATTTTTATGAAAATTACCCACAAGAAACAAAAGCAACCCAATGGCCATTAGTTTGGAGTGGGGACAAGTGCCTATTTTCCAAAGGATTTTTATGAAAATAACCCTAGACTCGAGAACCACCCAATGGCCATTCATTTGGGTGGAAGCAAGGGGTATTATGAAAATTTCCCTAAGGAACAAAAACCGTCCAATGTCCTCTCCCACCAACCTGCGCCCTTTCTCTCTCTACTCTCCCTCTATTTTCTCTCTCCTCTTTTAGAGAGAAAAATATGCTAGTGAAAAGCAGCCCAATGGCTCCCTCCCTCCTGAACTGCCTCCATGTCTCCTTAATGGCCTCCATCACGGCCTCCATCTCTCTTCCTTAAAATATGGTCATGGATCATTGGGTAGGAGAGAGAAATAAATGGTTAAGTTTCAAGGGATTTTCTTGCAAAAATCTTCAATCAGCCCCCACTCTCAAAACCAGCCCAATGGGATTAAAAAAAATAGAGAAAGCGGTTAACAATATTTTCTAAACTCAACTAAGAATGGCCCAATAGGGGGTGTGCATGAATTTTCGAAGCCCTTGGGAGCCTATAAATAGCCCTATGGGGACCATTTGAGTAACGAGAAAACCCCCAACAAGATTTCTGCGTTCTTTCTCTCCCCCACTCAGGTGAGAGTCATGGTTTAAGGCCTAATTTGGTTAAGTCTCACCCATGATCTAATGGCCCAATTAGGACCGATTAGCCCAATTGACTCGGACCACTGAGTCCAGTATGCTTAATAGGCTCGTCATAAGCCCATTGAGGCCCAATTGGCTCAGACCACTGACTCCATTACGCCCATTTGGCTCGTCATCGGCCCAATTAGCCCAATTGGCTCGGACCATCGAGTACATTATGCCCAATTGACTCGTCATAAGCTCAATTAGCCCCAATTAGCCAAATTGGCCCAGGCCACTGAGTCCATTCTATCCAGTTGGCTCATCATAGGCCCAATTAGCCCAATTGGCTCAGACCATTGAGTCTATTATGTCCAATTGACTCGTCCTAGGCCCGATAAAGCCCAATTAGCCCAATTAGTCCGAACTACCAAGTCTATTATGCCCAATTGGCCCGTCTAAGTCCATTATGCCCAATTGATACATCAAAAAGCCAATTGGCTGAACTACCAAGTACATCAAGCCCAATTGATGCAGGTTGTTAAGTCTACGTGACCCAATTGGGGCCAATCAGTCGATGAGTCCAATCTTTTCATGTATTTGACTGATCTGGCCCAATTGTCATGTAATTTCTATATGAATAAGAATAAAAATCAATATTTTATTCATGTGCCTTGTTATGTGTGTGTGGAATGTGTGATGCCGGTCCTATGGGTGAAATACCCTAAATGTCCTCCTGACCTCAAACGGACCTTAACCAAGCCATACCCTAGCCGAGATCACCAAAATACCCCTTACATAATAAAAATCTTCAAAAGTCATGAAAAATCCTCAAGAAATATGAAAAATACCCAGAATACCCAAAATAGCCCCGAAACCCTAGAAAGATGCCCAAAATTATGAAAATACCCCTAAGACCATAAAAATCCATAAAACTCCCTAAAATCCCCAAAAGTATAAAAAATCTCCAGAATGCCTAAAATAGCCCCCAAAAACCCTAAAAGGTGGTCAAAATGACCAAAATACTCTTAATGCAAAAAAATCCCTAAAATCACAAAAAAAAATCCCCAAAAAATGTTAAATCTTGAAAATATCCCTCCAAACCCTAAAAATCCTAAAAAATGACCAAAATACCCTTAGGACATAAAATACCCCCAAAATATACCTCATGGTTCTAAAACCTACCAAAGTCACAAAAACATGGTTTAAACCCTAAAATGATCTTTAAAACCCATGAACATGTAAAATGACCAAAATACGACTCAAATGACCTAAAATCAAACCAACCCAAAACCCACCTAAAGTACTTTTTAACCCATTACAAACTGGAAAGTGTGTTTGCAAAGCCTGTGTGAATGGTGCATTTATATATTTATGATTGTTTGGCATCTATGAGCAGTTAATCAAAGGTTTTCGGCCATCTAGCGGATATAATTAACACCGATTAAGGTCGGAGGAGAAAGGTCCAGCACATGAACCCATAAAACCTGGTGAACATATTCCATAATATTCTAGGGATTTATTCCATAGTCCCAGAATATATATATGATATATCGACGTGATATTTTTCATGTTCCCACAACCTCAGCAAGAGAAGAGGGAATACGATATGAAGAGAAAGCAGATAACAAGGTAAAATAAGAGGGGGAAACACGAGAGTAGCATACATGGTTTGAGATGGGATGTTCAGTATAAGTGTGAACACCCTTCTTAAGAGCAATACGAAGGTCAAGAGAAGCGAAAGTATCATTTGAAGAAAAATCCTAGGAGGGACCAAAAGGCACAACAAACTCCTGGGATGGTGAATCAGTAGAGGGCCTCAACCGATGCCAAGTACCCCCAGAGTAGATAATAGGAACTTGCATAGTCATATCATTAGTAGGACCAACCAGCAAAGGAGAAGAAGACACCAGGAGGGGAATATCATAGCACAGAGGTGTGGGAACACCAAAGAAGGGAGGACTAGTAGAAGGTGGCTCCCCCTGAGAACAAACAGGGGAAGAAAAATAGGAGTGAGACTCAAAGAATGTGACATCCTATCAGACATACCGACGCCCGGTTTGAGGGTCAAAACACTTGTAACTCGCAAACAACATGGGAGATCAAGTTTTGTGTGGCCGAGAGTAAGACAATGGATGAAACAAAGACAATCAAATACACGAGGTGGTAAAGGGAATAAAGGCTCAAAAGGGGGCAACGCAAGAAGAGGAATACAATTTCCCAAGGTGTGAAATGGCATCTGGTTGATGAGGTAGGAGGCGGTGAGAATAGCAACACCCCAAAATTTCTTGGGGAGGTCGTGATGTAACAGAAGAGCATGAGCGATCTCAAATAAATGCTAGTTTTTGCACTCAACAACATTGTTCTGCTAAAGTGAATTGACACAAAGACTCATAGATGATGCCAACATCTTCCATGAACAAATTGAGACTCTTCTTGAAATATTCCCGAGCATTATCAGACCTGAAAATTTTAACCATCCTGTCAAATTAATTTTCAACCATCTTGCAAAAGACTGGAACAAGGCGAGAGACCTCTTCCATTGAGCGCATAAGATAAATCAACAAAAATGTGAGTAATCGTCAATAAGACTGGGGAAATAATGATGACCATCCACAGAAGCAATAGGACATGGTCCCCAAACATCAGAGTGCACAAGTTGAAAAGGAAAAGCACTACTCGTATTGGAATTTGGAAAAGCCGTGTGACAATACTTTGCTATGACAAACTTGACACTATAGGGACTCAACTAAGACAAATTGAATTTTTTTGCGAAACAAAACAGAATTGATTGAAAAGAGACATTGTAACGACCTGAGAATCCGATTACCGGGAAGGCCCGATAACCCGAGACTCGCACCGCCACCCACGAGCCCGAAGACTAGGAAGGGTTAAAAGGATGGTGTGGAGACTACACAAGTATCACAAATAATTGCAGGAATTAAACAGTTATAATATTAAGCAGGAAATAAATTAACATTTTACATGGTCCACAATATAAAATAACAACAATAACAATAGTCCACGACTAGTACAGTGACAAGGAAGAAAAGTACAGCTACACGGGACATACCCCGGCTCTGACCTCTGGCACTACCTCTGGGCACCCGCACCACGCTGCACCCCAGACGCGCTCCCCTGGGGCGGCGCCTCACCTGAAACACGGTGAAAACACGCAGGGAATGAGTCTCGGAACAAGACTCAGTAGGGATCACTCGGACCCTACCTCGTAAAACGAAAAACCACTACGCTAGCGGTAGGAAAGTACCTCGGAAGGGAAAGCCCTGTACTCTACAAGACAAGACCCTACGGCACGCAAACCGACACACGTGCCACGGAGAGAAGACCAAAGTTCAAAGGTCGAACCGGTAAAACCCGAAGGTCGGAAACACTCGACTGACAGTCTGTCACTCCGTACTCGACAGGAGTACCACCCACTAGAAGCACAGCCGGTAGCGTCCCCTGACGTCTTACACCGCGCCGCAGGTGAACCGCCTGACGTGATAGGTCCTACCCGAGGCGCAGACACCGTACAAGTAACCACGAACAAGTGACTAGCTGGGGTCACGCCCGTCGACGTGCGTCCACTGTCCCCAACCACGTGTGCACACACAGACCACACGTCCTAGGTCTGGCCCTCTGACTGGTTTTCCCCTGGCACTGGACTCTGATTTGACGAGGGGCCCGACGGTAACCAGTCTAAAACCGTCCTCAGGGTAAGCCTCTCCACCTACTCCCAGGCGGGACCACTCGCGTGTAAGCAGGCTACGACTAGTGGAGGGTCACAAAGAGTAGACTCTCGAGTCAACGGAAAACAACTTCGCAATGGCAGGTACGAGAAACGCTCCTTGTACCAACACCGACGCACGGTGACACAAGCCGGAGCCACCACCTCCCGGGACCCCACGGCACCCCCACGTGTGGCCCCCACATGATGCCCAGCATCAGTCAGACCACGGGTCAGCACAGGGATCGAGACTAGCTCGTCCGGGATTCGAATCAGCGAGGAAAGGGAGTCGCGGTCACCGGAGGACCGCCTCCCGTGGTCGCGGTCGACCCAGGACCGCTACCACCTAGTCGCGGACCTCCTAGGACCGCGACCACCCTGGTGCAAGAAAAGCTGAACGCTGTCGCCTGATGACCGTCTTCACCTGATAGCGGTCTCCAGGAGACCGCGACCAGACTCCAACTGTCAAAAAACCGTCTCGAAGACCGTGTCGGACCCCATGGTGAAAGCGGTCGCCCCCTGACCGCCACCAGCAGTCGCCGTCAGTCGCAAGACCGCGACCGCCTGCCGACAGAACAAGCCCCAACGGTCGAAAACCCTGGTGAAGGCGGTCCCCACCCGACCGCTACCAATGAAGGCGGTTACTGGTGGACCGCTATCATCTCGGAAAATCGAGAACGGCGGGAAACGGCCGAAAACTCCATTCCACGCCCCAATCACCCCCGGGTGATGGGGAAACAAAGGGGGAGCTCGTCCCCACGCCCTAGAGCATCGAATGACGCCCCCAAAACTCCAAATGGCGCGGTAAAAACTCTAAATCGGCGCTCAAACCCCGAATCATGCATTTCCCGTCCCGAGCTCAAACGAACCCCTCTCGGCTCCCCGTCGGCCTAGAAATCACGGGAAAGGAACGCACAGAGGTAGAGGACCGTCACCCTACCTCGGGGTTGCCCGAAACGTGGCGAATCGCCGCCGATCCTCAAGAATCGCTTGAAGCTTCACGAACTCCCCACGCCCTCACCGAGCACCGAACACCGCCGCGATCGCCACACCGCCGCCTACGCCACGACGCCGTCGCCTCGCCGCGTCCGCAGCCGAAGGAGATGGCGCCGGGGCTAGCACCGGAAGAGGGGGGCGGTCACGGTGGAAACGCACGGGAGAGAAGGGAGGAAGAAGAAGAAAGAGAAAGAGGAAAAGAAAAAAGAAAAGAAATGGGATTATATAGGAAATGCGGTTTTTCGGAAAAATACCGAAAATAGAAAAAAATATTTCCGGAATCCTCGGAACGCACCGATCGCAACGGTACCACTCGTGCCTGGGGGAACCGCCCGGTTCGCCCGCAGCGAGCTTCCGAAGAAAAAGCCGAAACACACGCCGGGAATCGGAAAACACACGCGGAAAAGCCGCGGAACGCCTCCGGACCTCAGAAACAACTCCGGATCGCGCCGATCCGAACACGAAAGATGTCCGAAACGAAATTTCGGACACAACGGAACCGGACACTCCGAAAATCAGATCCGAGACCCACGAAGAAAGCATCCGAAAGGTCCGGGATATTACAGCCCTCCCCCCTTAAGGAATTTCGTCCTCGAAATTGAGAACAACCCAAGGGGAAAGAAGAGGAAGACTCACTCAAACAGGTACGGGAACTGCTGACGCATCTCGTCCTCACGTTCCCACGAAGCCTCACCACCAGAGTGTCGTTGCCACACGACCTTTACCAAGGGAATAACCTTGTTCCGCAGGCGCTGCTCTCGCCTATCCTCCACGCGGATCGGAAACTTTGGGAGAGAAAGATCTGGAGTCACCTCAGGCCAAACGGAAAACTCGAGCACATGAGAGTCATCGGGCATTTACTTCCGCAACATCGAGACGTGGAACACGTCATGCACCGACGCCAACTCAGGAGGTAACTACAACCGGTAAGCGACCTCACCGATGCGCTCCACAATCGCGAAAGGACCAATATAGCGGGGACTCAGCTTCCTACGTCGTCCAAAACGCATCACCCCCTTCATCGGAAAAATACCGAAAAATAGAAAAATACATTTCCGGAATCCTCGGAACACACCGATCGCAACGGTACCACTCGTGCCTGAGGGAACCGCCCGGTTCGCCCGCAGCGAGCTTCCGAAGAAAAAGCCGAAACACACGCCGGGAATCGGAAAACACACGCGGAAAAGCCGCGGAACGCCTCCGGGCCTCCGAAACAACTCCGGATCGCACCGATCCGAACACGAAAGATGTCCGAAACGAAATTTCGGACACAACGGAGCCGAACACTCCGAAAACCAGATCCGGGACCCACGAAGAAAGGATCCGATACATTTCCGGAATCCTCAGAACGCACCGATCGCAACGGTACCACTCGTGCCTGGGGGAACCGCCCGGTTCGCCCGCAGCCAGCTTCCGAAGAAAAAGCCGAAACACACGCCGGGAATCGGAAAACACACGCGGAAAAGCTGCGGAACGCCTCCGGGTCTCCGAAACAACTCCGGATCGCGCCGATCCGAACACGAAAGATGTCCGAAACGAAATTTCGGACACAACAGAGCCGGACACTCCGAAAACCAGATCCGGGACCCACGAAGAAAGGATCCGAAAGGTCCGGGATATTACAGACATGATCCAGACGACCATACCATAACCTAAGATCTTCTAATCGCAGGTTAGCACGCCCACTAATGGAGGACTGAAAGGCCACCAATCCACCAAGCTCAAAATGACAGATGCCGCCCGCTTCACGAGCAGTCCCAATCGTTTGCTATGTCCCTAGGCCCTGGAAAAACATAATGAGTAGGAAAAAAAGGTTAAGGAACAATATAAAGACTTGGTGATGATACTCACAGGAAAAAGATTGATAGAAAGATGAGGCACATGAAAAGCAGAAGGGCTGAGTGATCATTAAGATAGATGGTCCCCTTCTCGACCATAGTGGCGCGGGTACCATCAATAATGGTCACTTTGTCCTAACCAAAACACAAGGAATAAGAAGAGAAGTGGGTATACCGATCATATGGTCCGTAGCTCCAGAGTCAATGACCCAAGGTACAGACAGTGGTGGCGGCACTAAGGGCCATCCCAATAGTACCTAAACTAGAAAAGGGAGGGATACCATTAGATGACCCATTGGAGGCACTCAATGTTTGAAGTCGACAACATAGGCGGGTGGGAAGTGAAGCCTCCACCAATAGAAACATCAGAGGCCTATAAGACAGTTGCATTTCCCTTCGTAGTAGAGCCGCTTTTCTTGGACTACGAGGATTCTTTTCAAGATAGAGTTCCCAATAGATGTCAATTGTACAATTTTTACGACCACATTGAGAACAGTCTTGATTGTCCTTTGACTTGCCAAGAGGGCGGTCTCCTTGCTCGCTTTGTTGACACTGCTAGCCAACGTTGTAATATTGTCGCCCACTCCAAGCTGCTTCTCATGGCCTCTATTGAGGAGGGGATCCAAGCAGAGCAATATTTGAAGATTCTGAACAAGCAGGAGGGCTATCTCAAGAGGCGCCAATGGAATTATCGGCTGCGACGCAACAAGCCAATCAATGTTTAGGCTCAAAAAACTCGAGGAGCCTACTGGTGCATTGCCTTCGGAATCTGCAAATAAAGGCATGCATAATGCAAAGGTTAGGAGGCACTTAAGTGAAAAGACAGTGAAATCCATCTGTGTACAGGAGGATAGGTTTATACCTAAAGTAGAGCTTTGCCCCTACTGGGGCCTCCCCTCCTCTAGCCCTAAAAGGATTGCATTGTCAATTGAGATAGAGGTTGGAAGTAGACCGCCTTGTGCCTCGCTTGTGGTGACTTCTAAAAGGAGAACAACAACAAAATAAAATGATGATTCCAAAGAAATCCTTTCCCAAGTGAAATGGAGGGATGGGATTCTACAGACCTGGTTCCACAACAACGCCTTCAATAGGAGTGACAGGAATAACATCGTCTGAAATAGAGCCTGGGCTCTCGTGTCCTCCAGTGCATCTTGTAAGCTGCCTCCAAGGTGAGAGGCTATGGTGGGAGCAGCTAATGGAGATATTGATTCGATATCAATATCAGTGTCATTGCCTTGGCTCCCTAAGGGGGTCCGAGGAGCCAGATCCTCATTAGGGACTTCTAGGCTACCCGGATCCTGTTGTGTATCGGTCTACTCTCCAACTGCATCAAGGTAGGTCAATAAGATCAAGCATTCATAATCAAAAAGGGGAAGAAAATACAAATAGAAGATATGATCTCCCCCCTGAATGGATATCTGCCCTGAGACTCCATCACACTGATAGTGCAAGTCAGACATCCTGTCGTGAAAAGCGACAGAGTTGGAGCTGGAATATTTGTTGCTAAATGGTCCTCTCCAATTGTGGCCCCGTCTTTGGGAAGGCCACTCGCCTCTAGAGTCATCATCATTGTTCGACAGCCCCGCACCCAGATCAGATTTGATAAGTTCTGTAAATACGCCCACCGAGGCCGACTGACCCTCAGCTGTGTCATCTACAAAAGAATAATAGGAGGAATGAGATGACGGGGGCAACAAAATAAATAAGAGGGAAGCAAAAGAGAACAGGTGCCGTACTCACTTGCACCATCCCTTACCTCCCCACTCTCAAGATAAGTCCCGAGACTTGAGGTGGAGCCTTTCTCATAGGTGGAGCTGGAATATCCTCTGCTAGTAGAAGAACTTCAACCCTCCCCCCTTGAAGAACTAGAGCTCCCCTCACTAGAGGACAAGTGGGGATCATCACAACCGGCAATAGGAAGGGAGTTGCCTTGCTTAGGACTAAAATCAGGACCCTCTATACCAGGGGAAAATATGGATTCCTAGCATCGTGAGATGCAGGCGAAGCGTGGTCTCCTGGATTTTCTACAAAGTAAAGCAAATATTTAAGGAAAAGAGAGAAGAGAAAAAGAATCCCTCATCTTTTATGAGGTAAATAAGTAATGAGGGAGGAAAAGAACCACTTGAGCACACTTGATGAGTGCCTCACGAAGTTCCCCTCAACCTCTGGTAAAAGAGATGCATCAGTAACTAGCGTGTAGTCGTCAAGGAGACGCGTCAGTTCGTCAAGGGTCATCTCTTGCCCAATCATCTCCTGTTGTGTAGGGACATCCCCTGGAGTAGGGAAAAGATAATTTTCATCGCAACTTCAGGAGGGCCTGCATTGAAAAAGGAAAAGTGAAGGGGTGAGACAATTATGGTTACCCATTGGAGAGTAATAAAATTTCAAAGCCGGGAAAAGCCACATACTTGCGGCCTGATTCTCGGTGGGGGCCGCCTCTTCAATCCTAGGACCAGAGGTGAGTCGGTCATCCTCCACGTTATCATCTGCCCGTGGCCTTTTCAAAGCGACGGGAGGCTCATCTGGCGTCAGGCCTGGATGATCAGTTGTCGGAGAGGCTGCCACGTCGCGGTCACTGTGAATATCCTTTGTTAAAAAAAAGGAGAAAGAGAGGAGGTATTGCTTAGCTAGGGCATAACATAAATCCTACTGACAAAAGATGTGTAAAGGACAACGCCCTACCTGTAGACCCAAGCTATCTTAATGGCTTCAAAACAATGGCCTCGGGTTTCAACACAAGCACTCGGGCCGCCTTCTTTACAGCCTCTATATGTCCTTCGGCGTATGGGCTACCTCAACATGCGAAATGTAATCCACTGGGCCAGCAGAACCAATGGCATTGATGATGGGGGCCTTCCATTTACCCAAAGCTTTGTTGACAAAATTACCCTCAAACAGTAGGCTGTTGAACCAACCATTCTTCCTCAAGCCACATTCAACCCGGAATTGCTCCCACCATGAATAAGTAACTGGAGAGCTAGAAGTGGGTCTTCGCTGGGAGGAAGAAGCGGCAACAGCCTAGACAGTGGCACTCTTTAAATGCTTGAAAGCCCCGGTGTATGGATGCTTATCCACAGGGATAACACATTTTTCTTTCTTCCATGTGGCCGCTATATGTTTTATGGCACTGGCGGCACTAGAGAAGTAAGACCTCACGAAATGGGGGCTAAGAGATAGTGGCAGCAGCTCATTCTTCCTCAGGCACTGCTCCTCCACTTCCCTCAAGGCATTGACAGGTTAGCTGAATATACAACTATGCTTAAACCACCACCTAGCGAAATAAATATCAAAGCACCCGTAGCGGGACTATTCTGGGATAAGGCAGAAGTTCTTTCCTTCCCGAAAGAAGAAGTCCCACCAGGCAGCTGAAATCAGGTGCACATCTTTCCCCTTATACTGTCTCGAGCTCATGGGAAAATTTGAATTGGGAGGAATACTTTGGTCATAGCCGAAATTCCTTGCGAACCTGTGTGGGTAATAAGGCTCAGAAATTGCTATGCCACCCCAGCGAAATACCAATACACTAGGTCGCATGTTGTACACCCACTCAATATAAGCATACGATGAAAATTCTGCATGAGCAGACACCCAGCTGATAACGAGGTCTCCCTCTTGTACAAGAAAAGGCCGAAAGAGATATGAGCAATGATCAAATCCCAACTATGTTCTGTCATTAGTCGGCAAGAAAGACAAGACCCGGCACACGCCAACTAACTGCCTGAACATGTCTTGATCGGTAAGGCCGCAAAAGGCAAATATCAATGGCGCCGTGGGATTAGCCACCTCCAATCTATATGAGAATTCTGGGAATAGTAGCCCCGCCCAAGCTCCTACATAATGAGAAGACATCAAAATGTTCTTGTCCCGAGGCGAGAAGCATGTCGCCAAGGCTCCAAGGTTGTGATATATATTGGCTAGGGCAATAGGAGCAAGTGCGACCCTCTGACCACAGACCATCAAGCAAGTCGGGTAGAACACCTCTGCCCGAAAGATCCCCTCTTCACCATGAGGAATAACAAAGATTGCCAACCAGTAGGCGAGATAAGCAGCCAAGTAAAATAAGAGGCAAAAGCTCTCGAGAATTCCAACTCTTTGGAGCAGCATATATATGCTGAGGGTGTTGCTCGAAGCTGAGTTTTATTTCGGTGCATTCACTCAAGGGTTTGTTTGGCTCAGTAAATTCGTTATAATAACATAAAGGCCTGTTATAAAAGTGACGGACCCAAGCCTTCAAAGTCACCCCGGTGGTGTGAGCAGAATCTTTCTTGCCTGCTCGGACCAAGTCCCTCCAAGCCTTCATCAAAAACCTATGCAATAAGCAAGATGATACTTGTCGTCACCATAAGTGTGATTGCAATGCAAGTCATCCAAACAAACTTCTTCATATGCTCGACCGCAAATCGAAAGACCGAAAATCCTATGAAAGGCCCACAGGTCTAAGGCGGTCTCGCCCTAAGCAATAGCAAATATATTCCAGCGAGGATTAAACCGCTCAACCAAGCCTTGCAAGAGGCCTATATTTTCGGGGTAACAATACAGAGCTAATGTCACAGCATGCTGAATCCCCACCAACTCAAGGACCTCGCCATAATAGTGAAGAATGCCGCTTACCCATTCGGTGGCCCCTTGGTGGAAGCTATGTGAGGGAATCACAAACCATTTTTCATACTAACTGGGGGCTTTAAACCCCAATATCCAGTCCAGTAAACATTCCTGAGCATAGCCGTCTTCGACAAATTGTGTTCCGGAAGGTGACAACACCATTCCATCAACTACAAAATCGCTACGCTTGTGTTGGCCATACATATTCCAGACAGCTGGTTGCAAAGGTGAAGTACAAATTTGGAACTTCTCAAAGCTGCTGAAAAAGCCCAAGAGCTTCTGATCGGGGAATTGTGATTGCCGCATGAAGTCTTCAAGATAGCTCGGCCAAAATAGAGTGCATGTCTCCTGCATGATGTCCCTTTCCAACAAAATCGCCCGCTCAAGACGACACCGCTCAGTGAAGATCCGGGTCGTCGCCTTCCATGTTAGAAGAAATATAGCTCTGTATGAAAGAACAGAGATGATGATCCAATGGATAGTGCGGAGGATGTTCCCCGGAACTGCCATACTTATAGATACCATTCTCTTTAGAGATCCTTGCCAGATCAACCATACCCTCGGTGGGGCTCGCCTCGCCAGCCAGTCCATCGGCGATCCATGACAATCAGCGGTCCACTGAGTCAAAATTTTCGGCTATTATAGTGGGCGGCCCAAATGATGGCATTGGTTTGTTGGTCCGCTTGACATGGCGATCCTCAGAGTCTTGGGTCAGCTCTCGTAATTTTGGGTCTCCTCCAAAGCGAGCCATGATGGAAGATTACTACAAGACAAATTTCAATTTGAGGTTAGTAAACAATATCAGTACAAGGGCAAAGAAGAAAAAGAAGAAAGGAAAGATTCATCACATTAAAAAGAAGTCAACGGTGGAGGTAGAAAGACATATATGCTCAATCGAGATCCACAAGTGACATCACAACCAACATAGAAGACCCCATTGTATCGAGAGAATTGAATGAATGAAAATATTTGTTTTGTTGACAAGCAAAGTCAGAAGTAAATATAAGGGCCCCCTATCCCAACGGGTAAGTCGGAGGGAAAGAAAATAGAGGTACACAAGCAACATCTGACGGATGTCCCGTGGGGGGCATTTGTTGAACCAATTTATTTTCCCTCAGAGCAATTAGGGGAAAATGAAATTTAAATCCAGTGGCGGACATGAAAAGACACAGAGTCTATGCTGTCCCAATGTCGGGTGACACTTACGTGCCCCGAGGAAATTCCGTCGGGTATGCGGAATGACCAAAGTACCCACAAAAAAAAGTGCGCAAGGGATTAATATTTTGCAACTCACATAGTGAGTAAAATGAGTGAGGAGGGCAAAAACTTGAAAAAATGGATCCCTTCCGCACAATAAATGGTGCAGGGAGCCACAAACAAGACACAAAAGCACCAAACACACGTGGAAACGTCGTTTTCCCTTCTTCCACGTGGAGCAAATGAACAGTATGAGACTTTATAGAGGCCTCCACCTCTTTTCCCTCCATATGAGAGGTTTGGACCGGATCCAACCCCCAAGTGGAGGGGTTTGGGCTGGATCCAACCCCCACATGGGGGCGTTTGGGCTGGATCCAACCCCACATGGCGGGTTTGGACCGAATCCAACCCCCAAATGATGTTTTGGACAGGATCAACCCATCTTAGAGGAATTTTGACCAGTCAATGCCCTAGGTTGGGACCTTCGGACCGAATGGAGCCCAAGGTTATGAGATTTTATCCTAATTAAGTTTCACAAGCGGTATTCTACCCTAGTTAAACCCTCAAAAGGGTATGTTACCCCCAATTAAACCCCACTTAAGGGATGAAGGCCGGCCGGTTGTATCACGGGCTGGTCGTCCAATAAGTACGCCATGATAAAAAATCATTGGTGAAAATGACCCTGGTGGATCGGCAAAAAGCTCACGGTGGCGTGAAGGCATGGAAATGTGGTACCTTCTTCAAGGCCATGAAGGTAATGTCCGAGCCGGCTGTCCGGATGCCTCCCAACCACATGAGTTCATTCTAAGTGAGAGCTATTCCATCGACAATGCAACCAGCTTTGATGGAGCTCAGCCTAAAGGTCCGATCGTGCCAAAGGAAGATGAGGACAGCAACAACAATGATGGTCGTCACTGCAGCAACAATGACATCACTGCAACAACAATGACAGTTGTTACTGCAACAACGACAACAACAATAATGAAAGTCGCTTGACAGTGGACTCCCACATCCAAGAATTCCCTCATAGCAAGGGCACCAAACTTGAAGAAATCCCCTTCTCACTTATACTAAGTATCCAAATTATGGGTTGGGTGAGAAGTGGGAAGGTCATCTACAGGGGTTAACCTCTCTTCTTTCCCTCATTGAGGGGTTTTTGGATCGGATCCACCCCCAATTGGGGGATTTGGAACGGATCCAACCTCCAATTGGAGGGTTTGGACTGGATCCACCCCTAATTGGGGGGTTTTGGACCGAATCCAACCCCCAAAAGAGAGGTTTGGACCAGACCCTAAATCCCTCGATCCAACCCCCAATTGGGGGGTTTGGACCGGATCCAACCCCCAATCGAGGGATTTAGACCGGATCAACCTACAACTACCCGTGGGTTCTATAAATACCCCCTTAGTGGGACCCAGGGGGACACACAAAATGTAGGGAGAGCGCAGGAGAGAAGAGTGCTTATGCTAGTACTTCTGAAGGCCCATCCTTGGGTTTTGTTCGTGCTTGTGCTGTGTTGTGCTCGTGCCGTGAGGATATGACATAAAAAAAATCCCTCTCTTGGCCCATGTACATCACAAATACCCATGTGATTTATGTAATTCATGTATTTCTTTGGGGAAATGATGCCTTGCCTCCCCAACCTTCTAATTTTGCAGAAAGGCCCTTATGAGCCTTGTAATCATGTAAACGTCTGGGGTATGTCCGAGAAATGTGTGTAAGCCCTGCTCATCTATGCAAAAGAGGTCTTGTACAACTTAAAACTTGTCGAGAAAACTCTGTGATTACAGATATTACTACAATGCCATGTATTTTCTCCAATGATTCATAAAAGCGTGTTTGTGACTATGTGAGCCCACGGGTTTCCCGAAATTGCATGAATGCTCTCGACAAAGGACATCAAATTCTAGTAGCATGATCAAACGACGACGGAGTCCGAAATTGATTCAACCCCATCTATTAAAGGAGTCTTTTGACTAGCCCAATTTTAATCGGCACCTCCATGGTCATAAAAGCCTAGGCCCAGACAGGGGTCAAACGGTCATCAAATTCTGGCTTCTTGATTCCCCCGGGTTGTCAACAAATTTCAACCAAACCTTGGTGAGAGGTCAAATGGCAAACAAACAATATGCGTACCCTCGATGGGTACAAAAATCACTAAGCACCTCAATCCACATAACGACATCGAATGGGCTTGCGAAACTTTCTAAAACTCCCAAATGCTTCCAACAGCTGACATAGCTTTGTATGACATGGCGCCTGCGATTATGCCTTCAACATCATGACTAATGTTATATCGGTTGACAATTTTCTTTGGTAGTTAATCAAGGATATTCGGACTCGTACTGATATAAATAAGCATCAACTGCGGTCGGTGGGGAATTGTCTAGTATTCGAACCCTAATCGTATGATAAACTCAATGCACAGAATAAGTAATACACATGCTATGGCTAATTTATGTGTGCATATGTTCAATAAACGAATGTTTCCGTTCTTTCATTTTGAAAGACGATTTTATTCCTTATCTTTATTATTTAATTCCGTGAGTTAAACAGCTTCCAACCCCCCCCCCTCCTCTTCCGCTAACTGTTGTCATAGACAAAGAAGATCCAAGGGGAAAACGGCAAGGGTCCCTACCTCACAAAGGGATGCAGTTCACCTTGGCAACCCACATCGAGCCAGCCAAAATCCCAGAGCTACTCTCTCTAGAAACGGCTAGAGAGAGAATTTATCTCAAACCCCAATTTTTTGTCTTGTCTACTGCAGCCATTGAGGGTAAGTGCAATACAGAAGGGCTTAAAGGCTCAATGAAATATATAATCGGCATTCTTCTCCTCCTCACCATCTTCTCCTTCATTGTCACGTTTTGTGGCTGTCCTTTTCTGTTTTCCTTCTCTCCCCACATGTTGTGGACCCTATGATCCCCTATCTAGCGACACTAGAGAAAACCCCATGCTACCTGATTTCAGCACTTCTTCCTTCACGATAAAAATATAATTTTCTTCTTTTTGTTGTTTTTTATCCCCTTTAGGTGGTTGTGTGTTTGATGGATATTGGGTACCTCTCTCAAAGAAAATAGAAAGTTAATAATCGATGTGAGATGTCTGCAATTAAAGCATTATCAATTGGTAGAAAGCATGCATAAGAAACTTTCAAAAGAACAAGTCTGAAAATAACCACCTCAAAATTTAGGCACCTGCCTCTCAGCCTAGGCAGATGGTGTGGTGACTTTACCCTGGAGGCATCTTTTCTGAGGCTCTATGCAGTTTCAATAGCAGCTTTGGCTTCAGTCTCTCAGACCTTTGATATTCATTTATCAGGAGGAATCTAGACACCGCCATTCAAGAGGAATCTCAGGTCAGAGGAGATGGACCAGCTAGAGGGTCTACTATGTTTCCTTCTTAGCTATGCTCCACAACAAGATAGACCAGTGGTGGTGGACGTGGGAGAAGGAGGAATCCTTCTCAGTCAAGTTAGCTTACACCTTCATTTCCTACGGAAGGGTGCTCCACCGCCTTGTCTCGCAGATTTGGACTCCCAAGAGTCCGTTGAAGGTGAAACTTCTGATCTGAAAGATACCCCTCGGAAGGATGCCGACCTGCGATAGGCTTGCTCCTTTTATACAGAATATATCCACTATATGTTGCTTGTGTGGAGAGAAGGGTGAGACCTTGAATCACCTTTTTGCAAGATACCCCTTCTCACAAGATATTTGGGGAAAGATCACTGGCAGGATGCATGGTGCTATACGTTTGCATAGGGTTGTGCATCAGCTGATTAGGCAATAGGGTAGAAGGTAGATCCTAAAAGGGGATAAACTTACTTGGTGGATTATCCTTCATGCTACACTGTGAGCAATATGCGGGTAAAGGAACAACAGAATTTTTAGAGAGGAAGCTAGAGCGTTGGAAAGATTGGTCTCTTTTATTTGTGAGAGTGAGAGAGTGGATGAAACTCCTTTGTAATGTGAATTCTCAACTCTTTCATTTTTTTTTTGTTGGGGGGTTAGTGCGGGTCACACGGTCTTGGTGTGGAACACATTGGTGACACTTGTACATCCCTCTTTTACTTTTAATACAATAGTAGTGCCACCCACTTTAAAAAAAAAAGGTCACTCCACCTAGGCATGTTTTAAACATTGGCATGTACAAGTATATATAGACAGGGAATGACTTAACATTAAATGTGTGTGTGGGTTGAGGGGTTACCTGTTAAGGCACCTCAAACACTGGAAAAAAACAAAAAAGGAAAAACAACCACCACCACCTGATCTCAAGGCAGAAGCTGTGGGTTGGAGCACCATCAGTCCCAAACTAGATCAGATGATCTGATGAATTTGTCAATTAATCTCTCTATTGCCCTGACCAGAAAAAGGGGACGACGAGCAAAATCTAATTGATGTATTGTAGGGATCTTTTTTTTTGTACTTATCATCAGACAAATATGGCAATTTCTGTTTCTATTCTGCTTACATATATTTTCCCCATCTTTTGGTGGGTAGGATTTAGTGGTACTTCACATCACTTAGAAGATATGAAAATGAAGATCAATAGCAGCCATGGTTGGCAGTTTCGGCCGAAACCGATAAGTTTCGGCTGAAACCGATACGTTTCAGCCGAAACGTATCGGTTTCGGCCATAACCGATCCGAAAAGCACCTTAAACACTGTAGCAATCCGAAACTAAAGGGGGGTATCGGTTTCGGGCGAAACCGATACTAGTTTCGCCGAAACCGTTTGGTTTCGGCCGAAACACGTGAACTTATGGGTTGTGTTGGCCCCCGAAACCCCACTACCCACAGGTTTCGGCCGAAACCCTCCCCCCTGCTGTCTGTCACGGGTGCTGTCTGCTGCTGCCGCTGCTGTGCTGCTGGCGAGCTGCTGCTGCTGGCGAGCTGCTCCTGCTGCCTGTGGCTGCTCCTGCTGCGGCTGCTCCTGCTGGCAGCGACTCCGACCAAGGGTGAAAGCAAGGTTGGCAGAGGTGGACAGGCCCGACCGCTCGAGTCCGACAGGGAGAGGCCGAGAGGGAGCCAACACAACTTCAAGGGTTTGATTGTTTTGTTTGAGGTTAATTTCATTGGGTTTTGTTTGATTGTTTTGTTGTGTTCTTTTGGTTGGGTTAAAAATTTGGGGTAAGCAAGCCTTGCTTATTAAGTTTCTTCCAAGGGTGATTAAGGGCTTAAGGGTTAATTGCTAATTAAACCCTAATCAGTTTAGAAAAATTGGGGCTTTTGTCTATTTTGATTTGCTTAGGCTCAATTGAAGTTAAATTAAGGTTCATCGAGGATTTTGAGGTGGGATCATGCGGGTAATTAATTTTTCCCAAGGGTGATTAAGGGTTAATTGCTAATTAAGCCCTAATTAGGTCATAAAAATTGGGGCTTTTGTCTAAATTGGTTTGCTTAGGCTCAATTGAAGTTAAATTAAGATTCATTGAGGAATTTGGGGTTGGATCATACGGGTAATTAGTTTTTCCCAAGGGTGATTAAGAATTAATTGCTAATTAAGCCCTAATTAGGTCATAGAAATTGGGGCTTTTGTCTAATTCGAGTTTCTTAGCCACAATTGAAGGTTAATTAAGTTTCATTGATGAATGTGGGGTGGGATCATGCTGGGATTATATTTTTATGAAGGGTAATTAGGGCTTAATTAGTAATTAAGACTTAATTAGTTCATAAAAATTGGGCCTTTTGTCTAATTCGAGTTTCTTAGCCACAATTGAAGGTTAATTAAGTTTCATTGACGAATGTGGGGTAGGATCATGCTGGGATTATATTTTTATGAAGGGTGATTAAGGGTTTCGTACTTACAATTGTTTGTCTTTGACTGTGTAACTTCTTAATACAGCATCATGCCTAAACGTCAGCAAATACAGGAGCAGCAAGGGCAGGAGGATCCGGGGTGGGCCCACATGTCCTTAGTTGATGCTAAGAGAAGGAAGGTTAAATGTAATTATTGTGCTAGAGAGATGTATGGCGGAATTACCAGAGGCAAGCAACATTTGACAGGGGTACGAGGAGAGGTGAGACAATGCGACCACTGTCCACGAGAGGTGCGAGAGGAGATGCGCCAGTGCCTTTTGGGGAAAAAGGAGAGGGTGCAACAAAGGACTGAGGATGAGGAGGAAATTGCTGAGGAGATTTCTGACAGAAGGGTTAGGAGGGATGATGATGAGGAAGGCACTGAAGATTCTGATCCGGAGCTGACTGAAGCAAGGGAGCGTGAAGAAGCCGCTCGAAGGAAAGGAAAGGCACCCATGGGTTCAGGAGGGACCTACACCAGTACAGCTGCACGACGTCCTGATGTTGCTGCCCCGCCCCCGCAGACGCAGAGAGCAGGCCCCATGGATAGTTATCTCCACAGAAGGCCCCAGGCTACACAACCTAAGATCAAAAGTGCATTAAGAGGAGTCAAAAAATCTGCAGAAGTTGCAGGGCGTGCATTTAAAAGCATCTGTAAATGGTTTTTTCATGCAGGTGTCCCTGCACATGCTGCTGAAAGTGAATATTTTCAACCTATGTTGGATGCCATAGCAGATGCTGGCCCTAGCTTGAAGGCGCCGTCACGTCGGGACATATACGGGCGTGGCCTTGAGGGAGAGGTTGAGGAGCTCCATCAGTGGGTTGAAAGCTTCAAGCATATATGGATGGAGAGAGGATGCACTATTATGTGTGATGGTTGGACTGGTACCACGAAAAAGTCCATGATTAACTTTTTGGTGTATTGCATCGAAGATACAGTATTTGTAAAATCTGTAGATGCATCAAATTTTGAAAAAAATGCCAATTATTTGTTTCATTTGATGGACAACATGGTAGACGAAATTGGTGAAGAAAATGTTGTACAAGTTGTGACTGATAATGAAGCCAGTTATAAGGCTGCAGGGAGGAAATTGATGCATAAGCGCAGGCATTTATATTGGATCCCATGCGCAGCACATTATCTTGATCTCATACTTGAAGACATAGGGAAGGACAAACATGTGAAGAAGACGGTTGAAAGGGCACAAAAGATTACCCAATATATTTATGGCCATCCTAGGATATTGAACATGTTCAGGGAGCATGCAAGTTGGGGGCGGGATATTATCCGTGCAGGGCCAACTAGATTTGCTTCAAATTTCATTTCTTTGGAGTCTCTGCATAGGTATACTATTGAACTCAATTATTACTTCTTTATCCTTGTAGTTATGATCCGTATTTGATTCAAATTTTATTTCTTTGCACAGGTATAAGAATGAGTTGAAAGCTTTCATGTACCACAATGCCTTACGGGAATACATCGAGAAGGGCAATGTTGATGCTCAGATGGATTATTTGGATGTCTGTCAAATCGTGGACAACAACAAATTCTGGGGCAGAGTAACACGATACATGAAAGTAGTCACCCCCCTCGTTAAGGTCCTAAGATTGGTGGATGGCGATGACAAGAATGATATGGGATATCTGTACGAGGCCATGGACCGTGCGAAATTGGAGTTGCAGGAGTCCCTTCCCAAAGAACATGCAAAGTGGTGGAAGATTATTGACCATAGATGGGACACCACATTACACCACGACTTGCATGCAGCTGGTGAGTGATTATTTGTATTCATATATTATTGACCATACATTAACTATATACAAATGCAGGTTATTTTCTGAACCCTCGATTAATGTACAATGCCAATGCACATGTTGATGCCGAGGTGCTTCAAGGCACTTTAAAAGTCATTGGTCGTTTATCGAGGACACAAGATAATAGGCTTCAGGCGGAAGTAGAGGTTGGCCTATTTGATTTCATGAATAAGAGGTATAGAATTTACTTACGTAGTAATGCTAATCTATTATGTAATTTTTGTAGATGACCTCCTATAGAATGAGAAGTGGGACGTATTCTGACTTCCAATTGCAATACGCAGTGGGAAGAGTGAGCCCAGGTATACTTCATCTTTGTGCTTTCTTTGCAATTACATCTTCCTTAATTAATTTTTATTTACATCTTATATTTATTTGTTTATGGTTGGTTGGTGTAACAGCTGACTGGTGGATCATGGTGAACAATAGAGAATTGGGCAGTTCTGCATTGGCTTTCATTGCAATCAGGGTGTTGAGTCAAACCACATCAGCAAGCCAATGTGAAAGGAATTGGAGCACATTCAGCCTTATACACTCAAAGGTTCGCAATCGGCTAAAGGCTGATCGGTTAGAGAAATTAGTGTACTGCCACTACAATATGAGGTTGCGAATAAAGAATATGAGGTTGAGACAACAGTTGCGAGACAAACGCGTCGCCGAGGATGCCGCCGCAGAGATTGATGTGGATGGCTTATTTGATGATGATAATCCCTTGCAGTCTTGGGTGGAGACACGAGAGCAGGTTGATGAGCCCGTTTTTGATGTTGATGATAGAAGATGGGCAGAGGGCATACTTGATGAAGATGAGGCAAGAGATCCCGAATTAAGAAGCAAATCAAAGAGGGCCAGAGATACTCATGCGCACCAGTCTAGGGTGGTTGATAACACTGAGGAGCAGTTCGAGTTTGAGCCAGCTAGACACTCAGATACAGATAGCAGGCCAGTCACTCCTAGAATGTCCTCCTTAAGAAGAAGTACATCACTCAGATACAGATAGCAGGCCAGTCCACTCCTAGAATGTCCTCCTTAAGAAGAAGTACATCAGTGCATGGGCAAACTGAGAGGGCAAATGCTGCTGCTCGAGAGGACCCGGCAATTGAGGAGTTGAAGCAGATTTATGTGAGGCACACGCCAAGGGGAAAAGGACTCGTGTCAAAGTTGATTGAAAAAAGCACTCCAAAAGAGAAAAAAGCATCCTCAAAGGTTAAAAGGCGACTGGTTTCTTATGAGTCTGATGATGATGATGATCATCCTGGAGGTGCTGCAGGTGGTACTAGTGCTGCAGGTGGTGCAGGTGGTGCAGGTGGTGCAGGTGGATACAGTCAAGGTCAGCAAGGATATGGTATACCAGGTTACGAAGGTGGCCAACAGGAAGCAGCTATTTATGGGGCCTAGAATTATGAACCATCATTTCAGTTCCATCCATATCCGACCAGTGACTCTTCTCTTCCTCAAGATTCCTATGTTGATACTGGATTCGAATCAAGCCAACCAAACACTCCAAGAGGGATCCAAAGAGGGATGCAGGACTTGGCTACCTCATTGTTTGGTTATAGTGAATATAGACCATACATGCAACCTAGTTATGGGTATCGACATCAAGGGCCAGACGATGAGGGAGAAGGTTCTTCTAGTAATTATTATCCATATTAGGTAAGAATCAATGAATTTTTGTAACATTCATTTTGTCTAATTTGATTTATTGTACTGCTTGTATTAATGTACAATGGAATATTAGTTTAACTTTCACATGTTCAATGTTTGAAGTTCGATACGTAGTTGTCTACTTCAAGGTTATTGCACTAACTTATACAGTCAATGGTATAGGAGAAAAATGACAAGACAACAGTCAATCCTATACTACAAGGTTGGGACCCACTTCTAGTAATGCTTTTTCAGGAACTAGGTAACTTATTCATGCTCAACAGAAAATCGTATAGGAGAAAAATGACAAGACAACTCTCGATCCTGAAAAATGTATTAATCAAGCTAGCCTTTGAAGAATGTATAGACTTTGAAGAATGTATAGACTTTCATGAATGTATAGACTTGATGGATGTATAGACTTGCTATGAAGATGCATGGAGAATGTATAGACTTTGAAGAATGTATAGACTTGATGGATGTATAGACTTGCTGATGTATAGACTTACTATGAAGATGCATGGAGAATGTATAGACTTTGAAGAATGTATTGGTCCAAGAGTGTATAGACTTGCTATGAAGATGCATGGAGAATGTATAGACTTTGAAGAATGTATAGACTTTGATGAATGTATAGACTTGCTATGAAGATGCATGGAGAATGTATAGACTTTGAAGAATGTATAGACTTTGATGAATGTATAGACTTGATGGATGTATAGACTTGCTGGATGTATAGACTTGCTGGATGTATAGACTTGCTATGAAGATGCATGGAGAATGTATAGACTTTGAAGAATGTATAGACTTTGATGAATGTATAGACTTGCTGGATGTATAGACTTGCTGGATGTATAGACTTGCTATGAAGATGCATGGAGAATGTATAGACTTTGAAGAATGTATAGACTTTGATGAATGTATAGACTTGATGGATGTATAGACTTTGAAGAATGTATAGACTTTGATGAATGTATAGACTTATAGACTTTGATGAATGTATAGACTTGATGGATGTATAGACTTGCTGGATGTATAGACTTGCTATGAAGATGCATGGAGAATGTATAGACTTCGAAGAATGTATAGACTTATAGACTTCGAAGAATGTATAGACTTATAGACTTTGATGAATGTATAGACTTGATGGATGTATAGACTTGCTGGATGTATAGACTTGCTATGAAGATGCATGGAGAATGTATAGACTTTGATGAATGTATAGACTTATACACTTTGATGAATGTATAGACTTGCTGGATGTATAGACTTGCTATGAAGATGCATGGAGAATGTATAGACTTTGAAGAATGTATAGACTTTGATGAATGTATAGACTTATAGACTTTGATGAATGTATAGACTTGATGGATGTATAGACTTGCTGGATGTATAGACTTGCTATGAAGATGCATGGAGAATGTATAGACTTTGAAGAATGTATAGACTTTGATGAATGTATAGACTTGATGGATGTATAGACTTGCTGGATGTATGTATAGACTTGCTCAGTTATCAGCTAATGGATGTATAGACTTGCTAGCATGCACCGACTTACAGAAGACATTATTTCATCATCAATGCACAAGAATGCACAAGGGGCACACACAACAACAACAATTCACACTATCATCATCATTCTTATGTGGTGACTCATTGAGTTGCTATTATCAAAACATCAACACACTATCATCAAAAAATGTACAATGGAATATTAGTTTAACTTTCACATGTTCAATGTTTGAAGTTCAATGCGTAATTGTCTACTTCAAGGTTATTGCACTAACTTATACACTCAAATACATGTGTATTGTTTTTCATGATTTTGAGTGATTATTTAAATTTTTTATGATTTTTTTCAGATTTTTTAGAATTAATATGTTTTTTTTAAACCTTTTAAGTGGGTTTCGGCCGGTTTCGGCCGAAACCGAAACCGATACCGAGTCGTATCGGTTTCGGACCCGGCCGAAACCGAGTCCGAAACCGAGTTTGCCATCCCTGATAGCAGCGGCCAAAAATTATTTTTTACAAAAAATTGCATATCAACTACAAATATTCCTCATGCTGAGTTGTGTACCTCAATCTCTCTAACACGAGCCTCATGTGCAAGTTGTTGCTGAATCTTTTGCTGCCCCAACTGATCCTCCAATGCTGTCCTCACACGCCTCGCTCTTACACGGGCTTGGACTCTCACCAATGCTTGCATACAGCGGAGAGTTATGGCAGCCTGCTTTCTCACAGCATGGCCCCTGACAAGGGCCTGCAGTCTCACCAGTCCTTTCAATGCTCTCAGTGCTCGTCTAGCCTGACAGGCAAAACAGGTTAAACATCATCATCTGAACAGTTAATTCATTGCTCCAAACAAGCTGAGAAATTTAATCAGTCAATGGGAAACATTAGGAACTATTACACTCATGTCACTCATTCAAAAGAAGCTGAAACGACAAAGGGTCTTGTAGATGTGTGTATGCAATAAAAGCAGTAATAAAGTCCAAATAAAATAATATTATCTTCAAGGACACATTTAGAGATACTATAACCAAAAAGAAGGAGAAAGCATTTATACCAGAAAAGCTCGATAAACAGTTTGTATAACAGTTGCAGCCCATTCCTCTTTCCTTTCCTGCTCAGATTGAGTGGGAACCTGCAAGGCAGTTGGCGAAGCTGTAGAATTGGAACTTGCCTGAGCAGTGCCTGTGGTAGGCTCTCCCTCCAGAACAGAGTCACCAACATCAATAGAGTCTTTCTTCACATGTGGAGACTCACTAGATGCACTCTTTTTCTGTGAGTTTAGCAAACTACAAGTTCAGAAAGATCCCTAGTGGAGATGAAACTTACTATATGAACTTTAAAACACTGCCCAAAGATGCAGACTATGGCAACTAGATCACAGTCATACTATCGGTTTATACATCAAGAAAGCAGACATTTTCAGAACATCAACTCCGACTTGATTCAGACAACTAGCTTCAATATGCAGGAAAGGTCTAACGTAAAGTGATAAGCAGTGAAGGCACTATGTAGGTAGCATATAACTTCCATGCGCCAAGAAATACAGTTTAGCAGACAATAGACCATGCAAAATATGTCTTGATTGGTAACCCTAGACAAAGCAACCAAGATGATGGCTTACTGTCTCACTTTTCTTGCATAAATGGTTATATTTTCTCTTTTGCTATATAAGACAGAATCATAGAAACCAACTGATTGCCACATAATAAACAAAACTAAGGAATTTCCTTTGTAACATTTTTTGCCAATATAGTGATAAAGGTATCGGTCACTTCGAAATTGGAAGCAACTTAGAAGCTAACGGATAAAGTTTTTTTTCTGACATCTGCTCTGACGGTAGAAGTACTAACTACTAAGTAAGCCAGTGTTAGTACCTGTTACGGTACCCAAGTATGATCATAGAGCTGACAGACCACATGAAATTTAGGAATATGGATCAAGAAAGCAAATTCTGGCCATTTCACAAAAATAGCAGTATCACTTTACGCACATTGTCATCCTTCTCCAGAAGTTTTGACCTTTGCGGCTTCCTTAATCCCACCAAAACTTTAAGCCATGTGCCTGAGATACCCATGTTGACATCACCTTTTACTGCAGCTAGTAAACCTGCCATTAGGAAAGTTATCATCAATCATTCTGTTAAAGCGCTTTCCATGGGGGGGAAAAACCTGGATAAAAAGATGAAATGGCCACTATAATTTCCACCTGACAATGTGTATTGCAAAAGAAAAAGGCACATAAACTAAGGTGGCACTAATCTTAGACCATCCTCATATATAGCCATAACAGATAATGTTGGTGGTCCAAGTTATTCTTTTTCCTTTTCTTTTTGAATGTGTGGGAGGGGGAGGCTAATATTAAAATCTGGTTAATCAGCTTTCTCAATTCCAACCAAGAAGTCTGCACCAAATATCTAAACAAACACAGAAATGCAAGGAGCCCTTGCCTTCATGTGAATCTCATCACCAACCATCAGAATTCAAAAACTGTTTTTAGAATACATTTTTTTGCTCCATTTTCTGAATATTGACATTAATTTAGTTAAAATACAGTGCCATGAATTCCTCCAGTCCATTTGAACTTTCCAGTTACTAAAGAAAGAAGAGACACAGAAGAAAGATCAGTGATAATGTATGCAAGGAAGGATCAGGGGCCAATGGGCTGATCTGGGTCGCCTGGTCCAAGCCGATCTGGAACCAATCCAATACAACCAAGCTACTAGCCTCGTTGTGGCTTAGAAAAAATTCAAAAAACAATAAATCAAAAAAGCTTCAGAGCCGATCTGCCCAATCCCCCAAAATAAATCAGTGATTGGCTGTCAGAGTTGGATTAGTTCAGCTGCCTTCTGTGAACGTACGTTAATATTGATGACTTGGAAGGAAAATAAGTAAACACCATCCAAATTTATCTTGTCAGATATATCAAAATGTCTAGGTAAATATAATTAGCTGTCAGCAACCTCCTGTCCTATAGATGATTAATTGACTTAGTATTGTTTTTTAACAGAAAGTGCACATGTATTCAGCAGCAGATGTAGCAAGAGCTATGTTTCTCAGTGTGGCACATAATGTTTGGAATCTTGCCAAAAGAATACAAGTATTATCAGGAAATAATCCAGGTATAAAAGAGTTGTTTCCCCAGAAATGAAATCATTTTTGTTGAATTTTAAGTATTTAATATAATGTCATACAAGAACCAGATTTCAGGAAACATCATAACGAGTTTCATTAAGTGAATACCAAACTCCTTTGTTCGGATCAGAGAAATCATGTTTGTGTTGAAACAATTTCCGTCTAATGCCTACTGTGCTGTTTCACTTATGAACTAGTAGAAACATTCAAGTGATAAGATCCTGTAAGCAATTCTCGAATGGATGTTTATCAGTAGAATCACAGAAAGAGATGGCTAATATGAAAATTGAGTTTGTCATTTGATGTGAAGCGATCAACTCCAAATTTTCAATTTGGAAGGTCACTCCACATTTGTAATGGAATCCTCCTAGAGTTGAGCAGTGAAAAGTTATATGCAATGATAATTCATCAAATGAAACATAGCCAACACTGTATGCATAATTGACATGCCTAGGCCAGTAGGATATTCCTTTTGTGGCCAAATGACCTAGAAAACACATCCAACGATCCAATAGCACATTCTAGTAGTATTCCATGTCGTCATAAACCTGGATAACATAACTTAATTCACATGAATGCTCAATGAGAAGAGAGAAATTGATGAAGTCTCAGCTGAATTGGATTAAGATATTTGAAGCTGCAAACTACCTGAGGGATATGGAAACAAGGGAATAAATGGTGATCAATGATCAACAAAACCATGCAGAATTAATGAGACTTTATCTCCTCTTATGATTTGGCAGAGACAAACTCAATGTATTGACACCACAGACATACATGTCATACACAGCACTGTTCTAGAACAAGCGCGAGGAGACAGGGTATATGGATGTGGAATATCAATTATCAAAATTAAACATTCATGGAAGTAATTTAAGTAATTGTTGAAGTTCTCATTTTCAAATCCTCAAATAGAGTATCGACTCATGTCTCTGTGTTGCTGTGTCATGTCGAAGTGTTTGACATGGCTCCTTATGCAAATAGGAGTGTCCACTAAATCACAGTTCAGGACATTGTGTCTAAAATAAATTCACTAGATCTATAGGTTCAGAAAAGCCATAATGAAAAAGTAAGAGGCTATAACATAGAATGATTCTCAGTAGTAAATGGTTCAATGAAGAGGAAAGGGAGGATGGAGGCAAGGTTGGCAGTGTCGGTTTCGGACTCGATTTCGGCCGAGTCCGAAACCGATACCGATTCGGTTTCGGCTGAAACCGGCCGAAACCCAGTCAAAAGCTTAAAAAAATTGAAAATGGACCTAAAAATTCATAAACAAATAGATATAAATAGATATAAAGTTAATAATCACATAAAAATCAGAAAATTCATTAGGCATGCATTTGATTGTAAAGAAATAAGATTAAGTGTAATAAACATGAAGTAGACATTGAAATTCAAACATTGAACATGTTAAACTAATATTCTTGAGTACATACTAAGCATAAAGTAGGTTCAAGTATTACAATAAACCTAATTAGGCACAGTAAATGTTACAGAAATTAAATGATCTTTACCTAAATGAAGAGACACTAATATGGGTAATAACTAGAATCTTCTCCCTCATCGTCTGGCTTTTCATGTTCATACCCATAAGAAGGTTGCATGTATGGTCTATATTCACTATAACCAAACAATGAGGTAGCCAAGTCCTACATCCCTCTTTAGATCCCTCTTGGAGTGTTTGGTTGGCTTGATTGGAATCCAGTATCAGCATAAGAATCTTGAAGATGAGAAGAGGAACTGGCCGGATGTGGATGGAACTGGAATGCTGGTTCATGACCCCACCCATAAATGGTTGCCTCCTGTTGGCCACCTCCATAACCTGATGGATGCCTATATTGACTCTGTGAATCATGCCCTCGCTCACCCTGACTGTATCCTCTGCCTGTGTCTGCGTGGAAGGAGGAAGGACAACCAGCATCCCCACCGCCAGTAGTAGCACCTGCAACACCTGTAGCACCTGCAGCCTCCAGTCGCCTTTTGGCCTTTAGGGATGCTTTTTCCTGTTTCGGTGTGCTTTCTTCAATCACCCTTGACATGAATCATGTTCCCCTTGGCGTGTGCCTCAAATAAATCTGTTTCAACTGCTCAATTGCCGAGTCCTCTCGAGCAGCAGCATTTGTTCTCTCAGTTTGCCCATGCACTGATGTACTTCTTCTTAAGGATGCAGGTGGCTTGCCCATTCTAGGAGTGACTGGCCTGCTATCTGAGTCTGAGTGTCTAGCTGGCTGAAAATCATGCTGCTCCTCAGTGTCATCAACAACCCCAGGTGGGTCCCTTCTCTGGTGCGCATGAGTATCTCAGGCCCTCTTTGATTTTCTTCTGAATTCGAGATCTCTTGGCTCATCTTCATCTAGTATGCCCTCTGCCCATGTTGTATCATCAATATCAAATATGGGCTCATCAACCTGCTCTCGTGTCTCCACCCAAGTCTGCAAGGGATTATCATCATCAAATAAGGCATCCACATCAATTTCTGCACCGCCATCCTCAGCGACGCGTTTGTCCCTCAACATTGTCTTATCTTCATGTTCTTTATTCTCAGTCTCATATTGTAATGACAGTAAACCAATTTTTCTAACCGTTCAGCCTTTAGGCGATTGCGAACCTTTGAGTGTATAAGGCTGAACGTGCTCCAATTTCTTTCACATTGGCTTGCCGATATTGTTTGACTGAGCACCCTAATTGCAATGAAAGCCAATGCAGAACTGGCCAAATCTCTATTATTCACCATTATCCACCAGTCAGTTGTTCCACCAACCATAAACAAATGCATATAAATTGAAGAAATACATATTCAAGTTAAGAAATCAAAAAAGTAAAATGTACCTGAGCTCACTCTTCTCACAGCGTATTGCAATTGGGAGTCAGAATCATTGTTTAAAAAGGCGATGCCTCAAGGCACTAAGGCTTATGCCTCAAGGTGAGGCACTAGAAAAACACCTTGAGACATACACCTCATGTCTTTTACTTGAGACTTATGCCTTTTTTTGATTGAGGTGGTACGCCTCACCGCATTCACCGCCTCAAAGTATTTAATTGAGACGTGTGCATCACTTGAGAAGATGATGTAATGAGGTGTTGTAGGGTACTCCCAAAATTTACGTTTCTTTTGTTGTCCTTAAAACATAATTCAATTTTTTTTCTTGGTAAGTACTATTTTTTTAACAGGGAGGGGATAATCGAGCTCGAACTCAGGCCTTCCCCCATATGGGAAAGGGTGACAAACCAACTGCACTAGACAACAGGCTCATAATTTAGTATTTTTGAAATTACATGAATTTATCATTGAGTTGATATAATATTAACACATGAAAATCACTATTGTTTTTAGCATTTTTTATGGTTTTAAGATTATTTTCTTCTCTATTAAGGCTTACGCCTCGTTGTGCCTTAAGGCTTACGCCTTATGAGGCTTACAGAAAGTGCCTCACAACCACCTCAAGACCTTTTAAACTATGGTCAGAATATGTCTCAGTCCTCATTCTATAATTGTTCATCTACAAACATAAAGTAATACATTAACATAACTACTTAAATAAATTCTATACCTGTTATTGATAAAATCAAATAAAGGCCAACCTCTACTTCAGCCTGGAGTCTCTTTGCTGGTGTCCTCGATAAACGACCAATGACTTTTAAAGTCCCTTGGAGCACCTCGCCATCAACATGTGCATCGGCATCGTACATGAATCGAGGGTTGAGGAAATAACCTGCATTTGTGTACAATTAACTAAATGTTATATATAAAATAACATAAAGGCATTACCCCAATTTCAGTACAATTAATCACTCACCAACTGCATGCAAGTCATGGTGTAATGTGTTGTCCCATCTCTGGTCAATAATTTTTCACCATTTTACATAATGTCTGGGAAGGGAATCCTGCAACTCCAATTTGGCACGGCCCATGGCCTCGTACAGATAGCCCATATCATTCTTCTCATCGCCATCCACCATTCTTAGGACCTTCACGAGGGGTGTGACTACTTTCAAGTACCGTGACACCCTGTCCCAGAATTTTTTGTCGTCCACGATGTGGCAGACATCCAAATAATCCATCTGAGCATCAACATTGCCCTTGTCGATGTATTCCCGCAGGGCATTGTGATACATGAAAACTTTCAGCTCATTCTTATACCTGTGCAAATAAATGACATTTGAATCAAATATTGTTACATATTAGTAAGGATAAAATATCAAGAATTGAGATCAATCTTATACCTGTGCAAAGACTCCAAAGAAATAAAATTGGAAGCAAATCTGGTTGGGCCTACACGGATGATATCTCGCCCTCCACTGGCATGTGCCCTGAACATATTCAGTATCCTAGGATGGCCATAGATATACTGTGTGACTTTTTGTGCCTTGTCAATTGTCTTCTTCACATGCTTTTCCTTCCCTATGTCTTCAAGCATCAGATCAAAATAATGTGCTACACATGGGAGCCAATATAAATGACTGCGCTTCTACATCAATTTCTTCCCTGCAGCCTTGTAACTGGCTTCATTATCAGTCACCACTTGCACAACATTCTCCTCTCCAATTTGTTCTACCATGTCATCCATCAAATGAAACAAATAATTTACATTCTTTTCATAATTTGATGCATCAACTGATTTCACAAATACTGTACCTTCGATGTAATAAACCAAAAAGTTTATCATGGACTTCTTCGTGGTACCAGTCCAACCATCACACATGATAGTGCATCCTCTCTCCACCCATATATGCTTGAAACTTTCAACCCAATCATGGAGCTCCTCAACCTCTCTCTCAAGGCCACGCCCGTATATGTCTCGACGTGAGGGGGCCTTCAAGCCAGGGCCAGCATCTTCTATGGCATCTATCATAGGTTGGAAATATTCACTTGAAACCTGCATGAAAAAACCATTTGCAGATACTTTTAAATGCATGCCCTGCAACTTCTGCTGATTTTTTGACCCCTCTCAATGCAGACTTGATTTTAGGTTGTGTAGCCTGGGACCTTCTGTGGAGATAGCTGTCCATGGGACCTGTTCTCTGCGTATGTGGGGCAGCACCAATGTCAGGACGTCGTGCAGCTGTACTTTCGTAGGTCCCTGATCCCATGGGTCCCTCCCATTTCCTTCGAGCGACTTGTTCACGCTCCCTTGCTTCAGTCAGCTCTGGATCAGAATCCTCAGTGCCTTCCTTATCATCATCCCTCCTAACCCTTCTGCCAGAAATCTCCTCAGCAATTTCAGCCGCATCCTCAGCCCTTTGTTGCATCCTCTCCTTTTTGCCCAGAAGGCAATGTCGCATCTCTTCTCGCACCTCTCGGGGACAATGGTCGCATTGTCTCACCTCTCCTCTTACCCCTGCAAAATGTTGCTTTCCTCTGATAATTCCACCATATATCTCCCTACCACAGTAATTGCATTTCACATTTCTTCTCTTAGCATCAACTAAGGACAGGTGGGCCCACCCCGGATCCTCCTGCCCTTGCTGCTCCTGTGTTTGTTAACGTCTAGGCATGATGCTGCATTATGACAGTCAAGGACAATCTCTTGTAAGTACAATGAAAAAAAGGTAATTCAACATGATAGACCTCCAAATTATTGAATGAAGCTTAATTGAGCTTCAATTGTGGCTAAGAAAGCCCAATTAGACGAAAGTCCCAAATTTTATGAACTATTTAGGGCTTAATCACCAATTAACCCTTAATCACCCTTCACAAAAATAAAATCCCAACATGATCCCACCTCAAATTCGACAATGAAACTTAATTAACCCTCAATTGTGGCTAAGAAAGTCCAATTAGACGAAAATCCCAAATTTTATGAACTATTTAGGGCTTAATTACCAATTAACCCTTAATGACCCTTCATAACAATAAAATCCCAGCATGATCCAACCCCAAATTCGACAATGAAACTTAACTAACAATGAATCTAATTTTAAGTATCTAATTAGGATTTATTTAGAAATCTGAACTAATGTGGGTTGCACAAATTAAGCTAAAAAAAACTTACTTAGCCCTAATTCAGCTAATTAGGGTGGCAGCAGCACGGTCCGTGTCCGACGGTGGCAGACTGCAGCAGGGAGGGCACGGCTCTGGCCTGCAGCAGGGAGGGCGCGGTTGCCCGCTGGGACAGGGTGGGGCTGAGGGGGGCCTGGGCCGGCTGGCTGGCTCCGACAGCAACAGCAGCACACCAGCAGCAGCAGGGGCTGGTGTGGCCTCAGGCTGGCCGCTGGCTGGCTCGCTCTGGGCCTCTGGCTGCGGGCAGGGGCTGGCAGGTGGATGCGGCAGCAGCAGCAACTGCAGCCAGCAGCAGGCGGTCGCAGGCTCGCAGCAGCCAGCAGGAGGGCGCGCGCGCGGCACTGCCAGCAAGCAGCAGCAGCGGCAGGCAGCAGCAGCAGCGGCGTCCGGTTTCGGGAAGGGGAGGGTTTCGGCGGAGAACAACCTGATGGGGGGGGGGGAGTACAACTTCACGTGGGTTTCGGCCGAAACCAGTATCGGTTTCGCCCGAAACCGATACACTTATTACGTTTCGGGAATGCTAGAGTGATGGGAGTCATTTTCGTATCGGGTAAGGCCGAAACCGATACGTTCCGGCCGAAACCGATACGTTTCGGCCGAAACTGCCAACAATGGATGGAGGGCAAGGATAAACAAGAACAAGAGGATTGAAGAAGAGACGCAGGATAAGAAGCCATCACACTGCCAATCTTTGGCTCCATGGTCAAAGGTCTACTTTTTCTGGAAGGTGGGTCCAAGGCCTACTAAAAAAGTTAGAGTAAATTATTTATTTCTATTTAGAAAATTTGCATGGCATTTTATTATATGTATGTCAGATTCATTAGCGAATCAAGGAATGACCCCCATCCTTAGTTGCATGTTTATTTTTAATGGTAGGAAATTAATGCCACTTTCTAAGAGTAAGCAGAAAAGTATAATGGTACACAAACAGGGGCACCTGAATAGAGTCAATAGACCATGTGTTGACAACCATGCCAACATCATAAGCTGCAGGCAGGATCATGATCAGTTGAGAATCTGTCAGATCATGATCTAGATTGCTATCTGAAATATCTGGGAGCATCCTGGTCTTGGGTCTGTTCTGGCTAGTTCTGAAGGGTTCTTTACTTATAGAACTTATGCAAGGCATCCACCAAATGAATCAACTGCTGGAATCAAATCAGCACCAACTAATCTCGATATTGATTAGCCCAGTCAATCCAGCTCAGCTTCTGTGGCCTATAGATAGTCCGAGCCTTCGAGAATAGAGGGATACTACCACCTCCTTACGACTAGTATAACATGAAGCATATTCCTGAGCTATTAATAGCAGGGAACTAATCTTAGTGAAAAGGTCCTACATATTCTAATTTAATCATGTGTAATAGGTAAGCAGAAATAAGTTTATTCTCAAAAAGGCCTCTGAGGTTTGCCTATATACCCCTGAAAGTTAACATACATGATTGGTTGCTTTTATTCCTGAATTCACCATATTTGCCATTACACCCCTGAAATACACCATGTTGACCTCTACTACCTTCTCAAGCATCTGTTTAGCACACTACTTACCTATTTGCTTAACGTCACCACCACATCATCCTGTTGAACACACTGTTTGGGCAACACCTAAGCATTGGTGAGAAGACATTGGATGAGGCCTAGGCAACCTTACGCCTAGACGAGCAGCCTAATAAAGCATATGCCTGGGTTGCTTTGGCATGCCTGAGCCACTTTACAGGACAGTTTAGCCAGCCAAGGCTCAATCCACTTTATTTTATGGGTTTTGGCAGCCATTTGATGACTGTTTGAGGGGTAGTTTTTGTTAATCAGTTTTTTCAAAAGAAATGTGGATTATACCACAATTTTGTTCAAGAATATATAGAGGTAGTACAATCAGGGTAGAAGGAGAGATTCCTCACCAAAACCACAAATAAAACAAAGTTTTAGAAAGAACCAAAAAAATGTCAAAACAAAACCTCACCACCGCACTCAACACACCAAACTCCATAAGAGAACAGTTAAATAGAAATGGATCTGTGACTCCAAGAGACTAGGCCTGACCGTTGTCTGGTGACTACACCAGCACCGGAAAGACCTTTGGGCTACCCTTTTTCTCCCAAACTCTTTCTCGGAACTCGAAGTCTTATGACCACTACAATGACTTTGTGGAAGATGGCTGTGATGATGAAGAAGATGACAATGACATTGACAAATGAGAAAGAGCTTGTGGGGTTCCAATTGTTGGGGCTTTCTCGACAAGTGCATAGGTTTTAGATAAGATTTAGTTTCATAACCTCTGTTTTGATCTTTTTGAAACTAGTAAATTTTATGACTGTTTAATAACTGTCAAGTGAAAAGTTGGCACATCATATATCAAGGTATGTTTATTGTTTACTTGGAAATGTCACAATATATGTTCGCTTTTGTATATGGCATGATTTTCTGAATCTCAAATGTCAGGTTAAATCTTTCAACTAGACTGGCAGGTGCTCCTGCATTCTCATTCTTTTTTTCTTTTTTTTTTTTTTTTTGGGGGGGGGGGAGTGGGTGGTACCACTAATATATTAAATGAAAGGGATGTAAAAGTATAGTCAATAAGATCCCAAAAAATCCCCATACATGAATGGAGCACACTAAGACCGTGTGCCCTCCTCTAATGCCCCCCCAACAACACAAAAAGGGACAAGTTTTGGGAGTTTACATTGCAAAGGAGTCCTGACCATTCTCATTCATTTTTTATTTATTAATTTGTTAACATCTGGTTTCTTTTTTTGAAGTAAATGCAGGCCATACCACTGATTTTATTACTAGAAGTAAAGAGATATGACACAACCAGTAAGATGAGGTGAGGTACCTCATGCACCCCCAACAGACCAGAGAAGCTGGTAAGCAAAGCCCATGCGAAGAAAACCCAAACTTACATCACAAAGACACCGTAACCTACACCAGCCCAACACGGAAAAGAAGCACAGTCACATGAGCCAGTTTGACAAGGAAATGCCCGACGAAAAGGAGAAAAAAACTAACAACAAATTATTCCTATTTATTCTGTTGTTGCTTTTCACTCTACATATAAACCGAATGTCTAAGAACATCAATTTATTAACTAAAGTTTAAATCTTTATGGTAGAAAACGTAGATGGGAGTTTTGTTTCGAACATACTTGGCTATATATAGTGGGTTCACTTCGCCTTGTTGCATAAGCAATAAGGCAGTAGACCACCACCTGGATGCCTTGATAATGACTGTTTAGTATGATAAATTTAAATTGCTTTGTCACAACCCTTTTTATATGGGAACTGCTAGCCCTGGTTGTACAATCAAAAAGGTCTAACAGAGTGTAGGAAAGAAATAGCACATATACCACAAGCTAACAGTGACTGTCTATGTAAAACATTAATAAAATACAAAAAACTAATACAACACTATGATTTCTATCTATAAATTAACAAATGCATCAAGAAGTGTCCCTCCAGAATGAGGTCATCAAAGTTCCAGATAGTGTTCATCTGTCCAGCTTAAGAAAATAGGCAATTTGTCTGCTACGGATACACCATCATGTCCATCTGCACCAATCGCATCGTTATGGTTCCTTATCCAAAGGATTCTAATTAGTTGTACCAATTCTGAAATACAAGATTGCCAATCCATTTCATGAAAAGGAAGTCCAGGCTGAATCATACAACAGTAAGGAGGTTTTCCTAATGATGTATTAAAGTAACATGTTGATTTATATATGGCTGAAGCAAAAGCAGACATGACACTTTCCTTCTTGAGGATGACCAGTAGACCACTGCCAGATATTTGCTATATAGTTGAATGATGCCTTAGACTTCAGATTTAGAGCTTCACTTTTCTAGTGCCCTGTCACCAGGAATCTGCCAAAGTATATCATCAGTTGGATTTTGAATGTGACAGAAACATCCTTTCTATTTGCCTCTCTCTCTCTCTCTCTCTCTCTCTCTCTCAATCCCACACCCAGTTCTGGTGCCAGCTTTTAGGTAATGTGCCGATCAGAGATGTGCTGGAGGCTATCTGCCAACTCCAACGATTGAAGTCAGTCCAAAGCATAGTTACCAAGATAAGCAATGAAAGTGGGAAGTGAAGCATGAAGTAAAAAAAAGAAATGTTTCCTTTGATAACATTTTGAATTAAAATTATAGTGAAACGACAAATGAATGCAAGAAAACAAGAAGCAAAATTCAATATATTTTCAAGTGTACAAAGTTTCCCGGTAACTATGATCCACAGATGCTTTAGGGCATGCAACTCATGGGAAACACAGGAGTTATCATAACTTAATATTCGTAAGCTCATTTAGCATAAACGCATTTCCTGAAACTCTTGTTTGGAAGGTCATCCTCGTCCTAGATCCAAGTGAATTTATGGAAGGCTGTCTCCAGCGTAGACCAACTCCAACTTGGTCTTATGAAAAGCATGTTTATGGGTAGTGGATTCATGGTAAATCCACATTCAACTATCTAAATTCAGGTTCTTATTTTTAAAAAAATGTTCAAGGTAAACCGAATCTCGTTCATGACTTGCGTCCAAACAGCCCCTGAAGTGTTTGTATGGGGAGCTGTAACACGCTTTGGACGAAGAGCACATTTCTTTTTGCCAGCATATTTTGTTACGGGTGGGTGGTGTGAGCACCCGGAGAGAGTGTGTCTCTCAGCCAACTAAAGTTGCCAGTGACTTTAGTCCCACATTAGATTCTACAAAGAGTTAGACCGGCTTATAAGAAAAAGAATCCCCTACCTCAATGCCTAAGTTTTGGGGAAGGATAAATGATTCTTAATAAATGGTGTCTGAGCCCAACCTTTGTCGATCTAATGTGGCGTATCAATACACCCTTTATTTGTTGTGCATGAACAGGTGTAACCTCGATCGGCACCTAGCCGACGAGGGCGTCGGCCTTGTAAAAGGGGAGAGTATTGTTACGAGTGGGTGGTAGAGTTGCCAGTGACTTTAGTCCTATATTGGATTCTACAGAGAGTTAGACCGGCTTATAAGAAAAGGAATCCCCTGTCTCAAAGCCTAAGTTTTGGGGAAGGATAAATGATTCCTACTTTAGTCCCATATTGGATTCTACAAAGAGTTAGACCGGCTTATAAGAAAAGGAATCCCCTACCTCAATGCCTAGGTTTTGGGGAGGGATAAATGATTCCTAACATATTTTCGGGAACATCTTCACAACATGGAGTAGTCGAGAAACAAATATGACAAGCATGCAGCTGGCCACAATGGAACAACAATAGGAAGTCCCATGAACCTCCACAGCACCAACCAAATGGGAAGAAACAAGGCCAAACGGAATGCGTAGTTTAAACAAGGTTCTACTGAATACCAAACGTCAGAGTAAGTAAATAGGTAGCTGCCATGGGGGATGTCAAAGGTGGAACTCAATCGCAGACAGATTCTATGCCAGCAAAAGCGACATCAACCCTACTTTCCTAATCTAAAAGGACGCACTAAGGAACGGAAACCAGGAAAGGAAGGATGGGAAAGGTGGACTTCCTCTTACAATATCCACTATCCAAAGCACCCCTTTGGCTTTCGCTGTGAGAGTGGTCAAAATGTGGACCTTTTTGACTGACACATAGAACCCCAATCGGTTCCCCGTTCTCTTGTGCGAGCGAGGTCCCGCGAAGTGATCCTCGCTCAACTTTTGTGTCAAGCAAAACAAGCACGCCGGTTCCCCGCTTCATCCATTGGACAAGACGAGGAGAAGGAGGAAGAGGAGTAGGGCAGACGCAAAGGAGCAATGTGGGGAGGAGGCGGCAGAAATGGCAGCAAGATACAACAATGGGGCAGCGCAGGGGAGTGCAACGGAGGTGCGTCACTGCAGATCTAACTGGCAAACAGCTGGTCCATGGCAGCGCCACGGGCAACTGCAGCAGACGGATCTGCACATTGCCCTTTCAAAACGGCATCGGAAGAGGGAGGAGGAGCGGAAGAGGGAGAAGCATTGAGCGGACGCGTGCGAACCCGGGTTTTTGTGGCGACGCACCTGAGTGAAGATCGCTGCTGCGGCGACGGCGGCCGCTATGATCCGATCGGCAGCTGCAGAGGCCGCTCGACAGCAGCGGTTACGAACCTGACCCCCCAAGTCCACACCACCTCGCCCCCTCACCACACACTCCCCTGATCGGGAGCAGCGGCACTGGTTGTGAAGGCAGTAGCAACGGGGAGAGAGGCCAGAAGAAGCGGGGGAGGCGGAGGAGGTGGGCGGGGCAGCGGGGAGTGGAGAGCCGATGCGATCGACTGGTGGCAGCAGCAGGAGCAGGAGCAGGAGGGAGCTGCCCGTGCTTGTCGTCGTCTGACAGAGGTCTACAAATGCCGAAATTGCGGCGATAAAAGAACCTCTGTTATAATTATGCATATACCCTTGTTATTTTATCACGTTTCACATATTCATTTCATTATAGAGCAATGTAAAGAAAAAAAATAAGAGTGACAGCATCGATGGCACAATAATGTGGCACAATAAAGCAATGAAAATTTTTAACGTTTTTTACAGCTTGATTTGTCAGTCTCATCCTCTCACATGGTAACTTAGGTAAGATCGGTTCTAAATTTAAATCTGACTTAAGGTTAGGGCGGTCAATGGGTAGAGTTGATCAAGAGATGTCAATAGTAATCGATAACTCAATAATCATCCATTTTTTTAACTTAACGAATAGTAAATAGGTAATATTTTTCTTTCCGATAAATTAACGGATACAAATATGTATATATTTGATTTTTTAACGGATACGGATACATATACACTTCATTTCGAATCCGTGTCTGTCTGTTACCGTTAAACAAATTTAGATTTGACTCAAATATTTTAATGTCTTGAAGAAAATGACATTAAAGATGAGATAGATGTAGAATCTAAATCATTTCTATTTTAGTGACGATAAAATATTTCTAAATTATAAGATATTTTTTAATTTTTAAAATTATACCTTAATATATTTTTTATTTTCACGTAAAATATGTAAATAATAAAAAGATGATAGAGATTAAAATCCAAGAGTGTTATTTCATTTTATTATTTTCAATTAATATGTTTCATCTTGTCTTCAGGGATATTATAATATTATATATTTTTATACTTTTAATTTCATTTTACGTTAACTCGTGAATAATGAAGATACGAGAACTAAATTGAAATGTGTTTATTTATCATATATATATATATATATATATTGTTCTTTTCAATTTAAATTTTTTTCTAATTGAGTTAATTTACATCTTAAATTTTAATATTGTATGTACTCATCTTATGATCGGTAACTATCCGCTAACCGTATTTTTCGGATACTAGATAATAGTTTCAGATATACTATTTTCCAAATACTTAGCGAACATCAAAAGGATACAGTTCTTCCTTATCGGATACGGATACAGATAATCCACTATCTGTACCGTATCCGATCCGTTGACATCCCTAAATTGATCTGATAAATCTGTAGACCTAGTCTGATTTTAAGTCGGGTTGCAAAATCTTTTTCGACCTACGGGTCCTTAGTTAGGCCTAAAAACTCTGTCCGACTAAACCCACGGGTCGGGCTCGAACTTTGAGTTTGACCCGCGAGTGGACCCGATCCGTTCTCTTTTTTTTCTCCCTTCAAATATTAAAAATTATTTAGTTAAAATTATGTTATTTTACTCCATTATAAAATTAAAATTTATATTTTTCAAATAAATTAAATAATTAAAATTTTAATTAATTTAATGATATTATAAATTTTATATTATTAAATATATTACTTTTATTATTTTTATTTTATTTAAATTTTCAGACCAAACCTTAATCAGATTTTATATTTTTTTATTAATGTCAAATCCGACAAAGTCCAACTCTAAATAACTCGGGCCCGGATCAGACTTAGGCTTTAATATTGATGAGTCGGGCTTGGGTCGGATCAACTTAGGTTAAACTTGGATCCGACCCATTGACGGCCCTACCTAACGTCAATTTTAGATTTTTTTTTGTTATTTATTTTTTAAAAATAAATAATAAAAAAATATGACAAATCAAACGGTGAAAAATCTAGCACTGTAACATTTCTTTCATCTAACAAATTACGTTCCATCATTTCATCTGTGACTCCATCGTTACTTACCTACTGTTTATTCTTTTAGGCTCGATTTGATAAATAAATTATCGACTGGGTTAAAAAATTGACGAGAGAGAAAAATTGCGAGGTTCACCCGCTCCCCTCATATATAAGAGACTTACCTGGGATCGGATACCGTGTTCGACCCTTTGAGGTCGAACACGGTAACCATGTTAGAACAACAAAGAAGGCCTTAAATCAAAGAGACAGGTTAGGAAGGGGGAAAACAAAAGAAAGGGACGGATCTGCTCTTACCTCAATCATCCATAAAAATATAGTAAATAATGTGCATACATATATATTAAAATTTTATTTATTATATTATATATACATCAAAAGAATATATGTTATGCTCAAATTATTTTTAAATATATTATCGGTTTCTGTTTAAATATATATTAATTATTAGGTCATACATCCCATTTTACATGAGCCGCCGCGTTGGTTAATAAGAAGGCAATGCATTTGACCGTGGCCTCACTAATAAAAATCTCTAACCCTAGGTGTGGAAGTGCCCAAAGTTGAATCTACAAGAACAACTATGCTGAATTTTAGATTACCAAAAAAAAATAACGATATATCATAAATCTTGTGAGGCCTTAACTTTACATCATGCATTTAAAACCGGTTTAATTTCTGACCGAATACTTGGAGGAGGCTGCTAAAGAAAGAATCCATTTAACAAGGGTGGGGGACCCGAAAGGGGGGGGGGATGCCCTGGGGCAGAACAACAGCTCGGATCCGATAAGGAAAGGGTGGCGCCCCCCGCCCCCCCCCCCCCCCCATCTCTCTCTCTCCCCACTCACCTCGCTCTTCCTCCCCTCCGGATATTTTGTTGCGTTGGTTTGGTACTCCAAGTTAAGTCCTGCAGCCACCACGTCGGGCACGCATTTTGTTTTCCATTGTAGACTCCGAAGGAAGGAGGATTTAGTTGCGAGCAGTCGGAAGATTTGGTTTGTTTGGACCATCATGTCTGCATAGATACCCTATTATCCTCTGCCCCTCGGACCTTTACTTCGATCACCCGTCCTCTCTCTCTCCCCCCCTTCGAGGGCTCTATGCTTATTAACGGCAAGATGACAATAGATCTACTTATGTCATAATTATATAATTTAATTTTGATTTTAAATTTAAGCTGTCAAATATTTTGTAGAGTTGTTACCCTATTTAGAAATAAAAAATACTTAAACTAGATATCAAAAGTTATGTATGATATTTGTTCGTGTCATCTTCTACTGGAATACATCATCTTCGGGACAAAGCCGAGCACATGGCCACTATTGTCGTATTCCATGGCCCGGTTTGATATTCGAATTGTCAGGTGAGTTTATTAAACGATGAGAGAGAATTTGGGGTGAGACCTACACCCTTCTTTCACACATAATCGATCTTATTCGACCCAACAAGATGTTTTCGATCCCAGAGGATCGAACAATGTATTTTAACTGAGAAATAAAGAAGGCCTATAAAGTTAAACTCCATGTCAACACGGTGCTCTAAGTCCATGCGGTTATGCTGCGGTGGACATCCTTGCAATACCTGTCTCCGTAGGAGGTGCAAGAATTTTTTTAAAGGGGTTACCTCTCATCCGTGCCAAGTGGTGGACACGTGTAGATGCCTCCCATAATCTTTGAAAGGTCATTCGGATGTCCACTAACTAGAAGGTTCCTCCCCTCCCCTCCCCTGTATCACGATTCTCCCAACCCATATATATATATATATATTGGTTGGGAGAATCGTGATACAGGGGAGGGGAGGGGAGGAACCTCCTAGTTAGTGGACATCCGAATGACCTTTCAAAGATTATGGGAGGCGTCTACCCCGGGAGGGGAGGGGAGGAACCTTCTAGTTAGTGGACATCCGAATGACCTTTCAAAGATTATGGGAGGCGTCTACCCCCTACAACACATGCTCACCTTAGTGCGTCGTAATATATATATATATATATATATATATATATATATATGTATTACGACGCACTAAGGTGAGCATGTGTTGTAGGGGGTAGTTATTACATATGGTGTCTTTTACGAGACCGTTTGTTTGGACTCCTCGATGACAGATTATTTGGAACTTAAAAAGTTCATCTCTCATTCTCACACAGTAAATGCTAGATTTAATATCATAACGTGAACTTAATGGTGAGTAAATAGAGATTTAGTGATAGAATGAGATATAAAATGTAGTTAAATCCATCCAGAAACACATTGGAGGAGACACTTGAGATTTTTTTAACTCTCCTCTCACGTGTATTTCTCTCTCTAATCAGTAAAGTTGGTTGGATGCAGAAAATTTGTACATTTGATTAGACTTAATTTTTTGTACGAGATTCTAAAGATTAAAATCTCCCAATAAACCCTACCAAATAAGGTCATTTTTGTGTGTGCGCCTGTGTGATCCATTGTTAAGATTGTTCAGATGTGACCCTTTGAGTAGAGGTGAAATCAACACAATGCTCTAAACGTGAGCCTGTGCTGCATGGCGCAATTCCCACATGAGGCACCTTTTTGTGTGTGCATGTTTCTCTGTCGAGATAGGCGGGGGGGGGGGGGGGGTCTAACAATCTAGCTATTGTCTCTATAGCCACTTCCTTTCTTCGAAGTCAAACTTGTTCTTCACGTGTGTTACTATTTCAAGGATTCTTACAACTTGACACATTGACCCTTTCCACACAAAGAATGTGCGTAAGTGAAAACAGTGCAAAGTGGAGGAGGTTACCTTTTATATGCTTATCAAAGTTGTCAAGCGTTCAGGTCCAAGACACTTTTCTTTTGATAGTAGATATATACCATGCAGAAATATGAAAAGATATTGGCTACGAGAGCGATATCTGCTATAAGGCTAAAATGTACACTAATCTTTGATCAATTATGAGAAATATTTCATGACAAATATAAAATAAAGAATTTCAAAAGATACACCTAGAGAATATGATGTGCATTCAATGCATTTAAAATTTAAGTATAATAAAACGATGTATATTTATCAAGCATCAAAAAGCGTTTTCACAGTTGAACAATTTTTTACTTGAATCTCTCAATTGAAATGAACAAGATAAATTCTGTATCGACTAATTAATTATGAGATTGTCTAATAAGATAAAGTTACTTGAATAAACTCTGTCGATCAAACATAGTGGAAGAATCACCTAAACATTGGTCAATCGAAAGATAGCTAGCCGAAATGAGCAGCTAAGGTCTCGAGGTTTCGCTTATGTATCATTAAATGATAGAGTAATGACATGTTCGATTAAACCTAAATAATATTTAAAGGAGTAAGAAGGTTGTTCATCAGGGGAGGTGGGTGAGAGAAAGAGAGAGAGAGAGAGGGAGATGGTTATGGGAGGGAGAGAGGTGGTTATGATAGAGAGAGAGATTTGCTCTTTTGAAAAAAAAAAAAATGAGTGATTTTTTATTTGAAAAATTTTACTGAAGTGTTGACTCTCTCCCTAAACATTAGGAGAGGTGCTTCGAATAAGGCTCAACTCCATTCCTTTCTCAAAATATGATGCTAGTATTCCCAAGTTGTGGACTCATGTCAAGGGAATTGAGATTGAACTGACAAGGACCCTTATGCACAAATCAATGAGAATCCCAGAGGATGGAGTTGAAGAAATGGATTTTAATTATGATGAATATGAAGCCTATTCCATAATGACAAGATTACCCAGTAACCCTCAGGATATGAAACATGCTTACCTCACAAGCTTCAACACCAACAGATTTCCACCATTGCAAAAGCTGTTACACCATATCTTCACTACTATTATAACACCTCAAGGTGGTGGCCGGGGTAGACTGACTGAAACCCAAAGATTTCTATTTTACTGTATGTTCAAGAACATCAAGGTTTGCTTGCCTAAATTGATGATTCAGATCATAGGGTTCTACAAAAATGATGGCAGGCACCTATCCAATGCAGCTCAATTGACTGTAGTTTTCAAAAGAAAGAAGATTCCTTTAGAGAATGAAAATTTCAAGGAAATCCCTATGTCAAATATTTATACAATGGACTTTGTTGAGAAGTTTATGAAATTTAAAATGGTAGGAGAAAAATTCAAAGGCAACTACTTGGGAATCCTCCACAACAAGTGATTGAACCTGTAGAACAAGCTCAACAGCTTGAGCAGTAGCCTGAGTAGTAGCAAGATGCACCACCTCTAGTAGCTCCTGCAGTCCAAGTTGATGGTGCACTACAACTTGGAGCACGAAATCCATCTAGTTCACCTCACTCATCTCCTGAACGCCAAGAATAGAACACTCTTCCTGAGGTCCAAGAGACAACAGCTCGTCCACAGACATCTCAGACATCCACTTCTTCTGTACAAGAGTATGCTACTCTCTACCGATTCACGTCAGCCCAATTTGGACTAGTTCATACTGCCATAAAAGAACAGTCAAATCATTTTGAGCAGCAGATGATTCAGATGAAAATGGAAGTCAACAGCAGACTGGCTAAAATTCAAAGAGACAAAGTACAGTCTGAAAGGAATTTCAATAGACTAGTTCAAGATATTCAGGGTGTCCTCACTATAGCAGGAAATAGATTGGAAGGCTGAGTGATAGATTCAACAGTCATAATGAAAAATTGACCACTACTGCACAGTATTTCAGTGACACCAAATCTCAGCATGATCGTCTAACAAGATATCATGCACAGATCATTGAGAAATTATAGATGATCACTGATGACATCAAATACATTGTCAATGTCTTTAAGGATCACTACCCTCAGCCCGCTCCTGAGGATCAAGAAGATAGGTGGTATCCAGTTGCAGACCCTGCAACTTCCTCTGTTATGCCAGTCCTTGCCTCTCAGCATGATGCTCAGCTTACACACGTTGCTGATATGATCCGGCAAGTCACGACAGTCTTAAGTGCAAAGATGGATCTTTTTCACGAGGCTCTTCTTGAGCGACACTTCGCAACAGATCACCACCTTAGATCAGTGTCTCAAAGAATTAATCAAAATGCTGAGGAACTTCGAGCAACAATTCAAAATTCTGCACTTATCTCCAATGCTCCTCCAACTCGAGAAGCTTCCACTCAGACTGATGACCTCTAGTGCTTCAACAGATTCCTAAGTTTTTTTGCTGATGACAAAGGGGGAGAGAGTCATAGTTCTGAGTCACAGAGAGTCATCATCTCATAGCACATCATTTCATGCTCTTGTGTCATGTACATTTCCTTTCTTTTCTCTCTCTGCAATTTTTTTTGAACACTATTATTGTTGGTTCTGAAATGAATGAAAATTGATGTTTGCTTCTAAATGCTTGGAAAATCACTATGGTTGGATGTGAGTGAAATGAATGTTCTATGACTGACAGACTGTTCAAATGACTCATAGTTGCCATCATCAAAAAAGGGGAGATTGTTGGATCTCTGATTTTGATGATGACATACTATGACTCATGATGAGTGTGAAAGTTTCTTAACACTAGCCTATGGTTATATTGAACAGGTCTTATGTTCACTTGATAAACAACATGTCTCAACAGAGATAGGTCGAAGCATCAGTGTGATGTGTCGATGCAGAAGAGCACACTGAAGTACCGCCTCAAGCTATCAGGTTGAAGCAACAGATTAATACGTCGATGCATTAGAAGAACTAGAATCAATTGTTGGCTTGACAGGTTGAAGTAACAGATCAATACGTCGATGCATTAGAGGAACCAGAATCAACTATTGGCTTGACAGGTCGAAGCATCAAGTGTGCGTCGGTGCAATCGAGCAGATTGCTACAAGGATAGGTCAATGCATATGTCGCTGATCCGACGCATCAGTTGGTAGAATGAGCTGCTCTGGACTGCATTGACCTGGTGTAAATATGCCTCGACGCAGCAGTGGACTCGATCCAATAATTAAAGACCTACTTCCAGATCCGATCCAAGGTGACTTCAAGTGGTCATTAGCATGTGATGCTCATCCCAATAATTGAGCCCACGTGTGCTCGAAGATAGAGCCTTCCAAAAGTGACATTGTGGCGGGAGAATGTTCTCTGGCTCCCTCACGAAAAGGAAATATCTCATGGGGTCCACCTGAGGAGAAGATGATGGCCAGTACGTGAAAAGAGAGTGAAGGAGTGCTGCTAGTAGAAGTGAGAGAAGAAAAGATGAAAGGGAATAGAGAAGAGGGGCTGTGAAGGGCTAGAGGAGATACACCTTCCGTGAGTTCAGAAGCAAGGCAAGGGAAGATTAGCCTGAAGAGAATTATTGTGAGAAAATTCAAAAGAAAGAAGAGTTTGAGAGAGATCTGCTTCATTTTAGAAGAAGAAGAGAAAGGAAGAGCGATCTGCAGTGAGGCAAAATAGAGTATCGGAATCATCTACAAATTGCTTCCAGTGGAAGCTATAGATCGTGTTCTTTTGCTTCTTGATTTATTATGCTAATTGTGTTCGGGAGTTTATTTTCTATTTTGATATATTCTTCCTTTGTTCGGTTTGCGATTTCTGCCTTGTGGTGCTCGGTGCACTCAAGGTGCTTGCACACAGTCTACACTGTGTGCGGTTTGCTCCGGGACACCAGAGTGTGGAGGTGTTCCTCTGGGTTCCCTCTGAATCTATCAGAGGAAGGGAGATCTAATCTCCGGGGTTCCCTCTATGCTTCAGAGGAAGAGAGGACTACTCCTCTAGTTGTGGGCAACTGGGTGTTGCTCACATTTTCCTTTTATGTCCATCAGAAGAAGGGAGGAGAGTGTTCCTCCAGGTCAAGCTGTGTATCAGCTTTTGCTGCAGACTGAGTCTACGTCTTGTTGCTTGCAAGGGAAGCCTCACTCGGGTTGAGTGAGGGGTGGATGTAGGTCTATGGATAGCAAACCGAACCACCTAAAAATCTTGTTATCCTATGGTTTGCCATTTGTGTGTTTGCTCCTTGTCTTCTACCCCGCCTTCACAGGTAGTCTTGCTAGCTAAGTTGGCTTTGTGCTTTTATTGAATGCTTGCATCGTGACCTGCTATGAGGTTCAATCGATTAGTGTTGCAGGCTTCTCTATACACCAAGTGTTCGAGAAGTGTTCTAAATAGGGTGTGAGCTTTGTGCTCTAGCTTTTGTCCAGAACTGGTTTCGTTGTGAGCATTTGGCTCAATTTCATCTAAAGTGGTCCGAAGTGCTAGCTTCCATTGTGATTGAATTTAGCGTTATTTTTTCTTAGCGAATTTTTTTAGAGAGGGATCTCTTCAACCCCCTCTAGATCCTGGAAGCTCGCCTAACACGACTGAGAGCCTGCCCCTGGGCCTGCCAGAAACAGAAGGAGGTCTCCTGGAGACCACCTTCTGAAGGTAGAGGTCTACTGGAGACCGCCTTCTGATCCCAGAACTTGAAAACTGACAGAATGAAGCGAAAAATACCGGGAATGCTATCCAAACTAAGAACACACACACACACACAACCATCACAGGAGGGCAAGAACGACGTGATGGACACTAGTCGTCCCACTGTGATCGCCAAAAAATAAGGTTGTAGATATATTAATCACCCACCCCGAACTAGCAAATAATATGCATAAACATGCAATAACGTGTAAAGGGAAAGGGTGATGATGAAAGAGGAACATACCGTGATCGCCACCAAGGATTGACAACGCGAAGGAAGACCCAAAATGATGATAATGGCGCTACGTACCTTGGAAAAGAAAATAAGAAAGACATGGCCGAAGAAGACTGCAACAATGTGATCGCGCATGAAACGGGGTGCGGGCAACGACGTGGATCACACCTCCTCATCTTCCAGCCGACCAGAAGATGAGGGCCTCACGTTCTTCCTTACTTTCCTGCGAATCAAAGACAAACAAGGAGATAAAAACCCATTAGATCATGAAGTGTAGTACTAATCCCGTATGCATAAAATAGGTGTAAAGAAAGGGGGAGAACGCACCGGGGGAGGGTTTTTAACCCCTGTAAAAGGGTGGAAATGTAGGTGTGTGTATTGTGTATGTTTATGAATGAAGAGAACGAATTAACACGCAGCAAGGTTGCGGAAAATGATGATGTAAACTGCAAGAATATGCAACAACATGTAGAAAAGTGCAGAACTGTGTGAAAGTAGAGAAAGTGGGAGCAGAGAAAAGACAATAAAGGATGAGAGAAAGAGCCCTTAAGCGATGGAGATGAAGCTAATACTCCCCTGGACTGCTTGGGGTCGAAGAAACGAGATGGCGATGCAGCCTGGCTTGGCTCCGAACCGAAGAAGCTCCCCCTTTCGTGCACACGAACACGGGTGCTATTTATAGAACCCAAAAACCCTAGGCTCGGATTTAGAGGATAATGACCCAAAAATAGGGATATAGATTGATAAACCTCGAGTTAATAGTGGGAACAAGAGCCCTGGATTGATGGAAATCGAGGTGGCAGCCTATCCTCATCGAAAACGGTGCCAAATAGGACTCCAAAGAGTCCTCGGGCGAAGAAAATGGAGCCTGGGATGATCTGGATTATGTATTGAGAAGACGACCAGTCGCACGACCGCAACTCTGAGAAAATGGTCATGGGAGGACCGCCACTTGACATGGATCATAACAGGGTTCAAATGGGTTAGTCGACGCACCTGGGACGCTTCTGGAAAAATTTCTGAGAAGGCGGTTTTGGGGAGACCGCTACCTAAAGGTGGCGTTATCCACAAGACCGTCACTTGGCATTTAATTAAAAATAAAATAAAAAATAAAAAAATAAAATGCCAGGCAGAATGCGGTCTTCTAGGAGGCCGCATTCTCATGAACTCGGTCTCTTAGAAGATCGCGTTCAGGGAGAATGCAAGGTTTCATCTGGACGTCCGATCGGCCATCCGAATTGCACGAAATGGACCCGAAAGTGGGGCAATCAAAGATAAAAGCCTCCAAAGCTCAATGGGCTCAAAAAATGGTCAAGAAATGGGCTCAAAATATGGTCAAAGAAGACTCCAAAATAATAGACAATTCGGAGCATCATAGAAGGTGAATAAGAGAATAAACTCAACTTGTAGGCTTAAAACGAGTGTCAACAATCAGCATCCCTAGGTAGTTGATAAAATCTTTTGACTACCTTATTCGGCACTTCTTCCATGTATGCATGTTTCTTATAAACATTAAAACTAGGACCACCAGCATCTACAACCATATCCATATATCCACTTGTATCTGTAACATTGTCGGGCTCATACGACAAAACATCCTCAGCATGATACGTCAAATTCATATAACCATCCACGATCCCTTTCTTATACAAATGATGCTGCACATCCCATGGTGAACGCCACCTCAAGTTTCTACAACATAAACAAGGGCATCGAATGTGACTGCCATGATCTATTGCTATATTTGGATTCCCCAATGCAAAATGAATGAAACTCTCAACTCCATACTTAAACTCAACAAACACCACCTGGTCAACTATTCTATGATACATCCATGAACGATCTAGCAATATTTTCCCTGAACGCACTAAATGTTAATACACAAATAACTTTGAAATCATTACTCCTAAAAATAAGCCCGGCCCTTTCCTTACATCGTTCGCCATAGACCATTTGTAGAGGAAGGGTGTATTATTTATATTATCACTTTTTAACCCATCCATGAAAATTTAATCGCATAATCACTTACCATATGTGTTATATGATTTGTTGAAAATTTCGACAGCATCTCTCCCCACACTGCTCCGATATACCAAAAATATTTATTAATTAAGAATTTTTTTTAAACACTTACTACTAAGTGGTTAAGAAAATACTCAAAATCAATAAAGGTATACCAAAGAAGAGTGAGAAGACGCAATCGAAATTATCAACAAATCATGCAAACACATATAGTAAATGACCGCCTAAATGTGATCAAGCATTCATAGACTGTCCAAACGGGACAATTCAAGACTTTGAGGTAGATATATACATTCTCATCAAAAAAATGAGAACATACACATCAATCCCAAAGTCTTGAACGGGAATGTTCATTGACATAAGTTTAACACGCTCTCCTAAGGTGCGTGTAATGTCACCTCAGCTCACAAGGAATACCCCATGTAATTAAATAATATAAAATTTAATAACATCGAATTAAACAAGTCATTTCATTCTAATAGCTAATTGCAATATATAAAAATAAAAAATAAAAACACCAGAAAAAGAACTTAAAAATGCTTACATCCCAAGCTGAATTTTTTTTGGACAACCAAACCCTCCCCTCCCCTAGTCCTCTCTCGTCCCCTCCCTCCCCCTACCCTCCCCTCCCCTCCCCACCGTGCCCCCCTCCATATCTCGAACCCCCCTCCCGTCCTCTCCCGTCCCCTACCCTCCCCTCTAGTCCCCCACCTACCCCCCACCCTCCCGTCCCCCACTGACCCCGTGACCCTCCCCTCCCACCCTCACGTCCCCCACCCACCCCACGACCCTCCCCTCCCCTCCCCAATGTGCCCCCCCTCCATATCCCGAACCCCCTGCCCCCGCCCTCCCCACTGTACCCCCCTCCCCTCCCCACTGGTTCAGCCCCCCTCCCCTTCCGTCCCCCACCGACCCCCCTCCCATCCCCTGCCCTCCACAACCGACCCCCCTCCCCTGGTCGCCGGCCTTCGCGGAAACCCCCCCTCCCCAATCGATCGACACCCCTGTTGTGCATGTGTGGAACATGCTTGATTCTATGATTTTGATGATGTCTGATTATGACTCATTGATCGGTCTTATATGGATTTGATGATGCCAACATGTATAAAGTTTCAGGTCAAAGTCAGCGCATGGTGTCATATGATATGGTGCATTGAAGTTGAGCCATGTGAAGATAAAAGATAGGCTATGAGGTTTGAATTGATGCAATGGTCTCATGTCATCCACCTACTGCATGCATCAGCATCAACCAAGTCACAAGCCAGCAGCCAACCAGCAGCAGCAAGATCAACATCAGCTATACAAGGAGTGGGTAGAACATCAAAGGGCAAAAGAGCTTTGAATCAAGAGGCAGTGTCGACGCCCAATATCAAGGATGCGTCGACACTTCCTGTCACAAAAGGAAGATCAGCCAAGTCAAATACAAGGCTGCGTCGACCCCATGTCAAGGATGTGTCGACTCCACTGCTCACAGAAGGAAGAAAAGCCCAAGCAGCTATTAGATGCATCGACGCCATATGCACTGATGCGTCAACTCCAAAGCACTTCCAGCAAGCCTTCAAGCAATCAGCGTCAGATGCGTCAACCCCACAGCCTGGTTGCGTCGACGCAATGGCCTCCCAGAAGCCGATTCAAACGCGTCTTCCACAGATGCATTGACCCCATACTCTCAGGGCGTTGACGCAATGGCCTCCCAGAAGCCGTTGTAAATGGCCCTCACTAAGGATGCGTCAACGCACCTCTTCACAGCGTCGACGCCATCTAGGCCAGCTCGCCAGTAGTTTCAAGAATCTGTGAAGCTATGTCGATGCCATGTCCATGCTACGTCAACGCACCAGAAGACCTTCAAGCGTAATTCTGTTAAAACCTGCAACATGTCAGAGTTCATCCAGAGAATAAAAAATGAAGATGCAAACCTCCAAAAACTCAATTTTTGAGGTGTGGAAAAGATTCCTAGGACACACAAAAGTCCCTGTCATCATAAGTTTCCAGAGCAACCTTTTGGATAAAATATCTGTCAGTACAGCATCTAGGAAATGACTCCTTCTCTGCAGTCCTTTCTCCTAGAGTCAGCCAACAAAATTTGAGTCTAAAAATAAAATCTTCCAAGATAGAAGGATGTCCTCTCTACAAATGAAAATTAAGATGCTCAACGCACTATTGGTCAAAGAACTTCCTTGTTTATTCTGACCAAACAAATAATGTTTAGAAGACCCCAAGCTAATGGGAAACCTCCACAGCATGCACCATCTTCTACAGATTTATTCCTTGAAGGGAAAACCATTTTTTGCCTCTACTGGGCCAATCAAAGTGCAATCCCTTGGAGGGAAATCTCATGCTTCCTTCTTCTATAAATATGAAGCAATGGCCACCTTGGAAGGGTTGGCCGAGCCATGCTGTGACGCCCCGTACTCTATACCGTCGAGGTATTGTCCGCTTTGGCCTACCGGCCTCACGGTTTTATCCCTTTTTAACAGTGATCGGCTCCAGAATGGGGGACTTCCCGGGCAGGTCACCCATCCCAGTACTACTCCCCATTAAGCATGCTTAACTTCGGAGTTCTTTTCAAGAACTGAGCCGATACTTCAAAAGGCGCCTCGGTGATATAGAGTACAACTTAGTATATTTGAGGGTGTTACAATCTACCCCTCTTATATAGGCGACGTCCTCGTCGCTGGGCACATATAGCACGCAATCATGCAATCAAGCCCCCAGGCAAGTAGGCCTCTAGAGGTGGCCCCTACAGGCTCAAGAGGTGGCTCCCACTATGTAGCACTTTGCTCCATTACGGACTCAAGAGGTGGCTCCCATAGCGTAGCACTTTGCCCTGCATGGCACTTAGCTCCCACACTTCCGGCTGGGGTATGGCTCTGATACCATTCTGTGACGCCCCGTACTCTATACCGTCGAGGTATTGTCCGCTTTGGCCTACCGGCCTCACGGTTTTATCCCTTTTTAACAGTGATCGGCTCCAGAATGGGGGACTTCCCGGGCAGGTCACCCATCCCAGTACTACTCCCCATTAAACACGCTTAACTTCGGAGTTCTTTTCAAGAACTGAGCCGATACTTCAAAAGGCGCCTCGGTGATATAGAGTACAACTTAGCTATATTTGAGGGTGTTACACATGCATTGAGAGACATATCATCTTAGCTTGTCCCAAAGAGAAGAGAAAAAGAGAAGAGAGAAAGAAAATAGAGTGAGCAGCCCTGAGCTTCATGAGAGACATATGAGAAAAATAGTGATGAAGAGAAAGCCATGAGCAGCCCCCTTTAAGCAGAAAGGAGAGAGAGAGAGAGCCTGAAGAGCAGAAGTGCAACCCTACAGAAAACAGCTTCATGAGCAACTTGTGAAGCTACATTTGTCTTGCTTCTTCTTGCTTTGCATTTTTCCTCCTGTCATCTTGAATCAAATTTCAGTGTGTGTCTGGTGCTCTGGTTAGAGACCGGAAGTGTATTTGCTGCACTTGTAGCTTGTTCTTTCTTTTTGTTTGTGTGTGTGTGGGGGGGGTGTCGTGGGGGGGGGGAAAGCGTCGTCTCCCTTGTGGTGCTGCATTGCAGCATGTGGTAAAGCCTCACCAGATTTGGTGAGGGGTGGATGTAAGTCTACGGGTTTGCAGACTGAACCACTTTAAAAATCTATTGTGCAGTGGTGTGTCATTGTGTGATTGCTTCCATTCTTCTACCTCCACTTCACAGGGATTTATTGTTCTGTTTCTACATTTCTGATATGGCCAAACACTGAACATATTATGAGCCACTCACCGTTTGCCAGCATTCTTGCTGTTTGAACAAAGGCTCACACTCACACCTAAGAAAGCACTCTGTTAATTGGAATCTCTGCATGTAGATCTTAGGTTCTTGTGATCATTCCACTGCACGTGTCTTCTAAGACCTTGCAACTTCAGGTCCATAGTTTTTAATGGCTCCTTGTTTGTATCATTTTCTACATTGTGACGAGAATCATCACTATTTATCGTATTAAGTATGTATTGTGTGTAAAATATATGTAGTAATACATGTATTATCTACTTTTGTTTTATTAGGCTAGTCATAGTCAAAGTGTGTATTTTATTTTATTAAACCCACAAAGTCAATAGTTGGTTGTTGGGTTTTGTCTTATAAGGCTTGGGTATAAATGTTATTAGGAAAAGCTTATGGGTATGAATGTTATAGCCTCCTCCTATATAAAGGAAGGCTAAGGGTGTTACGTATGGTATGTTGTTATATGAAGAATGAAGATGTTTGTCATAAGGTGTTTTACCTTGTGTTTCCCTTCTCTCTTTTCTCCTTTGTGAGGTTTGAGCGTCGCCCGGTGAGAGACCATCCGGCGTGAGGCCGAGCTGCTTGAGGTAGCAAGTTATCCTGTCTCGTTCGCGTCCCCGGAGCTGCCGTCGATCCGTCCCCCGACGCCGTCCGCGTCACATTGTTATATCCGCTGTGCGCTCAAACAAGAAGCTTGTCTAGTCAAATGAGTTGTAAAGAGGGCATATTTTTAAGGGATCTATTCACCCCCCTCTAGATCTGGTTTCACCCATGTTTGGGACCCAACAAGTGGTATCAGAGCTAAGCTCTGTGTACCTAAGATCCAACGATCTTCAGAGGTGATCCTAGTGCAACCAGTTTTGATTCTTGTTGCTAAACCGCTTTCATGAATTTCTTTATCTGTTTTAAGTACGCCATCTTGTTTGGCATTCTGTGCAAAGTTGTTAACTCTTTGTGCTGTTCAAGGCAGTGTATGTTAATGAAATTATTTTCACTTGTGCCTTTCTCATGGGCTAATCTTTTTAGCTGTGATTCAATTAAGCTCATGCTTAAGAATTCTTTTATTCATAGTTTATCTTGATTAAACTGAGATTTACATTCTGCTTTAATTGAAAATTTATTTGATAGACTATGACTTGAAAAGGATCTGATGATCTAGTATATCAAATAGTGATCATCATAAAGGCAAACTAAGTCTGCTTGGAGCTCTCACTATGCGTGAGATGATCTTAGGATCTAAGTTCTTCGCCTAGTATCGGATCTTAGTTAAATTAAATGTCTGGCCCATGAGGAAAATCATTGTATCTTGAGATTTGAAAATGTGCTTATTGCCTATCAATCTGAAATGCATCAGTATTGACTTTGATATTGTTAGCTGTAAGACCCATGCCTTAATGGATCCTTAATGGATTTTGTTCTATTATTTGTTCTGGAATTTTCGGCTATTTTCCTGGATTTTTAGGAATTTGTCTGGTATTTTTCCGAATTTATTTGAGGGTTATTAGAGATTAATGAGATTTTAATATATATAATAATTATATTATATATATTTTAATTTCTTTTTTTTCTTTTCTTTTAACCTCTCACGCTCTCTCTCTCTCTCCCCGTCGATCTCTCATTCACCCTCACACTCTCTCTCTCCTCTTGCGATCGCCCCTCTCTCCTCCTTAGGGAACGCGGGCGAGACGGCGTCTGATTGAGGCGTGGTTGGCGCCGGTGGATTCCTCGCGTCGAGAGGAACGCGTGCGTACCCATTTCGGCACGGTTCGGTGATCGTGGGAGCAGGGTGGAGCTTGAAGGCCCGGTGAGCCTACCTCGGTGCATGCGGCCTTTTCGCCCGTCTCGGCTTGCAAGAGGTAGGGGGATGGAATCCTGAGCTCGCTAGGAGCATTCCCTGTAGTTCATTTCGTTGTTTAGGCTTCCCGTTGTATGCTTGTGGCCATTTTCCCATTTTCAGTATAAACGAGTAATTTAGCCGTTTAATGGGTTTGGGGTGATGCATGCGGGTGTTTTAAGCTTGGTAGTGTTGTTTAGCATGTATGGTTTGGCAGGTTACAGGTTTTCACGGTGTTACCCGACGATTTCTATCATCCGGGAGGGCCTCAGTTTTCAAACCGAACCCGCCCGTGTTCCAGGTGGTGTGACGGTCCTGCCAGGAACCGGCACACGCCTGACGGTCCTTTGGGAACGCGTCGTTTCCAAACGACGGCCCGTCGAGGGCCCGTTATTTGGAGAGTAACGGTGGGAACCCCATCCGTTACTCGTGCGTAGTTTTACGTTGACCCGGTCAGGCGGTGCGCCCGACGGCCAGTCGGTCGACGTCGTTTCGGTCCGACACGCCTGGGTTAGGGCGTCGCTTCGCATGCTAGCGATTTTAATGTTGTTTGTCAATTTTCGGCCTCGGGTGGAAGTAACGGCGGTGATCCAACGCGTCGTTATGAAGTAACGCGCTGGGCCCCCACCGTCACTCCCCTCTTGGGTCGTTTGAGCTGGAACTCTGGTGGAAGTAACGGCGGGACACTGACGCGTCGCTTTGGATGTAACGTGCCAGTCCCCCACCGTCGCTTGCCAGTAACGCATGGGCAGACGACCGCCGTTTGCCTGTAGGTTTTGATATGTTCCCAGCCTTCTCGTTATGCGTTCCATAATATATAAGTGCCATGTTTATATTGTTTTAGTATTCAGTGGCATGTTTCTTATACCAATAGAGTAGCTTTTCTTTCCATGCAATGGAGCCACTGTTGTTGCCCTAAGGTCTGTTGAGTACCGACCCGCTTGAGGATGGCGGAGGGGTGTGTTTCCCATGCACGATTTGTAAGCTAGTTCCGTGGGCTCCCAGCCAATGGTAGCGTCCTACCAAGGGAGAAAACTAGCTAGAGGGCCTGGCTCAGGCTAGAGTCAGTGTGTGCACACGTGGTCGGAGACTGTGGACTGACACCGACGGGTGCCACTCCGACTGGTCACTTGGTTTGGTACTGTTTACGCGCTTAGCTTGTCGCTTTGCCGACTGCGAGTGCTTGAGACGCAGTGTATGTCGTCAGTGGACGCTTCTGATTTTTGCTCCAGTGGTTGTCCTTCCTTGTTGTTTGGATTAGTTAAGGCTCATTCTATTTTGGTAGATTTAGTCTTAATCGCTTGCATTTACTTAGCTTTGGCATGCGTTAGCTGTTACACTTGCTTAGTTAGAGTTTACAGCTTTACTTGAGTAGTTATTCATGCCATTACCAGTTAGCTTATTTAAATGCATGCTCTATTTGCCGTTATTTATGCATGTATGCTTGTTTAGTGCGAGGTAGGGATCCGCGTGACCCCTACTGAGTCTGGCTGTGACTCACCCTTTCTCCTTTCAGGTGAGCCGCGCCCGTCGTCTCCCGATGCTTCGTGAGCCGTTTTGGAGACCGTGTCTAGCTGCCAGCTTTAGTCGAGGCGCCTTTTGAGGCTTGCTTGTACTTTTGCCGGGGTATGCCCCGTGTAGTTGTACCTTTTGGACTAGTACTTTGGTTTATCTGGACTAGTATATATATATCACTCTGGTTATTTTGATTTGCTTCTGCACTTGTGTTATTTTTAATGCTTAATTGTAATTTGCACGTTCTAAATTCCAATTCGTTATGCATACCCCCTCAGCACTTTTCTACTAACCCTTCAGGGGCCTCATCAGCCTCTTGGGTGGCTTCCCCAGTTCTTGGTATCGGTGTATCGATGTTATCGGTATATCGGTATCCTAAACTCTGGGTCGTTACATTAGCCCTCACTGATCATTGATTCATCTGTTTATGTGATGCAGCCAGAACTATTTTAACTTCTTCATTCTTCATTATATTTTGTCATGTCATACCTGTTTTATCAAAAATCATGCATTGTCCTCCCTACCCTTTATATGGGAGAGACTATAGGTTCATGTAAATTTCATTTGATGAGCAAATGCATTACAAACATTGCTTGAATGTGAATATGAGAATATTCTATTTTTGAATGAAGCTCATGCTCAAAGATGAGCATTTTGTTGAGTATTCTTGAGGGATGGTTCTTGTTCCTTACTCACCTCCTGATCAGTTCAGAAATCAATGACCCATCTTGTTAAGAGAGGAGGTTGCAGGTAATGTGTAAGACCGTGCATATAGTTCAGCCAAGTTTAAAAAGTGATTTGCAAAATTGGTTAAGCATGATTCATACCTGTGTTTCTTCTCCCATTTATATTTTGCCCATTCAGTCATTGGGGGAGATAGCAATAAAATTCCTATATCTTGCTCATTTCAGGTACAGATTGTAATTTGCATTCAAACAAAAGCATGTCTGCATATTGCATGCCAAGCATTGGCATTTGAACACTTGCATGCTCAGCACATTCATGCATGAAGTGCATGTCTAGTATAGAATGAAAGTTTCATATAGCCCAAATGATTGCAAAAGATATAAGGTTCTGTGTGTGCATGTTTTGAGGTATTCCTTGCATTTCACATCCTTCCAACTGTGCTTGCATGCCATGACTTCATGGTGTATAAAATGGTGACTGGAAGGAGGGCAGGTTAAGCTTGCCCAAGAACTATCACCATGCGAGAGAATGTGCCTCCGTCTGGTACCATGAGTCAGTGTCCATGTTTTTTTAAAACTTGATTGTGTATTCAAATACTCATGGACATATATAGATAGGTTTGATCATTTGCATGTTTCCTCTCAGAATCAACTCATAACATCAGCATCTAAAAACCCAAAAAGAATATTTGAAATTCATGCGTACTTTCAGGGGGAGTTGAAATGTCTATATTTTCTGCATTTAAGTTGCATGTCTTATTGTTGTTGTTAGAATGCATTTGTGTTGATTCTAAATTGCAATAAATGAGATTTTGCTCAAATAGAATGATTGTTTTGAAAATTTTCTCTGTCTGATACATGTGCATTGATGCACTGATAAGGATGCGTCGACGCAGCAGTTCAAATTGGTCAAACCCTACATTCTGTCAGAACCACATGAGTCGACCGACTGATCAGCATGCGTCGACCCATCAGTTCATTATGATCAATATTTTCATCTGTTCTAAGCTGAACTGCTATCTTCAATGGTCATTCATGCTTATATGTCTCAAAGCCAATCTGGAATGCCTGATTATATGTTCTTCACTTTCATTCCATGGTTGGGAGAATACTTGATTGATCTTGTGAAAATTTGTGCATTAGAATGCAAGAAGGATGAAAACCTTGCAGGTGTGCCTTGAAGATAAGAAGCATGAAGTAATCTCTCCATCCAAGAAGTCAAGGTACACGGGCCATGCTGGAAGTCATGGATTTCTTCAAGAATATAATTAAAAGCTTCCATTGTTGAGTGGTAGATGGCGGATCTAGAGGGGAGGGGTGAATAGATCTACCCCTCTTTTCGCAGAACACCCCTCTTTAAAACTAGATACAAAGAATAGCAGCGGAAAACAACTAGCTTAGCGAATGATACAACAATTGGCTTAGCAAGATAAATAAGTAATATAGAGATTGAACCTAAGCATGCATCTAGAATAAAGTAATCACATAAGTAAACCACAACACAAGAGATTTTAAGGTGGTTCGGACTGAATCCCAAGTCCTACGTCCACCCCTCACCAAACCTAGTGAGGCTTCACTAGTGCAGCACACCAAACCGCAGACCGGAGAACCTCCGATTACCTTCCTACTAATCACCGGTAGAGATGACAACACCGCAGATTGGAGCACCTTCCAACTGCCTTCCTACTAACTGCGGTAGGGACGATTCTCAATTTTAGTAGCTCGAACAAATTGAAAAGAGAACAAGATGAAAATGTTCAAATAAGAGATGAAGATATGCTCAAACCAAGAAGATCTTGTCTTCACACGATGTAGATCAGTAGCAGAGGCTTCTTCTTCTTCGCAAAGCTCTCCTCTTGGTTTAGCAGCAATGGCTTCTTCTTCCTTGCGAAGTGAGCTTCCTTTGATCTCCCTTGAGAGCCTTGCTTGCTTCTAGACTACCTTGGAGGTTGCTGGCTTCAGATATGAGCTTGAATCACCTTGGAAATGGATGAAGAACTCCTGCCTGAAGTACTATTCACGGAGCTACAGTACCTTCTTCTCCCTTGGACAGCCTCTTCTAGCCTCTCTTGATCTCCCTTGATGCATTAGGGTTTATTACCCTTTTGTGTTATTTTTATATCTCTTGAATGGTCCATAGACAAGCCCCAGATCAGATCCACAAATCCTGACAGGTTGGGTGGCTTTAGGATGAAACAAATCCAATGAGAGGGGCTTCCTACGTTGAGAAAGACAAAGTCAACAATAGCTGCATCGGGGCTGGCGGTCGACCGGCGGTAGGGGGCGGTCGACCGGAATTTTACATGTGTGAAGCTTTTTGTTGCTGAAAATTTCGGTCGACCGCTACTTGCTGGGCGGTCGACTGCTACTGAGAATTTATGTAGCTTTTTCGTCCCTGGAATTTCCGGTCGACCAGTACATGACTGGTGGTCGACGGACACCTGGGTTTTTCCCAGATTTGCTTCATTCAACCCCTTAAACCTGTTTGCAGTCCATTCAAGTCTGTGGCATCTAACTCTTTAGACTTTGAGTATGTCTACTGAGTATTTGACCTTTCCTTAACGAATGCTCAGACCTTTGGACGTTGAAGCCAAGTGTGTTCTTCATTGTGCATCGACCTTGGCTATGCATGCACAGACCTTGTTCATGATGTGATGGATATAGCATGTGTTAGTATTGGAACCTTCCTCTCAACTTTGAAATCCGTGTATTAAGGGTTTTCGGTATGCTTTCTCTCTCTCTGTATCACCCTTCAATTTTCTTCTGAGACGAGCACTGTGGTGCCTGAAGTGTCGACTCTTTTGTGCCGAGTGTCGACTCTTCTTGAAGCCAGCCTCATCTTCTGATAGCCATCCAGCCTGAGGAGTTGACTCTTGCTTCTTGAAGGGATTTTCATCCTTGCTTGGGCGCGATCATTGGGCTTTTACTTTTGCCATCTCCACTCCATTTCTTGGCTTATCTGTCATGAAAAAGCATCAAGTATTTCAATCATATGAGAGTGGGAAACATCAATGACTTATAGTGTTTAGCCATTATCAAAACCATGAGTTTCAAATGACCACAGGGGCATAACATTCTCCCCCTTTTTGATGATGACAACACTGTGAGTCATTATCTGGCAGTAATGTCCGAGATGGTAAATGTTATAACAGATGCAGCTCAAGATACAGAGTGATGATCAGAGCATGTGAATGCGGATATGTATGCATGGATGATCAGAGCATGTGAATGCTATTCAAGTTCCTCCTGATTATGGATGCTGCTCTCCCCCTGAGTGTATGCATGATGAGGGACTTTTAACTCTCCCCCGTCTCACAAAGTTATTCTCCCCCTTTGACAACAGGAAAAAGGAGGGATAAGGTAGAGTCGATGACAAACGGCTTAGAGAGAAGAGCTGGATAGGAGTTTAGAGTAAGCCATTATATGTAGAGCTGAAACATGCCTTGAGCAATATACATGGTTCAAAGCTAATGAAATATGATATCAACAATAGAGTTTGAAAAGTATCTACATCCATGTCTTAATAGAAGTGAACCAGAATTGCATATCATGGCAGTGTTCAACCTTCCTTTGTCTTATACATCCATATTTAATAACGTCAATGGGAAGCACACAAACTAGTACTGAGGTTAAATAAGCATGACTAAAGTATGGAATTTTATGATTTCAGCACTGTTTTCATTATCTTTTACATTTATAGTCACATGACTCATATTTTACGAGCAATCGAGTCTAGTACATGCCTCCTATCCGTAAGAATATACATTGTTTAGATGCCAGTATTCCTAGGTATTTGGTAAGACTGACTGTTATGCTTTAGATTGAACAGAGATAGCAATGTCGCTTCCTAATGATAAATTTTATGGATTTCTCAGCGACTGTACCATTGCTCTGCCTATCGTCCAATTTAATTAAGATAGAGATAACAGGGGCACATCATGACATATCATTCGTCACTTGTTTTGAGGACGTGACATATTTCTCCGTGCAACAATATCATTGCTCTGTCAAATTAACTTCTAGGAATTCCAGCTCATCAATGTGTTTAAAAATAATACTAAGCTTTAGTGTATCACCAAGGTTGTCATGAAGTTTAAATTTTTAGATTTCAGGAGAGTCATTCAAGGCACAACAAGCAATCTCTAGTTAAAGTCTATTAAAACCACGGAACATAGACGATTTCAAAAAAATATATCAGAGCTTCAAGGAGATCATTAAATATGAACGATTTTTATTGGATAGACAATCATCAGTTCATATAATAGAAAGCTCTTACGCCATAATTCTGTCTGTTTCAGACTGGAAGCCATTGAAGTTTAGATTGCAAGAGATTAAGAGAAGCAGCAAGACTCCCCCTTTGGATATGCAGTGGATGCACTCAAGGAGTTATGTTTGCAAGTAACGTGAATGATCAGATGTCGACTTGAGGGCCAAGGAGAGGTCGACATGTACCATGCAGGGGTCAACCTGGTCAATCATGAGGTTGACAGAAATGAAATGCATGACCCAGCCCATGGTTGTACACTTATTAAGGGTAACAGAATGAAGATGAAACATATGCATGAATGCTTCAAAGAATAGCTCCCCCTTACAGTACGGCCTATATGCGACAGTGGCGCATGGTGCTCGGCGGAGGTGAATCCTCACGCATGGTGAGTGCTTCTAGACAAGTATAACCTGACTTTCCACACTTCAACATTTAATATACCATGGCCATGCAAGAATGATGCTACACTACATGCAATGCATCGTGATCATGAATACAACTTTATTATGCAAATGAGTGAAGAATGACATATTTACATATAAATAATGCATGGATACCAATCAGTACAATGCACAACCAAACTGAAAAAGATCATCATTTCAAATTTTATTAGACTGAGGTCTGTAAAGACCAAGCTCCCTTCTGAGTGTTGTAAACCTGTCATTACACAAGGGCTTGGTGAAGATATCAGCAAACTGATTTAGTATATCAACAAAATGCAGTTCAAAATTTTTCTTAAAGACCTCATCTATAATGAAGTGATGCCTAATCTCAATATGCTTAGTCCTAGAGTGCTGGAGTGAATTTTTTGTAAGGTTGATAGCACTGGTGTTATCACACAGAATCGGGACACAACCAAGATCCACTAAGTAGTCTCGGAGTTGGTATTTAATCCATAACACTTGGGTACCACAGCTCCCCACAGTAACGTATTCTGCTTCTGCGGTTGAGAGAGCAACCGAGTGTTGTTTCTTGGAGGCCCAAGAAATTAAACACCTGCCCAGAAACTGGCAGTAGCCACTAGTACTCTTGCCATCCAGCTTGCATCCAGCGTAGTCCGCATCAGAATAAGAAATAAGAGATAAATCACATGACGACGGATACCACAATCCCAAATCTTGAGTTCCGGTAAGATATCTAAGTATACATTTGACGGTAGTCAAGTGGGATTCTCTAGGACTAGTTTGAAATCTAGCACAGAGGCAAACACTAAACTGGATATATGGTCGGGATACAGCCAAATAAAGCAAGGATCCGATCATACCTCTATAGATTTTTGCATCAACTAATTTACCATTTTCATCCAAATCCAGTGATGTTGTGGTGCTCATAGAAGTTACAATTATTTTGTAGTTTGTCATGTTGAATCTTTTCAGCAGCTCCTTGATGCATTTGGCTTGACTTATAAAGCACCCATCTTTTCCTTGGTTGACCTGCAAATCGAGAAAAAATTAGAGTTCTCCCATTAGGCTCATCTCGAATTCGCTAGTTATGAGGTTAGCAAATTCCTCACACATTTCAGATTTAGTAGAACCAAACACAATATCATCAACATAAATTTGAACAATCAAGATGTTCTTACCTTGCTTCTTGGTGAAAAGTGTTTGGTCTACCTTACCTCATGTGTACCCTTTCTCAATGAGGAACGAGTTTAGTCTCTCATACCAAGCTCTTGGTGCTTGCTTCAATCCATAAAGCACCATGTCTAGCTTGTATATAAAATCTTCATGGTTAGAGTTCTCAAAGCCAAGGGGCTGCTCCACATAGACTTCTTCTTTGATCAAACCATTTAAGAAGGCACTTTTTGCATCCATTTGATACAACTTTATTCTAAGGGAGCATGCAAAGGCAAGTAAAATTCTGATGGCCTCAAGTCTGGCTACTGGGGCATAAGATTCCTCAAAGTCTACCCCAAACTCTTGATTATACCCTTGAGCCACCAATCTAGCCTTGTTTCTTATTATCTTGCCATCCTCACTGAGTTTGTTCCTAAATACCCATTTAGTGTCTATGATAGATTGTGATGATGGTCTAGGAACAAGATGCTCACTGAGTTTATCCAGTTTTCATCTTTTAATGCTTCATCAATATTCTTGGGTTCAATCTGGGAGACAAGATCAAGATGATCTAATTCTTCCATAATTCTAAAATGTGACCTAGTTCTAGGTGGATCATTCAAGCTACCAATGACATTTTCTAAAGGATGATCCTTAAGAATTCTAATGTTTGTGGAATCATTACCTTCTTCTAGAGCTTGATCCCTTACATTGCTTGATTCAGCTAGGTCACCATCTTCTCTTGTTTCTTATTGTGGAGAATCATTCTTTTCTTTCATGCTTAGGAATTCCCCATCTTCATCATTTTTCCTGCAATAGTTATCATTTTTAGAATCATCATGATATTCATCAAAGGAAACATGGGGTGATTCTTCCACAGTTTGACTCTTAATGTTGTAAATTCTATAAGCCCTAGACCTATCAGAATATCTAAGGAATATACCTTCATCGCTCTTGGGCTCGAATATATCTAATTCTCTTTTGTCATTATTGTAGATGAAGCATTTAGACCCAAACACTTTCATATGTGTCAGAGAGGGCTTGTTACCTTTCAACAACTCATAAGGAGTCTTTTTGGTGTGTGGCCTTACCATAGATCTGTTGATAATGTAACAAGCCGTGTTTACCGCCTCAACCCAAAACTTCCTTGGGAGTTGCCATTCGGCAAGCATTGTTCTCGCCATCTCTATGAGTGTTTGATTCCTTCTTTTAACTACACCATTTTGCTCAGGGATTCTTGGTGGTGAAAACCGATGTGAAATACCTTCATCCCTACAGAGATTATAGAATTCAGTATTTTCAAATTCACCACCATGATCATATTGAAGGTTGGAGATTTTAAACTCACCGTCTTGCTTTATCTTCATATAGAGTGCTTGAAACTCATCAAAAGTATCATTTTTATGTGTGAGAAAGAAAACCCATGTGAACCTAGCGAAATCATCCACCAAGACATATCCATATTTTCTACCACTTAATCTAGTAGTTCTAGTTGGACCAAACAAGTCCATATGAATCAGCTCGAGTGCTTTGGATGACATATTTTCAGATCTAGCCTTGAAGAATTTTCTGGTTTGTTTACCTAGCTCACATGCATCACACAATTTATTTTCTTATTTAAAAGATAATTCGGGCAAACCTTTCACCATTGAATGCTTTAAAAGTTTATGTAAGACATTGTAGTTAGCATGTCCTAGTCTACGATGCCATAACCACGCAAGCTCAGACTTTGGTGCAGCAAGATAGTGGTTTATGTGAGCAGGATCATCTAAGTCAATCATGTAAATATTGTTGACTCTTTTACCAGAAAATTTTACCTTTTCAGATTTTGGTTCAAGGATTCTACATTCATGAGAGTCAAACAACACTTTGTGACCTTTATCACACAATTGACTTATACTGAGCAAGTTGTATTTCAAACCTTCAACTAGCAGCACGTTTCCAATGGAGTTGGAGAGGTTCTTACCTAAATTACTTGTTCCAATGATTCTTCCTTTGTTGTCCCCTCCAAATGTGACATGTCCTCCTTCCTTTTTCACCAAGAGATAAAATTTTATTTTATCTCCAATCATGTGTCTTGAACAGCCGCTATCAAGGTACCACCGGTTATGCATAGCTGCAAGACACTCCTGCATAAGGAATTAAGCAATGGGGTTTGGAACCCAACAAAATTTGGGTCCCATCAAGCGCGTTAGATTTTCAAAACATGATACCATCTGTTTTGGAATCCAAACCTTCCTTGCATTCATGTTTTCTTTGCTTAGAGCAGGGATTTGGTTTTTCTTTTCAGCTTTGACACTCACTTTCTGTTTAGAGACTCTTTGTTGGATTTTGTAGACGTTTGAGGAAGTCTGCTTCTTAAACCATTGAGGCCACTGGTTGGTTTTGGGTTGAAAGTGATTGTTTTGCCACCTAGGGGATTGAAGCTTATAGGATTGATGCACAAAGGAATCACAATTGCCCCAAAAGTAAGGTGGTGTCGACCTGTACGAATGGGAGTGTCGACCTGTCCTACGTGCAACCCAGTTATAATGGCATCTGGAAGGCTGAAGTGTCGACCTTCCATCAGAGAAGTGTCGAACTGTGTGAAGTTGTTTGGCGGCCTGAACGGGCAATGGCCAAGGAAGTGTCGGCCTGTGCTGTGGGGAAGGTCGACTCTTCTTAGACTTTTGAGCAATCTTTTTGTGGATTTCAGTGGCTTCCTCTTCAACCTTTTCTTTTCCTTTATCATTTTATTTTTGTTGATTTTGAGTGGGTGTTGTGTTTGAGGTAGAAGTATCAGAAGAGGAACCAAGTGTGACAGTTTTTAACCCAAATGGCCTTTTGTTTGTGGGATCAAAACCCAACCCTTCCTTGTTGAAATTTATTCTAGTACCTAGCAAAGCATCTAGGTTTTCTCTTCCATCTACAAACTTTTCTAATGATTGTTGTTTATCCTTCAACTCTTTTTGTAGGTTTTCAATGTTTTGAAGGAGTTGAGTGTTGACATGTTTGACAGCTTCATACTTCTCATTATTTAATTTGCTGTCCTTTTCATAGGTTTGCATTTTTAGCTTCATGCTATCAATCTTATTTCTTAAGTCTTCATTTTCAGTTTCCAAGTCAGCCATTTCTTTTCTTCCCTCTTCAAAGTTCTCAATCATTTTCTTAAGGTCTTCAATTTCAGTTTCAAGTGAAGCAGTCTTATTATTCATATCATGATCATGCACAAACAAGTTAATTTTCTTTTTCAATAATTTATTCTCCTTTTTGTACATATCATATTTCTCCATGAGCTGTATATATGCTTCCTCCCAATCATCAATTGTGAAATTTTCAAATGGAGAGTGTACCTTAGTTTCTTCGTCACCCCTGGCCATGAGGCAGAGATCTTCTTTTTTCTTGTCTGAGGAGTTGGTTCCATCATCACTTTCTTCTTCGTCGCTCCATGTGGACACCATGGCCTTGTTCTTCTTCTTGCCCTTCCATTTGTCAGCTTTTCTGAATTTTTCAGGACATTCGGTCTTGAAATGCCCTGGTTTGTTACAAGAATAACAAATGATCTTGTCAGCTTTCTTAAAGTTTTCAGAGTTATATTTGTAATCTTTCCTTACCTGTGACCTTCCTATCATGAGGCTATTACCTTCCTTTCTTAGAAATTTTCTGAACTTACGTGTGAGCATGGCTACGTCATCCTCATCTCGCTCACTTGCAGAAGCTTCACCTTCATTAGAAGTGCTTTGACTGTAGGGTCCTGCTTTAAGAGCTAGGGACTTTTTCTTAGGTACCTCAGCCTCTTTGTTCTTTAGGTTGATCTCATAGGTCATCAATGACCCAATGAGTTCATCTACCTTAGTAGTTGCGAGATCTCAGGATTCTTCAACCACGGTAGCCTTCGTGTGCCATGCTGGGGTCAGTGATCAGAGAATCTTCCTTACACTTTTCTACTCTGAATATTTCTTTCCCAGATCTGTTAGACTATTAGTAAGCATAGTTAAGCGAGCATACATGTCTTGAATTGACTCATCAGGCCTCATCCTGAACATTTCATATTCAGAAACTAAAATGTTGGCTTTTGTTTCTCGTACCTGAGAGGTTCCTTCGTAAATCACCTTTAACCTGTCCCACATTTCTTTTGCAGTTGCGCAGGTAGCCACTCTTGAGAATTCTACTAGATGGAGTGAGCATTGCATGATGTGTCTAGCACTCCAGTTGATAGTGGATTTTCTTATTTGTACTTTGGTCCACAAGTCCTCATCTTTCGAAATCTCATACGGACCTTTACTGATCACTCGCCAGAGTTTGTAATCTTGGGCGCGAATGAACACCTGCATGCATTGTTTCCAATAAGGATAATTAGATCCCATGAAATAAGGAGGCCTATTCACAGAATGTCCTTCAGGTAACAAACCCTTGGATGCCAATCCACCATTTCCCTCAAGGTCGTTGGACCCCATAGTGAGAGATTAGTCTCTGATACCACTTGTTGAGTAGTGGATGGCGGATCTAGAGGGGAGGGGTGAATAGATCTGCCCCTCTTTTCGCAGCACACCCCTCTTTAAAACTAGATAAAAAGAATAGCAGCGGAAAATAACTAGCTTAGGGAAGGATACAACGATTGGCTTAGCAGGATGAATAAGTAATATAGAGATTGAACCTAAGCATGCATCTAGAACAAAACAATCACACAAGCAAACCACAACACAAGATATTTTAAGGTGGTTCGGACTGAATCTCAAGTCCTACGTCCACCCCTCACCAAATCCAGTGAGGCTTCACTAGTGCAGCACACCAAACCGTAGACCGGAGAACCTCCGATTGCCTTCCTACTAACCACTGGTAGGGATGACAATACCGCAGATTGGAGCACCTTCCAACTGCCTTCCTATTAACCGCGGTAGGGATGATTCTCAGTTTTAGTAGCTCGAACAAATTAGAAAGAGAACAAGATGAAAATGTTCAGACAAGAGATGGAGATATGCTCAAATCAAGAAGATCTTGTCTTCACACGATGTAGATCAGCAGCAGAGGCTTCTTCTTCTTCGCAAAGCTCTCCTCTTGGTTCTGCAGCAATGGCTTCTTCTTCCTTGCGAAGTGAGCTTCCCTTGATCTCCCTTGAGAGCCTTGCTTGCTTCTACACTGCCTTGGAGGTTGCTGGCTTCAGATATGAGTTGAATCACCTTGGAAATGGATGAACAACTCCTACCCCGAAGTACTGTTCACAGAGCTACAGTACCTTTTTCTCCCTTGGATAGCCTCTTCTAGCCTCTCTTGATCTCCCTTGATGCATTAGGGTTTATTACCCCTTTGTGTTGTTTTTATATCTCTTGAATGGTCCATAGACAAGCCCCATACTAGATCCACAAATCCTGGCAGGTTGGGTGGCTTTGGGATTGAACAAATCCAATGAGAGGGGCTTCCCACGTTGAGAAAAATAAAGTCAACAATAGTTGCATCGGGGCTAGCGGTCGACCGACGGTAGGGGACGATCGACCAGAATTTTACAGGTGTGAAGCTTTTCGTTGCTGGAAATTTCGGTCGACCGCTACTTGTTGGGCGGTCGACCGCTATTGAGAATTTTTGTAGCTTTTTCATCCCTGGAATTTCCGGTTGACTGGTACATGACTGGCGGTCGACCGACATCTGGGTTTTTCCCAGATTTGCTTCATTCAACCCCTTAAACCCGTTTGTAGTCCATTCAAGTCTGTGGCATCTAACTCTTTAGACTTTGAGGATGTCTACTGAGTATTTGACCTTTCCTTAACGAATGCTCAGACCTTTGGACGTTGAAGCCAAGTGTGTTCTTCATTGTGCATCAACCTTGGCTATGCATGCACAGACCTTGTTCATGATGTGATGGATATAGCATGTGTCAGTATTGGAACCTTCCTCTCAGCTTTGAAATCAGTGTATTAAGGGTTTTTGATATGCTTTCTCTCTCTCTGTATCACCCTTCAATTTTCTTCTGAGACGAGCACTGTGGTGTCTGAAGTGTCGACTCTTTTGTGTCGAGTGTCGACTCATCTTGAAGCCAGCCTGATCTTCTGATAGCCGTCCAGCCTGAGGAGTCGACTCTTGCTTCTTGAAAGGATTTTCATCCTTGCTTGGGCGCGATCATTGGGCTTTCATTTTTGCCATCTCCACTCCATTCCTTGGCTTATCTGTCATGAAAAAGCATCAAGTATTTCAATCATATGAGAGTGGGAAACATCAATGACTTATAGTGTTTAGCCATTATCAAAATCATGAGTTTCAAATGACCACAGGGACATAACATCCATCCTAAGAACTCAGGTGCTATCGTTCTCACTTCATGTGGAACAAATTCTATTTTGATGACAATAGCATCTGAAATTGTTAGATTATGGATGGCATGAAAATCTTGCTGTTTGAATGAATGTGTCTGGGGCCTGCATGCATGTAAATAAATTTGCATTGCATTTTATATGTCATAAAGCATGTAATGTCAAATTGAGGGGGAGTCATCATTGTAGTCATTCTCTTACCCCTTTAGAGCATCATCATGTCTTGATTCTTTGGTCTATCAAATGCTGGCATGTAGAAGGACCGACCAAGCCTATCTGAAAGCTGCTAGTATGCGTGAGGAAAATCCTCCGTCTGGTACCAAGGTCAATTATTCATTTTGTTCCAGGCCACATCATTCAGAATCTCATGCATTCATTTGTTTTACTCTGCATTGTCAAATAAATTTTCAGTGCACTTAGACATAAGCATGCCAACTGGAGTCAAAGGGTTTTAGCATGTTAAAATGAAAGGCTAGATTGAGGGGGAGTCAGTACGGAATTGATCTACATGTGTCATGTCTGAATTCCATGCATGCCATTTTTCCTGAAAATCCCCAAAAGATCTTTTGAACTTGATGCATACATGTAGGGAAGCAAGTAGGTTTAAATTTTTACATTATGTCTTTAGAATGCACATGCCTTCAGAGTGCATACATGTTGTCCTATCTGATGATTCCTCTGAGTGAGAGTAGTGCGTCGACGCCATGCACTCTCTACGTCGACGTAGCAGTTCAATCTTGATGTACCTATTTATCTCTTCAGTTATTTCTCATCTGTCTTGAACTGTGATCATCCCTCCCACATGTGCATAATGTTTATCACCTTTTTGAACTACATCCATTGAAAATCATTTCTTGAGGAGGAATTTTCATGTGCAAATGTGACTGAGTTTATACACTCAATGGGAGCTTAAATTTAATGTTTTCCTCTTAGAGCTCCTTGCTAATATTTCAGACCAACCCCAAATTGAATTGATGGTTCGAAGTATATAAACCTTAAATATGGGTATAAGGGTCTTGAAAATGACCATCTCAATATATGGAATAGACTTAAAACATACATACAGAAATGTGACCTCATCTCTTCCTACAAACTGAAAATTTTGAAAGTTTTGAGGCCACCATGGTTAAAGGTTTTACACTGAGTATTATTTTTAAACTTTGAAAATGGTCTGATGTTTTTAAAGGGTAATTGCCTAAGAGAAATTTGCAGAGCAATAACTTCGACCGACTGAGAAGCTATGGACCCTTCACCAAAGAAGTGATGGGAACCAAGTCATGAAGTAAAGGTCTAGTTACCTATGTTTAAAAATTGTTGAGGAAAATCAAAACAAAAGGCATAGCAAAGGCTTAAGCTCATTGAGAAACTATGTCCCTTCACCCAAGAAGTGACGTGGACTATGCCATGATATAACAAGCCATCTCTGTTCATAAATGAGACAAGATGGTAAGTGAATTCTGAGTAACTGGAAAGTCTGGCATCTGATCAATGTGTCTTCTCATGCCAAAAGAGTGAACTAAACCGGACTATCCTTGAATCATATGCAAAATGAAATATCAGATTTTATCAATAAAGAAAATGAATTCCAACAGGCTAACCCTAAAAAGAATTCTGCACCACAAGATGTTTATCTTCAATACTAGTTAAAATTCTTTCTAAGGGTGTCTCTTGATATCATTAAGAAAAATGAACAGGAATGGGGGTGAGGCTTTTGATCTTAATTGATATGTTTTAGTTCTATTAAATATTCTAGAATATTTTTTTTGGGGCTCCCTCACTTAGATTTTGGGATTATAAACTTTGAACCATTACTACTTATTTTTGTCTTGAATTATGCTGCTCTAAAGGGAGAATATTGATTCTTCAAATGAAAAACCCCTGATGTGTGAGCCTAGTTTGATGCCTCATTCTTTATGAGCTGTTCAATCCCTCTCCACTACAATTCTTTACTTCAGCTCCTGTTTTAGCATGCATAAGTTACACATCTTGTACATCTCCTACCTTGCCTTGTATTCAACTTTTGATGGTCTCACAGGAGGAGATAATGTGAAGTAATTACCACGTGGATTCCTTAGTGTCATCATGTCATTTTGTAATTGGCCCAAGTCTTTTTCATGCATGTAGTTTAACTGCTTTTATTAATTCCATGCATTACATAGAAAACACTAAAAATCTGAAAATCAGAAAACTCTCAAAAATCTGTCCATATTTACTACTGCTCCAGAATTCAGGGCATATAAAAAAGAAAAGGAGGACCCAACAAAAAGGGGGACCCAACAATCCTGTTGCTGAATTATGTGGTCTGTTTATGCCAAGGAAGGGACCCAACAAGCTATCTATCTGCTCGCCTGCTTGCTCTTGGCATTTAAGTCTTTAATCTTCTTATGCAACCCCATATGCTCATATTCTGACTTTGTAATTTGCTTTAATTTAAGCCCTCTTTGCTGATGGCAAAGGGAGAGATGTTTTGATGAGTCATTGCCTATTTCATGATTGTAATTCTTTAAAAGATGATTCATACTGAACTCACAATGACTCATAGTTGCCATCATCAAAAAGGGGGAGAATGTTGTGCATGTGTGGAACATGCTTGATTCTATGGTTTTGATGATGTCTGACTATGACTCATTGATCGATCTTTTATGGATTTGATGATGCCAACATGTATAAAGTTTCAGGTCGAAGTCAGCGCATGGTGTCATATGATATGGTGCATTGAAGTTGAGCCATGTGAAGATAGAAGATATGCTATAAGGTTTGAATTGATGCAATGGTCTCATGTCATCAACCTACTGCATGCATCAGTAGCAACCAAGTCATAAGCCAACAGCCAACCAGCAGCAGCAAGATCAACATCAGCTATACAAGGAGTGGGCAGAAAATCAAAGGGCAAAAGAGCTTTGAATCAAGAGGTAATGTCGACGCCCAATATCAAGGATGCGTCGACTCTTCCTGTCACAAAAAGAAGATCAGCCAACGGAAATACAAGGCTACGTCGACCCCATGTCAAGGATGCGTTGACTCCACTACTCACAGAAGGAAGAAAAGCCCAAGCGGCTGTTAGATTCGTCGACGCCATATGCACTGATGCGTCGACTCCAAAGCACTTCCAGCAAGCCTTCAAGCAATCAGCGTCATATGCGTCGACCCCACAGCCTGGTTGCGTCGACGCAATGGCCTCCCAGAAGCTGATTCAAACGCGTCTTCCATAGATGCATCGACCCCATACTCTCAGGGCGTCGACACAATGGCCTCCCAGAAGCCGTTGTAAATGGCCCTCACTAAGGATGCGTCAACGCACCTCTTCACAGCGTCGACGCCATCTAGGCCAGCTCGCCAGCAGTTTCAAGAATCTGTGAAGTTGCGTCGACGCCAAGTCCATGCTGTGTCGACGCACCAGAAGACCTTCAAATTTAATTCTGTTAAAACCTGCAACGTGTCAGAGCTCATCCAGAGAATAAAAAATGAAGATGCAAACCTCCAAAAACTCAATTTTTAAGGTGTGGAAAAGATTCCTAGGACACACAAAAGTCCCTGTCATCATAAGTTTCCAGAGCAACCTTTTGGACAAAATATTTGTCAGTACAACATCTAGTAAATGACTCCTTCTCTGCAGTCCTTTCTCCTAGAGTCAGCCAACAAGATTTGAGTCTAAAAATAAAATCTTCAAGGGCAGAAGGACGTCCTCTCTACAAATGAAAATTAAGATGTTGTAGACACTATTGGTCAAAGAACTTCCTTGTTTCTTTTGACCAAACATATAATGTTTAGAAGACCCCAAGCCAATGGGTAACCTCCACAGCATGCACCATGTTCTGCAGATTTATTCCTTGGAGGGAAAACCATTTTTTGCCTCTGCTGGGCCAATCAAAGTGCAGTCCCTTGGAGGGAAATCTCCTGCTTCCTTCTTCTATAAATATGAAGCAATGGCCACCTTGGAAGGGTTGGCCGAGCCACACATTGAGAGACATATCATCTTAGCTCGTCCCAAAGAGAAGAGACAAAGAGAAGAGAGGAAGAAAATAGAGTGAGCAGCCCTGAGCTTCATGAGAGACATCTGAGAAAAAGAGTGACGAGGAGAAAGCCATGAGCAGCCCCCTTTGAGCAGAAAGGAGAGAGAGAGCCTGAAGAGCAGAATTGCAGGCCTGCAGAAAATAGCTTCATGAACAACTTCTGAAGCTACATTTGTCTTGCTTCTTCTTGCTTTGAATTTTTCCTCTTGTCATCTTGAATCAGATTTTAGTATGTGTCCGGTGCTCTGGTTAGAGATTGGAAGTGTTTTTGCTGCACTTACAGCTTGTTCTTCCTTTTTGTTTATTTGTGTGTGTGGGGGGGGGGGTGGGCGTCCCCGTGTGGTGCTGCGTTGCAGCGTGTGGTAAATTCTTACCAGATTTGGTGAGGGGTAGATGTAGGTATACAGGTTTGCAGACTGAACCACCTTTAAAATCTATTGTGCAGTGGTGTGTCCTTGTGTGATTGCTTCCATTCTCCTACCTCCACTTCACATGGATTTATTGTTCTGTTTCTACATTTCTGATATGGCCAAACACTGCACATATTGTGAGGCACTCACCGTTTGCGAGCACTCTTACTGTTTGAACAAAGGCTCACACTCACACCTAAGAAAGCACTCTGTTAATTGGAATCTCCACATGTAGATGTTAGGTGCTTGTGATCATTCCGCTGCATATGTCTTCTAAGACCTTGCAACTTCAAGTCCATAGTTTTTAATGGCTCCTTGTTTGTATCATCTTCTACATTGTTATATCCGCTGTGCAGTCAAACAAGAAGCTTGTCTTGTCAAATGAGTTGTAAAGAGGGCATATTTTTAAGGGATCTATTCACCCCCCTCTAGATCTAGTTGCACCCATGCTTGGGACCCAACAACTCCCTCCCTTCCCCTCTCCCAGCGATGCCCCCTCTCTCGAACCCCCCTATCCTCCCCAATGTGTGCCCCTCCCCCTCCCCTCCCATCTGCCACCGACCCCCCTCCTGTCCCACACCTACCCCCCCACCCACCCCTCCCCTCATGTCGCCTACATACCCCCTACCCTCCCATCTGTGCCCCCCCTCTCCTCTGTTGTGTCCCTAGTTTTGATGATGATCAACTATGACTCATTAGTGAGTCCTCCTGCTAGGCACATAAAACTTAGTCAAATGCCATGAAGTCAAATGTTATAAAGTTTTCCAAATTGACTAACTATTTGAACTTCAGGCTACCATGAAACAAGTTCAGGTTGACAAATAAAGGAAAATTCAGTCGACCAAGTTAAAACTCAATCGACATATATCTGAATTCAGTCGACTAAAGTCAGTTTCAGTCGACATATTTCCTTGAATCCAGGAAGAGCAAGTCGACTGATATTCACGTAGCCTGGAAGATACATCGACAGATCAAGAACGCTACCAACGCGGCCGGTCGACATGCCACGTTCAAGTGAACACGGTGACCAGAGGACCGCGACTATCAGACCACGGTGCTATCAACTGAAGGTCCTCCAGACCATGACACAACCTACTTTTGGTGTTGACACAATAGCAGTGTCCAGCAACAACAGCAATAACAGTGCAAGCAAGAGCAGTAGTCACAACAAAGGACAAGTCGACTAGGACTAACCTACAAGTCGACTCACTCTACCTTCCAGAAGCTTGATCATGCAAGCTCAAAGAGCAAGTCGACTCAAGTCTAAGACCAAGTCGACTCAAGAAGTCATCCCTGTGAACGTGTCACATAGACATTAAAAAGAAAGAAAATTTAATTTCTTAAGAGGGAATTAAGAAAAGATGGATAAGATAAGCATGATATGTGGGAAATAAGAGAAAAGAGAATAAAAGGAGCATGTGATGCTCTAAGGAGGGTGATCGCCAGAGGGGTTACCTCAAAAATTAAGGGATGATCACATGTACCTTGTAAAGAAGCGGGTGAGATTGTGAGTCCTTCCTTCCTCCTTCTACCGGCCGGCCGATGAAGGGGGTCCTTACTTTGATTACCCTTGTGAAACAAGCAAAGATAAACAAACAAGATGGATTAGCCCAAAGTGTAGTATCAGTGCTCACAATAAAGAGGATTATGCAGCATAAACATTAACACACCTGGTGTGTTTTGTTTAAACCCCTTGGAGGAGTAAAAGGGTGGAAGATATATGTTATGCATGCAAACAAGTAATATGATATGCAGAGAAGTTATATGCGTGGCTGTTATTGTAAAATAGGCAGAGGGATATGCATATGATGAATAATAAGAAAACTAAAAGAGGAAGAGGGCGCCCTTCTGCTGTTGCCACAGTAGTAAAGGGAGAGAGGGAAAAGCTCCAGCCGTAGGAAGAAGCGTCGAAGGAAGACCACCACCATGGGAGGGAGAAGACCGCCGTAGGTGGACTTCTGATGTGAAAATAGAAGTACCCTGCAATCGTTAGTGATAACTCTCGCAATAATCCTCTCTTCTCAACTAGAAATCTCTATTCTCTGCTAGAGCTCTCTCCCTCGGGGGTGGCTTTCAAGGAGAAGTATTTATAGAGCTTAAAATTTAGTTCTAATAGGATTAAAACTAGATATAAACTTCCAGAATATGGATTGACTTCCAAGGAAAGGATCGAGATCAAATGATAGAAAGATTGCCTTCGCAAGGAAGAAGCAGCAGAAACGGACACGGAAGCGCAAATGACGACATTAGGGTAGTCGCTAATTTAAATGACGACCGCACACACAGTCGTTAATTCCTGGGTTAATTTATAGAAATAAAGGACTTTTCATGTTTAAAAACAGGAAATGACGCCTTCATGGAATGTCGTTAATTAATCAGCGCCTTAGAAGCTGACGTCAAATCTTTGCATTTTTTTATTTTAAATGGATTTTGTAAAATCAGTAAATAATGCCTACGCGTGCGGTCATTGATTGATGAAATAACGACACCCAGATAGTCGTCAATTAAATAACGCCCTGCTGACGGTCGTGAATTACAAATACGATAGAAAAAATTAGAAAGACTTCATATTAAACTAATATTGAAGTCCACTTTGGGGCATCACGTGGTGACATGAGATTTACTCATCATAGTATCGATTTTAACGTGTCTACAGCTGTCCTGCCTTGGCGTCTGCTTTGCAAGGGAGTGAGACAGAATGAGGCGAAAGTGCAACGAGCAGAACGAAGTGGGAACGGACTGAAAAAAAGATGCCAATGTGTGATGTGACACACCTCCGACACTAAGCGTTGGAAATCTTTCCATGATTCTGAATGAAACAACCTCGGTTGATCACGAGAAAGCAATAATCAACTGGATGAAAGAAGTAAACCAATGAACGAAATGTGCACGTGGGCACAAAAGGAAAGACACCATTGGAGAGCGGTTACCAGCCAATGTGGATGTGCTATAACCAAGGTGAGTTTGCAGAAAAAGTAAAGTGAAACGAGGCAAGAATCCAATGAATGAATGCTTTCAAGGAACCAGCCTGAGCGACTTCAAGGAGAACACAATACTCGATTCTGAATGGAATATCTTATGTTAATTCAATTCAAAAGCAAGCGGCCCTCATTACTGGTTTAAATATGAGGATTTTCACCATTAAAGATCAAAGTCCTACATGATGCATGCTGAGCTAAAAAAAAACTTAAAACAAACTAAAAATAGAAAATAATCAAGGATAATATTTCTAAATCATCCAGACTTGGTCAGGAATCCAGATCTCTAAGCTGACACTAAGCCGGAGCCTGTTTATCCATGCATCAACTTAGAAAGTAGAACCATCGTTCCAAACCTTAGATGACCCAACGGCCTATCCGTATGATCAAGACTCCCCTGGAATTATCACTGTTTTTTTTGATGAATGAGAACTCAAATTCCAGGTTCATTAGAATCACAAGGTCCTTGATATGCTATAATAGAGTATGTATCATATAAAAAAATACATACAGGGAGTATACAAAGGAGAGAATGATGTTACCAAAGAAGATTCAAGCATCTCGAGACCTGCATAATCTGTTCTTTTCTGCGCTCAAATATCATTAGCTCAACAAAGTTCATAATATGATCAATACATCAAGATATAGAGTGTAAATCCATCAAATATCCCTGACGCCATAAAATAATTCAAAATATAAATATCAGGAAATGACGACTTCGCACAGGGGCACTATATACATAAATGACGACAGCCACGATGTCACCAATTACTTTCACTATTCAATTCGGAATCAGACTGCAAATGACGCCTGCATGAGAAGGTGTCACATAAATGATGACATCTACTATGTCGCGATTCAATAAAATGATGACAATGTCTTCGTCGTTAATTAACTGCAAGTTTCGGCGGCCCGTTCCATGTCGTTAATTAAACCCGCCATATTTTTTATCATTTCCGTTCATCACATCAACTGCCATTTTTTTATATATATGCTTTCTCTTTGTGATCGCCACCGTGATCGTCAATTTGTGAACGTGTCACATAGACATTAAAAAGAAAGAAAATTTAATTTCTTAAGAGGGAATTAAGAAAAGATGGATAAGCTAAGCATGAGATGTGGGAAATAAAAGAAAAGAGAATAAAAGGAGCATGTGATGCTCTAAGGAGGGTGATCGCGAGAGGGGTTATCTCAAAAATTAAGGGACGATCACATGTACCTTGTGAAGAAGCGGGTGAGATTGTGAGTCCTTCCTTCTCCTTCTATCGACCGGCCGATGAAGGGGGTCCTTACTTTGATTACCCTTGTGAAACAAGCAAAGACAAACAAACAAGATGGATTAGCCCAAAGTGTAGTATTAATGCTCACAATAAAGAGGATTATGCGGCATAAACATTAACACACCTGGTGTGTTTTGTTTAAACCCCTCGGAGGAGTAAATGTGTGGAAGATATATGTTATGCGTGCAAACAAGTAATATGATATGTAGAGAAGTTATATGCGTGACTGTTATAGCAAAATAGGCAGAGGGATATGCATATGATGAATAATAAGGAAACTAAAAGAGGAAGAGGGCACCCTTCTGCTGTTGCCGCAGCAGTAAAGGGAGAGAGGGAAAAGCTCCAGCCGTAGGAAGAAGCGCCGAAGTAAGACCACCACCGTGGGAGGAAGAAGACCGCCGTAGGAGGACTTCCGATGTGAAAATAGAAGAATCCTGCAATCGTGAGTGAGAACTCTCGTAAGAATCCTCTCTTCTCAACTGGAAATCTCTATTCTCTACTAGAGTTCTCTCCCTCGTGGGTGGCTTTCAAGGAGAAATATTTATAGAGCTTAAAATCTAGTTCTAATAGGATTAAAACTAGATATAAACTTCCAGATTATGGATTGACTTCCAAGGAAAGGATCGAGATCAAATGATAGAAAGATTGCCTTCGCAAGGAAGAAGCAACAGAAACGGACACGGAAGCTCAAATGACGACATTAGGGTAGTCACAAATTTAAATGACGACCGCGCACACAGCCGTTAATTCCTGGGTTAATTTATAGAAATAAAGGACTTTCCATGTTTAAAAATAGGAAATGACGCCTTCATGGAATGACGTTAATTAATCAGCGCCTTAGAAGCTGACGTCAATTCTTTGTATTTTTTATTTTAAATGGATTTTGTAAAATCAGTAAATAACGCCTGCGCGCGCGGTCATTGATTGATGAAATAACGACACCCAGACAGCCGTCAATTAAATAATGCCCTGCTGACGGTCGTGAATTACAAATACAATAGAAAAAATTAGAAAGACTTCATATTAAACCAATATTGAAGTCCACTTTGGAGCATCACGTGGTGACATGAGATTTACTCATCATAGTATCGATTTTAACGTGTCTACAGCTGCCCCGCCTTGACGTCTGCTTTGCAAGGGAGTGAGACGGAATGAGGCGAAAGTGCAACGAGCAGAACGAAGTGGGAACGGACTGAAAAGTAGATGCCAATGTGTGATGTGACACACCTCCGACACTAAGCGTTAGAAATCTTTCCATGATTCTGAATGAAACAACCTCGGTTGATCACGAGAAAGCAATAATCAACTGGATGAAAGAAGTAAACCAATGAACGAAATGTGCACGCGGGCACAAAAGGAAAGACACCATTGGAGTGCGGTTACCAGCCAATGTGGATGTGCTATAACCAAGGTGAGTTTGCAGAAAAAGTAAAGTGAAACGAGGCAGGAATCCAATGAATGAATGCTTTCAAGGAACCAGCCTGAGCGGCTTCAAGGAGAACACAATACTCGATTCTGAATGGAATATCTCATGTCAATTCAAATCAAAAGCAAGCAACCCTCATTACTGGTTTAAATATGAGGATTTTCATCATTAAAGCTCAAAGTCCTACATGATGCATGCTGAGCTAAAAGAAAAATTTAAAACAAACTAAAAATAGAAAATAATCAAGGATAATATTACTAAACCATCCAGACTTGGTCAGGAATCCAGATCTCTAAGCTGACACTAAGTCGAAGCCCGTTTATCCATGCATCAACTCAGAAAGTGGAATCGTCGTCCCAAACCTTAGATGACCCAACGACCTATCCGTGTGATCAAGACTCCCCTAGAATTATCACTATTTTTTTTATGAAGGGGAGCTCAAATTCCAGGTTCATCAGAACCACAAGGTCCTTGATATGCTATAATAGAGTATGTATCATATAAAAAAAATGCATACATGGAGTATACAAAGGAGAGAATGATGTTACCAAAGAAGATATATCCAAGCATCTCGAGACCTGCATAATCTGTTCTTTTCTGCGCTCAAAGATCATTAGCTCAACAAAGTTCATAATATGATCAATACATCAAGATATAGAGTGTAAATCTATCAAATATCCCTGACGCCATAAAATAATTCAAAATATAAATATCAGGAAATGATGACTTCGCACAGGGGCGCTATATACATAAATGACGACAGCCATGATGTCACCAATTACTTTCACTATTCAATTCGGAATCAGACTGCAAATGACACCTGCATGAGAAGGTGTCACATAAATGACGACATCTACTATGTCGCGATTCAATAAAATGACGCCAATGTCTTCGTCGTTAATTAACTGCAAGTTTCGGCGCCCCGTTCCCTGTTCAGAACAAAACTCCAGAGGCCTATTCCCATTCAAACATGAATTGTGTTGTTCGACCAACTGCCAGGGCTTCAATCAATTATAAAAGGGGTGCATTCTCTGCTGCTAATACATCCAACGGAAACTGACAGCCAGTCATCAAATAGGGAACATCATTGCGATAACAGTAAAACAGGTAATTATTTTCAACAGAGAGAAGAACTTCCCCCCAAGATGGATAGGATGATGCAGCAACCTTTGAAGAAAACCAAGATGACATTTCCCATAATTTCTAAAATTGCAGGCCACATTAATGGAAGAATTGATATGAATCAAGTAAGTATCAAGATCTTAATTGAACTTCTATTCTACCACTTCCTCATCCTAAATTCTGATCATGATCTTTTTTTCCTCCTTCTCTTTTCTTTATCTTTCCTCAGGATTACCCAAACATTCCGGGGGCAAGAAGATACACCAAGATCAAGTGGCTACCCCTCCTTCTTTCTAAACTCTCCCTAGACATGAGGACTTACCTTTCTAGATGGCACCTCCTAGGCTTAGTAACCCATGCTAAGCATTATGACAATGTACACCTAAATTGGGCCGCTATGGGAGCCCTGATAGAAATATGGCACCCTTCTACACACACCTTCCTATTCTCCACCTTTGAAGCCACCATTCTTCTAGAAGAGACGGAGATGCTCCTAGGCTTGAAGAGAATGAAGCAAGGAGATGAAGAGAAGATGGCACACATGACAAGGAGCATGAGTGCACATGAAGTTCTATCAAGTTTGATTCCAAGCTCCAACATGGTGAATCAAATCAAGGCTACAAAAGGAATCAACCTAATGAAGCTTGCGGCATGGGTCTACAAGAGGATGGACCAAGCCAAGGAAGATGAACTAGAAAAGATAATGAGGGCTTTTGTAATATGCTTGGCGGGAGCACTTCTTTTCCCTCCATTGGAGGATTTTCTAGAGGAAGCACAATTGAGTGCTATTGCTAGTATTTGGGAAGGGGAGAGAATAGGACCGGCGGTGCTAGCCTATCTTTATAGTGGGCTTACCTCGGCGGCTATGGGAAGGCCTCTATATGGATCCATGCTTTTGTTCTCTAGTTGGGTAGACTTCCACTTGAAGTTTGACCCATGTGAGGAAGCTCAACAAGCATCTAGAATTTTCTCTAGAAGTCCACTTCACTACATGACGGGCTCACTAGGATTATGTGAGAGAGTGGTGAACCGGGTTCCAAAAGTGAAGAAGAGAGTGGAATGGAAAGAGCACTTAAAGGTCATGCCCAAGAACCTCTTCACATGTGCTCCGGGGTTCCTTAAAACCTAAGACATCCGCACATGACTCTCATCCGGAGTGGAGCTTCGTCTAGTGGGCGCCACCGAGCTCATCCTCTACAATGCTCACCGGTGCCTACCACAAATCGGCCTTCCACGTCATCACTTCGAAGAAGCATCTCACCTCCCACCTATCAAGAGGAGGGACCTTGGCTCTAATGAAGATGAGGAGGAGATCAAGACCATCCAAGCTTTATGGAGGATTAACAAGCTACATCAACCCATGGAGAGGATTGAAGAAGACAAAGAGCAATGAAAAACTTATGTAATAGCTCTTAGGGGATTGAGACCCAAAGTGACTCATTGAAATGTAATGATGCTTTTCTTTTAATTAAATAAAGGATTCTTCCTTAATTGAGTAAAAAAAGTATTTAGAATGATTAATTCTTCCAATTATTTCAGATTCTGTCTTTCTATACTGAGACGTGACAACCATTAAGTCGTGAATTCATGAAACAACGCCCTTAACCTCATCGCCAATTACTTTAATCAATCTCCTTAAAATAAACTATAAACCCATGATTAGCGCCTTAGCAAATTGGTGTTAATTAATTGACGCCCCACCAATGGGCGTTGGTTCTTTTAATTTTTTTTCAGATATTCGGTTAATTGCATGAAATAACACCTTGAGACAAATCGTGCCTTAATCAAATGACGCCTCAGTGCGTTGTCGTCAATCACAAATAATAATGATTACACTCGTCCCATCAATCATAATCTCCTATCATTGCTCTGATGATAATTCAACTTCCCATGCAATGTTAAATGACGACTTTGCGCGCTGTCGTTAGATCCTGAAATAGCGCCTTGACCTCAATCGTCAATTATCAAAATGACGACACTCCTCACGACGTCAAATCTTTTCGAATGTAACCGCCCTACTTTCCATTTTTCTTCTCCTTCCTCCATCATTCATCTTCTTCTTCCATTCATCATCTTCTTCCTCTATTTCGTTTCTCTGCTACTCTCCACACCGTGACCTTGCATTCTTTTCCATCTCTTCTTCCATTCCCATTCCCATTCTCATGGCTGGCCCCAACAAACAACAGCGGGTCATGGCCCCCACTGTCGTCGACCTAGATGAAGATCAACCCGCCGGTGAGGAAGTTCCTCCCACGGCGGTCGAAGACGCTCCGTCGGCGGAGCACGGCGGAGAAGAACAAACGAATGAAGAAGAAGGAGGAGAAGACGAAGGAGAAGAAGACGGTGGAGAAGAAGATGGAGATGAAGAAGACGGCGAAGAGGAAAAAGAAGATGATGAAGACGATGAAGACGACGAGAAGGAAGAAGTGGAAGAAGAAGCAGCAGCTCCCCGTCCTCGCCGGCCACTGCGAGGAGGCTTGATGGCACCGGAGTGGAGCAAGGTAGGTCCTCTACCCTAGCCTTTCATTTTTTTATTTCCATTTTTCTTTCAATTTCCATAGCTATAAGGGAAGGGGGGAACGATGAACCAGAAAACCAGAAAAATGACGCCCCTTGAGGCATCGTCAATTCAAATGGCGACCTAAGGCAGGTCATCAATTCTAATAACGAAATAGCGCCCTGTTCCATGTCGTTAATTAAACTCGCCATATTTTTTATCATTTCCGTTCATCACATCAACTGCCATTTTTATATATATGCTTTCTCTTTATTTAGAATAAAGACTGTCGAGACAGAAAAACCCTCAAAAAATAGCGCCCCCCTCAGGGGCGTCAATTGAATAAATGACGACCACAGGGTGGCCGTCAATTCAGATTATGAAGAAATTTAGTTAGCAATTGAACTTTCTTTTGGCATATATGTATATATTTATGTTCTTTTTGTTTGGCAGGGACTGATGCGGACTCGAATCTCATGGGTCCAAGTCCGGGCAGCATACTATGGGTTACTAGATTTCCAGAGGGCTAGGGTAGAGGCAATGGGGTTTGACCCTTTTCTTAGCATTGAGCCCATTCGCCCCGACCTACCTTTGATTCAGGTCCTGAGAGAGAGATGGGATAGGACCAGTCGGGCATTTCTGATGCCCTTGGGGCACATGGTGCCGAGTTTGGAGGATATCGCCGGGATCACTGGGCTGAGGGTAGACGGGGAGGCCGTCAGTGGAGTGACCCTTCCAGACTACGGGGAGTTAGCCCAGAGGTTGTTAGGGCTGGAGACGATTGCAGACACCCCTAGGGAGTGTAGGACCATCTTTTGCATAGATTTGACCCTAGCTATGGGTTTAGGGGACTCTAGACAGAGACATAGAGAGTCCATGGAGGAGTTTTCACAGAGGTTGATTGGGAGAGCCCGGGCTGCCTACTGCCAGGACCCGGCTCAGAGGGAGCGAGTGGATCGAGACTTGAGGAGATTTTTGTTCCTGATGCTCGAGAGGCTATTATTGAGCACGAAGGGGGATGTCATCAACTGCAGATTCTTAGGCATCCTCGAGGACCTGGAGGGAGTTGGGAGGTACGCGTGGGGAGCCGCTCTGCTGGCACACCTGATGGCCGATCTGTCCACAGGGACAGGCCGAGAGACGATGGTCAGTGGCTTCTCACCTTTTCTTCAGGTATGTATGTTATTTTGTCTATTTAAATGCTTATGAATATGATTATGCATATGAATGTTTACTGATGCAATTGATGGATGCATGTATGGAGCCACTTATACATGCCGATGGGATGAGCCGATCCGCGACTCGGAGACGAGGGGGCCTTCCCACTAGCACGGCATTAGCTGCCTCTCCTGACTGGAGCACCACACGTGTACGAGCTACGCGTTCTGCGGCGGGAGTTCCGCGACTACCTCGCCTTACTGGTACGTATATTAAATATGATGCAATTTCCTTATTTCCTACTTTATGAAATATGATGATATGATATGATGATATGAATGCATATGAATGATATGATGTGAATGCAGGTGGTTTGGAGACCCTACCAGGGTATGACTGAGGAGGGTCAACCTTGGGTCGTAGCGGTTCGACCTCATTTTGGGCGTGAGCTTTGGGTTCATTGCCTGAACGAGATCGAGCCACTACGGCTCAAGCTGGTGATGAGGACCCTCGGCCTGCACCAGGAGTGGGCCGAGGTTGGAGAGCCCCGCGGGCTCGGGCAAAAGACTCGCAAACGCACAAAGGGACCGACTGGAGGATCCGGTTCCCAGACCAGTACGCTGACTGGCAGCGTGGCGGGACCCATGTTACTTCCCAGGCGGTGAACAGCTCAGAGTACCTCCGGTGCTACTGGGAGGTTTACGCCGGCCGACCCCAGATGAGGGTCACAGGGGTATGTATGAATGCATTTTTTTCTTTTTTAAATGCTATATGGCCATTGTGCAACTAATATGTGATGAATACAGGATGCATGGGATGTAGCAGTGATGGACATGCAAGTCCACCTTCACAGCCTGGAGGCCGAGCTTGCAGCCACACAGGCAGATTTGGAGGCCTTGGTGAGTGCAACTACCTATATGCAAATGATTCCTGATTTATTAATGTTTAGCCACTGACAATTTTAATGAATGCAGCGTGCCCAGTAGGGGGCAGTAGTAGGAGGTGCAGGAGGGGCCTCGAGCTCGAGGGGGACCGAGTGCGGAGGTCACTGCCCTAGAGGAGCGACTCGCAGGGGTAGTTGCACGGGCCGAGACGGCAGAGCGTGACCTTGTAGCATGGGTATGTCAACAAAATTATTTCAAATGTTTATGGAATTGAATATGTAACTGATAATTGACTGAATGATACAGGTTGTAGAGCTGCAGGACGCGCTTACTCGGGCTGCCCCAGCCGGCACCGAGCTTGCCATCCGCGATCAGTGGGTCGCAGAGCTTGAGGAGGCGTTGGGGCGACGAGAGGAGCTGCCCAGAGACACGACTGAGCTGAGGATCCTCCTCGAGGTGGAGGGGAGGGAGCGCACCCGAGAGAAGGAGGAGCATAGGGCGGAGCGGACCTGCGACAGAGAGGAGTAGACGGCACGGGAGCGCGAGCTCACGGACCTGAGGATGCAGCTGGGCATCGTACAGGAGCGTCTGCGAGTGACAGAGGAGCGCCTCTAGAGAGGATGGGAGCGGGCGCGAGCTGCGAGACACTCCAGCGCCTTCGCGAGCACGACATACTTAGCGGGTTCCTCGACGAGATAGAGGAACGAGGTAGAGGAGCAGGATCGAGCTTCCGCTGCTTCCCGGGGGTCCATGCCCCCTCCACAGGCTCATCGCCAGGACGAGGGAGTGGCAGAGAGTAGGAGAGAGGAGGGCAGAGGTGAGAGTTAGAGAGAGAGACTTGGACTCCTCCACTCGCATGCTTTGTACTCAGACATTATATATATATATATGAGATTTGATGTTACCTGAGTTGTTGACTTGATCACTTGTGTACTTGTTTTCTTTTCCTTCTTTCTTTTCCCTGTGCCTGTAGTTCACACTTAAACCAACAGATTAATTCATCTGTTCGGCTTGGCCCTTTGCTCAATAAGCAAGGGGTTGTCACTATTTTGACCTTGATGACGGGTCAAGGGGCCAAGCTTTCAATTAATTAAGGCAAATAACAAAGATATGGGAGAAATGCAACATGCAAGCAAGCAATGCAAACTTGGAATAAAAGAATGCCCATACATAGATGCAATCAAGCAAACGACATGGCAAAAGCAGTGGACTTATTAGGAAATTCCTCTTCTTTTCATTTTTCATTTTTTTTCTTTTAAATGATGACTCTACACAAAGTCGTTAATTAAAGAATTGACGCCTCCATGCGCGGGCGTTGATTAGAAAACCATTTTTATTTTTTATTTTAATTAATTTAAAAATGACGACGTGCATGCTGACGCGACTCAAATAAATGACGCCCTCTCACACGGGCGTGAATTAAAAAACATTTTTTGTTATTATTATATATATATTTTTTGATTTTAATTTTGAATTGATGACATGAAGACGGACGCTAATTGTTGAAATGACGCCCCCGTATGAAGGCACGAATTAAAAAATATTTTTTTACGAGGCTTAGCATGGTACAAAAGGTCTTGAAGCCTTACACAATCACCATATTAAATTCATTAACCATTTTAAATGATTTTTAACAAAGGGTCAACGTGCTAAATGACATGTACTTTTACTCATATCCTCTTGCGGCCCATCCTTCTTAGTCGGTCTTTGCCATCCCTTGAGCTTATAACATACCATAAAGGGGGAAGTTAAGAATAAGTTAAGGAAGCTCACGAGAAGTTTCGAAGAACTTAGGAAGCTTCCCTCCCTTACCCTAGTGCCTGTTGGGGGTCGGTCTTTGGCTTAGAGAAATTTTGTTACCTTTTGCCCTTATTCATGCATGCTTACGACCAGGGTTTTTCATGCGAGAACTTTGCCACTCTTGTCATGCTTTTCTTTTATAACTTTACACTCCTTCTTTTTCTTTTCTTTTAAACAAATAAAAACCTAATTGTACTTGGGATTTGCAGTGTTGTTCCTTTTTGGGCCCTGACTTCCACCTACTAGGGCGGCGGGTAGGTTTGGTTAGCATTCCCTGACTCTTACTCTCTCTCGTGAACCGAAGAGAAGAGAATATGTAAAGTTTTTACACTCTTAGTCTGGTTCTGACTTTTCTCAAATTTTGAACCGCTTGAGTTTAAGAGCAAAGCATATAGTGTGTGCAAGTATTGACCCCAAGTTAAATCGTCAAGACTGAAGAACGAATTAAGGACTTTGATTTTTCAAGTTCCTCGGCCTATGTACCATGCCAGCCTACAACTTTCAATTTTCCCTCTTTTTTTCATTTTTCATTTTTTTCTCTTCTTTTTCTTCTTTTAAGACTTAAGGGTAGTATTTCTTAAGGTACAATCCATTCGAAGGGTGAGCAAGTTCTTCCCCTTCGGCGTTAACTAGTTTGTAAGCATTGCCATGATAAACTTCTTTTATTACGTAGGGCCCCTCCCAATTTGGTTGGAGTTTTGAATGAGGACCACCTGGTTTTACAAAAATTCTTTTGATTACCATTTCATCGACTTTAAATTTCCTCTTAATTACTTTCTTTTGATAAAAATGTGAAAGCCTATTTTGATAAACGCGCGCATGTTCGGCGGCAGCCAGACGTTTCTCATCCAAGAGTTTCAGCTGAGCAAGGAGAGATTCACGGCGTTCATCAACAGAGAACTCATTGTCCAGTTGCACCCTAAGAGAAGGAATAAGAATCTCATAAGGGACTACTGCCTCCATTCCATAAGTGAGGGCGAAAGGGGTTTGCCCAGTAGGAGTATGAATGAAAGCGCGGTAGGCCCAAAGAGCTTCAACCAGCTTCTCTGGCCAATCCGCGAATCTATTAGCCTCACATGTTTTCTTAATGATTTTGATCAAAATTTTATTTGTTGACTCTGCTTGTCTATTGCCCTGCGGATAATAAGGAGATGAATGATGCAATACAATGTTATACATGTTGCAGAGGTCCTGAAGCTCTTGAGAGATAAATTGTGGTCCATCATTGGTGATGATGGTACTTGGGATGCCGAATCTTGCAATGATATTCTTCATTATGAACTTGTAGACGGTTGACGCTTTAATTTTCACATAAGCTTCCGCTTCGCCCACTTGGTGAAGTACTCGTGGCCGTGAGTATAAATGATTTCGATTTCGTGAGGAGGTTTGAATCACCAAGAGGTCCAATAATATCGAAAGCCCATATGGAGAAAGGCCATGGGGAGGATATAGGCTGAAGTGAAGAAGCAGGAGAAGGGATTTTGTCGGCGTGCAGTTGGCACTTAACACACCTTCGAACATAGATAAAATAGTCCTCTTCTTGAGTGGGCCAATAGAAGCCTAATCTAAGGATTTTCTTAGCTAGCATCTGACTATTGACATGACCCCCACATACTCTTGAATGTGCCTCTTCCACGACCTTCCAAGACTCATCATCGTCGAGGCATCTAAGCAAGACTCCAGTCAGACCTCTTCTATAGAGCACACCTCCAACTAAGGTGTATCTCTGAGCAACTCTTCTGATGGCTTTCTTCTCTTCAGCCGTAGCCTCTTCAGGATAAGATTGATCTTGACAATACTTGGCAATCTCATAATACCATGGCTTTTCTTCATCATCCAGCTCTTCCTCTAGATCTAATAACATGATCTCCTTGTTCTCAATGATTCCTCTTTCCTTAACCTTCTTGAGCACCTCCTCCTTAATACTAAGGAACACTAGATCTTTAATAGCAGGAGTAAGACGCTTATGAATGATGATTGAATGGAAGTCCCTTTCGGGAAGGAAAACCAAAGAGGAAGCAAGAGAAGCAAGAGCATCAGCTAGAATGTTCTGATCTCGAGGAACATGGACAAAAATTAGTTTAGTGAAAAGCTTGGCATAAGCGGAAGTCAATTTCGGATAGGGCTTAAGTTTAGGATTGAGCGTGCGACATTTGGTGAGCACTTGGCGAAGAATAAGCTGACTATCACCTACAATCCTCAGTTGGGTAACACCGAATTGATGAGCGGCCTGTAGTCCGGCCAGAAGAGCCTCATACTCAACTATGTTATTTGTAACTGGAAACGCCAGTTGAGAGGCAAGCGGAATAGTGATACCCTCAGGTGATAAGAGAATAATGCCAATCCCCTTTCCTTGTGAATTCCGAGCTCCATCAAAATGTAACATCCACATCGAATCGGGCTGATTGACGGACATTAGTTCCTCATCTGGAAACTCCGAGCGAACATGGTCGAATCTAGGGAGAGGGTGATGAGCAAGATGTTCCGCTATGGCATAGCCTTTAATTACCTTTTGCTGAATGTAGAGAATATCAAACTGTGAAATAAAGCTTTGCCATCGTGCCAATCGATCAGTGAGAATAGATTTTTCAAGGAGAAACTTGATAGGATTCATGCGAGCAATGAGATGAACCCCGTGAGCTAAGAAATAATGCTTCAACTTCTGCACTACCCAGACTAAAGCAGCACAAGTCTTTTTTCATAGCTGAGTACTTCTGCTCACAGGGGTTGGGAAGTTTAGACAGGTAATAGGCTACCCTCTCATTTCCTTCTTCGTCAACTTGCGTAAGGACAGCACCTACAGAGTCATCCAGGACAGAAACATAAAGAACAAGTGGTTTGCCTAGAACTGATGGCCTCAGGGCAGGATGATTGGCCAAATAATCCTTTAGTCTGTCAAAAGCTGCCTGACACTTATCATCCTAATTAAATTTGACTCCTGATTTAGTAAGCTCGTAAAACGGCCTACACCTTTGTGAATGCTGGGAGATAAACCGGCGAATAAATTGTAACCTCCCGATCAATCCTTGAACTTCCTTCAAATTCCTGGGAGGAGACATGTCCCTTATTACCCTTGCCTTATTGGGATCAATCTCAATACCCCTCTTACTGACTATGAATCCAAGCAGTTTTCCTGATGAAACTCCAAACACACACTTCTTAGGGTTCATCTTTAACTGATACTCCCGTGCTCTATGCAAAACCTTGGTTAGAACCCCAGGATGCTCAATCCTTGTTCTCGACTTTACTACCAGGTCATCAACATACACCTCTATAAAACTGTGGATCATGTCATGAAAAATAGCCATCATGGCCCTTTGGTAAGTGGCTCCGGCATTCTTGAGCCCAAACAGCATGACCACATAACAGTAAGTGCCCCAAGGTGTAGTGAATGAGGTTTTATCCTGATCTTCTTCAGCCAAGCGGATCTGATTGTAACCAGAGAAGCCATCTATAAAAGAGAGGGTCTTGTACCCTACCGTATTATCGATCAGCACGTCTATGTGAGGGAGGGGGAAATCATCTTTAGGATAAGCGCGGTGAAGGTCCCGGAAGTCTATACAAATTCTAACTCTTCCGTCCTTTTTCATTACCGGGACAATGTTGGCCACCCAATTGGGATAGAGGATGACTCTAATAAATCTGGCCTTATGAAGCTTGTCGACCTCTTCTTTCATCTTTAATGCCATGTGAGGGTGAAAACGTCTTAACCGCTGCTTGACCGGGACGGATCCTGGCTTGAGTGTGAGACGATGTTCAACAAGCGCAGGGTCCAAACCCGGCATATCCTCGTAACTCCATGCAAACGTGTCCTTATATTCTCGAAGAACTTGAATGAGCACCTCTTCTTCAAAGGGCGGCAAATTTTTACTGATGAGGACAATCCTAGGGTTTTCCTCGGTACCCAGATTAATCTCTTTGGTGGGTTCTTCTACTGAGGCTGATGGTTCGTCAAATCTCCTCATGCCACTAGCAAAAGCATCAGTCTCGTCCTCATATTCTTCTATTCTTCATCCCCTCTTCAGTAGGGTCTTCATCATCATTATCTCGTAAACACCAAACCCTTCATCTATAGAACCTAAATCCTCACATTCAATCTCTGGCAGGAAGATCGGATCCTCTAAGAAACCAGGAAGGGCTAAGCATGCCCGACATCTTCTAGCTAGATCTTGCAAAAACCTACGGGGAATCTGTCTACCCTTGGCCCTCTTATAAAAAGTTACCCCAAGACTCTTATTAGAAGAAGAGGGAGAGGAACAAGACGACAAGCTAGACGAACTATCCTGACCTAGAGGGGGAAGAGAAGAAGAGGAAGACACATTGGACACAGGAGAAGGTACAGGAGAAGTCTCCTCATGAGAGGAGAAAAGGAGGTCCACTAACGAACCTTGAAAGAGCGGCCCTTGGATCGGGGCACACTCCGGAGCAAGATACGAGGTCTCTTCAATAGAGATGGAAGATTGGGAAGTTTAAATTTTGACATTTTTTTTTCATTTTCAAGAATAAAATAATGGGAGGAAGGAATAGGGGGTGGTGCTGAAATTGAAAGATTAGAGAATGATTGGATAAGAGATTGCCCACGTGGGGGCGTGATGGAGAGTTGGGAAAATTGCTCAAGGAGCAAGGTGGAAATTGTGGAAGCTTGGAACAACTCTGGAGAGAGAGTAATCAAGACCGCGGGTGGTTTGGGAATTTTGGAGATGAACAGTCTGGAGCACCAGAAGGTGATAAGTGACGGGTGTATGGAATTAAGAGAGAAAAGGCCAGCCCACAGCCTATCCACAGTGAAGCCTTCTTCGTACGGCACATCTGGCTCCCTAGTATCTGTGTAGTTGCTTAACAACTGCCTCTTATCAGTAATCACTATCGATTTTTCTATCATCTCATGAATAAGTGGCGGCCATTTCGGATCAATCGGCATGAATAGATGGCTTAGAGCAATGGTAATGTCATTCATATCAAACCAACGGTACCATTCACATTCTGAGTCCTCCATCTTTCTTCTTTTGTACGGCCTCAAAGACTCCAGAGCTTTATATGTGACTAGCGGTGCTATGTGGCGAGCAAACTGACGTGCATGTACATCTTGATGATCTAACATAGAAGTGACCAATGTGGTTTGCTCATCATATTGAGTATGCCCTTTCACAAAGTGTGTTTGCAGAGTCCATGTGAGGGGCTGTCTATCTATCTTGAGAGTGGAGGTCATGACAGCCCATGGCTCCCTTTCATCTTTACCATGTTCTTTGCCCGGCCCTTTGTATCCTAGGCCACCTCAGGGAATAAGCTTGTATGTTTAATGGGCTTTACCCTGCCCTGGAGGTTAAAACCTAGGCCTTTGCCAAGATCTGTATCCCATTTTCATCAAAATGTTCCACCCTGGGGTATTCATCATATTCTTCTTTTTCTTCCCCTTAGAGGGTAGGGGTGATATAAAAGCCGATGCAGGTGCTGTGGTTGGAGGCCTTAACAAATCCTGCCGCTGATCGGCAAGATCTAACACTGATAACAAGGGCCTATCAGCCGGCCATATAGAAGGTACTGACGTTGCTGAATGTATATCCTCTGACGGCAAAATAGGCATGCTTGTGACTTTGATGATGCGCCCTTTGTGTGGAAACTTTATGCATTGGTGATTCGTAGAGGCACGGCATCAAGTTCTTGGATATAAGGGCGACCCAAAATGCCATTGAAGGTTGGATCCATATCAATAATGTGGAAGTCTACTGTGATCGAGATCGGACCCAGCCCAACTTTTAAAGTAATCATGCCCAGAGGAGGTTTCTTTGTATTATCATAAGCCGTCACTGTAATTGTAGATGGCCGGATCTGACTGTCCGGAATGCCACACATCTTCAGAGTGCTTGGCGGCAACACATTAATGGACGCTCCAGTATCCACCAAGCATTGTTTAACTGCCACCTTGTTAATGTCAACTGTGATGCATAAGGCGTATTTCCTGGCTGGCTTCGGAGCTAACTCATGCTCATGAAAAATAATGGCGGCTGACCACTTGCCGGTGTCAAAACTGACGTAATCTGTTCAGCTGGAATGTCCTCATTAACCATCACCTTCTGTAAATACTCTTTCAAAGCTTGCTGGTGAATGGTGGATCTCTTTATCAGTTCTAAAATGGAAATCCTTGCCGGGGTATTGTCTAAGTGCTTTAGCAAGTCATACTGTGTGCCCGATATAGATTCCTGTTCTTGCTCCTGTTCTTCTTGCCCCTGTGTGGGCTCTAGCTCCCTTTGCGAAAATACACGATGGAACATTCGTCCACTACGGAGCACCATGGTTTATGATGATCCCGCCTCCGTCGGGTTGCGGTTAGGTGGAGGATTGATGGAAGAGGAAGATGGGATGTTGGGGTTAGTGGATGCTGGAGGGGTGACCAAAGGAGGAGCCCTTATGAGGGATCTTGCTGGCTGAGAGATAGCAGTAGTTGGAGGAATAGGGGGTGCCTGAACGGCTGAAGGAGGTGTAGGCCGAATGAGGAGGGGTCTAGGTAAAAATGAGGGATTTGCGGGTTGCGGTGTGGGAATCCTTACTGGCAGAGGGTTAGTGGTAGCGGAGGGATTAGGTGTTGGTGAGGGGCGAATAAGAAGTGGCCTAGATGGCAAAGGCGAAGAGTTGATGATTGGAGGGGGAGGTTGTTGCGGTGTGGAAGATGGTGGATGGCGGATGAGAAGAGGTCTAGTCGGTAAGGGATTAGTGGTGGGGGGGGCCATAATTGGTGGGTGGCGGAACCTGGTGGTATTGTTGAGGAACTGGTGGGTTTGGGTGGACGGCTTGATTTTGTGGAGGAGGATGGAAGGATCGAGGGGGAATATTTGTTTAGAGGGTTTACTTGCTAAGAAGGAACCTGGTGGTATTGTGCGTAAGAAGGAAGTGACAGGGTTTACTTGCTGGTTCAGAGGGTGCTCCGACAGTGGATTATGGACAATCTCCATGTCCGGTTGAGGTGGGAGCTTGCTGCTGCTGAGGAGGAGGTGGAACTTGCTGCTGAGGCGGCTGCTGAGCCTTCTGCTGCCGCGGAGGTCTTCGTGTCTTCAAAGTGGCAATAAACTGCCTCATTTCATCCCAATTAATACCACCCTGATCATTCAAATCATAGATATAATCCTTGAAGTGAAAGTAATGATCTATATTGTGACCAGGCTGTCAGTGGAAGACACAATACCGAGAGGTATCCACATTAGAAGGCCAGGCTGTTCTTTCTTTTGGCAAGGTGAGCAGGTTGGCGGCCATGAGTGCGTTAAAGATATCGGGAAGACTTTCGGGTAATGGCGGGTATTGGGCCCTCTTGGGCCTAGTGGTCTTCTTGGCTGCTAGGGGGCCATAATTGGTGGGTGGCGGAACCTGGTGGTATTGTTGAGGAACTGGTGGGTTTGGGTGGACGGCTTGATTTTGTGGAGGAGGATGGAAGGGTCGAGGGGGAATATTTGCTTGGGGAGTGGATTAAAGAAGGGGAGTTGTTGTGGAGGTTGTGGAGGTCTTGGGTTAGGGTGGCGGAAAGGTGCGGGGTTGCCAACCACGCCCACCTGCTCATTAGTCACGGTGCCCTCTGTTGTGCCACTACTATTGTTAACATTAGTGTTCTTCCTGACCAGCCTTGGTTTTTGTTCAAACATGCCCATGATGGGCGAATCTTTCATTTGGGTCTGTATGTATCTAGCTCTCTCATAGAGCTCTTCCATGGTGCTCAGCCTATTCATGGCCAGAATGTGACGAATTGTGGAGTAGAATTTGATATAATCATCTTAACATGTTCCGTCTCCGAAAGGGTGTCTTTCAATTTTTTGGCCATAGCCCTCCATCTATCGGCAAACAGGATGAAGTCCTCCTCGGCTTCATTTTCTCAGCAACCAGATCTGTGACTGACAAGGATGGACCCACACGGTCCTTATATTTCTGTAAGAACTTCCGCGAACAACATCAAAATCACTGGCTTCAGTCGGTTCCAAAGAATAGAACCATTCAAGTGCCGGACCATCTAGAGACCTTCTAAATAAATAGGCCAGGGAGATCTTGTTATCTGCCAGAAGGATGTTTCATACATAAAATCTTTCAAATGAATGAACGGGTTACCTGTTCCATTGTAGCGCCAGAAATTCGGCATCTCGGAAGGAGGCAAATGGAAAATCGGCAAAGTGGGGAGAGCAATCTCCGGAGCATTCTTCGGTGCCGTGACCTTCTTAAGCTGCTCCTCCATACTAGCTATCTTCTGGAGAGTATGGTGTTGGTGTCAGACTCGACCGGGGCCGGATTAGAGGGAACGGATTCGGCATAGGCCTCCTTAAGGATTGGGGAGGTGGAAGATATTGGGGCCTAACCATGGAGTGGCTTGCCGGTTGAGCTAGGGTAGCCATGATGGGAGTTGATGGACGCGAAGGATTCTTATGTGAGACCACCTGGTCATTAGAGATGATGGCCACCCGCGGCCTGAGGAGGTTTGAAGATGAAGGGACAGATTTCCCTTTTAGAGCGGCCTAGACCGCCTGACGTTGGGAATCGTCCAATTGAGATAGAGCATGAATCAAATCATTAAGATTGAAAGATGGGGCAACGTCCCCAGGTGTGTTTTGTGTGGTAGGTTGAGCTTGGGAGGAAGGCTCCACCTCTTGGGTAGTGGTGTCTACCACATGGACTTGAGAGTAATAAGCATGGGAGGGAGCATAGTTTCCCTCATAATGGGTAGAATCTTGAGGGGGAGCTCATAGGATGGGTCAAATTGACCCTCCTCATAACCATCATAAGAATACCCGTAGTTGGCCATGTTAATGATTTTACCTGAACGAAGTTGCATTTTTAAGGAAAAGAGAATACCTCAAGCCAACAAATATAAGTAAGAAATAATCACCCAATCAAGCAAATTGTTCACACAAGTTGTAATGAACCCAAGATTTTAAGATTTTCTTTTGAGATTAAGGTGGATTTTTAAATGTGTAATAATTCTCTCTCTTCAATGTGGGTCCTAGTTGCAAGTTTGGGTGTAATCTCCGGGTCAACTAAGTTCTTTCTCTCTCCTTACCAACGGATGGGTTAACTATACTCCGTGTACTTCAAATGGTACAATCGGCCCGGCGTCCGTGAGGGAATCCACGGGTGCGGGGACTTACGGAGGCCTTGAAAAGGAATTTTCAGTCTAAAGAGACGGAATGCTCAATGGAGGGTCCTTCCAATTTTAAGTATGGAATCCTAGGAGTGTAGAGAGAGGAGGGCTCTCAACCAAATGCCCTAGAATGCAAGCTAATGCAGGCAGATCAAGCAGTAATAATCAAATAATCAATAAGTGCAGCCAACAGTGAAGATAGCAGTAATAATCAAGGTTCTGTGAAAACAGAACAAAATGGCGACCTGACAGCAGTCGCTATCTCAATAAATCGTGACTGTATGACAGTCGCTAATCACAGTAAACAGTGGCAAACAATGAGCAGCAAAGTAAAGTAGCGCCTTGGTGTGAGGCGCTGAATACGTGAATAAAGCCTCTGTGAAGGGGTGTCAATAGCAGTGAACAGTGACCAGAGTGTGAGGAGAAACAACAGTAACTGAGAAATGAACGCCTTGGAATTAGGCGTTAAATGAGTGAATGACGCCTCTGTGGAGGGGCGTTGATTATGAAAAATAATGAAAAATGCCACAAATAATGGAAACAACGCCTCTGTGAGAGGTCGCTGATTATGAAAATAGCGGCTTCAGAGAAGTCGCTAATCAGTTCCAGAGAACAGATGATCAACTGAAAGTAAACAGAAACCAAATTTTCTTCTTAAAAATGCTAAGCACAGTTTAAGAATTGGCTAATCCAGTGGGAGGTGTGCACGTGATGCACAAAGGGAGTGTGCTACGTGTAGCACTAAGGAGGGGCACACATGGGTGCCAAAGGAGGGGCACGCGAGGGTGCCAAAGGGAGGGGCACATGTGGGTGCCAATGGAGGAGTAATCAAAATAAAAACATCAAGAGTCCCACCGTGATCACCAATTTGTGAACGTGTCACATAGACATTAAAAAGAAAGAAAATTTTAATTTCTTAAGAGGGAATTTAGAAAAGATGATAGATGATGGGAAATAAGGAACAAAAGAGAGCATGTGATGCTCTAAGGAGGGTGATCGCCAGAGGGGTTACCTCAAAAATTAAGGGATGATCGCATGTACCTTGTGAAGAAGCGGGTGAGATTGTGAGTCCTTCCTTCCTCCTTCTACCGGTCGGCCGATGAAGGGGGTCCTTACTTTGATTACCCTTGTGAAACAAGCAAAGACAAACAAACAAGATGGATTAGCCCAAAGTGTAGTATCAATGCTCACAATAAAGAGGATTATGCAGCATAAACATTAACACACCTAGTGTGTTTTGTTTAAACCCCTCGGAGGAGTAAAAGGGTGGAAGATATATGTTATGCGTGCAAACAAGTAATATGATATGCATAGAAGTTATGTGCGTGACTGTTATAGCAAAATAGGCAGAGGGATATGCATATGATGAATAATAAGAAAACTAAAAGAGGAAGAGGGCGCCCTTCTACTGTTGCCGCAACAGTAAAGGGAGAGAGGGAAAAGCTCCAGCCGTAGGAAGAAGCACTGAAGGAAGACCACCACCGTGAGAGGAAGAAGACCGCCGTAGGAGGACTTCTGATGTGAAAATATTAGAATCCTGCAATCGTTAGTGAGAACTCTCGCAAGAATCCTCTCTTCTCAACTGGAAATCTCTATTATCTGCTAGAGCTCTCTCCCTCGCGGGTGACTTTCAAGGAGAAGTATTTATAGAGCTTAAAATTTAGTTTTAATAGGATTAAAACTAGATATAAACTTCCAGAATATGGATTGACTTCCAAGGAAAGGATCGAAATCAAATAATAGAAAGATTGCCTTCGCAAGGAAGAAGTAGTAGAAACGGACACGGAAGCTCAAATGACGACATTAGGGTAGTCGCTAATTTAAATGACGACCGTGCACACAACCATTAATTCCTGGGTTAATTTATAGAAATAAAGGACTTTCCATGTTTAAAAATAAGAAATGACGCCTTCATGGAATGTCGTTAATTAATCAGCGCCTTAGAAGCTGACGTCAATTCTTTACATTTTTTATTTTAAATGGATTTTGTAAAATCAGTAAATAATGCCTGCATGCACGGTCATTAATTGATGAAATAACGACACCCAGACAGCCGTCAATTAAATAACGCCCTGCTGACGGTCGTGAATTACAAGTATGATAGAAAAAATTAGAAAAACTTCATATTAAACCAATATTGAAGTCCACTTTGGGGCATCACGTGGTGACATGATATTTACTCATCATAGTATCAATTTTAGCGTGTCTACAATCTCGTGTTATACTTCCAACATAGAAAAGAGCAAGTCAACTCAAGGTTGCAACCAAGTCGACTTATATCATTCTAGAAGCTTGGACTATACATCTTCATCTGAACAAGTCAACTCAAGTTCTAGAACAAGTCGACTCATGGTAATCCAGTTACCTGAAACCTGCCATGCTTGAAGAACAAGTCGACTTGGCCTGAACATCAAGTCGACTCATGGCATTCCAGAAGCGGGGATCCTGCTAAGTGCGAAGAACAAGTCGACTCAGTTTCACACCAAGTCGACTTATTACAGCAGCACGAGCAGTCCGCCAGCAGAATCACCTGACCACGTGATAACTTAATCCAGTCAACGGCTCACACCTCCAGGACACGCTCCTCAAGGTATGAAAAAGGTACTAGGATAAAGATCCTACCTTTTTCATCATGGGACTATCAAGAAACTTTTGTGAAAAGCAGTTGTCAGAAAATGTTTTTGGAAAAAGGAGTTTTCCATGCTCTCTTCTCGATAACCATGGACCAATCAAAAATTGCAATGGGAAAAGGATCAGTCAAAAGAATAGATTTGGAAAAAGATCGTCTCTTCACAAGCTTCTATTCTATGAACGCTGACCAATAAGATGGCCGGTTCTAAACCAACCAATCATACGAAGAGATCTGTAAGAAAGGAGACTCTCCATGTTTCTCCTCTATATATAGGAACCCATCGCCGTGAAGAAGAAGGTGTGGGAAGCGGGAAAAAGAACTTAGCTGCATTGAGCGTGCTTGAAAAACATCCAAGGAGAATCAGCTGGTATGATTCGAAGAAAGCAAGAGAGAAGCCTTGAGAAGCACTGTGAGAGAATCTTCCTCCCCACCATTGCCTGGCCTAGTCTCTGAAGAAGAAAATTTTTAGCAGCAGACCTGAAGTTCAGACCTTTGTTCTTCAGCTTCTTGATTGCTATCAGAAGCTACATTCCATTTCCTTGCTTTGAGTTCTTTTGTTTTCGATTTCTCTCCTGATTTCTTTTGTGTGTGGGTGAGGAGCTTGCTCCTTGTACAAGTTGTTTGTCAGCGGTTGTAGCGAACTAGCTCCGCACGTGTGTGTGTGAGGTTCGTCCCCATGTTTTGCTGTAGTCGCAGCATATGTGGGGCTCGTCCCCGTGTTTTGCTACATGTAGCAATGCGTGTGTGTTTTCTTTGGCCAAGTGTGGAATCCTCACCAAGTTAGTGAGGGGTGGACGTAGGTCTACTAGATAATAGCCAAACCACCTAAAAACCCTTGAGCAGTGGTTTGATGGTTGTGTGTTCCATCTCTTCTACATTCTTCATAGGTGCAATCACTTAGGTAGTGAGTCTCACGAGATTTCACTCTCACACAGCACGTTGGTTGCCCTACAAACAAGCTTAAGCCGTTCACTCTATTTCACAGTTTCCTCTGATTTTGTTAACTGATCAAGAATTGTTTGTGCGGATCTACTCACCCCCCCTCTAGATCAACTCGTACCACTCATCAATTGGTATCAGAGCGGGTTCCCTAGAGATGTGGTCCAACAACCAGGGAAGATCCAATGGGAACGTCCCTCGCAGCTTCATAGTTGAGGCTCATTCTATCAATTGACCCCCATTCTTTGATGGGGCAAATTACACATACTGGAAGAACCGGATGGAAGTCTTTCTTCGTGCCCAGGATCATCTGATCTGGCTGGTAGTCAGTCGAGGTCCTTATGAACTACCTGAAAATGAGGACACTTGGACTACAGACCAGATCAAGAAGTCCATGGTTAACTGGACCGCGATGAATGTGATGCAATGTGCCATCCATCCTACAGAGTACTCCAGAGTGTCAACCTGCAAATCAGCAAAAGAAATGTGGGATCAGCTATAGCTGATCTATGAAGGAACGTCTAAGGTAAGGGCTATTGACACCTGTTTTATACCCAATAAGTCGGGTCATCTCCTTATTTCATTCTATATGATGCTCCGAGTTGTTCACTCTTCATTGAGTCTCTTGATCAGTTGAGGCCTATTTCTTGGGTCTTAGTTCCTGGATTAAGAATTGGCTTCTGGTAGCGTTTCGTTGGCAATAGCTTAGCAACCCTCTATTGCTATTCTTGAAACTCAATGGTAATAACGGTCCGAACCAGGCGCATTGTTTCATTATAACGCATGGGGCCTGGACCGTTACTCTATGAAGAGTCCTAAGGCTTAAGGCACTGTTGTAAAGCTTATCCTTTTGATTCCACATTGGTAATAACTTAACGGTCTGTCGAGCAGCCGTTGTTTCATTCTGACGCCCTATGCCTTGGCCGTTGCTTCCTTGAAGAGTCCAACTTGTTGGGTCTCCTTCCCGTCGATCTTATCCTTTGGGATAGGGTTGAGAGTAACGGACGGTTCTTGATGCGTTACTTCCAAGTGGCGGTCCGTCGTGCAGCCGTTACTTCCTTCAGAGAGTCCTGGCAGTTCAGGCCTTTTCTCTGCTACTCCGTGGTCGAGATAAGGATTTTGGATTGACGATATCTCTTTCAAATCTGATCCTCAGGACCTTCCGTTCGATTCTATGGACTCTTGGTGATATTATCTTCGAGGATTTGCTAAGAGTTATCTCTTTATCTTGTTTGATTATCCTCTGCTCGACCTGAGAGTTTGGGGGTCTATAAATAGAGCCCTTGACTTCATGGCCCGAGGGGGAAAGATTTGGAATTCACGACGAAGTGCTGCCAAACTCAGGAGCCATCTTCATCCAAGAGGAACTGCTTCCCACGTCCATCCATCTCATAATCAAGGGAGTACTTTGGTTTTGGTCTTTCAAGTTCATCATTGCATGCTTGAGTTCTTCCCTGGTTTTTCCTCAATCAAAGCATTATCCCTCCTCTTCCTTCTCCACGTTTTTCACTGTCCTCTAAGCATATAAACATCTTCCCAAACTTTTAAAACACCCAGAGGGGTTAAAAAATCAAAAACTCCCCGGTAATCCACTCTCCTTTTGATGATGTTAAGTCCTTTGAGAATTGATGCTATGCTTGTGAAAAGGACTAATTGAGGTTATTGTGTTTGGTCTTTCTACATCTTTGGTAGGTTTACAGGTTCATTGACACGAGGCCCAGGTCTTCTAGCCGGCTGGAAGAGTTGGAGTTAAAAGAATTCAAGCTTTGTTACTGCAGGTTATCTGACGGCCTTGTGCAGGCGCGTCACTCTCTTCCGGCGGTCTATCGTGTGGCCGTCACTTCCAAGCGACGCACGGGGTTCTGGCCGTTACTTCTAAGTTAATCTGCAGGCTTTCTCTGGTTTTCTCTCCCGTGGGCGGGTGTTTCATCCACCTATTTTCAAGGTATATTCAGGTTTTTTGACTTATTTTTACTTTGGTGGCGATCACATCTTTCCTTGGTATTGGGCATTAGCTGTCTTCTTCATCATATCTTTCTATTTTCCTTGCTTGTTCCACCTTCACGGTGTGTTTTTATTTATTCCTTGCTCCACGCCCCGGCGTGTGTTTTCCTTTTCCTTAGCGTAGTTTGATTGAGATAGCATGCCCATGCTAGAGCTAGCTATGATTGCCTAGGTTCATGATCACATGTTCATAGGTTTGAGTAGATCTTTGATTGTTTGTTTGTTATCTTACCATACCACTCTCCAAACCTCAAAAGAAAGATAGAAGATAGACAAATAAATATCAACAGATAATTTTTTGGCGATCACGGTGGGACAACTTGTGCCAATCGTGCTTTTGATTCTTGTTTAAACCTGCCATCATCTGCTTGTTTAGTTGCCTTTTGTTTCCCCTTTGATTACTGCTCATTCTGGTTTTCTGAGTTCTCTGACGGCCAGGTGTCCCCGCGTCACAGTCCTCTGACGCAGGGGCATTAGACCGCCGCTTTGGTTCTACTGTGTGAGCTTCCATGGGCTTTCCGGTTACTTCTGTCTGGTTTTGGTTCCCTGGCTCATCCGACGGCCTCATCCCCCTGCTTATATATTATCTGGCGGTCTGGCCTTTGACCGTTATTGTGCTCTGACGCAGGGTCCTTTGACTGTTATTCGCCTGGCAGGTACACATCCGAGGTGCATTTATTTCCGCAGTTTTTTGCTGCGATTTATTGCTTGGGCGATACTTGACCTCCTCCTTGCTTTGCTCATATCTCCATATCATTGTGTGCACCATTGATTGTTAGATTGTAGGCTAGACTTTGCATGCACTCCGGTGCACATAGGGTCATTCATCTTTTCATACATTAGATTGCATTTTCCTACCTTGTTGTGAGGACCTCTCGTCTCCATATTCCTTGGGGCCGACTAGGAAATCACAGCAGGGACCTCCGTAAGTCCCCGCGAGCCGTGGATTCCCACACGGACGCCGGGCTGGTTGTACCTTTCCCACCCCGTGTCTAGGGTTGCATAGGTGAAGGAGTGGTTACACTTAGAGTCAAACCAAGTCCCATATCCATCTCCTACTAGGAACCCATTGTTGAGAGCACATATCAATCAATTCGCTAAAGTTCCAAAGGAGAAATCATAAGAACCTTGTTGCATCATCTTAAAAAACTTGGTTGATCTTTGAGTGTCTTCATCTTTTATCACTTACATCTTGTTAGAATCACCTAAGTTTGGTTGCTTATTGAGTGTTTTTTGTGTTGGTTGTTTTCGCATTGTCAAGGTTGTCCGTTACATGTGGAGTTATTTTCGTCCGTCTGAATCATCTTCTCGAGTCAGTTCCTTCTTCATGTTCTATTCTAATCCCCTCTTCGAGTCCACCATGGCGTCCTTCAATCCTCCTCGCTCCCAAGAGGACTCTCTTCCTCAAGGGCTCCTTGAAAACCCCCCTAGGGTTATTACATTTTCCTCTAGAGAGGGGACTGCCCCTCTCCCATCCTCCACTTCTATGGAAGGTAGTCAAGTTACCCCTTCTCTCTCTACTCCTTCCGCGGGCTCCGTCCTTCATATGATGGCCCAATTGGATCCGACCCAACTCCAAGTTTTATATCAAGCTATGCAAGGGTCCAATACTTCTCCCTCTGCCACTATCCAAGGTCAATCTAATCCTTCCATTATTGGGCCGTCCGTTCAGCCCACTCCGATTGATCTCACTCCGGTCCAACCCCGGACCATCACTTTCGCTGGCATGGAGATGTGCCAGTCTTCTAATTCAGCCCATCAATCTTTCGATAAAGGGAAGACACCCATCCCTTCCTTTGTCCAGTTGGATCATCACAACTCTGGTTCGGTAGTTCCGCAGCTCCTTATGAACCCTTCCGATTTCTTACGCCCTCAGCAAGGAGTGGCCCAAAATCATTCTAATCCGGATCTATCTCAGGCCCAATATCCTTCTTACGGGCCGCCTATTTCCACTGTCTATCCTTCCACTCCTTCTTACGGGCTCCCGCCTGTTGCTACAGCCATTCCATCTGCCCCTCAAATACAATCAGCATCCTTCACTACCCCTGCTCCTTCCCGAGAGCAGGACTTGCTTGACAAGTGGGCCACCATGCAGCAACAACTCGACTTTCTCCAGAAAAGGGTTGGCCCACAATCCTTGGCCGATATTCCTATTCCGAGCTTCCAGAACATCTGGTTCCCTCCGCAATCAGAGCTCCCCAACTATCGCAAGTACGATGGGAACAGCAATCCCTTCATCCATGTGAGGGATTTTCTTTATGAATCGGCGCAGTTCCAATATGATGATCACCTCATGGCGTACTTATTCTGCCGATCTTTGGACAGTGTTGCTCTAGAATGGTTCTATTCTCTACCACTGGAAGAGGCCGAGAGTTTCAAGGTAGTAAAAGATAAATTCATCCAGCGGTTCCAAGACAGGGTCGGCCCTGAATATTGATTTACAGATCTAGTGGCCGAGAAGATGAAGTCGGATGAAGAGTTCGCCACCTATGCAGACAGGTGGAGACAAATGGCCGCCAGAGTACCGGGCCACATTCCGGAGGAAGAGAAGGTCAAACTGCTGATTTCCAATGCCACCCTGACCTTCCGCAACATCCTGGCAATGAATGACATAGCCAACATGCATCAACTCTATAGCCGGGCGCGCTTCATCCAGACTCAATTCAAGGACTCCCCTATCCATTCCCTCTTCGAAAACCAAAAGCCCAAGTACCACAAGAAACCACAAGGGCCGGTTACTGAGGGAGTCCAAACAAATGAGCAAGTACAAGCCGTTGCTTTTCCATATCAGGCCGCACCTTTCCGCTACAACCAAAACCCCCGCAATTCACAAAACGCCGCTCCGCAAAACTTCCAAGCCACTCCACAAAACCCTCCCCCCGCCTTCACCATTCCACAAAACACCTTCGCCGCACCACAACAACCATCACCACCACCACAATACCATAACGTCCCTCCACCCAACGGCTACAACAACAACAATCCAAATAGCAAGCGCCCGGCTCCCAGGAGAGCCCAGTATCCTCCGTTGCCAGAGATGCTTACAGATATCTTCTCGGCTCTCATGTCAGTAAATGCAATCCAACTTCCCCCGGAACGGCCTGTTTGGAACACGGCAGTCGATCAGACTAAGTATTGTATGTTCCACCGGCAGCCGGGCCATACCATAGAAGGATGTTTTCAGTTCCGAGATCTGGTATATGACCTTCATGAGGGGCAGAGAATCGACTGGGCCGAAATGCATAGGGCCATTGTTGAGATTAAAGAAAAGAGAAGGCAGCCGCAGGGGCAACAAGTGCAGCAGCATCAAGCACCGCAGCCGCAGCAGCCACCACAACAGTAGCAACCACAGCAAGTACAAGACCTGGGCATCCATCAGAACCCGATGCCGAATCATCCACCCGCTCGTCAGCAGCAGCCGCCAGCACCAGCGCAAGTAAACATGGTCCAGCCACCGGCCCCCAACGCCGGATGGTCTTTCGATGATGATGGCGCCACACCGCAGGTCATGGCCCTCCACCATAACCACCGCAATCCTCCCTTCATCATCCCTGCACAGTCGACGTCCTCTCAACTCGTCCTCCCATTTACACCCGCTCCAGCAAATCCTCTACCACTCTCCATTCCATCATACTCTCCATCACCCACTCCCATCACCGCCATCACACCACCATCCAATCCCTCACCCATTCTTACCCATCCGCTAGCCTTCCCTCCACCCGCATCAACATCCATCACCACCCTACCTTCCACCAATCCTTCATCTATCATCCGCGCACCGCCCATTAACCTCACCAACCCTACGCTCCACCAAACCGCCTCCCCCGCACCACCTGTTCCATTCATCCCTCCCGCTGGGCCCATCATACTATCTTCAGATGCCGCGGCAAACTGTGCTTTAAGGAGCGGGAAGATGTTCCATCGGAATTACGCTACTACTTCCAATCCCCAGTCCTCTCAGCCGGTGGCCGAGCAAGAAGAAAATAGACCTTTGCCGGGTACTCAATATGACTTGCTGCATCATCTGGATCGAGTGCCCGCCAAAATATCTGTGCTAGAGCTGATCAAAAGGTCTACCCTTCATCAAGATGCACTGAGGGATTTCCTACAGAAGGTAATGGTTATCGAAGACATGGCAGTTGATAGCCTACCAACGGCACTGGCAACTATCTCCAAAGGGCCGGCAATCACGTTCTCTGAAACCGAGCTTGCACCTCCCGGGGCTCGGCAAATGCCGCTCTGCATAACAATTACCCTGAACAAAGTTGACATTGAAGCAGCACTGGTTGACACAGGAGCCTCAATTAATGTTTGCCCACTCAGCACCCTCCGAGCATGCAACATATCTGAAGAGTTACTACGGCCTACCCCCACCATTATAGCAGCATATGACAACTCAAGGCGAGCATGTCACGGGGTAGTCACCATTCAGGCAGAGCTCGGACCCCTTACTATGGCCGTGGAATTCTATGTTCTTGATATCGACCCTATGTTCAAGGCTATCTTGGGTCGTCCCTGGATTAACACACTCGGCGCCGTGCCCTCCACCGCACATCAGTGCATTAAATTCCCCTTCCAAGGGAGGGTCGTCAAAGTTAAGAACTTATCCACAGTACAGTCAGTAAAGGCTATTTCAGAGCAGGTTCTTCCCACACTTTGGCCAAGCAGCCGGCCCGTTCTGTCAGTATTGGATTTGAACTTTCCTTGGGCTTACACATCCCCTAAGCCCGTCGCTACTCCAGTTAATGTCAAAGTGAAGCCGCAGATTCGAGATTCAAAGGGGTGGAACATTATATTGAAACTGGGCTATCAACCGGGGAGAGGCCTCGGTGCGCAACTGCAAGGGATGACTAAGCCTATACCTAAGGGAAGAAAAATGGGTAGGAGAGGTCTCGGCTACAAAGAGACAGCATTATCTATGATAGGTGATTCTGAGCCGCTCACCTGGGATTATCGTCAGCATTTTGTCAAAGGGCCTCTCCAGCCTGGCACATTAGCTCCAAAGCCGGTTCAACAAGAAAGGAATACAGTTTGTCCAATTTCCAGTCCGCCTCCCTTGCCAAGAGGGTCAAATGATGACATGCTCGACTACAGTCAGGCCTTGCAGGGGCTCTTTTATGAGGAAGAATGTCAAAAGAAGCAACAAGAAGTTTGGCTTATGCAGTGGAGGCTGAAGAAGCAGCTTATTGTTGACCTACAGAAGGAGGAGAGCTCTCCAGTTGTCTGTTCTTGGCCTCTCTCACGCTTCCAATCTATCTTTCAACAAAAGGAGTTCGTATCCCGCCTTCCTCCTGTCATGATAAATTCATCTTTCATTGATCCACCGGAGATTCTATTCATTCCTTGTGCTTGCGGGAAATGTCCACGCATTGATCTATCCACTATGTTTACTCCTCCGCCTCCCAACGCTCAGCTCCACGAGATGTGGTTTTCTTCTTCTGATCCCTTCTTTGATTGCATCTTCCCCGAGCTGTTCCCTATGTAGCTCCCACCTCCTCCATCTTGCTGTGTAGTCTCCGCTGATCTCCAAAAAAAACGTCAAATTTGAAACGGAGATTTCAGTGGAAGATTACGCTATCCTGTCTCCATCCTCCTCCTCCCAAGGGCACGAGTCCCCTGCTCCTCCCCTTCCACTAGGCCTTTTCTCCCCTAGGTTAGGGTTAGGGTCCGTCGAGTCTAGAGGAGTAGAGTCCGTTAGGTCTAGAGAAGTAGGGTCTTGTTCTGGGTCATCCAACCCTTCCCATTCTGAACCGCGCTCGCTTGTGCATCCTTCCTGATCTGTTCCTAATAGGTTCTTACAAGATCTAGCTCAGCGGTGTCATGCTCTTTTGAAGTGTCTGGAATTCGTCGCTACAACAATCGTGATTGAGGATGAAGAGGAAATAGAAGGGGAATGGAGCGACGACGGATTAGGCGTCTATGAGGTCTTGGATGAGAAGGATCCAATAGATGAAGACAACGATGTAGATAACACTGCCGACTTATATGCACATGGACTAAAGAAATTCGACCAGCCATCGACGGCAGTGGATGAACCTACAAAGGAAATCAACTTGGGAACGGAAGAAGACCCAAGGCCCATCATTATTTCTGCTGATCTCCCTTCACAGGTAGAAGAAGATCTAATTAAGGTATTAAGGGAGTATAGTGATTCTTTCGCCTGGTCTTATGAGGACATGCCAGGTCTTGACCCCTCCTTAGTGGAACATCGACTCGTGCTTAAACCAGGGGCAACACCTGTGAAACAACGGTCAAGAAGATTTCACCCCCACATGGCCTTGAGGATCAAAGAAGAGGTCGACAAACTATATAAGGCCAGGTTCGTCAGAGTGGTTTTATATCCTCAGTGGGTGGCGAACATAGTCCATGTTCTCAAGAAGGATGGAAAAGTGCGCATATGCATTGATTTCAGGGATCTAAACAAAGCATGTCCCAAAGATGATTTCCCGCTACCTCATATAGACATCCTAGTGGATAACACTGCCGGGTATGAAGCTCTGTCATTTATGGATGGGTACTCGGGCTATAATCAGATCCGTCTCGCTCCGGAAGACCAAGAGAAAACTTCCTTCACCACGTCCTGGGGCACGTATTGTTATGTAGTTATGCCATTTGGTTTTAAAAATGCAGGTGCCACCTATCAAAGGGCGATGATGGCCATTTTCCACGACACGATGCACATATACATGGAAGCTTACGTGGATGACATCTTGGTGAAGTCAAGAACAAAAGAAGAACACCCCTCTATCCTGGCTAAGGTGCTGCAGAGGGCCAGGGAGTACAAGCTTAAGATGAACCCGAAGAAGTGTGTATTCGGAGTCTTCTCAGGGAAGTTGTTAGGGTTCATAGTGAGTAAACGGGGGATCCAGATTGATCCTAATAAAGCACAGGCCGTCATGGACATGCCTCCGCCAAAGAACATTACGGAACTTCGAGGATTGATTGGTAGACTGTAATTCATTAGAAGATTTATATCTCAGCATTCTCAAAGGTGTCGTCCGTTTTATGAGTTGCTTAAGGCGAGTGTCAAGTTCGAATGGAATCAAGATTGTCAGAAGGCCTATGAGGACCTCAAAGAGTATCTGTCCAATCCCCCGGTTTTGCAACCTCCTGTCCCTGGGAAACCCCTAATCCTATACATCTCGGTTATTGAGGACTCCCTAGGGGCGGTCTTAGCACAAGTGGATGATGAAGGAAAAGAGCGGGCCGCGTACTACCTCTCTCGACTGTTTAATCCAGCTGAATCCAAGTACACCGCTATGGAGAAGACTTGTGCCGCCTTAGTGTGGGTAGCTCAGAAGCTTAAACATTACTTTCTCGCCCACCCAGTTAGGTTGATCTCTAGAATGGACCCGATCCGTTATCTCTTAGAAAAATCCGTTCTTTCTAGTAGGTTAGCTCGCTGGCAGAGCCTCCTCTCTCAGTTCGACATCACCTTTGTTGTTCAGAAGGCAGTCAAAGGATATGCCATTGCTGAGCATCTCGCACATCTCCCTATTCCTCACACCGATTCTATTCAGGATGATTTCCCTGATGAGCATCTCTCTGTCCTTTCTCATCATCCCTTTTGGTCTCTGCACTTCGATGGTGCACTCAACTCCCAAGGCCAAGGGATCGGTGCTGTCTTGCTTACTCCAGAGGGAGTAACCATCCCCTTCGCTTATCAACTTCCATTTCCTGCTACCAACAACATCGCTGAGTATGAGGCTCTCCTAGCCGGCTTGAAGCACGCCTATCTCCTAGGCGCGCGCTATTTAAACATCATAGGAGACTCTCAGCTCATTCTACGGCAAGTTCTGTCCACTTACCATACTCGTGACCCAAAGCTCAAACCTTATCAAGATTTGGTCACACTCATTGCTAAGCGATTCCGTAAGCTGATCTATATCCATACTCCCCGTTCTCTGAACATTCTAGCTGATGCTTTGGCATCTCTTGCTTCCTCCTTATCTTTCCCTCTCAGTCGTAGTACTGAGACCATCGTCGTCCAGAGATTGGACGCACCTTCTCTTCAAGATCCTTGGTTCATCAGCCTCAGGAAATCTGTAGAGGCAAGAGTTGAGAAGGAAGATCTCAAGGAAGTTTCATTAACAGAGCTAGAGGAGATTCTGGACGAAGAAGAATTGCCTTGGTATCATGAAATCGAATTGTTTTGCAAAGAAGGGTCATTCTCAGAAGGGGCAAAGGCCGAGCAGCGTAAAGCAATAAGAAGAGCCGCCGCAAGGTACACTATCATTGCAGGAGAACTGTATAGGCGCGCTACTAATGGAATGCTCTTGAGATGCTTGGATGATGTAGAAGCTTGGAAAGTGGCTGAAGCGGCCCATTCTAGTGAGTGTGGAGGTCATGTCAATGGCCAGGCTCTAGCGAAGAAGATCCTTAGGCAGGGCTACTATTGGCCCACTCTAGAGGAAGATTGCTCCCTCTATGTCCGGAGGTGTCTTAAATGCCAACTCCATGCTGATAAAATTCACTCTCCAGCTTCGTCTCTCCATCCTATGACTGCTCCTTGGCCATTCTCTATGTGGGCTTTTGACGTCGTCGGCCCGCTCGGGGATCCTAATTCTCAGATCAAGCAAAAATCCTTCATCCTCACCGCTACTGAGTACTTCACCAAATGGGCCGAAGCCGAGGCGTACACAGAAATCAAAGCTACAACGGTGTGCCGCTTTATCATGAAGAATATCATCTCGCGGTTCGGAGTGCCAAGCAGCATCATCACCGACAACGGACCCCAGTTCGTCTCCCAAGAGCTTAAGGACCTATGTAAGAAGTTCAATATTGCACTACATCATTCATCTCCATATTACCCTCAAGGCAACGGTCAAGCCGAGGCCACTAATAAAGCCCTTCTTAAAATCATCAAGAAAACATGCGAAGCACATAAATTTTTTGATTGGCCTGAAAGATTGGTGGAAGCTCTGTGGGCTTACCGCACCTCCGTCCGTACCCCTACGGGACAAACTCCCTATTCCTTGACCTATGGGATGGAGGCGGTGCTCCCATATGAGATCTTAATCCCTTCCCTTAGAGTGCAGCTCGATAAGGAACTTAATCTCGATGAACGTCGGGAGGCGTTGCTGGTCCAATTGGAACTCTTGGATGAGAAGAGGATGAATGCGGCTGATCACGTTTCTGTTTATCAAAAGAGGGTTTCGCGTTATTTTCAAAAGAAGGTGATTGAACGTAAGTTTATGACGGGTGATATTGTTTTGAAACGCAAATTCATTCGGTCTGCAGGTCCTAGGTCTAAATTGCAACCTAACTGGGAAGGGCCGTTTGTAATAAAAGAAGCTTATCCAGGGAATGCTTATCGTTTAATGAATGCGGAAGGTGAGGAGCTCTCTCACCCGTGGAATGGGTTGTATCTTAAGCGTTTCTTTCCTTAGAGTCTAAACCACGTGCTTTCCTGGCAGCAAGATCTTCCTTCCTATCTTCAAAAGAAGAGGTCCCGAGCAAGGCAATCACACACCACACGACATCTCTGGTCGGGCTCCTTGTTTAAAAGACACCGTTTCTCCTTGGCCATGCTTTAGGGGAAAGTCGAAGTCCCTGTCCGCTTCATTCTTCGGCTGAATCCAGGGGCAAGGAGTGAATAAGGAGGCGACGACCAATCCAAACACCCTAACGAGAGGAGGTCTCAAACAGGGGCAAGTCCGTTATGACCTGACGCCACAAGCGAGAAAGGAAAAGAAAAGAAAAGGAGTGCTCTTTACGACAAAGTCAGAAGCGTTATCTCAAAGGTCTACAGATTCTGAATTTCTGAAAAATTCCAAGGAGAAAAGAAAGCTAGGCATGACAAGAGTGGCAGTACAGTTCCCCGCGGGACGTTATGAGCCCGGTCGCATGCATGCCTAGGGTGGACAAAGGTTCGATGACGGACGCAAAAGTCCCGGCGCAACAGACCAGATCTCTAATGGGGTTATGCGGTGAGAAAATCAAGTCCTAAAAACTCTCATATCTGGCCTAAGCTTCCCCCATGATCTTTTTTTCCTTTTAGGACTAAGATTAGTACCCTGAGTATGGCATTGGTAGAAACACCGTCATGATGATTAGGTCTTGGCCAGGGGTTGTCATACTATTACACGCCAATCTCAGGACTCAATCTAAAACAAGGAAGGGTTCGCGTTGCTAGAGAGGCACTGGTTTTTCAAAATCCAAGAAATATCAAATATTTTCAAAATCCAAAAACATCAAATATTTTCAAAATCCAAAAACATCAAATATTTCAAAATTCAAAAATAACAAATATTTTCAAAAATCCAAAACAAAACAGATATCTCTAAAAAAATCCAAGAACATTAAATATTTCCCAAAACTCCCAAAAATACCATCATGTGCATAGCATGCATTACATTTTCATTATGTTTTCGCCTATTTAATAAAGGCTCCACCCCTTGACCGAATATCAAGGAACGGTCATTATCTAACTTGCTTCAAGGCAAGGGGTTGAGTCCAAGAACAGATCTAACTTGATTCATGTTTAAAGTGTGTGTGCAGGATGCAGGGGCAAGATTTAAAGCAAAAAAAGTTCACAACTATGCAGGTTCAAGGTATGTAACGCGCCAACATTGGACCGTTACAGTCACATAATGGCCCCCTCTTCGACCGTTATTTTCATGCAGTCATGGGCCTTCTTTCTTTCACTAATCATCACTATAACGGTATGGAGAATACCGTTACTTTCTTATAACGGCCCAAGGCCTATCCGTCATATCCTTCAGAGACAGGGTTCTATTGTTACTCTCATTCTGACGGCCTGTCGTAAGACCGTTATTTCCGTGTGGCGGCCCATTGCATATCCGTTGCTATCTTCAGAGGCTCTGCCTGTCCACATCATTCCAGCCATTCAAACCACGAAACTCAAGCTCATTCAACTAAGACAATTTCATCTCATTCAAGCAAGCTTAATGAAATATAATTCATGATGAACCAAGCTCTGATGATCAAGTACACATAACATCTCTCATGAACAAAAAGAAAATCAAGATACATTCAATTTCTTATCCGCAAGAGGGCGGATTCTTCTCAACTCTTTCACATAATCTCGGCGTGCTTCGTCGTTCTCTTCAACTTCTGCTTGCCACGGGCACACCTTGCTGATCTCCCACATGATCAGCGCGTTCCGGACTGCTCGTTCATCTTCCTCGGTCCCCATCTTCCTAGGTAGAAGGGGAGGGTAGTGTGATAGTGCATAAACGCCGGTTCGAGGTAGTCCGATCTGAAGATGGCACCGGTGCGGGTTGTAGATCGCCATGGTAGTATTCCCCACTAGCTGGAGGTCCAGGCCTTGACGCCGTGGTATTTTGAGAAGAGTGCTTCGAAGGATTCTTGGTCGTATGATGAACTTATCCACTGGCAAAGTGTTGAAAAAGAGGCGCCATTCATCTCGAGTTTTCTTATCCGCCGTCCTGCACTCCACCTGAGAAGAATATCCAAATGCCCCTCCAATGAAGAAGAGAGGGTGGCTCCCGAAGATCCGACTTGCAGAAGTTATGTCTTCCTTGGGAAGGAATTTGACTCTCACTCCTGTCCAGCACTCAAAGAGTATCATGGAACCAAACAAAGGACCTCCTATGCAAGCCGAGCTTAGCCCTTCATAGAGGTATGAGAGGACCGCTTGAGAAATAGACATTCCCCACCACAGCCCGCTAATAATACCAAGATTTTGGAGGTCTAAGAGGTGGTCGGTCGTAGTAAAAAGGAAGACCCCGCACAAGCAAACCGCCACCGCCTTGGCTATTGCTTCATGTCTCTCCCACTTGTTTTTACAATGAGACACTATCCATTATGCCAAGGGTATCAAGTGAATGTGGTGAGGGCTGATCATGGTTCTCACGTCCTTTGGATTATGAATGAAGTCACTCAAGGTCAAGGACGGGTCAATGGGCTCTATTGTATAGCAAACCCAGTCTTCATCCCCCACCTTAGTCTTAGGAAGGGTTAGGTAGGCTTCTACCTCCTCTAAAAGGACGGTTGCTTCGAAGGAAGGGAAGATAAAGGTATGAGTTTGTGGATGCCATAACTCCACAAGTACTGAAATACTTGGCCAATCTAAGGATAGTTTCTGGAAATTTTTGCCTAAAACCAAGAGTGGTTGAAGGTGCCAAGCTTTAAGGATTGATGTAACTTCTATAGGGAGGGCCTTCACCATGGGAGCCACCCACTTCAGATTAGAGTAGCATCTTGGGCCAGGAAGAGGCTTGAAGAAAGAAGGAGAAGAAGAAGTCATAAAACGGATTGAAGTGCAAAATTTTCTGAACTTGGATGTGTTGTTGAGGGACTTACCACCCTTTGAACATTGGAGCTTAAGTGCTTGGGAATTGATGTCAATCGCTGGAGCTCTCCGTGTTCTTTTCTGGCAGCTTTAGGTCCGGTGTAGACCTTCCCTTCCATGATCATCGCCTCAAAGCTCCTCTTCATCTTGATTTCTGCCCTTAGGAGAGGTTCTTCAACCCTAAAGCAGAGGTTTTCAGCAAAGCTATGATTTTGATTGAGTTTCCGAGTCTTAAAAGCTTGATTTTGGCTTTTGGAAGGATAGGATTCGGACTAGAAAGCTTTATCTTCAATCAGGATAAGTTCTGGTAAGGGATTAGGTGGCTAAACCTCGGGTTTAAGTTCTCACGGCTCAATCCATCTCGGAATACAACCCAGAATCTAACGGTCTATCGTAAGGCCGTTATTTCAGTCCAACGCGCCAACCTTAGGCCGTCGCATTTTCCTGTGGGTCTAGTTCCCCGATCATGTTCTGTGAAGATTAACGGTCTAAGGCCTGACCGTCGTTTCTTATAACGCGCGAATCTTGAGCCGTTATATTCTCATCCACTCAGTCCTTTCTCTTCTAGGCTAAGCACTTCCTGACGGCCCTGGTTATGGCCGTTGCTTCACTCTGACGCGTCTCCCTCAGGCCGTCGCATTTTTCTGCTAGTTGTCCTGACAACCATCGTTCTGCCATGATCAACGGTCTAGTCTTTGGCCGTTATTTGTCTTTGACGCACCTGCCGTTGGCCGTCGTTTCTCCTGAAGCCCTACTACCAGGATGGGCCCCTGTTATGAGTAAGGACCTTTCACCGGCGCGTCGTTTGATTATGACGGTCTGAGCCTAGACCGTTACTTTCTCTGCTGCTGAATTCTGGTTATTCCTTCTGCCCTTGCCTAGACCTGGCGGTCTCTCGCATTGTACACCTCATTCTCTCTACATTTTTTTTTCACACACATACATTCCCACAAATAACTCATGCACACATTCCTACCCATGACTCATTCATCCATTCATTCGCATCTCATCCACATTCCTGCACACATCCCTTCATTTCACACTTGCGCAAAATAAAATTGAAAACCAAAAAGAAAAAAGATCTCATTCCATCTACCACAAGTTCTGTACAAAAGATAAGAAAAAACATAAAAATACATCATTCGGTCGGCTTATCCGTCGGACCACCCTCATCCTCTCCATCCTCGGGTCTCCTCGCAGGTGGCGGCGCTATAGAAGCACTCTCCTCCTGCTGTCCCCGCTCCGCCCTCTCATTCCTCCGTTGGCCGGAGGAGCTGACAAGAAAATCCCCTACCGAGCCGCTCGGAGCAGCACTCCTCCGTGCCCCACTCTGGGAGGCACTCCGCTCTGGTCCCCGGCCCATCATCCGGACCGTCCGCTCCAGCGTCCGCAGCTCGATCTTCAGCATGAAGATCTGACGCCGCGTCTCCCGCGCCTCGGTCCGGTAGCGATCCAGGTCCGCCGTCCCGATACGGAGCTGCTCCACCTCAGCCTGTGCTCGCGCTAACTCTGTCCGTAGTTGCTCCATCTCTGCGTCATCCTAGCGTCGCGGGGTCTCCGCTCTCAGCCGAGCCAGCTCTGCCCGTACAAGCTCTGTCTCCGCTCGGGCTCGATCGGTCTCAGCCCGGCTTCTCTCTGCCTCTGCCTTCGCCTGACTGGCCTCGACCACTGCTGCTGCTAGCTCCCTCACCTGTAGATTGCATCATATCATTAATCATAAGGCATTTTTAGGCATAATCATAAGCACGATCATTTTGGCATCTTACCCGCTCCACGAGGATGGCCTCCGCCTCCTCGGCCCGGGCAACTGCTCGAGCAAAATCGGCCTCCTGCTCGGCCCTGCCTCCCGCAGGCTGTGAGGAAGACGATGGGGCATCCGGTCCGGCTCGTTGGGCTCTCTCGGCCCGCTGTATTTAGAAATCATGGTTAAAAGTCATGGTTAATCAGCATTTGCATCATGATATTCCATTAAGCATAATCATAAAGCATTTTTAGTCTCACCAGGAGCTCCAGAGCGGTCCGGTACCCGTCCCGCTGCTGGATGGTGGAATGGAGTAATCCCTCCAGCTCAGCTATTCGTCCCTCAGGATCTAGCTGCATTTTAGAAAACATGAGTCAATACATCCATCACATGGCATTTTTGCATATAGAAAGAGCTTTTGGGTTTAGAATTGCATACCGGTCGTCGGGTACCTCGGTACACCCGGTCGCCGTAGAGTCGAGCGAAGGCCTTCAGATATGCCTCGTCGCTCTCGTCTCGCTCCTTTACCGCTCGGCCCCGCCTATTCCAGTCGTGGACGTACTTCACCTTCCAGACACACCAATCCACATTGCCGCTGATGCCCCTTGCTGACTTGCCGGGGTGGTCATTGCTGTGGCGTGGAAAGGTCACCTCGGGCTGGTGTAGTCCCCGAGTCCGCAAGATCAGCCTATAGTGCAGAGGCTCGATGATGTGGATGCAATGCAACCATATGTCTCGCCCCCGGTACGATAAAGTCGCCTCCACCCATGGCTGTCCCGTATAACCCTCGTCGCGGTATGGGGTCCATCTCACCTGAAAGCATTTTTAGTCCATTCATAAGCATTAGCATATAAAAGCATTAAAGGCAAAAGCATTTAGAAGCATATAGAAACATATAGGAATCATTTTTTAGCTCTGGACTTACCGACGTATGCGGGAAGGAGTCCAAGTCATCCTAGATCGTCCAAGTCAGTCTAATGATCGACCCTGTGTCCCTCGCCACCGACCATCGCCTCGCGATCGGTATGCGGCCGGGATGGAGTAATGCGCCTCTCCCGATGCCTGGGAGGTACATATAGCTCAAGATCTGCATTTAGAAATCAAGTCAGTCGCATGGCATTGCATAAATCATGGCGTAAATATTCATGGCATAATAGAAAACATATGAAGTGCATTTACCTGTAGGAAAGGCGAGAAGCCGCCCAGCATCGTCTGCCGATCCGTGGTGCTGAGGGACTCGAACAAGAATGCGAGCACTGCCGCTTCCCAGGCGTATCTCCTGACTCTGCCCAAATCCTCTATCATCGGCAGCAGTCTGCAGCTGATGACATCTGCCCGAGTCGCGAAGAGGAGCTTCCCGAATAGCAGCATCAGGAATCGTCTGAGCACTCTATCTCCCTCTGGTCCAGCCTCTGCCACCACGCGAGGGCGCACCTGGTCTATCACTCTGCCCAGATGCTCCTCAGGTAGCTCTCCCACGGCGATCGCCGCTCCTCTTAGTCCCAAGCTCTCCTGCAGCACTGATCTCGAAAGCTGAGAGGAGGACTGTCCCGGTCTGATCAAATCTAGCTCGAGCAGCTGCTGCGCCATCTCTCGGTAGTCGCCGTATGTCCACCCTGTCACCGTGGCTCCGTGGACTCTCAATCTGGTAATCCTCGCTATGTCTTCTAGCGTGGGGATCATGTGGCCCCACGGGAAGATGAAAGCTCTGCTGATCGGGTCCCATCTCTCGTGCAAGGCGTACAGTAGCGGCGTGTCCATCCGGATCACCTCGATGCTGAGCACCTCGGCGAATCCCATGCCGGCTAATCTCTCTCTCTGGTAGTCGGGTAATACCTGGTACACTGCCCGGATCTGTAGCTAGGAGATCCGTGATCGTCTCTTCCCCTGCATTGCATGTTAGATCATTAATCAGTCCAACTTGCATCATATAATCATTGTATAAACATTCATACTTGAAAACAAAACAAAAATTTGAAAATTGAAAACCCTAAAAAATAGCTTAAGTCCCTGGCATGAGTGATGGCCCTGGGGTAGGGCGTCGTTTGACTCTGACGGACTCAGCATGGTGCGTCAGAAGAGTGACGGTCGCTGGCAGGACCGTCACATTGTCTGCATTTGGGAATTTTTTCCCTTGCATCCCCATGGTCTCCCACTATGGCCAAATGGCCTACAATTGTTCCTAGGGGGTTTGTGGACCCATTTCTACCCTTTAATCCCGCATGCATTCATAATAAAAACACAAAAAAATTAAAATTTGAAGTTAGGGCGGAAGGACCTACCTCACGGTCCATGCCCCTTTTCCTCTTCTTCTCGGGTTCTTTGGGTTCCTCTGCACCCAATGGGGCTTCCCCTTGGTCCCCCACGGCCGTGGGAGCTTCTTCTTCTTCTCTTGGCTCTCTTCTCCTCGGTTCTTCTTCCGTGACCGGTGGGATCGCCTTCCGTTTGAGCCGGCGGTGAAACCGCCGGATTGCTTTCTTCTTTCCCCTCTCCCTCCTCTGTGGTGGTGGCTGGGGAGCCTCGTCGCCGGCCATGGTAGTAATGGGATGGTGGTCGCCGGTGGTTTCTCTCGGTTGGTTTTTTGGGTGATGAATGTGGAATGGAATGGCCGTGACCGTTCGGTTGTTATTTTTTTGAACGCTCAGGAAATGCGACGGTCTATCGACCGACCGTCACATCCTTCTGACGCGTCTGCTTTCGACCGTTACATATGATTGGACTGTTTTATTGAAGAATGTGAACCGCCTGGTTTATGACAGACTAGGGATGGTCCGTTACTTTATGTAACGCCCTTTCTTCAGACCGTTACAAACTTGCAAGTTTCTTGATGAATTAAATGGTCTATTGGATGTCAAAATGGTTCCATTTTCTTCCATATTGTTCCTTATTGATGTTCCTTGCGCGTACAATGGTTATGCCTTGATTCATGATCATATTTATTGTTGGCTAACCTATCTTTCATGAAGGAATTATGAGTGAAGTCATGCTTTATCGTCCGTCAGGCAGGTAAGTCAGGTATTGTATCTCGTTCCCTCACTCCCTTAATGCATTACTATATGTTACTTATGATATATTACCTCGAGAACCGGCTAGTCATTCATGTGTCCTGGGATTTGATGTTCCCCTTAAACAAAAATGATGATGATCTAAGTTCACATGTTTAATCGTTGGATAGGCCGTTAGATTGGAAAATTTGGGGACGATGGTTCTATCTTGCACGCCGTGGTTGCAGATGGTGTCCTGACTCTGATTTTCTCCGATCTAGCAATATTATTCTCGAGTATTTTAGTATTTTATCTTTATTCACATTTTGTTTTGAAGATTTTGTTTTCCTTTAGCCCAGCATGCATCATACGCATTCTTTGAGCATTCGTGAAGCTTCATTTGTTCAAGGTCTCGATGATGGTGAACAGCTGTGTTCTTGATTCTGGATAAGGAGAATTATTCCACTCTGAATTAGAAGGTTTCCTTCGATCTGCTCGCTTGATCTGGTTCGTTGAAGATTCCTGTCTGGAGTTTAGTCTCTTTCCTTTCCGTTGCCTCCGGCGGCTAGCCGTGTTTCCTTTCCTTAGTTAAATAGTTCCTCCAGACTCGCATCCCTTTGGTTGGCTATTTCCTTGTGATCAATTCAAAGTTTTCCAGAAAATTCCTATCGCTTGTCGGTAAAGAACGGGTGTCGTTTACCTTAACGCCCTCTTTTTGATACACTCCGCTTCATTTCCGCTTCATCTTCATGTTCCATTTTCACTTTCGCTTCACCTCCGCTCGCTCCCCTGCAAAGAGGACGTTAAGGAGGGGCATCTGTTGACACCCGTTTTATACCCAATAAGTCGGGTCATCTCCTTATTTCATTCTATATGATGCTCCGAGTTGTTTACTCTTCATTGAGTCTCTTGATCAGTTGAGGCCTGTTTCTTGGGTCTTAATTCCTGGATTAAGAATTGGCTTCTGGTAGCGTTTCGTTGGCAACAGCTTAGCAACCCTCTATTGCTATTCTTGAAACTCAATGGTAATAACGGTCCGAACCAGGCGCGTTGTTTCATTATAACGCATGGGGCCTGGACCGTTACTCTTTGAAGAGTCCTAAGGCTTAAGGCCTCGTTGTAAAGCTTATCCTTTTGATTCCACATTGGTAATAACGGTCTGTCGAGCAGCCGTTGTTTCATTCTGACGCCCTATGCCTTGGCCGTTGCTTCCTTGAAGAGTCCAACTTGTTGGGTCTCCTTCCCGTCGATCTTATCCTTTGGGATAGGGTTGAGAGTAACGGACGGTTCTTGATGCGTTACTTCCAAGTGGCGGTCTGTCGTGCAGTCGTTACTTCCTTCAGAGAGTCCTGGCAGTTCATGCCTTTTCTCTGCTACTCCGTGGTTGAGATAAGGATTTTGGATTGATGATATCTCTTTCAAATCTGATCCTCAGGACCTTCCGTTCGATTCTATGGACTCTTGGTGATATTATCTTCGAGGATTTGCTAAGAGTTATCTCTTTATCTTGTTTGATTATCCTCTGCTCGACCTGAGAGTTTAGGGGTCTATAAATAGAGCCCTTGACTTCATGGCCCGAGGGGGAAAGATTTGGAATTCACGACGAAGTGCTGCCAAACTCAGGAGCCATCTTCATCCAAGAGGAACTGCTTCCCACGTCCATCCATCTCATAATCAAGGGAGTACTTTGGTTTTGGTCTTTCAAGTTCATCATTGCATGCTTGAGTTCTTCCCTGATTTTTCCTCAATCAAAGCATTATCCCTCCTCTTCCTTCTCCACGTTTTTCACTGTCCTCTAAGCATATAAACATCTTCCCAAACTTTTAAAACATCCAGAGGGGTTAAAAAATAAAAAACTCCCCGGTAATCCACTCTCCTTTTGATGATGTTAAGTCCTTTGAGAATTGATGCTATGCTTGTGAAAAGGACTAATTGAGGTTATTGTGTTTGGTCTTTCTACATCTTTGGCAGGTTTACAGGTTCATTGACACGAGGCCCAGGTCTTCTAGCCGACTGGAAGAGTTGGAGTTAAAAGAATTCAAGCTTTGTTACTGCAGGTTATCTGACGGCCTTGTGCAGGCGCGTCACTCTCTTCCGGCGGTCTATCGTGTGGCCGTCACTTCCAAGCGACGCATGGGGTTCTGGCCGTTACTTCTAAGTTAATATGCAGGCTTTCTCTGGTTTTCTCTCCCGTGGGCGGGTGTTTCATCCACCTATTTCCAAGGTATATTCAGGTTTTTTGACTTGTTTTTACTTTGGTGGCGATCACATCTTTCCTTGATATTGGGCATTAGCTGTCTTCTTCATCATATCTTTCTATTTTCCTTGCTTGTTCCACCTTCACGGTGTGTTTTTATTTATTCCTTGCTCCACGCCCCGGCGTGTGTTTTTCTTTTCCTTAGCGTAGTTTGATTGAGATAGCATGCCCATGCTAGAGCTAGCTATGATTGCCTAGGTTCATGATCACATGTTCATAGGTTTGAGTAGATCTTTGATTGTTTGTTTGTTATCTTACCATACCACTCTCCAAACCTCAAAAGAAAGATAGAAGATAGACAAATAAATATCAACAAGGGCCACCAAGGCCAATATGCTAATTTTTGACTATGAAATGTTCAAAATGAGACTAGACGAATCTATTTCTGAAATGTATGCTAGACTCACTCAATTAACAAACTATCTGAAATCCTTGGGTAAAGAGTATTCTGATAGTGAACTTGTGAGAAAGATTCTAAGATCTCTCACACCAGCGTGGCACACAAAAGCCACGATGATTGAAGACTCAAAAGACCTGTCTGTAGTGATAGTTGATGGGTTAATAGGATCGCTCATGACATATGAGCTCAATTTGAAGAGAAATGAAGAAGATCACAAGAAAAAGAAGGCAGTAGCTCTCAAATTCTCTGAGAGCACCGACGAGTCTGATGAGGAAGAAGAAGAAGATGATCCTCAAGAAAGCCTAGGTGTTCATGCTCTACTCACCGGGTAGTTTAAATTTTTTTTGAGGAGTAGAGGTAAATTCCACAAGAAGAAACAATCACCACAGGTAAATAGAGTTTCCAATCCTAAACCTGAACAAACAAAGAAATCTGACAACGTTATATGCTACCAGTGCAAGAAGCCCAGACATATGTGAGGAGAATGCCCCAAGCTACTCAAAAAGATGACCAAGGCCAAAGGAAAGAAGCCCAGAGCAATGATCAGCACCTGGAGCGACGATGAGGAGGAAGATGAGAGCTCCTCTGCAGATGAAGATGAAGATAACCTCTGCCTGATGGCAAATGAGGATGAAGATCAGGTAACCACTCCCTTTGAAAAATTTTCCATTGAAGAATGGGAGAATGCTTATACTGATTTGTTTGAAAAATATGAGATCTATAATAAAGAAAACAAGCATTTGAAGAAGAAGATCAATGCCTTGGCTCATGATAATCTAGTCAATAAAAATTTGGAAACTCTAAAAGCTGAGAATGAAAAACTAAGAAAACAAATCGATGAATCTGGGTCTGACTGCTCAGAACTAGAAAACATGAAAGAAGAAAATGAGAATCTCATAAAGAAATTAGATGTGGCTAAGCTAAGGTGCCAAGAACATGAGAAAGAAAACAAACTCAACCATGAAAAATATGAAGCCATAAAAGCTGTCAATACTGAAATGCAGAAAAATCTTGAGATAGTTGACAATGAGTTGAAGGACAAGCAATCAGTCTTTGAAAAATGGTTCAAGGTAAGTCTAACTTGGACGCCGTCTTAGGCACCCGAGTAAATTTCACAAGAGAGGGGCTCAGGTTTAATCCTACTGAGAAAAAGACTCTTGAGCTGAAGACTATTTCATTCTGCCCTGAAAAAGGCAAAGGAAAATTGATAATGGAGGAACCAATGAGAAAGGATGTCCCTGAGCCTAGAACCATCAAAATTCAGAACAATCAAGGCAAATGGCAAAACATCAAAAATCAAAGAAGCAAGAACTTGAGCAACATGCAGTCTGCTCACCAGAAATGGGTTAAGTCCCCAGGTCGACACACTAGGTAGACACGTCGACACAACCCTTCCCATTCAGTTTTTGAATCCAGAAAGAATCCACCCAAACCTATCTATAGAAAATAAAACAAAACAAGAAAAGATCAAAAACATTAGCCAAATCTTGGGAAACATGCTCAGCCTATTCACGCTCACTGCAGGCCAAACAAGAATCAGAGTAGGCCTAAGTTGAACAACAATCATAAAAAAGAGCAACTAGTTCAACAATAGGTGGAACAATAAATGAAAATTCAACTTTCAATCAAATATGGGTATCCACCATACCCAATTTAACAAACTCAGAAGCCATAGGGAAAAACCACAATCTGATACATACTTTGTGAATTCTGTAAAACCTATCTGCCTCACATGCAATAGATTTGGACACACCAGAACTCATTTCTCCTTGAATCAAAAGAAACAATATGTTAAGCAAATCTGGATTCCCAAGTCTATGTTGCATGCTTTCAACAACGTATGTGAACCCAAAGTTGCTTGGGTTCCAAAACTCTTTGCTTGATCTGTCCTCTACAGGAATGCCTAGCAGTTGAGCATAACTGGTGATATCTAGATAGTGGATGCTCCAGGTATATGACAGGAGACAAGAAAAAGTTCAGCCGACTAATAAAGAAAGAGGGAGGACATGTGAGATTCAGAGGTAAAGATAAATGCAAGATCATTGGCACATGAACAGTTGGTAAGAATTCTTCCAATCTCATTGAGAATGTCATGTTAGTCGAAGGCCTTGAGCACAATCTACTCAGCATAAGTCAACTTTGTGACAAAGGTCATAAGGTGCTGTTTGATGCCAATGAGTGCAAGATCTTTGAACAAAATTCTGATGCTGTAAAGTTTGTTGGTCATAGATTAAATAATGCCTACATTGTAGACCTTGATTGCTCATTTTCTAAAAATCTCTATCTATCTGTCAGTCAGCCCAATGATGCATGGCTATGGCATAGAAGATTGGGCCATGTCAGTTATAGTGTTCTACATAAATTGGCAAAGCATGAAATGGTAAGAGGTTTACCTAACATATCTTTCAAAACAAACACTAAAGTTTGTGAAGCATGCTCCCTAGGAAAGCAAACCTGAAAATCCTTTGAACTTAGAATGAGCCACTGTCGTCCATGCCGTTTGAATTTCTGCACATGGATCTGTGTGGGCCAACTAGAACTGCTAGCTTCAATGGAAAGAAATTTGGCTATGTTTTAATTGATGACTTTACTCGCTTTACTTGGATCTTTTTCTTAACCCATAAAAATGATGCCTTCTCTGAATTTCAAAAGTTCTTCAGAAAAATAAAGCAAGAATGACCCGAGAACAAAATGGCATTGTAGAAAGGAAGAATCAGATAATTGTGGAGATTGCCCGAACAATGCTGATTGAAAGTCAGCTGCCAAGGATATTCTGGACAGAAGCAGCAAACATGGCATGTTATATCATAAACAGGGCCACGGTAAGGCCAAAGAGTAAGAAAATCCCCTATGAGATGTTGAAAGGTAAGAAACCCAACTTGGCTTTCTTCAAAGTGTTTGGGTCAAAATGCTATATTCATAACAATGATAAATCTGACCTTGACAAATTTGAGGCCAAGAGTGACATTGGAATATTCTTAGGGTATTCTGAAACATCTAAAGCATATAGGGTTTTCAATGTTAAAAATCAAACTGTGGAAGAAACTCCACATGTAGTGTTTGCTGAAACTTCTTGTAAATCTGACAACAATGCTGATGACAGGGAAAGAAAAGATGTTGATGGAGAATTTTTGGAGTCCAAGGAGGAACCAGAGCAAAATTGCCAACTGCCAACTGAAGAACATGAAACAAGTCAGTCGACCGAGAATGAAATTCAGTCGACCTTGCTTGATGAGTCTTCTATCAATATCAGAACCTTAAAGGACCATCCTGTTCAAAATGTAATTGGAAACCTCCATGATCCACCTAGGACCAGATCCTATCATAGAGACATAAACAATGAGGACCTCATTGCATTGGTATCTCAAATTGAACCCAAAAACATTGAAGAAGCATTAATGGATGAACACTGGATTAATGCCGTGCATGAGGAACTTAGTCAGTTTGAGAGAAACAAGGTGTGGAATCTTGTACCCAAACCCACAGATCTGCTTGTAATTGGAACTAGATGGGTCTTTAGGAATAAACTAAATGAAGATGGGATTATAACCAAAAATAAAGCAAGGTTGGTAACCAAAGGGTACAATTAGGAGCTAGGAATTGACTTTGAGGAATCTTATGCTCATGTGGCTAGGATAGAAGCCATCAGAATTTTATTAATGTTTGCATGCTCCCTAGGGATAAAACTTCAACAGATGGATGTTAAAAGTGCATTTCTGAATGGCTTAATAAAAGAAGAAGTGTTTGTAGAACAACCTCCTGGTTTTGAGCATAATGATTTACCTAATCATGTCTACAAGCTGAACAAGGCACTGTATGGATTAAAACAGGCGCCTAGAGCCTGGTATGTGTTGATATTTATTTGCCTATCTTTTATCTTACTTTTGAGGTTTGCAAAGTAATATGGCAAGATGACAAACAAGCAATCAAAGATCTACTCAAACCTGTGAACATGTGAACATGAACCTAGGCAACCATAGCCAGCTCTAGCATGGGCATGCTACCTCAATCAAATTACGCTAAGGAAAAGGAAAACACACGCTGGGGCGTGGAGCAAGGAATAAATAAAAACACACCGCGAAGGTGGAACAAGCAAGGAAAATAAAGAAGATGTGAAGAAGACAGCTAATGCCCAATACCAAGGAAAGATGTGATCGCCACCAAAGTAAACACAAGTCAAAAACCTGAATATACCTTGGAAATAGGTGGATGAAGCACCCGCCCACGGGAGAGAAAACCAAGGAAAGCCTGCAGATCAACTTGGAAGTAACGGCCAGAACCCTGTGCGTCGCTTGGAAGTGACGGCCGCACGATAGACCGCCGGAAGATAGTGACGCGCCTGCACCAGACCGTCAGGTAACCTGCAGTAGTAAAGCTTGAATTCTTTTAACTCCAACTCTTCCAGCCGGCTAGAAGACTTGGGCCTCGTGCTAATGAACCTGTAAACCTGCCAAAGATGTAGAAAGACAAGACAAGACAAGACAACCTCAATTAGCCCTTTTCACAAGCATAGCATCAATTCTTAAAGAGCTCGAGAACATCAAAAGGAGAGGGGATTACCGGGGAGTTTTGGTTTTTTAACCCCTCTGGGTGTTTTAAAAGTTTGGGAGGATGTTTGTATGCTTAAAGAACAGTGAAAAACGTGGAGGAAGAGGAGGGACAATGCTTCGTTTGAGAAAAATCAAGGAAGAACTCAAGCATGCAATGATGAACTTGAAAGACAAAACCAAAGTACTCCCTTGATTATGAGATGGATGGACGTGGGAAGCAGCTCCTCCTGGATGAAGATGGCTCCTGAGTTCGGCAGCACTTCATCGTGAATTCAAATCTTCCTCTTTTTGGCCATGAAGTCAATGGTTCTTTTTATAGACCCTCAAACTCTTAGGTCGAGCAGAGGATAATTCAGCAAGATAAAGAGATAACTCTTAGCAAATCCTTGAAGATAATATCACCAAGAGTCCATAGAAACAAACGGGGGGTCCTGAGGATCAGATTTGAAAGAGATAACGTCAATCCAAATCCTTATCTCGACCACGGAGTAGCAGAGAAAAGGCCTGAACTGCCAGGACTCTCGGAAGGAAGTAACGGCTGCACGATAGACCGCCACTTGGAAGTAACACACCAAGGAACGACCGCCATTTTCAACCCTATCCCAAAGAGATAAGATCAACGGAAAGAAGACCCAACGAGTTGGACTCTTTAAGGAAACGACGGCCAAGGCATAGGGCGTTAGAATGAAGCAACGGCTGGACGACAGACCGTTATTATCAACATGGAATTAAAAAGATAAGCTCTGAATACGAGGCCTTAAGCTCTAGGACTCTTCAAAGAGTAACGGTCCATGACCCATCCGTCAGAAGGAAGCAACGCGCCTGACTGGGACCGTTATTAACATTGAGGTTCAAAAAAATAGAGTGAAGGGTTTGCTAAGATTCATCCAACGAAACACCACCGGGAGCCATATCTTAATCCAGGAATTAAAACCCAAGAAATAGGCTTCAACTAACCAAGAGACTCAATGAAGGGTGAACAACTCGGAGCATCATATAGAATGAATAAGGAAATGACCCGACTTATTGGGTATAAAACGGGTGTCAACAGATGCCCCTCCTTAACGTCCTCTTTGTAGGGGAACGAGCGGAGATGAAGCGAAAGCGAAATGGAACATGAAAATGAAGCGGAAATGAAGCGGAGTGTATCAAAAAGAGGGCGTTAAGGTAAACGACACCCGTTCTGTACCAACAAGCGATAGGAATTTTCTGGAAAACCTCAAATTGATCACAAGGAAATGGCCAACCAAAGGGATGCAAGTCTGGAGGAATTAATTATCTAAGGAAAGGAAACACGGCTAGCTGCCGGAGGCAACGGAAAAGAAAGAGACTAAACTCCAGACAGGAATCTTCAGCGAACCAGATCAAGCGAGCAGATCGAAGGAAACCTTCTAATTCAGAGTGGAATGACTCTCCTTATTCGGGATTAAGAACACAGCTGTTCACCATCATCGAGATATCTTGAATAGATGAAACTCATGAAATGCTCAAAAGAATGCGTATGATGCATGCTGGGCTAAAGGAAACAAAATCTTCAAAACAAATGCAAAGAAAAATAAAATAGAAAAAAAATACTCGAGAATAATATTGCTAGATCGGAGAAATCAGAGTCAGGACACCATCTGCAACCACGGCGTGCAAGATAGAACCATCGTCCCCAAATTTTTCAATCTAACGGCCTATCCAACGATTAAACATGTGAACTTAGATCATCATCATTTTTGTTTAAGGGGAACATCAGATCCCAGGACACATGAATGACCAGCCGGTTCTCGAGGTAATATATCATAGATAACATATAGTAATGCATTAAAGGAGTGAGGGAATGATATACAATACCTGACTTACCTGCCGGACGAACGGCAAACGTGATTTTACTCGTAATTCCTTTCATGAAAGACAGGTTAGCCAACAATAAATCGAAAAATAACCATCAAGGCATAACCATTGTACGTGCAAGAGGCATCCATAAGGAACATCATGATAGAAAATGGAACCATTTTGACATTAATTAGACCATTTAATTCATCAAGAAACTTGCAAGAATATAACGGTCTGATGACAGGGCGTCACATAACGTAACGGATCACCCTTGATCCGTCATAAACAAGGCGGTTCACATTCTTCAATAAAACAGTCCATCACATGTGACGGCCCATGAAAGATGCGTCAGAAATGATGTGACGGCCGGTCGATAGACCGTCACATTTCCTGAGTTTTCAAAAAAACAACCGAACGGTCACGGCCCTCATTCAACCACATTCAACGCCCAAAAACCCAACCGAGAGAAACCACCGGCGACCACCGTCCCCCTACTACCATGGCCGGCGACGAGGCACCCCAGCCGCCACCAAAGAAGAGAGAGAGAGGGAAAAGAATGGCCATACGGCGGCTCCACCGCCGGATTGAACGGGAGGCGATCTCGCCGGTGGAAGAAGAACAACCGGCGAGGCGAAATCCAAGGGAGGAAGAGGAAGCTCCCACGGCCACGGGGGACGAAGGAGAAGTTCCCTTGGGTGCAGAGGAGCCCAAGGAACCGAAGAAGAAGAAGAAGAAAGCCATGGACCACGAGGTAGGCCCCCCGCCCTAATTTTCTAATTTTTATTTTTTTGTGTTTATTTATGGATGCATGTGAGGGAAAGGGGTAGAAATGGGTCTACGAACCCACTAGGAACAATTGTAGGCCATTTGGCAAACATGGGAAGCCATGAGAATGCAGGGGAAACAATTCCCAAACGTAGTCAATGTGACGGTCCTGCCAGCGACCGTCACACTCCTGACGCGCCAAGCTGAGGCCGTCAGAGTCAAATGACGCCCTACCCCAGGGCCGTCACTCTTGCCAGGGACTTAAACTATTTTTTAGGGTTTTCAGTTTTTTAAATTTTTATTTTGTTTTCAATTAAGAATGATTATGCAATGATTATATGATGTAATATTGGACTAATTAATGATCTAATATGCAATGCAGGGGAAGAGACGATCGCGGATCTCCTGGCTTCAGATCTGGGCAGTGTACCAGGCATTGCCCGATTACCAGAGAGAGAGACTTGCCGAGATGGGATTCGCCGAGGTGCTCAGCATCGAGGTGATCCGGATGGACATGCCGCTACTGTACGCCTTGCACGAGAGATGGGACCCGATCAGCCGAGCTTTCATCTTCCCGTGGGGCCACATGATCCCCACGCTAGAAGACATAGCGAGGATTACCGGATTGAGAGTCAACGGAGCCGCGGTGACAGGGTGGACATACGGCGACTACCGAGAGATGGCGCAGCAGCTGCTCGGGCTAGATTTGATCAGGCCGGGACAGTCCTCCTCCCAGCTTTCGAGATCCGTGCTGCAGGAGAGCTTGGGACTGAGAGGAGCGGTGATCGCCGTGGGAGAGCTCCCCGAGGAGCACCTGAGCAGAGTGATAGACCAGGTGCGCCCTCGCGTGGCGGCGGAGGCGGGACCAGAGGGAGATAGAGTGCTCAGACGCTTCCCGATGCTGCTATTCGGGAAGCTCCTCTTCGCGACTCGGGCAGATGTCATCAGCTGCAGACTGCTGCCGATGATAGAGGATTTGGGCAGAGTTAGGCGATATGCCTGGGGAGCGGCAGTGCTTGCATTCCTGTTCGAGTCCCTCAGCACTACGGACAGGCAGACGATGCTGGGCGGCTTCTCGCCTTTCCTACAGGTAAATGCACTTCTAAATGCTTTCTATTATGCCATGAATATTGATGCCATGATTTATGAAAAATGATTTATGCAATGATTTGACTGACTCGATTTCTAAATGCAGATCTGGAGCTATATGTACCTCCCGGGCATCGGGAGAGGCGCTTTAGTCCATCCTGGCCGCCTACCGATCGCGAGGCGTTGGTCGGTGGCGAGGGATACAGGGTCGATCAGCAGACTGACCCGGACGATCCAGGACGACTTGGACTCCTTCCCGCACACATCGGTAAGTCCAGAACTCAACATGATTTCTATATGCTTTTAAATGTTTCTAAATGCTTTCTAAAATGCTTTCCAAATACCTTTTAATGCTTTCATATGCTAATGAATGAACTAAATGCTCTCAGGTGAGATGGACCCCATACCGTGACAAGGGCTATACGGGACAGCCATGGGTGGAGGCGGCCTTATCATACCGGGGGCGAGACATATGGTTGCATTACCTCCATATCATCGAGCCTCTGCACTACAGGCTGATCTGCGGACCCGGGGACTACACCAGCCCGAGGTGACCTTTCCACGCCACAGTGATGACCACCCTGGCAAGTCAGCAAGGGGCATCAGCGGCAATGTGGATTGGTGCGCCCGGAAGGCGAAGTACGTCCACGATTGGAACAGGCGGGGCCGAGCGGTGAAGGAGCGAGACGAGAGCGACGAGGCATACCTGAAGGCCTTCGCTCGACTCTACGGCGACCGGGTGTACCGAGGTACCCGACGACCGGTATGCAAACTAAAACTCTAAACTTCTCTATTATGCAATGTGCAATGTGATATATGCTGACTCATACTTTCTAAAATGCAGCTAGACCCTGAGGGACGGATAGCCGAGCTGGAGGGACTACTCCACTCCACCATCCAGCAGCGGGACGGGTACCGGACTGCCCTGGAGCTCCTGGTGAGACTAAAAACTTAAATGCTCATGATTTATGCAATGATGTTCATGATGCAAATGCCAACGTCAACTAACCATGACTTCTAAATGCAGCGGGCCGAGGGAGCCCAACGCGCTGGACCGGATGCCCCATCGTCTTCCTCACAGCCTGCGGGAGGCAGGGCTGAGCAGGAGGCTGACTTTGCTCGGGCGGTAGCCCGGGCCGAGGAGGCGGAGGCCACCCTCGCGGAGCGGGTAAGAGACTAAAAATGCTTATGATTATGCCTAATTAAATGCTTAATGACTAATGACATGAAATGCAATCTACAGGCGAGGGATCTAGCAGCAGCAGTGGCCGAGGCCAGCCAGGCGAGAGCTGAGGTAGAGAGAAGTCGGGCTGAGACTGATCGAGCCCGAGCAGAGACGGAGCTGGTACGGGCAGAGATGGCCCGGCTGAGAGCGGAGACCCTGCGACGCCCAGATGATGCAGAGATGGAACAACTCCGGAAGGAGTTGGCGCGGGCGCGAGCTGAGGTGGAGGAGCTTCGGATCGGGACGGCCGACTTGGATCGCTACCGGACCGAGGCACGGGAGACGCGGCGTCAGATCTTTACACTGAAGATCGAGCTACGAACATTGGAGCGGACGGTCCGGATGATGGACCGGGGACCGGAGCGGAGTGCCTCCCAGAGTGGGGTACATAGGAGTGCTGCCCCTAGCGGCTCAGTAGGGAATTTCCTTGTCAGCTCCTCCGCCCAGCGGAGGAATGAGAGGGCAGAGAGAGGACAACAGGAGGAGAGTGCTTCCATAGCACCGCCACCTGTGAGGAGACCCGAGGATAGAGAGGATGAGGGCGGTCCGGCGGATAAGCCGACCGAATGATGCCTTTTCTTATGTTTTTATTTATCATTTGTATAGAACTTTTGGCAAAATGGAATGAGATCCCTTTTTTTAGTTTTCTGTTTTGTTTTAGTTTTATGCAAGCGTGAATGAATGAATGTGAAAAATGCGGGATGGACGAAATGTGAATGAATGAATGAGATGTATGCAGAAATGTATGAAAATGGGAAGAGGACGAGGTGTACAATGTGAAAGACCGCCAGGTCTAGGCAAGGGTAGAAGAAATAGCCTGAACTCAGCAGCAGAGAAAGTGACGGTCTAAGATCTGACCGTCATAATCAAACGACGCTCTGGTGAGAGACCGTTACTCATCAGAGACCCACTTGGCAGTGGGGCATCAGGATAAACGACGGCCAATCGAGGGTGCGTCAAATGCAAATAACGGCCACGGGTCAGACCGTTGATCATGGCAGAACGATAGTTGTCCAGGGCAACTAGCAGGAAATGCGACGGTCTGAAGAAGACGCGTCAGAAAGAGACGGTCCTAAGCAAGACCGTCAGGAAGTGTTTTAGCCCAAAAAAGAAGGAACTGAGTAGCTGAGAATGCGACGGCTTAGGGCTTGCGCGTTACAGGAAGCGACGGTAGACCCTTAGACCGTTATTCTCCACAGAACATGATTCGGGGAATTGAAACCCACAGAAAATGCGACGGCCAAGGGCTGGCGCGTCGGAATGAAGTAACTGCCGCACGATGGACCGTCAGAATCTGGGTTGTAATCCGAAACGGATTGAACCGAGATAACTAAAACCCGAGGTTTAGCCACTTGACCCATCACTAGAACTTATCCTAATTGAAGATAAAGCCTTCTAGCCCGAGTCTTATCCTTTCAAAGTTAAATACAAGCCTTAGCAACTTGAAACCTTAATCAAAATCACAGCTTTGCTGAAACCTCTATTCTAGGGTTTGAAGAGCTCTTCCAAAGAGCAGAAAACATGATGAAGAGGAGCTTCGAGGTGATGGCTATGGAGGAGAAAGCTTACACCGGCCCCAAAGCTGCAAGGAGGGAACATGGAGAGCTTCAACGGCTAACCTCAATTCCCAAGCACCTAAGCTCCAACGTCCTAAGAGTGGTAAGTTCTTACAATTCATCCAAAGTTCAGAATTTTGCTGCACTTCTTCTTTTCATGACTTCCTTCCTTCTTTTCTCAAGCCCCTTCCTGGTCCAAGGTGCTATTCCAATCTGAAGTGGGTGGCTCTCATGGTAAAGGCACTCCCCATAGAGGTCACATCAATCCTTAAAGCATGGCACCTCCAACCTCTCTTGGTTTTAGGCAAGAATTTCCAGAAATTGGCCTTAGATTGGCCAAGCCTTTCAGCACTTGTGGAATTATGGCATCCACAAACTCATACCTTCATCTTCCCTTCCTTTGAAGCAACCGTCCTATTGGAGGAGGTAGAAACCTACCTAGCCCTTCCTAAGACTAAGGTGGGGAATGAAGACCGGGTTTGCTACACAATCGAGCCTATCGACCCGTCCTTGATCTTGAGTGATTTCATTCACAACCCAAAGGACGTGAGAACCATGATCAGCCCACACCACATCCACTTGATACCCTTAGCACAGTGGATAGTGTCTCATTGTAAAAACAAGTGGGAGAGACATGAAGCGATAGCCAAGGCGGTGGCGGTTTGCTTGTGTGGAGTCTTTCTTTTTACCACTACCGACCACCTCTTAGACATTCAAAATCTTGGTATTATTAGCGGGCTGTGGCGGGGAATGTCTATCTCTCAAGCGGTCCTCTCATACCTTTATGAAGGACTAAGCTCGGCTTGTACAGGAGGACTTTTGTTCGGCTCCATGATACTCCTTGAGTGCTGGATGGGAATAAGAATCAAATTCCTTCCTAAGGAAGACATAATCTCAGCAAGCCCGATCTTTGGGAGCCACCCTCTCTTCTTCATTGGAGGGGCATTTGGATACTCTTCTCAGGTTGAATGCAAGACAGCGGATAAGAAAACTCGGGATGAATGGCGCCTCTTCTTTAACACTTTGCCAATAGACAAATTCATCATGCGACCAAGAGTCCTTCGAAGCACTCTTCTCAAAATACCGCGGCGTCAAGGCCTGGACCTCCAGCTAGTAGGGAACACTACCATGGCGATCTACAACCCGCACCGATGCCATCTTCAGATCGGACTACCTCGAACCGAAGCTCCCGCGCTATCACACTACCCTCCCCTTCTACCTAGGAAGATGGGGACCGAGGAAGATGAACGAGCGATCCGGAACGCACTGACCATGTGGGAGATCAGCAAGGTGCGCCCGTGGCAAGCAGAGGTTGAAGAGAACGATGAAACACGCCGGGATTACATGAAAGAGTTGAGAAGAATCCGCCCTCTTGCGGATAAGAAATTGAATGTATCTTGATTTTCCTTTTTTTTATTCATGAGAGATATCATGTAACTGACAATCGAAGTTGAATTTATCAAGAATTATATTTCATTAATCTTTGCTTGAATGAGATGAGATTGCCATAGTTGAATGATCTTGAGTTTCATCATTTGAAAGGCTAGATTGACGTGAACAGACAGGGCTTCTGGAGGATATGACGGATGTGCACTGGGCCGCTACAAGGAAACAACGGTCCTGCGACAGGCCGTCAGAATGAGAGTAACAAGAGCCCGGTCTCTGAAGGAAATGACGGATGGGTCTTGAGCCGTTATATTCAAGTAACGGAGAGTCTCAGACCGTTATAATGATGGTTCAATGGAAAGAAAGAAGGCCCATGCCTGAAGGGAAATGACGGTCCAATATGGGCCCGTTACATGACTGTAACGGTCTTGATGCTGGCGCGTTACACACCTTGAACCTGCATAGTTGTGAGTTTTTACTTTTGGGCTTGCCCCTGTATTCTGCACACACTCAAACATGAAACAAGTTAGATCTGCTCTTAGACTCAACCCCTTACCTTGAAGCAAGTTAGATAATGACCGTTTCTTGATATTTGGTCAAGGGGTGGAGCCTTATTAAATAGGCGAAAACATAATGAACATGCGATGCATGCTATGCATATGATGGTATTTTTTTGGGAGTTTTGGAAAATATTTAATGTTTTTGGATTTTTGAAAATATTTGATGTTTTTTTTTGGATTTTGAAAATATTTGTTGTTTTTTTTTGGATTTTGAAAATATTCGTTGTTGTTTTTTGGATTTTGAAAAACCAGTGCCTTTCTAGCAACACGAGACCTCCCTCGTTTTAGGTTGAGTCTCGAGACCGGCGTGCAATGTTGTGGCAACCCCTGGCCGAGGCCTAATCATTGTGACAGTGTTTTTACCAAAGCCATACCCAGGGTACTCATCTCAGTCCTAAAAGAAAAAAGGAACATGGGGGTAAGCTTAGGCCAGATATGGGAGTTTTTAGAACTTGATTCCCTCACTGTACAACCCTATTAGAGATTTGGTCTGTTGCGCCGGAGCTTTTATGTCCGTCATCGAACCTTTGTTCCACCTAGGCATGCATGCGACCGGGCTCATAACGTCCCGCGGGGAACTGTACTGTCACTCTTGTCATGCCTAGTTTTCTTTTTCCTTTGGAGCTTTTGAAATTTCATTCACAGACTTTGAGATGATGCTTTTGACTTTGTTGGTAAAGAGCACTCCTTTTCTTTTCCTTTCTTCCTTGTGGCGTCAGGTCATAACGGACTTGCCCCTATTTGAGACCTCCTCTCGTTAGGGAGTTTGGATTGGTTGTCGCCTCCTTATTTACTCCTTGCCCCTGGATTCAGCCGAAGAATGAAGCAGACAGGGACTTCGACTTTCTCCTAAAGCATGGCCGAGGAAAACGGTGTCTTATAAGCAAGGAACCCGACAGGGATGCCGTGTAGTGTGTGATTGCCTTACTCGAGACCCTCTTTTTGAAGGTAGGGAGGGAGTTCTTATTACCGGAGAAGCACATGGTTTTAGATTTTTAAGGAAAGAAATGCTAAAGATACAACCCATTCCACGGGTGAGAGAGCTCCTCACCTTCCGCGTTTACTAAACGATAAGCATTCCCTGGATAAGCTTCTTTTATTACAAATGGCCCTTCCCAGTTAGGTTGCAACTTGGACCTAGGACCTGCAGACCGAATGAATTTGCGTTTCAAAACCATTTCACCCTTACAAAATTTTCGTTCGATTACCTTCTTTTGAAAATAACGCGAAACCCTCTTTTGATAAACGGACACGTGATCGGCCGCGTTCATCCTCTTCTCATCCAAGAGTTCCAACTGGACCAGCAACGCCTCCCGACGTTCATCGAGATTAAGTTCCTTATCGAGCTGCACTCTAAGGGAAGGGATTAAGATCTCGTATGGGAGCACCGCCTCCATCCCGTAAGTTAAAGAGTAGGGAGTTTGTCCCGTAGGGGTACGGACGGAGGTGCGGTAAGCCCACAGAGCTTCCACCAATCTTTCAGGCCAATCAGAAAATTTATGTGCTTCACATGTTTTCTTAATGATTTTAAGAAGGGTTTTATTAGTGGCCTCGGCTTGACCGTTGCCTTGAGGGTAATATGGAGATGAATGATGCAGTGCAATATTGAACTTCTTACATAGGTCCTTAAGCTCTTGGGAGACGAACTGGGGTCCATTGTCGGTGATGATGCTGCTTGGCACTCCGAACCGCGAGATGATATTCTTCATGATAAAGCGGCACACCGTTGTAGCTTTGATCTCCGCGTGCGCCTCGACTTCGGCCCATTTGGTGAAGTACTCAGTAGCGGTGAGGATGAAGGATTTTTGCTTGATCTGAGAATTAGGATCACCGAGTGGGCCGACGACGTCGAAAGCCCACATAGAGAATGGCCAAGGAGCAGTCATAGGATGGAGGGACGAAGTTGGAGAGTGAATTTTATCAGCATGGAGTTGGCATTTAAGACACCTCCGGACATAGAGGGAGCAATCTTCCTCTAGAGTGGGCCAATAGTAGCCCTGCCTAAGGATCTTCTTTGCTAGATCCTGGCCATTGACATGACCTCCACACTCACTAGAATGGGCTGCTTCAGCCACCTTCCAAGCTTCTACATCATCCAAGCATCTCATGAGCATTCCATTAGTGGCACGCCTATACAATTCTCCTGCTATGATAGTGTACCTTGCGGCGGCTCTTCTTATTGTTTTACGCTGCTCGGCCTTTGCCCCTTCTGGGAATGACCCTTCTTTACAAAACAATTCGATTTCATGATACCAAGGCAATTCTTCTTCGTCCAGAATCTCCTCTAACTTTGTTAATGAAACTTCCTTGAGATCCTCCTTCTCAACTCTCGCCTCTACAGATTTTCTGAGGTTGATGAACCAGGGATCTTGAATAGAGGGTGCGTCCAATCTCTGGACGACGATGGTCTCAGTATTACGACTGAGAGGGAAAGATAAGGAGGAAGCAAGAGATGCCAAAGCATCAGCTAGAATGTTCAAAGAACGGGGAGTATGGATATAGATCAGCTTACGGAATCACTTAGCAATGAGTGTGACCAAATCTTGATAAGGTTTGAGCTTGGGGTCACGAGTACGGTAAGTGGACAGAACTTGCCGTAGAACGAGCTGAGAGTCTCCTATGATGTTCAAATAGCGCGCGCCTAGGAGATAGGCGTGCTTCAAGCCGGCCAGGAGAGCCTCATACTCAGCGATGTTGTTGGTAGCAGGAAATCGAAGTTGATAAGCGAAGGGGATGGTTACTCCCTCTGGAGTAAGCAAGACAGCCCCGATCCCTTGTCCTTGAGAGTTGAGTGCACTGTCGAAGTGCAGAGACCAGAAGGGATGATGAGAAAGGACAGAGAGATGCTCATCAGGGAAATCGTCCTGAATGAAATCGGTATGAGGAATAGGAAGATGTGCAAGATGCTCAGCAATGGCATATCCTTTGACTGCCTTCTGAACGACAAAGGTGATGTCAAACTGAGAGAGGAAGCTCTGCCAGCGAGCTAACCTACTAGAAAGGACGGGCTTTTCTAGGAGATAACGGACCGGGTCCATTCTAGAGATCAACCTAACTGGGTGGGCGAGAAAGTAATGTTTAAGCTTCTGAGCTACCCACACTAAGGCGGCACAAGTCTTCTCCATAGCGGTGTACTTAGATTCAGCTGGATTAAACAGTCGAGAGAGGTAGTACGCGGCCCGCTCTTTCCCTTCATCATCTGCTTGTGCTAAGACCGCCCCTAGGGAGTCCTCGATGACCGAGATGTATAGGATTAGGGGTTTCCCAGGGACAGGGGGTTGCAAAATCGGGGGATTGGTTAGGTACTCTTTGAGGTCCTCATAGGCCTTCTGACAATCTTGATTCCATTCGAACTTGGCCCCCGCCTTAAGCAACTCATAAAATGGGCGGCACCTTTGAGAATGCTGAGATATAAATCTTCTAATGAATTATAGTCTACCAATCAATCCTCGAAGTTCCGTAATGTTCTTTGGCGGAGGCATGTCCATGACGGCCTGTGCTTTATTAGGATCAATCTGGATCCCCCGTTTGCTCACTATGAATCCTAGCAACTTCCCTGAGGAGACTCCGAATACACACTTCTTCGGATTCATCTTAAGCTTATACTCCCTGGCTCTCTGCAGCACTTTAGCCAGAATAGAGGGGTGTTCTTCTTTTGTTCTTGATTTCACCAAGATGTCATCCACGTAAGCCTCCATGTATATGTGCATCATGTCGTGGAAAATGGCCATCATTGCCCTTTGATAGGTGGCACCCGCGTTCTTCAACCCAAATGGCATAACCACATAACAATACGTGCCCCAGGGCGTGGTGAAGGAAGTTTTCTCTTGATCTTCCGGAGCGAGACGGATTTGATTGTAGCCCGAGTACCCATCCATAAATGACAAAGCTTCGTACCCGGCAGTGTTATCCACTAGAACATCTATATGAGGTAGCGGGAAATCATCTTTGGGACATGCTTTGTTTAGGTCCCTGAAATCAATGCATATGCGCACTTTTCCATCCTTCTTGAGAACAGGGACTATGTTCGCCACCCACTGGGGATATAAGACTACTCTGACGAACTTGGCCTTGTATAGCTTGTCGACCTCTTCCTTGATTCTTAAGGCCATGTGGGGGTGAAATCTTCTTGACCGTTGTTTCACAGGTGTTGCCCCTGGTTTAAGCACGAGTCGATGTTCCACTAAGGAGGGGTCAAGACCTGGCATGTCCTCATAAGACCAGGCGAAAGAATCGCTATACTCCCTTAATATCTTAATTAGATCTTCTTCTACCTGTGAAGGGAGATTAGCAGAAATAATGACGGGCCTTAGGTCTTCTTCTGTTCCCAAGTTGATTTCCTTTGTAGGTTCATCCACTGCCGTCGACAGCTGGTCGAATCTTTTCAGTCCTTGTGCATATAAATCGGCAGTGTCATCTACATTGTTGTCTTCATCTATTGGATCCTTCTCATCCAAAACCTCATAGACGCCTAATCCATCGTCGCTCCATTCCCCTTCTATTTCCTCTTCGTCTTTAATCACAATTGCTGTAGCGACGAATTCCAGGCACTTCAAAAGAGCATGACACCGCTGAGCTAGATCTTGCAAGAACCTATCAGGAATAGATCGGGAAGGACGCGCGAGCGGGCGCGGCTCAGAATGGGAAGGGTTGGACGACCCAGAACAAGACCCGACTTCTCTAGACCTAACTGACTCTACTTCCTTAGACTCGCTAGACCCTAACCCTAACCTAGGAGAGAGAAGACTTAGTGGAAGGGGAGGAGCAGGGGACTCGTGCCCCTGGGAGGAGGAGGATGGAGACAGGATAGCGTAATCTTCCACTAAAATCTCCGTTTTAAATTTGACGTTTTTTTTTCTGGAGATCAGTAGAGACTACATAGCAAGATGGAGGAGGTGGGAGCTGCATAGGGAACAGCTCGGGGAAAATGCAATCGAAGAAGGGGTCGGAAGAAGAAAATCACATCTCGTGGAGTTGAGCATTGGGAGAAGGAGGAGTGAATAGAGTGGATGGATCAATGCGCGGGCACTTCCCACAAGCACACGGAATGAATAGAATCTCCGGTGGATCAATGACGAATGGATTTATCACGATAGGAGGAAGGCGGGGTATGAACCCCCTTTGCTGAAAGATGGATTGGAAGCGTGAGGGAGACCAAGAGAAGATAACTGGAGGGCTCTCCTCCTCCTGCAATTTAACCGCGGGCTGCTTCTTCGGCCTCCACTGCACGAGCCGAACCTCTTGTTTCTTCTGGCGTTCTTCCTCATGAAAGAGCCTCTGCAAGGCTTGACTGTAGTCGAGCAAGTCATCATCTGACCCTCCTGGCAAGGGAGGCGGACTGGCAATCGGACAAACCATATTCTTTTCTGGCTGAACCAGCTTTGGAGCTAATGTGCCGGGCTGGAGAGGTCCTCTGACAAAGTGCTGACGATAATCCCAGGTGAGTGGCCCAGAATCACTCATCATCGATAATGCTGTTTCCTTGTAACCGAGGCCTCTTCTGCCCATTTTTCTTCCCTTAGGTATAGGCTTAGTCATCCCTTGCAGTTGCGCACCGAGGCCTCTCCCCGGTTGATAGCCCAATTTCAATATAATATTCCACCCCTTTGAATCCCGGATCTGCGGCTTCACTTTGACATTAACTGGAGTAGTGATGGGCTTGGGAGATGTGTAAGCCCAAGGAAAGTTCAAATCAAGCACTGACAAAACGGGTCGGCTGCTCGGCCAGAGTGTGGGAAGAACTTGATCTGAGATGGCCTTGACTGTCTGTACCGCGGACAAGCTCTTGACTTTGACGACCCTCCCTTGGAAGGGGAATTTAACGCACTGATGTGCGGTGGAGGGTACGGCGCCAAGCGTGTCAATCCAGGGACGACCCAAGATAGCCTTGAACATAGGGTCGATATCGAGAACATAGAACTCCACGGCCATAGCAAGGGGCCCAAGCTCTGCCTGAATGGTTATTATCCCGTGACATGCTCGCCTTGAGTTGTCATATGCTACTATAGTGGTGGGAGTAGGCCGTAGTAACTCTTCAGATATGTTGCATGCTCGGAGGGTGCTAAGTGGGCAAACATTAATTGAGGCCCCCGTGTCAACCAGTGCTGCTTCAATGTTGACCTTGTTTAGGGTAATTGTTATGCAGAGCGGCATTTGCCGAGCCCCCGGAGGTGCAAGCTCGGTTTCTGAGAACGTAATTGCCGGCCCTTTGGAGATAGTTGCTAGTGCCGTTGGTAAGCTGTCGACTGCCATGTCTTCACTAACCATCACCTTCTGTAGGAAATCCCTCAGTGCATCCTGATGAAGGGTAGACCTTTTGATCAGCTCCAGCACGGATATCTTAGCGGGTACCCGATCTAGATGATGTAGCAAGTCATATTGGGTACCCGGCAGAGGTTCAGCTTCTTCTTGTTCGGCCGTTGGCTGGGTGCACTGGGGATTTGAAGTAGTAACGTAATTCCGATGGAACATCTTCCCGCTCCTTAAGGCACAGTTTGCCGCAGCCTCCGAAGAGAGTATGATGGGCCCTGTAGGGTAGATGAGTGGGACAGGTGGTGCGGGGGAGGTGATTTGGTGGAGCGTAGGGTTGGTGAGGTTAATGGGGGGTGAGCGGATGATAGGTGAGGGATTGGTGGAAGGCACGGCGGTGATGGACGTCGATGCGGGTGGAGGGAAGGCTAGTGGATGTTTGAGAGTGGGCGAAGGATTAGGTGGTGGTGTGATGATGGCGAGGGGAGTAAGTGTTGGAGGGTATGATGGGATGGAGAGCGGTAGAGGGTTTGCTGGAGCGGGTGTGGAAGGTAAGACGAGCGGAGAGGGTGTCGGTTGTGTAGGGAGGATGAAGGAATGGTTGCGGAGGTTGTGGTGGAAGGCCATTACTTGCGGTGTGGCGCCATCATCATCAAAAGACCACCCGGCGTTGGGGGCCGGGGGTTGAACCACGTTTACTTGTGCTGGTGCCGGTGGCTGCTGCTGAGGAGCGGGTGGATGATTCGGCATCGGGTTCTGATGGATGCCTAGGTCTTGTACTTGCTGTGGCTGCTGCTATTGTGGCGGCTGCTGCGGCTGCGGTGCTTGATGCTGCTGCACTTGCTGCCCCTGCGGCTGCCTTCTCTTCTCTTTAATCTCAACAATGGCCCTATGCATTTCGGCCCAGTCGATTCTCTGCCCCTCATGAAGGTCATATACCAGATCTCGGAACTGAAAGCATCCTTCTATGGTATGGCCTGGCTGCCTATGGAACATGCAATATTTAGTCTGATCAATCGCCGGGTTCCAAACAGGTCGTTCCGGAGGAAGTTGGATTGCATTTATTGACATGAGTGCCGAGAAAATATCTGTAAGTGTCTCTGGCAATGGAGGATACTGGGCTCTCCTGGGAGCCGGGCGCTTGCTATTAGGGTTGTTGTTGTTGTAGCCGTTGGGTGGAGGGACGTTATGGTATTGTGAGGGTGGCGGTGGTTGTTGTGGAATGGTGAAGGTGTTTTGAGGAATGGTGAAGGCGGGGGGAGGGTTTTGTGGAGTGGCCTGGAAGTTTTGCGGAGCGGTGTTTTGTGGATTGCGGGGGTTTTGGTTGTAGCGGAAGGGTGCAGCCTGAAATGGAAAAGCAACGGCTTGTACTTGCTCATTCGTTTGGACTCCCTCGGTAACCGGCCCTTGTGGTTTCTTGTGGTACTTGGGCTTTTAGTTTTCGAAGAGAGAATGAATAGGGGAGTCCTTGAATTGAGTCTGTATGAAGCGCGCCCGGCTGTAGAGTTGATGCATGTTAGCTATATCATTCATTGCCAGGATGTTGCGGAAAGTCGGCGTGGCATTAGAGATCAGCAATTTGACCTTCTCTTCCTCCGGAATATGGCCAGGCACTCTGGCGGCCATCTACCTCCACCTGTCTGCATAGGTGGCGAACTCTTCTTCCGGTTTCATCTTTTCGGCTACTAGGTCTGTAATTGAATATTCTGGCCCGACCCTGTCTTGAAACCGCTGAATGAATTTGTCCTTGACTACCTTGAAACTTACGGCCTCTTCCAGTGGCAAAGAATAGAACCATTCCAGAGCAACTCCATCTAAGGATCGGCAGAACAAGTACGCCATGAGGCGATCATCATACTGGAACTGCGCCGATTCATATAGAAAATCCCTCACGAGGATAAAGGGATTGCTGTTCCCATCGTACTTGCGATAGTTGGGGAGCTCTGATTGCGGAGGGAACCGAATGTTCTGGAAGCTCGGAATAGGAATATCAGCCAAGGATTGTGGGCCAACCCTTTTCTGGAGGAAGTCGAGTTGTTGCTGCATGGCGGCCCACTTGTTAAGCAAGTCCTGCTCTTGGGAGGGAGCAGGGGTAGTGATGGACGCCGATTGTATTTGAGGAGCGGACGGAATGACTGTAGCAGAAAGGGGAGGCCCATAGGCATGAGTAGAAGGATAGACAGTGGAAATAGGGGGCCCGTAAGAAGGATATTGAGCCTGAGATATACCCGGATGGGAGTGAGTTTGGGCCACCCCTTGCTGAGGGTGTAAGAAATCAGAAGGGTTCATGAGAAGCTGTGAAGCCACCGAACCAGAATTGTGATGATCTACCTGGACAAAAGAAGGGATAGGCGATTTCTCTTTATCAAAAGACTGATGGGCTGAATTGGAAGATTGGCCCATCTCCACGCCAGCGAAAGTGATGGTCCGAGGTTGGACCGGGGTGAGGTCAATCGGAGTGGGCTGAACGGACGTCCCGATAATGGAAGGATTAGATTGACCTTGAACAGCGGCGGAGGGAGAAGCGTTGGACCCTTGCATAGCTTGATATAGGACTTGAAGTTGGGTCGGGTCCAATTGGGCCATCATGTGAAGGACGGAGCCCGCGGAAGGAGTAGAAAGAGGAGGGGTACCTTGACCACCTCCCACAGATGTGGAGGACGGGAGAGGGGTAGTCCCTTCTCCGGAGGGAAAGGTGGCAACCCTAGGGGGGTTCTCAAGGATCCCTTGAGGAAGAGAGTCCTCTTGGGAACGCGGAGGATTGAAGGATGCCATGGTAGATTCGAAGAGGGGGTTGGAATAGAACGTGAAGGAAGAAGCGACTCGAGAGGACGATTCAGACGGACGAAAATAACTCCACATGCAACGGACAACCTTGGCAAAAGCAAAAACAACCAACACAATGCACACAATAAGCAACCGAACTTAGGTGATTTTAACAAGATGTAAGTGGTAAAAGATGGAGACACTCAAAAATCAAGCAAGTTGTTTAGAATGATGCGACAAGATTCTTATGATTTCTCCGTTGGAACTTTAGTGAATTGATCGATATGTACTCTCAACAATGGGTTCCTAATAGGAGATGGATGTGGGACTTGGTTTGACTCTAAGTGTAACCACTCAATCACTTATGCAACCCTAGACACGGGGTGGGAAAGGTACAACCAGCCCGGCGTCCGTGTGGGAATCCACGGCTCGCAGGGACTTATGGAGGTCCCTACTGTGATTTCCTAGTCTGCCCCAAGGAATATGGAGACGAGAGGTCCTCACAACAAGGTAGGAAAATGCAATCTAATGTATGAAAAGATGAATGACCCTATGTGCACCGGAGTGCATGCAAAGTCTAGCCTAACAATCTAACAATCAATAGTGCACAGCATGATATGCAGATATGAGCAAAGCAAGAAGGAGGTCAAGTATCACCCAAGCAATAAATCACAGCAAAAACTGCGAAAATCAATGCACCTCGGATGCGTACCTGCCGGGAGAATAACGGTCGAAGGACCCTGCGTCAGAGAACAATAACGGTCGAAAGCCAGACCGCCAGATAATATATAACGCAGGGGGATGAGACCGTCGGATGAGCCAGAGAGCAAAAACCAAACAGAAATAACCGGGAAACCCGTGGGAGCTCTCACAGCAGAACCAATGTGGCGGTCTAATGCCCCTGCGTCAGAGAACTGTGACGCTGGGACACCTGGCCGTCAGAGAACTCAGAAAACCAGAATATGCAGTAATCAAAGGGGAAACAAAGGGCAACTCAACAAGCAGATGATGGCAGGTTTTAAACAAGAATCAAGAGCACGATTGGCACAAGTTGTCCCACCGTGATCGCCAAAAAATTATCTGTTGATATTTATTTGCCTATCTTTTATCTTACTTTTGAGGTTTGCAAAGTAATATGGCAAGATGACAAACAAGCAATCAAAGATCTACTCAAACCTGTGAACATGTGAACATGAACCTAGGCAACCATAGCCAGCTCTAGCATGGGCATGCTACCTCAATCAAATTATGCTAAGGAAAAGGAAAACACACGCCGGGGCGTGGAGCAAGGAATAAATAAAAACACACCGCGAAGGTGGAACAAGCAAGGAAAATAAAGAAGATGTGAAGAAGACAGCTAATGCCCAATACCAAGGAAAGATGTGATCGCCACCAAAGTAAACACAAGTCAAAGACCTGAATATACCTTGGAAATAGGTGGATGAAGCACCCGCCCACGGGAGAGAAAACCAAGGAAAGCCTGCAGATCAACTTGGAAGTAACGGCCAGAACCCTGTGCGTCGCTTGGAAGTGACGGCCGCACGATAGACTGCCGGAAGATAGTGACGCGCCTGCACCAGACCGTCAGGTAACCTGTGGTAGTAAAGCTTGAATTCTTTTAACTCCAACTCTTCCAGCCGGCTAGAAGACTTGGGCCTCGTGCTAATGAACCTGTAAACCTGCCAAAGATGTAGAAAGACAAGACAAGACAACCTCAATTAGCCCTTTTCACAAGCATAGCATCAATTCTTAAAGAGCTTGAGAACATCAAAAGGAGAGGGGATTACCGGGGAGTTTTGGTTTTTTAACCCCTCTGGGTGTTTTAAAAGTTTGGGAGGATGTTTGTATGCTTAAAGAACAGTGAAAAACGTGGAGGAAGAGGAGGGACAATGCTTCGTTTGAGGAAAATCAAGGAAGAACTCAAGCATGCAATGATGAACTTGAAAGACAAAACCAAAGCACTCCCTTGATTATGAGATGGATGGATGTGGGAAGCAGCTCCTCTTGGATGAAGATGGCTCCTGAGTTCGGCAGCACTTCGTCGTGAATTCAAATCTTCCTCTTTTTGGCCATGAAGTCAAGGGTTCTTTTTATAGACCCTCAAACTCTTAGGTCGAGCAGAGGATAATTCAGCAAGATAAAGAGATAACTCTTAGCAAATCCTTGAAGATAATATCACCAAGAGTCCATAGAAACAAACGGGGGGTCCTGAGGATCAGATTTGAAAGAGATAACGTCAATCCAAATCCTTATCTCGACCACGGAGTAGCAGAGAAAAGGCCTGAACTGCCAGGACTCTCGGAAGGAAGTAACGGCTGCACGATAGACCGCCACTTGGAAGTAACACACCAAGGAACGACCGCTATTTTCAACCCTATCCCAAAGAGATAAGATCAACGGAAAGAAGACCCAACGAGTTGGACTCTTTAAGAAAACGACGGCCAAGGCATAGGGCGTTAGAATGAAGCAACGGCTGGACGACAGACCGTTATTATCAACATGGAATTAAAAAGATAAGCTCTGAATACGAGGCCTTAAGCTCTAAGACTCTTCAAAGAGTAACGGTCCAGGACCCATCCGTCAGAAGGAAGCAACGCGCCTGACTGGGACCGTTATTAACATTGAGGTTCAAAAAAATAGAGTGAAGGGTTTGCTAAGATTCATCCAACGAAACACCACCGGGAGCCATATCTTAATCCAGGAATTAAAACCCAAGAAATAGACTTCAACTAACCAAGAGACTCAATGAAGGGTGAACAACTCGGAGCATCATATAGAATGAATAAGGAAACGACCCGACTTATTGGGTATAAAACGGGTGTCAACAGTATGATAGACTCAGTGCCCACCTAACAAGCAGGGGCTACAGTAGAGGTAAAGTCGACCAAACTCTCTCTACAAAAGTTCTGAATAGTCATATCATTGTAGTGCAGATATATGTTGATGACATAGTGTTTGGCTCGACTGATCCCAATATGTGCAAGCAGTTTGCTGAATTGATGACAAAAGAATTTGAAATGAGCCTTATGGGTGAACTCCAATTCTTTCTTGGACTGTAGGTCACACAGACTAAGGATGGATTCTTCATAAACCAGTCCAAGTACACATTGGACATTCTGAAGATGTTCGGGATGAAGGATGTCAAACACATATCCATGCCCATGGGAACAAGTGCATCTCTAGACGTAGATGAGAAAGGTAAACCTGTAGATTCCAAGACATATCAAGGTATGATCGGGTCTCTCTTATACCTCACTGCCTCTAGACTAAATATACAATTCAGTGTGTGCTTGTGTGCAAGATTTCAAGCTAATCCTAAAGAATCTCATTTAATTGTTATGAAAAGGATTTTGAGATATATTGCTAGCACACATGATTTAGAGCTGTGGTATCCAACATCATGATGTTTTGAGTTAATATCATACACTGATGCTGATTATGCTGGGTGTAAGCTTGATAGAAAGAGAACTAGTGGATATTGCCAATATTTGGGTGGGTGTCTAGTCTCTTGGGCTTCCAAGAAATAGCACTCGGTGTCCCTATCGACTACAGAAGCAGAATACGTTTCTGTAGGGAGCTGTGAGATCCAAGTGTTGTGGATAAAGTACCAACTCCAAGACTATGGTGTAGATCTTGGATGCACACCCATATTGTGTGATAACACAAGTGCCATCAACTTAACAAGGAACCCCATCCAGCATTCGAGAACAAAACTCATAGAAATAAGACATCACTTCCTTAGAGATGAGGTTAGCATAAAAAATTTTGAATTGCAATTCATTGAAACTGGAAAGCAAATTGCAGACATTTTTACAAAACCTCTGAACAATGAAAGATTGTCTACTCTGAGGAGAGAGTTAGGTTTATGTAGACCTCCTATAGTTTGATTGTGTCAGGTTCAGGTCTGGTAAGTCCTAGGAGTCACAAGTTGTTCTGGTCTGGGAGAGTTCATTGTGCATATCTGTCTTTACTTGTGTGTCTTAGGTTGATTGTGTATAAGTGACCCACTGGTATATAAAATGGTGACTTGTGGAAGGGTAGACTAAGTCTGTTTGAAAACTTTCACTATGTGTGAGAAGATGCTCCGCCAGGTACCAAGGGTCCTCATATACAGTGGTTAAGAGTTCATGAGTTGACTTAATAAGGGGGAGCCAGTAGAACTGGCTGTGAGACAGGCTCTTTGAAAGATCTGTTGAATGTGGTGTTCTGTCAGTCATAGGTCACCTGCGTCGACACACCCTACCGTGTGTTCTGACACACTCAGAGTTGGTAAGTCGACTGACCTTGCCTTACATCCCTGTAATATTCCAGACTTCAGTCGACCTGAAGTTGAATTAAGTCGACTTGATTTTTGGCTGAATATTCACTCTGAAACTTCTTGACCATCTACTTTTCTCTGAATTCCGATTCTCAATCCGTCAAAAGTCTGCTCAACACTGTGCCTCATTCCCTCACCTAATTCCTTGCATAATGAGCCCGAATTCAGGGAGAGATTCACATCTGATAACCGATCTCCACTGAATGGCACTCCTGAAATAAGAAACTTCCTACATTAGGCATCATGGTTGATCAAATAAATTGAGTTTTTAATGTTTATAACTCCATGAGGTCTGAAACCAGAAAATTTAAGGAAGGTCTCCTTAGGCTAACTCTTACTAAAGCATCAAGTGTGCTGAGTCCTAATATTTCTTTAGTTTGATTATAAGAATTCAGTAACAGTTTTGGTTGATGAACTTCACATTAAGTATTGTCTTCAAACACTCATGCTATATTAGTCTATCTAAAGCACTCAATGCAGAGCAATGGTAGAGACTTACTGAGTAACCTGACACACTTCACCTGAGACGTAAGGTGGTTTGCATCAAAAGGTAATGTCTTAACTAACTCTGATATGTTTCCAACTCAATTAAAAAAAGAATTGCAAATATATACAGAGCAATGGCTTCGGTCTGCTGAGAAACTGTAACCCCTTCACCAATGAAGTGGTAAGGGTTAAGGCATGAGGTGGAAAGCTATCTCTGGTCTAGGTGAGGCAGAATGGTTAACTGTATTGAGTAACTGGGGAATATTGCATCTAACCAATGTGATTCCTCACGTAAAAAGGTGTCAGTTCAACCTGATTGTCGTGTGATAAAATGAAGTTGTTTTATGCATTGTTCTAAAAATTAGAGGTGCTTGACTGGATAAACTCCCACTACAACAATTGTTTGGTTTCAATACTAATGGCAGTTAATCCTAAAAGGTTACTGGACCTTAATAGGAAAGGCTAAAAGATAAATATCAAGGACTTTGGTATGCCAATGTATTTTTGGTCTAGTAATCCTATGCGTAGACATTCTTGTTTCCTCCTTGGCGTCTAAACCCTCTAAAGTTATTTCCCTTAAATCTGTCAATCAATAAAGAATGTGAAACCATGCAATGCTCTTTTGGAGGAAGATGTCAGAACTAGGAGTTAGTCTGGATCAGAGCTGCGATCTGTATTCACCTTGAATCTCTTCACTGAACTCCTATCTTAGTCTACTGAATTTCCCTGGGCCATTATCTCTCACTGCATCCCCACATCACTGCAGATTCCTTCTTAGTGTTTTGATGATGTCAAAGGGGGAGAAGTGTGATGAGTTAGTTATAGAGTCATCTGTTGTAGAGTCACTTTGTCAGTCTGTCACTCTTAATGATTTTCTGCTTCTGCTATTCATGTTGAAACTCTGTTGATTGTAACAAAAAGTGAGCATAATGACTCATAGTTGCCATCATCAAAAAGGGGGAGAATGCTGTGTCCCTGGTTTTGATGATGATCAATTATGACTCATTAGTAAGTCTTCTTGCTAGGCACATAAAACTTAGTCAAATGCCGTGAAATCAAATGCTATAAAGTTTACCAAATTGACTAACTATTTGAACTTCAGGTTACCATGAAATAGGTTCAGGTCGACAGATAAAGGAAAATTTAGTCGATCGAGTTAAAACTCAGTCGACAGATATTAGAATTCAGTTGACTAAAGTCAGTTTCAGTCGACAGATTTCCTTGAATCCAGGAAGAGCAAGTCGATAGATATTCACGTAGCCTGGCAGATACATTGACAGATCAAGAACACTGCCAACGCGGCCGGTCGACATGCCGCGTTCAAGTGAATGCGATGGCCAGAGGACCGCGACTGTCAGACCATGGTGCTGTCAACTGAAGGTCCTCCAGACCATGACACAACCTACTTTTGGTGTTGACGCAACAGCAACGTCCAGCTACAATAACAATAGCAATGCAAGCAAGAGCAGCAGTCACAACAAAGGACAAGTCGACTTGGACTAAGCTACAAGTCGACTCACTCACCTTCCAGAAGCTTGATCATGCAAGCTCAAAGAGCAAGTCGACTCAGGAAGTCATCCCGTGTTATACTTCCAACATAGAAAAGAGCAAGTCGACTCAAGGTTGCAACCAAGTTGACTCATATCATTCTAGAGGCTTGAACTATACATCTTCATCTAAACAAGTCGACTCAAGTTCAAGAACAAGTCGACTCATGGTAATCCAGTTACATGAAACTAGCCATGCTTGAAGAACAAGTCGACTTGGCATGAACATCAAGTCGACTCATGGCATTCCAGAAGCATGGATCTTGCTAAGCGCAAAGAACAAGTCGACTCAGTTTCACACCAAGTCAACTTATTATGGCAGCACGAGTAGTCCGCCAGTAGAATCACCTGATCACATGATAACTTAATCCAGTCAATGGCTCACACCTCCAAGACACACTCCTCAAGGTATGAAAAAGGTCCTAGGATAAAGATCTTGCCTTTTTCATCTTGGGACAGTTAGGAAACTTTTGTGAAAAGCACCTGTCAGAAAATATTTTTGGAAAAAGGAGTTTTCCATGCTATCTTCTCGATAAACCTGGACCAATCAAAAATTACCTTGGGAAACGGATCAGTCAGAAGAACAAATTTGGAAAAAGTTCTTATCTTCACAAGCTTCTATTCTATGAACGCTGACCAATCAAATGGCCGGTTCTAAACCAACCAATCACAAGAAGAGATCTGGAAGAAAGGAGACTCTCCATGTTTCTCCTCTATATATAGGAACCCATAGCCATGAATAAGAAGGTGTGGGAAGCGGGAAAAAGAACTCAGCTGCATTGAGCATGCTTGAAAAACATCCAAGGAGAATCGGCTGGTGTGAGTTGAAGAAAGCAAGAGAGAAGCCCTGAGAAGCAATGTGAGAGAATCTTCCTCCCCACCACTGCCTGGCCCGGTCTCTGAAGAAGAAAAGTTTTAGCAACAGACCTGAAGTTCGGACCTTTGTTCTTCAGCTTCTTGATTGCTATCAGAAGCTACATTCCATTTCCTTGCTTTGAGTTCTTTTGTTTTTGATTTCTCTCCTGATTTCTTTTGTGTGTGTGGGTGAGGTGCTTGCTCCTCGTACAACTGTTTGTCAGTGGTTGTAGCGGAGTAGCTCCGCGTGTGTGTGTGTGGGGTTCGTCCTCGTGTTTTGCTGTGGTCGCAGCATGTGTGGGTCTCATCCCCGTGTTTTATTGCATGTAGCAACGTGTGTGTGTGTGTGTGTGTGTGTGTTTTCTTTGGCCAAGTGTGGAATACTCACTGAGTTGGTAAGGGCTAGATGTAGGTCTGATAGATAGCAGCCGAACCACCTAAAAACCCTTGAGTAGTGGTTTACTGGTTGTGTGTTCCATCTCTTCTACCTCCTTGATAGGTGCAATCACTTAGGTAGTGAGTCTCATGAGATTTCACTCTCGCACTGCCCGTTGGTTACCCTGCAAACAAGCTTAAGCCGTTCACTCTGTTTCGTAGTTTCCTCTGATTTTTTTAACTGATCAAGAATTATTTATGCGGATCTATTCATCCCCCCTCTAGATCCACTTGTACCACTCATCATCCTCCTCTCCTATCCCCTCCCCTCCCCCACCAAACCCCTCCCCTCCCACACAGGACCCCCTCTCCTTCCCCACCCCCATATTTGATCTCTCCCTCTCTCACTGGTGGGCGCGCACACACACAAAACCCGGATGGCACATGGCCACCCACCCCACCCACCCCCTTTTGTGACCATTCTATATCTCATCTAATAAACAATAAATTTATTAACACAAATAATAATAAATAATAAATTAAAGAAATAAGTTTATATCTAATTATATAAATTAAAGTTAAATATTAAAATTTAAAAATATTTTACAGATCATTTATTGATAGAAATGTCCCTAGAAATAAAGAATGAAGTCTGTTGTTGTCCCCGACACTAATAGCCCTACATGAAAATTTGACCACTGTGTGAGACAAATACAGAGAGGGTGAATGAATGGGAGGGGGGTCTTGCCCATCTATGTGTGCGACAGTGAGAGAGAGAGAGAGTAAGAGAGGGAGATAGAGTGAGGGAGATGGAGGGGATCGGGCTGTACCCCCCCTCTGTGAGTGCTTGTGTGTTAGAGAGAGAGGGAGAGGGAGAGGGAGGAGGGGGGAGACCGAGAGAGAGAGAGGGAGAGGGAGAAGGAGAATGGGAGAGGGAGGGGTCGAGCACCCCACTCTGTGTGTGCGTGCGTGTATTATAGAGAGAGGGAGAGGGAGTGAGGGAGACTGAGAGAGGGAGAGGGAGATAGGAATAGGGAGAGGGAGGGGGTCGAGTAGCCCCCCTCTGTGCGTGCGTGCGTGCGTGTGTTATAGAGAGAGGGAGAGGGATCTAGAGTGAGGGAGACCGAGAGAGGGAGATGGAGGGGGAGGTAGGGAGATGGAGAGGGAGATGGGGAGGGAGATAGGGAGAGGGAGAAGAAGGGGGTCTAGCACCCCCCCTCTGTGTGTGCGTGCATGTGTTACAGAGAGAGGGAGAGGGAGTGAGGGAGACCGAGAGAGGGAGAGGCCCTCTGTGTGTGCGTGCATGTGTTAGAGAAAGAGGGAGAGGGAGAGGGAGTGAGGAAGACTGAGAGAGGGAGAGGGAGAGGGAGGGGGTCAAGCACCCCTCGTCTGTGCATGCGTGCGTGCGTGTGTTATAGAGAGAGGGAGAGGGATCTGGAGTGAGGGAGACCGAGAGAGGGAGATGGAGAGGGAGGTAGGGAGATGGAGAGGGAGATGGAGAGGGAGATAGGGAGGGGGTTGAGCACCCCCCCTCTGTGTGTGCGTGCATGTGTTACAGAGAGAGGGAGAGGGAGTGAGGGAGACTGGGAGAGGGAGAGACCCTCTGTGTGTGTGTGCATGTGTTAGACAAAGAGGGAGAGGGAGTGAGGAAGACTGAGTGAGGGAGACAGAGAGAGGGAGAGGGAGTGAGGGAGACCAAGAGAGGGAGAGGCCCTCTGTGTGTGCGTGCGTGTGTTAGAGAGACAGGGAGAGGGAGTGAGGGAGACCGAGAGAGGGAGAGGGAAAGGGAGAGGGAGAGAGGGAGACGGAGGGGGTCGATCGGGCGCCCCCTCTGTGAGTGTGTGCGTATGTTAGAGAGAGAGGGAGAGGGAGGGAGGGAGACCGAGAGAGGGACCGAGAGAGGGAGAGAGAGAGGGATGCAAAGGGGGTCAACTAGCCGCCCCCCCTCTGTGATTGTGAGTGTGTGCGTGTGTTAGAGAGAGGGAGAGGGAGAGGGAGGGAGGGAGACCGAAAGAGGGAGATCGAGAGAGGGAGACCCAGAGAGGGAGAGGGAGACACTGTATACATGTCATTTTTGACATTATATTGAGTAAATCTCATATCACACTACGATGGCCCAAAGTGGCTCTCACCTTTAATTTATCTGAGTAATGTTTCTCATTTTTTTTAATTTTTATATTTTGTTTAGAAAATTTTTGGGGACGACCTTAAACGCGGCATATGGCGTGGACGCGTTCTTTAATACGCGTCCACCAATAAAGACGTGTCCTTAACTAGAGCCCATTTTGCTGCGTCTTTCATCGTAGATGCATTTTTTAAACGTGTCAGCTTCGGAAGACGCCTTTTTTAGTCAAAGTTTGGCGCCAACCCCACCGTTTTATTTGAAAATTTACAAAGAAGACGTCTTGCTGACAAGACGTGTCCCTAAAGTCAAGGTTAGGCACCGAAATGCCCCATTTTCAATGTGTGCATCGTTGTTCGGTGCCGTGTTTGGCGCTAAGAGGAAAGTGGACGCGTCCACTATGGTGGATGCGTCTAAAGAAGGCGTCCAAGCATCTAGACGCGTCTGATAAAAAATAAAAAAAATAATATTTCGCCAATGATAGATGAGCCCGATCAGAGAGACGCGTTCTTGTGAAGGCGTCTCCCCTTGAAGATGCCTTCTTGTCAATTTTTTCTATAAATCGAGCACCCCCTCCCACAGAGAAAGGGCTTTGAAATCCTTTCAAGAGGAGGGGGAAACACTGGTGAAATCGCTTCCGAGCTCATGAGTAATCAAGGGGAGGTTCTGCCAGATTTTCGAGTGCCCGTGCACATCATCCTCATGTTGCCGAAGCCCTCCTCGAAGCCCGCCATTAGCGCCGTAATAAGCCTTTCTTCCCCTTGTTCTTCTTTTGTTTTTGCTTACGTTTATTGCATGCATCATCTTTCATTTTCATTTGTGCCATATTTCTCTTCTTAAGAGAGCTCTACATTTGTGCATTTCTGCACAAAATCTCATTTCATCATAACATTTCCCTACCCTTTGCATCCTAAAGAAGTTTAAGCAACACCAACCATGTGTGTATTTGTTCATGACTTTGTCACTTTCATCACAAGGGATTGATACTACACTGCTTTTATTCTAATCCATATTTGGTGTTTGTTCCATTTTTGCTAGGGTAATCAAAAAGAAAACTCTCTTCGTCGGCTGGCCGAAGGAAGAGAAAGAAGGAATCCACACAAATCTTTCACATCCAAGGTATACTCCGATCACTTACTCTTTCTATTTTTGGGGTCTCCGACTCCTGGCGATCACACATCATGCATCACACATGCACTCACGCGTAATTCAGATTTCAGATTCATTTCCATTATTTTCCATTAAAACCCATGGAGAGCAACTCCCGTGGTCATTTCCTTTCTCGTTCTATGATGTCGTTCACATCTTTTGACGGTCACGATGGGACATCTTTTGTTTTCTTTTGATTACCCGTGTGTTTTCGGCACCCGCATATGCCCCTCCTTTTGGCACCTGCGCGTGCCCCTCCTTATTGCGCCTTTGTGTGCTACATTCGTGCTTCCAACAACACCTTTATTTTTATCTCTCGTGCACCATGTGCACTCCCCTATTGTCCCTTGTGATTCCTCGAGAAGTTTGCGTGTTTCAGAAAGAAGAAACGGGTTTTAAAAGAGCATTTCATTATTTAGTTGATTGCCATGATTGGATGTGCTTGGTTTGTGAGAGTTCTTTCATGTTCTTCCTTTAGTCGGTTTTGTGAAAAGTAGGTTCTAGTCTGAGAACGTGTCTGTGACACAAGACGCGTATATATATACGCGTCCACTTGCGCAGACATGTCTTTAGCTGCACCGTCCACTTTCACTCACCTCATACGTCTACATGCGTCTTGATTAGTGGACGCACTCTTATAAAAGCGTTTGTCGGAGTGGACGCGTTATTTTGCTTCTTTGATATTCTGTTATGTCCAATTTTATTTTGCATATTTCTTGTTCTGCCTGTTCTGCTTGTTTATTTTGCACATTTCTATTCTGCAATAGCATTGCATCGCCTACGAGCATTAGAGCATCCTTCCCTTGCATTTCTAGGAAGTTACCCTCTCTCGATGAAGGAAGGACTCTCTGTTTGAGGATTCCTCTCGACGGACTAGAATCTCCTCCATCGGGACCTCTGTAAGTCCCTCGCAGCGAAGGATTCCCTCTTCGTTCACTAGGCCGATTGTACCACTGAAGTTCCCTGGAGCTAGTTGACTTATTCGTGGTGAGGCGAGTGACCTTAGTTGGCACGGCGGTAACCAAAATTGTAACTAGGATCTTACCCTTCTTGTGTGAACTTTAAAAATCTGCTAAAATCCACTTTCTTTTATTAATCCAAGGAAAACAAAAATAAAGGTGTAAAGTATCCACTTGTGTGCTAATCTTTGCAAATTGTTTGTTAGTGTATGTTATTACGTTCTGATAAGGTTTTAAAGATGGTCGTGTACAACTACGATGATTTTGAGACTGGGGCATTTGATTATGATCGCCAGATGTACGACCTGGGCCATGATTCTTATGAGGAGTATCACCCTGGACATAACCACCAGATGAATCACACATCCATGCCATGGATGCAGGTCCGTCTTATGAGCCCTCACATGAGGTGCAAACCGCTATTGGGGAGGCATCCCCTGCTCAGGACATCTCCTCTATGCTAGGTGTCCTCACCACCACGCAGCTTAGCCCCTAGCAACTCTAGGCCCTTCAGGCAATTTGAAGGGGAAATCCATCTCCCCCTGTCCTCCAGAGCCGACATAGGGCACCATCCCTCCTCAAGAGCCAGCACATGCTACTCTTTCTCCTTCACCCCAAGGTCAGGCGAGTCTGTAGCCTCCCTCCTTCCAATTCCCTCCGCAGTCTCTAACTCCAGCCATTCCTCACACCCCGCTTCAGGCAAGCCAATCCATTGGTAGGCTGCAATACCCCACTCGCTTGAGATTCCCCTCTCAGGCCTCTGGTAGGCTTCTTCCTCCTCAATGGCAAGCGCCCCCTTCACCAACCGATACGCTCACCCAATCCCTCCTCAACAAATTAAATAAAATGGATGAGCAGTATCGAGATCTGAAGAATATGGTGAATGTAAAGTCCACCCCTGAGGTCTCCTTGCCGGTTCTCCCGGTGTTCCATTTTCCTCCTTCGGAAATGCCTACGTACCAAAGGTACAACGGCACATGAAACCCCTTCATTCACCTCAAGAACTTCATGTATGAGTCCTCCTTCTGGCAAAATGATAAAAGATCTCTGGCATATCTTTTCAGGAGATTATTAGATGGCCCTGCATTGGAATGGTTCTACTATCTAGAACCAAGCGAGGCTGAAAACTTTGATGTAGTACAAAGAAAGTTTCTCTAGAAATATAGGGATCGGGTTGGCCCCTCTCTTTCTATTACCGATCTAGTTGCTGAAAAAATAAGGCCGGATGAAGATTTTGTCTAGTATGCTGATAGGTGGAGATCTTGGCAGAAAGGGTGAGGGATACCCTTTTAGAGCCAGAACAAGTTAAGATGATTGTGTCTAATGCTACTCCCCAATTTAGACACATCCTGGATATGAAGCTCACCACCATGGAAGAACTATATGAGAGAGCTCGGTACATTCAAACACAGTTAAAAGACTCTCCCATCATGCACATGTTTGAATAGCCCAAGCTAAGAGTGGTGAGAAAGGTGAATGTCAGTGTTCAGGGTAAAGTGACAGAAGGGGTCATGACAAATGAGCAAGTGAGTACAGTTGGTAGCCCTAACCAGCTAACCAACCCAAGGCCTCTACAACCACCACGATTCCCCTCCAACAGAACCAACAGAATTTACAACCTTATCATCCGCCACCACAAAACAACCTCCACCAAAATAACAGGCCTCAGCCATTTCATCCCCAGCAACAACGTCAACCACCTCCCCAATACCATCAGGTTCCACCTCCTGGGAACTATGCCCCTCCATAACAACATAGAAGGCCGTTTGGCCCAAAAAGAGCCCAATTCCCACCATTGCAAGAAACCTTGTTGGATGTATTCAATTCTCTTATGGCTACCAACACACTCACTTTGCCCAGGGAGAAACTTGTGTGGCCCTAAAATGTTGATACCTCCAAGTATTGTGTCTTCCATAGACAACCGGGTCACATTGTGAAAAATTATTTTCAATTTAAAGATTATATTTATGATATGGACGATCAAGGTGGAATAGATTGGGATGAGATGAGACGGTACATCACCACTTTAAAGGCCAGAGGACCTCCTCAACAACAGCCACAACAACACCAGCAACCTGAACAAGCCCAGCGGTAGCAGCCAAACATGAGCATTATCCAGAACCCGCTCCCGGAGCACCACCAGCCTGACCAACAAGTTAATCCCATATCCTCCTTTCAGGAAACTAGAAGAGGACAAGGTTGGTATGTGGAAAGCACCTCTGTCCTTGCCACCAACCACGCTTCTAACCAACCTCCGCGCCTCATCCGAGCGACACCTCCCTCTCCCCGACCTATGTTGCAACCCGCAATCAAGCCTTCTCCATTCCCACAATTGTCGCGCCCTCTCATTCTCATGCCTACCACTAATCTTCCACTAGTCCACCAGCAAAAATCCTCCATACATTCACCCATGCCCTCAAAACCTCTCATCATCTCTCGGCCGTCTGCCTCGCCATCTATCTCCACTACACCTCCACCCGTAGCCTTAAAACCCCTCATCATCCACCGTCCATCTGCAACCCCATATACTTCCACTCTACCTCCACCAAATAAGCTCCTCATTAGAATCCCTCTATCAATTGCCACACCTATTCCACCGACCACTCCTCCGCCACTACCACTTAAACCTCTCCTCAAACCTACACCTAACCCCATGAAGGTGCAAAAACCACAAGCCATGGTGCTCCGGAGTGGAAGAATCTTCCACTGGGTCTTTCCCTAAAATGGTCGAGTCCAAGAGCAGTCTCAGCAAGAAAGGCCAATTGAAGAGCAGGCAGAGGAGTCCACCCCTGGAACCTAGCATGATCTACTAAAGCGTCTGGACAAGACACCGGCTAGGATCGCAATCCTTGAATTAATCAAGAGATCTAAGACACATCAAGAAGCATCGATGGAGTACCTTCAAAAGGTCATGGTGAATGAAGACCTCCCAATGGAGAAAATCTCGATAGTGCTAACATCGACAAGTAAACACCCGGCCATCATGTTCCACGATCACGAACTTGCCCCTAAGGAGGCTCGAAAGTATGCATTGTGCATTATAGTGAAGATCAACGAAGTGCCTGTGGACTCATGTTTGGTAGATATAGGTGCGTCCATAAATGTGATTTTCATGAGCACCCTCCAATTGTGTGAGGCCTAAGCTAAACAAATAGGGCCTTCGGCAATCACAGTCACAGGCTATGACAACAACAAAAGGCCGCCAAAGGGAATGATCACTCTGAATGTAGAATTTGATCCTGTCACAGTTCCCACAGAATTCCATATCCTTCACATGGATCCAACATTCAAAGGCATACTAGGTCGTCCCTACATTGAAGCAATGAACGCTGTGCCTTCTACTAACCATCAGTGCCTGAAGTTTCCGTATAAAGGGTGGATCGTGAAAGTGGTTAGCATGCCCATCCTTCCTACTGTGAATGCTATTTCCACTTTATTGCCTTCTGTTTGGCCAACCCACAAGCCCATTCTCTCATTGTTAGACATATGTGACCCTTGTCGTGCTCCATCAACACGAAAGAAGCCACCTTCCTCGCGAATGACACGTCTCCTTCCCCATTCTAAAAGATGGGAGATTATGATGGATATGGGCTATCAACCGAGCAAAGGCTTAGGAGCTCAATCATAAGGGAGGCTGAAACCAGTAAAGAAGACGAGGTTAATCCCCAGAGGTGGCCTAGGCTTTGAAGGGCCAATTGAAGCAGATGGGAAACCCCTTGAGTGGTCCCTATACTCTCACTTCAAGAAGGGGCCTATTGTACAGATGGGGGATCACTCACAGAGAGCATATGGGAAGCCCCATGTTGCATATTTAGCTGAGAAATGTTCGAGAACTCTCAAGAGGGGAAAAGTCGATGACCCGGAGTGCGAATGGTACAAGTGGTTCAACATACAAGATATTTCCATCGCACTACAAAGAATGTTCATGCCTATGTATCCAGAAGGGACACCATTGATCTCCGATATGCCAGGAGGAGCCATAGTCGTTACTGAAGCTCCATATAACCCTCGTAAATACGACGTTGCCATTGACGGATCGCTATCTATCATCTTTTCTATCCACTCTCCAAAGCCTCTGTTGCTGACTTCTTCTTGGGGCAGACGGTTGTCTGATGATCTTCCCAAGTCTCCTTCTTTAATTACATTCCTGTGCGGGTTCTTTAACCTGAATAAAATTTTCAATCATGATCTGCTCCATGATCCTCCAAACTTTCTAGCAATAATTCCCATTCCTTCTTCTTCTTCAACTTCTTTTAATTGTTTTGCTATTGAAAATGAAAAAAATGCCATCTTGTAAACCTCTCAACAACACATTTCTTTTGAGGAAACTTCTTACATCTCCCACAAGTGCGCCCCGACCTATGGGCCGCTCGTCCAAGGTCCCTTGAGTGACCTTCTTTACCCCTCCTCTGAGGGGTCTTTTCTTGAACATCCTCCAGATTTTTCTTCTTCTCTAGGACAAGTTAGTCAAGTTAGGAATAGTGAGTCCAAGGGTAAACAAATCCCTCACCGGTTCCTCCTAGATCTAGCCAATAAGTGTCAGGCATGTTTAGAGATTCCTCAACTGTTTGAGAATCCCATCCTAATGCCGAAAATAGAATTTGAGGAGAATTATACAATAGATGTAGGGTATGGAGTTTATGAGATCACAGATGATGAATACCCTATTGAAGAAGGGGATGAGGAATATGAGGACGTGGCTGACACCTATGCTAGTGGGATGAGAAGATTTGATGAGCTGTCAGTTGCTGTAGAAGAATCCACCAAGGAAATAAACTTTGGAACCGAGGAAGACTCTAGGATTATCCTCATAAGTTGTAATTTGCCATCATTTGAAGAAGAGACATTAATCGAGGTTCTCAAGGAATATAAGGACACGTTCACATGGAGCTATGAGGACATGTCGGGCTTGGATTCCACCTTGGTTGAACACCGTTTAACTTTAAAATCAGGGTCTGTCTCGGTAAAGTAAAAGTTAAGGCAATTCCACCCTCAAATGACTTTGAAAATGAAGGAAGAGATCGACAAGCTCCACAAAGTCAAGTTTATCAGAGTCGTCCTTTACCCCCAATGGGTGGCAAACATTATCCCGGTCATGAAGAAGGATGGGAAGGTTAGGATCTGTATTGACTTCCGAGACCTTAACTGTGCGTGTCCAAAGGATGATTTCCCCTTGCCTCACATTGATGTGTTCATTGACAACACGGCAAGATATGAGTCTCTCTCATTCATAGATGGCTTTTCAGGATACAATCAAATTCGTTTGGCAGAAGAGGATTAGGAGAAGACATCATTCACGACACCTTGAGGAACATATTGTTACATGGTCATACCATTTGGGCTGAAGAATGCTGGAGCTACTTATCAAAGAGCTATGATGATAATATTTCACGACACGATGCACGTGTATTTGGAAGTGTACGTGGATGATTTGTTGGTGAAATCAAGAACTAGGGTGAAACATGCAGAAGTTCTAGCAAAAGTGTTACAAAGATCGAGGGAATTCAAGTTAAAGATGAATCCTAAGAAGTGCGTATTTGGTGTCTCTTCGAGTAAGCTGCTTGGTTTCATCGTGAGCGAAAGGGGTATTGAGATAGATCTCAACAAGGCAAAGGCGATTAGGGATATGCCGCCTCCAAAGAATCTGAGAGAAGTTAGAGGTTTGATTGGGAGGCTACAATTTATTCGTCAGTTCGTATCCCAACATTCACAAAGGTGTAAGCCCTTCTATGAGTTGACCAAGTCGGGAGTCAAATTTCGTTGGGATTCTAAGTGTCAGGAAGCTTTTGAAGGATTGAAAGAATATTTGGCTAATCCACTCGTCCTGATACCACCTACCCCAGATAAACCTCTAATTCTTTACATCTTAGTCCTGGATGACTCTATGGGAGTTGTCCTAGCACAAATAGATGAAGAGGGCAAGGAAAGGGCAGCCTACTACTTGTCCAAACTTCTCAACCTTTGTGAGCAGAAGTACACAATTATGGAAAAAACTTACGCCGCCCTAATTTGGGTAGCACAGAAATTGAAATACTATTTCTGGCTCACGAAGTCCAATTGATTGCCCGAATGAATCCTATTAAGTATTTCTTGGAGAAATATGTCCTCACTGATAGGCTAGCACGTTGGAAAAGCTTTTTATCTGATTTTGACATCATCTATGTTCAGAAAAAGGTGATTAAAGGCTACGCCATAGCTGAGCATCTCACTCATCATCCTCTCCCCAAGTTCGACTCTATCCAATCAGAGTTTCCAGATGAAGAACTAATGTCCCTCGACCAATCAACTGATCACATGTGGACGTTACATTTTGATGGAGTTTTGAATTCTCAAGGGAGAGGTGTTGGCATTGTCCTCTTGTCACCTAAAGGTGTCACCATCCCACATGCATTTTAGGTCGCGTTCCCTATTACCAACAACATAGCTGAATATGAGGCTCTTCTAGCTGGGCTAGAGGTTGCCCATTCTCTTGGTGTCACCAAGCTACGAATTGTGGGTGATAGCCAACTCATTCTCCGCCAGGTACTCACCAAGTGCTCACCCTCGATCCCAAACTCCAGCCCTATCAGGAACTCACTACTACCTATGCTAAACTATTCACTAAGTTGATCTTTGTCCATGTCCCTCGTGATCAAAATATTTTGGCCGATGCCCTTGCCTCATTAGCATTAGCATTAACCTTCCCTCTAGGTAGACGCTTTGAGTCTATCATCATTCACAGGCATCTTACCCTCGCTGTTCAAGACGCTATCTTTCTGAAGATTAAGGAAGAATTATCGAGAAAGGTCCAAGAGGAAGAAATTATCGAGAAGAGGCAAATCATGTTAGTAGAATTGGAAGAAGAATTGGCAGACAAGAAGAAACCCAGATTTTATGAGATTGCCAAATATTGCAAAGATCAGTATTACCCAGAAGAAGCCACAATGGAAGATAAGAAAGTCATAAGGAGAGTGGTGCAGAAGTACACGCGCAGAAGTACGTGTTGGTCGGAGGAGTGTTGTACAGGAGAAGCCTCACTAGTGTTCTTTTGAGATGCCTTGATGATGACGAGGTCTGGAAGTGTGTTAAGGAAGCACACTCAGGTGTGTGCAGTGGCCATGTGAATAGCCAGATGCTTGCTAAGAAGATCCTTCGGCAAGACTTTAACTGGCCCACCATGGAAGATGATTGTGCTATTTATGTCCGTAGGTGTGTTAAGTGCCAACTTCACGTCGACAAAATTCATTCACCATCTTTCTCACTTCATCCAGTATCCTCCCCATGGCCTTTCTCCATGTGGGCTTTCGACATCATCGGTCCTCTCAGCGATTCTAACTCCCTCGTCTAACAAATTTTTTTTATCCTTACTACAACGGAGTACTTCACCAAATGGATCGAAGCAGAAGCTTACGTGGAGATCAAAGCACCAATGGTCTGCAAGTTCATCATGAAGAACATCATTGCCAGGTTTGGCATTCCAATCACAATCATCACCGATAATAGATCACAATTCATTTCCCAGGACCTCCAGGACCTCTGCAAAAGGTATAAAATTACATTACATCATTCATCACCTTATTATCCACAAGATAATGGCCAGACAAAGGCCACTAATAAAATATTGATCAAAATCATAAAGCAAACCCGTAAGTCTAATAAGTTCTCAGATTGGCCAGAAAAATTTATCGAAGCTCTATGGGCCTATCGCACTTCAATCTATACTCCCACTGGGCAAACTCCGTTCGCCCTTACTTATGGGATGGAGGTGGTGATCCCGTACGAGACTCTGATTCCTTCCCTTAGGGTACAATTAGACAAGGAACTTTTCACCGACGAACGTCACGATTCACTCCTTGCCCAATTGGAACTCTTAGACAAGAAGCGACTGGTTGCTGCCGAGCATGCACGTATTTATCAAAATAGGCTCACACATTTTTACCAAAAGAAGATCATTGAAAGAAAATTTAAAGTCAGTGAGATGGTAGTGAAGAGAGTTTTTGTGAAACCTGGTGGGCCGCGTTCTAAACTCTGACCCAATTGGGAGAGTCCGTACGTGATTCAGGCCGTGTGTCCTGGCAACGCCTATAGGCTAGTCAATGCTGAGGGAGTCGAGCTATCCCACCCTTGGAATGGGATCTACCTTAAGAAGTACTACCCTTAAATAGGTGTAACAACCGGCATGGTACAAAGACTGGCGGAGCTGACAATTCACTCTTTGGCCTTTGTAGTCTAACCCAGGGTTAACTCGCGCACACACACATAGTCCGCTCTCGAAATCAAATGGCGCGAAATCTGAAGGAAGCTAGAGCCAGACTGAGGGTGTAGGGTGCTACCCATTCTCTCCTTCTCGGTTCACGACTAGGGAGCGAGACCTCGAGCAAGACTACTAAACCTAACCACCACCTTAGTAGGGGAAAGTCACGGCATAAGGGGGTAGCAAAATAACAAATTCAAAAAAAAATGTAATATCCTAAGTCCATGTCAAAGGGGAAAGTCCCCACAAAGAAAACCCTGGACGTAAGAATGCATCTCAAAAGGGACAAGGGAAAGAAAAAAAATAAAAACAAAAGAAAAGAAACCCCTATTAGCCAAGGACCGAACCCCAATGGGTAATAGGGCAGGGGAGGAACAACTTCCCAGGTCTCTCGAACCATCTCGTGAACTTCCTAAACACATTCTTCCCTTCTCTCTAAGTGGTATGTCCCGAACTTAACGGATGGTGGAAGCGAACTTAGGAGGACATCGCCGAATGAGTTCTTAAGTGGGAGGAACAATCGAGCACGTTGACCCCGGGTTAAACTATTAAGAATGGTTTGTGAATGAGCAAACTCCCTTGAACCAAGAACCATGCCGGTTTGTTGTAAGAGTAGATGCCCTTCGTTCTACGCGTCCTTTAGAAGGGGCTATGTCGGACTGCGACAACTTAAAAAAATAAAACAAAACAAAACAACAAAAAAAATTAAAACAAAAAAGGAGAACAACAAACAATAACAAAAAAAAACAAAAAACACACAAAATAAAATAAAAACAAACAAAAAATAAAAAAAAATAAAAAACAAAACAAACAAAAAAAAATATAGGCATTTCGCGTGATCACATTCGTGTACTACATTTTTAATTTCTCGTTCGCATTTGCATGCTTGCGTGTCACATTACGTTTTCTCTACTTTTGCCTTAATTGATAAAGGCTTGGCCCCTTGACCCGTTATCAAGGCTAGTCCTGAAGTAATCACCTGCTTATTGAGCAAGGGGCCAAGTCAGAGCGGAAGAGCTAATTTATTTGTCTAAGCGATGTAGGCAGGGTTGAAAGCAAGGAAGAAGCGGAGAACAAGAGACTAAACATTCTTTTCGTTCTTCCAAAACTTTCTATAATTAAGAGTGGGTACATCATGTCACTCTAAGTCTCACCATCTCTCTCAGCGTTGCTCCCCTCACCACCCTCCGGACGAGGATCCCTAGGAGGCATCATCAAACCATGTAAGGCAGCATTCCTGTCGCCTTGCGTCCCCCTCTCAGCCTCCACATTATGCTATCGCTCTGAAGAGGCAACAAAGAAATTGCTAACAAAAAGTCCGCACTCATGTGCTCTTTGATAGCTCTCCTCGCCATCTCTCAGCCACTATTCGGCAATGCCTAGGTTGGTCCGAAGCTCCAACAACTGAGCCTCCAAGGCCCCTCTCTCCTCTCTCTCTGCCAACCTCTCAGTTCTCTCTCTCTATCCCTCTCTCTCTCAGCTCTCTCTCTCTCTCTCTCACAGCTCTCTCTCTGTCCCTCCTCTCTAGCTAGATAGAAAACCTCAACTCCATGACGTCTCGGGGAGGTCGTCATCTGAACAACAACGCAAGCATCTCTCAGATCTCTCCTGTCTGCCATATCCACCATTTTTAGGAACATGACATGGCATTAACAATTGAACTTGAATGGTGAAATACTCAACTATGTAGAGAGCTCCCCCTCTGCCTCCGCGGTGTGTGCCATGCCACGGGCAAGCTACTCATGGCGCAAAGTAACCTCTGAAGAAGGAATCCACAAACTAGAGGAGGCTCATAAGTGGTGCGAGTGTATCTAGAGGGGAGGTGAATAGATCCCCACCTATGAAACTTGACTACTTAAAAGGATTGCAAAAGTTGCAGAACAAATTAAATTTGATTCAACAGAATGAACTCAGTAGCAGATCTGAAATCGAATTAACCGTGTGTGGAATCGTGAGTGACGGACGAACCAAATGATTGAACCTGTGAATGAGGAGGTAGATGAGAGGGATCAAATCACACAGTCATAAACCACAACTCAGAGATTTTTTAGATGGTTTGACTGCTATCTAGCAGACCTACATCCACCCCTCACCAACCCGGTGAGGATTCTACTTTATGCAAGAGTAGCAACAACTGATTCACAGCTTCTACTCGAGGAACACTCTCCTCGACCACACACGCGGATGAAATCCACTACAACTATTGATTCACAGCTTCTACTCAAGGAACACGATCCTCGAATGCACACGGCTGCCAAGCAACTAAAACCCCTCCGATCTCTTAGAACAGAGTATTGAAAAACCACTATCAATGCAACACTATGGAAATATGCGATTATGTAAAATGAAGAAGAAAAGAACAAATCAAAAATGAAAAACAACAATGTAGCTTTGAAATGAATTTCATAAGCTTAAGAATATAGATCTATGACAGATTTGAATGATCTTCCAATTTGAATCCTACTCACTGCTCCGGCTGGATGATGAGGAGGAGATCTCTCTTACCGTGCTCTCAACCACTCAGATCGAAATCAGATTCACTCTCTTACGATACTATTCTTTATCTGCTCTTTGGAAGCTCAAGGGTGCTCAAAATGCTATGGGCTTCATCAGCTTCTTCCCAATTCGATGGATCCATATTTATAGAAGAAGAATATGGATAATCCCCCATTTTCAGGTTATTTTCTGATTGGTCCAAGTAGAAGATAAAATATTCTATCCTAGGACGTTTCCAAAAACTGAGGCACGTGGCCTGGGAGCGTGTACCAATCATTGGAGAAATAATCCACGTGACTACTTACGTATCTCACATGTCTGTACGGCCGAGATCAAGTCAGTCGACTGAGTTGACATTTCAGTCGATTGGATTTTCAATGCTTGCTGACTTATGCTTGGCTTTACTGAAACTCTTGAATCAATGGTCTGTTGACTTGATGGTGTGAGCTTCAGATGATACGAGTTGACATTGATGGCTTGGCAGGTCAACTGAGTCTTCCTCATTCAAGCATCAGCACACAAGAATTAGTTTAGATGGGCTGAGCAACCTCAGTCGACTTGTGTCGACTGACTTTTCTTAAGCCGACTATTTTTTCAACGTCTGCTAACTTGTTGTTGGCTGTTGCTGAAGCATAGTGAATCACTAGTTGGGTCGACCTATCATGAGGGTTAGGTCGACACACCCTTACCACTGATAGCTTGCTTTGTTGTTGTGAATTGAGGTAGGTCGATGTTGACACCCGTTTTATGATCAATGAGTTGGGTCATCTCCTTATTTATTTTATGATGTCTCGAGTTATTCACCGCTTATTGGGCCATTTTTGGTCAGTTCTTGGGCCTAATTTTATGGGTCATTCTCCTTGGTTGGGCCTTGCTCATTAATTTCTCGTCACTTCACCTTATTGGGCCTATATAAGGGCTAGTGAGGAATATTTTGTGGATTAAGTTGTGGATTTACCACCCTTTATCTCTTTTGCCACGTCCTCTCCCTTAGCGGTCTATCGTACGACCGCAAGGTGGGCATTGGCGGTCCATCTATAGACCGCTAATGGGCATAGAGTCCTGCTGGGTCTCTTTGATCTTATCTTCTTCTAAACGCATGTGCCTAGCGGTCTATCGTATGACCATTTCTTGGTGCTAGCGGTCTATCGCAAGACCGCTAGTGGAACAGAGAGTCCTGATCTGCTATTCTTCCTCTGCTTCACCGTGGACGAACTAGAGTCCTTCAATCCTTTGATTTCTCTCTCACCAGAGACTCCTAGAACCTTCTGTTTGTTTCTATGGGCTCTTGGGAGTATTATCTTCAAGGATTATCTAGTTTTAGGTTTATTTTCGAGTCATTATCCCTCCAACTTGAACCTAGGGTTTGAGGGCTTATAAATAGGACCCTTGAGTTCATGGCAAGAGGAGGAGATTTCTAGAATTTGCCACGAAGTGCTGCTGCATTCTGGATCAAGTACCAAATAGGGAGAAGCTGATTCCACGTCCATAAGGCTTCTGGTCCAGGAAGTATCAAGTTCCTTTGGTCTAGTTTGAGTCTTTTTCTTAAGTTTGGTCTATTGTCCCTTTTTATGATCATAGCATCCTCCCTCTTCTTTTCTCCACGTTCTTTGCATCTCAATCACATTTTAAAACATCCCCTTATTCTTTTCCACACTCTATAGGGGTTAAAAAACCCAAACCTCCCAGGTATTCACCCTTCCTTCATACACTTTAGCTTAATTGAGTTATAGATACTACACTTGTCCAAGGGCTAATTGGGTTGTTTTTCTTTGTTCTTACATTGTTTTGCAGGTTTACAGGGTTCATAGCATGAGGCCCAACTCTTCTGGCCGGCCGGGAGAGGTGGAGATCAAAGTCCCAAGTTACTGCTCCATGCGCGTTGGCGGCCCTATAGAAGACCGTTTCCAGGCTTCAGGTGATCTATCGTAAGACCGTTTGTTGTTGGTTCACGGTTCAATATTAGACCGTTTATCTGTTCGCAGTATCCAGGTTTCATCTCCCGTGGGCGGGTGTTTCATCCAGCTCTTTCCAAGGTACTTATCTTAGCTTTGCTATTTTAGTTACCTTGGTGGCGATCACAGTTTCTTAGTTGGGCATTTGTCTTCTTTTCCATTATCTTACTCTCTATTTGCTTTCTTTTAGTTGCTCCACACCTACGGTGTGTGTTTAATTTATTTTTTTGCTCCACACCCCGTCGTGTGTTTTCTTTTTCCTCCGCTTATGTCTGTCAAGATGACATGCCCATGTGCTTTACACTTCATGTTGGTTGCTTGAGTTGATGTTGCACTTGTTCATAGTTCCACTTCCATCATCCATATTGTCTTGTTTATCATCATACCCAACAATTGAAGGAACAATTTAAAACCAACACCCCCCATTTTTTGGCGATCACGGTGGGACATCTAGTGCCAATCGTGTTGAGCATCTGTTTGACCTGCATCTGTTTATTCATCCTAGTTGCCCTTGTGTTTTCCTCGGATTTCTCGTTTAATTTCCTGCTATTTTCTGCTCTCTGGACTCTCTAGCGGTCTACTGTTCGGCCATTTTTGGCTTAAAAGCAGTCTAGAAATAGACCGTCTTATCTCTCTGGCGGTCTCATATTAGACCGTTTCTCCAGTTACATGTATGCATCCTGAGGTTGTTATTGTTTCTGCAGTTTTGTTATGTTTTTTTATTCTTGGGTGCTATCTGATCTCCTCCTCTGTTGTGGCATATTTTGTGGTACATACATACATTATTGTTTGCATAGTTGTTTGTTAGTTCCTAAGCTACAAATTGCATACACCTTGGTGCACATAGGATCATTCATATTCATATCATAGTTGCATTACCTACCTTAGTGTGTGAGCCTCTCGCCTCCATATTCCTTGGCGTCGACTAGGTGATCACATCCGGGACCTCCATAAGTCCCCGCGAGGCGTGGATTCCCTCACGGACGCCGGACCGGTTGTACCTTTGCCTATCCCATGTTTAGGTTGCATAAGTGAGGGAGAGTTTACATTTAGAGTCAACCAAGCCCCCATACCCTTTCCTATTAGGAACATATTGTTGGAGAGAACATATTAAATTCAAATCATCAAGGTTCTAAAGGAAGAAACAATAAAAATTGGTGCATCATTACAACTTGGTTGACTTTGAGTGCCTCTCATCCCGTGCTTTGTTTTCATAAATTTGGAGTCATTATTTTAGTGTCTCATTTGTGTTTGTTTGTGTTGTTTGTTTTGTGTCAAGGTGTTCCATTGCATGTGGAGTTGCTTCCGGTCCTTAGAATAATCTTCTAGGAGCAATTCCTTCTTCACCTCTTATTCCAATCCCCTCTTTGAATCCGCCATGGCTTCTTATGATCTTCCTTGTTCTCATGAGGAATCCCTTCCTCAAGGTCCCTTGGAGGACCCACCTAGGGTCACCCAATTTCAATCAGGAGAAGGGATCATCCCTCCTCCATCCGCTATCTCCATGGAGGGCGCACAACCCTCTCTTGCTTCCAATAATCCTAGAGGCCAGATCTTGCAGATGATGGCGCAATTAGACCCGGCCCAACTTTAGGCCCTCTACCATACCTTGCAGGGGTCCAATGCCCCATCTCCCACGCTTGCACAAGGTCTATCCAATATCTCTGTCTCTGGACCCGAGATTCCACCCACTCCGATTGATCTTACCCCGGTCCCGCTCAGGACCCTCCGGTTCTCTAATCTAGAAGCGGGCCAATCATCTGGATCGGCCCATCAGATTCTTGATAAAGGGAAGTCTGTTCTTCCCTCATTCACCCAGGCCGAGTCTTATAGGCCCATCTCTTCAGTGCCTCAGGTTCTTATCGGTCCATCCGACTTTTCTCACCCTCAGCAAGGGGTGGCCCCAGTCCATGCCAATTTGGGTCATCCTTCGGCCCAATATCCTTCTTATGGGCCTCCCACTCCTTCAGTCTATCCTTCGGCTCCTCGCTTTGAGCCCACTCCTCTTACTTTGCCTACACCATCTAGGGAACAATAGCTCCTTGATAAATGGGCCGCTATGCAACAACAACTTGATTTTCTTCAAAAGCAGGTTGGCCCACAATCTTTAGCGGATGTTCCAGTTCCTAGCTTCCACAACATCCGGTTCCCTCCACAGCCCGAGCTCCCCACATATCGTAAATACGACGGGAATAGCAATCCCTTCATTCACGTCAGAGATTTTATTTATGAGTCGGCACCGTTCCAATATGATGACCACCTTATGGCATATCTTTTCCGCCGTTCGTTGGAAGGAGTTGCACTAGAATGGTTCTATTCTCTGCCGCTGGAAGATGCCGAGAGTTTTAAGGTGGTAAAAGAAAAGTTCATTCAGAGGTTTCAAGATCGGGTCGGCCCGGAGTATTCTTTTACAGATCTGGTGGCCGAGAAAATGAAAGCAGATGAAGATTTTGCCACCTATGCTGACAGGTAGAGACAGATGGCCGCCCGCGTGCCGGGTCATATCCCGGAGGAAGAAAAGGTCAAGTTGCTAATATCAAATGCTACCCCTACTTTTCGCAGCATCCTGGCCATGAATGACATCTCAAACATGCACCAACTATATAGCTGGGCGAGATTCATACAAACACAATTCAAGGACTCCCCTATACACTCCCTTTTTGAGGCCCAAAAACCCAAATATTACAAGAAACCTCAGGGGCCCATCACTCAGGGAGTCCAAACAAATGAACAAGTGCAAGCCGTTGCATACCCTTTCCAATCCACGCCATTCCGCTTTCCCTAAAACCCCCATAATCCCCAATTCTCCACTCCACAGAATGCCCAACCCACTTTCTCCACTCTACAAAACCCTCACCCTACCTTTGCCGCGCCACAAAACACCTTCCCCGCTTCACATCAACCTCCACAAACCCCGCAATACCACAATGTCCCTCCCCCCAATGGCTACACCAACAACAACAAGCGCCCAGGTCTGAAGAGAGCTCAATACCCTCCTTTGCCCGAGTCTCTCACGGACATTTTTTCGGCTCTCATGTCTATTAATGCCATTCAACTTCCTCCGAAATGGCCTAGTTGGAACCCGGCCGTTGATCAGATAAAATATTGCATGTTCCACAGGCAGCCCAGCCATACTATTGAGACTTGTTTCCAATTCAGAGATTTGGTATACGACCTGCATGAAGGGCAGCGTATAGATTGGGCCAAGATGCACAAGGTCATCATTGAAATTAAAGAGAAAAGAAGGCAGCCGCAGAGGCAGCAAGTGCAACAGCAACAAGCACCGCCACCATAGCAGCAGCCGCAGCAGCAATAACATCATGTTCAAGACTTGGGGATCCATCAGAACCCCATGCCAAATCATCCTCCTGCTCCGCAGCCACAACCACCGGCACCAACCCAAGTTAATCTCGTCCAACCCCCGGCTCCCGACGTCGGGTGGTCTTATGATGATGACGCGTCAGTCCAGTTGTGATGTCCCAAGTTTTTTGGATCCTTCTTTTTGGGTCCCAGATCTGGTTTCTCAGAGCATCTGGCTCCGTTGTGTCCAGAATTTCATTTCGGACATCTTTTGTGTTCGGATCGGTGCGATCCGGAGTTGTTTCGAAGGCCCGGAGTCCGTCCGCGGCTTTCCCGCGTGTGTTTTTCGATTGCCGGTGTGTGTTTCGGCAATTCCTTCGGAACCTCGTTGCGGGTGAACCGAGTCGTTCACCTAGGCGAGAGTGGTACCATTGCGATCGGTACGTCCCGAGGATCGAGAATATGTATTTTTCTATTTTTCGGTATTTTGGCATTTTCTGGATTTTCTTTTTATAGCACTTTTCTTTTTCCTTTTTCTTCTCCTTTTCTTCTTTCTTCTTTCCTTCCCGTGAGCGCAACGGTCACCTCCTCCCCCTTCTTGCCCGTTGGACCTCGCGACGCCCCTTCCTCCTCCGACGACAGGTGGCGGACGACGGCGCCGGCGCGATGACGAAGGCGGCGGCGAGAGGATCGCGGCGGTGCCCTCTTTGTGGCGCGTGGGTGGAGTTCGTGTTCGAGCTAGATTTGAAGATCGGTGACTTCTCGGTAGATTTCGAGCTTCATTGAGGTAGGGGGACGGATCCTTGCCCTCTTTACAGCGTTCCCCGTGATTTCTAGGCTGTGGAGAGGCCGAGAGGGGCTAGATTCATGCCGGGAGGGTTATTTCCATGCTTGGTGTTTGAGCGCCGGATCTATTGATTTTTGGGGGTTTTGATCATTTTGGGGCTCTAGATGCATGCTAGGACATCTGGGGGATGATTCCCCTTTGTTTTCCCTTCACCAGGGGGGGTGAATGGGAGTGGTTTTCAGATTTTCGGACGTATTTCACGAACTGGGCTGGGCCCGTTGTCGCGCTAGGTACCAGGGGCGCATTCTGTTTGAATGCGCTGTGTCGTCTTAGCGCGTTCGTCCGAGAAGATGAATAGTATGGCAGTTCATGTCACGCCTGGGGCAGGTAGCGTGTTCTTGGAGAACGCACTAGCCTTTCCTAGCGCGTTCTTGATGAACGTGCTAGCTTAGGCTAGCACCTTCTTGGAGAACGCGCTAGCTTCTGCTAGCGCGTTAATCCCCCTCCCCGAGCCACGTTTCCTTTCGGTAATTGTACCTCCGGTGGAGCGAGTCTCGGATCCGGTTGTAGCGTGTGGCCCGAGGGTTGCTGTGGGCACCCAGTGAGAGCCACATGGGCGCCCGGGGGTCCCCGGAGAATCAGTTACCTAGGTAGGGGTGCCGCGTGACTTGAGGGACGGTCGAACCCTGTGCGTGTCCCCGACATCCGTACCTACCATTTGGTTACCGAGAGTCTATGTTAGTGTGTTAATCGGTGGTTTCAGTGAGTCGAGTCTCACCTCTGGTGACACGTCCACTAGTCGTAGCCTTCTTACGGCACGCGGTGCTGACCCACCGGGGAGTGGTGGAGCGGCTGACCCAAGAGAGACGGTGAGTAGGCTGGTTACCATAGGGCCCCCAAGTACAGCCGAGTCCGGGCTTAGGGGGGAATTACCAGCTAGAGGACAGGCCTAGGGCGTATGGTCTGAGTGTGCACACGGGGCTGAGGGTTTTGGACCCGCGCTGACGAGTGCGACCTCAGCTAGTCCTTGTTTTGTGGTACTGGTTACTGTGTGTGTCTGAGCCTCGCGCCCGGGGCGTTGTAGCTAGACACTTGTGACGCTGTGTAAGACGTCAGGAGACGCATCCGGTCGTTCTTCTAGTGAGTGGTGCTCCTGTTTGCTGACAGGTATAGACTCGAGTTTTGTCGGACCGAGGTTTTGTGGTACGGTACTATAGCGCAGGCGGCTTTTTCCATTTATCGGCTTCGGCGTGTAGTTCTACCGTACTTCTACTAGGTGGTGTTACCTTCCGTGGCTGCTCGCGCCTTACAGCCATTTTTCTCGTTGTGCGGTGGGGGTCCGGGGGATCCCTACGGGGCCAATGAAATGAGGCTCACCCCTACTTTTTAGGTGAGGCAGGGTCGACGAGAGGTGCGGCCGAGTTTCAGCGTGGTTTTTCTAGGCAGGGTTAGTCGCTAGTCTGCTAGAGCCGGGGGATGCTCCGTGTAGTTGTACGCCGGGGGATGCCTCGTGTAATTGTACTTTTTCTTTCTGTTGACTGTATTTTATTTGGACATGAGACTCTGTGGACCTTGTAGTAGTTTATTTATTTATATATTATGCTGTGCATTTTATTTTAGATTATTGTGCTATCTCTGTAGTTGCTTCAGCTTCTTTTGTGCTCCCACACCATCCCTTTTTACCCTTCCGAGTCTTCGGACTCGTGGGTTGACGGGCCGAGATTCGAGATGCTCCGGTTCCTTTCCGGTACTCAGATCCCAGGTCGTCACACTAGTGGCTCATGGCCCTCCACCACAACCACTGTAGCCCTTCTCCCTCCGTCATCCTCCCACTTAACCATCAAACCCCACCATCCTCCACATCCACCAAACCTCTCATCCTACCATCCACATTCCCCATAAACCCGTCTCTCTCCACTCCACTGCCATCTACCACCACACCTCTAGCCAACCATTCGCACATTATCCTACTTCCACCTACCTCTACTCCATCACCGACATTCGCACCAATCATCACCCCACCTCCATCAAACCCCTCACCAATCATCTCCGCTACGCTTTCCCCCACGCCTCTCATTCACCCCACTGGGCCCGTTAAGCCGCTTATTTTGAACCCATCTGATGCCGTGCCGGCCCACAACCTTGCCTTGCGGAGCGGACGTTTGTTCCATAGAAATTATCCTTCCACTGGTGCACCCGCGCCTAATCCCCAGTCCTCTCAGGAGGCTGTTGATTAGGAGGAGGCATATCTGCTTCCGGGAACATAATATGATCTGTTGCATCATCTGGACAGAGTACCCGCCAAGATCTCCATGCTGGAGTTGATTAAAAGGTCTACCCTTCACCAGGAGGCACTGAAAAATTTTCTAAAGAAGGTGATCGTTAATGAAGATATTGCAGAAGATAGCCTACCGACAGCTCTGGCTACAATCTCAAAGAAGCCGGCAATCACTTTTTCTGAAACTGAACTGGCGCCCCCGGAAGCCCGACAAATGTCGCTATGCATTTCCACAACTCTAAACAAAGTCAGCATAGATGCGGCGCTGGTAGACACAGGGACATCCATTAATATCTGCCCACTCAGCACCTTGAGAGCCTGCAATTTATTAGAATATCTCTTGAGGCCGACCCCTACAACTATAACAGCATATGACAATTCTCGAAGGGCATGTCATGGGGTGGTCACTATTCAGGTCGAGCTTGGGCCTCTTACTATGCCGATTGAATTTTATGTGCTGGACATCGACCCTATGTTCAAGGCTATTTTGGGTCGTCCGTGGATTGACAACCTCAACGCCGTGCCATCCACTGCCCACCAATGTCTCAAGTTCCTTTCCAAGGGAGGGTGGTTAAGGTAAAAAGCATGTCTACGGTCAAGTCTGTAAAGGCCGTTTCGGAGAAAATTCTACCAACACTGTGGCCCAGCACGCGGCCAGTTATTTCAGTTTTAGATCTGGATTTCCCATGGGCATATGCGTCACGCAAGCCCGTCTCTGCAGCAGTAAACATTAAAGTAAAACCCCAGATTCGAGATTCCAAGGGGTGGGACATCATATTGAAACTAGACTATCATTCGGGGAGAGGCCTCAGCGCAGAACTGCAAGGGCGGACCAAGTCGGTCCCTAAAGGGAGAAAAATGAATAGGAGGGGCCTCGGCTATCGAGAGTCTACCTTCTCAATTCTGGGCGATTCTGGGCCCTTAACATGGGACTACCGCCAGCATTTTGTTAAAGGCCCCCTTCAGTCGGGCACATTAAAAGCATATCCAAGCCAGCCCAGGCAGGAAGATGAAGTTCACATAGTCAACAGCCCGTCATTGCTGCCTAAGGGGCTGGTTGATGATATGATTTATTGTAGCCATGCATTTGAAAGGTTATTTTATGAAGATGAAAGTTGCCATGAAGATCGGGAGGTACGGTTTGTATGTTATAAGTCGAAGAAGCCAGCTTACCATCCACGGGAAAAGGGAAGCTCACCCATCGTCTTTTCTTGGTCTCCCTCCCGTCTTATGTCTCTCTTCCAGGAGCTGGACCTTTTACTCCGTTCGCCTCCCATTATAATTGATCCATTCTTGTTCGAAATCCCCACTGATTTCCTCATCGTCAGGACATGCACTTGCTGCCCCCCTGTCGATCTTTCTACTCCCTGGTTCTCCTCTTTTGATCCCTTCCTTGATATTTTCTGTCCCTCAAAGTATCCTCTCAGGCTCCCTCCTCCACCTTCCTCTCCCTCTTGCTACATGATCTCCACTGATCTCCAAAAAAAAATGTCAAATTTGAAACAGAGATTTCAGTGGAAGATTATGCTATCTTTTCTCCATCCGCCTCCCAGGGGCATGAGGCCCTTGCTGCCTTCTTCCCACTAGATTTCCTTTCTCCTAGGTTAGACGTAGGGTCCTGTTCTAGGTCATCCAACCCTTCCTCACCTGAGCCGTGCCTGCTTGTGCGTCATTCTAAATCCGTTCCTGATAAGTTTTTGTGGGATCTAGCTCAACAATGTCACGCTCTTCTGAAGTGTCCGGAGTTTATCGCTACAGCGATTGTGATCGAACAAGATGAAGAGCAAGAAGGGGTGTGGAGTGATGGCAGACTAGGTGTTTATGAAATCATGGATGAAAAAGGCCCGGTTGATGATGAGGACAGCGACGTAGATGACACTACTGATCTGTATGCGCAGGGATTAAAGAGATTCGATGAACCATCATCGACGGTGGATGAACCTACAAAAGAAATAAATCTAGGAATCGAAGAAGACCCAGACCTATTATCATTGGCGCTAATCTCCCTCTGAGGGTAGAAGAAGATCTAATCAAGGTTTTAAGGGAGTATAGCGATTCTTTCGCCTGGTCTTACGAGGACATGCCAGGTCTTGACCCCTCTTTAGTGGAACATCAACTTGTACTTTAACCAGGGGCAACACCCGTGAAACAAAGGTCAAGAAGATTTCACCCCCACATGGCCTTAAGGATTAAGGAAGAGGTCGATAAATTGTACAAGGCCAAGTTCATCAGAGTTGTCTTATATCCTCAGTGGGTGGCGAACATAGTCCCTATCATCAAGAGGGATGGAAAGGTACACATTTGCATTGATTTTAGGGATCTTAACAAAGCATGTCCCAATGATGATTTCCTGCTGCCTCACATAGACGTTTTGGTGGACAACACCGCCTGGTACGAAGCATTGTCATTCATGGATGGTTATTCAGGGTACAACCAAATCTGTCTTGTTCCCGAAGATCAAGAGATAACCTCCTTCACCACGCCCTGGGGTATGTATTGCTATGTGGTTATGCCGTTTGGTTTGAAGAACGCCGGTGCCACTTATCAAGGGGCGATGATGGCTATATTCCACGATATGATGCATGTTTATATGGAAGCTTACGTGGATGATATCTTGGTGAAGTCGAGGACTAAAGAGGAACACCCCGCTATTCTGGCTAAGGTGCTCCAGAGAGCCAGGGAGTTCCAATTAAAAATGAATCCAACGAAATATGTTTTTGGAGTCTCTTCAGAGAAATTGCTAGGCTTCATAGTTAGCAAACGGGGGATTCAAATTGATCCTAATAAAGCAAAGGTCGTCATGGACATGCCTCCACCTAAGAATATCACGGAACTTCACGGACTGATTGGTCAATGGCAATTCATTAGAAGATTCATATCCCAACATTCTCAGAGAGGATGTCTGTTTTACGAATATTTAAAGGCGGGGGTCAAATTTGAATGGAATCAAGATTGTCAAAAGGTCTATGAGGATTTAAAGTAATATTTGACCAATCCCCCGATTTTACAACCTCCTGTCCCTGAGAAACCCCTAATCCTATACATTTTTGTCATCGAGTACTCCTTAGGGGCGGTCTTAGCACAAGTAGATGAAGAAGGCAAAGAGCGGGCAACTTATTATCTCTCCAGGTTATTTAACCCGGCGGAAACCAAATACACTGCCATGGATAAGACTTGTGCCACCTTTGTGTGGGTAGCTCAGAAACTGAAACACTATTTTCTAGCCCACCCGGTAAGGCTGAGCTCTAGAATGGACCCTGTCACGCCCCGACGCGAAAAAATTTGGAACGTAGTAGTTTATATCATTCATGTCAATCAGAGCATACATTACCACAAGAGACCATACCAGAAGGCTAAACATTAAAAATATGCATAACCCAAACCTTATTGATAATAACAGATAAAAATACTTATTACAACCGATGTCTTGTGGACTTTCTAACTCCTTACATCAATCAAAAGAAAATTAGATAGACTCGGAACTAAAAGAACTCAACGACTACTCTAGGACATTGACTCAAACATAAAGCACAAAGGCTCGCTCCAGGATCACTCGTTCCCATCCCCATCGGTGCGCACGTCTTCATCCGAACTACCTGAAAAGGATTGGAAAGTAGGGGTGAGCAAAAAGCTCAGTAGGATTTTATATCTCTATCGCCAGTCATAGTTAAAGTGCTTAATCATTTTATCAGGAACAATATTGCAATAAAAGAACAATAATAAGTAAATGGCAAGCGATAGATAAAAAAAAGAAATACAGATTTCCATGTAAGGGACAAGCACAAGTATAACAAGAACTTTCCATGAGATTACAAGTAAGTGATAAATTGAATTGGCCATAGCAAGCACGCATGTCATGTCTCGCAAGAAATTTGAGTGAAGTAGAATGTCATAGACCAATCACGCTAGTCATGCACTTCGGTGCAATGCCACACCTTGTCATTACAAAATCCCCGGGACACAAGTACTTTCAGACACTCCTCCCAGGACCAGACCGGGCCCTTATGATGCGTTGACATTGAAAGGTTGGATCATAGATCCCCAATCTAAACATTCACCACGTTAAATGGCCAAGAATTCCAAGGTTTAAGCTTAGGAACTTCCTTCTAAGATCAAGAGAAATTGGAATAGATATCATGTGAAATGATTGGAGGGTCCAAAGTGATCGGTTCAAGGCTATCCTTGATACGATTGCCGTCACAACAAAACACGGAAAACGCGTTCAATCTCATCGTTAGCGGTCAAAAATTGGGCCGCTAGGATGAGTCTAATGGTCTAGCCTTAGACCGCATAGGGTCGAGTATTACAAGGCTTTCAATTGGACAGAAGGAAAAAAACCTCAATTCAGCCTAAGACAGAATGGGTCCAAACTAGAGTTCAGCCCACGAAGCTAAAGTCAACAGAGAGGACTTAGCCAGGTCAGATTTGATTGGGTTCAAGAATCTGACTAACCTAAGCCTATTACTAACCAGGCCAAGGAACGACTAACGATCTAACCCTGGGCCGCAAAGGGTCTCTTAGCAGTCTCAAGGTGGGCCGCTAGGGGTTCAGAACAGTCAGGATATTGGACTGACCTAAAACACGAATCAAACCAAGTCTGTAGGTTCTGATCTTTGGGGTACAACCCACCCGGCGTCCTGGTGAGAATCCCAGGCTCACGGGGACTTATGGAGGTCTCATAATAGTGGTCCTAATCCGACGGCACTAAACGGTCTATTGTAGGGCCGTTTATCATTAGAATATATATATATATATATATATATATATATATATTGAAAATGTAGGGGGCTAAGCGGTCTATCGTTAGGCCGCCAGACTCTGGAAACGGTCTACCGTACGACCGCTAATGGTCTAGCGGTCCCTGGTAGGACCGTTTACCAACCCAAGACTCCACCGACGGTGAACCTCGACACACCATGATTAAAACTCCGATTTCAAACATTAGGGTGAATAAAAATTGGGGAAAATACTACCATTAGAAAGAGCATTCAAAACCGCATAAGATCACATGCTTCCATTAAAATTTAAAGTGACTTAATTAAACATAAAACGAGTTAACATGGAAATTAACCTTTTAGGTATACCTTTGAGTAATTATTGAAATTCGATCAGCATGGTGTATGAAAGTTGGGCAATTAGGTATCAATGGAAAGAACTCACGGAGACGAGCAAGATGGTATATTTAGTTATTAATTCAGCCTAAGAGATACATACCTTTAATCGCTTGGAAAGAGGAAGAAGAGAGGGGGGTGGTCGGAACCCTAATCCGGCCGCTCCTAGAACGCCCAAATTCACCCTCGTCCGGTCACGATCGATCACGTCGCCCGCCGTCGGAGCAAATAGGGTCTCAGGGGGTCGAAAGCCGTCTATTTAAAGAATCTATGGGTGCCTCAAGTGATCGAATTCGGGTAGAGAGTCCAAAGAGGAAAACGACGAAAATTTAGGGGAAAACTCTTATCCGACGCCGCCGTCGCCCATGGAAGGCTCTAGAATTAGGGTTTTCGGAGGAGAAACGATACTCTATAATTGGGCTAGGGTTTGGTTCCAATCAGGGCCCAATAGGGCAAGAATTTGGGTCCGATTAAGGATGATTAGTTTGGGCTTTTAAAACAACGATTTTCAGCTTAAATTGTGAAATTGGGCCTTAATCAATTTTATTATGGGTTCTATCCTGAAGACAAAATCGCTGGAAATTAAAATTTACACAAAATATATATTTTTCTATATTTTAATAAAAAATTTAGAAGTTGAGCTAAGAAAATAATTAAATAATATCGTGATATTATTATTAAAATTCAGGATGCTACACCCTCCCCCTCTTTAAGGAATTTGGTCCCAAAATTCACCGAATATTTTTGAAATAAAACCAACCTTAGAACAATTCGGGATATAACTTCCTAATTGCTTCCTCGGTCTCCCACATTACCTCCTCAGTTCCGCGCCGACTCCACTGGACCTTGACCATCGGAATGGATCGGTTCCTGAGTTGCTGCTGCTTGAAGTCCAAAATCTTGACAGGCTTTTCTTCATAGGATAGATCTTCTTTCAATTCCAAATCAGCATGTTGGATGATGTGCGAAGGGTCGTAAATGTACTTCCGCAGCATAGATACATGGAACACATTGTGAATGCCGGATAACTGTGGTTGTAATGCCAACCTATAGGCAACTTCGCCTATCCTCTCCAAGATCTTGAATGGGCCAACAAACCTTGGGCTTAACTTGCCTCAAATTCCAAATCTTCTGATTCCTCTTGATGGTGAAACTTTCAGAAACACATGCTCTCCAACCTGAAACTGCAAATCTCTCCTTCTGTTATCAGCATAACTCTTCTATCTGGACTGAGCAATCTTCAAACGGTCTCTAATAACTTGAATGTTCTTGGACGTCTCAGAAATAAGATCTGGTCCGAGCCATTGCTTCTCACCTATCTCTTCCCAACAAAGTGGGGATCTATAGCTTCTTCCATACAAAGCCTCGAATGATGCCATCTGTATGCTGGATTGATAACTGTTGTTATAGGCAAACTCAATCAAAGGCAAATGTTCATGCCAACTTCCGCCAAAGTCAATCATACAAGCTCTTAACATATCTTCGACAATCTGATTTGTTCTCTCAGTCTGCCCGTCAGTCTGAGGGTGAAAAATAGTACTGAAATTCAAACGAGTTCCCAACGACGCTTGCAGACCTTTCCAAAAATGAGAGGTAAACCTGGGGTCTCTGTCAGATATAATGGATACAAGGACTCTATGCAACCTTACTATTTCCTTCATGTATAGGGCAGCTAACACATCTACACTCCACTTTGATTTAATAGGCAAAAAGTACGCAGACTTTGTTAATTGGTAAATAATCACCCAAATTGCATCAAAGCTGCTACGAGTCTTGGGCAAACCCATAATAAAATCTACATCGACACTCTCCCACTTCCATTGTGATATTTTGAGGAGCTTTAATTTCCCAGTAGGCTTGAAATGTTCCGCTTTGACTTGCTGACATACTAAACACCTGCTTACAAATTCGGCCACTTCTCTCTTCATGTTCGGCCACCACAAGGTTCTCTTCAGATCTCGATACATCTTCGTGGTTCCTAGATGAATAGTATACTTAGACTTGTAAGCTTCCTCAAGAATCTTTCTCTTTATTTCTACAGAATCAGGAACACAAGTTCTTCCTCGAAACAACAACCTACCATCATCAGCTAACATGAAATCTGGTCGACTAGCTAACTGCTCTTTGATTTCAACTAGTATTGGGTCATTATCCTGAAGCTACTTAATCTCTGCCAGAAATTCTGAATGAAACTAGATATGAGCAACCATAATCCGATCTTCCTTTTCTGTGACGTTAAGATCTAAACTTGCAAACTACTTTAACAGCTTCCATTCTTGAAGCATCAAACTGGCTAATCTAGCTGTTGGCTTCCTGCTCAAAGCATCCGCTACCACATTCCCTGTTCCGGGATGATATTCAATAGAGAAATCAAAATCCTTTAAATACTCTAGCTACCATCTCTGCCTCATGTTCAACTCTTTCTGAGAAAATAACTACTTAAGGCTCTTATGATCTGAGTACACTGTGAAAGTTTCTCCGTATAGATAGTGCCTCCAAATCTTCAGAGCAAACACAACTGCTGCTAATTCCAAGTCATGAACATGGTAATTCTTCTCATGCTTTCTCAACTGCCTGGAGGAATAAGCTATCACTCTCCCTCGTTGCATCAACACGCAACCTAAGCCGATTCCTGAAGCATCTGTGTATACTTCAAAACCTCCTTCTCCAAAAGGTAAGGCCAAAATTGGGGCAGTGGTCAAACACTCCTTCAAAGTTTGAAAACTTTTCTCACAGTCTTCTGACCACTTGAATTGATTCTCCTTACGAGTTAATCTAGTCAAGGGTATTGAAATCTTGGAGAAATTGTTAATGAACCTCTGATAATAACCTGCTAATCCTAAGAAACTCCTGATCTCAGTTGCATTAATAGGCCTTTCCCAATTATATACTACCTTTACTTCAGAAGGGTCTACTGAAATTCCTTCTTTAGAGACAATGTGCCCTAGAAAAGACACCTCTTGCAACCAGAACTCACATTTACTGAACTTGGCTAATAATTGATGATCCTTTAGTATTTGCAACGCCATCCTCAAGTGTTCTTCATGCTCCTCCTTGCTCTTTGAGTATATCAAAATATTATCAATGAATACTACGACCCACTGATCTAAGTAGGGTCGGAACACACTATTCATTAGCTGCATGAAAGCTGTAGGAGCATTTGTTAGTCTAAACGGCATTACAACGAATTCAAAATGCCCATACCTGCTACGAAATGCCGTCTTAAAGATATCCTCATCTTTTATCCTCAACTGATGGTACCCCGATCTGAGATCGATCTTCGAGAGAAATTGGGCTCCCGGTATCTGATCAAATAGCTCATCGATCCTGGGTAAAGGATACTTATTTTTCACGGTGAGCTGGTTCAATTGGCGATAATCAATGCACAGCCTTAACGAACCATCCTTCTTTCTCACAAAAAGTATAGGAGCACCCCACGGGGAAGTACTCGGACGAATAAACCCTTTTTCTAGCAAGTCCAGCAACTGTGCCTTTAATTCCCTTAACTCAGCAGGGGACATGCAATAGGGGGCCTTCGAAACAGGTGAAGCGCCATGAATCAAATCAATGGAGAAAATCACCTCCCTCTCAGGGGGAAGACCTGGCAATTCTTTAGGAAACACTTCCGAAAAATCCCAAGCAATCGAGATATCCTTCAACTCTACTTCCTTCTTATCAGTTAAAGAGATCAAAGCCAAGAATGCTTGACACCCTTTCCTAAACAATTTATCTGCCCGGAGTGCCGAAATAAGCAACGCAGACTTAGATTGCCTAGAGCCAGAAAAGGAAAGCTCAGGGCATCCGGGGAAGGACACTACCCCTGTTTTACAGTGGACACTAGCACCATGTCTAGCTAACTAATCGGCTCCTAGAATCACATCATAATCTTTAATCTTCATGCATACCAAATCAGCAGATAAGTTACAATCATTAATCAAAACTTCACTGGAAGGGTAATAATATTTAATCTCGGACCCCGAACCAATAGAGGTTGATATCACAAGATGATAATCCAATAATATTGGTTCCACAGATAAAGTCTTAGCAAATTTCAGAGATATAAAAGAATGAGTGGCTCTAGTGTCAAAAAGTACAAATGCTGGCTTGGAAAGAATAGTGAGGATACCTTCGACAATACCTCCTTCCTCGATAGCTTCGGTTTCATTCTCTGCATCTTGAAGGGCTTGGAGCTTGCCCTGCCGCTTGTGATTCCCTTGCGGCTTTCTAGATGCCACTGGTTCATTAATAAGGGGACACTCAAGGATTCTGTGGTCCCTGGTACCACATCTCAGACAAGCACCCAGCTTGCGCCAACACTCCTCCATCTTATGACCCGGGCGGTCACAATACTTGCAAACTGCCTTAGACAGAGCAGTCGATCCGGCCTTCTTCTCACCTTCCTTTGGTTTCTTATTCTTTGAAAAGCTAGGTCCGCCATTGGGCCCCTTCTGGCCATTACCTGGTTTAAAATTCTCGGAACTGGTGGTCTGCTCCTTCTTCTTGTCCCGACCTCTTATCTGGTCAGTCATTTCTATAGTGTCTTCAAGAACTTGGGCTTTTCTCACAACCTCAGCATAGACATGAATTTCCAAGTGCGCCAATTGATTAATGTACTGAAGATCCAAACCATTTAAGAATCGTTTGGCCTTCATCTTCTCTGTGGACACCAGATGTGGTGCATATTTAGATAATCTATCAAACTATGCTTCATACTCCGCAACAGATAAATTTCTCTATTTTAATGCAGCGAACTCAGCTGCTTTCTTCTCCTGCACTCGATCTGAGAAATACTTGTTGTTAAACTGTTCTTTAAACTCATCCCACGTTGCACATCGATTACCGAGCGTGGCTTCCACGACTTTCCACCAAGCACGTGCATCGCGTTCCAACTGGAAAGCTGCTAAGAGGACGCGATCCTGGTCTCCACATTGCATAACCCTGAAGATACGTTATGTCTCCTTCAGCCAATTCTCGGCCTCATCTGGGTCTGAGGATCCACTAAAACGTGGGGATTCAAGCCTTGAAAGTTTTGATGTAGATTGCCCACTCCGTGCTGTGCACCGCCTTGAGCTACCTGCTGTAAGGCTTGGGTCAGGCCCTGCACCGTGCGTTGCATATCACGCCACTGCGCACGCTCTGCCGCCATCGCGGAAAAATTCCTACAACGTAACCAGAATTAATTAAGGATATTTTATTGACTCTATATTCTTAGAGCTGATTAATTAACTTAACCCAAGTCTCTACCCAACTCACTGGGTTGGACTCTTGACTTTACCAATGTGACGGGTTCTATGACACTGCTGGAAACCTAGGGTCTAAAGAAAACCTAGGCTCTGATACCACAAAAACTGACACGTCCCGACGCGGAAAAAATCGGAACGTAGCAGTTTATATCATTCATATCAATCAGAGCATACATTGCCACAAGAGACCATACCACAAGGCTAAACATTAAAAATACGCATAACCCAAACCTTATTAGTAATAACAGAGAAAAGTACTTATTACACCCGACGTCTTGTGGGCTTTCTAACTCCTTACATCAATCAAAAGAAAATTACATAGACTCAGACTAAAAGAACACAACGACTACTCTAGGACATTGACTCAAACATAAAGCACAAAGGCTCGCTCCAGGATCACTCGTTCCCATTGTAACGCCCCGGGATCCGATCCCCAAATTTTTGGGGATATATTTTTTTCTTTTCTTTCTTTTATCGGACCCCAAAGCAACCACTTCGTACGTATCGGGGAAGCACAATATTATGTAACATACATAAATTTACATGAGAGAGAAATCACAAGTTACAAGAAATGTAGATAAGCATTTCCACCATTCATAATCTCCAAAAAGAGTACAGGTTCACGTTCCAGATTACACATGAGCCCACATGGGCGTTTCACCCCACACCCTACATATGGCAATACATTTGACCACAGCGTACCTAGACAGATGGTGCTAACTCTATTCCTCTACTGCTGCCTCCACCTCAACCTCCTGCTCTATATTTCCTGAAAAACGTGTGTCACATGGGTGAGTGTGACGCTCAGTAGGCATCCTAAACAAAATGGGATCAACTTCGCATCTATATAATCATTTATATGCATTTTCCTGATGGTAACAGTAGCATAATACATTTTATATCATCTACTTAAAATAACTCAATAAGGAAAGTACAGATTCTTTAACTGGTATAAACACCCATGCATGCAGCAAGACCTCAGTACAAGAACAATTTCCTATTATCACATTTTATGAGAGTTCATATTATTGCCATTCATGGAATCGAATTGTTGTCGCAAACACAGGAGGCCCACACACACAACGAACGAAAGAGTACTGTGCAGACCCGGGAACGAACTCCCACCTAGATTCTTGTGGCCCAATGGCGTTACGTATCGTCATCCCACAAAGGCCGCCCCACAATGGGACCGAAGACTGAATCAATAGGGTTTTAAACCAGGGCGTTACGTATCGCCGTCCCCTGGGATCTTTTACTTCCACGGCGTTATGTATCGCCGTCCAGCAGAAGGGACCGAAGTCCAACCTCACAGAATGCTACTGTTTTCCCTTCATGGCATACACATTCTTATTTATCTTATAGTGACCAGCATGATATTTATCATAATAGACATGCTTTCATTGATTAAGGGGCCAAACAAGCTCACAGTCATGCTTCTCATAATTTAAACATGCTCACAAATATGCTTCTAATAGTTTAAGAGGGCTAAACATTCTTGCAGTCATGTTCAGGTTAGTACATGTTTATCTTTCTAGGCTACACACGCACGGAAAATGATTCATATCTGAAAGTACAGAATTTCTGTGGGCATGAAATTCTTACTGTGGGTTACTAACTTAGCCTTATGCCATTTTCTAATTTTTCAGATTTTTACAAATTAACATGCCCCCTCAAAATTCTCCCTTTCTCAGTTTCTGGAAATTGGGTCTATGCAGCATGTGCACAGACCCCACTAGAACATGCACAGACCTTACTGGAACATGCACAGACCCTGCTTGTGGCCAGGGCTAGACATGCACAGACTTCACTGAAGCATGCATAGACTTTACTTATGATTTGAACTAAACTTGCACCGACCTCACTAGAACATGCACAGACTTCATGCACAGACCTCACTTATGATTTTAACTAAACCTGCACCGACCTCACTAGGACATGCACAAACTTCACTGAAACATGCACAGACTTTACTTATGATTTGAACTAAACCTGCACCGACCTCACTAGAACATGCACAGACCTCACTTATGATTTGAACTAAACTTGCACCGACCTCACTAGGACATGCACAGACTTCACTGAAACATGCACATACTTTACTTATGATTTGAACTAAACATGCACCGACCTCACTAGGGCATGCACCGACCCCACTGGAATATGCACAGACTTTACTATAAAACATGCACAGACTTTACAAAACAAGCACAAACCTTACCATTACTAGACCATGCACAGACTTAACTATAAAACATGCACATACTTTACAAAACATGCACATACCTTACCATTACTAAAGCATGCACATACCTTAAACATGCACAGACTTTATAAAACATGCACAGACCTTAAACATGCACAGACCTTAAACATGCACAGACTTTATAAAATATGCACAGACCTTAAACATGCACAGACATTATAAAACATACACAGACTTTATAAAACATGCATAGACCTTCAACATGCACATACCTTACTATTACCAGAACATGTACATACTTTACTATAAAACATGCACAGACTTTACAAAACATGCACATACCTTACCATTACTAGAACATGCACAGACTTTACTATAAAACATGCACATACTTTACAAAACATGCACATACCTTACCATTACTAAAACATGCACAGACCTTAAACATGCACAGACTTTATAAAACCTGCACAGACCTTAAACATGCACAGACCTTGTAAATAATGCACATACCTTACAAACAACACACAGATCCCTTTTACCTACGTATGGACAAAAGTGCACAGACCATACAAACAATGCACATACCTTGAAAATAATGCACAGACCTTACAAACAACACACAGACCCCTTTTACCTAGGGGCTGTGGGGACTTATGAAACCCGAGAGAACTTAATGAATGACAGAATCAGAATGAACATGATGGTGGTCCCCACATACCCTTAATCCCTCTTTTAGAGTGTAGAAAATTTGTTTTAAAACCATTCTAATACATCATCGACCCCTAAAGTTTGAGGTTAGGTGCCTACCTTTTGAAATATTAGACCGATGATCCGGGGATTAAATTCACACCCCAGATCCACCTAAAGTTTTTTCTTTCGATCCGGGGATGAGATCCACACCCTAGATCCACCAAGACTTCACTGCAGGTTCGCCCTCCTACGCAAAGGCCAAGGTCCCTCACCTCTCTTTCTTTCACCAGGGGAGCCGTAGGTGGTAGAAAATAGAGGATAAGTGTTGCTAAAGGATGGCCACCCCTGAAACCCCCCACCCCCTTATATAGTTTTTTAGGCTTCCCAAGGGTTTATCTACGTCCCTCACGGCTCCAAGGTCGCTAGTTTGAAGAGGAGTTAATGCTAAGCACCCCTTTCGGGTTGAACAGATGTGACCCTATGACCACCGGTCATAAATGCTAGTGGGAGCACTCTTATGTTGGGAATTAGGTTGAGACGTCTTCATATGAAGTCAAGAGGACTTCTTAATCTAACTTTGGGTCATGGTTTCATCAAGTTTCATCAATCCTACCAAGAGTTATGGTTTTCGCAATATTAACATTTATTTCCTTTGTTCCACTCACGACCCTTCGTCTACCTGATCGTAAATGCGAGTGAGCGCATTTTTCTGTTGCGATTTGGGTTGGGGTGTCTTCAGATGAAATCAAGAGGACTTCGTGATCTAAATTTGGTCTTGATTTCATCAAATTTCATCAATCCTATTGCGAGTTATGGTTTTCACAATATTAACATTTATTTACCGTGTTCCAGTTGCGACCCTTCGTCTACCTGATTGTAAATGCGAGTGAGTGCATTTGTCTGTTAGGATTTGGGTTGGGGTGTCTTCAGATGAAATCAAGATAACTTTGTGATCTAAATTTTGGTTTTGGTTTCATTGAATTTCATTATTCCTACCAGGAGTTATGATTTTTCCATTAATTACGTGCGAATTCACCCAACAGTCACACCTCTTAATGACAGCTGGCAGAACAGGGCTCAGAACCGTGGGTTCTGTTGTGAATTGGGTTTCCACCTCAACATATGAATTTGGGCTAAGGGTCCAAGCTTTCTAATGAGCCTACTTTCATCCCATTCTGAACTTTCTACGTTAAGTTACAAATTTTCTAAGGGTTCTTAGATAATCTGTCCAGATTTTTGGCCCGTTTAGTTCATGGGTCCGAATTGTGCCCGATTGGGCTAGTGCCCAATTGGCGGTCATAACATTCTCTCCCCCTTAAAATAATTTCATCCTTGAAATTGAATTGAAAAGAACTTCCCTTCAAGGAAAATTACTTATCGAATAGTTGGGGGTAGTCCTGGCGCATCTTGTCCTCCGGCTCCCAAGTTGCTTCCTCGGAATGAGAATTCCTCCATAAGACTTTCACCAGCCGGATGGTCTTATTCCTTAATACATGTTCATTCCGGTCTATTATCTCGATGGGCTGCTCCACATAAGATAGATCTACTTCAACTTTCAGGGGCTCGTATTCTATCACATTCGAGGCATCTCGGACATATCCCCTAAGCATAGAGACGTGGAAGACCGGATGCACATGTGCCAGAGCGGGGGGATGTGCAAGTCGATAAGCCACCTCGTTGACCCTTTGTAGAATCTTAAAAGGCCAGATATACCTGGGACTGAGCTTGCCCTTCTTCCCAAATCGCATGACTCCCTTGGTAGGAGACACCTTTAGGAATACATGGTCTCCTTCCGCAAATGCCAACTCTCTCCGTCACTGGTCTGCATAACTTTTCTGTCGGCTCTGGGCCGTGAGGAGTCGTTGTCAGATCATGGATATCTTCTCTAACCAGTCTTGCACCAATTGTGGCCCAAATATATGCTTCTCGCCAGCTTCATACCAGCACACCGGTGACCTACATGGTCATCCATAGAGTGCCTCATAAGGTGCCATCCCGATGGCGGAGTGCTAACTATTGTTGTATGCAAACTCTATCAGGGGTAAGTGATCGTCCCAGTTTCCTCTCCATTCAATGCTGCATGCCCTCAGCATATCTTCTAGAGTTTGTATGGTACGCTCAGATTGCCCATCGGTCTGGAGGTGAAATGCTGAGCTAAGCCGCAACTCTGTCCCCATAGCCTACTGCAAACTCTTCCAGAACCTCGCAGTGAATCGAGGGTCCCGATCAGAAATGATGGACAAAGGTGCACCATGCAACCGAATAATCTCAGCGATGAATAATTTCACCAAGGATTCGATTGGAGTTTGCTTGTTGACGGGCAAGAAGTGTGCGATTTTTGTGAACCTGTCCATAATTACCCAGATCGTGTCATGCCTTCTTCTGGTCATGGGCAATATAGACACAAAGTCCATAGTGATTTGTTCCCATTTTCATTAGGCTATTTCAATGGTTTGGAGAGGACCGCCATGTCTTTGGTGCTCAATTTTTACCTGCTGACAAGTGAGGCATTTGGATACGAACTCCGTAATGTCTCGCTTCATTCCCGGCCACCAATACATTCTTTTCATATCTTGGAACATTTTGGTGCTCCCAGGATGGATGGAAAAGTTTGACCCATGAGCCTCTCACATCAAGTCCTTCTTCATCTCCACATCGTCCGGTACAAAAATCCTTCCTCAGAATGCAATCAATCCATCAATTCCCATTTGGAAGTCCTCATTGTTCAGTTGTCTCTGCAATGCCATGTCCTACCTTTGTGCCTCAGTAATTCTATCTAAGTATGCAGGTCTTGCCGATAACCCAGCTAGGAGACCAAACTACATCCCTTTCTTGGGTCGTGATTCGATCACTCCCTCCATCATATCCCACTCTCGATGCAAACTCAGTGCCATCAACTTTCGGCTGAGAGCATCCGCCACCACATTCGCCTTGCCTGGATGGTACTGTAAGGCGAAGTCATAGTCCTTCATTAGCTCGACCCATCTCCTTTGCCTCAAATTGAGTTCCTTCTGGGTGAATATGTACTTGAGACTCTGATGGTCGGTGAAGACCTCAAACTGAACCCCATATAAATAGTGCCTCCAGATACGCAAGGCGTGGACCACTGCTGCCATTTCTAGGTCATGGGTGGAGTAGTTCCTTTCATGGTCCTTCAGCTGTCTTGAGGCATAGGCGATCACCCGGCCATTTTGCATCAGTACGCAACCGAGGCCGATTCTAGAGGCATCTGTATAAACTGTGAAGCCGTCGCCCCCCCGAGGGAGTGCCAACACCGGGGCCATAGTCAAATTTTCCTTGAGCATCTGAAAGCTATCTTCACACTCTCTTGACCAGATAAATTTTGCTCCTTTCTTGGTCAGCTTAGTCATTGGAGCTGCAATGGTGGAGAAACCTTCGATGAACCGGCGATAATACCCAGCCAGTCCAAGGAAGCTCCTAATCTCCATGACTATCTTTGGTGCTTCCCATTTTGTCACTACTTCCACCTTGCTAGGGTCCACCGATATGCCATTCTTGGATATAACATGCTCGAGAAACATGACCCGATCTAGCCATGATTCACATTTGCTAAACTTGGCGAAGAATTTGTTCTCCCTAAGGGTCTGCAGTACCACTCTCAAGTGCTGCCGATGCTCCTCTTGACTGGCAGAATATATCAGGATGTCACCTATAAAGACCACGACAAACTGATCTAGATAGGGGTGAAAAATCTGATTCATATGTTGCATGAATACATCCGGTGCATTAGTCAACCCGAATGGTACTACTAAGAACTCGTAGTGACCATACCGAGTCCTAAAGGCCGACTTCGACACATCCTCGGGCTTGATTCTGATTTGTTGATAACCTATCCTCAGATCAATCTTGGAGAAGACTTTGGCAGATGATAATTGGTCAAACAACTCCTCAATCCTCGGCAGAGGGTACTTGTTCTTTATGGTGACTTGGTTGAGCTTGCAGTAATCAATGCATAGCCGCATGGTCCCATCCTTCTTCCGCACGAACAAGACTGGTGCTCCCCATGGGGGCACATTGGGCCGGATGAACCCTTTGCCTAGTAACTCTTGCAATTGCCTTTTGAGTTCAGCAAGTTCTGCTGGAGCCATTCGGTATGGTGGAATAGAGATGGGTGCGGTGCCTGGTACTAGCTCAATAGAGAACTCTGTCTCTCGAGCTGGTGGTAATCCTGGTAGATCCTTGGGAAACACATCAGGAAATTCTCGGACTATGTCCAAGTCCTCCAAAATCTTGACGGAGCCTTCTTCAAGCACCACACTGGCTAAGAAATAGTCACATCCTCTGTTGATCAGCTTGGCGGCCCGGATGGCTGATACCATCATTCTTCCCGACTTGTCTTTAGGGCATTGAAAGAAGAATGTCTCCTTCCCCGATTTCTAAAAAATCACTCTCTTCTGATGGCAGTCCAAGAGAGCGCAATGTTTGTCTAACCAGTCCATCCCCAGAATGAGGTCAAAGGCATTCATATCTAGGATGTATGCTTCCCCCAGCAATATCCTCCCATCGATGTTGACTTCTATAGTGGGGATCACAAGCTTGGTGTGGACTTGTTTCTCGATTGGTATGCTAACTATAATTTCACCGAAGAATGTGGCTTAGGGTCGGTTCTTTAGTTGGTTGGTAAAACTAGTGGATATGAATGTGTGTGTAGCCCCCGGGTCAAACAAGACTTTTGCATAAAAATTATCCACAAGGAGCGTACCTTCCGCCACGGTCGGGGTATTGCGTGCCTCTTCTTGCATTAGTGCATAGACTCGCCCTTTGTATTGAATTCTCTCTTGTCGAGAAAATGGCTTTTGCTGAGCCTTCTTGGGGCAGTTCTTCGCAAAGTGTCCGCCCTCGCCGCATTCATAACATTTGCCTTCAGTCCTCCAACATTCCCGTCCCCGATGGTTGCGTCCGCACTGGATGCAATATGGAATACCCGGTCCGCCCCTCGGAACCAGTTCTTGGCGCCCCACCTTTTCCTTGTCTCGCCTCCCTACGGCCTGCATAGGCCTTTTGCCCGATGACTTCTGCTCCTCGGCGAACCTTGTATTTTCTTGCTCGGCTAGATGAGCAAGCCTCAACGCCATTGGGTAGGAGCCCGGGTCTTGGGTTGCGACATAGCATCGGACATTGCTACGCAGTCCATTGATAAATTTCTTCACCTTCCGACGCGCATCATCAAATATGTGTGGAGCATATTGGCCCAGAGCTAAAAACTTGGCCTCATAGTTGGCCACCGACATGCTCCCTTGCTCAAGGCTTAGAATTTCTTGCTCCTTCGCATGTCGCACGTGCTCGGGAAAATACTTCTCTCGGAAGATAGCCAAGAAATCCTCTCATAGTATGTCGCCATCGTGGTAGTCTGCGAAGGTGGTCCGCATCTTTGCCTTCCACCACAAGTCGGCCTGGTCTTGTAGAACATAAGTCGCCAGGTTCTCCTTCTCCTCTTCGGGACACCGCATTGTGCGAAACTTCTTTTCCATTTCATTGAGCCACGACTCAGCCACTTCTGGACGGCTCTCCCCTTTAAAGATAGGAGGCGCCAGCCTTAGGAACCGATCAAGTGCCGGCAAGTTGTGACGTGGTGCGGCTGCGGGCTGCTGCAACATTTGTTGCTGCATGGCCTGCATCAACCCTTGGAAGCTCTGCATGAACCCTTCCAGGTTGACTCCTGCATTGGGCACCTGCCCACCGCCAATTGCAGGGGCATGGACAGCCCCATCATGTGCCCCATTTGGGTCATCTACTCTCGATCCCCTCTCATCTGCCTGGGGAAGATCTCTTTGCCTTCTTGGTGGCATGGTTCTGAAAAAAAAACATACAATAGTTTAGGTGACATGTTTTAAATGGTTCCAGACATACTCTACCCTTTACCCACTCTAACCTATCACTTCCTCCACTATGGAGCATCCGAAATGGTTGTAACCATGGTTTGTCTCTCGTGCTCAGATACCACGTTGTAACGCCCCGGAATCCGATCCCCAAATTTTTGGAGATATTTTTTTTTCTTTTCTTTCTTTTATCAGACACCAAAGCAATCACTTCGTACGTATCATGGAAGCACAATATTATGTAACATACATACATTTACATGAGAGAGAAACCACATGTTACAAGAAATGTAGATAAGCATTTCCATCATTCATAATCTCCAAAAAGAGTACAGGTTCACGTTCCAAATTACACATGAGCTCACATGGGCGTTTCACCCCACACCCTACATATGGCAATACATTTGACCGCAGCGTACCCAGACAGATGGTGCTAACTCTATTCCTCTGCTGCTGCCTCCACCTCAACCTCCTGCCCTATATTTCCTGAAAAACGTGTGTCACATGGGTGAGTGTGACGCTCAGTAGGCATCCTAAACAAACTGGGATCAACTTTGCATCTATATAATCATTTATATGCATTTTCCTGATGGTAACAGTAGCATAATACATTTTATATCATCTACTTAGAATAACTCAACAAGGAAAGTACAGATTCTTTAACTGGTATAAACACCCATGCATGCAGCAAGACCTCAGTACAAGAACAATTTCCTATTATCACATTTTATGAGAGTTCATATTATTGCCATTCATGGAACCGAACAGCTGCCGCAAACACAGGAGGCCCACACACACAACGAACGAAAGAGTACTGCACAAACCCGAGAACGAACTCCCACCTAGATTCTTGTGGCCCAGTGGCGTTACGTATCGCCGTCCCACAAAGGCCGCCCCACAATTGGACTGAAGACTGAATCAATAGGGTTTTAAACCAGGGCGTTACGTATCGCCGTCCCCTGGGATCTTTTACTTCCACGGCGTTACATATCACCGTCCCACAGAAGGGACCGAAGTCCAACCTCACAGTATTCTGCTGTTTTCCCTTCATGGCATACACATTCTTATTTATCTTATAGTGACTAGCATGATATTTATCATAATAGACATGCTTTCATTGATTAAGGGGCCAAACAAGCTCACAGTCATGCTTCTCATAATTTCTAAGGGTTCTAGTGTGAAGTGGGTTTCCACCTCAACATACGAGTTTGGGCTAAGGGTCCAAGCTTTCTAATGAGCCTGGTTTCATCTCATTCTGAACTTCCTACATTAAGTTACAAATTTTCTAAGGGTTCTTAGATAATCTGTCCATATTTTTGGCCTGTTTAGTTCATGGGTCCGAATTGTGCCCGATTGGGCTAGTGCCCAATTAGCGGTCATAACACCCATCCCCATCGGTGCGCACATCTTCATCCGAACTACCTGAAAAGGATTGAAAAGTAGGGGTGAGCAAAAAACTCAGTAGGATTTTATATCTCTATCGCCAGGCATAGTTAAAGTGATTAATCATTTTATCAGGAACAATACTGGGATAAAAGAACAATAATAAGTAAATGGAAAGCGATAGATAAAAAAAAGAAATACAGATTTCCATGTAAGGGACAAGCACAAGTATAACAAGAACTTTCCATGAGATTACAAGTAAGTGATAAATTGAATTGGCCATAACAAGCACGCATGTCATGTCACGCAAGAAATTTGAGTGAAGTAGAATGTCATAGACCAATCACGCTAGTCATGCACTTCGGTGAAATACCACACCTTGTCATTACAAACTCCCCGGGACATAAGTACTTTCAGGCGCTCCTCCCAGGACCAGACCGGGCCCTTATGATGCGTTGGCATTGAAGGGTTGGATCATAGATCCCCAATCTAGACATTCACCACATTAAATGGCCAAGAATTCCAAGGTTTAAGCTTAGGAACTTCCTTCTAAGATCAAGAGAAATTGGAATAGATATCATGTGAAATGATTGGAGGGTCCAAAGTGATCAGTTCAAGGCCATCCTTGATACGACTGCTGTCACAACAAAACATGGAAAACACGTTCAATCTCATCATTAACGGTCAAAAATTGGGCCGCTAGGATGAGTCTAACGGTCTAGCCTTAGACTGCATAGGGTCGAGTATTACAATGCTTTCAATTGGACAAAAGAAAAAAAATCTCAATTCAGCCTGAGACAGAATGGGTCCAAACTAGAGTTCAGCCCACGAAGCTAAAGTCAACAGAGAGGATTTAGCCAGGTTAGATTTGATTGGGTTCAAGAATCTGACTAACCCAAGACTATTACTAACCATGCCAAGGAACAACTAATGGTCTAACCCTGGGCCGCGAAGGGTCTCTTAGCGGTCTCAAGGTGGGCCGCTAGGGGTTCAGAACAGTCCGGATATTGGACTGGCCCAAAACACAAATCAAATCAAGTCCGTAGGTTCTGGTCTTTGGGGTACAACCCGCCCGGCGTCTTGGTGGAAATCCCAGGCTCACGGGGACTTACGGAGGTCTCATAATAGTGATCCTAGTCTGATGGAAGGAATATCCGGTGGAGAGTCCCAACTATTATAAGATTGAGGCTATATAAAACCACGGAAAATGGAAACGGTGCGGTCAGTCAACTCCACCGGAGTGGTATGACTGTCAAATAATGCTATCAGAACTCAATGTAAGCAATTTATGAATAGCATGGTTTAAGATTACAAGGTTAATATCCAAGTTTTACCAATTTCACATGATCATTCTACTTATGATAGTTAAAGTAACTTTCATGTAGATAATGAAAATTTAATGTCTATAACCATGATACTAAGCTAATACTTCGTTTTGCATAGTTCCTGATCAAACTATCATATTAACCAGGGTAAATTTCTAGTTAAAACGCATAAAACAAGTTTAACATCTCACTGGCAGAAGTCAAAAATGGTCTATGTATGTGTCGCCTGAGGGCACTAAACGGGCTATCGTAGGGCCGTTTATCATTAGAAATATATATATATATATATATTAAAAACGCAGGGGGCTAAGCGGTCTATCCTTAGGCCGCCAGACTCTGGAAACGGTCTATTGTACGACCGCTAATGGTCTAGCGGTCCCTGGTAGGATCGTTTACCAACCCGAGACTCCGCCGACGGCGAACCTCAACACACCACGATTAAAACTCCAATTTCAAGCGTTAGGGTGAATAAAAATAGGAGAAAACACTACCATTAGAAAGAGCATTCAAAATCGCATAAGATCACATGCTTCCATTAAAATTTAAAGTGACTTAATTAAACATAAAACAAGTTAACATGGAAATTAACCTTTCAGGTATACCTTTGAGTAATTATTGAAATTCGATCAACATGGTGTATGAAAGTTGGGCAATTAGGTATCAATGGAAAGAACTCACGGAGATGAGCAAGATGATATATTTAATTATTAATTCAACCTGAGAGATACCTACCTTTAATCGCTTGGAAAGAGGAAGAAGAAAGGGGGGTCGTCGGAACCCTAATCCGGTCGCTCCTAGAACACCCAAATTCACCCTCGTCCGGTCACGATCGATTACGCCACCCGCCGCTGGAGCAAATAGGGTCTCAGGAGGTCGAAAGCCCTCTATTTAAAGAATCTATGGATGCCTCAAGCGATCGAATTCGGGTGGAGAGTCCAAAGAGGAAAAATGGTGAAAATTTAGGGGAAACTCTCATCCGCCGCCGCCGCCGCCGCCCATGGAAGGCTCTAAAATTTAGGTTTTCGGAGGAGAAATGATGCCCTATATTTGGGCTAGGGTTTGGTTCCAATCAGGGCCCAATTGGGCAAAAATTTGGGTCTGATTAAGGATGATTAGTTTGGGCTTTCAAAACAACGATTTTCAGCTTAAATTTTGAAATTCTGCCTTAATCAATTTTATTCCGGGTTCCATCCTGAAGACAAAATCGCTGAAAATTAAATTTTACACAAAATACATATTTTTTCTATATTTTAATAAAATTTTTAAAAGTTGAGCTAAGAAAATAATTAAATAATATGGTGATATTATTATTAAAATTCAGGATGCTACAGACCCGATCCGCTATCTCTTAGAAAAGCCCGTCCTTTCTAGTAGGTTAACTCGCTGGCAGAGCTTCCTCTCTCAGTTCGATATCACATTCGTTGTTCAGAAGGCGATCAAAGGATATGACATCGCTGAGCATCTTGCCCATCTTCCTATCTTCTGCACAGATTCCATTCAGGATGATTTTCCTGATGAGCATATCTCTGTTCTTACCCATCATCCCTTTTGGTCTCTGCACTTCGATAGTGTACTCAATTCCCAAGGCCGAGGGATAGGTGACATCCTGCTCACTCCGGAAGGGGTGACGATTCCTTTTGCTTATCAGCTACGTTTTCCTGCTACCAACAACATCGCCGCGTATGAGGCTCTCCTATCCGGATTGAAGCATGCCTACCTCTCAGGCGCGCGATATTTAAACATCATAGGAGACTCTCAGCTCATCCTGTGGCAGGTTCTGTCCACTAACCGCACCCGTGACCCGAAGCTCAAGCCATATCATGATTTGGTCACTCTCTTGGCTAGGTAATTCCGTAAGTTAATCTACATCCATACTCCTCGATCCCAGAATATTCTTGCGGATGCGCTGGCATCGCTCACTTCCTCCCTATCTTTTCCTCTCAGTCAAAGCACCGAGACCATCATCGTCCAAAGATTGGACGTACCCTCTCTTCAGGATCCTTGGTTCGCCAACCTTAGGAAGACTGTGGAGGCTAGGGCTGAGAAGGAAGATTTGAAGGAAGTATCCCTAATAGAATTGGAAGAGATCTTGGAGGAAGAAGAGTTGTCATGGTATCATGAAATCGAGCTATATTGCAAAGATGGATCGTTCCCTGAAGGGACAAAAGCCAAGCAGCGTAAGGCTATCAGAAGAGCCGCCTCGAGGTATATTATCATTGCTAGAGAATTATACAGGCGCGCTCTTAATGGAATGCTCATGAGATGCCTAGATGATGATGAAGCTTGGAAGGTGACTGAAGCAGCCCATTCTAGTGAGTGTGGAGGTCATGTTAATGGCCAGGCTCTAGCAAAGAAAATCCTTAGGCAGGGATACTATTGGCCCACTCTAGAGGAAGATTGCTCCCTCTATGTCTGGAGGTGTCTTAAGTGCCAACTCCATGCTGATAAAATCCATGCTCCAGCTTCATCTCTTCATCCTCTCTCTACTCCCTGGCCATTCTCTATGTGGGCTTTCGACATTATTGGTCCGCTCGGTGATCCCAACTCTCAGATCAAGCAGAAATACTTTATCCTTACCGCCACTGAGTACTTCACCAAATGGGCCGAAGCAGAGGCGTACGCAAAGATCAAAGAAACCACGGTGTGCCGCTTCATCATGAAGAATATCATCTCACGGTTCGGAGTGCCAAGCAGCATCGTCACCGATAATGGATCCCAGTTCATCTCTCAAGAGCTCCAGGACCTATGTAAGAAGTTCAATATTACATTGCATCATTCATCTCCATATTATCCTCAAGGTAACGGTCAAGCCGAGGTCACTAATAAAACCCTTCTTATAATCATAAAGAAAACATGCGAATCTCACAAATTTTCTGATTGGCCTGAACGATTAGTGGAAGCTCTATGGGCTTACCGTACCTCCGTCTGTACTCCTACGAGGCAAACCCCCTATGCTCTCACTTACGGGATGGAGGCAGTGCTCCCATATAAGATCTTAATCCCTTCCCTAAGGGTACAACTCGATAAGGAACTTAGTCTCGATGAACGTCGAGAGGCGTTGCTCGTCCAGCAAGAACTCTTAGATGAGAAGAGGATGAATGCGGCCGATCACGTGTCCGTTTATCAAAGAAGAGTTTTATGTTATTTTCAAAAGAAGGTAATTGAACACAAATTTCAAGTAGGTTATATAGTTTTGAAACGAAAATTCATTCGGTCCGGAGGCCCCAGGTCCAAATTGCGACCTAACTGGGAAGGTCCGTTTGTCGTTAGAGAGGCTTATGTAGGGAACACATATCGCTTAGTCAACGCAGAAGGTGAGGAGAAGTCTCGCACTTGGAATGTGTTGTATCTTAAGCGTTTATTTCCTTAGAGTTAGGCTAATGAAAGCCCGGTAGCAAGCTGTCCCTTTTCCTCAATCACGAAGGAGGACCCCAAGTTTGGCAAATCACACACTTCACGACGTCCCTGGTCGGGTTCCCCAATGATGTAAACACCGTTTCTCCTTGTCCATGCATGGGGGAAGTCAAGGTCCATGTCCGTTTCTCTCCTCGGCTAAATCTAGGGGCAAGAGGTATATAAGGGGGCGATGACTAATCTAGACACCATGATGAGAGAAGGTCTCAAATAGGGGCAATCCGTTATGACCTGATTCCGCAAGAAAAGAGCAATATATCAAAAGAAAAGAAGGAACAACAGTCATGGCAAAAAAATAACAAAATATATTTCAAAAGTCCCTATCTCGAAGTCCAAAGCTCCAAAAATAAAAAAAAACTAGGTATAGCAAGAGTGGCAGTACAGTTTCCCGTGGGACATTATGAGCCTAATCGTTTGCATGCCTAGGGAGGATAAAGGTTCAATGACGGACACAAAGCCCTGACGCAACGGATCGAATCTCTGAAAGGATTATCATGAAAAAGGACTCAAACTCTAAAACCTCTACACCTGGCCTAAGCTTATCCCCTGAATTCTATTTTTCTTTTAGGACCTGACAGTACCCTGGGTATGACCTTGGTAGAAGTACCGTTACGTAGATTGGCCCTGGCCTGGGATTGTCACCTCAAAAGCACGCCAACTTTAGGAGATTCTTAGTGATACAAGTAGGGCTCTTATTGCCGGGACGGAATTTGCCTAAAAATTGATGATATTTCAAAATCTAAAAAAATAATATATGTCAAAATCCAAAAAAATGATATATGTCAAAAATCTAAAAAATCAGATATTTTAAAATTAAAAAAATGATATATTTCAAAATCAAAAAAAAATCAGATATTCAAAAACCCACAAAAATCAAATGTTGTCAAAATTCCAAAAAATACCATCATCATTGCATAGCATGCATTGGCATTCATATTCATTTCATTTTTCACCTATTTAATAAGGCTCCACCCCTTGACCAAATATGAAGAAATGGTCATTCTCTAACTTGCTGCAGGCAAGGGGTTGACTCTAAGAACATATTTGACTTATTTTCTTATTTGAATGTGTGCAAACGCAGATTTAATGCACTCAAGATTCAAAGCTCGCAGGATTTCCTATCTCTGGGTCCCTTACGGTCTACTATTAGACCGCTAACTCCTATGGCGGTCTATCTGGAGACCATTTTCCTCGTCCGAGAGCCAAAACTCTCAGTTTCTCTGTGCGTTGTCCCTCGTGGTCTCTCGATAGACCGTTATCCATATTCTGGTGGTCTAAGCACGACAGCTATGCATACCCGAAAGCCAAAACTCTCAGAGTTTTCCTGAGCGTTGCTCAGGCGGTCTATCGTTAGACCGTTAGGAGTGGTTAGTGGCCCAATTCTAGGCCATTTGTCAGATAGAAAGCCCTGCTTCATTCAATCAATCATGCCAAATCACGAGTCCATTGCACATCTTTTCAAACAACCTTCTCATTTATTCATCCAAGGTTCATTATACATCATTCTTTCAAATAAAAATGCAAAGATTACAGCAAAAAAGGTCAAAATACATTCAATTTCTTGTCCGCGCAAGGTCGGATCTTGCGCAATTCGTTCACATAAGCACGATATTCCTCTTCATTCTCCACTATTTCTGCTTGCAAGGTGCGTACCCGACTGACCTCCCACATGGTTAGAGCGCTCCGCACTGCTAGCTCGTCCTCCTCAGTCCCGATCTTCCTAGCTTGAAGGGAGGGTAGTGTGGTAATGCAGAAACCGTAGTACGGGACAACCTGATCTGTAAGTAGCATCGGTGTGGGTTGTAGATCGCCAAGGTAGTATTCCCCACAAGCTGAAGATCTAGGCCCGGTTGCCGAAATAATATGAGGGTGGTGCCTTGAAGTGCTCTTGGTCGCATCACGAACTTGTCGGTTAGCAAAGTGTTGAGATAGAGGTGCTAATCATCCCGCATTTTCTTGTCCGCCGTTTGGCACTCAACCTATGAAGAAAATCCAGATGCACCTCCTATAAAGGATATAGGGTGGCTCATGAATATGTGGCTAGCTAAAGACATGTCCTCCTTGGGTAGAAACTTAAGTCTCACTCCCATCCAACACTCAAGGATGATCATTGACCCGAAGAGTGGCCCCCTTAGACAAGCTGAACTAAGGCCTTCATAAAGGTGAGAAAGAATGGCTTGAGAGATAGATAAACTCCGCCACAACCCACTAATAATGCTGGGGTTTTGGATGTCCAAGAGGTGGTCGGTGGTGGTGAAAAGAAAGACCCCGCATAAGAAAATTGAGGTAGCCTTGGCTATGGCCTCAAATCTCCCGCTCTTGTTCTTACAATAAGCGGTGATCCATTGAGCCATGGGTATTAAATGGACATGGCGCGGGCTGATCATGATCCAAACATCTTTTGGGTTGTGAATGAAATTCCCTAATATGAGTGATGGGTCTATAGGCTCCATCGTATGGCTCACTGAGTCTTCATCCCCCGCCTTAGTCTTAGGAAGGGCTAGGTAGGTCTCTACCTCTTCTAGTAGGACAGTGGCCTCAAAGGTTGGGAATATGAATGTATGTGTTTGAGGATGCCATAATTCTACAAGAGCTGAAATGCTTGGCCAATTTAGGAAGATTTTCTAGAATTTTTTTGCTAGAACCACTAAAGGGTGAAGGTGCCATGCCCTTAGGATGGAAAGGACCTCTAAAAGAAGTTCCTTTATCAAGGGAGCCACCCATTTAAGGCTAGAGTAGCATCTGTTGAGTGAAGGGCCCGGATTCAGAGGGGGGGTGAATGAATCCCAAAGGAAATTTGCCCAATTTGAAACTAAGATCTTGATTAACACTGAACTTACAAAATCTTGCTGAAATAAAACTTTGATTCAGTAATGCAGGTGTTCTAGCAAGATCCACACTCAAGCACTCAATGGGTCAGCCTAATGCGAGCACAAATAGTGTTTTAGAAGAACAGAATGCAGTAAATCAGCTTGATCTTAAATAGACGTTCTAACAAGACACAAGATAGAACACTTAACCTGCATGCCCAGCAAACCCGACGATTCTAGGCGATCAAACTGATCTTAAGCATTCATTCACCGTGGCTTAAAGGCAATTAGGTCACGATCCTAAACATGCACTTAATAACTTCAGAGAAGAAATCAGATCATAATGCACAAGGGGTTTTAGGTGGTTCGGTCATCAGACCTACATCCACCCCACACTCCAACCCGAGTGTTGCTTACTGCTGCCTCATAGCTTGAAACCGCTGGGAACCACAGCTTGCCTACAAACGCTGCCTGACAGCTTGAGCCAGAGGAACACACTCCTCTCTTCTTCAAACCCAGATGGAACCGCTAGTGACACCCAGTCACCAGCAACCAGAGACCCAAGTCTCTCTTCCCCTGAATCCACAGGAGGAAACCCGACCTCAAAACAGAGAATCAGAAAACATAGTTAAGAAGAAGAGCAGCAAGGGAAAATAAACCAAAAGAAAATGAAAAGAAGTATAGCTCTCGTAGGAGCAGATTAATCTAGATCTGATCCAAAGAACCGACAGTTAGTTGGACACTGCCTGCTTTAAGCTCTATCACTCTCTCTTCACAAAATCTTCTCTCAGCATAAATGTTCGACTTAGGTTTTCTATTTTGGTTCACAACACTCTTCTCACAATTTTTTTTTCTTCTTCCACACTTTCTTCTTCTCTTCTCCTGGTCTGTGTATATCCTTCCTACCCCATTTCCTCAGTATATATATATATATATATATATATATATATATATATATATATATATATATACACACACACTCCAGAGGCCTGGGCGAGAGGATAACACGTTTCCCGCCTTAAAGGCTGGAGCACGTGTTGGAACATTCTGGAGCTCTATCTTCCTCAGATCATGTGACAATCACCCTGGTGAATGCACATACAGATTGTCAGAAAAGAGATAGTCATTTTATCACACACTTAGCACAATTCGTATCAGTGTAATGAGTAAGAAGACAGAAACTGCACTGAGTAGAAGTTCCCAAATCAACAGTTGCACTGACTTGCAACAAGGTGAACAAGAGGTTACACCGAGTTGAAGTGAGCCAAAGCGAGAGACGCACTGACTTGAGAAGATGCATGACGTCATTAGCACAGACCATAGATTCTGATCATGCAACAGATATGCACGGACAGGAAGCAACAAAATGCAAAGATGTACTTACTTGATTTTTCCAGAGAGAAAAATTTGCATCGAATCAAGGAATAAGCATCGACTAAGACGGGCAAGAAAGGCACCGATGTGAAATGAAGCAAACGTTGCACCAATCTACTTTAGCTGTCTACAGGACTTGCACCGAGTAGAGTTCCAACGCCTTTGACTAACCAAGAGATGCACCACTAGGTGCAGATCAAACCTTGCACCGAGAATGGTAATGCAATAGAAGATGCACCGACTTCACGTTATTCAGAAGCTAAAAATATGCACTGAGTCGGGATATGTAGTCCAAGCAGGAGCTGCACCGAGATGGCAAAGTGAGATACAAGACAAAGCTTGCACCGAGATGCATTTGCACTGAGATGACAAAGATAGATACAAGTCAAAGCTTGCACTGAGATGGATTTGCACTAAGATGAAGAGTGAAATGCACTGGTACAAAATGAGGTGACTAATACAGTGCGTGCTGGTAAAGAATTGCACTGACCCACAAATTGCACCGACCCCTGGAGGTGAGATGCAAGGGCAAGGAATGCACCGACCTTGATGCGCATGATGCATTTGGATGCACCGAGAAAGAAGCTAATCGACAGAATGTGGGCATGAATAGAAACTTGCACTGAGGCAAGCACTTATGCGTGAAGTGCAGAACTAAGCGAGAGTTGCACCGAGCAAGATTATGAGCGAGACACTGTATGCACTGACTATGACTTGGTCTATGAAATAGCATGGACCACATGGACCATACACAACAGATAAAATTGGAGAAATAAAGCACCAACAGCTGAGCATGATTCATCAGAAAGTCACTATCAAGACTAGGGTTTCTAGACATGAGCAATCCATCATGCAAACAGTTCACAAGAATTAATTAGATATTCTAATCAGATGCACTGACCACAATTCTATCACACATGACTCAGAAATTGTCATTATCAAAACCAGCGTTCCAATAATCTCCCCCTTTTTGATGATGACAACCTAATGAGTCATGTATGATGATTCACATAATGAATTAATAAAATTCAATTTCTGTCATACATATAGCAACCACTATTTCAGCACAAAAAGCAATAAGAATCAGGTGTAAATAGTTACCAACCAGAACTCTAAGATTCATCCAAAAACTTAAAGTCATCCATAAGGAAGGTTTAAAGTTATCCACACAAAAAAGTTTAAAGACATCCACCATCCACACAACAAAAAAAATTTAAAGTCATTAAAACAACATCATCAAAAACCATCATCAGCAGATCACAACTACATGACATTTTCTCTTCCCCTTTGTCATTATCAAAAATCGTGGGAGCTTCTGGGGTCTCTCGGATCTCTGGGAGGAGCAGAAATTGAGCTTTCTCATTGAGGGGGTCTGTCCAGGATGGAATTCCGAAGAGACTGCAGGGAGTTGGATAGCTGCTCGAAGCAGTAGAAAATAGTGCCGCTAATACTAGCCGAGAGAGAGGACATATCTTCTCACTCTGTTAAGATACTTTCAAGTCTGGCTACAACAGTATCAACTGCAGATTGAGCTTTTTCCAATGCTGTATGGATCTCCTGTTGACCAGTGAGGAAGGGATGATCTCATCTTTGCAAGCTCAATGTTGATATCGTAGGTTTTGTCAAGGATAGTGACAAGGGTCTTGTAAGAAGTGGTATGAGTGCTTTGGACACTGCTAACCGCCTCTCCTATTCTATTAATCAGACCTAAGAGCTTTCCTAAGAACTCTTGCATCGTATCATCTACCCTCCGTTTGTCAGCCACAAATTGTGTCTACTGCGTATTCACTCTGTGCTCTAGAAGATGTAGTCTTGTGCTCATTTTGTTCAGATAAAGGTTTGTGTACAGAAGCTGGGAAGATAGCATCTTACTCTGATTTTGAGCCAAGGTTGTCAGATTGTTGAGCAGATTAGAAATATTCGGCTCACTATTGGCTTCAGTTGAACTTGCAGACGGAGTGCTTGATTCAGGATACTCGACATTGTAAACCGGGTGTTCTTCCTCAAAAAGTTGTGTATCCTCGGCAATAGGTTCAGCTGTTTCCTTAGACACTACAGAGCAATAAAGATCAATCAATATCAATGCTTTCCCAAAAACTTTTTCATCTCAGAGACCCCCCAAAAAAATTTTACCAGTTCAGAATGCTCTGCGGTCAGCTCAATATCATGAGTATCCACTAAAGGCAGAAGAGCAAACTTCGATTTCTAGAAAACATATCAGCTTTACGAGGGGATTTTGTGTACCTTTGTTTCCAGAAGATTCACCCACTATCTCTTTTCCTTTTCTTTTCTTTCCTTCGGGGACTTCTTCGCTTTTCTCAACCCTTGCTTCCTTGAGAGGGACGAGCTCATCGGCCTTCCTTTTTCCTTGGGCATCTCCAGTAGGCCCCTCCTTGCTTTTGCTCTCATAATCATTTTCTCTTTCGGACATGCTGATGTCTTGAGTTGGCGGTAGCTGCTCCTCTGACACCTCTTCCTTCCCCTTATTCTTAGTTGACGGAGTGGACATCACAGAAGTTTGTGATTGAGATGAGGACGTCCTCTTTCGAGAATGACAAGGGTGGATGCTGAACCAGGTGATAGTCACGTGAAAAGGTGAGAAGCAGAAACGGCGGAGAAGAAGACCTCAAGCGGGAAACTGGAGAGACGCTTACGGCGGGAAGTCTTGAGAGAGGGAATGAACTGGCTTGTAAAAGGGCGGAAGTTCAATCGGCACTTTTAGGGTTAAACAATATATAGAATACATTATCCCCCCTTTATTTTTTGATGTACACTTTATCCCCAAACTGCCCCTCTCGTGTATAAAATATTTTTTCTTCACCTCCTTTATGGTCTTTGGCGTATTAAACTTATATCTTATATGTTTATCGCTCAAAGGTTCATCTTTTAACGCATACTCAAAGGAGATAAACACTTTTAGTCAGAGATCAATGTCCAGTTAATAAAAAAATCACCAAAGTAACTCATTATTTTCATAAGATAAAGCTGGTTTTCAGACATATGTCTTATATTGTGTTTTAAGTTCAGTTTCAGCCCCTGAGGTAGAACCAGAGTCAACCATATCTATTCTTTCTTTTGCCCCCCCCCCCCCCTTTTTTTAAATTTTTTAAATTTTTTTTTCATTGGAGCATTCCAGTAAGAGTGACCTTTTTACACAATGAGAAATATTTATTAGACACCAGAAACCCTGGTTACTCAGCACAGTCTACGTTCTTGCCTCTTTTTATGAACAGAGATAGCTTATTTCTTCATGACATACATTTCTAGATTTCTTTGATCTAGACGACTAGTTTCTCAGAAATTTGCCATTGCTCTGCCATTAACGTTTATTTTACTTGATGGCGTATTCCCTGGTCTACTTCATATTAGCTTGGAAGTATGATTTAAAAACACTTTATAAGACATTTTCTTCTACCAGATTATCTCAAAACTCATGAATTTGAGATTGATGACTTTTATTAGGTTGGACTTTTCCAGTCATTGAGAGTGTTTTCAGCTCCAGTGAAAATGCTTTCAAGAGTTCTCTTGAACAATTAACTATAAGATATAATCTTTATAGGCCGAAGATCACTCAATAGGGAAGACCAACATTTTCATACACTACAGGGAGTGGTTTTTGGTCATAATAATGCACGATGGAAAAGGATAATAATGTTCCATATATTGCTCCCCCTAAGTGTCAGCCTATGGGAAAGGAATTTAGATGAGAAGAGATGGATCATATGTTGATAATAAAGATGAAGGATGAAGAAGTGAGCTTTCCAACGACATTAGAGTAGAGGTCCAAATTGGTGTAGAGTTGCAGACTGCTTTAATCCAAAAATATCCTCAGTCCATTCTTGACCCAAACACTTCTGATCAGACCTGACAGTTTCAGCTCAACATCTCATCTTAAACACCACTGCTTTCAAACTCATAATGTGCACCAACAACTTCATTTCCGCTCAGAACGGTTCAGCTCCCCCTCACTGAGTACTAATGGTCCATAATTAGGCAGCACTTTATTTTTCTTACAGATAGAGAGAGGTATATACATGTTTTATTTCTAGACTCTTATGCAAACGTTCAAGAGACTCCTTTTAGATTTTCATAATAATGTTCTGTGCGAAGAGCTAACATGGAGAGAGTGTGACAATTCATGTAGTAACAATTCAGAAACACTCTTATTATTTGCACGCATTTATCTAGAACATATAACTTTAGTACGATTGGAAGACTGACCTGAATAGAAATCCAGGTATGGGGTTTTCTCCTTCGAATGCCATGGCTTAGTTACCCCTTTATTTCATTCCACGGCATACCTGCAAGTTAGAACTTTATTTGGCATGGGCAGGTACCCAAACGGTCTTGGGTCCTGCATGGTTAATAGCACCTTTGATGGGTGCTTTCCATAACTTTTGGGCCTCTGTATCATCATGTATCATTAAAGAGTAATCATTCATCATGTGTCCAATTCACCGACAATAATAACAGAGAGCATCATGCTTTGATTTCTTGTTGTGCATATAATTATTTGCATGGAGTTTTTGTGCAGGTGCATACTGGTTTCTATTTTTATCATGGAAGTTGTTCCTGTTGATCTTACCAAACTTGTTTTCCTTAACAGGATGTCTAGCATGTTTGAAATTTGCCCGCCTATTTTGAAGGTGCCAACAGTCCTTGACTGTATGACCATGCTTTCTATAGTGAGAGCATTTGAGAGAATTTCTTCTGAACGAGCCTGACCAGCATTCAGTGGCCTTGTGACCAATCTTATTACAGTTAAAGCAAGTGATGTGCTGGTTCATTGAAACAAATTTGCTCTTATTAAAACCATGTTGACTTGCAGGGAATTTAGCATGATATAAATGAGATCTTTCCTTACCATTTCCAAACCAGCAATGAGTAGTAGCGTGTCCTACTTTACCACAATTAGAACATGTGACACTCTTTTTCTGAATGACAGAGAACTTGACCTGAGGGTCCCTAGCATGCATTTTTCTAGCATTTAGATCATCTGATTCCATTAAGTCACATTCATGCATCAAGTGACCAATCTTGTGACAGTAATAACATTTCATGAGTTCCCTTTTATGTGCATGTCTAGGTGTATCAGTGTGTTTTACAGCATGCACATTTTCAATATGAGTGTGATTCAATCCTTTCTTCACATGACTGGCCTTTTTCATTTTTCTAGTTTGTTTCTGATTTTTCTGAACATTGGGTTGTTTATTTTCTAAGGTGGTGGCTACATTTGATGCTTTGATAAATGATGTCATTAGCTTATTTTTAAAAACCTTTTTGTTGACATTGTTGTAGCCTAACCCTTCCTTTTGAGCATTCACCTTAACTCTTAGCAACCTGTCCAGATTTTCTTGTCCCTCAACAAATTTAGATAAAACTCTGTTCAAATCCTGAATTTTGTTTTCAAGAGATACAATGTGTATTTCATAACTAGCAATCTCTTGATCACTGCAATTAACAGCTTCATTCAACACTTTGTTGACATTTTTGTATACTTCGATCTCCTTTCTCAGCTCATCAACTTTTCCAGTTTCGTTTGTACATATGATTTTCCCTTTTTCCAATGTAAGAAGTCTTTCAGACATGGCATTGTTCAACAGTTTTAAAATTTCAATTTCTTCTTTAAGCTTATCATTTTGAACCAACTCATTTATTAGGAGCCGATCTTCTGAATTGACCTCATGCTTTCTTCCATTTTCAAATTCCTTCATTTCTCTTTGCTATTTTTCAACCTTTTTCTACAACTCCATGTTTACAGATTTGATGGCTTCACATTTTTCAGCTAACAAATTCTTCTCTTGCTCAAGTTTCCCAAATTTTTCTTGGTTTTCTTTAACAGATTTTCTAAGGGAATCATTTTCAGATTTTACCTTGTTTAAATCTGAGTTAACTTGTTCAAGATCCTTCAAAAGTTTTAGCAACTTTTGATTATCAGACTTACACGCATCATGAGATTGTTCCAGCTCCAAGTAATTATCATCTGTGAGATCAGCGATATTCTGACTAGTTTTCTTTTTCAACCTTTTGAATTATTTTCTAAGTTTTTCATGTGACTCTACCAGATCACCATATGCATTCTGCCAATCATCCAGGGTGTAGTTCTCGAAGGGGTTTACCTGATCATCATCCTCGTCTTCATTTTGGCTGCTACTTTCACAGCTTCCATTAGCCATCATGCAACTGTCCTCCGTTTTCCTGTGAGCTAGCTTTAGCTTCTCCAAAACATCCTTGGCAGACCTGCATGCGAGAAGGGAAGGATGTAAGACCTTGTTAGTAGCTGCTTTCATCAGATTCAAAACTTTCTGATTTTCCTCATCCTTTAATCTGTGATTGTCGGTCCACTTGGACATTTTCTTTGGTAATTTGTGAGGACCATGTGAAATTAAGTTTCACAGATCAGGATCAGCTGAGATTACACTTCTGCGCAGACTTACGAACCACAAATCAAAATTCGAACTGTTTAAGATCGGTGGATGAGCCATGGAACTAAACAGCAATCGGATACGTACCACACAAACGCAGGATCTATTGAGAATCGTTAAATATGGGCAATAAGAAGCTGCTCTGATACCACTTGTTGAGTGAAGGGCCCGGATTCAGAGGGGGGGTGAATGAATCCTAAAGGAAATTTGCCCAATTTGAAACTAAGATCTTGATTAACACTAAACTTACAAAATCTTGCGGAAATAATACTTTGATTCAGTAATGCAGGTGTTCTAGCAAGATCCACACTCAAGCATTCAATGGGTCAGCCTAATGCGAGCACAAATAGCGTTTTAGAAGAACAGAATGCAGTAAATCAGCTTGATCTTAAACAAACATTCTAACGAGACACAAGATAGAACACTTAACCTGCATGCCCAGCAAACCCGGCGATTCTAGGCGATCGAACTGATCTTAAGCATTCATTCACCGTGGATGAAAGGCAATTAGGTCGCGATCCTAAACATGCACTTAATAACGTCAGAGAAGAAATCAGATCATAATGCACAAGGGGTTTTAGGTGGTTCGGTCATCAGACCTACATCCACCCCACACTCCAACCCGAGTGTGACTTACTGCTGCCTCACAGCTTGAAACTGTTGGGCACCACAACTTGCCTACAAACGCTGCCTAACAGATTGAGCTAGAGGAACACACTCCTCTTTTCTTCCAACCCAGAAAAAACCACTAGTGACACCCAGTCACCAGCAACCAGAGACCCAAGTCTCTCTTCCCCTGAATCCACAGGAGGAAACCCGACCTCAAAATAGAGAATCGAAAAACATAGTTAAGAAGAAGAGCAGCAAGGGAAAATAAACCAAAAGAAAATGAAAAGAAGTATAGCTCTCGCAGGAGCAGATTAATCTAGATCTAATCCAAAGAACCGACAGTTAGCTGGACACTGCCTGCTTTAAGCTCTATCACTCTCTCTTCTCTTTCTCTTCTCAAAATCTTCTCTCAGCACAGATGTTCGACTCAGGTTTTCTCTCTTGGTTCATAGCACTCTTCTCACAATTTTTTTTCTTCTTCCTCACTTTCTTCTTCTCTTCTCCTGGTCTGTGTATATCCTTCCTACCCCATTTCCTCAATATATATATATATATATATGTATGTATATATATATATATATATATATATATACATACATATATATATATATGTATATATACTCCAAAGGCCTGGGCGAGAGGATACCACGTTTCCCGCCTTAAAGGCTAGAGAACGTGTTGGAACATTCTAGATCTCTATCTTCCTCAGATCACGTGACAATCACCCTGGTGAATGCACAGACAGATTGTCAGAAAAGAGATAGTCATTTTATCACAAACTTAGCACAATTCGTATCAGTCTAATGAGTAAGAAGTCAGAAACTGCACTGAGTAGAAGTTCCCAAATCAACAGTTGCACTGACTTGCAACAAGGTGAACAAGAGGTTACACCGAGTTGAAGTGAGCCAAAGCGAGAGATGCACTGACTTGAGAAGACGTATGGCGTCATTAGCACAGACCATAGATTCTGATCGTGCAACAGATATGCACGGACAGGAAGCAACAAAATGTAAAGATGTACTGACTTGATTTTGCCAGAGAGAAAAATTTGCACTGAATCAAGGAATAAGCATCGACTAAGACGGGCAAGAAAGGCACCGATGTGAAATGAAGCAAACGTTGCACCAATCTACTTTAGCTTTCTACAGGACTTGCACTGAGTAGAGTTCCAACGCCTTTGACTAACCAAGAGATGCACCGACTAGGTGCAAATCAAACCTTGCACCGAGAATGGTAATGCAATAGAAGATGCACCGACTTCACGTTATTTAGAAGCTAAAAATATGCACCGAGTCGGGATATGCAGTCCAAGCAGGAGCTGCACCGAGATGGCAAAGAGAGATACAAGACAAAGCTTGCACCGAGATGCATTTTCATTGAGATGACAAAGATAGATACAAGTCAAAGCTTGCACCGAGATGGATTTGCACTAAGATGAAGAGTGAAATGCACTGGTACAAAATGAGGTGACTAATATAGTGCGTGCTGGTCAAGAATTGCACTGACCCACAAATTGCACCGACCCCTGGAGGTGAGATGCAAGGGCAAGGAATGTACCGACCTTGATGCGCATGATGCATTTGGATGCACCGAGAAAGAAGCTAATCGACAGAATGTGGGCATGAACAGAAACTTGCACTGAGGCAAGCACTTATACGTGAAGTGCAGAACTAAGCGAGAGTTGCACCGAGCAAGATTATGAGCGAGACATTGCATGCACTGACTATGACTTAGTCTATGAAATAGCATGGACCACGTGGACCATACACAACAGATAAAATTGGAGAAATAAAGCACCAACAGCTGAGCATGATTCATCAGAAAGTCACTATCAAGACTAGGGTTTCCAGACATGAGCAATCCATCATGCAAACAGTTCACAAGAATTAATCAGATATTCTAATAAGATGCACTGACCACAATTCTATCACATATGACTCAGAAATTGTCATTATCAAAACCAGCGTTCCAACAGCATCTTGGGCCAGGAAGAAGCTGGAAAAGAAGGAAAAGAAAGAAGAAGAAAAAGAGAGGGGAATGCCATAAGAAGGAATTGAGGAAGTACATGAACGTTTTGAACTAAGAATTATGCTTACTTCTCTTGAAGAACTTGAACTCAGGTGCTTGGGGATCAAAGTTAGCCACTATAGCTCCCCGTGCTCTCTCCTAGCCGCCTTTGGACCGGTGTAGGCATCCTCTCCCATGGCAGTAGCTTCGAAGCCCCTCTTCATGACGAATTGGATGATTTTTGATGAAATTTCAAGGCTTGTAGTAGAAGCTTCTTGTGAGCTGCGAATCTTTGGGTTTAGTCCTGGTTATAAGGCTCTGGTTTTAGTCCTATTGCATTAGGATTAGGGCTGGGTAGCTTCAAGTTGAGTTAGGATGGGTTTAGTGCAGATTAGGGACCCTTATCCTCGGATTAGGACCCTCACGGAAGCGTCCCGCTCAGACTTTACTATGTTCTATCCCTAGCGATCTATCGTTAGACCGCTAAGAGATCACAAACGGTCTTTATGTGACCATTTTCCATTCTCTATCACCGCCTTATCTCCCGTTCCCCTAACAGTCTATCATTAGACCATTTTTTGCCATTTTGGCGGTCCTACACTGGACCGTTTTCCAATTTTGTCAGGTTTTGGCTAATTTTCATCTCGCTCGCTTGCCAGTCCTGTTCCGCTCTCATCCTCTCCCATGCTCTCTGTTAGTCTTAGAGTCATGGTCAGTAAGTCAGCATTTCACATTCATGCACCATTTGCACTTTAAACAATAAAAACAACAAAAAGTTCTCCATTTCACTAAAAACAAGTCATGTACAAGTGTGCATCAAAAGAAAAGGAAGAGTACAAGTCACTCGACCGGTCCATCCCCCGGGCCGCCGCTGTCACAGGTACCCTCGGGTTTCTTCTTCGGCGGGCCCATGGCTGTACTGCCCTCCTCCCGTCGTCGCCTCCTATCTCCCTCCTCATTCATTCGATGGCCGGAGGAGCCGGTCAGGAAGTCGGGGAACGAGCCGCTCCGAGCACCGCTCTGGGACACGCTCCGCTCTGGTCCGTGGCCTATCATCCGCATGGTCCTCTCCATCGTCCACAGCTCAATCTTCATGTCATAGGCCTGGCGCCTAGCCTCTCGTGCCTTTGTCTGGTAGCGCTCTAAATCTGCTAACCCCGCGCTCAACCGCTCCACCTCTGCACAGAGTCGCTCGGTCTCTGCTCTAGCACGCTCCGCCTCAGCCAGTGCTGTGCTCAGCTCCCTTACCTGTATTAGCATTCATCACAGTTAGGCATTTGCATATCATAAGCATTTAAGTCAAAAGGTTCTCGGTTTAGTTTTTGCTTACCCTCACCGCGAGAGTGGCCTCGGCCCGAGCCACTACCCGAGAAAAGTCCTCATCTCGCTCGGCTCGGTCCCCCGCAGGCTGGGACAAAGAGGAAGGAGCATCTGGTCCACGTCGCTGTGGACGCACTTTTTGACACACTCGTTTGTTTGTTTCTTTAAGTCGGTTTATTCGGTGGGTTTATTCGTTTATTAAGTGCGTGGGCGTGCCAGTCACAAAGTGACGATTTATTGTGCGCTCAATCTGACTAATCAGACGATTGTGTGGTTCATGTCGGGACCAAAACCCGCCGCACCATAAAGGTCACAGCGTCATTTACATCCCCTCATAGAGAGGAACACCCTTGATTAATCATCGGGAATCAGGGCCTCATGGCCAGGACACTATATCGAGAGAAACAAGCCGATAGCGGTCTCGAATCAGTCGGGAAGCTCGATGTCTAGGGAAGCGAGCATTCGAAATATGTCAGTCACTCAAGGGACCATTTTGATATTCGGACGAGCGTCTGGCTTCAGAGAATCATGATTGTCACGGGGAAAACTGGAGCATATGTATGCAGGAGGTACGGCAAGTTTATTGTTCAAAGGGATAGGAGACATTCGGTTGAATCCCGGTTAGAGTGATCGGAAATCAACGAGTTTATTGGCTCGGTGCGAGATCGAGTCAGGACCATTTCGGGGGTGCCTCCCGCGGTCCAAACGAGGCTTGCGTGGGTATCGTTAATATTTTCGGTGCCGAAGGGCAGTGGGAAAGTGTCCCGGGACTAGATTCCAAAACAAAGACGTATACAGAGATAGCTGGCTATAGGCCTAGATGTGGGTCAGGTAATGACCATGGTTGGGGCGAACCCGAGGTCCAGACGTGACTCACGAAGGTCTTATTGATATTCCCACACGTATGGTTGGGGGGAGACGAGAGCCGTCTCGTTCCATTCAGATTTTGTTGGTCATTCATGGACCATTTTATGTTCGGACAAAGATCCGTATTGAAGACGTAAACGGAAATAAACCCGTACAAATGTCTGCCGTGAGTACGGCAAGTTTAATGCAAGCGCGGGATTAGATCCCGGGATATATGTCGGTCACTAACGGACCATACACTGTTCGGATGAGAGTCCACATTTGAAGCATCGAAGATAACGACAAAGCTGTACGGATGTCTACCGTGGGTATGTCAAGTTTAATGTGGATGCGGGATTGGATCCCGATAAAGGTGGGTCAAGCTGATGAACTATCGGCTCGGGAAGGTTTCGGACTATGGCCATAATGGGGTTCCCGAGGTCCACGTCCGATGCCATGGGGCGTCATTACTTTTCTCTTCATACATAGTTCGGGGAAACGAAGGTTCCAAGGTATGCGTGCATGTCGGTCACGGTCGGACCATTCATTGTTCGGACGCGAGTCCACGTTTGAAGCATCGAAGACGATGATAAAATTGTGCAAATGTCTGCCGTAGACACGACAAGTTTAATGTGGGGTTGCGGGATTAGATCCCGGGAGAAGCGGGTCGAGTTAACGAACTATTGGCCCGAGATGTGTTCGGATCATGACCATGTCTGGGGTTCCGAGGTCCACGTCCGATACCATAAGGCATCATTGATTTTCTCTTTGCACCCAGTTCGGGGGAGTGAATTGTCAACTGTGAAGCCCAAACTCGCCAACGTGCGGCCTCTCACGTGGATCGACCTGCGCGGTCAGGTCGCGGGGTTCGATTTATTTCATTCATTTGTTTAGGTCCTTTCTTTTAATTTATTTATGAGTTTTAAGCTTTTCTTCCATTTAGTTAATTGTGTTTTTTTTACAGGAGGCACGCCGGATTAGGATGGCAAGGGAGCGCGCCGGGTATGGAACCTCAAGGAGGGTGCCGTATTAAGAATGGGCAAGGGGCGCGCTGTGTTAAGAAGACTATAGGGGCCACACCATTTTAATGCAACAAGATGGAGATGGGCGCGCCGAAATAGGCTCAAGAAGAGGAGGCGCGCCGGTTATGGGTTGCAAAAGAGGGGCGCACCGGTTTAATGGTGTTCAAGGGGGGGGGGGTCGCGTCGATTTAAGAAGAATACCATGGGGGCGAGATGGGCACGCCGGTTAAGGGTGCAAAGAGGGGGGGCGCGCCGGTTATGTGCCAAGGAAATCAGGAAGGTTTTGAGTGTGAAGCTAAACCGGCGCGGGGGGGGGGGGGGGGGTACCACGCCGGATTAGCCCACGCCGGATTATGAGCACGCCGTGCTAAGTTCTGTGGGGTTTATTTCATTCTTCTGGCTTCTCTTATTCTTTCTTTCAACTGCAAGTTAATTTTTGATTGGTTTGTTTATCCAATTGGTGGATTAAGTTTGTGGAGGGGAAGCTTAAGCATTTAATCATTTATTAAGGCAAATTATCATGAAGGTTCAAGTGTTTTATTCAGAGGAATTTGTTGTGCATGATTTTAGGGGTTAATTCACAGTGGGTGTCTTTGTTCGTTTGTTCTTAAGTGTTCTTGTATGTTCTTGGCCCTGGCAAAAATCCGGCAGCACCTCCCCCGGACCGGGGCTTGCCAAAGGAAAAGGAAAGTCACCAATCGGATTGCTCCAGGGTAGACTCTCAAAAATCGGAGTGGCCTCACGGCGGTCCGAACCCAAATGTGAGTATGGAACGTTCGAGGGCTAGCCTTCAAGAACGACCACGGCTCACGTGCGAGGAACTTTCCGAACGGGACAAGTGTTTGTCACAAGGGCCATAGATGTTCATCCGGCGGTGGGTACATTTGAGGGTCATGCCATGGAAAGGCTGCCTCAAGGGCCCAGCATGATCGGAGAATGAGAAAATGAAGCAGAGACTGAGGTGCGAGTTACTAAAGTTGTAACAAAAAAGGGGCTTTTCTTCTTTTATTCAACCACACAACGGGAGAAGAGATTTCTTAACAGAGGGAATTCATCTTGAGAAGAAAATAGAATACATCGCGAGAGGGAGGGGGAGGGAGAATACATTGACGGGGGATGAAAGAGATACACCGGTGGGGGAGAGGGGATGGAGCACAAGCTCCTCCCCCCTCCGGACTCACCTTCCCTCTCTCACACACTCTTTCTTTCTTTCTTTTCACCTTGCCGACGTCGGAGGGCCAAACTCCTTCTCTCTTCTTCTTCTTCTCTTCACTGCACACAGCCGAGAGCCTTTTTTTCTCAAAATGGCCAGCCGGGAGAAAGCCATCCTCTCTTTTTTCTGCTCTGTCGAACATGCAGAGTATATATAGAATGGGTTGCCCTTTTCATTCCTGAATGGAAGAAACTTCCGCCATCTTCCTCCTCGTTCGTTGGGACATCCGGAGTTGACATGCCGCGGTGTCGTCCGTTGATTTGTGCAGTACGCTGCTGCTCGTCCGAGGATGGGATGTTCGCGGGTTTGCCGGGGCCTGCTTCGTCGCTGCTGCTTCTGTGCTGTCGAACGGAGGCAGATGCAGAGCTTCGAGCATTAAATGTTATCTGCGCAGTGTATGATGCAGAACATAGCATCAGAGTTTCGATGGGATGGCATGAGGTTAAAATGGCGTGGTGGAACAGTGCCTGCGCCGATTTAAACCCAAGTGCAATTGGCGCGCCGTATTAAGATTGCAAATGGGCCCGCCGGTTTAGCTTTTGGGCAAGTGTGGCGCCGTTTTAAGCATCAAAGGGGGATGGCCCCTTCAACAGGAGCGCGCCGGATAACCAAAGCAAGGAGGGGCGCACCGTTTTAATGCAACACAAGGGGGGCGCGCCGATTAAGGGCCTTGCCGCACCGTTTTAAGCACCGAATGAATTCTTTTTGAAGTCACGGCTATTTATACGAACGTTGGCGTCCCCAGAATGTTTTAGTTACGATGCGTGGCTTCCGTAATTTTCCGTTCGCAGCTTCTGGGACTCGGTCCAAGGCTTTGCGTGACTTCCGGCATATGCCGAGACTGTGCCGCAGTTCCCGATTTTTTCTCTGATTCAGCTCTCGGCACGACCGGTCGGAGAGTTGTGGCCGCGTCTTTCGCCTGGGGGGGCTTCCTTAACGGGTAGCAGACAACCAAGCGAGTTCTCGTCCTGATCGGGCGAGGCATGAGGTTTATTCTGCATTTTCATCTTCGGCTCGCTCTCGAGTGTCGAGACATACATGCCGTATGATCCTCATCGACATTTTTCGACGTCCACAGTCGCTACGCTCCCTCGGCTCGCTGCATTTTAGAAGTCAGAGTCAATCACATTCATCATAAGCATAAGCATAATTAAGTCTAAAATTTAGTGAAACTCACTAGAAGATCCAGCGCGTGCTGGAGCTCATCCCTCTGCTGTACAGTAGAGTGGAGGAGGCCCTAGGGCTATGCTATCCTGCCCTGGGGGTCTAGCTGCATATAGCAAATCATGGGGTCAGTGCATATAAGAATAATATTAATTAATTAAAGAGCATGAGTTTAGATATTCATACTGGTCGACGGACGCCGCGGAACACCTGGTCGTCGTACCTCCGCGGATAGGCCTTCAGGTAGGCCTCATCGCTGTCAGCTCGGGCCCTCACCACCAGACCTCTGCATGACCAGTCCCATACCTGGTCGAGCGCCCGAGTGACCCAGTCAATGTCCCCGCTCAGTCCCTTCGAGGACCGTCCAATGCGCTCATCATCTCACGTTGGGAACTCCACCTCCGGCTGGTGTACTCTTCTTGTCCTCATGATCAGCCGATGATGGAGAGGTTCGATGATGTTCAAACAATGAAGCCAGATCTCTCATCCGGCGTATGCCTGGGATGCCTCCACCCAAGGCTGCCCCTCGTGACCCTCGTCACGATAGGGTGTCTAGCGCACCTGAAAAGGGAAAGGAAGTCGAGTGTCAGCATTTAGATAAGCATTTATAAGCATTCAGAAGAATTTAAGTGCATTTAGAAAGTTTGAGTTTGGGAAGCTTACCGATGCGTATGGGAATGTATCCAAATCATCCTGGATAGCCCGCACTAAGCGTCGAAGTGACCCCATATCCCGAGCCACCGACCACTGTCTCACAATGGGGACCCGATCGGGATGTAGCTCCTTCCCTTGCCCGACACTAGGGAAGTACAGATAGCTCCATACTTGCATCAGTAAAATGTCAGCATACATGAAAAATAAGCATATAATGGGCATATAAGCATAAGAGCATAGAGTCAAGCATTTACCTGAAGGAAGGGTGTGAACCCGCCCAGCATCGTCTGCCAATCGGTGGTGCTGAGGGAGTCGAACAGAAAGGCTAGCATCGCTGCTCCCCAAGCGTACTCGCCGAAGCCGTCCAGATCTCTCAACAAAGGGAGGAGCCTAACGCTCACTCCGTCTGCCCTCGTCGCGAATAGAAGCTTCCCGAATAGCAAAATCAAGAAGCGTCGGAGAGTGATGTCCCCCTCTGGTCTCGGCTCCGTAGACACTCTCTCTCGTGCCCGGTCTGTTAGTCTCCCAATGTGCTCCTCGAGTAACTCTCCAATAGCTATGGCTACTCCTCTCAATCCCAAACTCTCCGGGAGAGTCACTCTGGCCAGCATCGAGGAATGGGGCCCCGGTCTCATCAACTCCAGTCCTAGTAGCTCCTGTGCCATCTCCCGGTAGTTTGCATATGTCCATCCTGTCACTGGAGCCCTATGTACTCTCAATCCTGTGATCCTCGCGACGTCCTCCAACGCCAGGATCATATGTCCCCACGGGAACAAGAAAGCTCTGCTGATCGAGTCCCATCGCTCATGAAGTGCACATAGTAGCGCTGTGTCGATCCTCATCACTTCAATGCTAAGAAGCTCCCCGAACCCCATTGCTGCTAATCTCTCCCTCTGGTAGTCTGGCAATGCTAAGTAAACTGCTCGGACTTGCAGCCACGAAATCCGAGTCCGCCTCTTCCCCTGCATTCATTCAAACACATCATGATTAGTCATTCATGTAAATTCATCAAACATACATTGCATTTGCATTTTAATAAAAATCACAAAAATCTCTCTGGTTCCTTAGCGGTCTCCTTTAGACCGTTTCTTACCTCCTAGCGGTCGTCCCTAGACCGCCTGATCACCTAGCGGTCGCTGGAAGGACCGCTAGGCACCCAGAGGACATTCAGTGTTTGCCTCGTTTCCCCAGGCATTGAAAATGGCCCAAAGGGCCTAAAATTTGTTCTAATGGGTCCCCAGACGCATTCCCCTATCCATTCATACACATGCATGATCTTTAAAAATCAAAAAATCATTTTTTAGGGCCATCGGCCTACCTCCGATGATCACCGTCCGGTCACTACTCCCGGTGTCTCATCTGCTGTGGGGTCACCCTCCTCGCCATTCCCAGCTTCCTCAGATCCCTCTGCCGCCTAGGGGGTTCTTCTACCTCCTCTTGGGCCGACGGTCGTTCTTCCCTCTCCGGAGGGTTCACCGCCGCCGAAGGTGTCTCTTCTTCTTCTAGACGCCGTTGGAAGCGGCGTACCACCTTCTTCTTCATCCTCCTCGGATGATCGGATGCCCGGTCGTGCTGGTCGCCGGAGCTCATGGTCACCGATGAGGGGGGGGGGGAAGAGCTCGGTTTGTTTTTTGGTTGGTTTGGTTGGAACGGAATGGAGTGAATGGAACGGCTATTTGTTTTTTTAAAATTGCTCATTGTTGTGACTCCTCTGTGTTGATGATGTTGATATATGCTTTACTTTATTGGCAACACCTTGTTTTGATTGATTGGCAACTGTTTATGCTTTGATGAATTTGTTCTTATCAGATTATATGTGTGCTCTATGCACTTCACAGGTTTACACACTGCACACACACTCAAAGTTCACACATTGCACGTAGAGTCTATACACTGCCTTGTGTTGTGTCTGTGCATTGTTGAGAAAGCATGTCTATATATTCATGCATCATGGGTCGACCCCCCTTCCTAGATGGGTCGACTCCCTCAGAACATTTAAGTCTATACACTGTCCATCCTCTTAGTGTCTCATGCAGCGTCAACGCAGCATGTCTATACATTGCATCGTGGCGTTTGTGCTCTAAGTCTATACACTGCATGGTGAGCCCAAAGCCTTTACATTGCATAGGCTAAGTGTGTACATCGTTCGTCTTAGTTGAAGTCCAAACATTGCATTTGCATTGGCTAAGTATGTACACTGTCCGTCTGACTTAGAGTCTTGTGCATTGAGCGAAGTCCATACATTGCAGCTCGCACATTCTGCAAGTCTATATAGTGGCTCAGGCTAAGTCTATACATCAGACTGTATTAGGCTAAGTCTGTACATCGGACTGTGTTAGGCGAAGTCTGTACATCAGACTATTTCAAGTGAAGTCTGTACATCTGATTGCTCATGCACTCATCTTAAGTCTGCACATTGGACTTTCACTCAATGTCTGTACAGCGTCATGCATCACTCTTCATAAGTCCATACATTGGACTGTAGCTTGCATCAGTGAAGTCTGTACAGCGTCATGCATTGTTCTTCATAAGTCCATACATTGGACTGTAGCACGCATCATTGAAGTCTATACATTGGCCTTAGCTTTCCGAAGTCCATACATTGCATGAGCATAGTAATGAAGTCTATACATTGCACTGTGCATCATTGTTCAAGTCCATACATTGCACTGTAGATGCTCGAGGTGAAGTCTGTACATCCATCAGTGAACTTCCAAGTCTGTACATCCACCTGTTCAACTTCAAAGTCTGTACATTGGAAGCTTTACCTACGTTGCACTCGCAAGTCTGTACATCGGTAGCTTTACCGATGTTGCGCTCGAAGTCTATACACTGATAGCTTTACCATCGTTTCCCTTGGCAAGTCTATACATTGGAAGTAAATACACTCGACTGCCTTGCCTTGATCAAGTCTGTACAGAGTTTCCTTGTTCAAGTCTGTACATCGCTCCGTTGGCAAGTCACATTGGAAGTCTATACATTCGCTAACTTGCTTTGTTCAGGTCTGTACAGCCTTTCCTTTGGAAAGTCTATACATCGTGCATCTTTTAGTTGAAGTCTGTACAGCCTTTGCTTCGCCAAAGTCTGTACATTGGTCTGCATTACATTGCATGAAGTCTATACATTCATCTGCATTGCATTGCATGAAGTCTATACATTGCACGAGCTGAAGCCTGCCTAAGTCCATACACTGGCTGTTGTGTCTGTCAAGTCTACACATTGCATCATTTATTGAAGCCTGCACATTGCTGCACGTTTAATAGGTCCATACACTGGCAAGCCTTTCAATTGCCGAAGTCCATACATTGTCTGTCTTCCTTAGTGTTTCAAGCATAACGTGAAGTCTATACAATGTATTCACATTCACAAAGCCTTCACAGTCTGGAGTCTGTACATTGCATTCGACGAGCTCACAAAGTCCATACAGTGAAGTCCATGCATCGTCTGTTGACTGTCCAAGTCGTTACATTGCCTAAGTATGTACAGCCGTTGCCTTCTTATATGAAGTCTACACATTGGGCAGAGTCTGTACATTGCGTTCGAGTTCACAAAGTCTATACAGGGTTCTATACTTACAACTAATGATCCGATATATGTCTGACAGGGATTCCTTACAGAGATTGGTGACTTGGCTCGTGATCCAAGAAGGACGAGGTACCATGATGGTGACACGTGGAAACAGCCCATCAAGGATGCTGCCATGTGGATGGAATTGCCTCGGTTCTGGCGAATTCACTGGGCAGGAAATGTGGAAGCCACGCACCCTTATCCACCTGCTACTAGTATATATACAAGCCTTCGTCTTCAGATGAAGTGTGATCGATGAAAGTGGCAAAGTCTATACAGCGAGTCTGAAGGCAGCAGAGAGCCACCGATCCACAGAGGAGAAGAAAAAGAAAGAAGAAGAAAAACAGAGAAGAAGAAAAAGAGAGAAGAGAAGATCGAGAGAGATGAGTTGAGAGAGCTTGATTGAGAGAGTGAGATTGTGAGAGTTTTGTTTGAGAGATTGTATCTCAGTCTCTTGGTTCAGAAACCAGAGCTGAGTCTTGCTCATTCGAGCTACATTCCCTTCTGGGTTTTCTTATTTTCATTTGCTTCTGTTTTACTGCTTTCGAACTCTTGTTTCTTCAAGCTGTGAGGCAGCATTGCAGTGGAGGTCTCCACTGGACAGGTGAAGCTATAATCCTCAGCAGGCGAGACTTGGTCTTGGACAGCTAAGCTGTATTGCCCAGCTGTTGCAGAGGATCTGTTCCTCTGGTCGGTAAGCTGTAAAGCCCAGCGAAGCTGTGTATCAGCGGTTGTATGGCAAGCTGTGTTGCCCAGCTGTTCAAGCTGTTAGTCAGCGGAATCCACACTCTAGTTGGAGTGTGGGGTGGACGTAGATCTCTGGATTGAGATCGAACCACCTTAAAATTGCTGCCTACTGTGTGTTTGCTTTTGGGTCTTGTGTTTTCATTGTGCACCTCAGTGAGATTGCTTGTGTTCTATTGTGTGGCTGCATGTGTCGACCCTTTATATAATGATTCTTCATTTTGCTTAACTGCTGTTTGCCTATATTCCGCATTAGAGCTTATACTAGTTTTTAATTTGGCATTATATCTATTCACCCCCCTCTAGATCCACACTTCATGGAGATAGACTGCGTCTCATCTAATCTAACACTTGGTATCAGAGCCATACTCTTCTACCGGGACTCATCGCCCGAAGAGGAAGGCAGAGATGGATGCTCGAGGGATGATAGCTGAAGGACACTCAACTACAAAGCCCCCATTCTTCGATGGATCTAACTACGCATACTGGAAGAATCGTATGCAGGTATTTTGAGGGCTAAAGATTACGAGATCTGGAAGGTAGTAAGCAAGGGACCTTATGAGCTGTTCCCTAATGAGGAGGTCTGGACGAAGGAGGAGATCAGGAGGTCCACACTGAATTGGAGTGCCATAAACGCCATTCAGTGCTCTCTGCACCCTACAGAATTCTCCCGCATATCAGCCTGCAAATCTGCTAAGGAGATGTGGGATGCACTGGAAGTAATTCATGAAGGGACCTCACAGGTTAGAGAGCAGAAGGCTAATCTCCTTGTGTCAGAATACGAAGCCTTTAAGATGAAGCAGAACGAGACCATCAGTGAAATGTATGCTCGGTTGACTATTATTACCAATGGTCTCATAGGTCTCGGGAAACCTCAGACAGAATATGATGTGGTGAGGAAGATACTTCACTCCCTGACTCATGCCGGGCATACTAAAGCTACAGTGATGGAGGAGTCAAGGGACTTGCGAAATACAAGAGCTGATGAACTAATTGGTTCGCTGATGGCATATGAGATTAATATGCCAAAGATGGAAGAAGCTGAGAGGAAGAAGAAGCCGATAGCGCTGAAGGCTGGTTCCAGCAAATCCAGCAAATCTAGCTCCAGTAGTTCATCATCAGAGGAGAGCCCGAATGAAGAAGATATGGCTCGTTCTGAGATGGCCATGATGACCAGAGAGTTCAGGCAATTTCTCAGGAAAGGAGCAGGATGATACAACCAGAAGAAATACAGTGGCGGCCGAAGGGATAAAAGGTATAAACATAACCCTGCTAAGAAAACTGAAACTAACACTTGTTATCAATGCAGGAAACCGGGCCATCTGAAAGCTGACTGTCCAGACAATCAGAAATACAAGGACAAGTCAAAGAAGAGAAGGAACACGAAAGGGAAAGCAATGGTGAGTACCTGGAGTGATGAAGATGACGGTTCCTTCAGTAGCAGCTCAGACAGTGAAGCCGAATCTGAACAGCCCATTTGCCTTATGGCAACAAGCTCCGAAGACAGAGAGGAGGATTCAGATGAGGTAATCACTAGATTTGAAAATTTCACAATTGCTGGTTAGGTAGATGCTTACCATGACATAGCTGATAGAGCTGATGATGTTAGAAAAGAGAACAGACATCTGAGAAGAAAGATCAATTCCATGCAAAATGATAAAACTCTAACTGATAAAATTGCATATTTAGAATCTGAGAATAAAAATTTGAAACTCACATGTTTAGAATTAAATGAAATCAGAAATGAGTTAAAAGCCTCTAAAGAAGACAATGAGAGGTTAGATAAAGAAGCTGATGCATGGAAACTGAAAATTCAAAAATATGAAAGTGAGATAAAAATTGTTTCTGAAAAATATGAAGCTGTCCTCAATGTAAATAATGAATTGAAAAAATCTATTGATGAAATTCAGAAAGACAATGAGGATAAGTTGAGAACCATTGAGAAAATGACCCAAGGATTTGAAAATTTAAATGCTTTATTGGGGTCGAAGGTTAATTTCAGGAAAGAGGGCCTAGGATTTAACTCTAGTGCAACTAAGAGCTTTGGAATGAAAACTATTTCCTTTGTTGCACAAAAGGAGAGAGGACCTCTGATTAACATGAATTCTAATAATGCTGTGAACACAAATGTGAATCTGAAACAACCCACTACAGAGGAGAAGGGCAAACAGAAAATTGGTGAGCCTAGTAGAATTGGCACTTCCAGACCCAACTCTAGTGCTCAACCCAAGGTTAGGGGTCAGCCTGCTCAGACAAACAAATCCCATGTCAATGCCAAAAAGTCTTCACCACCACCATCACAGAAGAAGACCCAACAAAAACCTGTGAACAGGTCAGCAGGGTCAAGGGTGCAGGGAAGACAAAATGCTTTCAGGAGTCAGCCCAACAAATTTAATCCACCTAGAGTTCAGTCCTACTACCCCACACAGTCAACTTATCCTAATGGGTTTGGGTGGACTAGAACTCAAGTGATGCATACAAGATACATTCATCAACCTACACAATTTTACAGACCCTATGTCAGAAATTGGGATAATGGGTATGGTAGTCGGATACCTAGGAATTTCCAATCTTTCAGCCAGCCCAAATATCACTTTGACCAAAACCTTATGAATGCAACCTGGCCGAAGCAGTGGCATAACAACAACAATTTTGTGAATAATTCTGTTGGTGCTAATAAGAAGAAAAATAACAAAAATAAGAGAGAGAATAACAGAAGGAAAACTGCAAAATCCACTGAACAAAGTTCTTTTAAACAAATGTGGATTCTAAAAAGTCTACTTTCTTGTTTTGCTTCTACTTCATCTGTTATGGAGCCCAATCAGTCTTGAGTTCCAAACCTCTTTACCTAATTGTGTATCCAGATATGCCTGGCAGCCAAGAACAACTTGTGGTACTTGGATAGCGGCTGCTCCAGGCATATGACAGGAGATAAGGCCAAGTTCTGCATGCTGACTGAGAAGCTAGGAGGCCTTGTCACCTTTGGAAGCAACACAAAGGGTATGATTATTGGATCAGGTAAGGTAGGTAAGTGCTCTACCTGCTGCATTGATGATGTTACGCTGGTTGAAGGGTTAGCTTATAATTTACTTAGTATCAGCCAGTTGTGTGATAAAGGATATAAGGTTTTATTTGATTCTCAATGCTGCAAGGTTTTTGAACCTGATTCTGAAATTGTCAAATTTTCTGGAAAAAGAATAAATAATACATACATGATAGATTTAGATGATATTCAACATTCTAACCTATGCCTTACTGCTAGTAGAGAAGACTTAGCATTTTTATGGCATCGTACGTTAGGTCATGCTAGTTATACTGTTTTGCATAAACTGAATAAGCATGGCATGGTTAGAGGACTTCCTGAAGTTTCCTTCAAGAAAGAAAATAAAATATGTGATGCATGCACTCAATCAAAAATAACTAGAAAGTCATTTAAGTCTAGAACTGAAAATCTATCTTCTAAACCCTATGAGCTGATACACATGGACCTTTTTGGGCCAACCAGATCTGTCAGCTTATCAGGGATGAAGTATGGGTTTGTCATGGTAGATGACTTTTCTAGATATACTTGGGTTTATTTCTTATCTCATAAGAGTGATGCTTTCTCAGAATTTCAGGAGTTCTATGTTAGAATAAATCAGAAAATTGAAAATATTTTGACTGATCATGGAGGTGAGTTTCAAAACTCACAGTTTGATGAATTCTGCAGGTCAAATGGAATTAACCATAGGTATTCTTCACCAAGGACACCTGAGCAGAATGGAGTTGTGGAGAGAAGGAACAGAACCCTAGTGGAGATGGGTCGTACACTCCTGGTTGAAGGTGGTCTACCAAGGAAGTTTTGGGCTGAAGCAGTAAACACAGCCTGTTATGTAATTAACAGAGCCATGGTAAGACCTTCTACTCAGCAAACACCATATGAGATCTTAAAGGATAAGATACCTTCAATTGCTCATTTCAAGGTTTTTGGTTGTAAATGTTTCATTCATATAAATGATAAAAGAGACCTTTACAAATTTGAACCAAAAGGTGAACCATGAATCTTTCTTGGTTATTCTGAAAATACCCGAGCATATAGAGTGTACAATCTAAATTCTAAAACTGTTGAAGAATCTTCACACATAGTTTTTGATGAATCCTTATTGAAGACTAATACTGGTCAATGCAGGAATGAAGACAATGGCGATATTTTGAAGGAAGGAGATCCTGCAGACAAATCCGAGGATGAGGAAGGACATGAAGAGCCTAATGAAGAAGAGCCTATAGCTCAGGGGGAGGTAAATGAAACTAATGGTGCTGAAATTGTTAACATTAGATATCTTAAAGATCATCCTGTAGATAACGTAATTGGAAATCTGCATGACCCCCCTAGGACTAGAGGCCACTTAAGAATTCAAAATGAATTGAATGCTTTTGCTTTTGTTTCACAAATAGAACCCAAGTCCATTGACTGTGCTCTCAAAGATGTGCATTGGATTAATGCCATGCATGAGGAGCTCAATCAATTTGACAGGAATAAGGTGTGGCATTTGGTTCCACCTCCTGATCATGAAACAGTCATAGGGACAAAATGGGTGTTTAGAAATAAAACTGATGAATCAGGGAATGTCATTAAAAATAAAGCCAGACTTGTAGCTCAGGGGTACAATCAGGAATTTGGTATAGACTTTGAAGAGTCTTTTGCCCCTGTAGCTAGGTTAGAAGCAATAAGAATATTATTAGCTTATGCATGTTCCCTAGGTATAAATCTTCAGCAGATGGATGTGAAATCTACTTTTCTGAATGGGGAAATTAGTGAGGATGTCTATGTGAGACAGCCTCCTGGGTTTGAATGTTTAGATTTCCCTAATCATGTTTACAAACTCAATAAAGCTCTCTATGGTTTAAAGCAAGCTCCTAGAGCTTGGTATGACAGGTTGAGCAAATTCCTCACCGACAAGAATTTCACAAGAGGTATAGTTGATCAAACATTGTTTACCAAAGTGAGTCATTCAGATATTCTTATTATGCAGATTTATGTGGATGACATTGTGTTTGGGTCAACTAACCCTAAATTGTGTGAGGAATTCTCTCAGATAATGACTAATGAGTTTGAAATGAGCTCAATGGGCGAGCTCAAATTGTTTCTTGGACTGCAGGTTGTACAAACAAAGGATGGAACTTTCATCTCTCAGTCAAAGTATGTAAAGAACCTATTGAAGAAGTACAAGATGGACAACCTCAAGGAAATAGCTGCTCCAATGGGTACCTCAACTAGTTTGGATGAAGATCCTAAAGGTAAACCAATGGACGAAAGGCTATATAGAGGTATGATCGGATCTCTTCTTTATCTTACAGCATCTAGGTCTGATATTCAATTTGCAGTGTGTTTATGCTCTAGATTTCAGGCTAGTCCTAAAGAAACTCATCTTAAGGCTGTGAAAAGGATTTTTAGGAATTTACTAGGCACCCAACAGCTAGGTCTATGGTATCCTGCTAGGTGTGAGTTAGAGCTTCTAGCCTACACTGATGCAGACTATGCTGGGTGTCAAGTAGATAGAAAAAGCACTAGTGGCTATTGCCAATTCCTTGGTGGCTGTCTAGTATCTTGGGCATCTAAGAAGTAACACACTGTAGCATTGTCTACAGCTGAGGCTGAATATGTTGCAACAGGTAATTGTGCTGTCCAAGTACTATGGATCAAGCACCAACTAGATGATTATCAGATAAAATTGGAATGTATTCCAATGTTATGTGATAATACTAGTGCTATATGCCTTGTTAAAAATCCTGTTCATCATTCTAGGACTAAGCATATAGAGATAAAACACCATTTTCTCAGAGATGTTGTAAATAAAAAGGAGATTGAAATGAACTTCATTGAAACTGAAAAATAAATTGCTGATATTTTTACTAAGCCTCTTGAGAATGAAAGATTTAAATTTCTTAGAAGAGAACTTGGCTTATGTAAATTTCAGCATGATGAATAATTTGTTCTGCTGCTTTGAATAAAATTTCTGATTTGGACTTGCATCTGATAGCTTGAATAAATCTTGTGGATATTGAATGTTGCAACAGACTCATGATCATGCATGACATATTTTTTTTTGACATATTGTTCATTGCATATCATTTTGTTATGATTGTGTCTAAGCTTTCTCTCATCTAAACACTTGGTATCCAATTCTTGCCATGCATTTGCAAAACTGCATGCATATAGACAGGGGGAGTGTTATTAGAAATTCAGAGTGGTCATCAACTTTCTTGAATTCATTCATTCTTTGGCCCTGAATGAGTTAAATCTGACATGTGGCAATCTGTTAGTCAGTTCTGATGCCCAAGCAATAGAAAACGGACTTCTTCAGTTATAAGAATTTAAATTGCTTAAAGAGTGACTTAATAGTTTAAATTTTATAACCTTTGGAGTTTAAAGATTGCAATCAGTAAATAAGAAAGCTGAAAATTGATAAAACTCTCAACCCGTTTCTTATTTCATGTCAGACAAAGCTAATCATATCTGAAATCTGAAAACTCATCTGAAATCATGTTAGAGAAGCTAAGTATGTGTATTGTTTTTAAACAAGTCATTCTGAAACAAATAAAAGGGCAGCTAAGAAAGATATTGAAAATATTGAAAATCAATTGAAAATAACATTGGCAGAGCAATGACTGGTAAATCACTGAGAAACTGAGTGATCCATCAAAGAAGTGGACAACACTCATGTCATGAGGTGTATCAGAGATCTTTGTATAAAATGATCAAAATAGTAGGTTGGTTTCACTGAGTACCTGAGGGTAACTGGCGTCTAATAAACGTGTACCCTCACACAAAAAAGTGTAAATCAGTTTTATTGTGTTTGATCATAGGCAGAATGGTCCATGATGTTGAGTATCTAGGGGTATTGGCGTCTGATAAACGTATACCCTTTCGCAAAAAGGCAAATGGTACCTGAATGCCCTAAATGAACTCATATTGAAAATGCTGCTCCTTCAAAAGTAATTTCATGGATGTCAAACTATTTAATTTCAATACATGACCTAGTATCTCTTAACCAGTTTTACTGAGTCTATGAAAGTAAGATATTTTGAAACTGAATCTCTCATGCAAATGTGTTTCTGGTTTATTATTTTATCATGCACAGAACTCTTATCCAATGATTGCAGTGCATGAACTCAAAATTTTATAATTTTTAAACCAGAATTCTATCTGAAAGTAGTTTATAACTTCATATGACTGAAAAATCTGTACTTTAGCATGCTTATTCCTGAACTACTTGTTCAGAATGCCAGTCAGATGATATCTCTAGTTCCTTCACTTGTACTCACTTTCCCTCCTCTTTGTTGATGGCAAAGGGGGAGAATATTGTATGATTTTTGAATTCATCCCAAGGGAAGTGTATGCATTATGTTATGGCAAAGGGGGAGATTTTTTGTGTGCAGAGAGTTGCTTACATTTCGTAGCATGCATGCATAGCATCTGCATGACAATCTGAATAACAAATCATGTCTCTCATCATGTGTATGATAGGTAATTGCTATTCTATATGATAGGGGGTTGCCATCATCAAAAAGGGGGAGATTGTTGTGACTCCTCTGTGTTGATGATATTGATATATGCTTTACTTCATTGGCAACACCTTGTTTTGATTGATTGGCAACTGTTTATGCTTTGATGAATTTGTTCTTATCAGATTATATGTGTGCTCTATGCACTTCACAGGTTTACACACTGCACACACACTCAAAGTTCACACATTGCACGTAGAGTCTATACACTGCCTTGTGTTGTGTTTGTGCATTGTTGAGAAATCATGTCTATACATTCATGCATCATGGGTCGACCCCCCTTCCTAGATGGGTCGACTCCCTCAGAACATTTAAGTCTATACACTGTCCATCCTCTTAGTGTCTCATACAGCGTCAACGCAGCATGTCTATACATTGCATCATGGCGTTTGTGCTCTAAGTCTATACACTACATGGCGAGCCCAAAGCCTTTACATTGCATAGGCTAAGTGTGTACATCGTTCGTCTTAGTTGAAGTCCAAACATTGCATTTGCATTGGCTAAGTATGTACACTGTCCGTCTGACTTAGCGTCTTGTGCATTGAGCGAAGTCCATACATTGCAGCTCGCACATTCTGCAAGTCTATACAGTGGCTCAGGCTAAGTCTATACATCGGACTGTATTAGGCTAAGTCTGTACATCGGACTGTGTTAGGCGAAGTCTGTACATCAGACTATTTCAAGTGAAGTCTGTACGTCCGATTGCTCATGCACTCATCTTAAGTCTGCACATTGGACTTTCACTCAATGTCTGTACAGCGTCATGCATTGTTCTTCATAAGTCCATACATTGGACTGTAGCATGCATCAGTGAAGTCTGTACAGCATCATGCATTGTTCTTCATAAGTCCATACATTGGACTATAGCACGCATCATTGAAGTCTATACATTGGCCTTAACTTTCCAAAGTCCATACATTGCATGAGCATAGTAATGAAGTCTATACATTGCACTGTGCATCATTCTTCAAGTCCATACATTACACTGTAGATGCTCGAGGTGAAGTCTGTACATCCATCAGTGAACTTCCAAGTCTGTACATCCACCTGTTCAACTTCAAAGTATGTACATTGGAAGCTTTACCTACGTTGCACTCGCAAGTCTGTACATCGGTAGCTTTACCGACGTTGCGCTCGAAGTCTATACACTGATAGCTTTACTGTCATTTCCCTTAGCAAGTCTATACATTGGAAGTCAATACACTTGACTGCCTTGCCTTGATCAAGTCTATACAGAGTTTCCTTGTTCAAGTCTGTACATCGCTCGGTTGGCAAGTCACATTGGAAGTCTATACATTCGCTGCCTTGCTTTGTTCAGGTCTGTACAGCCTTTCCTTTGGAAAGTCTATACATCGTGCATCTTTTAGTTGAAGTCTGTACAGCCTTTGCTTCGCCAAAGTCTATACATTGGTCTGCATTGCATTGCATGAAGTCTATACATTCATCTGCATTGCATTGCATGAAGTCTATACATTGCACGAGCTGAAGCCTGCCTAAGTCCATACACTGGCTGTTGTGTCTGTCAAGTCTACACATTGCATCATTCATTGAATCCTGCACATTGCTGAACGTTCAACAGGTCCATACACTGGCAAGCCTTTCAATTGCCTAAGTCCATACATTGTCTGTCTTCCTTAGTGTTTCAAGTATAACGTGAAGTCCATACAATGTATTCACATTCACAAAGCCTTCATAGTCTAGAGTCTGTACATTGCATTCGACGAGCTCACAAAGTCCATACAATGAAGTCCATGCATCGTCTGGTGACTGTCCAAGTCGTTACATTGCCTAAGTATGTACAACCGTTGCCTTCTTATATGAAGTCTACACATTGGGCAGAGTCTGTACATTGCGTTCGAGTTCACAAAGTCTATACATGGTTCTATACTTACAACTGATGATCCGATATCTGTCTGACAGGGATTCCTTACAGAGATTGGTGACTTGGCTCATGATCCAAGAAGGACGAGGTACCATGATGGTGACACGCGGAAGCAGCCCATCAAGGATGCTGCCATGTGGATGGAATTGCCTCGGTTCTGGCGAATTCACTGGGCGGGAAATGTGGAAGCCACGCGCCCTTATCCACCAGCTGCTAGTATATATACAAGCCTTCGTCTTCAGATGAAGTGTGATCGATGAAAGTGGCAAAGTCTATACAGCGAATCTGAAGGCAGCAGAGAGCCACCGATCCACAGAGGAGAAGAAAAAAGAAAAAAGAAGAAAAAGAGAGAAGAGAAGATCGAGAGAGATGAGTTGAGAGAGCTTGATTGAGAGAGTGAGATTGTGAGAGTTTTGTTTGAGAGATTGTATCTCAGTCTCTTGGTTCAGAAACCAGAGCTGAGCCTTGCTCATTCGAGCTACATTCCCTTCCGGGTTTTCTTATTTTCATTTGCTTCTATTTTGCTGGTTTTGAACTCTTGTTTCTTCAAGCTGTGAGGCAGCATTGCAGTGGAGGTCTCCACTGGACAGGTGAAGCTGTAATCCTCAGCAGGCGAGACTTGGTCTCGGACGGCTAAGCTGTATTGTCCAGCTGTTGCAGAGGATCTGTTCCTCTGGTCGGCAAGCTGTAAAGCCCAGCGAAGCTGTGTATCAGCGGTTGTATGGCAAGCTATATTGCCCAGCTATTCAAGCTATTAGTCAGCGGAATCTACACTCTAGTTGGAGTGTGGGGTGGACGTAGATCTCTGGATTGAGATCGAACCACCTTAAAATTGCTGCCTACTTTGTGTTTGCTTGTGGGTCTTGTGTTTTCATTGTGCACTTCAGTGATATTGCTTGTGTTCTATTGTGTGGCTACATGTGTCGACCCTTTATATAGTGATTCTTCATTTTGCTTAACTGATGTTTGCCTATATTTCGCATTAGAGCTTATACTAGTTTTTAATTTGGCATTAGATCTATTCACCCCCCTCTAGATCCACACTTCGTGGAGATAGACTGCGTCTCATCTAATCTAACACTCATAACTTAGCAGTCTATCATCAGACCGTTAGGGCTCTCTTAGCGGTCATTTCCTAGACCATTTTTAATATGAGTCATCTGCATTGAAGAATGTAAACCGCCCTTGGCTGGCGGTCTGTATTTAGACCGTTAATTTGTTCTAGCGGCCCATTGTTAGACTGTTTGGTTGCTGGATATCTTGATGATTTGAAGTAATATGCTTGCTCTATTCTTACTCTATATGTGCTTCATGTCTATCTCTTATAATTATTGATGGCTAACCTTCTAATTTTCAAAAGCTTAAACGCCATCACGTTACATCATTTTCTCACCAGGCAGGTAAGTCAGGTATGTATCTCGGTCCTTAGTCCCTTTATGCATTACTATATGATATCTATGATATATGTTACCTTGAGAACTGGCTGGTCATTCATGTGTCCCAGGATCTGATGTTCCCCCCTAACAAAAATGATGATGATCTAGGTGCACATGTTTAATCGTTGGATAGGCCGTTAGGTTGGAAGAGTTAGGGGACGATGAGTCTATCTTACACGCCTTGGTTACAGATAGTATCTTGAACCTGATTTGTACGGTCTAGCAATATTATTCTCGAGTATTTTCTATTTTATCCTTTCTTTGCATTCGTTTTGATGATTTCTTTTATTTTAGCCCAGCATGCATCATGCGCATCTTTGAGCATTCACGTGCCCTCATCTGTAATAGTGGATAACTATATGTCCATGGTCTTAAGTAAGGAGAGTCATTCCACTGTGAGTTGGAAGGTTTCCTTCGGTCTACTTGCTCGGTTTGGTTAGCTGAGGATTCCTATCTGGAGTTTAGTTACTCATCTCTTTACTTTTCCATCTGCTCCGACCGCCTATCAGCTGTGCGTTCCAGTGAGAAGGTTGGTCGTGTTTTCCTTTCCTTTAGTTGTTAGTTCCTCCAGGCATGCGTCATTCGGTTTTACTGTTCCTTGTGATTTGGTTCAAAGTTTTTCAGAAGATTCCTATCGCTCGTTGGTTGAGGACGGGTGTCAGTTTACCTTAACGCCCACTTTTTAGTCCACTTCGCTTCATTTTCGCTTCAGCTCCATGTTCCATGTCACTTTCGCTTCACCTCCACCCGTTCCCCTACAAAGAGGACGTTAAGGAGAGGCATATGTTGACACCTGTTTTATGACCAATGAGTTGGGTCATCTCCTTATTTATTTTTATGATGTCCCGAGTTATTCACCGCTTATTGGGCCATTTTTGGTCAGTTCTTGGGCCTAATTTTATGGGTCATTCTCCTTGGTTGGGCCTTGCTAATTAATTTCCTGTCACTTCACCTTATTGGGCCTAGATAAGGGATAGTGCGGATTGTTTTGTGGATTAAGTTGTGGATTTATCAGCCTTTATCTCTTTTACCACGTCCTCTCCCCTAGCGGTCTATCGTACGACCACAAGGTGGGCGTTGGCGGTCCATCTATAGACTGCTAATGGGCATAGAGTCCTGCTGGGTCTCTTTGATCTTATCTTCTTCTAAACGCATGTGCCTAGCGGTCTATCGTACGACCGTTTCTTGGTGCTAGCGGTCTATCGCAAGACCGCTAGTGGAACAGAGAGTCATGATCAGCTGTTCTTCCTCTGCTTTGCCGTGGACGAACTAGAGTCCTTCAATCGTTTGATTTCTCTCTCACCATAGACTCCCAGAACCTTCTGTTTGTTTCTATGGACTCTTGGGAGTATTATCTTCAAGGATTATCTAGTTTCAGGTCTATTTTTGAGTCATTATCCCTCCAACTCGAACCTAGGGTTTGAGGGCTTATAAATAGGACCCTTGAGTTCATGGCTTGAGGAGGAGATTTCTAGAGTTTGCCATGAAGTGCTGCTGCGTTCTGAAGCAAGTACCAACCAGGGAGAAGCTGCTTCCACGTCCATAAGGCTTATGGTCCTGGGAGTATCAAGTTCCTTTGGTCTAGTTTGAGTCTTTTTCTTAAGTTTGGTCTATTGTCCCTTTGCATGATCATAGCATCTTCCCTCTTCTTTTCTCAACGTTCTTTGCATCTCAATCACATTTTAAAACATCCCCCTATTCTTTTCCACACTCTATAGGGGTTAAAAAACTCAAACCTCCCAGGTATTCACCCTTCCTTCATGCACTTTAGCTTAATTGAGTTATAGATACTACACTTGTCCAAGGGATAATTGGGTTATTTTTCTTCGTTCTTACATTATTTTGCAGGTTGACAGGGTTCATAGCACGAGGCCCAACTCTTCTGGCCGACCGGGAGAGGTGGAGATCCAAGTCCCAAGTTACTACTCCGTGCGCGTTGGCGGCCCTATAGAAGACCATTTTCAGGCTTCAGGCGGTCTATCGTAAGACCGTTTGTCGTTGGTTCGCGGTTCAATATTAGACCGTTTATCTGTTTGCAGTATCCTGGTTTCATCTCCCGTGGGCGGGTGTTTCATCCAGCTCTTTCCAAGGTACTTATCTTAACTTTGCTATTTTAGTTACCTTGGTGGCGATCACAGTTTCTTAGTTGGGCATTTGTCTTCTTTTCCATTATCTTGCTCTCTATTTGCTTTCTTTTTGTTGCTCCAAACCTACGGTGTATGTTTAGTTTATTTTTTTGCTCCACGCCCTGGCGTGTGTTTTCTTTTTCCTCTGCTTATTTTTGTCAAGATGACATGCCCATGTGCTTTACACTTCATGTTGGTTGCTTGAGTTGATGTTGCACTTGTTCATAGTTCCACTTCCATCATCCATATTGTCTTGTTTATCATCATACCCAACACTTGAAGGAACAATTTAAAACCAACTGCCCCCATTTTTTGGCGATCACGGTGGGACATCTAGTGCCAATCGTGCTGAGCATCTGTTTGACCTGCATCTGTTTATTCATCCTAGTTGCCCTTGTGTTTTCCTCGGATTTCCCGTTTAATTTCCTGTTGTTTTCTGCTCTCTGGACTCTCTGGCGGTCTATTGTTCGGCCGTTTTTGGCTTAAAAGCAGTCTAGAAATAGACCGTCTTATCTCTCTGGCGGTCTCATAATAGACCGTTTCTCCAGTTACAGGTACGCATCCCGAGGTTATTATTATTTCTGTAGTTTTGTTGTGTTTTTTTACTACTGGGTGCTATCTGATCTCCTCCTCTGTTGTGGCATATTTTATGGTACATACATACATTATTGTTTGCATAGTTGTTTGTTAGTTCCTAGGCTAGAAATTGCATGCACCCCGGTGCACATAGGATCATTATATTCATATCATAGTTGCATTACCTACCTTGGTGTGTGAGCCTCTCGCCTCCATATTCCTTGGGGTCGACTAGGTGATCACAACCGGGACCTCCATAAGTCCCCGCGAGCCGTGGATTCCCTCACGGACGCCGGGCCGGTTGTACCTTTGCCTATCCCGTGTTTAGGTTACATAAGTGAGGGAGAGTTTACATTTAGAGTCAACCAAGCCCCCCATACCCTTTCCTATTAGGAACCTATTGTTGGAGATAACATATTAAATTCAAATCATCAAGGTTCTAAAGGAAGAAACAATAAAAATTGGTGCATCATTACAACTTGGTTGACTTTGAGTGCCTCTCATCCCGTGCTTTGTTTTCATAAATTTGGAGTCATTATTTTAGTGTCTCATTTGTGTTTGTTTGTGTTGTTTATTTTGTGTCAAGGTGTTCCATTGCATGTGGAGTTGCTTCCGGTCCTTAGAATCATCTTCTAGGAGTAATTCCTTCTTCACCTCTTATTCCAATCCCCTCTTTGAATCCGCCATGGCTTCTTATGATCTTCCCCGTTCTCATGAGGAATCCCTTCCTCAAGGTCTCTTGGAGGACCCACCTAGGGTCACCCAATTTCAATCAGGAGAAGGGATCATCCCTCCTCCATCCGCTATCACCATGGAGGGTGCCCAGCCTCTCTTGCTTCCAATAATCCTAGAGGCCAGATCTTGCAGATGATGGCCCAATTAGACCCGGCCCAACTTCAAACCCTCTACCAGACCTTGCAGGGGTCCAATGCCCCATCTCACACGCTTGCACAAGGTCTATCCAATATCTCTGTCTCTGGACCCGGGATTCAACCCACTCCGATTGATCTTACCCCGGTCCCGCCCAGGACCCTCCGGTTCTCTAATCTAGAAGCGGGCCAATCATCTGGATCGGCCCATAAGATTCTTGATAAAGGGAAGTCTGTTCTTCCCTCATTCACCTAGGTCGAGTCTTATAGGCCCATCTCTTCAGCGCCTCAGGTTCTTATCGGTCCATCCGACTTTTCTCACCCTCAGCAAGGGGCGGTCCCAATCCATGCCAATTTGGGTCATCCTTCGGCCCAATATCCTTCTTATGGGCCTCCCACTCCTTCAGTCTATCCTTCGGCTCCTCGCTTTGAGCCCACTCCTCTTACTTTGCCTGCACCATCTAGGGAACAAGAGCTCCTTGATAAATGGGCCGCTATACAACAACAACTTGATTTTCTTTAAAAGTGGGTTGGCCCACAATCTTTAGCGGATGTTCCAGTTCCTAGCTTCCACAACATCCGGTTCCCTCCACAGTCCGAGCTCCCCACATACTGTAAATACGACGGGAATAGCAATCCCTTCATTTACGTCAGGGATTTTATTTATGTGTTGGCACAGTTCCAGTATGATGACCACCTTGTGGCGTATCTTTTTCGCCGTTCGTTAGAAGGAGTTGCTCTAGAATGGTTCTATTCTCTGCCGCTGGAAGATGCCGAGAGTTTTAAGGTGGTAAAAGAAAAGTTCATTCAGAGGTTTCAAGATCGGGTCGGCCCGGAGTATTTTTTTACAGATCTGGTGGTCGAGAAAATGAAAGCAGATGAAGATTTTCCCACCTATGCTGACAAGCAGAGACAGATGGCCGCCCGCGTGCCTGGTCGTATCCCGGAGGAAGAAAGGTCAAGTTGCTAATATCAAATGCTACCCCTACTTTCCGCAACATCCTGGCCATGAATGACATCTCAAACATGCACCAACTATATAGCCGGGCAAGATTCATACAAACACAATTCAAGGACTCCCCTATACACTCCCTTTTTGAGGCCCAAAAGCCCAAATATTACAAGAAACCTCAGGGGCCCGTCACTGAGGGAGTCCAAACAAATGAACAGGTGCAAATCGTTGCATTCCCTTTACAATCCGCGTCATTTCACTTTCCCTAAAACCCCCATAATCCCCAATTCTCCACTCCACAGAATGCCCAACCCACTTTCTCCACTCTACAAAACCCTCACCATACCTTCGCCGTGCCACAAAACTCCTTCCCCGCTTCACAACAACCTCCACAACCCCCGCAATACCACAATGTCCCTCCCCCCAACGGCTACACCAACAACAACAAAAAGCGCCCGGGTCCGAAGAGAGCTCAATACCCTCCTTTGCCCGAGTCTCTCACGGACATTTTTTCGGCTCTCATGTCTATTAGTGCCATTCAACTTCCTCCGGAATGGCCTAGTTGGAACCCGGCCGTTGATCAGATAAAATATTGCATGTTCCACAGGCATCTCGGCCATACTATTGAGAGTTGTTTCCAATTCAGAGATTTGGTATACGACCTGCATGAAGGGCAGCGTATAGATTGGGCCGAGATGCACACGGCCATCATTGAAATTAAAGAGAAAAGAAGGCAGTGGCAGAGGCAGCAAGTGCAGTAGCAACAAGCACCGCCACCATAGCAGCAGCCGTGGCAGCAACAACAGCCTGTTCAAGACTTGGGGATCCATCAGAACCCCATGCCAAATCATACTCCTGCTCCGTAGCCACAACCACCGGCACCAGCCCAAGTTAATCTCGTCCAACCCCGGGCTCCTGACGCCGGGTGGTCTTATGATGATGACGCGTCAGTCCAGTGGCTCATGGCCCTCCACCACAACCACCGTAGCCCTTCTCCCTCCGTCATCCTCCCACTTAACCATCAAACCCCACCATCCTCCACATCCACCAAACCTCTCATCCTACCATCCACGTTCCCCATAAACCCGTCTCTCTCCACTCCACTGCCATCTACCACCACACCTCTAGCCAACCATTCGCACATTATCCTCCTTTCACCTACCTCTACTCCGTCACCGACATTCGCACCAATCATCACCCCACCTCCATCAAACCCCTCACCTATCATATCCGCTACGCTTTCCCCCACGGCGCTCATTCACCCCACTGGGCCCGTTAAGCCGCTTATTTTGAGCCCATCTGATGCCGTGCCGGCCCACAACCTTGCCCTGCGGAGCGGACATTTGTTCCACAGAAATTATCCTTCCACTGGTGCACCCGCACCTAATCCCCAGTCCTCTCAGTAGGCTGTTGATCAGGAGGAGACATATCCGCTGCCCGGAACACAATATGATCTGTTGCATCATCTGGACAGAGTACCCACCAAGATCTCCGTGCTGGAGTTGATTAAAAGGTCTACCCTTCACTAGGAGGCACTCAGAAATTTTCTACAAAAGGTGATCGTTAATGAAGATATGGCAGTAGATAGCCTATTGACAGCTCTGGCTACAATCTCAAAAGGGCCAGCAATCACTTTTTCCGAAACTGAACTGGGGCCCTCGAAAGCCCGACAAATGTCGCTATGCATTTCCATAACTCTAAACAAAGTCAACATAGATGCGGCGTTGGTAGACACAGGGGCATCCATTAATGTCTGCCCACTCAGCACCTTGAGAGACTGCAATTTATCAGAAGATCTGTTGAGGCCTACAACTATAACAGCATATGACAATTCTTGAAGGGCATGTCATCGGGTGGTAACTATTCAGGCCGAGCTTGGGCCTCTCACTATGCCGATTGAATTTTATGTGCTGGACATCGACCCTATGTTCAAGGCTATTTTGGGTCATCCATGGATTGACAACCTCAATGCCGTGCCATCCACTGCCCACCAATGTCTCAAGTTCTCTTTCCAAGGGAGGGTGGTTAAGGTAAAAAGCATGTCCACGGTCCAGTGTGTAAAGGTCATTTCGGAGAAAATTCTGCCAACACTGTGGCCCAGCACGCGGCCAGTTATTTCAGTTTGAGATCTGGATTTCCCATGGGCATATGCGCCACGCAAGCCCGTCTCTGTAGCAGTAAACATTAAAGTAATACCCCAGATTCGAGATTCCAAGGGGTGGGACATCATATTAAAACTGGGCTATCAGCCGGGGAGAGGCCTCGGCGCACAACTGCATGGGCGGACCAAGCTGGTCCTTAAACGGAGAAAATTGAATAGGAGGGGCCTCGACTATCGAGAGTCTGCCTTCTCAATTCTAGGCGATTCTAGGCCCTTGACATGGGACTATCGCCAGCATTTTGTTAAAGGCCTCCTTCAGCCGGGCACATTAAAAGCGTCTCCAAGCCAGCCCAGGCAGGAAGATGAAGTCCACATAGTCAACAGCCCGCCATTGCTGCCTAAGGGGCTGGTTGATGATATGATTGATTGTAGCCATGCATTTGAAAGGTTATTTTATGAAGATGAAAGTCGCCATGAAGATCGGGAGGTACGGTTTGTATGTTATCAGCCGAAGAAGCCAGCTTACCATCCACGGGAAAAGGGAAGCTCACCCATCGTCTTTTCTTGGTCTCCCTCCCGTCTTACGTCTCTCTTCCAGGACCTGGACTTTTTACCCCGTTTGCCTCCCATTATAATTGATCCATTCTTGTTCGAAATCCCCACTGATTTACTCATCATCAGGACATGCACTTGCTGCCCCCCTGTCGATCTTTCTACTCCCTGGTTCTCCTCTTCTGATCCCTTCCTCGATATTTTCTGTCCCTCCCAGTGTCCTCTCAGGCTTCCTCCTCCACCTTCCTCTCCCTCTTGCTACATGATCTCCACTGATCTCCAAAAAAAACCATCAAATTTGAAACGGAGATTTTAGTGGAAGATTACGCTATCTTTTCTCCATCCGCCTCCCAGGGGCATGAGGCCCTTGCTGCCTCCTTCCCACTAGATTTCCTTTCTCCTAGGTTAGACGTAGGGTCCATCGAGTCTAGGGAAGTAGAGTCTGTTAGGTCTAGAGATGTAGGGTCCTGTTCTAGGTCATCCAACCCTTCCTCACCTGAGCCGTGCCTGCTTGCGCGTCATTCTAAATCCGTTCCTGATAGGTTTTTGCAGGATCTTGCTCAGCGATGTCATGCTCTTCTGAAGTGTCCGGAGTTTATCGCTACGGCGATTGTGATCGAACAAGATGAGGAGCAAGAAGGGGTGTGGAGCGATGACGGACTAGGTGTTTATGAAATCATGGATAAAAAAGACCCGGTTGATGATGAGGATAGCGACATAGATGACACCGCTAATCTGTATGCGTAGGGATTAAAGAGATTCGATGAACCATCGTCGGCGGTGGATGAACCTACAAAGGAAATAAATATAGGAACCGAAGAAGACCCTAGACCTATTATCGTTGCCGCTAATCTCCCTCCGAGGGTAGAAGAAGATCTAATCAAGGTTTTAAGAGAGTATAGCGATTCTTTTGCCTGGTCTTACGAGGACATGCCAAGTCTTGACCCCTCTTTAGTGGAACATCGACTCGTACTTAAACCAGGGGTAACACCCGTGAAACAAAGGTCAAGAAGATTTCACCCCCCACATGGCCTTAAGGATTAAGGAAGAGGTCGATAAATTGTACAAGGCCAAGTTCATCAGAGTTGTCTTTATATCCTCAGTGGGTGGCGAACATAGTCCCTGCCATCAAGAAGGATGGAAAGGTACGCATTTGCATTGATTTCAGGGATCTTAACAAAGCATGTCCCAAGGATGATTTCCGCTGTCTCACATTGACGTTTTGGTGGACAACACTGCCGGGTACGAAGCTTGTCATTCATGGATGGTTATTCAGGATACAACCAAATCCGTCTCGCTCCCAAAGATCAAGAGAAAACCTCCTTCACCATGCACTGGGTTACGTATTGCTATGTGGTTATGCCGTTTGGTTTGAAGAACGCCGGTGCCACTTATCAAAGGGCGATGATGGCTATATTCCACGATATGATGCATGTCTATATGAAAGCTTACGTGGATGATATCTTGGTGAAGTCGAGGACTAAAGAGGAACACCCCGCTATTCTAGCTAAGGTGCTCCAGAGAGCCAGGGAGTACCAGTTAAAAATGAATATAAAGAAATGTGTTTTTGGAGTCTCTTCAGGAAAATTGTTAGGCTTCATAGTTAGCAAACGGGGGATTCAGATTGATCCTAATAAAGTAAAGGCCGTCATGGACATGCCTTCACCTAAGAATGTAAACCACAAACACACCACATGCAAACCACGAGGCACAAAGATTTTTAAGGTGGTTCGGGACCACGACGGGCTCCCTACGTCCACCCCTCACTCAACTGTGTGTGTCGTAAAAATAGCCCGGGGATTAATCCCCCCACACACACGGAGCCAAGCCCCAACACACACACACGCAGGGCGACGCCTGCACAACCACATGGGAGTAAACTCTCAACCACACAGGGGAAACACACCCCAAGTTACGCCTAAGCACACACGCGAATATGCTCCACACAAAACGACGCACACGTGTCAATCACAAACACTTGGAGATCAAATATCTGAACTCCCACACAAAATATTCTTCCAGAAATTTATGAAACGTAGACAAATAGATACAATGAGCCCCAAACAAATTCTAAAGCTGAAACTAAGAAGATATAGCAAGTGTAAAGCTCCCCCTTCTTCGATTCTTCCGGTTCTTCTTGGCTCGTTGTCGGATGATCACAAAATCGCCATCATTTTGCTCCTCTCATAATTCCGCTCCCTTTTCTCTTCTATCACGAGCTTCAAAAATCCCTCCAAGTAGATCAAAAGCACCTTGCAAGAGCGCCTCCTTCCTTTCCCCCCTTTTCTTCTCCTACAAGATAAAAAGAGTTAGCACCAAAGAGATAATTCATCAAATGCGGAGTAAAGGAATATATAAAGCATAGGGTGGCCAAAAGACCCATAAACCCTTTCTAAAGTGTGTCAAAAACACCATCATATGTCTAGGAACCTTTTGGGGGTATTATAGTAAAGTTTCAAGGGGTTTAGAGAGGGTTTAGATGAGTTTCGAAACCCCCGTCGCGGACCTGCCGGAAAGAGTCGACTCTTAGAGTCAACTCTTAGAGTCGACTCTTTTCAACTCTTCTCTGCTCACATGCCAAAACACATTTTTTAGCCTCATAATCCCCATGAACTGAATGTGGTTCGATTGTAACATTAATCCTTGATTCAAAAGGGGTTTAGCCTATGAATTTGAACCTTCTAAACAACATGAAACATGAGATTTACATGGGTATCAAAATCAAAGATCATGAGTGACCATGAAGAACTTTCTTCACTAAATACACCAAAGCATACATTAAGCTTCTACTTATAACCACCCATTGAGTTTATATACATGATTTGCACTTTTGAAGAAACAAGCTCAATTATGGAATCTCACTCAAACCTTGAGTTCATACTTCTTGACAAAGGAAATAAAGATGTTCAAGCACATATACATGAAAACTCAATCAACATAAGACCAAGTCTTCACTGGCTCAAAACACATGAAAGCATGATAAACCAATCAACATAGGACCAAGTTTTCACAAGTTCAAAATAAAGGCTTGTTCACACAAAAATGCTTCATTGAACTCACTCAAACATATGCAGAGCTTCAATTACAACCACCTTGAAAGCACATTTTCACAACTTACACATGAAACCGAATAACCATGCATCCATGCAAATGTATGAGTCTATCAAACCAGATTTCACCAAGGTTAACATAACTTCCAAGTTATCCTGCAAAGCAACCTTTACCTCATTAAACAAATTGCATACTTGTTGTTCAATGAAACACACACACAAGTACAATCATTTTGTTGTCATTAAAACCAAACACCTTAATCAACTAGGGGATGCAACAGCCTCCTATCACTGGCTCAGTAAGGGTCCCGCGGAACCCCAACCAAAAACAACAGCGGTAACGGAAAGTTGCAACAACAGCATGAACAACAAACACAGTAGCCGGTAAAATCTCGGCTCTACAACTACTCTTACTTGAACGAAAACCAACACCCCGATCCCTCGATCGGGGGACCACCAGACTACAAACCGCCCTGGCTATGCTACTTAGGAGAAACATTATGACACCTCTATCGTGGAGGCCCGTCTCACAGACAAAGGCGCAACCCAAGACCACGTGGTCTGGGCAACACAATCACGACCTCGCAGTTGTGAACCCTACACCGTCTAGGGAAAACCCTCGGTAACGCTCACCGGCAACCCTAGACCTCTACTTCGGAAAAACACATGGAAACTGCGTGTAAAATCACGTCTCGCAGAAGTAAAACGGAAACTCGAGTCACGAGAAACTCACGTCACGTGATGGGAGTACCTGCCCACCAGAAGTAAGGCCGGATGTGTCCCCTGACGTCTCACACCGCGCCCCTGTGTCTCCCTACACGCCCCATGCGAAAACTGAGACACACAACAAGTACCACGAACAAGGACTAGTTGGGGTCCTGCTCGTCAGCGCGGGTCCGATGCCCCCAACCACTTCTGCACACAATGACCATGCGCCCTAGGTCAGATCTTCTAGCTGGTTCTTCCCCATATCTCGGACTCAGGCTGCGCGGAGGGGCCCTACGGTAACCAGTCTAAAAACCGTCTCTCTCGGGTAAGCCGCTCCACTACTCCCGGGTGGGTCAGCACACTCGTGATGTAAGAAGGCTACGACTAGTGGGGAGTCACTAAACATGAACACCGAAAACCATGCACACACCCATCGCGAGTAACACAGAGTACCAGGTGGCTCAGGACCGCCAGACTTAGGACAGCCATCTAGACCTAGTAACCCAACGGTCCCTAAGTCAAAGGACTCGGGTCAAGACCATCGCATAGGACGGTTCCATGCCGTCAATCCAGCCTACCCCTAGGTCAGAAACCACGGTGACATAATTATTAGGGCGGCTCACGACCGCCTACCCTACTCCCTTCCCAAGGGAATCCAGGAAACCCTCCAGCCCTAGGCTGGGTAATTTGACTCGTAGCCTATAGGCCGTACGCACAGCCCACACGAAAATCATTTTCCGGAGAAACACACGTCGTGCGGGAACAACCCTTCACACGCATACCCATACATGACGTCTCGATCTAGCAGAAACATGAAAGCCCAGAACACGCGGGGTCACCCGAACCCTCAAAACCCATGGGCACACTAATCGAGGTAACTTGGTACCTCCAGACACCCAGAAATAAGGTCACAACACTCGCGGGGTGCCCGGGGCATCCACGGGGCCACAAGTCGACCATTGGGTCACAACCGGGTCTACCGGGAGCCAAAACAATGCGATCAGAACACCACTAGCACGGAACCCTGGTGGCGGTCTTCCCCAGACTGTCACCTCAGGTGGCGGTCCAATTTGGACCGCTACTATCAGATAGCGGTCCCCTCAGGACCACAACCTGCCAGGGATAACTGGACGCATGCGGTCATCTCCAGACCGCAACCTGGAGAATGCGGCCTGTAGAAACCCAACAAAATTAATAGATAAATAAATATTTCAAATTAGTTATATAATTACAATATTTATGAAATAATGAAATTATATTGTTACTATATGAAATAAACTAGATAATTGAATTTTTCTTGAAATAAATTGAGAATAAATGTTTTAAATATCATAAAAATCATAGGAGGCCTAATTATATTCCATACAAAGAATCATGATTAACTATTGGGCCTTTGGATAACCCATAATGGGCCGGGTTATAGGTTAATGGGCTAAAAAGAGATAAATCGGGCTAAATTCGTAGCACATGTTAAACACCCTAGTAAATGATTAAATTAGTCCCATTTCTAGAAGATTGTCACACAATTCAAACCTTATATCATAGTCCACCATAGATTAGCCATCTTTCCCACGTTGTCCCACCAAATTAAGACTAGATTAAGAAGAGAAGTTGGAATTTGTTTCTTAAGTCATTAATTTCGGAGGTGGAGAAGTTTGATGTTTGGAGAAGGAATCTTGACATTTTGGCCCAGATTTTTCCTATAAATAGGCACCCCTAATCACCCACTAGGCCTTTGCTACGTTGGGGAAGAGATTTGTGGCGATTTGGAGGTGTGATTTGAAGGAGAAAAGGAGTTCTTGAGTATTTCGTTCAGTTTCTCTTCTTCCTCTTCAACTCAATTTAAGGTAAGTTTCTCTCAGGCTAAATGCTTAATAAATAATGTCATCTTGTGTGTTTTTAAGTGCTCTTTCCATTGGTACTATTTTCCCCAATTTTTATTGATTATTAAGCATGTTAGAGGCGTTTTATTGAAGGGGTATCACCATTTTTTTGAAGATCAGATTCTGTCTTTTAACGTGGTGCTCACAGGGGGCGCGTTCTTAACGTGACGGCCAGACCAGGCGCATTAATACAAAAAAATTTCCCGCCTTCTGAAATATTTTTATACATAAAAAAAATTAAGAACGTGATCATACTGGAAGCCGTAACCCTCATGGTCATCATGAAGGCCGCGATCAGGTTTTTTTTTTAAAAAATAACAAAAAAATACTAATGTGGTCCCCCAAGGGACCGCGACATCAAGATCGCGGCCCCCGAGGGGACCACGTTCACAGATCACCACCCGAACAGTCCGGGGGTTAAAAAAAATAAAAACAATATATAAATATACATATGAACGCGACCGTATAGCATATCGCGTTTACAGTAAACTTCCATGGTAGTCCGGGGGTCAAAACAAAAAAAAATAAATATATATATATATAAGCATTAACGCGACCATCTACAGTACCGCGTCAATGCCAGTAACCTTGCTGCCAATTTTTTAAGAAAAGGAAGGGGAAAACAAGTATTATTATGCTATTGTCAGGTTCTAATTGAACCATATATCACCCAACATGTAGTTATGTCATGTTATGTTGCATGTCATGTTATGTTGCATATAAACTAAATCCACACATAATTAATTTAAGGATATGAAAGAAAAGGATCCTAATCCATGAGCTCATGTTCTTATTACCTTCATGATATCCTTGTTCTCCATGACAATATCATCTTTCTAGCTTGTTAAATTCTAGCTTGTTAAATGGAGTAGATATTATCTTTAAAACTACATGGGTTTAGTTGGCATAATCTTGAATCGATATACAAGTTTAAGTATTACCGTGATTTCGACAAGTCGTGTACACGGAAGGACGATGTCTAAGGAAAGAGGTCCACGGGCAAACGTTTTATTTGGATAAGTGGTTTATTAATTAGGATCTCGTGTATACGAGGGGAGCCTCTCACTGTCCCACCTCTTACCTGGCCGTAATTCCAAGGTTGTCTAGTAAAGCTCCTGAAGAGGCGAGATCTCGCGCTGGATCCTGAGCGGGTTGTGGATCACCAGAAGATGAATCTGTAAGATAGGGAAACGTATCAGAGGGCCCAGGGGATCTCCCTGGGGCAAAACCCTCCGATGGCTAAGTCAGTAGAGCTATGGTGGAAGCGATAATGGGGGGAGGAGAGAGCTAATGCGCGAGAATCCTCTCCACCAGAGGGTGAAGCGAATCGTGCTCAGGAGCTTAGGGTGTGTGAAAGCCTTGTTCATCTTACCTTCTTCCGGAGGGTATCCCTTGCTTAAATAGTGCACCGCCTTCAGGAGTCCTGTAAGCTGAGGGGTTCCCGGCGGGAGTTACGTCTTTAACGGGGGCTTTCATGGCCTGATCGTGGGAACGTTATCCCCCTAGAGTCCGGCGGCTCCCCTGACTCTCCCGCTGGCGGAGGACTCTGAACGGCTGCACATGTGGATAATCAACCGGCCTTACCGAGCCTCGGGGATGCTAGCTCATGTCCGAGCGATAGGCATGGCCCGGCGAGGGTGGGGTCGGATAGGTCGGCTGGAGCCTATCTCTCTCGGACGGGGAGAGGGCTTTAGGCCGGACCTTCCTTGGGACCTGATCGCTGTCTCGGGCCCTCCGAGCCTAGAAGGCCGCCGGGGAGAGTTTAGTTCCTCGAGTCTTATTTATTAGGCTTTTCTTCCCTAAGTGGGCCCTGTGGGCTATCACTCGGGCGGGCTCGCCTGGTTGGACCTTGTGGGTCTTGTTGGGCTGCCTTTGTGGTGGGCTGCGGAAATCCCCCTCTCCACTTGTCCCCCTCCTACTCCCGAGCCAAGGAGGCTCGGATGAGTATTTTTTCGAGGCTTTGGACCGGCGTGGCTCAGGTGGGTGGAATTCTGTTGGCGTTATGGAGCCGCTTATAGCGGTCGCCGAGGCCTTTAATGATGATCCTGACGGATTTGAAATGAAGGGGCCCCCCTTTTTATCGGAGCACGGAACGACGCGCCGCCACCCTCAGGGGTTTTTAGGGGGCGCTGTTCATCGTTCTAGGCTTCCAGGGTTTTAGGCTTTCCTTGCTTCTTGATGCGCCGTGAGAGCACAGCGGAGACGCGGAGCCTTGCGGTGGCGTTCGAGGAGTTGGCGAGGATAACCGCAGAGGCGGTCCGACAACTTCCTTCTCCCCCGGAGTCTTCGAGCTCGTACGAGGGATCTCCTCCCGACTCGATGGTGGATCAGAGTCCGGAGCTTGTGCCGGTGAGGCGGGAACCCGTCCCCAACTGTAGTGAGTTGGGGGAAGCGGAGGTGCGGAGGCTGGAGCATCGTTTCCGCCTGCCTCTCAGATACAGCTTTGTTGCCGCCACTCCGTACGAGACGAGTCTGGATGATCGTGATGAGCACATTTGCACCTTCCTTCTGTCTTGGAAGAGTGGATTTCGGCTCCCTTTCGATCCTTTCGTGCTGTAGCTTCTTAATTTTTTCCGGTTGGCACCTATTCAGTTGGTGGCCAATTCATATCTGCTGCTCTCGGCCTTCCGGATTCTTTGTCGTCAGCACGACATTTTTCCTTCCTTGGACCTCTTCCATTTCTTCTTTGAGTTGAAAGCGCACCAGTCGGCGGGGAAAGGCTTCTACTTCATCCAGGCGCGGAGGAATAGGAGCTGCATCTCGCTCGCGGTGAAGGACTCCTCGCACAAGGGGTGGAAGACCCAATTCTTCTAGGTGAAGGCGGTGGCGACGGACGAGATCTGGAGATGCCGGACCTCGCCCAACTTTCACCCGAATCTGCCCCCTCGCCAGGAGGAGTTCCCTCCCCACGTGGAGCAGCAGGCTGCCCGTCTGCTGGAGAACCGTCAATCGACCGAGGAGCTGGTGACGTCGGAGAACATCGAACGGTGTCTTCTCTCGCGGTTGACGTCGACAGGTACAGCTCTTGAGGCTCTTTTTCGGGGGTGATAGTTCTTTTCCTCCTCCTGACCGGGGCTTCTTTTTGTTGCAGACGTGAGGCGGGAGCCTCTGGAGGAGGCGGCCGAGGTCATCGATCTGGAAGATGACTCGGCAGCCGATGAACCTGATGCCTCGGTGGGTCACGTCCATGCCCGAGATAAGGGCAAGGGGGCGGCCCCCGAGGGGTCTTCTCGATCGACCGGCCTGAAGCGCAAGGATCCCCTGGCGGGGAAACTGCGGGAGGCCGCGAAGGCCAGGAAAAGGGCCAAGAAAGCCGATTTTCCTACCGCCGTCGGGGGCGACTCTGGCTCGGCGGCGCTCCCCCCTCGGGGGCAGGATGGGGCCGACCCCTCCGGGCTAGCTCTCCCATCCGCCGGGCGAGAGGGGGCCGAGGAGACCAGGGGCCCCGCAGAGGGAGGTGACGGGTCGGCTCTCCCCTCTGTGGGGGCAGAGGGGGTCGGTGCCGGTGTGGCCGGCGCTGGGACCGAGGGATTGGTCGGCGTGGATGGGGGTTCACCCGCGAGGGCGTCGCAACCCTAAGTGCCGGCAGTTTCTGATGTGGTGGATCCCGCGGCGCCGGTCGAGGCTGGGGGTTCGTCCGGGGAGGCGTTGCAACCCCAACCGACCGTGGCGCGCGGGGGGGTCAGCTTCGCTGCCCGACCAGGGTCTTCTGGCGGGGTGCCCAGGGTGGAGCAGTCCCCTTTGCCGGAACCTCTGGTCAGGCTCGGTATCTCGGGCGACTTGTACCGGCTCTGCCGATCGATCACCGAGAGAACGAGGGGGGGAGAAAAGCGCAGCACTCCCGCCGGGGTCCTTGATGTCTTGATGGAGGGCGGCCTGGTCATAGCTCGGACAGCGGCCGTGATGGCGGAGGCGCACGCCCGGACGGAGGCGGAACGGTCGAGGCTCGCCTGGACCCTTGGTGGATGCGAGGGGAAACTAGCCCGGCTCGAGGGGGAGCATGAGGGGCTCCGGCGGGAGTTCCTCGCATTCAGGGAGTTGGCGCGGTCGAGCCGACGGGAAGCCGAGGCGCTGGCCGAGCAGCTAGCAAGGGCCCAGGAATCGCTCGAGAGGAAGAGCAAACGTCTGGAAGATGAGCGTCAGCGTCACATCGAGCTGGATGGCCTCTGGGAGCGTGAGCGTGCCGAGCTGTAGGATCGGGCGGAGGACGCGGAGTGCCTTCGCACTGAGGCCGAGGCGGACGAGCCCGGGCGGAGGGTCGGACGATCGAAGCCGAGCGGAGGATGACCGAGCTAGAGGAGCGTCTGGCGAGGGCGGAAGAGCGTGGGGCCGAGGCGGAGCGGGCTCGGGACGGGCAGGTCGAGGCGGAGGCGATCGAGCGCTACAAAGGCTCGGAAGCTTACTCGGCCGACCTGATTGAAGCTGCCCTACCCTACTACGAGGTAGCGCTCCGCCGGGGTGCCCGAAAGGGATTCAGGCAGGGCTATCACCGGGCGATGAGCTATGCCAATGAGCACCTTGCCGGGGGTGATTTTCCTTATGGCCAGAGTTATGACTCGGATGAGTCAGTTTCCAGCTCTTCATCTTCGGCCGGGGAAGAACCGGAGGAGTCATCTCCAGCGGGGTCACCAACTCCGGAGGCCCCAGGAGGGCTCACGACCGGGACAATTCTCGCACAGGCGAGGTCAGTGTCCGGGCCGGCCGTCACCGAAGGTACCGGGGGTGACGCGTCCCCTACTGCTGTTCCCGAGCTTCAAAGTGGGCCCGAGGCCTGATGTATTTTGCTTTATTTTGCCCCTTCCCTTTTTTGTCTGTTTTCCCTTCTGTAAGAGGATTTCTTTATGGGAGACAATAAAGGACTTACTTTGTTTGATCGTTATCTTTGCCGTGATTTGGCTGGCGTATCGGGGGCAGTTGGAAGGTGCCGATATTTTCTGCACCGTTTTCGCATGCCGATTCGGGAGACTTCTTTGAAAGTCGAGGAGTCCTTTCATTCCACCATGCTTTGAAAGTCGAGGCGCTTCGTGAGTCCCGCTAGGACGGGGGCCGAGGAATTAGAGGTGACCTTCCAGGGGAGGTCCTGTAGTGTGTTTTCGAGGGGGGAGTCATTTAAGGCGCGTGGCCTCCCTTGGCCTATAAAAAGGACCGAAGGGTGCTCCTTCCCTCTTAACACTTAGGACTCTCGCCGGTGGTCTGCTCTTATTCCCTCGTCTTCGCTCTGCGTTGCGCCGCCGCGATCGGAGCATGGAGGACTCTTCAGAAGATGACGCCGCAGACGACGGGGAGCGGCCGGTTCCAACTGTCCTGGAATATCGGTCGGGTCCCACGGTCGCCGCGCGTGCATGAGACGGGTCCGACGGTCGCCGCGCGGATCTGGAGAGGGCTTCGACGTGCGGGGGCACGCCGTTTGCCTCTTCTTGGCTCCGGCGAGGCTTCCGGGCGGACGTCGAGATGGAGGGCGGATGGGGGAGTTAGGGATGCCGGCCGCCATTCCCCTCCGTGGGAGGGGAGGAGGCGGCTCCAGTCCCTTCCTCACCCCTGTCCGCAGCCTCTTTCTCTCTCTTTTGTTCTTCATTTCTTTCACTCTTCGGGGGCTGCTTGCTTTCTGTTCGCCTCCAAAGAGTTGGTAGTTTGGCAGAGAGGAGACCTTCACGGCGCTCCTTTTTCCAGGTTGTTGCCAACTTGGAAGGTAGCCTTCCTCGCGTGAAAGGTGGCCTTCTCCTTGTTGTCCCTCTGTCACCTTTGTCACGGTCCACCCGAGCCAACTGGGTCGACCATCTCTTGTCCGAGCCAGTTTCTACGCGAGGCAGAGTCAGTGGCTGGATGCGAGAAGGTCAAGACCGGGTCGGCCGGGCGATGGCCGTTTGCCGCGGTGCTAGATGGATTTTTGCTTTTCACTATGTAATGTACTGGCAGTTACCTTTCTGATGTACCAACAGTTATCTTGAATGAATGCCCGATTTGTTGATACAGTTTTCAGAAATAAAATCTGCGTAGTGTGGTTGCGTTCCATGTCCGGGGAATGGGTTCCCCTTCCATTGTGACTAACCTGTACGCACCTTTCTCGAGCGTCTCGATCACTCGGTAGGGGCCTTCCCAGTTGGGGGATAGCTTGCCCGCCGCCTCCAGTGGTCGAGAGGCTTCGGTCTTCCTGAGGACGAAGTCCCCTGGTTGGAATTGTCTGCCTCGGACCTTGGTGTTGTAGTACCGAGTGAGGCGGCGCTGGTATTCCGTAGCTCGGATCCCCATGTGACCCACCGACATCACCCACCACCCACCCATTCCTACCCATACCCACCATGTTGAGCCAAGCCCACCTCAACCATGACCCAGGCTATACGATGAGAACCTTGACCTTAGATAACATACACCTAGGGATTGATGAATTACCTCACCCCATGATGACCACCTTCTTAGATCCATTCGATCCTTTCCAATGGGAGTTCAAAGGTTGTCCCACACCTATACACATGGAAGTCACCTTTGGGAAAAGCATGCATGTGTCTAGGCTTACCATACCCCTTGGCATGAACACTGTGTTGGGTCCATTCATTCATATCACCCACATGTCAAGTAGAAAGTATGAGTGGTCCATATTCGGATGTCATGGTCCACCTTCATTCATCATGGGTCTTAAGCATGTCAAAGCCATCTACGGATGTCCGGGTCCCCCAATATTTATCACCAATTTGCATGATAGGGCCACCTACGGGTGCCCCGGCCCACCTAGGCTAACCAAAGTCTACACTGCATCATTACACGATAGGTCTACTTTTGGTTGCCCAGGTCCACCCATCACCCCTAGAATGTCTGCATTCACAACATTGCATAAAGAGATCCGCAAGTACATTAGCAAGAAGAATGTGACTTATAAAAGGCGAGCCGACTCTCATCGACGTCACCAAGAATTCCATGAGGGTGACTTTGTGATGGTAAGGACGGAGAGGCTCTCCCCGGGAGCCATCTCCAAATTGAGGCCACGTGGGGCTGGTCCCTTCCAGGTCCTGAGGCGCATTGGCGCTAATGCCTATTAGTTAGATCTCCCCGAGGAGTATGGAGTGAGTCCCACATTCAATGTAGCCGACCTAGTGTCTTATAAGGGACCCACGGTGGTACCTAGTGAGGATATTGAGCCTATTCCCTCCGTTGAGAGAGCACCCACCCGTGAGGAGAGACCACCAGCCAAGAGAGCCCAGCGTGAGCGCATTGAACGAATATTGGATGAACAAGTCACTACCACCAGGAGCAAGGTATACGAGCGCTATCTCGGCAGGTGGATGGATCGGTCTCATTCGGAAGACCTGAGGGCAGTACCACTTATACACCCTCCGAGGAGGGAAGGACACTTACTCGATGGAGTCGAGTTCTCCGCAGCCCGGGAGTATGATGGGGACATCACCTCCCATGCCCACGTTCACAGCTTGTCTCATCGCCCCGGTTGCATCCGGCATGGTCTAGTTATCTAATTTTGAGTCCTATGTAATTTTTATTTGAGTCATTTGATGTAATTTTCATTTTACTTCAGTCATGTCCTAGGTCTTGTGCTTATTTCCCTAAGTTTGAGAGTCATTATGTTGTTTAGTTAGTTATTGGGCCCAATTCATTGGGTTTGGCCCAAGTGCACCCCCTACCCCCTCGATTATTTATCATTGAGTCTTTTGTCAAGGTCTTATTGTAAAATATGGGTTGCCTATATATAGGGCCCCATTCCCTTCATTTTGAACTAATGAATCAATGAATGAAAAACTTGCCATTTTGAGAGTTTACACTTCTTATCTAGTGGAGAGATTCCATTTTTTGGGTGAGAAACCCTAGGGGAGAGATTCCCCACCCTTCTCTCTCTTAATCTGTCTTTTTCACTCCACTTTCTCTCTCCTCAACACCCAAATTCGAATTTTCTTCTCTCTCCTCCCTTTCCAACCACCTCCACTCCCCACCTATCCCATTTAAGCCTCTTCCCATTCCCCACAACCCTCATCAATACTCCATCCCTTCTCAAGACCCCCTCCACCAATCCTCTCCTCACCATCCAACCCCCAACTACCCCTCCCACTTTCCCAAGCACCCTTCCCACTTTCCCAAGCACCCATTCTCTTCCCCAACACAACCCCCCCATTCCCAAGACAAACAAATTAACCCCACCCTTAAACCCATTTTCAAATACCCTTTCCCTCTCACCCACCTTCCCAAATTCGCAGCCCCCACTACCACCATCTGTTGGACCCTCTTCCAGACCTTATTCTCCACCTCCCACACCTTAGAACACCCCCTCCAAGACTCCCTTACAACCAGGGGTCACTCCCACACTCATCTACCCCCTTCCCCTTCTTCTTTCTTGGTCATTGGAAGCTACTTCGAAGTTGCAGTTTGCTGTCCGAAGGTTACAGATAAATTAGAAACTTGCAGCGGCCACCACGACTTCCTCTGGATGTGTTTGAAGGCACAAGAGGCATCCACAGAAGCATCTCCCTATCTTCTTCGCAACAGAAGTGGTTTCGTCTTCATCCGAGCTGTGTGCTGCCCAGGAGCTTCATTCTTCCACAATGGCGCAGAGCTGTCCCTTCTGAGTACCAGAACCGGATTATAAGCACTGGCACGACGAACCTCGGAGGAATCAGCCACCAAGCTCTTCTACAAAGTTCTTTATCGCTCTGTCTACTTTCAGAATCAAGAAGCGGAACTCCGTTCGGTATCCAGTAGCAGAAATTATCAATTTCCTCCCTCTGCTGCACGGATCTGCTTTCCCACAGTCTACCCCAACCAGTCATCCTTGTTCATAGCCTCCAGGTCTTCTCCGGCATCTTTTAGCATCCCCGTCAGTTTTTCTGTGAAGAAGACTCGTCCAAGATTCCAACAACTCTGGCGGTTCTCGATTCGGAGTCCGGGAGCCATTGGAGCATTCTCTACAACCTGCGGTTGGAAATCTGAAGCTGCCAGTCCGAGAACTTTCCACTCTGTTCGAAGCTCCACCCCGGTCAGCAGTGATACTAGAAGAAATTTAAAAAATTCTGAGGTGTTCCAGTACCAGTCACGAAGAGTTCCCCCTTGGTCTTGCCATCAGAAAAATTCTGTATCAACTTCTGCAGCCCCAACTTCGACTGTCAGTCCTCCCTCCCAGACAGCAGGCAGATTCGGCTTCCCAACTTCTTATCGCTTTTGGTCCTAGTTTCCCCCTCCCCGCTTGGCCGGCTGAAGGCCCCTCCCTGTGTGGAGGTAGTATTGATTGTAATATCATTAACCCCCACCCCAAGGTCCCCCTCCTGCGAGAGGTGTAGTGTTGTAACTTCTTTGGGCAGGTCAAGCGACACCGCCGCGGCGTGTGGGGATCCACTCGCCTCCCCGCTCACCCTCGTCTCCGAGCGGGATCAGTTTCTTCAAACTGGTCGAGTAAGTGCTCACACCTCACTCCATTAGTGCTTGTCTTTCAATATAAGTTCTAGTTCCACTGGTTATGCGAGTGAGAGCTCGATCCTCAAGCCCCATTGCCTTGAATGATCACCGTGGGAAAAGTGCAACCGGTGCCTTCGGCACTTTGTCGGCCCCATTGAATTGGGCTTCCACACCCATTGGGAATCCCATCTTGGCCTTGCTGGCCCTCTACCAGCAAGGGCCCAACCCCTCAACCTCACCTTGGCATTGCCAAGTTACCCCGGGCTTGGGTGAGTGTCGATAGAGCGGTGGCACAATTCGGCCCATTTGAATGCGATTGTGCTTGCTTGCATTAGGTCCGAGGTTGTGTCACATCAAATTGGTATCAGAGCAAGATTTAGACTTGTCTCTACTAAGTCTAGTCCTAGGGCCATTGCATTATTCACTTGTGCATCACCCTTGTCCACCATCATGACTACCTCATACTTGGCATACTCACCACTCTTAGGCCCATTAGAAGCTTTTGTGTTTGATGGATCCCGCCCTAGCATATATCAAGAATGGGAAAATTCCATAGACCGACACTTTGGGAGGTTCACCTTATCGGGGCCTATCCAAGTCAACTATGCCAAGAGTTTGCTCTGGCGCCAAGCTAGGAAAGAATGGGAGTGCATTGTAGGTTTGAGAGAAGCCAAAGGGGAAGCACCCATTGAATCTTGGGTTGAAATGAGGGATGATCTTAGAAAGATCTATGCACCCCAATCCGGACCTTCTCAACCAACCACTCTTCCACCCCCAACCCCAACTCCAACCCAAGTACTTCCCCTATCAAGCCCAACCCAAGCCCGTCCATGTTCACCACCCCGGGAGTACCATGAGCCGGCTATCTCCACTCCACCACCAAAAGACCCATTCCTCCCCTTGGAGGAGGAGCCTATGATCCAAACACCCGATCCCTTGGAAGTAAAGACCGACCGACCTACTCCGACCTACCCCCCACCCATTGAGATTCTAAATGCCTTAAATGGTCAACTCACTAGAGACCTTGGCCCAATTTTCTTGGAAGAGGTTGACTCACCATTTGGGAACCTTGAAGACATAGAGTCCCTCCCTCTAAGTAGCCCTTTCCATGACCCCTTTGACCCTTTCCTATGGGAGCATAGATCCCCATGTGACCCACCGACATCACCCACCACCCACCCATTCCTACCCATACCCACCATGTTGAGCCAAGCCCACCTCAACCATGACCCAGGCTATACGATGAGAACATTGACCTTAGGTAACATACACCTAGGGATTGATGAATTACCTCACCCCATGATGACCACCTTCTTAGATCCATTCGATCCTTTCCAATGGGAGTTCAAAGGTTGTCCCACACCTATACACATGGAAGTCACCTTTGGGAAAAACATGCATGTGTCTAGGCTTACCATACCCCTTGGCATGAACACTGTGTTGGGTCCATTCATTCATATCACCCACATGTCAAGTAGAAAGTATGAGTGGTCCATATTCGGATGTCATGGTCCACCTTCATTCATCATGGGTCTTAAGCATGTCAAAGCCATCTACGGATATCCGGGTCCCCCAATATTTATCACCAATTTGCATGATAGGGCCACCTACGGGTGCCCCGGCCCACCTAGGCTAACCAAAGTCTACACTACATCATTACACGATAGGTCTACTTTTGGTTGCCCAGGTCCACCCATCACCCCTAGAATGTCTGCATTCACAACATTGCATAAAGAGATCCGCAAGTACATTAGCAAGAAGAATGTGACTTATAAAAGGCGAGCCGACTCTCATCGACGTCACCAAGAATTCCATGAGGGTGACTTTGTGATGGTAAGGACGGAGAGGCTCTCCCCGGGAGCCATCTCCAAATTGAGGCCACGTAGGGCTGGTCCCTTCCAGGTCCTGAGGCGCATTGGCGCTAATGCCTATTAGTTAGATCTCCCCGAGGAGTATGGAGTGAGTCCCACATTCAATGTAGCCGACCTAGTGCCTTATAAGGGACCCACGGTGGTACCTAGTGAGGATATTGAGCCTATTCCCTCCGTTGAGAGAGCACCCACCCGTGAGGAGAGACCACCAGCCAAGAGAGCCCAGCGTGAGCGCATTGAACGAATATTGGATGAACAAGTCACTACCACCAGGAGCAAGGTATACGAGCGCTATCTCGGCAGGTGGATGGATCGGTCTCATTCGGAAGACCTGAGGGCAGTACCACTTATACACCCTCCGAGGAGGGAAGGACACTTACTCGACGGAGTCGAGTTCTCCGCAGCCCGGGAGTATGATGGGGACATCACCTCCCATGCCCACGTTCACAGCTTGTCTCATCGCCCCGGTTGCATCCGGCATGGTCTAGTTATCTAATTTTGAGTCCTATGTAATTTTTATTTGAGTCATTTGATGTAATTTTCATTTTACTTCAGTCATGTCCCTAGGTCTTGTGCTTATTTCCCTAAGTTTGAGAGTCATTATGTTGTTTAGTTAGTTATTGGGCCCAATTCATTGGGTTTGGCCCAAGTGCACCCCCTACCCCCTCGGTTATTTGTCATTGAGTCTTTTGTCAGGGTCTTATTGTAAAATATGGGTTGCCTATATATAGGGCCCCATTCCCTTCATTTTGAACTAATGAATCAATGAATGAAAAACTTGCCATTTTGAGAGTTTACACTTCTTATCTAGTGGAGAGATTCTATTTTTTGGGTGAGAAACCCTAGGGGAGAGATTCCCCACCCTTCCCTCTCTTAATCTCTCTTTTTCACTCCACTTTCTCTCTCCTCAACACCCAAATTCGATTTTTCTTCTCTCTCCTCCCTTTCCAACCACCTCCACTCCCCACCTACCCCATTTAAGCCTCTTCCCATTCCCCACAACCCTCATCAATACTTCATCCCTTCCCAAGACCCCCTCCACCAATCCTCTCCTCACCATCCAACCCCCAACTACCCCTCCCACTTTCCCAAGCACCCTTCCCACTTTCCCAAGCACCCATTCCCTTACCCAACACAACCCCCCCCCCCATTCCCAAGACAAACAAATTAACCCCACCCTTAAACCCATTTTCAAATACCCTTTCCCTCTCACCCACCTTCCCAAATTCGCAGCCCCCACTACCACCATCTGTTGGACCCTCTTCCAGACCTTATTCTCCACCTCCCACACCTTAGAACACCCCCTCCAAGACCCCCTTACAACCAGGGGTCACTCCCACACTCATCTACCCCCTTCTCCTTCTTCTTTCTTGGTCATTGGAAGCTACTTCGAAGTTGCAGTTTGCTGTCCGGAGGTTGCAGATAAATCAGAAACTTGCAGCGGCCACCACGACTTCCTCCGGATGTGTTTGAAGGCACACGAGGCATCCACAGAAGCGTCTCCCTATCTTCTTCGCAACAGAAGTGGTTTCGTCTTCATCCGAGCTGTGTGCTGCCCAGGAGCTTCATTCTTCCACAACGGCACAGAGCTGTCCCTTCTGAGTACCAGAACCGGATTATAAGCACTGCCACGACGAACCTCGGAGGAATCAGCCCCCAAGCTCTTCTACAAAGTTCTTTATCGCTCTGTCTACTTTCAGAATCAAGAAGCGGAACTCCGTTCGGTATCCAGTAGCAGAAATTATCAATTTTCTCCCTCTGCTGCACGGATCTGCTTTCCCACAGTCTACCCCAACCAGTCATCCTTGTTCATAGCCTCCAGGTCTTCTCCGGCATCTTTTAGCATCCCCGTTAGTTTTTCTGTGAAGAAGACTCGTCCAAGATTCCAACAACTCTAGCGGTTCTCGATTCAGAGTCCGGGAGCCATCGGAGCATTCTCTACAACCTGCGGTTGGAAATCTGAAGCTGCCAGTCCGAGAACTTTCCACTCTGTTCGAAGCTCCACCCCGGTCAGCAGTGGTACTAGAAGAAATTTAAAAAATTCTGAGGTGTTCCAGTACCAGTCACGAAGAGTTCCCCCTTGGTCTTGCCATCAGAAAAATTCTGTATCAACTTCTGCAGCCCCAACTTCGACTGTTAGTCCTCCCTCCCAGACAGCAGGCAGATTCGGCTTCCCAACTTCTTATCGCTTTTGGTCCTAGTTTCCCCCTCCCCGCTTGTCCGGCTGAAGGCCCCTCCCTGTGTGGAGGTAGTATTGATTGTAATATCATTAACCCTCACCCCAAGGTCCCCCTTCTGCGAGAGGTGTAGTGTTGTAACTTCTTTGGGCAGGTCAAGCGACACCGCCGCGGCGTGTGGGGATCCACTCGCCTCCCCGCTCGCCCTCGTCTCCGAGCGGGATCGGTTTCTTCAAACCGGTCGAGTAAGTGCTCACACCTCACTCCATTAGTGCTTGTCTTTCAATATAAGTTCTAGTTCCGCTGGTTATGCGAGTGAGAGCTCGATCCTCAAGCCCCATTGCCTTGAATGATCACCGTGGGAAAAGTGCAACCGGTGCCTTCGGCACTTTGTCGGCCCCATTGAATTGGGCTTCCACACCCATTGGGAATCCCATCTTGGCCTTGCTGGCCCTCTACCAGCAAGGGCCCAACCCCTCAACCTCACCTTGGCATTGCCAAGTTACCCCGGGCTTGGGTGAGTGTCGATAGAGCGGTGGCACAATTCGGCCCATTTGAATGCGATTGTGCTTGCTTGCATTAGGTCCGAGGTTGTGTCACATCACTCGTACTCGCCACTGACCTGGCTTGCAACTAGCTGGGAGTCGGTGTAGATCCTGACTCGCTCGGCCCCCAACCGTCGGGCCATGCGGGCTCCCGAGATAAGGGCCTCGTACTCGGAAGCATTGTTGGACGCCAGAAAGTTGAACTTTAGGGCGTATTGCAACTCTATTCCTTCGGGGGACTTTAGGAGGATCCCTGTGCCGCTGCCGATCGAGTTGGACGATCCATCGACGAACAGCTCCCAGGTTGGCCCGATTGCTGTCGGAGGCCTGTCCTCGACCGGAATAGTGCTCTCGGCGATGAAGTCGGCGAGCGCTTGTCCTTTGATAGCTGATCGCGGCCGGTACGAGATGTCGTAGGCCCCGAGCATGATGGCCCATTTGACGAGTCGCCCCGAGGCTTCGGGATGGGTCAGAATCTTCTTCAGTGGCTCGCCGGTTAGCACGGTGATGGGATGCCCCTGGAAGTAGGGTCGGAGGCGCTTTGCGGAGGTAACCAACGCTAGCACGAGTTTCTCGGTTGCGGGGTACCTCCGCTCGGCCTCGCTGACCACCTTGCTGGTGTAGTAGACCAGCCTCTCGATTTCCGAGTCATTTCTGACTAGGACCGAGCTGACCGTTGATGGTGTCGTCGAGAGATAGAGCAACAAGACCTCGCCCGGGACGGGCTTGGAAAGCACCGGGGGCGAAGCCAGGAACTCTTTGAGCTTGGCAAACGCTGTCTGGCATTCCCCATCCCATGCGAACGTAGCAAATGCTATCTTGGGCCCCCTCATCAGCTTGAAGAAGGGCAGGCATCGTTCGGCCGCACAGGATAGGAAACGACTGAGAGCAGCGACACGCCCCGTCAGACGCTGGACGTCTTTAATGCAAGTGGGCTGGCGCATGTCCAGGATGGCCTGGACCTTGTCGGGGTTGGCTTCGATCCCTCGCTAAGTGACCAGGAAACCCAGGAACTTCCCGGATCTTACTCCAAAGGCACACTTGGCGGGGTTGAGCTTCATGTAGTACTTCAGGAGGGTGCCGAAAGCCTCGGCGAGGTCGGTGAAGTGGTCTTGGGCCCTCGGGGTCTTGACGAGCATGTCGTCGATGTAGGCCTCGACGTTCCGACCTAACTGTCCCTCGAACATATGGTTGACCAGTCGCTGGTATGTGGCTCCAGCATTCTTCAATCCGAAGGGCATCCGGGTGTAGCAGTACACGCCGTAGTCGGTGATGAAGGCGGTCCTCTCGACATCTTCTGGGTTCATTCGGATCTGATGATAACCCGAATAGGCATCCAGGAAACTGAGTATCTCGTTGCCCGAGGTTGAGTCAACCAATTGGTCGATGCTCGGTAGCGGATAGCAGTCCTTGGGGGTGGCCTTGTTCAGATCGGTGAAGTCTACGCACATTCGCCACTTGCCTGTAGTCTTCGGCACCAGGACGACGTTGGCTAGCCACGTTGGGTACAGGACCGGTCTGAAAAGACCAGTTTCTTGTCCCTTGGTGACCTGCGCCTTGATGATCGCCTGTTTCTCGGGCGCATGCTTCCTTCTCCGCTGCTGTACGGGTCTCACGGTGGTGTCGAGGTTGAGCTTGTGCGTCACAGTCTCCTCCGGTATACCAGGGAGTTGATCATCGGACCAAGCAAAGACCCGAACATACTCAGAAAGAAACTCCTTGTATTGCTGCTGTTCCTTTGGTGGTAGGTCGGCGCCGATCCTTACTCCTAGGGCCGGGTCGTCGTTCAGGAATACCGTTAATAACTCGCCACCGGGCTCGGTGGTCACGGCTTTTCCTTCGACTCCCCTGGGGCCCTTATCCTTCCCGTCCGGCCTTGAGGCTTCCACCGAGATATTGTAGCACCTTCTAGCCGTGGCCTGGTTACCTCGGACTTCCCCCAACCCGTTTTTGGTGGGAAACTTCATTTTTTGGTGATAGGTAGAGGGTACGGCCTTTATTCGGCTGAGAATTTTTCGGCCAAAAATGGCGTTGTACGCTATCATACCTTTAATCACTATGAAGTCCACTATGACCGTAACGGTTTTGGGTGGGGTGCCGATAGTGACCGGCAGGCTTAGGGCTCCCTCGGGGTAGGTGGCTAGGCCATTAAACCCGCAAAGGGGCGTTCGGATCGGGCGGAGCTTGGATGGGTCTTCCCCCATCTTGAGGAAACAGTCATAAGATAATACATCGGGGGCGCTCCCATTATCAACCAAAATCCTGTCTACATTACAGTGATTTATCGTGGCCGAGATAACGAGGGCATCGTCATGCGGGGTGCTCAGCCCTTCCAGGTCTTGATCGGAGAAGACTATGACCTGGGGCTCCATCGGCGGGCCTCTGGGGGGCTCTAAGGCTCGGCTGGCTCGCTCGGCATGACGTTTCCTCCCTCGGCTGGTGTCGTCGCCCGATGCCGCTCCTCCGGAGATGACGTTGATGTGAACCCCTCGGGGGGCATTGTCGATCTCCTCTGCGGCGTCTCGGTCTTCTTTGTGCCCGATCGTGAATCGGGCTAGGTGCCCCAGACGGATGAGGCGCTCTATCTCGTCTTGGAGCAGATGGCAATATCTGGTGTGGTGCCCGTGGTCGCCGTGGAACAGGCAATGCTTGTCCCGCTTGCGGTTCTTCGACCTCATTGGCTCGGGCTGGCGGAGAAGTCCCGAGTCTTTGATGTCTTCATAGATCTCGTAGACTGGCGCGGTCAAGGGGGTGTACCGCTCGTACTTTATTTTGCGCTCTCCTTCTCGATCGCGCTTCTTACCCGAGCCAGGGTTTGGCTCGGAGGACCGCTTCTTGTCCCCCTCCCAACCCGAGACGGTTGCGTCTCGGCAGGCGCTGAGTACTTCTTCGCACTCGACGTGGCGCAGTGCCAGAGTCACTAGCTCGGCAAGGGTCGAGAGAGGGTGGAGGACAAGCTCGCGGCGGAGATTCTCGTCCCGGGTGCCCCCGGTCAGTGCGGTTGTGGCTGAGGCCACATCCAGGCGGGGGATCCTAAGGGCTTCCGATTTAAATCGGTGGACGTAAGTCCGGAGCCTCTCCCCTTGCGCCTGTTTGAGGGCCAGGAGCCCCGCTACTGACCTTGGGGGGGCGCTGCCGGCGAAACTCTCCTTGAAAACTCGCCCGAATTGCCTGAAGTCTCGAATGGACCCAGGGGCGAGGGCCCGGAACCATGCCTGAGCACCTTGGACCAGGGTGGCCGCGAAGGCTCGACATTTGATGGGATCCGGCATTCCATGAAGGGTCACCAGGGCGTCGAAGCTATCGTAGTGGTCGGCTGGGTCGCCCTGGCCGTCGTAGAGCTTGAAGGTTGGAATGGAGGCTCTGGGAGAGACCTCTGCCTTCAAGATGTACTCGGAGAAAGGTTATTTCTCCTCGTCCTCCGGGAGAGAGGTCTTCTGCAGGGCGCGGAGGGCGCGCTCTTGCTCTGCGAACCGTCTCTCGAAATCTCGCAGCCGGAGGGACAGCTCTGGCTGCAGTCGCACCGTGGGGCTGGGGGGGGCGTCTTGGCGGTCTCCCGGGGCACTAGTGCCTGGGCGCGGCGGCCTCGCCCCCTGTTTCCCTGTCCTCGGCGTGGAGGAAGCCTCTTGCTCCGCAGGCGGAGCATGCGAGGGTCCTCCGACGTCGTTGCGGAGGAGCTGTCGGCCGCGGAGGGTGAAGCGGCCTCCGACGGTGTGCTGCGTCGCACTCCTTCGAGGGGGACTTCCTGACGGGGCGTGGGACCTTGCGTCCCTGGCCGCCTGGGCCCTCATGAGCTCCACGAAGACGTCCATCTTTTCGTTGAGGGCCTGGAAGGCGTTGGCGCCACCGTCGAGGGGTGCCCCTGTCTCCGTCGGGGGGGGTGGTGGTGGCCTGTTGGTGGGGATGCTGGCGTTGGAGGGGGGGCTCTGTGAGACCCTAGAGGGGGCGCCTCCCGCCGCCGCCACAGCCTTACCTGCCCCACCGGCGGATCTCCTCCCTGAGCTTCTTCTCACCATCTCAACTTTTCGTGCGTTTCCCACAGACGGCGCCAGATGAAGAGGCGAGATCTCGCGCTGGATCCTGAGCGGGCTGTGGATCACCAGAAGATGAATCTGCAAGATAGGGAAACGTATCAGAGGGCCCAGGGGATCTCCCTGGGGCAAAACCCTCCGATGGCTAAGTCAGTAGAGCTATGGTGGAAGCGATAATGGGGGGAGGAGAGAGCTAATGCGCGAGAATCCTCTCCACCAGAGGGTGAAGCGAATCGTGCTCAGGAGCTTAGGGTGTGTGAAAGCCTTGTTCAACTTACCTTCTTCCGGAGGGTATCCCTTGCTTAAATAGTGTGCCGCCTTCAGGAGTCCTGTAAGCTGAGGGGTTCCCGGTGGGAGTTACGTCTTTAACGGGGGCTTTCATGGCCTGATCGTGGGAACGTTATCCCCCTGGAGTCCGGCGGCTCCCCTGACTCTCCCGCTGGCGGAGGACTTTGAACGGCTGCACATGTGGATAATCAACCGGCCTTACCGAGCCTCGGGGATGCTAGCTCATGTCCGAGCGATAGGCATGGCCCGGCGAGGGTGGGGTCGGATAGGTCGGCTGGAGCCTATCTCTCTCGGACGGGGAGAGGGCTTTAGGCCGGACCTTCCTTGGGACCTGACCGCTGTCTCGGGCCCTCCGAGCCTAGAAGGCCGTCGGGGAGAGTTTATGATGTGACACCACTAGGGAATATGCAGCAAACAAAGATATCCCTAGGACCTATTCCGCATTCACAAGCACCAAGCAATTCAGATGATAAATCGGAACCGAAACACCGTGCACACTCGCGAGCCCCGGGTGACCCTATGAGGCTAGGAGGAGGTGATGGATCAAGACCCTTGCTGGTAGAGTGCCAGCAGGGCTAAGGCTGTCCTCCCGAGGGTATATAGCCCACAATCATGGGGCTGGCCGGTGCCACTTGGGGGCACAAGGTCACTCTCACTCACTTTGACCACGGTGACCTCACCTTTGAAGGTGGAGTCGGGGACGAGCACTCACTCACATGCGCAACGGAGCGATATCTTCGGATATTAAATGAACAAGCACTAACATGGCAGGAGCAAAGTTTAGAGTTTACCCGGCTGGTTTGAAGAAACCAACCCCGTTCGGAGACGTGGGCGAGCGGGGAAGTGTGATCCCGCACACTGTGCCGGTGTAGCTTGAGCTGCGAGTTACAAGAACTACACCTCACATAGGAGGGTTGGACTAGGGGTTGGGGAGTTTAATATACATCAAACACTACCTCCTCGCAGGGAGGGGCGCTAAGCCGGCCAGGCGGGCGGGGAAATTTGCCGAAAGGAGATGGTACGGAAGCCGTCGGGTATCCACTCGATTGCTGTGCAAGAGGACAGGCGGTCGCTGTTGCGGTCGTAGCTCCTCCTACAGAATTTTGCCGGTGACGAAACTTGATGGGGTGGCTTCGTAAAAGGAACGGGGACCCCTCTGATTTTTAGCAAATTCGTCTGCTGTCGTTTGCCGGTCGCGGTGGAGGGTTGAACAGGATGCAGGGATCTGTGCTTGGCAGCTTCAGAATTGATGCAGTGAGTAGCAGGGGCTGTACCTGGGGCTCCCGAACTCTGATTCTCGATCCGTTTGAAGTCCTGGAACCGGGGTTAAGCCTTCTTCTCAGCAAAACTGACGGGGAGGTCGCCGGAGGTCAGGGTGACCCGGGGGACACCTCTGAGTGCTGGCAGGTCGTAGCAGGCAGGGGAAGGCAGCTTTGCGCGACCTGAGGAAGAAAATCAGAACTCGAGGTGCCGGATGCCGAACGAACTTCCACTTCTTGCTCCTGGTCGGGGACAGGGGGAGGAAGGTTTGCGAAGAAGAAGCCGTAGCCTGAATCTGTCTCTGTTGGCCGTGGTGCAGCTTCTGGTCGGAATCTGTTGCGCTGCAACTGGTTCTTGATGCTGTCGGAGGAGATCGACTCTCACGGGTGGCCACAGACTCGGATCGAAGAGCTTCCACCTCGCCTGTAAATAGGACAGGGAGGCCTTTCCAGAATGGTATGCTACGCCTCGAGATGTTGTCGTCTGAACTCGGAGTGCCCTCTGCAATGCGAACCTTTTTTTCTGCCACCTGCAGTGTGACAGAATGAAGGGGGATGGTGGAGGGATGGAGTCAAGGGAGAGTAGGGTTTTTGGTAGTGGTGGAGGGTGGTGGCTGAATGCAGGTGGTAGGGGAATGTTGTGGGTGATGAGAGGGGCAGAGCAGCTGTAGGGATGTGCAGGGGGGTGGAGTGGAGTGGGGGCCGAAGTTGGAGAGGGGATGGTGGAGGTGTGCGGCCAAGGCAAAGAGGGGGAAGTATGGGATGGAGGCTGATGTGCAACCAGGTGGGGGGTTTGTGGTTGAATGGTCTTGGGGTATAGAAGAGGGTGTGGGGAAGTGGGAGAGTTGTGTGGGGAAGAGGGAGGGGTGTGTTGGGTGTGGAGATGGTGTATGGGGAATAGGAAGGGTTGCTTGGGAAATAGTGGGTATTGATGATAGTTAAGTGGCCTAGGGGAGGTGAGGGGTTGGAGGCTGAGGTGGCAGGTGAGGTGGCAGATGGATGGGGAGGTGAAGGGGCAGGATCGCCCAAGGGAGAGAGAGAGAGAGAGGGGAGGAGAGAGAGAGGGGGCCGGCCCCTTTAGTGAGAGAGAGAGAGAGAGAGAGAGAGAGAGAGAGGGAGAACTAGAGAGAGAGGGGGAAAATGGCACTTATGCTCAAATACTCAATGATTCATTACCTCTCATAAGAGGAGCTGGGGTCCTATATATAGGGATCCCAACTTTAACAAAAAGTCCCTGGACAAACTGTTAAAAGCAAATAAACAAGGGGGTTAGGGAAAGAAGAGGTCGCCCATGGGCCAGGCCCATCTAATTGGGCCCACAATGACCTCCTAGCCTAGCATACTTAAATAGATAACATGACTACCTAGGTTCATGACTCAAAATACATCAAAATGACTCAATGAAAGGAGGAAATACATCATGAAGGCCATAGTAACAAACTCCGTCGCTCTGAAGATCTACTAAGTCAAGCAATCGCAGCATATCCATCTCTGGAGGTGGGAGAGGTGTCGAGCCAAAGGGAACTCTGGGTGATGTCCCCATCAACTCCCCCGGACTGTGAAGAGCTCGACTCTGTCGAGAAAGGGTCCTCACGGCTGCGGTACTGCTCCAGGAGGTCGGGGTCCAGCTGCTGAAGATCCTCCCTGCTTACCCAAGAATCATCTGAAGGGGGCCGGCCCTTCCACCTGACCAAGTATCGCTCGTATGCTTTGCTCCGTGTGACAGTGACCTGTTCATCCAATATCCGTTCTATTTGCTCCCGTTGGCTCCTCTGGACTGGTGGAACTCTCTCATGGGTGGCGGCTCTCTCAGAAGGGGGAACAGGCTCAATTTCCTTACTAGGTGTCACCGTGGGTCCCTTATATGGCACCAAGTCAGCCACATTGAATGTGGGACTTACTGTGTACTCCTCAGGGAGGTCCAACACGTAAGCGTTCGTGCCAATCCTCTTTAAAACCTGGAAGGGGCCTGATCCACGCGACCTCAGCTTAGAGACATTCCCAGGGGAAAGCCTCTCAGTCCTTACCATCACATAATCACCTACGTGAAACTCCTGGTGGCGGCGGTGGGAATCGGCTGACCTTTTATAAATCTCATTGCTTTTGTTAATGTGTTTGCGAATTTCTTCATGCAATTCCTTCATGTGTTGGGCAAATGACTCAGCGCTAATAGACACTCTAGCATGTGGTGGCAAAGGAATGAGATCTGTAGGCTTCCTAGGTTTGTACCCATGCACAGCTTCAAATGGACTTATCCCTATTGACCTATTCACTGAATTGTTGTATGCAAACTCTGCCTGGGGTAATATGAGGTCCCAATTCCCGGGGCGATCCTCAACAAGACATCGGAGTAGATTTCCAAGGCTCCTATTGATGACTTCGGTCTGGCCGTCAGTTTGTGGGTGATAGGCTGTGGAAAATTTAAGAAGGGTCCCCATTAGGTGCCAGAGAGTCTTCCAGAAATAACTAGTAAATTTGACATCCCTGTCGGAGATGATGGTCTTGGGCAGGCCATGGAGACGAACTACCTCGTCAAAGAAAAGACGGGCCACGTGGGAAGCATCAGAGGTTTTGGAACAAGGGATGAAATGGGTCATTTTTGAGAATCGGTCCACGACCACAAAGATGGAGTCATGTTTCCTTTGAGTCCGGGGTAGCCCTAACACGAAGTCCATGCTTAGGTCCTGCCATGGCCGATCGGGAACAGGTAGAGGTGTGTAGAGGCCGGTGTTTTGTCTGACTTGTTTGGCGGTCGCACACGTGCGGCACTGCCCCACAATGTTGGCCACGTCCCTCTTGAGGCTGGGCCAATAGAACTGCCCCTCTACTAGGCCAATAGTCTTGTGCACCCCAAAATGTCCAGCTAGGCCCCCAGCATGTAACTCCCAGACCAATAAATCCCTTAGTGAAGTTCTAGGGATGCAAAGCCGATGTCCCTTGAAAAGGAACCCGTCCTCTAAGATAAAGCCTTGGTGCTCCTGGGAGGAATGGGTGGTTAGGTGGGTGTGGGTGGGCCCGAAGTCAGGACAAGTCGGGTATTCTTCCCTCAATCGATCGAAGCCTATAACTTCTACCCGGATGGTGGTTAATAGGGAGACCCTCCGACTAAGAGCATCGGCAGCGCGGTTCTCACTTCCGGCCTTGTGTTTGATCACAAATGTGTAGGCCTGGATGTACTCAACCCATCTAGCGTGCCGGGCATTCAACTTCTGTTGAGAGTTGAGGTATTTTAGAGCCTCATGGTCGGAGAATATGACAAATTCTTTGGGGAGGAGGTAATGCCTCCAGTGGCGGAGGGATTGTACCACATCATAGAATTCTTTGTCATAAGTGGTGTATTTGAGCCTAGCATCACACAACTTCTCGCTAAAGTAGGCCACAGGATGGCCCTCCTGGCTGAGGATCCCGCCAATTCCTACCCCAGAAGCATCACAAGTTACCTCAAAGACTTTAGAAAAGTCCGGGAGGCATAAGACCGGGGCTTGAGTCATTCTATCCTTGAGCTCCTGGAAGGCTCTAGTGGCCGATTTAGTCCACACAAAGGTTCCCTTTCTGAGGCAATCCGTGATTGGGGCTGTGATGGTGCTAAATCCACGGATGAACCTTCGGTAGAAAGTGGCTAAGCCATGGAAACTCCGGACCTCATGAAGAGTATGGGGCTCCGGCCAGTCAATGATGGCTTGGACTTTTTCGGGGTCCATAGAAACTCCTTGGGTGGAGACAACATACCCAAGGAAGGTGAGGGAATCAGTCAAGAAGTGACATTTCCCTAGATTGGCAAAGAGGTTTTCCTTCCTAAGGGTGGTGCAGACCTGCCTGAGGTGGATGAGGTGGGCTTCCTTGGACTGGCTGTAGATGAGGATGTCATCGAAGTAGACTACAAGGAAGACCCCAATGTAGGGTCTGAGGACTTCGGTCATGAGGCGCATGAAGGTGCTTGGGGCATTTGAAAGCCCAAAAGGCATAACCAGCCATTCGTATAGCCCATCTTTGGTTTTAAAGGCGGTTTTCCATTCATCCCCGGGCCTAATCCTCACTTGGTGGTAGCCACTCTTAAGGTCTATTTTGGAAAAAATAGTGGCCCCTGCAAGCATGTCCAGCATATCGTCAAGTCTAGGTATAGGGAACCTATATTTGACGGTGATCTTGTTTATGGCTCTACTATCAACACACATTCGCCATGTCCCATCTTTTTTTGGTGTGAGAAGAGCAGGGACGGCGCATGGGCTTTTGCTCAACCTGAGGAAGCCCTTTCTAATCAGTTCTTCTACTTGCCTCCTTAACTCAGCATGTTCGGTGGGGTTGAGGCGATAGTGTGGCAGATTGGGAAGGGAGGCTCCTGGGACAAAGTCTATGGCATGTTGGACATCCCTCATGGGGGGTAGTTGATCTGGGAGTTCGTCGGGAAACACATCCTTGAATTCCCCAAGGAGAGGGTGTACTTCCACGGGGTGGGGATTGGATGGTGTTGACTCCCCTAGACAAAGGACAATCGCACATAAGGGGGTTCCTCGGGCAACTTCCTCTTCCAATTCCTTCCTAGTGATGAGGTGGAGGCCTTTGACGGGCCCGGTAGGAATTTTAGGGGTGGGGTCATGAGTGATAGGTTGCATGGGTGTAGGCGGACCCTTGGGACTTGGGGAGGGAGTGGGAAGAATTCCCTTAGTGGGAGGTTCCTTTCGGGGTGGGGAAGGATTGAGGCGGATGGTCTTCCCCTCGTGCACAAAGGTGCACGTGTTCGTCTTCCCATGGATGGTGGCATCTACATCGTATATCCAAGGTCTCCCAAGTAGGATACTCCCTACGGCCATAGGTATGATATCACACCAAATTTGTCCTTGGTAGGATGAGAAGGTGATGGGGATTAGACAACATGTGTTGACGGGGATGGAGTGATTATTGATCCATGACACACGGTAAGGTTTGGGGTGGGGTGTTGGGGTTAGCCCAAGAAGTTTGACGGTGTCCGGGGACACGGCATTGACACAACTCCCATTGTCTAAGAGGATCTTTCTAACATGTTCCCCCATTTTGATGAAAGTATGGAAGATGGAGGTCCTACGCCAATCCTCTTCTTGGGGTTGGGTGAGAGTGCATCTTATCACTCCAAGGTGGGCTGATTGGTGGTCATCTTCTACACCCTCTTCAATGAATTGTTCCTTATACTCTTCTTCCCACCCTAGGGCAGCCTCGTACTCCTCCATATTCTCTTGAGTTTCGTGGGAGGTGATGGGTACGCTCTCTATAACTAGATTGGACATCCCTTTGGAGGGGCATTGAGTGGCTATGTGGCCATAACCATGACACCGAAAACACTTAATCGAACTATTCTCCGGGGCCTTTCCTTTGAAGATGTCCTCCCTTCGGGGAGGGGGATTGAGTGGAGTGGTTTTGGTAGGGGGAGGGTTGGTTGGTTGTGGGTAGGTCCGGGTGGGGATATTCCCACTAGGAGTAGGAGTCTTCAACAATGGTGGAAGATTGGGTCGTCTACCCGTGTTCCTAGGCTCAAATGGACGGGAAGGTGTGAACCTTGAATTCCTAAAGAACCTCTCCGTATCCCGAGCTATTTGGTAAGCCATTTCAAGGGAATCCACATCCCTCATAATTAACTCCCTTTTTATGTTTGGATGGAGGCCATTTCTAAATCGTGATAGGGTGACGGCTAACTCCTCATGTACTCCACATTTAAGAAGATAGGAGTCAAACAATTCTATATACTCTACCACGGACTTTCCTTCTTGGGTGAGGCATTGCCATTCATCTAAGAGTGTTTGGGTGTAGGAGTGGGGAAGGTATTTGAACCTTAATTGGGCTTTCATGTCCTCCCATGTTTGAATGGGTTCCTCCCTCCTAATTCTCTTCCTAGTTTCAACACTCATCCAATAGGTCTTGGCCAATTTAGTAAGGTGCATTTTGGCTAGCCTAACCTTTCTTTCCTCGGTCATGTGGTACCACTCGAAGTATTGATCCATAGCACTCTCCCATTCTAGGTACACATGTGGGTTATGTGACCCATCAAAATTAGGGGCATCCACTTTGATCATCCTAAGTAGGTAATCATCCGGGTCATCCCTTGGTCGCCTCTCCAAAGCTCTATGTGGACGGGGCCTCTCATTCTCGGGGTAGTAGTCATTCTCAAGGTCCTCCCTTTCATGCTCAACCCGGGGTGGTGGGGCCCTATGGGGAATGTTTCTAGGGGGGTCCTAGCTTCCTCAATCCTATCCAATCGAGTGACTACCCCATTCATTTGCTCCGTGAGGGCTAGAATGGCAGCCTCTATCCGTTCCATAGGATTTTGGGGAGTTCCTCTAGGGTCATTTTGGTTGCCTTGGAGATTGGGATCCATGGGTGGGTTGGAATTAGAAGGATCAGCCCGGTATATGGTACCTCTACGGGTGGACATGCAAAATTAAGACAAGGCGGGATGCAATGGCCCTTGGACCTAGGCTTGTAGAGACAAGTCTAAAACTTGCTCTGATACCAATTGATGTGACACCACTAGGGAATATGCAGCAAACAAAGATATCCCTAGGACCTATTCCGCATTCACAAGCACCAAGCAATTCAGATGATAAATCGGAACCGAAACACCGTGCACACTCGCGAGCCCCGGGTGACCCTATGAGGCTAGGAGGAGGTGATGGATCAAGACCCTTGCTGGTAGAGTGCCAGCAGGGCTAAGGCTGTCCTCCCGAGGGTATATAGCCCACAATCATGGGGCTGGCCGGTGCCACTTGGGGGCACAAGGTCACTCTCACTCACTTTGACCACGGTGACCTCACCTTTGAAGGTGGAGTCGGGGACGAGCACTCACTCACATGCGCAATGGAGCGATATCTTCGGATATTAAATGAACAAGCACTAACATGGCAGGAGCAAAGTTTAGAGCTTACCCGGCTGGTTTGAAGAAACCAACCCCGTTCGGAGACGTGGGCGAGCGGGGAAGTGTGATCCCGCACACTGTGCCGGTGTAGCTTGAGCTGCGAGTTACAAGAACTACACCTCACATAGGAGGGTTGGACTAGGGGTTGGGGAGTTTAATATACATCAAACACTACCTCCTCGCAGGGAGGGGCGCTAAGCCGGCCAGGCGGGCGGGGAAATTTGCCGAAAGGAGATGGTACGGAAGCCGTCGGGTATCCACTCGATTGCTGTGCAAGAGGACAGGCGGTCGCTGTTGCGGTCGTAGCTCCTCCTACAGAATTTTGCCGGTGACGAAACTTGATGGGGTGGCTTCGTAACAGGAACGGGGACCCCTCTGATTTTTAGCAAATTCGTCTGCTGTCGTTTGCCGGTCGCGGTGGAGGGTTGAACAGGACGCAGGGATCTGTGCTTGGCAGCTTCAGAATTGATGCAGTGAGTAGCAGGGGCTGTACCTGGGGCTCCCGAACTCTGATTCTCGATCCGTTTGAAGTCCTGGAACCGGGGTTAAGCCTTCTTCTCAGCAAAACTGACGGGGAGGTCGCCGGAGGTCAGGGTGACCCGGGGGACACCTCTGAGTGCTGGCAGGTCGTAGCAGGCAGGGGAAGGCAGCTTTGCGCGACCTGAGGAAGAAAATCAGAACTCGAGGTGCCGGATGCCGAACGAACTTCCGCTTCTTGCTCCTGGTCGGGGACAGGGGGAGGAAGGTTTGCGAAGAAGAAGCCGTAGCCTGAATCTGTCTCTGTTGGCCGTGGTCCAGCTTCTGGTCGGAATCTGTTGCGCTGCAACTGGTTCTTGACGCTGTCGGAGGAGATTGACTCTCACGGGTGGCCACAGACTCGGATCGAAGAGCTTCCACCTCGCCTGTAAAGAGGACAGGGAGGCCTTTCCAGAATGGTATGCTACGCCTCGAGATGTTGTCGTCTGAACTCGGAGTGCCCTCTGCAATGCGAACCTTTTTTTCTGCCACCTGCAGTGTGACAGAATGAAGGGGGATGGTGGAGGGATGGAGTCGAGGGAGAGTAGGGTTTTTGGTAGTGGTGGAGGGTGGTGGCTGAATGCAGGTGGTAGGGGAATGTTGTGGGTGATGAGAGGGGCAGAGCAGCTGTAGGGATGTGCAGGGGGGTGGAGTGGAGTGGGGGCCGAAGTTGGAGAGGGGATGGTGGAGGTGTGCGGCCAAGGCAAAGAGGGGGAAGTATGGGATGGAGGCTGATGCGCAACCAGGTGGGGGGTTTGTGGTTGAATGGTCTTGGGGTATGGAAGAGGGTGTGGGGAAGTGGGAGAGTTGTGTGGGGAAGAGGGAGGGGTGTGTTGGGTGTGGAGATGGTGTATGGGGAATAGGAAGGGTTGCTTGGGAAATAGTGGGTATTGATGATAGTTAAGTGGCCTAGGGGAGGTGAGGGGTTGGAGGCTGAGGTGGCAGGTGAGGTGGCAGATGGATGGGGAGGTGAAGGGGCAGGATCGCCCAAGGGAGAGAGAGAGAGAGAGGGGAGGAGAGAGAGAGGGGGCCGGCCCCTTTAGTGAGAGAGAGAGAGAGAGAGAGAGAGAGAGAGAGAGGGAGAACTAGAGAGAGAGGGGGAAAATGGCACTTATGCTCAAATACTCAATGATTCATTACCTCTCATAAGAGGAGCTGGGGTCCTATATATAGGGATCCCAACTTTAACAAAAAGTCCCTGGACAAACTGTTAAAAGCAAATAAACAAGGGGGTTGGGGAAAGAAGAGGTCGCCCTTGGGCCAGGCCCATCTAATTGGGCCCACAATGACCTCCTAGCCTAGCATACTTAAATAGATAACATGACTACCTAGGTTCATGACTCAAAATACATCAAAATGACTCAATGAAAGGAGGAAATACATCATGAAGGCCATAGTAACAAACTCCGTCACTCTGAAGATCCACTAAGTCAAGCAATCGCAGTCTATCCATCTCTGGAGGTGGGAGAGGTGTCGAGCCAAAGGGAACTCTGGGTGATGTCCCCATCAGTTTAGTTCCTCGAGTCTTATTTATTGGGCTTTTCTTCCCTAAGTGGGCCCTGTGGGCTATCACTCAGGCGGGCTCGCCTGGTTGGACCTTGTGGGTCTTGTTGGGCTGCCTTTGTGGTGAGCTGCGGAAATCCCCCTCTCCAGCTCCGATTGCGAAGAAAGGAATAGAATTTCCGCTAAACTTGTTTCCTTATTTCCGACAAGTCGTGGAATCAGAAAGATTTCCAAGGAAGAGTGGTGTCTAAGGAAAGAGGTCAACAGGCAAACACTTTAAGTGGATAAATGGTTTATTAATTAGGACCTCATGTATATGAGGGGAGCCTCCCACTGTCTTACATCTTACCTGGCTATAATTTCTCAGGTTCGAGGTAAAACATCCGACTGTGAAAAACTCGATCTAAACCCATTTTAAGAGATTTTTCGCAAAGGTTGATTGTGCCTTGTCCGACAGATTCAATTCCTTGTCGACTTAATGTCGTTAAACATTATGCCTTAAATCCTTCTGGGATTTCTCTTACAACCACTTGACCCTTGAATGATAATCTTGTACCTTATTCCAATAGCTTTACCTTGAAATTCTTTGGCCATACATATTATGTGGATGTCTAAATATACTTGAGATCTATGATCCATAATCCCAATACCTGCGGTAAAATGGGGCCCAGTCTGGTCCTAGGGGGAGCGCCCGAAAGTACTAGTACCCATGGGAGTTGATTGGCCAGGTGTGGCACTGCACCGAAGTGCTTAACTTGCTAGATTCATTTACAGCATACCGTAATTCGTGAATTACTTGCTTATGTTGCTTGAATTACTTGAATTACTTGAATTACTTGAATTACTTGACTTGTACATACTTGTATGAAATGGCAAAATTCAATGATATTACTTTCTACATGATCTCTACTTGAACTTCATTTCTTGATATCTTGTCTACTTGTAATTCTAATTACTAGCATTTCTTTACTCTATCGCCTATTCATGTTCCATGTTTTATTTACGTTTCCCGGCATAGCACGATAACTATCCAAAGTGTTAATTACTTTAAGTTGCATGGTATAGAGATATAAATTCCAACCAAGCGTTTCGCTCACCCTACGTTTTCTGGTTAACATTGTAGGTAATTCCGATGATGAACCCCAAACACATGGGGATGGGCTAGAGTGAACGAGCGATCAAGTTATCTTAGTTACCTAGGTTTATGAGCGGTTGCTCTTGCTAGAATTATGTTTTTAGAAGTTGTATCATGCCTCTTAAGGCTTAAGAATGTTGTAAAACTTTATTTCGATGAAATAAAAGTATCTTTTCTTCTTATCTCTCCTTGTGGTTTGAACCCTTTTATTCATGCTATGATCGACTTGATTGTTTCGACTCCTCGCGCCTCGATTTTTCACGTCGGGACATGATACAGCCATCTCCCCGGTCGCAACTCGGAGGAAACGGTCAGACACCTGACCACCCTCTCCGGACCCACAAAGTGGCGGTCCTGGCTTGACCACCACTATCCAGTGATGGTCACTCGCGAGATCGCTACTTCAAACCGACATAACGGAACAAGTGGCGGTCCCCAAAAGGCCGCCTTATCAAGTGGCGGTCTCTGGTACGATCACCTCTTGCTTCCGAGCCCAAAAACTGTGAATACCATTAAAACTCTATTCCACGCCCCATTCACACCCATGTGAAAACGAAGACAAGGGGAAACCCTTCCCCAACCTCTCTAGCATTGAGAGGACCCGTTCAAACCCAAAAAAATGCGATCAAAATACGAAATCTGATGCTCACCCCAAAATCACGCATTATAACGCCGGCGGGAAAATAAACCCTCTCGGCATACTAAATCACGGGGAAATGAACTGCAGGGGTCAAGGATCCATCCCCCTACCTCCACCAAATATTTCGCGCACCAAGGACACCAATTCCATACGAAAACGCCGTTTAAACCACCGCCGGCGTCCCAAACTCGTGGCCACCGTACGCCGCACCACTGCCCCTCGATCCTCGACCCGTCCTCGCAGTCCTCACCCTCGCACCATCGCCGCCTCGTCCTCCTCCACCACCGTCAGCCGCCCGGGGGAGAGGGGGAGAGAAAGAGATGAGGGAGAGTGAGAAATAGAGAATGGGGAGAGAGGGGGGGTTAAGGGGTTTATATAGAAAATTTGAAAATTTTGAAAAATATGAAAAATAGGGAAAAATACTCCCCACGATCCTTGAAACACGCTCTTCGCGCCTACAACGTCCCAGAGCCCGACAACACGACAGTTCCCCCTGTATAGGGTTCCGATGGTTCGTCAGATGAACACCTGAGTAAATCACAAAATGAACTCTCGGACCCATGAAAGCGATCTGAAACCCACGGATCCTGATCCGAACAATTCCAGGGCGTTACAACCCTCCCCCCTTATAGAAATTTCATCCTGGAAATTTGAGATAACCATCAAGGCATCGGGGAAGTACAACACACCTAGCTGGGAATGCTCCCAGAGCTCCAATAAAGATTCGACATACACTAAAAACACTTCTCCTGAGGGATACAACCAGACCTTGATCACAATCAACATGCCTCGCTCCATACACAGCGCACATCGATCATCAGAGCAGGCATAACACAAAAAGGGCACAAGTCTGGCATCACCTCAGCCATAATAAAAATCCAACAATGGCATCGTTGCTACAATCTCGCTCACTGAGGAAACACAATCCTCGTTATGAGAAACAACCACCGATAAAACCCCATGCTCGGCGGACCAATCAAATGTCAGCTTCTCACCTCCTGACTGATCTCACGCCCCGCACAAGGGACAACTGTCACTGAGCTTCGACCAGCTCACACAGTCATTCCAACTGACTGCCGCACAACTATCGGCTCCATGCTAGGAACCATCTCACACCTGGCAAGCCGAAAGTCCCATAATAGCACTGGACCAGCTCTGTCAGAACTCAAACTTCAACAAAGCCCAGATCCAATCCGAGAAGAGGGACACCTCATAATCGGCCACCCAAGGCCTCACTGGCACACAGCTCTCGCCATTCACAACCCACTACAACCAGCATCTTCTGTCTGTGAAAGACCAATCACTGGTCACCAGACATTCATCAACGGAAAACGTTGACTCACTCAGCTTCTTCCTTCTTTCTTGGTCCTTCACCAGATCTGAAGGGCACATTCCGAATCTTGATGGGCCATCTGCTGACTCTCCCACAGACCATCTCTACATCTTGAGCCGATCCTCACTCGGTCACCACGTACAGACTGATCCTCATGCCAACTCTACCCTCTCAGGGGAGCACTGTAAAAACCAATTGACAAGCTTCCGGAGTCCTCGGTCCTCACCTCACTCGACTCAGACTTACAGGGAAATCCTCCCATGTTGCTCACAAGACCAAGGTTCACCATCCAACGACAACGTTCTTCCTTGGACCTCCATACACCGGCATCATCCATCATCCTATATCATCAAATCCTATCTCATCTCAATTACTCCAAATGGACGCCTACCCATCCTCGGCTCAGTTCTCACCACAGAGCCACAGGACACAACCTGAACAATCCTCGGCACATGCCTCCAGAAGAGACAAGTGCCGCTTGCCACCACAGCATCCTGGTCGATGACGCCGCGACTAATGCACATGAATCCCCAAACAATACAAATCCTTATCACCATTGAGTCCTCTTCCACATCATTCTGAACCTCTCGGACTCAACCGGGCCTCTTGATAACACATACCTTGCCGTAGCCAATCACTCGGCTAGCATTACCAGCTGCTCACAGCTACCAACTGGGACTCATAATCTCTTAGAGATCACTTCTCAAGAACCACAATCTCAATCGAGGACACAGCTTCCAACACGAGTCAAGCACATAGCTTACTGACTCCGACCATCGCGTCCTCGTACTCTGTCAGGCAACACCTTAGCAACCTTATCCCGCTCTAGAACCCAAATGCCTGACACAGCTTCTAGAAAATGAACAGGGTACTCATGCGGCAACTTTGTCGACATATTTCTCAACTCTCCACCTGCCAGTGCCACAAACCACAATATCTCAAGCAACAACACGGCAACAACACGTCTCATATAGCCGGAGACAATCTCACATTGAGGAACCAATCCTCCAATGCTCTACACATCCTCAGGAATCCACCCGTAGCAACCAACGATATGATTTCGAACCTGTGGGTTATAGGCCCACCAGGCTTCCGCTGCACACTCTAATCCACACGCACAGCCATTACGGTAACTCGGGATCCACCATCCCGATAATCCACAACCTGGCTGGCCAATACTAGAAAATAGGGTGAGGAAAACTCCATTACCTCGAACCCAGAGCACAAATTCTCTCTCTTGATCCGACAATCCTCTGGTAATTCCGCAGGCCCCGATCCACAATGCATCGGAAAGCACAACACCAGCCACAAACCTCGCGAACACATCCCCATTGGCACTTATCCTTCCGAAAAAGTGCCAATGCACCCTCAAACCCCAAGGGAATGGGCAACGCTTCGCACAGGCAAGCACATTGCAAAAACACCAAACGCGTCTCGCACAGATTTTATGGCACATGAGAGAGGCCATCCAATCCGAACACGTAACACAAGACGACGAATCTTGGCAAAACACGATCTCTCCAACCAAGGAGAAACCCAATATACCTTCGACCAACAGAAGATCTCCGCACCTGACCTGACCTTGAGCCTCGTGCACGCTGGGAACCGCACCTTCCAGCATCTAGAAAAACCATTACAACCGTCAGGTAAGCTCCTCCAACAACACTCGCCAAGTGTTTTGTCAGACTACGATCACAGCTTCTCTCGATGCACCATCGCTGCAATTCCACGAACTGCAACTCGCCACGCCTCGAGCACCGACTCCGCTGATTAGCAGCCACACTCTACCATAGCGATTGAGCTAGTCGCCACCGCACACTCCTTACCTACACCTGCCAATGCTCATCCTCGAGTCCTGGGTCTGCCGCGAAACCTTCGCATCTCACCTGCCACATTTCACGGCGCATCCAAGGCGGTACAATGGCCTCAGCTCTCATAATCTGGGCCATGAACCAAGCCACCGCCACACAATCTTGAACCAAATTCAGAGCTAACTCAACTCACTCATACGCAGACGCGCAGGACGAAGAGCTTACCAGGACACTTTGCCCAATCCTGCCTCAAAATCCATGAAAAATAATTAGGACCGACCCGTCATTTTTGACGCCACAGAGCACGACAAGAAAAATCAGGCTCGATAATCAGCAACTCATCGAGAAGATCCTCCACTCACCTGAACACATCTCTCTACCAGAGCACCCGCTCTGCCACCTCAAACCACGACCTCAGGCCTCAAGGGTTGGATAAACCACAAGCTAGGGTGGACAAAACCAATAAAAGCTCCCTCAGAGCACGCTCATGACCACTTAATCACGAGCAATCCTCACCAGCCACCTGACCTCGTCACAAATCCTCGAACGCAGCACCGCAGATCCGCATCTGTCGGCAACCTCTGCCCAACGCTACACCATCGGGGCCACCACCCATCGGGAAGAATCTCTCTATCACATCCCTTGGGCCCCACACCAGCATTCCAGTGAGAGCGGCAACTGCCATTACAGCGCCAACGCTGTGCCCTCAAGCTCTCTCGTGAGAAACCAAGCAGAAAAAAAACACAAAATCCTATGCCAGCTGGCAACTGTATTGGACCTTACAGACTCCGATCACTGCAATATCTCGAATTCCCATGTACGTCCACAACCATTGCTCTGATACCATCTGTAATGACCCAAGATCTGGATACTGGGAAGGACCCGATCCATTCGAATCCTGGCCCGCCATCCACGAGCCGGAGGGCTCGGAAGGGATAAAAGGTGTGTATGGAGTACATAGAAATAGGAAATAAAGCAAGATAATTCAAAAACTAACAGAAATAAATAATCTAACTACAGAGTCCAGTCCAAATAAAGTATAGTCTAAGGCAAGAAACGTACCCAACACTGAGTGCACACTCAGCCCGGCGAGCTGGCAAGTAAGAACCTCCGCGCAGCACCCTCGAACCTCGAGGAAGAACCGCCACACCTGAAAAATATGGGTGAATCTCCTATCACTGACTTAGTAGGGGTCCCGCGGAACCCCAACCGAAAACAACAGCGATAACGGAAAGCTGTAACAACAGTAGGAACAGCAAACACGATGGCCGGTAAAACCTCGACTCTACAGCTACTCCTACTAGAACGGAAACTAACACCCTGATCCCTTGGTCGGGGGACCACCAGACTATAAATCGCCCTGGCTATGCTACCAGGAGAAAGATCACGACACCTCTGTCGTAGAGGCCCGTCTCACAGACAAAGGCGCAACCCAAGACCACTCGGTCTGGGTAACACAATCACGACCTCGTCGTCGTGAACCCTACACAGTCTAGGGAAAACCCTCGGTAACGCTCACCGGAAACCCTAAACCTCTACTTCAGTAAAACACCTGGAAACTACGTGTAAAATCACGTCTCGCAGACGTAAAATAGAAACTCGAGTCACGAGAAACTCACGTCATGTGACGGGAGTACCTGCCCACCAAAAGTAAGGCCTAATGCATCCCCTGACATCTTACACCGCTCCCTCGTGTCTCCCTACACGCCCCAGGCGGAAACTGAGACACACAACAAGTACCACGAACAAGGACTAGTTGGGGTCGCACTCGTCAGCGCGGGTCCGACGCCCCCAACCACGTGTGCACACACTGACCATGCCCCATAGGTCAGATCCTCTAGTTGGTTCTTCCCCATAGCCCGGACTCAGGCTGCGCGGAGGGGCCCTATGGTAACCAGCCCAAAAACCGTCTCTCTCGGATAAGCCGCTCCACCAATCCCGGGTGGGTCAGCACACGCATACTATAAGAAGGCTACGACTAGTGGGGAGTCACTAAACGTGAACACCGAAAATCATGCACGCACCCATCGCGAGTAACACGGAGTACCAGGTGGCTCAGGGCCGCCAGACTTGGGACAGCCATCTAGACCTAGTAACCCAACGGTCCCTGAGTCACAGGACTCAGGTCAAGATAGTCGCACAGGGCTGTTCCATGCCGTCAATCCGGCCTACCCCTAGGTCAGAAACCACGGCGACATAATTATCAGGGCGGTTCACGACCGCCTACCCTACTCCATTCCCAAGGGAAGCTAGGAAACCCTCCAGCCTTAGGCTGGATAATTGGACTCGTAGTCCACAGGCCGTACGCGCAGCCCACACAGAAATCGCTTTCCAGAGAAACACACGTTGTGCGGGAACAACCCTATGCATGCATACCGATACACGACGACTCGATCTAGCGGAAACATGAAAGCCCGGAACATGCGGGGTCACCCAGACCCTCAAAACCTATGGACATGCTAACTGAGGTAACTTGGTACTTTGATGGCACGCGGAGCTCGTCGTTAAAAGCACCACACGCTCAATTTCAAAAATATACCGAACTCGCAACAAAATAAATAACGTAGTATGAAGGCGAGTCCGAGTCGAATCTACGGAGAGATTTAATTTACGAATTGAAAATCTTGTGTTCTAAGTGGAGTGCGAATTTAGACAATTATATGCAACTAAAAATGAAAATTACATTAAGTAAATCTATCTAATGAAATTTTGAAGATTATAGAGAGAGAAAGAAGAGAGGGAAAGGAAGAAAAAGAAAGAGGAGAGAGAGATCTAGAGAGAGAAAATAGGAATACATGATCTTCATTAATTAAAAAAAGACAAAATTTACAATATGATGAGCAAAAATAAAAATTACAACTCTAAACAGAAATAAATCCTAAATAACATTGGGGAGGACGATAGGCAAAGAAATTGCGGCCGTAATGTCGGGGTGACTTCATCTCCTTGAGTCTTTGATCTCCACTTAACTCATAGCCGATAACACCTGTCTTGCACTGTCTTTGAAAGGGTTAGAGAGATAGAAGAAAGCAATAGAAAGTAGAGGGATGTAGAGAGAAAGAAATAGAGAAGGGTGAGATTTAAATCAACATAAAGTAAATAAAAAAAAACTAAAAATGAGTGTGTGAGTGTGTGAGAATTGAGAGAGAGAGAGAGAGAGAAGGGGACAGAGAGAGGAGGTGAGACGCGGAGGGTGCAGGGCTACGGTGCAGAAGGTAGGGAGAAATTGCAGAGAGGGAGAGGTGTGAAGTAGGAGGCCGGTGAGAGAGAGATGAGCAGGTGAGGGAGAGGGAGGCAGTGTGTTGGAGGGAGAGAGAGATGCAGTGTGTGGGTGTGAGTGTTTGAGTACAGGTGGTGCAGGTTAGAGCGCAGGGAGGCGACGGTGGGGTCGACGCCGCAGCTACGTGTGTGTGTGTGTGTGGCGAGGAGGAGAGGGAGAATGGGATGCAGTAGAGGCCGAGATGGAGGGGTCAGCTGTGGGTAGCAGAAACAGAGAGAGATGGGGGAGAGCTTCGCAGAGGGCGAGGGTGCGTGTGCCGTGGCGGTGTGCAGTGGAACCTGCTACGTTGCGGGTGAAGGGACAGAGGGAGGTGCGGTGTGCCGTGTGGGTTAATGTGAGAGAAGAGGGTACAGAGAGAGAATAGAGAGGGGGTAAACGTGAGCTTGTGTGCGTGTGTTTGTCTGTGTGGTGTGTTAGAGAGAGACAGGGAGAGGGAGAATGGAGAGTGGGAGAGAGTGTAGAGAAGGGGGGCGGACGTGAGGGACGTGTGTGCAGTGAGGAAGGTGGCCCGCGGTGTGTGCAGTGAGGAGAGAGGGAAGGTGAAGAGTGGAGTGAAGAGAGGGTGAGAGAGAGGCAAGCAAGGGAGGGAGAGCTGCGTCCGGTGCAGAGGAGAGAGGAGTTACAGAAAAGAAAGGGCAATGGGAGAGAGAGTTGCGGAGGGGAGAGGGGGTGCTGTGTGTGTGTAAACAGAAGAGAGAAAGAGAGGGAGCAGGGAGAGATGAGAGAGGGCGAAGAGACGGTTGCTGCCGGTGGTGAGTGTAGGCCGTGCGTGTATGTGAGAGGAGACGGAGGGAGAGAGAGTGAGAGATGGTGAGAGAGACGGGACTGACGAGGAGACGATGGAGAGAGACGTGCATGGCACTGTGGTAGACGACAGGGGGTGTAGAGTGGAGAGAGGGTGGTGGAGAGAGAGAGAGCGAGAGAGGGGGAGAGAAGTGATCACGGAGAGAGGGGACGCGAGATGAGGGGGAGAGCGAGTTCGGTCCGGCGAACACGCAGGCGGAGGCCGATGCGGTGGTGGACGGGAGAAGCTGAGGGAGAGAGGGGTAAGGAGAGAGAGAAACAAGCGGGACGTGGGACACGGAGGGAGAGGTCATGGGGAAAGAGAAGAGGAAGGCCGGCGGTTGGTGCGTGAAGGTTAGAGAGAGAAAGAGAGGGGAAGTGAGTGTAAAGAGGGACAGGGAGAGAAAAGAGAGAGAGCCTGGGGGAGAGAGAGAGGACGGACGAGAAGAGGGAGAGGGAGAGAGACAGAAAGAGAGAGAGGGATGCGGTGGGTTAGAGAGAAAGGGAGAGGTAGTGAAAGAGGGTGAGAGAGAGGGAAAAAGAGGAGTGGGGGAGGAGATCGGAGAGGCCGTCCGGTGCCCCTGTTCTGAACAGGGCCACCGCGGCTGCGTGAATGTGAGGTGGAGAGAGGGAGAAAATAAGAGGAAGAAGAAGGAGAAGAGGGAGGAGGGAGAGAAGAAGGAGGAGAGGGGTGGAAGAAAACTGCGCAACAGAGGGGGATCATAGGGTTTTATAGGCACCAATCCGATTTTGCTGCCATGTCCGCCTGCGAGCCCATGATCGGAGGAGATGCCAGGCCTTGCCGCAGTCTGCACCACTGTTCGTACGCCCCTGCTACCGTGTTCACTCGCCTACTGTGCTCGCAGAGCATGCATGCCGTGCTAGAGCTACTGCCTGCCATTGCCTGCACACCTATGAATGCCTGTCGCACACGTCTACTCGATCTTGCATTCCAGTGTGATGCTACCTGCTGCGGCACCTGCTGCTGTCCGGAGGAACTCGTCTGGAGCTAGCCGCCATGATCGCCTGCTGCCTGGACAACTATGAATGCCTGCTGCACACATCTGCTCGTTGCCATCGTCCTGCCGCTCGCCGCTGCCGTCTTCGCTTACCGGAGCTGCATGCCGCTCGCCATTGGTTGATCGCCATCATCCTGCTGCCATGAGAGACCTGCCTGCGCGCCGCCTGCCATCTACTCATTGCAGCTGCCGTCAGGAGATGCTGCTTGGATATCAGCTTCGAGGTGCTCGCCGGCTCGCAACCATTCCCCAGCCAAGGTTCGTCGACTCGCTGATCTGTATCAGATCGAATTCCCCCTGATCCGGTACGGTACGCCCGAGTCACAACCGACTCGGACGGACTCGGTCCGTCTTCCGTCAAATGTCTTCATAATTACTTATTCTTAATCAAAAAAATTATATTAAATGTTAATGAAGTGATAGCATGTAACCCATCAATGTCTAACACCCAATCATGAATTTGGATGATTAAAAATAAGTTAATCCAATCGGTTTGCATGAAAACCAAAGACCACGAAGATGATGTAAAAAGGCACAAGCTAAGCCCGGTTTTCTTCAATCCAAGCTCAAGAGCTAAAGAGGAAAAATACATGAATGCCCTTTCAAAGTTTCAACATGGAAGACTATACATGAAATGTATTAAGAAACCAATGTATATAAGGTTGATGAAAACAAACTTTAACATGTATTATCTTTGACAAACATATATAAACTATTTGTAAGTCTCCAAACTACACATCTAAGGATTTAAATGAATTCATCAAGCAACAATATAATATGAGAATATCATTCTTCCATTTTTCACCATGATAAACATGAACTCTCCATATATTTTGAAACAGCATTCAAGCAATCATTTAACTTTCATTTAACTTCCTTGCTTAACAATGATTCCTCCATGAAGAATTGTAATATTTGGCCAGTTCAGAAACAAATTAATTAACCTCAAATGAAACACAAAAATTCTGAAATAAGATTCTTACCAAATTAACCAAAGAGATGGCCTCACTTCGTCACTTTTCAAAAAAGTAAACTTCCTTACATACCTTTCAGTTCACATGGAATATTTTACATGAACCTTATGTGAGTATATTCAATGCTAGCTGCAAAACACCTTCTGATGGGGACATCACCCATGATTCCCTCTGGCTCGGCACCTCTCTCCCTCCCGGAGACGGGTAGGATGCAACTCCACGACTGGACGGGTCCGTTTCGACACTTGGGCTTACTATTTGGGTCATCTTGGTGTATTTTTCCCTTTTATTTGAGTCATTTTGATGTAATTTTCCCTTTGTTTTGAGTCGAGTCCCTAGGTTATTCTGTCATTTACCTAAGTTTGTGTTCATCATGATGGGTTAGAGTGGCTTATGGGCCCAATTAGGTGGGCCTGGCCCAGGGGCGCCCTCCCCTTTCCCCGCATCAATTGGTTATTTGTTATTAGCACTTATGTCAGGGACTTTTTGTAAATGTTGGGATCCCTATAAATAGGACCCCAACCCCACTTGGAGAAGCTAATGAAATATTGAATGAAAATTTTCACACAAGAATTGTGTCTCTCTCTCTCTCTCTCTTGAGTGAATCTTCTCTCTCTCTCTTCTCCCTCTCTCTCTAAAAGGGGCGACCCTCTCTCTCCTCTCCCCTCTCTCTCTCTTGGTCGACCAGCCCTCTCTCTCCTCCACCTCATCCTCCACATCAGCCCTCCCAACCTTTCATCTTCCCAAGACCCATTAACTCCCCTTTACCCCCACCACCTCCCAAGCAACCTTTCCCCTTCCCCATACAACCTTTCACATTCCCAAGGGAGAATCCCTTCTCCCAAGCACCCCTTCCCCTCCCCAAGGCAACCCTTCCCATCCCCAAGACTACCATTGATCACCTCCATTAAAGGAAATTCAAAACTCACCTTCCCTCCACCCACTTGTGCCCCCTCATCTTCCCCCTCTCCCTTCAAGCCCAAATTCGCAGCTCATCTCTCACCCACTGTGAAGACCACCCCCCAGCCCCCATTCTACCCCTCCTACACCTTGAATCGCCGCCTACCAGACCCCCACACAGCCAGGGGGTCACCCCCACACCCATCCACCCCATTTCCCATCTCATATACCCCATTCTCTATCCACTAGTGGCAACTACAGGTCCACAGATCCACCATCCTATTTCAGCGACGACCCCGCCCACATCCCAGCGTTCCTGGGGGTGTGCCATACATCGACGGAAAGCTCTTTTAGCTAGCTTCGCAGGAAAGGTGGTTCCGCCTCAGTCGGAGTTCGGAGCCATCCGGGAGAGCCGTTCTCCCCCGACTGCGCAGAACAGGCCCGACCAGCAACCTGAGGCAACTTCCTGGAGCCCCCACAGCCACTCCCCTCCGCTTCTGGAGGCGCCACTTGGCCGGAGTTGGGTTCCCCCAGTCGCCTGTCCAACGCATCCAGCGGGGCACCAACTGAAGCTCGGAGCTGCTCGTTCCAATTTTTCTACTACAGGGTCGCAGATCAGGTCAGTCGGGATCCGTCCAGGCCCACTCCCACTCTTCTGGACATATCTCTCGACCCCGACCTCGTATGAGCCGTTCTTTGTTGCCGAATGAAGAGGACGCAGCCACGCTCACAACTGTCCTGGTCCCGTGTCATTCTGATCACGGGAGCACTCGAGGCGGCTACGTCTTCCCGCTGTAGCTTCCTGAATCCTGCTCAAGCCAGAACTAGGCAGTGCCGAACCAGGACCTGCTCTGGCCATCAGCGACACTTTGAGAGTCCGGAAAAATTCAGGCTTCATCCCGGGCCAGTCACCGACATTTTGGCACTGGTCTTGTCCACTATCAACTTCGGGAGCGATCACAATAGAGCCAACAGCGACTACCTGTCAGCGATAAGAACCAGTGGACAGAACTCCGAGTGAGTGATCCGGCTCCATTCTTAGTCTCTTTTCCCTCCCCGCCTGGCCGGCTTACCACCCCTCCCTATGTGGAGGTAGTGTTTGATTGTAGTCTAATTCTCCCCACCCCAAGCTCCTCCTCCTGCGTGAGGCGTAGTACTTGTACTTATTTAAATAGGTCGAAGCTTCAGTCGACGCAGTGTGCGGGGAACCCACACTTCCCCACTCGCCCTCGTCTCCGAACGGGGTTAGTTTCTTCAAACCAACCGGGTAATCTCTAAACTTTGCTCCCATTATCAGTACTTGTTCTTTTAATATTCGTGAAGTTGCTCCGCTGGTAGCGAGAGAGAGAGCGCCTGACCCCGGAGTGTTCCACTTCCGTGTGGTCACCGTGGCTTGTGAGAGAGAGTGACCCAGTGCCCCACTTGGCACCCGGCCAGCCCCTTAGTTGTGGGCATCGTACCCTCGGGAGGGCAACCTTAGCCCTGCTGGCCCTCGACCATCCAGGGTCTTGATCCACCACCTCCACTCGGCATCACCGAGTCACCTCGGGTTCGTGTGTGCAACGGCAATTCGGTGATTTACGCAACCCCGTGCTCAATATTGATTGTGTTTGCGTGGTAGGTCCGAGGACCCCACCCCATTGCTGCATTCACCCTAGTGGTGTCACATCAATTTGGTATCAGAGTAAGTTTTAGACTTGTCTCTACGAGTCTAGTCCTAGGGCATTGGCATTTGGGTCTCCCTTGCATCTCATTTTCCAACGCTCCTTGCATGACCACCCTAGGGAAACGCCCCAAGTCCCCATGGACCGATTTGACGCTGTCATCAACAAACTTCATAACTGTCTAGATACCCTCACCAACCGGCTTGATCGGATTGAAGCAAAAAGGAACCACGGCCCTAGAGCTTGGTCACCTCGGGATGAATTTGGACGGGAAGCCAATGAACCCCCACTTAGGAACTATGGCCTTAGAGTCTTGCCTCCACGGGATGAGTTTGATAGGAAAAGGTTAGACTATGATCCCTATTATGACTATGAGAGGCCCCAACATTACGGGCGTGAGGAGAGACGTCCCTGGGATAACCTGGATAACCATCCCTCCAGAATGATGCGATTCTCTAGGCCTCCTAGGTTCACTCTCCGGCCGGATGATCCCAAGGACATGGGACCCCGTCCCAACCCAGCCCCACTCTTGAAGACCCCCAAACCATGTCCAAGTAGGAGTACCCCATTTCGGCCCACTAATCTTCCTCCCACCCCTCCTCCGACAAGGGTCACCCCTAATCAAAACATGCCCCGGCAAGAAGGGAGTTCCAATGGACCAAGTGTGGGTGAGACCACCCAGGGGAGTAGACAACAATGCTTTGAGTGTAAAGGCTTAGGACACTCCATCAATCAGTGCCCTTCACAAGAGATGTCCAACATACTGACTGAAGAAATAGTTACCCCTATCAAAGGGGAACTTGAGGAGGTCACCGAAATCCATGAGGCTCCCCTAGATTGGGAAGAAGAATATGAAGCCCAATGCCAAGGGTTGGGTCAAGAAGGCTCATCCCTATCCAAAGAGACCCCAGCGAGCCTAACTAGGAACATCCTCCCCCTAGAGTTGCCAGATGACCAACCAAGTCCCCCCACCCATCCCTCCATGAGAAGTGTGATTTTAGGGGAACCCCTTATTGAGTGGCTAAAGCAAGACCTCCTCCTCCACATCATGCACCCCCCCATGGAAAAATATTACCCAATCGTGTCCACCCCTCCCTTCCACACAACCTACCATTCGTTCTGCTTTGTAGGGACCCTGAGGGACTTGATTAGGGGAATACTAAGGCAAATAGTGGTGACTAACATGTTGGCCTTAGGAGCAAGTGACACGGGATACCTTAGTTTCTCACACCCCTCTATCGGGTCCATCACCTCCATTTACACCAAGGGTCCTTGCACGAGTAAGCTCTTATTGTTCCTACCCAAGCCTGATGAGTTTTATACCACCCCGTTGCCCTCCTACCCCTTTCCCTACCCCTCTCCCCTTTGCAAGGAGCATTGCGATGGGGCCCACCAGGTTCATGATTTCCACTTCCCTATGTGTGCTAGGGACCCTAGGTCGATCGCTTGGATTAAAGCCCACCTCCACGTCACCCACCCCATAACCCATCTTGATCCTTTTGGCCACTTCCTATGGGCTTCCGAGTATTCTTCACTCACCACCCACTCCCTCCTACCCTCACCCACCATGTCGAACCTAACCCACCCATTCCAAAACTTAGCCCACACTATGAGAGCCACGACCAAGGGTGACATCCCCCTAGGAAATGAGGAAGTGACCCATCCCAAGATGTCCACTTTCTGGGACCCCTTCGACCCTCATGAGTGGAAACCCCCAAATCAACCCCCACCTACAGATGGGACCATCTTGATAGGAATGCATGTGTCACAAAATTTTGCATCATGTGGTAAGGCTAGTCACGTCATTTGTGTCGCACACACACTAGGTCCAGTGCACGACATGTTTACATTTGGATATGCTGGTCCTCCCCCACTCATCATCCATCTCATGCATGATAGGGTCACTTGTGGCTGCCCCGGTCCACCTAAGTTCATCAAGGTCCACATGGCATCAAAGCATGATAGGTCAATTTATGGATGCCCCAGTCCTCCTAATCCCGTCAAAACTGACGTAACACTTGATAGGGCTGAATTTGGTTGTCCAGGCCCTCCCTTCATCTCTAGAGGATCATCATTCATGACACTGCATGGCACCAGTCGCAAACATATCAACAAGAGCAATGAGGTGTACAAGAAATCTACCGATTCCCACCGTCGCCACCAAGAATTCCGTGCAGGTGATTTTGTGATGGTGAGGACCGAGAGACTATTCCCTGAAAATGTCTCCAAACTGAGGTCGTGTGGATCAGGTCCCTTCCAGGTTCTGAGGCGGATCGGCACCAATGCTTATGTGTTGGACCTCCCCGAGGAATACGGAGTAAGCCCCACATTCAATGTGGCTGACCTGGTGCCATACAGGGGTCCCATGGTGACACCTAGTGAGGACATCGAGCCTGTTCCACCCCTTGCGAGAGCCACTACCCGTGAGAGAGCTCCACCAGACCAGAGAGGCCAGCGTGAGCAAGTGGAGCGGATATTGGATGAACATGTCACTGTCACCCAGAGCAAAGCATACGAGCGATACTTGGTCAGGTGGAAGGGCCGGCCTCCTTCGGATGACTCATGGGTGAGTAGGGAGAATCTTCAGCAGTTAGACCCCGACCTCCTGGAGTGTTATCGCAGCCGAGTGGACCCTTACTTGACAGAGTCGAGCTCTTCACAGCCCGGGGTAGTTGATGGGGACATCACCCATGATTCCCTCTGGCTCGGCACCTCTCTCCCTCCTGGAGACGGGTAGGATGCAGCTCCACGACTGGACGGGTCCATTTCGACACTTGGGCTTGCTATTTGGGTCATCTTGGTGTATTTTTCCCTTTTATTTGAGTCATTTTGATGTAATTTTCCCTTTGTTTTGAGTCGAGTCCCTAGGTTATTCTGTCATTTACCTAAGTTTGTGTTCATCATGATGGGTTAGAGTGGCTTATGGGCCCAATTAGGTGGGCCTGGCCTAGGGGCGCCCTCCCCTTTCCCCACCTCTTTTGGTTATTTGTTATTAGCACTTATGTCAGGAACTTTTTGTAAATGTTGGGATCCCTATAAATAGGACCCCAACCCCACTTGGAGAAGCTAATGAAATATTGAATGAAAATTTCCACACAAGAATTGTGTCTCTCTCTCTCTCTCTTGAGTGAATCTTCTCTCTCCCTCTTCTCCCTCTCTCTCTAAAAGGGGCGACCCTCTCTCTCCTCTCCCCTCTCTCTCTCTTGGTCGACCAGCCCTCTCTCTCGTCCACCTCATCCTCCACATCAGCCCTCCCAACCTTTCATCTTCCCAAGACCCATTAACTCCCCTTTACTCCCACCACCTCCCAAGCAACCTTTCCCATTCCCCATACAACCTTTCACATTCCCAAGGGAGAATCCCTTCTCCCAAGCACCCCTTCCCCTCCCCAAGACAACCCTTCCCATCCCCAAGACTACCATTGATCACCTCCATTAAAGGAAATTCAAAACTCACCTTCCCTCCACCCACTTGTGCCCCCTCATCTTCCCCCTCTCCCTTCAAGTCCAAATTCGCAGCTCATCTCTCACCCACTGTGAAGACCACCCTCCAGCCCCCATTCTACCCCTCCTACACCTTGAATCGCCCCCTACCAGAGCCCCACACAGCCAGGGGGTCACCCCCACACCCATCCACCCCATTTCCCATCTCATATACCCCGTTCTCTATCCACTAGTGGCAACTACAGGTCCACAGATCCACCATCCTATTTCAGCGACGACCCCGCCCACATCCCAGCGTTCCTGGGGGTGTGCCATACATCGACGGAAATCTCTTTCAGCTAGCTTCGCAAGTGAGGTGGTCCCGCCTCAGTCGGAGTTCGGAGCCATCCGGGAGAGCCGTTCTCCCCCGACTGCGCAGAACAGGCACGGCCAGCGACCTGAGGCAACTTCCTGGAGCCCCCACGGCCACTCCCCTCCGCTTCTGGAGGTGCCACTTGGCCGGAGTTGAGTTCCACCAGTCTCCTGTCCGACGCATCTAGCGGGGCACCAACTGAAGCCTGGAGCCGCTCGTTCCGATTTTTCTACTACAGGGTCGCAGATCAGGTCAGTCGGGATCCGTCCAGGCCCACTCCCACTCTTCTGGACATATCTCTCGACCCCAACCGCGTCTTGAGACGTTCTTTGTTGCTGAACGAAGAGGACGCAGCCACGCTTGTAACTATCTTAGTCCTGTGTCATTCTGATCACGGGAGCACTCGGGGCGGCTACGTCTTCCCGCTGTAGCTTCCTGAATCCTGCTCAAGCCAGAACTAGGCAGCGCCGAACCAGGACCTGCTCCGGCCATCAACGACACTTCGAGAGTCCGAAAAAATTCAGGCTTCATCCAGGGTCAGTCACCGACATTTTGGCACTAGTCTCGTCCACTTTCAACTCCGGGAGCGATCACAACAGAGCCGACAACGACTACCTGTCAGCGGGCAGAACCAGTGGACAGAACTCCGAGTGAGTGATCCGGCTCCATTCTTAGTCTCTTTTCCCTCCCCGCCTGGCCGGCTTACCGCCCCTCCCTGTGTGGAGGTAGTGTTTGATTGCAGTCCAATTCTCCCCACCCCAAGCTCCCCCTCCTGCGTGAGGCGTAGTACTTGTACTTATTTAAACAGGTCGAAGCTTCAGTCGACGTAGTGTGCGGGGAACCCACACTTCCCCGCTCGCCCTCATCTCTGAACGGGGTTGGTTTCTTCAAACCAACCGGGTAAGCTCTAAACTTTGCTCCCATTATCAGTACTTGTTCTTTTAATATTCGCGAAGTTGCTCCACTGGTAGCGAGAGAGAGAGCGCCCGACCCCAGAGTGTTCCACTTCCGTGTGGTCACCGTGGCTTGTGAGAGAGAGTGACCCAATGCCCCACTTGGCACCCGGCCAGCCTTTTAGTTGTGGGCATCGTACCCTCGAGAGGGCAACCTTAGCCCTGCTGGCCCTTGACCAGCCAGGGTCTTGATCCACCACCTCCACTCGGCATCACCGAGTCACCTCGGGTTCGTGTGTGCAACGGCAATTCGGCGATTTACGTAACCCCGTGCTCAATATTGATTGTGTTTGCGTGGTAGGTCCGAGGACCCCACCCCATTGCTGCATTCACCCTAGTGGTGTCACATCACCTTCTGATGATCATAAAATAATAAGATGCTCATGGAATGAAATAGCAATCGAAGTTTCACATGCAATAATTATAGACGTTAGCATTTTGTCATTGTCATAATCAACAGTTTTATATTCATCAAAATCACACACATAACACAACAAAATTTATATTGTCACCTGCTAGCAAATGGGCTAAAAGTTTAAACTCTAAATTCTAAGTCCATAATCCATAGAAAAGCTAGTCCATACATATATCATGAAAAAAAGAAAACATGCAAGTCAATCATCATCACCAGAAAACTCAGTATTTGACGACGATTCTCATAAGTTATCATCTGCAGGCTGAGATTCTGCAACTCCAAACTGTAAATGTGCTGCGGTGGGTGACGGTGCATGTGGATGCCTCTGCACACATCTAATCATGTTGACATATGATGGTGCATGTGCAACACTGGGTGGTAAATCAAACTTTACAAAGAATGCCCTCATCACATTTACTAACTCTGTTGGAGGTTGCAACACTGTGGAGGAAGAGGCCGGTGTTGTCGAAGAAGAGGCTGCTACTGTGGAGGACGAGCCCGGTGCTCTCGAATAAGAGGCTGCTACTGTGGAGGAAGAGGCCGGTGCTGTCGAAGAAGAGGCCGCTACATGTGTAATAAACTGTGAATGAACATGGGAAGGAACAGATGGACATGCAATACAACCTCTGCCAAGTCCCGCAAGATGCTCAGAAAATCTATGTATGTCGTTAACCATATGCTCACAATACATGCAATGAATCCGTCGATCATCCGGCCTCGTGTATCCATGCTCCCAAGCGGGGTGGCGTCAGTCACGCGGCATCTGCAAGATATAGAAAATACACAAAGTGAAGTTGTAATACAAATGTGCAATTAAACTACAAAACAACATGGAAGACTATACGTGAAATGCATTAAGAAAGTGAAGTGTAATATTCGGCCAGTTCAGAAAATACACAAAGTTAAGTTATAATACAAATGTGCAATTAAAGTACAAAACAACATAATGATTCTACTTAAATACCATAATAACCCCAGTAAGACTGCTGCTGAGGGTCGTAATATGAAGATGCAGAACTTGTATCGGCCCTTTCCATAACTCCTTGCAATTGAACTTGATATGTGGCCATCAAATATGCTTGATACTGAGCCCATGACATGTACGCTGAATACATATTACGGTATTGCATCATGTAATATGCATAATGTTGGGATCCTGAAACATACACAACTGGGACAACATGAACATGTGCATGGTAACCATATCCTGTAGTAGGATGTGCAGCTGGAGCTGGACGTGTAGGCACACTAGAATGATCACTATCTGAAGCCATCAACTCCCCCCACATTCTCTAAAGCTCGTGCTCTGGAACTCCACGCTCACGTTCATCCACAATAAAATCCTTAAATATAGCACTTGTTCGACGTGTAGGGATGGGACGGACACTAAAGAAAATTGCTGAAGATGAGCCATAATCTTGTGTACTCAATCTCTCAAAGTCTGATAGCATACCCTGATAGCTACCAATATCAGCCGCAGAATCACCAGCTCTCCTCCTAGCATTAAATGGCAAAGGAGCACCATGGTCAATACCATCTTGAGTAGTATGTGTGAATTCTGACTCCCTTGAGAAATGTGTGCACTGTGAATGTCCCCCCACATGTGTGAACTCTGACATACCACCATTACCCCCAAAAGTACCCTGTGTGCTGCTAGACGAGTCATCACTGATGGTGCGCTCAGTATCAGATCCTGGAGCTATCTGTGTTTCTACATCATGATCTACTAATGGTGGTTGCTTTTTATTTTTTCCTGTGCGAAATCCAAACCACCCCTTCTTTGGGAGGGGGTGAGGTGGTGGTGGGTCCTTCCCAATCTTTGATCCTGAAGTGTCTTTCCCTTTCTTCCTCTGCAAAGAGCGCTGAGATCTCTGTGAAGAAGGACCAACTGTTCGAGATCTCTGCAAAGAAGGAACACCCCTCTGCGTAGAAGAAGTATCCTGTTGTGGTGGTGGCTGTAAGGGTGCAGGCTGTGGTGGTGGTGGTGGTGGCCGTGAGAGCGCACGCTCCTGTGGTGGTGGCTATGACGGTGGCTCCCGAGTGCTCCCTACAGCAGGACCCTGCATCAGCCTTTCCCACTCAGCATCATCATCATCAGCTCTCCTACCTCTGCCTCTCCTAGAAGTGTCAAGTAAAATGATATCATCTTCTAAGTCTATATTATCACCCTCTGCCACTGTCTCCTCAACATGAGATGTCCCTGCTATACCCTCTGCATCTGATGCTGCAGCTGTGGCGAAGAAAGTGTTCGGGAGAGGTGCATCCCCTGGATCAGGGGCCTCCTCGTCAAGCTCATATTCACCCCGTTCTGTAGTTGTCCTTGCGACCCATGACATGATAGGGTCCTCATTGTCACGGAGATATGCAGCATCTGTTGGATCATAATCTTCTTCCCCTTTTTTAGCATCCATCTGTATGTGCTTCAACCTCAGCCTCATATTGTAGTGCACATACACCAACTTGTCCAGCCTTTGATGTGTCAACCTATTCCTTATCTTTGTATATATCAAAGCAAATGTGCTCCAATTCCTCTCACACCAACTAGAGGATGATGTTTGAGACAATACTTTAATAGCAATGTTCCTCAAGATGGGTGAGCTGCTTCCATAATTCAACCACCACTCAGCTGTAAAAGAATAAATATGACATCCTTAATTTTGGAACATGAATGATACAAGGGAAACTCTTCATTATATGAGAAAGAGCATTTTACCTGCATCACTCCTCTCCCGACCAGCAATGGCTGATGGTTCTGCAAATGACCCGACTCCCTCTCGAAATTATTTAATCTAGCAACAAAGAATGCATACATTAATCGCCATATGACATCCGTACTACGGTTGTCCTACTGGACTGTAGGAGCATAGTGTATACACTCTTTACCTGATTCATTGCATCTGCCGCCTCTTCGGGAGTTTTGGACATGCGTTCCACCACCTTTGTGATAGCTTCTATCAAATCATCATCGTATGATAGCTCTTTCTTGTAATGGAACGCAAGGTGGAGATAGTATGCTACATTAAAAAGTAAACAATATAATTAAGAAGTGCACACTTGTAAATTTATGTTAAAATGAAATTGGTATAAAATAAAATGATGCATAATGCTCACCTGCCATATGCAAATCACGGGACATTTGTTGTCACGCCCCGACGTGGAATATCGGGACCGGCAATAGAAAACGCTAGTAAAGATAACAAGCTAAGCTAAGAATTAACATAATGCCATGAACAGAAATAACTCCAATCTATTACAATAACCATCAAACGTCTTACAAACCAACTTAAACATAATCAAACATAACCTCTACTCGACTCCAGTACAATAACTAACACAAGTTCTAAGACATAGCTAGATGTAAACAACTGAACAAACTCAACATATCTACTAGCTGATACACTCCAAGTAATCACTCTCGCCCATCCCCATCCATCTGTGAATCTTCACCTGAGCTGCCTGGAAAGGGGGGAAAATAACTATATGAGCGAACGCTCAGTAGGTAACAACAAGCAAGTGTAAATGATTAACCAATTAATTACATGTATGAAACGGAAAGAAAAGAAATAACGATCGAATGAAACAACATAATAAAAGAAAGTGCTAAAGAATGGAATGGAATAACAATATGACATGATAATATAATTACAAGAATTACAGGTTAAGAACAATATATATATAACATGAAATTGTAGGAAATTGGCCAACAAGCAAGAATATAACCAAGTAGAACATGATTCAAGTAAGAGATCATTGTCATAGACATCACGCTAGTCATGCACTCGGTGCAATGCCTCACCATATCATTACAAACTCCCATGGGCACAAGTACTTTTCGGGCGCTCTCCCCAGGACCAGACCGGGCCCCTATGATGCGTTGGCATTGATTTATTGGATCTAAGATCCCAAGTTCCGTCTAGACTTTAATCAAGTTAAAATGGCCAATTATAATCAAGTATAAACTTACCTCGGAACATCCCAAGACTAAGTTGAAGAGATATTGTCCAGAATTTCTGTCCAGAAGTTTAAATTATCAAGAACCAATATGTTCTTGGATTCAAAACCATAAAACACGAAGAAAACTTATCTCTGGATGATATGCGGTTCCTACTGGACCGCTCAAGACTTGTGCGGTCGATACTGGGCCGCACTAATAGCAACTGGGCTAAGGTTTAGCCCTCGGGGGTCAAGGTTGAATGGCTGATAAAGGGCCGCACTTCTATATAAACGGTAAAGATTGGGCCGCACAATGCCAGAAGTTTATAAAATTGAGGTCATGATATGTGGTCCTGAAAGAGCGGCTCATTAGTTGAACGGTCCACTCAGGGCCGCCTGTAAGATGTACGGTCCATTACTGGCCGCACAATACAGGGCCTAACCATGAGTTAGAACTTAGGCCAAGTGGGCTCCCGGGCTACCATAGGCAGGGTAGAATTGAACCAGAGTCCAGCCCACTGTCTGCTGGTCGGCCTAGGGTCTACTGGACTGATCAAATCAGGGATTGGCCGAAGATGGATCAAGGATAATCGGCCAAACTAATTGGCATAAGTCAGGGATAAACGGTCTCTATTGGGCCGTTCAGGGATATATGCGGTCCACAAATGGCCGCGCAAGTCCCTGTTAGTCCAATTTGGACTAACTCAAATCACAGCAATTCGATTGAGTCCAAAACAATTCTAGGAAATAATAAAGGTTCAAGATTAACGGTTCAGGTCTAAGGTTAACAATGTAAACCTAATAGCCATTTCAATTATCAAGAATTCACAATTTAAAATTAACATTCATTAGAAAGATGAATCAAGATCAAGCACAAATTAAATAAATCAGCAAGAGTTATTTACTGTCATGAATTACAGTTTATTAGGTGTGTTGCTAACATGCAATTAACCACTAATCTACTAACATAACATGCTGTAATGACAATTAATCTATTCTTTTATAGATGTGCTGTAATACCCTCAAATATAGCTAAGTTGTACTCTATATCACCGAGGCGCCTTTTGAAGTATCGACTCAGTTCTTGAAAAGAACTCCGAAGCTAAGCGTGCTTAATGGGGAGTAGTACTGGGATGGGTGACCTGCCCGGGAAGTCCCCCATTCTGGAGCCGATCACTGTTAGAAAGGGATAAAACCGTGAGGCTAGTAGGCCAAAGCGGACAATACCTCGACTCCGTATAGAGTACGGGGCGTGACATGTGCGGTCGGTTTTGGACCTTACATCCCCATGAACGGTCACAGACTGGTCGCACACGTCCTCTCAGATCCGAAGACCTGTTGGATATGGACGGTCGGTAGTGGGCCATCTGGAGGGATGTGTGGTCTGGAACTGGCCGTAAGAAAGACATGCGGTTAGGGCTCAGTCGCACGTTCCAGGGACACGATCAGGGTTCGAAAACTATAAACGGTCAATAGAGGGCCTCCTGTCTTGGATGTGCGGTCTATCGTGTGACCGCACAAGTCTAGACAGGTCGCTGTCCCTTCACTTTGCCCGAGTCCGGCGAGGTTTTTAGGGTCAGAACCAAAACATGAAATTCACACGATATAAAACATGGAATTTGGGACTTTTACTACCAAAAGAGAGAGCACAAAAAACTATACAAGATGCACAAATCAATTTTATGTTTACAGCATGAAATCAATACTTAATCGAAAGGGAACAATTATAACCCTAAATGTGACATGCTTCTACTAAAACCTAAAATTCTCGTAGCACACTTGATAAAATTTAGGGCTTTCTATTTCAATGAAAAGCTGACACGATGATGCTTCCAACTATATATTATTTATAGGGTTTGACTTGCTATCATCTACCTGAATCGGATGATGAAGGAAGGAGAAAGAAACCCAAAGACGCCGGTACACGCAGCCACTAATCGTTGGAGATCTCCCTCGATCTAACTCCTTTGCAACCGCCGCTGGTTCTAAACGATTCTAGGGTTAGAGAGCTTCATTTTAATACGTTACACACCTTCTGGAGACCTCTATGCGCGGAGTATTCGTCCACGCAAGTCGGGTTGATGTGAACGCCGCCGCAATAGTTGACTCGATCCAAACTCCGCCGAATACATCTCCTAGGGTTAGGGTTTCGAGAGATTAAGAGAGGGTAAATGATCCTCTCATCCTGGCCTTTCATTTACCACTGATTTGGGCTCAATGGATGGAGTATTGGGCTCGAATTTGGCGTTTCAAGGTATAGTTAACTAAGTGTTCAATTTGGGCTTAAACCACTAATTCGGCCTACATATAGATTTTATTTGGGTTGGCCATAGAAGACAAGTTTGTTAAACGTGTTATCATCTACAAGAATATAATTTTTCTGGATTTTTAAAAAATGGTCGAAATCTAGCTTACTCTATTTATTAAGGAATTATTCTAATTAATTCTAATTAATTTCAAATTACTAATTAATTTTTCAAAAAATCAGGGTATTACATTTGTCGATCCCACCTATCCTCCACAATACTCAAGAAATATGGAGAATATTTGGGAGACACCTGTTTCATCTTCTTTTTTGCAACCTCCAACTTTGCATACACCAAACCTAATGTTGGTGTCTTGTCACCATCAACAACTCTAAGGACTTTATATAATTGCTCAATAATATGGACAATTTTCTGCACTCTTTCCTAGAAATTTGTGCTATTGATCAACTCTTCTACCTCTTTCCCATCAGGAGTGTTTGCAAAAGAAGAGTCTAACCATACACGACTCCTAGACATTTGTTTCAGACCATTATCATGCTTTAGAAGACTTTGAAGTGTAATATAGTTGGTTGTAAAACGAGTGATTGCCGGCCTCAACAACTCACCTCCTATGTACTCCCGCATCCAAGTAAGCACAATGTGATGATTGTATATAAATCTTGTTATCTTTTGCGCTACTTCAACAATTTTCTTCACTGCCTCAAGTTGCCCAATATCTTTCAGCATCAAATCAACACAATGGGCTGCACAAGGTGTCCAGAATAGGTGTGGTCTCATCTTCATCAACTCCTCCCCTGCTTTCTTGTAGTTGGATCCATTGTCTGTCACAACCTATACAATAAAATCTTCTCCAATTTCTTCCACCACTTCATTCATTAATTGTAATATGTAGTGGTAGCTGTGGATTTTATCTGATGCATCAATGGACTTATGGTAGAAGACATGTTTTTCACAATAGACAAGAAAGTTAATCAAGCTACTCTTAGTGGTACCTGACCAACCATCACACATAATGGTGACTCCAAACTTCTGCCATTTTCTTTTGAAAGAAGCAATATATTCATTTATTTTTTGAACTTCCTCATCAAGATACCTCCCAGCCAAATCCTTTGGAGTCGGAGGCTGAACATGCAAACCTTGTTATTAGGCCTCCTGGAACATGGTATTATAGTATGGACCGTTTGATGCATTAAATGATAACCCTGCATGGTGCTAGAACTTTGCCACGGCCCTTCCCAATTTGTACTTTGGTCCTTTCTTATTGTAGACGTCCTCCATTCTTATTTGCTTCCCATGTTCCCTAGAAAAGACATTGGGATCCACATCTTCAATTGTGACACATGTGCTTCTTTTTCTTTGACTACTACTACCTGGAGGGGGGATTTGTGAAGTAACTCTTGATATTGCTTGTTGAATGATGACCTTGAACCTGTCTTGATGCAGGAGCCCCTGAACCTCCACCTTATTCATATTCAGATCTGTCAAAATGAACTCTATGAGATCTCATCTGATCTCTCTCCCATGCTTCAGCCCTGCTTTGATGCATAGCCAAGCGAGTGGCGTGAGAAGGTGGAATCCCTCTCCCTTCCGTGACCTCCTGGACATCTTCCTCGTCAGAACCTGTCCATACCTCATCATCATCTGAATTTAATGAGCCTCTGTCGCTCATCATCCATTCAACTGCTTATTTTTCTGCCTTCTTCCTCTGTTGTTAGACTTTTATGTCTTTTAAATGTTGGACCATTAAATGTTTGACTTCTCTAGGTACACTCTTGCATGGATGGATCTCATTATATCCCACTAATCTGCCTCCTGCAAGATGTTTCTTCAAGCGGGAGACTCCACCCCCCTTTGCAATAAAACCACAATAATTACATTTGAAGTGGTGTCTATTTCCATCTATCATGCCACCCAATATCGTCACTTTGTGATCTCCGAGGCATCTAAAATCACACGTAATTTATAACCACATTTATGCAATACATTAATTTTAAATTATGAAAAAACTATTTCATCTAAAATCACATGTAAATTATAATCACAATTATGCAATACATTAAGTTTAAATTATGAGAAAACTATTTCATCATGGAATAAGATGCTTCCTCATGGTGTGAAACCTAATAGTTTAGATAATCACAACATAATAGTTTTCAATTACATTAGTGTGAAACTAATCTAATAATAGTATTTCAAAAATAGTTTAGAATCTAAAAATATAATAGTATTTCAAAAATAACAATTTACAATTTTGTTAGATAATCTAAAATCTAACATTTTTTGTTAGATAATCTAAAATATAATAGTATTTGACAAATAACAATTTTTAAAATCTAAATCTAAACTTTAGATAATCACAACATAACAATTTACAATTTTGGTTGAACCTAAAATATATAAATATAATACTATTTCAAAAATCAATAAAAATATAATTTCATCATGCATTCACATGGAAAGGTTGGATTAGGGGCCAAAAAATTCATACTCATACATCCTTTACCTAGATTAAGTACTTTATAATTTTTTCCTATTTTTAAAAATTTATTATTTTTTCCATAAAATTCGAATCAACCTTAGATCTAACCTAAATCTATGCAAATCAAGAGGGAAATATGCCAAACTATAGCCTAAAACAATTGTAAGATGATTTCACATCAAGTAATACATAAAAATCGCACAAAAAAATATAAATCTAGACCTAGAACTCGAAGCAATCAGGTTTAGGATTTACCTCCGATGGTGACCGTTTGCTCCGCTAAAATTGCCTCCAATGCGCAGAAAATCCCCTCCTTCCAGATGTTGATCCTTCTCCGGGGATGATTCCGCCTCCAATCGTGTCCTTCCATGTCTGAAACGATCGGATCGCCGGTGTCTGCAATGTTTGGGCCGAAGGGGGGCGTTCTCTGCTTCGGCTGTCTGCAACGTGATGCTTCGGCCGTCTGCGAACAGGCGGATGCTTTAGTCTCGGGCGCTTCGGATCGCACCAACTCGGGTCCGGATCGTATCCGATTCGGATCCGACCCGTCCGACCCGCGCGAGTCGAGCCGATCCGAAACCAATCCGAAACTCAGGTTTTGACTCACTCGATTCAAAGAGGATCTTGACCCGTCTTTCCCTTGATCCGGTACAGCACGCCCGAGTCGGTGAACCATGTCCCCAGCCATCATGCCACTCTACGGTTGCTGCCTTGCCATCATGCCACTGCTACAGCCATGTGTGAGGTGGTTCGTTCTCTGCTAAAGTTTGCTTCACACGTGGGAGAAGGAGATGCTGCATGCCACTATTCACAAGATTAGGAAAGAATGACAAAAAATTACATCATAACCCCTCAAAAATTTTAACAATGACCATTTGACAATTCCCCCCCCCCTTTTGTTCACACAAAGATGAGTTTTGTAGAAATCAATTTTTAGCAAAATTTCTTATGATTAAAATTTAGTTATGCCATTCTACAAATAACATAAAAAGTTTCATTTTATGTGATACTGAAATTATCATGTAAAATTGCATAATTAACTTCATTAAAACATAAAAAATGATGTGTGCAATAAGAATTAACATAGACAATTAAGCACTTGTCATACCTCTGGACACCCAAAAATACGGTGACAGCACTCACGGGGTGCCCGGGACATCCACGGGGCCACAGGTCGACCATTGGGACACAACCGTGTCGACCGGGAGCCAAAACAATGCGATCGAAACACCACTAGCACGGAACCCTGGTGGCGGTCCTCCCCAGACCGTCACCTCAGGTGGCGATCCAATCTGGAAATACTGTCAGATAGCGGTCCCCTCAAAACCGCAACCTGCCAGGGACAACTGGACGAATGTGGTCATCTCTAGACCGCAACCTGGAGAATGCGGCCATCACCCCGGTCGTAACTCGGAGGAAATGGTCAGACACCTGACCGCCCTCTCCGGACCCACGAAGTGGCGGTCAGTCACGAGACCGCTACTTCAAACCGACTTAACGGAACAAGTGGCGGTCCCTAGAAGGCCGCCTTATCAAGTGGCGGTCTCTGGTACGACTGTCTCTTGCTTCCGAGCCCGAAAACGGTGAACACCGCGAAAAACTCCATTCCACGCCCATTCACACCCATGTGAAGGGTAAGACACTGGGAAACCCTTCCCCAACCTCTCTAGTACCGATAGGACCCGTTCAAACCCAAAAAAATGCGATCAAAATGTGAAATCCGGCGCTCACCCCAAAATCACGCATTATAACCTCGGCGGGAAAATAAATCCTCTCGGCTCGCCTCGGGCTACTAAATCGCGGGGAAATGAGCTATAGGGGCTAAGGATCCAACGCCCTACCTCCACCGAAGATTTTGCGCACCAAGGACTTCGATTCCACGCGAAAACACCGTTTAAACCACTACCGGTGCCCCGAACTCACGGCCGCCGCACGTCGCGCCACCATCCCTCGATCCTCGACCCGTCCTCGTAGTCCTCGCCCTCGCACCATCGCCGCCTCGCCCTCCTCCACCACCGTCGGTCGCCCAGGGGAGAGGGGGAGAGAAAGAGATGAGAGAGAGTGAGAAAGAGAGAATGGGGAGAGAGGGGGGGTCAAGGGGTTTACATAGAAAATCTAGAATTTTTGAAAAATATGGAAAATAGGGAAAAATACTCCCCACGATCATCAAAACATGCTATTCGCCCCTGCAATGTCTCGGAGCCCGACAACATGATGGTTCACCCTGTACAGGGTTCCGAAGGTTCGTTAGATGAAAACCCGAGTAAATCGCAAAACGCACTCCCGGACCCACGAAAGTGATCCGAAATGTACGGATCCTGATCCGAACAATTCCAGGGCGTTACACTTTTGATCTCAGCAATTGATAGCCTGTCTTCATTTAGCCTTTGTCAACTTGAGCTTCTTCTTCCATTCCCACTGTGACTTGCCATAATCAAGTTTTTCATCACTCTTTTCTTTTGATGTATGTTGACTTTGTAGCTTAGTCTTCTATTGGAGTTGTTTTGTCTGCAACTAAAAATTGTCGACTTGATGACATGTCTGTCGACTGAATTCTGATATCTGTCGACTTAGAGTTCCTAAAAATTAGACACTTAGCTCATTTATCAGAACATTTCACCCATTCTGACCTTAACTTGTTTATCTAAGTTCCATGCACAAGATCAGACTTAATACTTCATAAGTCATAGTTGGACATCATGAAAATATAGAACACAATATTCTCCCCCTTTTTGATGATGGCAACTATGAGTCATTACGCATTTTATTCATAGGTGAGATAATTGAAAATTTTCTGCACAACACTAAATGCTAAATCAGACACAACAGACACAAAATTGAAAAAATTCTGAACAGCACTAAACAAAAATTTCTGAATAGCACTAAACACTAAAGCAGTGACACAATAGACACAGACAAATGATGACTTAACACACTTAGACATAGACCAATAATGACTTAGCACAACACTAAAGTACTAGACACAGACCAATGATGACTTAACACGCTTATGCCTTATGACTCAACACACTTCTCCCCCTTTGACATCATCAAAACATAAGGAGAGTGGACATCGAACTGTATAAAAAGATGAAAACTTGCTTTTGTAGAGAGTTTTACCAAGCTTTATTTGCAAGTTCAGTCGGTTCGAAACATGGGGGGAAACAATCAACTTATATGTCGGCTGAGAAGCAATTTCTGCCAGAACACAATATTTGAGCTCCAAACTCATAAGGTAAGTTTTATCTGTCACATGCCCATAAAATCAGAAGACCGATTGTCAGATTCTTCAGTTATAAAGCTTCTCATGAAATAATCCCTAATTTCTATCTAAATTGGTTTAAGGCTAATAAGTCCAGAGTTTATCACAAAAAGACTCAATAAGAAGCATTTTACACAGATTTAAGAAACATAAGCCAATCTTGTTCAAATTATTGTCCTATACTTCTTCTCTTTCCCTTACTTATGTTTTCAGTGGCTTCTTTTAAGATTTACTTCAACTAGCATGGAGGTTAAACATTTTATGAAGTTTCTGATTTTGTCCTTGCGAGGTTCAACATTCATTTTTCTATTTCCTTTTTGCTACCTTTTTCTGATTTTTTTATTTTTTCCTTCAATTTTTTTAAGAGCATTTAAGTCTAGCACACACACCTTTTATCATGAGGATACCCGTTGTTTAGACGCCAGTATCCCCAGTTACTTAGTATGACTGACTATCCTGCCTTATTTTGAGCAGAGGTAGCATGTCACTTCATGACATAGTTCAGCTCACTTCATTGATAAGTGACCAATATTTCTCAGTGAGCTTATGCCATTGCTCTGCCTTTTGTATGTTTCAAAATTTTAAAGCAGAGTTGACTTTGGCACTTTATGACATAGTCCACTTAACTTCAAAGGTAAAGGGACATGGTTTCTTAGTGGACCATTGTCATTGCTCTGTCAAATGCTGTCCTTGGGAATTTTTCAGATTGTTCCCAATGTTTAATAACAATACTTAGTTTAAAGTACACCCCCAAAGTTACCTCTGTACTTTAGATTTTCAGGTTTAGAGAAGGTTTTGGGACCGAATTTTTTCAAGGCTGGTTTAGGTTCATTAAATATGTATATAGTCGTTTCCAAGCCTTTTTGCAAAGTACTCATAAGATTATTAACCCTAAACCTTCATATTAGCTTGGGCATTCATAGAGCTTTATAAAAGAAGATTCTTATTTCAGTTTTCTCTGGATTATGCAGCTTGTGAACAGATCAAGATCTCCCCCTAAATCCAAGCTCATTATTCAAGGAATTTCTGAAAGAGAAAAAGATCAAAATTTTGATGGATTCAGGAAATGACTCAGAGACGATTGACAGATTTTCACAGACGAATATCAAAAGACCAAGGAATATCAGAGTAGATGTTCACAGACAAGATATCAAGTCGACTGAAATGTAGAATTTTGTAGGGATTTCTAGCAAGGGAAGTTGACTTAGAAACTGATAACCTCTGAACCTGTCTCATCAGCACACAAACCTACTGACTCCCCCTCATTTTGTGACTCTATGCAACAAGTTACCATGAGTGTTGGGTCTCTGGTTTTGATGATGTCTAACTATGACTCATTGATGAGGATATGTTATTTGTCTTGATGATGTCAACAGTGCCTACAGCTCAGGATAAAGAATCTTAAATTCAGCTAAGGCAGACATCAGCAAGATAAAGTAAAGAAAAGGCAAATATGTGAAGACAAAGGTTGGAAAAGTCAATAGGCTGTAAAGTGCAGTTCAAGTCAACATAAGCTCAGTTCAAGTCAACTGAGATGCACAGTTCAAGTCAACTAAAGTCCCACTTAAGTCGACTGACATGTGCGATCAAGTCAACAAATATGCCCAGAAGTCAATAGATTTTATCTCACAGAGCAACCATGATCTTGAGGGTTAAAGTAAGACACAAGGTCATACATCTAGAAGCTCAAGAGCTATTTTGTGTGTCTACAAAGACTGAATGAAGACTAAAGCTTATCTGTAGGAGTAGAGTCGACAGAGAAAAGAGAAATCAGTCGACCTAACTCAAGTTCAGTTGACAGAAATTAATCCAAGTCGACTGACTTTTTGCTCAAGGCGTCAGATTCAGTCAATAGACTCAATCAAGCTGTGAGTCGACGCAATGGACTGAATTTCAACAGACTAAGGAATCATGAATCGACGCAATGAAACTAGTGCGTCGACGCAACAACAGAATACAAAAGTAGCAGTAACAGCCAATAGCGAATCAAAGCTATATGAAGGGTGTGTCGACTCAATACAGCCATGGAGTCGACGCAACTGAAGAAGAAACACTGGAATTCATAGGAACTATCATCAAGCATGTATATAAAGGGTGAGTCGACGCAATGAGCGAATTACGTCGACACAATAGGAGCAGCTGACAGTATGAAGAGTAGCATCAAATAGCCTACTGACTGTATTGCAGCATCCAGCAACAACAACATGAGCTAGGAGAGGTCAACATCCCTTGTGAACAAGGTTGATTCGACCTACCAGCAACTGAGTCGACTCATCTGAAAGAAATACAAGCTCAAGTCAGCAGATTTTGAAGAAATCAACTGACTGAACTACAAGTCAGTCGACTGACTTGGCTCATCCGTACAGGCACGTGAGCTACTTAAGCAGGCCACGTGGCTGCGAACCCAATCACAGGTGCGTGATCCCTGACACGTGCGTAGGGTTTCGAAAAGGTCTAGAGATCATAATATTCAAACTTTATAGGTGGACCAATGAGATTTCAGCCCGAAAATACTCTTATCCTCTTATTTCTCTGCTATATATACCGGCCCTCTTCCTTGCAAAAGGTGTTGCTGCTATGGGATGCGAAGAGGCTAAGAGAGCTGAAGAGAGAGCATTCAAAGAGGAAGAAAAGAGTAAGCATTCAGGAGTGTTTTGAAGAGATATCAGAGAAAGAGATAGAGAGAAGAAGGAGAAGAGATAAAGAAAGAGAGAGAGCAGCCACCGAGTTCGAGAGTTACTTCCATATCTATTCCAGACAGAGAAAGGAGATCATCAACGTGCTACTAGAAAGCAAAGCATCAGATTTATATTCAAAGTGCTTCTTCAAAAGCTACATTATTTTCATTCATATGTTGTTTTCTTTTCTTTGCTTGTTACTTATTAAACTTTGTTTGTGTCTAGCCGTGCTTGGAAGCACGATGAGTGTTTGTGCAAAGAACTCCACTGTTCACGTGGTTGCTCTGGGTGACCAGAGTGTAAGGAACTTGTTCCTCGTGTGCTGCTGGTAAGCAGCGTTTCTGATCATGCTGGATTGCATAATCAGGGTTGTGCACAGTAGGTAGCTGAGCACTGTTACACTCTGACTGGTCAGAGTGTGTGAAGAGTGTATTCCTCGTTTGCTACTGTAAGCAGCGGTTCTGATTGTGCTGGATTGCACAATCAGGGTTGTGTATAGCTGGTTGTTATACACGGTTGCACGCTGATAGTTCAGAGTATGGGAGGAAAGTGTTCCTCCGGTTTAAGTTGTGCAATCAGCGTTTGTAGTGGAGTTTCTCCGTGGTTTTTGCGTGTGCAAGGGAAGCCTCACTCGGTTGAGTGAGGGGTAGACATAGGCCTACGGGTTTGCAGACTAAACAACCTTAAAAATCTTGTGTACTGTGGTTTCCTGTGTGTGTTTGAATTCCTTTTCTTCTATCTCTCATTCGCAGGATGGCTTGTTGATTTCTATATTCGATTATGACCTTCTTATTAGTTACCCTACACATTACATATGCAAGGTGCTCATCACGAGCATTCCTTTTTGTGTTGTGCACCAATCTCACTCACACTCGTTAGGTGTTTGATCCAGTGTCTGTGTGAGTCTTCCACATTTATTCAGCTGATCAGATTTGGTTTTTAATTGGGCATAGTTTTCTTAAAAGGATCTATTCATGCCCCTCTATATCTGACTGTGCACTCAACAATTGGTATCAGAGAGGGTCTCTGACATATCCAGATCTAACGATCTACAGGGAAGATCTCGGTACGTCTAGTGTCATGAGTTTATTCCCTGAACAAGTTTCAATGATTTCTCCACCAGTGTTTGACGGTTCTAATTTCACTACCTGGTTAGGTAGAATGTGTAAGTTTATAAATTCTATTGACTCAAACATATGGAAACTGATTTCTGATGGTCCACATAAATTGCCTAAGGAGAAATCTAAATGGTTTGTGGATCATTGACTGAAAAATAGTGATAACCTTAAGGCTCTGGACATAATGAAAGCTGCCGTAGATCCTAACTCCTTTCCATTTATATCTGCCTGCAGTACTGTGAAAAAGATATGGGATGGCTTGGTCAAGCTTTATGAAGAGAAGAAGGTGGAACATGAATGCTTGGTGGCCAACAACAACAACACTGATCAATATAGTGACAAACTACCACTGAGATAAATTCTGACATTGAATTTGATGAAATTTCATTCGAAGAATTGATGGATGCCTATGATGAATTGCGAGGAAAATATAAGGAAATAAAATCTGAGAACAAAAAGTTGAAAAAGAAACTCAATGCTGTTGTTCATAGTGGTTCTATAAATGAAAATCTGGAGACTCTGAAAATTGAAAATGAAAAGTTTAGAATGTAATTAGAAGAACTTGATTCTATTAATTCTGAACTAGGAAAACTAAGATCAGAGAATGAAAGCCTCAGAAAATAGATGAAGGAGGTTGAAGAAAAACATCAAAAGCTTGTTGAAGAAAATGAAAAACTGAAAGAATTAAACAGTGCCATATTTGAGAGATTAATTGCTCATGTAAAAGGAAAATCAATTGTGGATGATAGCACGTCTGAAAATCTTGATGTTTTAAAGTAGGAAATAGAGAGTTATAAAACTGTAAATGCCATGTTGAATGACAGGCTTACTACCTGTGAGGAAGAAATTGCCAACTCTGAATTACTCATTGCCTCCTTAGAAAATAAAATTCAAGACTTAAATGAAACTATGTCTGAATTTGTCAAAGGAAAAGAGAATCTAGATAAGATTTTTGGAATTAAGGTGAATTTTCAAAAAGAGGGTTTAAGCTAGTCTCCTAATAAATAAAAAATCCTTCGAGAACAAAATACAAACCTCATTTTCTCGGAGTTCAAATGTAGCCAGCACCTCAATTTCACCCCCAAATCAGTCTACTGCTCAGAAAACCCAGAAACAGGATAGTAAGCGGCAAAAAATAGAAAAATAACTTCAATAGATTTGATGTGCATGCTAGGAATTCACATGTGAGACACCATGCATCAAAACAAATGAAGGTTTCCTGTTTTTACTGTGAAAAGCATGGTCATGTTATGCATAATTATTTTATCATGAAAAAGCATAACTTGAGAGCATGCAAAAATAAATTTGCTTTCAGTCATAATAATAAATCCACAGAGAAAAATCACTCTTATCATTGTTATTGCTGTGGTAAAGTTGGACACATTGCTGCATATTGTTGGTCTGCCAAGGGAAGAAGAAACTCTCATTCTGAACCTATCAAATTCCCTATAAATAAACATGCTTTTAATAAACATAAATTTGTTTCAAAAGGTAGGCATCGTGTGTGTTATAACTGTGGAAAGCCAGGCCACAAGGTTTCTGAATGCTGGCTGGCCATTGGTAGAAGAAACCCTAGGTTTGAAGATGAGAAATTTCGTGTCAACAAACAGAAGTTCAATTATGCCATGCATAAGAAAGACATGAAATCTTCTATTTGCTGTCACTACTGTGGTGAGCTAGGGCACCAAATGTGTGACTGCTATTTGATGAGGAAGGATGACCTGGTGGCTCGGAAGAGGAGAGCACAAGTTAGAAGTGCAGCTAACCCACAATGACCCAAGAAGTCTTGGGTACCTATGCATGTAAAATGAGAATTTGTTTTTGCAGGTGTGTCTTCGGAATAAAAGGAATGAAATGCTCATCCACTGAAGGAAGGCAAGGCACACAAATAAAGTGGGTAAGAAGAAATTGATGTGCTTCTAGGTTAAATGAAAATATGAAAATCTAAAATGAAAAATGCAGGTAAAATCCTTCTCACACTCTCCGAATAAAGCCTATGCATTCAGGTTGGTTATGAATTCTAATTTCTGAACTGTTATTTTGAGAGTTGTTTTAGTTTACTCCCTGCGTTGAATGTGTAATACATGTCAGCATGCATGATTAAAGTGTTTGCATTTGCACTGTAGATATTGCATATGTTGTTTATGGTCTCATGCATTTTAGATGCACATCATGCTGAATTTTCACAATATGTTTTCATGTTAGTACACTACATACTTCATGTCATGCTATTTGTGCTTCAGTTTGCACAGGTCAGTCGACCTGGTCCATGCTTCTGTCAACCGAAGTCCCTGGGATTTCAGAAGTTCTGATCTTATTCTTCAGTTTCTGTCAACTTGCCCATCAGGGATGTCAGCCTTATTGGATATATGATGTTTTGATGATGTCTGAGCATAATTCATTATCATACTATAGAATTGATTTAACCATGCTCTAATGTGCATGATAATGTCTTTAATGCTCCCAAGCTATGCTCATCATGAAAAGGCTCAAAAGACTCAAGACTTACAAGATATTCAAGCAAAGATTGAGAGAACTCAAGAAAGAGAAATTGAGAATTGAAGAAAGGACCCTGGCAGACCAAACTGCATAAAATATACTTCTAGAAGCTAAGACATTGCTGTTGCACAGAAATCGAGGCAATTGGTTGCACAGAAATCAAGACAGATGATAAAATTGATGATTTGCACAGAAACTAAGAAAAGGTTGGCAAAACAAAGGTAAATCAAACTAACAGCAGAATTCAGAATTCAGCTGAGAATTGCAAGTTCAAGTAGGATGCATCGACCTTATATCCAAGCTGCTCCGACCTCAGAAGAACTGCTCCGACCTTACAATGCTACTGCATTGACCTCACCATGTTGATGCTCCGACCCCACCAAGTTGCTGCTCCAACCTCAGCCTTGCTGCATCGATGCACCAAAATCATCTTCAAGCAGTTTCAAGAATACCTTCAGCTGCCTCGACGCAATGGCAGTGATGCATCGACGCACCGTCCATCCAGCATCGACGCCATCAGGGCAAGCCCGCCAGTAGTTCAGAAAACCTATGAAGCTGCATCGACACGATCAGCTCTAGTAGTAATGAAGTCCCGCGATCAATGACACCCAAGAGGGGGGGTGAATTGGGTGATTATAAAATTTACAAAAACTTTTACCCGATTTAAACAGATGTGAAGGAAAGGCAACTTAGAAAATCAGATTTGTTACAATACCGATTATATCTATCAAAATCAATCACCACGATAGTTCTTCGGTACTAGGCACACAAGGTGTTATCGTCTTGACAAGATTGGCCTTGTCAATTCAAACTCACCTTTCGATATACCAAAGATCTATTACTGAAATGATCGATTATGCTAGATCTAAAAGATCAAACGCGGAAGAAATAATAAGCACAAACGATCACACAGAATGGGGGTTAGAAGAGATGGACCAAACTACACAGCTCAAGCCACAAGGCAAAAAGATTTTTAAGGTGGTTCAAATGCGACAACGGCAACCTACGTCCACCCCTCACCAAAACCAGGTGAGGCTTCACTGCTGGAAAATCAGCACGGGGATAAATTCCCAACACAGAGATAAGCTCCAAACACACACGTAGGGAGACGCCTGCACACACACACGAGATGTAACTCTCAAACACACACACACACACACACGGAGACAGAGTCTCCAACACGATCCAACGACCAGATCAACAAAACACACATACACTGCAATAGACGCAACACTCTACACATAAGAATACTTAGATCTGGATAGATCCATACACACACATAGATCTGAAGAGATCCACGTACACACACGGATTTGAGCGAGACAACATACACAACCACAAATCTGAGTCGATCTACACACACACAAATGTTTATAGATTACAAGGAACACAAACTTGAAGTGCAAAACACTTTAGAGAATGAAACACAAAAGAAGAATCTCTGAGTTAGGCTCCCCTTGAGTATATAATGCAGATCTTGAATGAAACTTGAATCTCCACTTGATTTCCACTTGATTTGCCTCAGATTGATCTTGGAAAGCTTGATCTTGGATGAAGAATTTGTTGACGAATCACTGTTCACGGAGTTGTTGCAGAGCTTTCTTTCTCCCTTGATAGCCTTCCCTTTTTCTGCTTAGATCATTAGGGTTTCTTTACTCTAATAGATGTTTTTATAAGTCTTGGGTTAGTCAAAGGACATGCCAAAACACAGATCCATGAATTTAGGCATGTCTAGTGGCTTTGGAACCAAAAAGTCCAAAAGAAAGGCTTTAAACACATTGGAGAAACAAAGTCAACAAAAGGGGATTCGAAGGGTTCGGTCGACCGATTCGAGTTGGTTGGTCGACCGAACTGTGACAATTTCTGAGATTTCCAACGTTGGCTAATTCGGTCGACCGATCCTGGGCCATCGATCGACCGAACTTTGTAATTTTACAGAGTCTTGAGTGCTGGAAGGATTGGTCGACCGAACCAACCAAGTTGGTCGACTGAACTCTGGAATTCCTGCAAAACAGATTCGTTTAGCCCATAAATCATATCCATATACAAAAAACTTTGTGTCCACATTTTGTTCCATTAAATTTGAGTTTATTTGACTTGTTCTGGGTATTATGAGGCATAATTCGTTTCTGCATTAGCTTGTGATGGAAATGGCTTTGAGAGCATATATGTGCTTGCACTTTTGTAATTAAACGGTGCTAGGCCATTGGCCATTCCAAAGTTATGATATCATCAACCTCAACTAAATGAGAGTTTTATTATCACCAAAAACACTGGCGCACAATAGCCTTAAATACATTCTGAGTTCGCTCTTGATCAAATATGCACGGCACGAGACGAAAATCACGTCCGAGGTTTTGTTATCATCAAAATCACTTGGAGAGACTCAACAATCTCCCCCTTTTTGATGATGACAAAACTCTAGAACATAAAAAGCATTAGCGTGCCTTAAAACAAATTTGGAACCCTGAAATCAACACATTATATGCTTGCGAGCTCCCACATGGTTCTTGTACGTGGTGGAGTTTACACTCACGCATAGTGAGGGATTTCAGATGGGATGGCCTGCCTTTTATCCAACACCGTTTAATATACATAGAACCCATGGAGAGTTAATAATCCAATAATCCGCATCATTCAAACCATTCAAGCCAACACAAATCATTCAATCATATTTGCCACATGGAAATTGAGAAGAAGGGCAAGAACCAACATGTGTGTCCAATAACAAGTGCATTTCATTAATTCCAATTGTCATTACATAGTACATGGACACTGACTCACAATGCAAAAGACTCAACTAATGCAAAAGACTCAACTAATGCAAGTGACACTTACAAATGCAAATTGTCATTCATTCATACAAGTAGTGGGACATGCATGCATAACCTATATAAACCTAGACTAGCTACTTCTCCCCCTTTGGCATCATCAAAAGAGGGGAGGGGATACAAGAAAAAGTAGACCATGGTGAAACTGAAGACCGTGAAGACAACAACTAAAGAGGAGTAGAGTCCTCTGGGGTACCATCATCATGAGAAGGCTTAGCTGGAGGTGGAGGAAGACGGCGACGGATATCATCAAGAGTGTGATCTTGATACTGAAGATGGTGTAGAACATTGGCAAGGGTGTTGTCACAAGCCAGATGATGGCGCTGCATGTCAAGAAGAGTGTTGTTCATGATGTGAAAGGCTTGGCGAGAATCTTCATGGCTGGCGGTGAGGGTGGTCATGTGAGTGGACATGGTGGTCATTTGGGTCGACAAGGTATCCAAAACAGTGGAGAAGGAATCAATCCGATCAGACATGGACTCAAGCATATCACCCATGGTGTCAATGTTACTCCCAAAGTTAGAGAGTTGCTCCCCAAAGGTATCCACGCGAGTTACTAGTCCAGAAAAATGCCTGTCAAAAGTCTCAGAATCTACCCTAGAAGATTGTCCAGCTCCCTGAGTAGAGGACTCCCAGTGAAAGAACTAAGGTGGAGGAGGCATCTCCGGATCTGCATGCATGTGGAGGATAAGGTGGCTGCTCCTCAGGCTGAACTTGAGGTGGGACTTGCCCTTGAGCTTCATGCTGGCCTTCCTCTTCCTCTTCATCATTTTTAGAATCTTCCCCATAAACCCGCACATGTCTGTGGAGCTCGCCATCAGGACCCCAATAGTAGCCAAAATCTGTGAACATTTTGTGTTTGTTGTAAACATCATCTTGGTGCACAGGAATGAAAACTTCATCGGCCAAGCTAATCCCAGCATAAATAAAAACCCCAGTCAGTTGTGATGCATAAGGTAGAGATCACCTCCTTTGGGTACGGCAGGACCCAACTAAACTCATCATAAGGAGACCCATGTTGATGATCGCCCCATTCATCACATGATAGAATAGGAATCGGTGCACTTCAGTGACTTCATTTTGACTTCCACCCTTGGGATAGATGAGGGTGGTGAACATGTGATGCAGAATGCGCTGCAGTGGAGGGAAATAATTGGCATTTAACTTGATCGAGTTACTAACCCCATGCACGTACTCACTGCAGGTCATTAGCATAAAGGTGTCCTCAACGAGGCCATGGCCAAATACCATATCTGCACCCCTAGCTGAAACTCTAAGGACCCGCTCAAATAATTCTGGATCGATAGGAATTTGAACTCCTTTGACAACAGTGTACAGAACCTCATTTCTCATGGTTAGATTTCCATAGAAATGTTGTACAAGATTCGGATAATATTTGGTATAACTTGTGACAAAATCACTCCAACCATTCTGAACCTCAAAAATAGCACTTAGATCTGGAAAGAACTCATGCATCTCACCAAAGTCGACCAAACGGGGGTCGAGTATGGGCCGTGGGCACTGTGGTGGTGCACGTGGAGGTGCGAGAGCCCGCTGTGGTGGAGGACCCGGGGCCTCACCTCCCCTGGCACTTGACTCCCCATGGGTAGGACACCGAGAACTTCTTCGAGGCGCCATCCTAGACTTGAAAACTTCGGTGGAAACCCTTAGATTGCTAGCCTCTACCCTTGGGATGAAGATGTAGACCGGATGACACACCAAAATGCAGTGGAAACCTCTTCTCCACAATCTGGAACCCTAGGAATGGCTTCAAGGACGCACAGACCGTCGCGGAGATTTCGTCCCGAAACGATGACGAACAAGCCGGATCTTGTGTGGATGGAAGAAGGAGGAGGTTGTTGGGGTGGAAATGGGTGAGATTGGGTGTTCTAGGGTTTGAGAGAAGGTTAGGATGATGAATAGAGGTGAAAAGGTGAGAGAATGAGGGTGGAAGCCCCCTTAAGAAGGAGTTCAGACGTGGTTCGGCCGGCCCGGTTCGTCGATTTCGATCGATCGAACTCGGGGCGTCGGTCGACCGAAATGGTCGGCCTAGCCCTAATTTTTGTCATTTTTTTTATTTTTGTATAACTCCTTCAATGCTTTTCCTTTTTTTATAACTCCTTCAACCCCCTTTATTTTTTGTTGTTGTTTGAACCTTCACCTTGGTGTAGTTGAGAGGGAATGACTTGAAGTAGGAGGTGATTGGGCATTGAGAAAATCCACTAACTCTTCCCCTCAGAAAATGCCTTAGATCCCGAGGTCACTGGGTCCATAGTTATTTAATCAAGGAATATTTGGCCTTAGAAAAATTTCAAGGAGGGACTGTATGTATAATTGCATTCAAGCATGCAAGGTGATATTTCAACATACACGAGCTGAAAAAGTCACACAAAATATGCATGTATCTAATGCAACCACCCCTTATGCAAATGATTTTTTCTATATGTGCAACACTTAACCTAAGTGCAAACCTAGGTATGTATGCTCTCACCCTTGCACATGCCGAGCTATCTTCTTATTTAGCTGAATTGTTCCTAGTTTTAGGGGTTTTGTACAGATATCAGCTAACTGATTGTGTGTGTCAGTGAAATTCAATTCAAAGACCCCTTTTTCTACACGATCTCTCAGAAAATGATGCCGAATGTCAATGTGCTTTATCCTAGAATGTTGTACAAGATTTTTTTTTGACAAGTTAAATGCACTGGTATTGTCACATAAATTTGGAACACATTTCATTTCAACATTCAAATCAAGCAATTAATTTTTGATCCAAAGTACTTGGGCTCCACAACTTCCGGCGGCTACATATTCAGCCTCGGCCGTTGAGAGAGCTATTGAATGTTGTTTCTTGGAGGCCCATGAAACTAGGCACCCACCAAGAAATTGACAGTACCCACTAGTACTTTTGTGATCAACAATACATCCGGCATAATCTGCATCGGTGTATGTAATCAAGTCAAATGAACTATTGATAAGAAACCAAAAGCCAAAGTCTAATGTGCCAATTAATATCAAAAAATCCGTTTAACAGCCAATAAATGGGATTTGGAGAGGGGTATTTCTGTAGCCCATCTAAGAGCAGCCGAACTAGGCCCATCAGGACCAAACGAGGCCCAGCTCATCTAAGTGACAGCCCCGCAGGGCCCACTTAGACTAAAAAGCCAATAAGATCACTCGGGATCAAACCCTTCCTCGGCGGCCATTAGCCTCGAAAGGCCCGAGCGTCGGTCAGGTCAGAGGAAGACCCACGCCCGTGTTGTGTCCCTGAGGTCATTTGAGTTATTCTGTGGTCACTTGGGTCATTCGACATCATTCTATGGTCATATGAGCTCTGTGGTATTCTTGGTTTTGATAATGGCTAAACATTATTAGTCAGTGATATTTTCCACTCTCATGTGACTAACATACGTGATGTTTTTGTTCATGACAGATATGCCAATGAATGGATAAGGAATCAAGTGGCAATGGCAAAAGTGAAAGCTCATTGATCGCGCCCAAGCAAGAATACGAACACAAGCAAAAGTCGACACGTGATAGTCGGCTCGTCACACATCAAAGGACAATGCACAAAGAAGTATAGCCAAGAGAATCCAAGGTCAGAGACTCAGTTGATACCTTTTAGACTATCAAGGGTGATGCCACAGATAAGAACGGGCTGCTAAAGAAGTCAAGCGACGGCGCTAAATCGATTAACGGACCGACCCCGGATGAACCGGGGACTGCCCAGGTGGCGGTCGACCGCCAGCACAGGGGCGGTCGACCGCCCCAGCCAAGGATTGCCAGTATGCACAAGTTTCAGCTGGCGGTCGACCGCCAGAAGCTGCAGGTCGACCGCCAGCCCCGATGCAGTCATATTTGACTTCGATTCCACCTCGTGGCCAGCCCCTTTCCATGGATTTGTTTAATCAAAACTCACCTAATCTCCCATGATTTGTGGATCTGGTCTGGGGGTGTCCAAGGACCATTCAAGGTCTATAAAACCAACACATGAAGGGTTAGAAACTCTAATGCTTCAAGGCTTCAAGAGAGATCAAGGGAGGCCATTCGCGGGAACTGTAGCACCTCCGTGAATAGTGTTTCAGGCAGGAGTTCTTCATCCATTCCAAGGCATTCAAGTCCAGATCTGAAGCCATCTCAACCTCTAAGGAAGAAGAAGCAATCAAGGCTCTCAAGGGTGATCTAAACTGCATCCTTCTTCCTCTTCATCAACTTAGGAAGATCAAAAGGAAGATCGAATCTACATCCATCATCTTCTTCATCAACTAGACGAGATTCAAGGAAGATCATCTTGCAAGGAAGAAGACACCTTCAAAGCATCCGATTCAAGCTCCAGCAATCTCAGACAAGATTTTTCTTCTTGGGCTTATTTCATATCTTGTTTGAATAGCTTGATATGTGTTCTCTTTCATTTCATACAAACGATCAAAACCGAAGATCGTCCCTACCGGTGGTTAGTAGGAAGGCAGTCGGTGATTCTCCGATTTGCGGTTTGGTGTGCTGCACTAGTGAAGCCTCACCGGATTTGGTGAGGGGTGGGCGTAGGACAGGGGATTCAATCCGAACCACCTTAAAATCTTGTGTGTTGTTGTTTGTTTGTGTGATTGTTTCGTTCCAGATGCATGCTTAGGTTCGAATCGATATACTAGTAATCATCTCGCTAAGCAAATCGTTGTATCCTTCATTTAGCTAGTTATATTCCGCTGCGATTTGTTCTATCTAGCTATTTAGAGGGTTCCATTGCGGAAAGAGGGGCAGATCTATTCACCCCTCTCCTCTAGATCCGCTATCCACTACACAACAGCCCTATCTATCCCTTCGCCGAGATAAAGGATAGCGCTCAGCGCCCACTCCGACCGATCCTCATCCGAGCTATGCCTACGCCCGGACAGGGTTGGCACTCTTCATGTTTGGGTTGACCGACGATTGCTTATCCACGCTATCGTTGAGAGCCCTTTATGAGCAGAAGTTTACGAGGATAAGGGACCCACGACCCCTCAAGGCTATAAAGATCCCATGATGAGGATGTAAAGAGCCCACGTTGAGGACGTAACTCCCGCTTAAAACTCCTCAGCTTACGGGACTCATGAGGCCGGTGCACTATTTAAACCTGGGACTCCCTCCAGCGAAAGGTAAGGCCAACACACGCCTAAAACTCCCTGAGCAGGAGCAACTTCACCACCTTGGTGTAGAGGGATCTCGTGCCTCTCTTTCCTCCTCCCTTCATAGCTTCCACCATTGCTCTACTGACTTAGGCATCGAAGGGTTTACCCCAAGGAACCATCCCTGGGCCCCCTGATCCATTTTCCTTCCTTGCAGTTCACTGTTCGGTGATCATCTCCCCAGCTCAGGACCAGCACGAGATCACGCCTCTTCATCTGGCGCCGTCTGTGGGAAACGACCAAAGACCCAGTATGGTGCGAAGAAGTTCAGGGAGGAGGTCCGCCAGCGATAGGGGAAAGGCCATGGTGGTGAGGGGAGAAGGCCCCTCTCAGGCCTCACAAAACCCTCCCTCCAACGCCAACACCCCAGCCGACGGACCACCCCCTCCTCCCGCGGCGGTGGAGCTACCACCCAACGGGGGCGCTGACGCTTTCAAAGCCCTCAACGCAAAACTGGACATCCTCATGAAACTCATGAGGACCCAGGCGGCCAGGGAAGGAAGGTCATGCGCCCCTCCGGAGAGCCCTTCCCGTGAGAACACGTCCGAGCACACTACCGGAGGCCGCTTCACCCTCCGAGGCCGACGGATTATCCGTAACAGGTCAGGAGGACCTTCACAAGCCCCTCCCCCGGAGCAAGAGGCCTCCTCCACGCCGAAAAGGGGAAAACCTAGGACACGCCGTCCAAACCCAGAGACCGAAGCCCCCGGGGAGCACTAAGGAAGCACCCCCCCCAGCCCCACAGCACGTCGACAGTCGGAGTTATCCCTCCGACTATGAGAATTCGAGAGGCGTTTCACAAAACAGGTGTGCACCCTACGTGCCTTGCAGAACGTCTCTCCGTCGGAGGACGAGGAGAAATCCCCGTTCTCCGATTACATCTTGAAGGTAGAGGTATCTCCCAGAACCTCCATCCCGACCTTCAAGTCCTACGATGGCCAAGGCGACCCGGCCGACCACTTTGACAGCTTCGACGCCTTGATGACCCTTCACGGAGCGTCCGACGCCATCAAGTGCCGAGCCTTTGTGACCACCCTGGTCCAAGGTGCCCAAGCATGGTTCCGGGCCCTCACCCCCGGATCCATCCAGGATTTCAAGCAATTCGGGTGAGTATTTAAGGAGAGTTTCGCCGGTATCTGCCCCCCATGGTCGGTAGCGGGGCTATTGGCTCTCAAACAGGCACAAGGGGAGAGACTCCAGGCTTACATTAATCGATTCAAATCGAAAGCCCTGAGAATCCCCCGCCTAGATGTAGCCTCGGCCATAACCGCACTAACCGGAGGCACCCGGGACGAGAACCTCCGCCGTGAACTTGTCCTCCACCCTCCCTCGACCCTTGCCGAGCTAGTGACTCTGGCTTTGCATCATGCTGAGTGCAAAGAAGTCCTCAGTGCATGCCGAGGCACAACCGGCTTGGGTCGGGAGGGGGACAAGAAGCGGGCACCCGAGCCAAGCTCGGGTCCAGGAAAAAGGCGGAACCGAGACGGGGAGCACAAGGAACCATCCCGGAAGTACGAGCGGTACACTCCCTTAACCGCTCCGATGTATGAGATATATGAAGACATCAAAGGCTCGGGCCTCCTCCACCAACCCGAGCCAATGAGATCAAAAAGCCGCAATCGCAGCAAGCATTGCCTGTTCCACAGCGACCACGGACATCACACCGACGATTGCCACCAGCTCCAGGATGAGATCGAGCGCCTCGTCTGCCAAGGACACCTATCCCGGTTCGTGGCTGGGCGTGATGAAGACCGAGGCGCCCCAGAGGAAATCGACAATGCCCCTCGTGGGGTCCACATTAACGTCATCGCTGGAGGAGCTGCATTAGGGGGAGACAGTGGCCAAGGAAGGAAACGTCATGCTGAGCGGGCGAGCCGAGCCGTCGAGCCTCCCAAGGCCCCGCCAAGTGAGCCCCATGTCATAGTCTTCTCCGACCAAGACTTGGAAGGGCTGACCACCCCGCATGACGACGCCCTAGTCATATCGGCCACAATAAACTATTGTAACGTAGACATGATTCTTGTTGACAATGGAAGTGCCCCTAATGTATTATCTTACGAATGTTTCCTTAAGATGGGGGAGAATCCGTCTAAACTCTGCCCGATCTGAACCCCCCTTTGCGGGTTCAATGGCCAGGCCATTTATCCCGAGGGAGCCCTAAGCCTGCCGGTCACTCTCGGCACCCCACCCAAAACTGTTACGGTCATGGTGGACTTCATAGTGATCAAGGGTATGATAGCATACAACGCAATCTTCGGCCGAGGAATCATTAGCCGAACGAAAGCGGTGCCCTCTACCTATCACCAAAAGATGAAGTTCCCCACTAGAAATGGGATGGGGGAAGTCCGAGGTAACCAGGCGACTGCTAGAAGGTGCTATAATATCTCGGTTGAAGACACAAGGCCGGACGGGAAGAACAAGGGCCCCCGGGAAGTCGAGGAAAAACCCGCAACCTCTGAGCCTGGAGGCGAGCTGCTAACGGTTTTCCTAAACGATGACCCGACCCTAGGAGTAAAGATTGGAGCCGACCTACCGTCTGAGTTTCAGCAGTAATACAAAGAGTTTCTTTCGTGTACATCTGAGTCTTTGCATGGTGTGATGATCAACTCCCTGGAATACCGGAGCAGACGGTGATGCATAAGCTCAACCTCGACCCGACCGTGAAGCCCGTACAACAACGCAGAAGGAAGCATGTGCCAGAGAAGCAGGTGATCATCAAGGAGCAAGTCACCAAGGGGAAAAAGACTGGTCTTTTTAGACCGGTCCTGTACCCGACATTGCTGGCTAACGTCGTCCTGGTCCCAAAAGCTTCGAGAAAGTGGCGAATGTGCGTGGACTTCACCGACTTGAACAAGGCTACACCAAAGAATTGCTATCCATTACCGAGCATCGACCAACTGGTTGATTCAACCTCGGGCAACGAGATACTCAATTTCATGGACACCTATTCAGGTTACCACCAGATCAGAATGGATCCAGAAGACATCGAGAAGGCCGCCTTTATCACCGACTTCGGCGTATACTGCTACACCCGGATGCTGGAGCCATGTACCAAAGGCTGGTCAATCATATGTTCGAAGGACAGCTCGGCCAGAACGTCGAGGCTTATATTGACGACATGCTCATCAAGAGCCCCAAGGTCGAGGACCACTTCACCGACCTAGCTGAGACCTTCGACACTCTCTTGAGGTACAATATGAAGCTCAATCCCACCAAGTGTGCCTTCGGAGTAAGATCCGGGAAATTCTTGGGTTTCTTAGTCACCCGGCGTGGGATCGAGGCCAACCCCGACAAGGTCCAGGCCATCTTGGACATGCACCCACCCACCTGCATCAAAGACGTACAGCGCCTTACTGGGCGCATTGCCGCGCTCAGCAGATTCCTGTCCCGTGCAGCCGAACGATGCCTACCCTTATTCAAACTATTGAGGAGGCCCAAAATGGCATCTGCTACGTTCGTATGGGACGAGGAATGCCAAAGAGTGTTCACCGAGCTTAAGGAGTTCCTGGCTTCACCTCGGTGCTTTCCAAGCCTGTCTCAGGTGAAGCCTTGCATCTCTATGTCTCGGTAACTCCATCTACAGTTAGCTCGGTCCTGGTCAGAATTGACTCGGGAGTCGAGAGATCGGTCTACTACACCAGCAAGGTGCTCACCGAGGCTGAAAGAAGGTATCCCGCAACCGAGAAACTCCTGCTAGCGTTGGTTACCTCGGCCAAGCACCTCCGACCCTATTTCCAAGGGCACTCCATCACCGTGCTGACCGGCGAACCTTTGAAGAGGATCCTCGCTCACCCTGAAGCCTCGGGACGCCTCGTCAAGTGGGCCATCATGCTCGGGGCCTACGATATATCATACCAGCCTCGCTCGGCTATCAAAGGACAGGCACTCGCTGACTTCATTGCCGAGAGCACTATCCCGACTGAAGAAAAATCTCCATCAGCGCCCGGGCCAACCTGGGAACTGTTCATCGACGGATCCTCCAACTCAGCCGGAAGTGGCGCTGGAATCCTCCTAAAGTCCCCCGAAGCAGCAAGGACTCTCTGCCCTTCGTCATCGATAGCCTCATCTTCCAGAGCGTCTTCCATGCTTTAAATATAACGGCACAACGCTACGTGAAGAAAGAATGAGAAAAGACTATCGGGGAAAACCCTAAGCGGTGGAGAGTAAGGGACGCCCTTCAGACCTTTTATAGGTGAAGGAGGCTATTTGCCTTAAATGATTCTCCCCTCGAAAACATGCCAAAGGGACCTCTCCCTACGAACGGTAACCTCAAACTCCTCGTTTCCGCCCTAGCGGGACACACGAATCGGCCAAACATTCAAAGCATGATAGAACGGAAAGACACCCTGTTAGACGCTCACCCAACCATCATGCGAGATCCACGCAGAAAGTATCGGCACTTTCCAACTACTGTAGATACGCTGAACAAAATACGGCAATGGCGATACAAAAAAGTTAAGTCTTCATCATAATGCTACTGCCTTACGTTTTTTCTTACACAACAAGGAAAGTTTTCCTTCGAAAAAGGAAAGACATACAAGAAGAGAAAGCAAAGCAGATACGTTAGGCCTCTGTCCCACCCTGAAGCTTGGAAGTGGAAGGCTCAGATGGTCTACCCCCGGCACCCTCGGCGACGGCCGACCCTGGCACTGACCCCACCGGCATGGGAACTGCCTCGGTTGCGCACCCTCCCGAGGCATCCGGAGTTGGCGACCCCTCGGACGAAAACCCCCCTGATCTTCTTCCTTCAACGCCAAACTAGAGGAACCGAAGGATGACAAGTCTGAGTCATAGCATTACCCAGACGGGACATCAATTGTCTCGGACGCCTACTCCTTGGCATAAGAGACGGCCCGGTCGTAGCCTTGCTTGAACCCCTTGGGGATGCCTCGGCGAAGTGCTAACTCGTAGTAGGGGAGTGCAGCCTCCTTAAGGTCGACCCGGTAGGCCACCGGGCATTTGTACTGCTCAAGCGCCTCTGCCCTGGCCGATCCCACCCTACCAGTGAGCTCGGCCTTCTCCCGCTCTGCCTCGACTAACCTCCACTCGGCCTCAGCCGTCTGCTTCTCTACCTCCACCGCCTGCTTCTCCGCCTCAGGCCGATCAACCTCGGCCTCCCGCCGAAGGCGCTCGGCTTCCTCCGCTCGGTCCACCAGCTCGGTGCGCTCGGCCTCCCACCGGCCATCTAGCTCGACGTGAGCAATGCGCTCCTCTTCAAGAAGCATGCTCCTCCTCTCGAGCGATTCACGGGCCTTAGCTAGCTGCTCGGTCAGTGCCCGGGCCTCCACCTGGCTCACCCGCGCCAGCTCCCTAACTGAGGAAAGCTCCTATCGAAGCCCATCATGCTCCTCGGCGAGCCGAGCCATCTTCCTATCAGACCCACCAAGGGTCCAGGCCATGTTCGCCCGCTCTCACTCCGATCGGGCATAAGCTTCTGCCAGAGTGGCCCCCATCTGGGCCAGGATCAAGCCACCCTCCATAACCATCTCGAGGGCCACGGACAGGGAGTGCTGCCTATCTCCCCCCTTCACCTTTGCGGCTATACCGCGACATACCTAGTACAGAGGGCCCTGGATGCCGAGCCTCTCCAGAGCCTCTGGAATAGAGACCCCCTCTTCGATCGGTGTCCCGCCGGTCGGCCCAGATCGAGCAGCGGCTTCGTTCGCCCCTCGTGCCTCGGTCAGTTGGGGCTACGTCACCTTTTCTTGCGACCCCCCAGCCTTGACCGGCTCGGCACCTGCACCGCCACCTGGAGCGTCACCCGCCTCAATCGACGCCCCAATCTCGGCCGTGGTCCCAACGTCGCCTGCCTCGTCCATGGCCCCCTCGGCTCTTACCGAGGGGAGAGCCGGGCCAGCACCGCTGCCAATCGTAGAAGCGGCCTTGGCCCCCTCGGCTCCCGCCAAGGGGGGATCCGAGCCAGCATCATCGCCGACCGCAGGAGCAGCCCCAACCTCTTCGGCCCCCTCTTGCTCGGCGGGTGGGAGAGCTCGCCCAGTAGGGTCGGCCCCATCATGCTCGATGGAGGGGTGAGCCGAGGCAGGGTCACCTTCAACTCTTCTTGGCTTGCTTCCTGGCCTTCACGGTGTCCCGGATCATTCCCTCCACGAGATCCTTACGCTTGGACCCCCGTGACCTGGAAGACCCCTCCCGGGCCATCCCCTTGCCCCTATCTCGGGCTCGGGAGCGACCCGTGGGAGCAGCTGACTCACCGGCAGCCGAGTCAACGCCGAGATCGATCACCTCTGCGGTCTCCTCCAAACCCGGTCGCCTGGCGTCTGCGCAAAGGAAGATATAATCAAGAGAAGAAGCGAAGGCCTCATCGCCCGACCAGAAGGCTAGCATATGATATCTGTACCTGTCGGCTTTAGCCGATGCAGAAGACATCGCTCAATGTTCTCCGGAGTCACCAGTTCCTCCGTAGACTAGCGATGCTCCAACAAGATGGCCACATACTCCTCCACGTCCGGAGGAAACTCATCCTGCCTCGGAGGAATGTTCGGATGGAAATTGGGGATTACGGGACACCTCCAAGTCTCCTCCACCGAGAAAATCCCCACCCAGAAGAACTGAGTTTTCCACCCCTTATGCAAAGAATCCTTCGCGGCCAAGGACACACAGCTCCTATTCTGCCTCACCTGGATGAAATGGAAGCCCTTCCCGGCCGAGGGATGCGCCTTCAACTCGAAAAAATAATGAAAGAGGTCCAAGGAAGGAGAAACCCCGCATTGACGGCAGAGGATGCGAAAGGCGAAAATAAGAAGGTAAGAGTTGGCTACCAACTGTACGGGCTCCAACCGAAAGAAATTGAGAAGCTTAAGAACAAAGGGCTCGAAGGGAAGGCGGAACCCACCCTTCCACGACAGAAGAAAGGTGCAGATTGGCCCGTACGAGAGTCCAAGCTCGTCTCGTACGGGGCGGCCACGGTGAAGTAAAACTTATGGGGCAAACGAAACTGGTGCTCCAGCCGTTTCACCTCCGCCTCCCCCAGTTCACTGTAGTTTGGAGCCGTTGCCCTCACCGTAGGCTCACCCTCCCACTCTTCGACATCCGGACGCTGATCCTCCATGGAATTCGGAGAGGAACTTGAAGAAAGATGCTCCCGGGACCCCGAAAACTCCAGAGGAAGAGGAAGCTATCGGACTGCCTCCGCAGTTATCTCCGCCAACTCCGCGAACGCCGCTGCAATCCTCTGCTCTTCCGTCGTGTCCTCACGACGCATCAAAGAGCCCCAAAAGCAAGCACGAAGGAGAGCCAAACCCTAAAAACGGAGGGAGTTTGGAGCGACGACAAGCGCACAACGCCTATATTCCCACGCGGAAGGCGGCACGTCATTCCGACCTCCGAGAAAAGGGGGCCCCTTCAGTTCAAATCCGTCAGGATCATCATTATTACAGGCCTAGGTGACCACGACACGTGGCTTCTTAACACCGCCAGATCTCCACCCACCCGAGCCACGCTGGTCCAAAACCCTAACGGCTACTCTTCCGAGCTTACCAAAGCTCGGGAGTAGGAGGGGGACAAGTGGAGAGGGGGATTTCTGTAGCCCATCTAAGAGCAGCTGAACTAGGTCCATCAGGACCAAAAAGGCCCAGCTCATCTAAGTGACAGCCCCGTAGGGCCCACTTAGACTAAAAAGCCCAATAAGATCACTCGAGATCAAACCCTTCCTCGGCGGCCCTTAGGCTCGGGAGGCCCGAGCGTCGGTCAGGTCGGAGGGTGACCACGCCCGATCTATCCCCTCACCAGGATAAAGGCTAGCGCTCAGCGGCCACTCCGACCGATCCTCATCCGAGCTATGCCTATCGCCCGGACAGGGTTGACACTCTTCATGCTTGGGTTGACCGACGATTGTTTATCCATGCTGCCATTGAGATCCCTTTATGAGTAGGAGTTTACGAGGAGAAGAGACCCACGACCCCTCAAGGCTATAAAGATCCCACGATGAGGACGTAAAGAGCCCACGTTGAGGACGTAACTCCCGCCTGAAACTTTTCAGCTTACGGGACTCATGAGGCCGGCACACTATTTAAACCTAGGACTCCCTCCAGCGAAAGGTAAGGCCAACACACGCCTAAAACTCCCTGAGCAGTAACCACTTCACCACCTTGGTGTAGAGAGATCTCGTGCCTCTCTTTCCTCCTCCCTTCATAGCTTCCACCATTACTCTACTGACTTAGGCATCGGAGGGTTTACCCCAGGGAACCATCCCTGGGCCCCCTGATCCGTTTCCCTTCCTTGCAGTTCACTGTTCGGTGATCATCTCCCCAGCTCAGGACTAGCGCGAGATCACGCCTCTTCAGTATTCTTTAGGACATGACTGAAAATGAGCACATAGACATACGCTGTATTGAATGTCAGGACGGCATGCTGTTAAGTACAGTAGTGATCCGATCATATCTCGAAATAGTGTAGGATCTACTGTTTTATCCTTTTCATCTTTATCTAACTTCGTGGTTGTGGCCATCGGAGTTGACATGGGTTTTGCTTCTACCATCCCGTATTTCTTTAATAGCTCAAAGGTGTACTTGGCTTGATCTTTGAAAATATCTTCAGACGTTTGCTTCACCATGCCCTTGGTGCTTGCTTCAATCCGTACAAGACCTTCTACAGCTTGTACACATGCTGTGAATGTTTTGGGTCTTCAAAATCTGGAGGTTGTTCTATAAAAACATCTTCTTGATATACCCATTGAGAAAAGTAGATTTAACATCCATTTGAAATAATCTGAAATTGAAAGAGCAAGTATAGGACAGGAGAGTCCGACTGCTTCTAATCTGGCAACCGGTACAGGGGACTCATCAAAATAACTACCCATCTCCTGGTAGCAAATGAGGGAATTATCATCATCTTCATTATCGCAAGATATTCCTTCAGTTGATTCAAAGTTGGCCATAGCTGGACCAACATCACTTGGATTTTTGAGAGTGTAAACTACATCCAAGATTGAAAGAATTTGATTTGTTAGTGATAATTTAGATTGATCTAATCTTGATGTAATAACAGATGCACAGAGGTTATTTCCCTAGAAATAAGCCGAGGCCTCAAATTCACATGAATGAGTGACACCTCCCCCTTAATGTGTGTAAGAATATGAAATGTTCAGTGAAATTTTAATGCCATATACAACCTGTAAATAATTGACTCATAGTACCAGGCAGAGAACTTAGATCCGAAGATCACCTCACGCGTAGTGATAGTTTTCAGACAGGCTTAAGCTCCCCTTCCACATTTCACCATTTGATATACTATGTAGTTATGGATATGATGAAGATTGGATGATTACAATGCATTATGACATGAATTCATTCTAGTTTGAAAATAAATTCTTCAACTTTTGTGCATGACAACATATGAAAGTGTATGCAAACTCAATGTATGCAGTGAAATTTTAATTTAAGAATTTTCAAGCTCCCCTTCAACAAGATGTTATATGACAAGTGATATACACAAGATATGCAAACAACTATGGATAGAATGTATGTAAAAACATATGCATTATCACATAAGATTCAGCACAAATCAAATCAAGACAAGGACATGTTTCTAGGGAAATGAGAGGGATATCACTTGAGTGTTCAGATTTTAGTTTTTGGTTTTTTTTTTAACCTGACTTATGTCGCTTGGCCCATGTGCCTTACCTTCTTGACTGACAACATATTTCACGCTTCATATTCCCAAGGCACACCTCTAAAACAGATTTCTCATTTTGCATTCTTGGGTACCCAAGCCATCTTGGGTCCTTGTGGGTTAGCACTCTTGGCGCGTAGCTTCCACTTTTTGACAACATTCAAATTATCATTTTTCATCAGAAAACAATCATGCATGTTATGCCCAGATTTACTACAGTACTGACAATATGGCTTTGAATACTTAAAAGCATGAAGATTATTTGAAGCATGTAACTTTCTGATCCAATGTTGTTTCCAATTGGCAGGGGGTGTGTTAAACACGTTAGAGATCTCAGATCGACCTACCCTTGGATTTTGCTGAGGATAATGGGTCAGAAACACAGGATGTGTTGACACCATAGGTTGGTAGTGTCGACCTGCCCAATCCTTTTTCTTCTCGAGTTGTTGTCTAGCCTTGGGGTGCATTGACCTACCCTTACCTTTTCCATTGTTCATTCTATTCTTGCATGCTCTTAAATCATCATTTATCACGATAAAACAATCATACATCACATGACCACGTTTTTCACAGTAAAAGCATAAGATTTCTTTCTAGGTGCATGTGTGTGTGTTGCAGGAGTGTATTTAACATGCACAGTGGTGCTAGTAGCATTTTTGGGTTTTTGAAGTAGATTGATTTTTTGATTTTTATTTTCTTTTTGAATCTTTTGCATAGAAGATTGCTTTAGGGGTGAAATTGAGGTACTGGGTATAATTGAACTTTGAATAAAAGAAGTATATATCTTGTTCTCAAAAAATTTCTTCTTAACAGGATTATAGCCAAGCCCTTCCTTTTGAAAATTAACTTTCATGCCCAAAAGTTTATCCAGATTATCCTTTCCATCCACAAATTTAGACGGTGAATTATTTAAGTCCTGGATTTCACTCTCTAAGGATGTAATTTGTAATTCAACACCAGTAAGTTCTTCTTCACAATTAGCAAGACTGACATTCAACACTATATTGGTATTCTTGAGGCTATCAACTTCCTGTTTTAATCCATTCACATCTTCACAATCACTTACAGCCACAAATTTTCCTTTTTCTAGAACCAACAATCTTTCAGAAATGGCCGTGTTCAATTTCTTCAGTTTCTCATTTTCTTTCATAAGCTTCTCATCACGAATGAGTTCATTTATCAAGATTTGATCATTGGCCATTGAGTTACTTTTTCTTTCAGCTCCTTATTTTCATTTCTTAGGAGAAAATTTGATCTTTATGAAATTCAATGTCGAACACATGAGCCTCAATCAATTCCTTTAAATGTGAGCATCTTTTACAGGAGGAATCACAGTGATTTTGTTCAACCTTCTTTTTCAATTTTTTATTCTCAGATTTTAGCTTCTTATATTTGTTGTGTAGTTGACAGCGGATCTAGAGGGGAGGGGTGAATAGATCTACCACTCTTTTCGCAATGCAACCCTCTATATAGCTAGATAAGATAAATTGCAGCGGAATATAACTAGCTTATCGAAGAACACTATGATTCAATTGGCACGATGAGCAATCCAATATATCGATTCGAACCTAAGCAAGCATCTAGAATGAACAATCACATAAACAAACCATAACACACAATACTTTAAGGTGGTTCGGACTGAATCCCCAGTCCTACGTGCACCCCTCACCAAATCCGGTGAGGCTCCACTAGTTCCACGCACTGAACCGCAAATCGGAAAGACCTCCGATTGCCTTCCTACTAACCACAGGTAGGGACGTCAACACCGCAGATCGGACAACTTCCGATTTCCTTCCTACTAACCGTCGGTAGGGACGATCTTCAGTTTCAATCGTTTGTATGAAATGAAAAAGAACAAATATGAAAACACTCAATCATCAAACAAGATATAGAATATGCTTAAGAAGAAAAATCTTGTCTGAGATTGCTGGAGCTTGAGTTGGATGCTTCAATGGTGTCTTCTTCCTTGAGAGATGATCTTCCTTTAGTTGATGAAGAAGACTATGGATGTAGCTTTGATCTTCCTTGAAAACCTTGTGAAATCAGCTTCCTTGGATCACCTTGATAGCCTTGCTTGATTCTACTCTTGCTTGGAGGTTGATGGCTTCAGATCTTGGCTTGAATCACCTTGGATGGATGAAGAACTCCAGCCCGAAGTACTATTCACAGAGGTGCTACAGTACCTGCGAATCTCCTCCTCTAGCCTCCCTTGATCTCCTTTGATCCAAATGAAGCATTAGGGTTTCTAACCCCTCATGTGTTGGTTTTATAGACTTTGAATGGTCCTTGGACATCCCCCAGACCAGATCCATAAATCATGGGAGATTAGGTGAGTTTTGATTAAACAAATCTATGGAAAGGGGCTGGCCACGAGGTGGAAATCGAAGTCAAACATGGCTGCATCGGGGCTGGCGGTCGACCTACAGCTTCTGGCGGTCGACCGCTACTGAGAAACTTGCAACCGGATGGTCCCTGGGATTTTCGGTCGACCACTGCTGGCTGGCGGTCGATCGCTACTGAAAGACATGCAGACTGGCGGATGCTGGCTGGGGCGGTCGACCGCCCCTGTGCTAGCGGTCGACTGCCAGCTGGGCAGAACCCGGGCTTGCCCGGGTCGGTCCGTTAACCTTCTTAGCTCCGTCGCTTGACTTCTTTAGCAGACCGTTCAGGTCGATCCGCGTGTGAGGGCGCAACATTGAGCTTTCACTTGTCCATTCATTTGCATATCTGTCATGAACACAACATCACATATGTCAGTCATATAAGAGTGAAAAACAACAATGACTAATAGTGTTTAGCCATTATCAAAACCAAGAATATCACAGAACTCATATGACCATAGGATGATGATGTCGAAAGACCCAAGTGACCATAGGATAACTCAAATGACCACAGGGGCACAACAATATTTACAGGCAAGATCACTGTATGCATCCAATAACTCATCAAGAGATATATTTTCTGAATCTGATTTTACCTCCGAGGGTGATCCATTCTGCTGATCATTGCCGTGATCACTCATACCTACCATAAGAAATTTGTCCTCATTCTCTTCATGGAAGCTGGCTAAGCCATCCAGTATGTCTTTTGCGGAGCTGCAGCTAGAGACAAAAGGAAAACTATTAGCATTAACTGCGGCAATGAAAAAACTTAGAACCAAGCAATTTTGATTATGTTTGAACTCATAATCTGCAGTCCAGACTGATTTGTCTTCAGGCAACTCATAAGGACCATGAGATATAAGCTTTCATAGCTTAGGGTCGTATGAGTTGACTAGACTATAAATTCTTCCCAACCACAAATCGAAGTTAGAACCGTCAAACACAGGTAGAGAGTTCATGGTGAACATGGTGGTAGCCATTGATCTGGATCTTTCTCTAGATCGTTAGCTCTATTAAAAGTAGAGCCCTAGCTATGATACCAATTGAAGTCCCGTGATCAATGACCCCCAAGACGGGGGGTGAATTGGGTGATTACAAAATTTACACAAACTTTTACCCGATTTAAACAGATGTGAAGCAAAGGCAACTAAGAAAATCAGATTTGTTACAATACCGATTAGATCTATCAAAATCAATCACCACGATAGTTCTTCGATACTAGGTAGAGGTATGAATCCGAAGATCCTACGCACACAAGGTGTTATCATCCTGACAAGATTGGCCTTGTCAATTCAAACCCACCTTTCGATATACCAAAGATCTATTACTGAAATGATCGATTATGTTAGATCTAAAAGATCAAATGCGGAAGAAATAATAAGCACAAACGATCACACAGGATGGGGGGTAGAAGAGATGGACCAAACCACACAGCTCAAACCACAAGGCACAAGTATTTTTAAGGTGGTTCAGATGCGACGACGGCAACCTACGTCCACCCCTCACCAAAACTCGGTGAGGCATCATTGTTGGAAAACCATCACGGGGATAAATCCCCAACACGGAGACAAGCTCCAAACACACACGTAGGGAGACACCTACACACACACATGAGATGTAACTCTCAGACACACACACATGGAGACAGAGTCTCCAGCACGATCCGACGACCGGATCAACAAAACACACATACGCTGCAATAGACGCAACACTCTACACACAAGAATACCTGGATCTGGATAGATCCACACACACACACAGATCTGAAGAGATCCACGTACACACACGGATTTGAATGAGACAGCACACACAACTAGGGATCTCAGTCGATCCACACACACACGGATGTTTATCGATTACAAGGAACATAAAATTGAAGCACAAAACACTTTAGAGAATGAAACACAAAAGAAGAATCTCTGATTTAGGTTCTCCCTGAGTATATAATGTAGATCTTGAATGAAACTTGAATCTCTACTTGATTTCCACTTGATTTGCCTCAGCTTGATCTTGGATGAAGAATTTGTGGACGAATCACTATTCACAGAGTTCTTGCAGAGCTTCCTTTCTACCTTGATAGCCTTCCCTTTTTCTCCTTGGATCATTAGGGTTTATTTGCCCTAAGGGATGTTTTTATAAGTCTTGGGTTGGTCAAGGGATATGCCAAAACACAGATCCACGAATTTAGGCATGTCTGGTGGCTTTGGAACCAAAAAGTCCAAAAGAAAGGCTTTGAACACATTGGAGAAACAAAGTCAACAAAAGGGGCTTCGAAGGGTTTAGTTGGCCGATTCGAGTCGGTCGGTCGACCGAACTGTGACAATTTCTGAGACTTCCAACGCTGGCTAATTCAGTCGACCAATCATGGGCCGTCGGTCGACCGAACTCTGTAATTTTACAGAGTCCTGAGTGCTTGAAGGATTGGTCGATCGAATCAACCAAGTTGGTCGACCGAACTCTGGAATTCCTACAAAACAGATTCGTTTAGCCCATAAATCATATCCATATACAAAAGACTTTGTGTTCACATTTTGTTCTATTCAATTTGAGTTTATTTGACTTGTTCTGGGCATTGTGAGGCATGATTCGTTTGTGCATTAGCTTGTGATGGAAATGGCTTTGAGAGCGTACATGTGCTTGCACTTTTGTAATTAAACGGTGCTAGGCCATTGGCCATTCCAAAGTTATGATATCATCAACCTGAACTAAACTAGAGTTTTGTTATCACTAAAAACACTGACGCACAATAGCCTCAGATACATTCTGAGTTCGCTCTTGATCAAATATGCATGGCACGAGACGAAAAGCATGTTTGGGGTTTTGTTATCATCAAAATCACTTGGAGAGACTCAACAAGTAAGGGTAGCATCACAAGGATGCCTCGACGCACCTATAATGCTACATCGACCTATGATGATCCAACTCACCAGCATCTCAACAAACTCTGATGTTGCATCGACGTGATGACCAGCTGCGTCGATGCACCAGAAGACTTTCAAACAGAAATTTGTACTTTCCTACAACATTTCAGAAGGGTGCAAGAGGATTAAAATATGGACCGCAAACCTATAAAATCATGAATTTTGAGGTCTGGAAGAGTCTCCTAGGTTCACCCAAACGTCACTATCATCATAAGTGTCCAAAGGTGCACTTTACTCCAAATATCTGTCAGTACCAAATCTTGGAAAAGTTTCTCTCCTCTGTTGTCCTGTCCCCTGCACCTGCCAGCAAGCAGTGTGACTTAAAGGGAAAATATCCCTAATAAAAGGATGCCCTCTCTGCTAACAGAAAGTATGGTTCTGCAGGTTTCCTTTGTCAAACCCCTTTGTTTATTTCTCTACAAAGCCAAGGAAAAATGTTGGAGGGAAATTTGACTTTCCAGCTACCTCCTTATATCCAGTGGATCAAGTCAAGCTCAGCTGAAAGGTCAGAGGTCAGAAAAGCTACTTTAATTTGAACTCCAGCCTATTTCCATTACAACTTTCTTGGAGGGAAATGTTCCCACTGGCTCTTCTATAAATACCTAAAGCTTCTGCTGAAGAAGCTGTTGTCGCCTTAGGAGAGAGCCACGCCCTTGAGCATTCAATAAGGAATCTATGAGAAAAAGAAAAGGGAAGTGAGAGCAGCCCAGCACTAAGGTTGACCAAGTCCAGTGCTGTAAGAGTGAAGAAAAAGAAGTGAGATCAATCTTGAGAGAAGAGTAGCCCTGCAGATATCAAAGCCTGAAGAAAAGATCCATTTGGATTTGAGTCTGAAGTAGCAGCCACCAGCTTCCAGATCTCTATCTGAAGCACAACTGGTGTTCATTTCCTTGTTCCAGTTTTCTACTGCACTTGCAGCTTATTTCTTTCTTTGTTCTTTTTGTTTTGTTTTCATCTCAAATGTGGAAGCTGTGAATCAGTAGTGAGGACTTCGTCCTCGCGTAGAAGCTGTGAATCAGCAGTGAGGACCTCATCCTTGTGTGGAAGCTGTGAATCAACAGTGAGGACTTCATCCTCGCGTGGAAGCTATGAATCAGCAATGAGGACTTCGTCCCTGTGTGGAAAAGCCTCACCAGATTTGGTGAGGGGTGGACGTAGGTTGCGGGTCTACAACCGAACCACCTTAAAAACATCTGGTGCAATGGGGCGTGCTTTGTGTGATTGATCCATTTCTTCTTTCCCCCATTCGCAGGATGGCCAGCATAAAGGATTTGCACTTGGACTAATTTATCCGCACTAGCTTATGCATTTATAGTTGTTTGTTCAACTTTCACTCTAGCATCGTCTTCACTCATTCAGCTAGCCCGGTCATTCATCCTCTTGGAGTCTGGTGAGATCCTTGTAGTCTAGTGCAGCATATCTCCCTTCCTTCTAAACCCACTCTAAAGGTGCATCGACCTCACCATATGGTAGTGTCGACCTCAGCAGCCTGTGCTCTGTGTTTTGCCATCTCCATTTGAGATATTCTGATTAGATCCGCTGTGCATTGTGTTTAAGTGTCACATTTGCTTTATAGGAGTGTTTTTTGTTTTTATCAGCCAAGAGTTTTAATTAGGCCAAAGTTTTTGGCAGGATCTATTCAACCCCCCCTTCAAGATCCAGTTGCACCCCTTGGGACCCAAGAATTAGTATCAGAGCCTAGCTCTGTCATTCCCAGATCCAACGATCTGTGTATCCAAGTGCAACTTATCATGTCTTCCTCGATTGATCAGTTTTCAGTGCCTTCCTTTTCGATCTTCGATGGTTCTGATTTCAGTGACTGGCTAGGAAAAATGTGCAGATTTATAATCTCATGTTATCCTAACCTCTGGAGGATTATTACCAATGGTCCTTCCAGCCTGCCAACAAATAAAGCCAAATGGACTGATGAACACAAGTCCAGACATGCTGACAATCTCACTACTTTGAACTTGTTAAAAGCAGCAGTAGACACCAACGCAGCTCCATTAGTCTCTAGTTGCAGCTCAGCCAAAGAAATCTTGGATGGCTTGATCAGCATCCAGAAAGAACAAGAGAGGCTCAACTACTTGATGGGTGACAATGATGACTAGCTAAGCAACCCATCATCTCAGGTAAGCTCTGAACCTGAAGATTTTACATTTGATGAACTCATGGATGCTTATGAGAATCTAGCTAAACAATATAAGAAAATCAGTTCAGAAAATAAAAAAATGAGAAAAAGTCTTAAGAGCAATGTTCATGAATGTTGACACCCGTTTTATGAACAATGAGTTGGGTCATCTCCTTATCTATTTTATGATGTCCCGAGTTATTCACCGCTTATTGGGCTATTTTGGTTACTTTTGGGCTTATTTTCATGGGTCGCTCTCCTTGGTTGGACCTCGTTCCTTGTCTTTTCCGTCACTTTAAGCTTAGTGGGCTTTCGTATCTTTTTGCCACAACTCTGCCCCTAGTGGTCTATCGGACGATTGTTAGATTGCTTTTGGCGGTCTATTGCTATACCGTTAGCCAGAGGAAGAGTCCTGCTTTAACGTCTTTCCTTTCAATCCTTATCTTTTAAGGGACGATCAGCTCATGCGGTCTATCGCACGACCGTTAGGAGCTCTCTAGCGATCCTTTGCTAGAACGCTAGGTATACAGAGAGTCCTGTTGGATTTCTTCGGTCTTATTTCTTTCTGGACGACTGAGTCATGCGGTCTGTCAGTCGACCATTTATGGAGCCTTGCGGTCTATCGCAAGACCGTTAAGAGAGACAGAGAGTCCTGCTCCATCTGTTCTTTCTCTCTTCGGCCATGGACGAATTAGCGTCCTTGATTTGTTGATTTCTCTCTAGATAGAGACTCTCAGAACCGTCTGTTTGTTTCCCTGTACTCTTGGGAGTATTATCTTTAATAGTTTGCTAGGTTTAGGTCTATTTTATTGCTGATTTCTCTCCAACTCGACCTAGGGTATGGAGGTCTATAAATAGAACCTTTGACTTCATGACTTGAGGGAGGAGATTTCTAGAGTTTGTCACGAAGTGCTGCTACATCCTGGAGCGAGTACCAACCAGGGAGAAGTCCTTTCTACGTCCTTAAGGCTTCTGGTCCAGGGAGTATTGAGTTCCATTGGTTTAGTTTGTGTCTTTCTTTCTTAGTTTTCTCTCTTCTCTTTGCATCATCATAGCATATTCCCTCTTCCTCTTCCACGTTCTCTGCATTCAACTCACGTTTTAAACATCCTCCCACTCTTTCCACGCCCCTCAAGGGTTAAAAAATCACTAACCCCCAAGTATTCACCCTTCCTTTTATGCACTTTAGCTTAATTGCATTATAGACACTGCACTAGTCCAAGGGCTTATTGGGTTGTTTTCTTCGTGTCTACATTCTTCTGCATGTTTACAGGGTTTACTGCATGACGCCCAGCTCTTCTGGCCGCCTAGGAGGGGTGGAGATACAAGTTCCACGTTGCTATTCTGGGTGCTCTTGCGGCTATTTGGGAGACCGTTTGTTGATCTCAGGCGGTCTATCGCAGGACCGTTTGACGTTGTCTGGCGGTCATTTTGAAGACCGTTTTCCTTCCGCAGTGCTTGGTTTTCTCTCTCCCGCGGGCGGGTGGTCTCACTCGGCTCTTTCCAAGGTACGTATTGTGGTTTTACTACGTTATTCACCTTGGTGGCGATTACACCTTCCTTTACTTGGGTATTGGTCATCTCTTTCTTACTCTCTTTTATTTTTAGTTGCTCTACACCTACGGTGTGTGTCTTTCTCTTACTCCTTTGCTCCACGCCCCGGCGTGTGTTTTTATTTCCCCTTCTCTATTTCTGCAGTATTGAGACGACATGCTCATGAATTTCATGTTGATTGCTTGAGTTAGTGCACCATTTGCTCACATATATTTCACATCTTTCATATCTCTCACATCACATCATCAACACACACCATCACAAAAATATCAACAACCCCTATTTTTTGGCTATCACGGTGGGACATCTAGTGCCAATCGTGCTGAGTTACTATTTAACATGCTGTTCTTTGTTGATCTCAGTTGCCCTTGTGTTTTTCTCGGTTTTCCCGTTTATTCACTGTTCTTTTCTGCTCTCTGGTTCCCTAGCGGTCTCCTCCTTGGCTGTTCTGGCCTAAAAGCGGTCTAGCGATAGACCGTCTTATCTATTAGCGGTCTCTTATAAGACCGTTTCTCCAGTTACAGGTATGCACACTAAGGTTGTTGTTATTTATATAGTTTTTGGTTGTGTTTATTACTCCAGGGTGCTATCTGGTCTCCGCCTTTTGTTGTGGCATATATTCACATCATTATTTGCATATTGTTTGCTAGTTTCTAGGCTAGAAATTGCTTGCACTCCAGTGCACATAGGGTCATTCATTTTTCCATATCATAGTTGCATTCCCACCTTGGTGTGTGGTCGTCTCGCCTCCATATTCCTTGGGGTCGACTAGGTGACCACACTAAGGACCTCCATAAGTCCCCGCGAGCCGTGGATTCCCACACGGACGCCGGGCCGGTTGTACCTTCACCACCCCGTGTCTAGGTTGCATAAGTAAGGGAGAGTTCACACTTAGAGTTAACCAAGTTCCTGATATCCTTCCCATTAGGGACCTATTGTTGGAGAGAATATTTTAATTGAAATCATTAAGGTCCTAAAGGAGGAAACCAATAAAATTTATGCATCATCATAACTTGGTTGGCTTTGGGTGCCTCTCATCCCTTTCTTATTTTCATAAGTTTGAAGTCATCTTGTCTAGTTACTCATTTGTGGTTGTTTGTGTTTTATTTTTAAGGTGTCACATTACATGTGGGGTTACTTTCGACCCTTAGATTCATCTCCTAGGAGCAATTCCTCTTTCACATCTTACTTCAATCCTTTGTTCGAATCCAACATGTCTTCCTATGATCTTCCCCCTTCCCATGAGGAATCTCTTCCCCAGGGTCTCTTAGAGGACCCGCCCAGGGTCAACCAACTTCCATCCGGAGAAGGGTCCGTCTCTCCTCCAACCTCTGACTCCATGGAGGGCGCGCAACCCTCCCTTTCCACCAATAATCCCACCGGTCACATCTTATAAATGATGGTCCAGTTGGATCCAGCCCAACTTTAGACCCTTTATCAGACCTTGCAGGGGTCCATCGCCCCATCTCCCATGATTGCACAGGGTCTGTCCACCACCTCCATCTTTCAGTCTAGGGTTGATGGGCCCGAAGTTCCACCCATTCATATTGATCTTACCCCGGTTCAGCCTAAGATCCTTCGGTTATCCAGTCTGGAGGCAGGGTAGTCTTCTGGATCGGCCCCTCAAGTCCTTGATAAAGGGAAGACTGTTCTTCCCTTATCCACCCAGACTGATTCTTATAGGACCATTCCATTGGCGCCACAAGTTCTTGTTGCCCCGGCTGATTTCACTCACCCTCAGCAAGGGGCGGCCCATGTCCACTCCAATTTGGGTCATCCTCCGGCCCAATATCCTTCTTATGGGCCTCCCCCTCCTTCCATCTACCCTTCGGCTCCTCGCCTTGAGCCTGCTCCTTTCACTCCACCTACTCCATCTCGGGAGTAGGAACTTTTCGATAAATGGGCCGTCATGCAACAACAACTCGACTTCCTTCAAAAGCGGGTTGGCCCACAATCCTTGGCAGACGTTCCAGTTCCCACCTTCCACAACATTCGATTCTCTCCTCAATCTGAGCTCCCCACATACCGCAAGTATGACAGGAACACCAATCCTTTTATTCATATGAGGGATTTTATATATGAGTCGGCGTAGTTTCAGTATGATGATCGCCTTATGGCGTATTTATTTTGCCGGTCACTAGATGGAGTTGCACTGGAGTGGTTCTATGCTTTACCACTAGAAGACGCCAAGAGTTTCAAGGTTGTGAAGGAGAAATTTATTCAAAGGTTCTAGGACCAGGTCGGCCCGGAATATTCGTTTACAGATCTTATGGCTAAGAAGATGAAGGCAGACAAAGACTTTGCTACATACGCTGACAGATGGAGGCAGATGGCCGCCCGTGTGTCGGGTCATATTCCGGAGGAGGAGAAGGTCAAGTTGCTCATATCCAATGCTACACCCACTTTCCACAACATATTGGCCATGAATGATATTGCCAACATGCACCAACTTTATAGCCGGGCAAGATTTATTCAAATCCAGTTCAAGTACTCCCCCATCCATTCTCTCTTTGAGGCCCAAAAGCCCAAATACAATAAAAAATCTTAGGGGCCCGTAACCGATGGAGTCCAGACCAACAAACAAGTACAAGCTATTGCCTTTCCCTTTACCAACCAGTCCACCCCACTCCGCTTTTCACAAACCCCACGTACTCCCCAACTCTCCACTCCTCAAAATCCTCAACCCATTTTCCCTACTCCACCAAACACCCAGCCTACCTTCCCCGCTCCACAACAACCGTAACAACCTCCGCAATATCACAATGTCCCTCCACCCAACGGCTACACAAATAAACGCCTGGCTCCGAAAAGGGTGCAATATCCTCCTTTGCCCGAGTCCCTCACATACATCTTTTCCGCTCTCATGTCGATAAGTGCAATTCAGCTCCCTCCAGAACGGCCCAATTGGAACTCGGCCGTCGACCAATCCAAGTCCTACATGTTCCATAGGCAGCCTGGGCACACCATTAAAAGATGTTTTCAGTTCCGAGATCTGGTATACGATCTACATGAAGGGCAGCGCATTGACTAGACCGAGATGCATAAGGCCATTGTTGAAATAAAAGAGGAAAAAAGGCAAGCGCCGAGGCAGCAAGTGCAGCAACAAGCACCGCAGCCACAGCCACAATAGCAGTAACCCGTTCAGGATTTGGGGATCCACCATGACCCCATGCCAAATCATCCGCCTGCTCCGCAACCCCAGCCACCAACACCGGCTCAGGTTAATCTTGTTCAACCCCCGGCTCCCGACGCTGGGTGGTTCTATGACGATGAAGCTTCTGTACAACGGCTCATGGCCCTCCACCACAACTATCGCAACCCTTCTCCACCTTCTACCCCCGTCATCCTCCCGCTTAACCATCAAACCCCTTCACCCTCCACGTTCGTCAAACCCCTCATCCTACCACCTGCTTCCTATATTGTTCCGCCTATCTCCACTCCACTGCCAACGCCTACCCCCGTCATTACCTCACCTCCACTTAATCTCTCACTAGTCATCCTCCCTTTGTAGCCTGTTATCTCCACCACTACTCCTATCACCCCCATTACCTCCACTACACCCTCTACCACGTCATTCATCCACCTCATCGGGCCCATTAAGCCGCTAATCTCGAGCCAATCTGATGTCATGCCTGTCCAGAACCTTGCCCTACAAAGCAGGCATTTGTTCCATAGAAACTATCCTTCCACTGGTGCACCTGCACCCAATCCCCAGTCCTCGTAACAGGCTGCTGATCAAGAGGAGGCAGATCCGCTTCCAGGTACCCAATATGGTTTGCTACATCATCTGGACAGGGTGCCTGCTAAAATCTCTGTGCTAGAATTGATCAAGAGGTCCACGCTTCACCAAGATGCACTCCGGAATTTTCTGCAGAAGGTTATAGTAAACGAGGACATGGCAGTGGATAGCTTACCGACAGCCCTGGCTACGATCTCCAAGGGGCCGGCAATCATATTCTCTGAGACTGAACTAGCACCTCCTAAGGCATGACAGATGCCACAATGCATTTCTATCATCCTAAACAAAGTAAGCATAGATGCGGCGTTGGTAGACACAGGGGCCTCTATCAATGTCTGTCCTCTCAACACTTTAAGGGCCTACAACTTGTCAGAAGATTTACTAAGGCCGAACCCGACTACTATTGCAGCATATGTCAATTCCAGAAGAGCATGTCACGGGGTAGTCACCATTCAAGCTGAGCTTGGGCCTCTTGCAATGTCGATTGAGTTTTATGTGCTAGACATCGATCCTATGTTCAAGGCCATCTTGGGTCGCCCGTGGATTGACAATCTTAATACTGTACCATCCACCGCTGATCAGTGCCTCAAGTTCCCTTTTCAAGGGAGGGTGGTCAAGGTAAAAAGCATATCCACGGTCCAATCCGTTAAAGCCGTCTCAGAAAAGATTTTGCCAACACTATGGCCCAGTAATCAGCATGTCATTTGAGCATTAGATCTGGATTTTCCATGGGCCTATACACCATGCAAGCCTGCCATCATGTCGATCAACATCAAAGAAAAGCCCAAGATCAGAGATTCAAAGGGCTGGTCCATTATACTGAAGCTGGGTTATCAACCGAGGAGAGGTCTCGACGCACAATTACAGGGGCGGACCAAACCAGTCCCCAAGGGTAGGAAAATGAACAGGAGGGGCCTCGATTATCGAGAATCCTCATCCTCAGTATTGGGTGACTCTGGACCGTTAACCTAGGACTACCGCCAACATTTTGGCAGGGGCCCTCTCCAGCCAAGCACATTGAAGGCATCATCAAGTCAGCCCAAGAAAAAAGATACAACTTATATAGTTGACAGCCCGCCGTTGCTACCAAAGGGGCCCATTGATGATATGATCGATTTTAGCCAGGCATTTGCAAGATTATTTCATGAAGAAGACAGTTTCCAAAAAAACCAGGAGGTGCAGCTTGTGCGGTGTGAGTCGAAGAAGCGAGCTTATCATCCGTGGGAAAGGGGGAGCTCACCCGTCATCTTTACTTGGTCTCCTTCCCGCTTGTTCTCCTTCTTTCAAGAGTTGGATCTCATACCCCGATCACCTCCTATCTTGATCAATCCATTACTATTTGAGATTCCTACTGATTTTCTCATTGTCAGGACATGCAGTTGCTGTCCTCCGGTTGATCTATCTACTCCTTTCTTCTCCTCCTCGGATCCTTTTCTCGATCTCTTCTGTCCGTCCATGTATATCCTCAGGCTCCCTCCTCCGCCTTCTTCTCCATCTTGTTGCATGATCTCCACTGATCTCCAAAAAAAATGTCAAATTTGAAATAGAGATTTCAGTGGAAGATTATGCTATCTTCTCTCCATCCTCCTCCCAAGGGCATGAGGCCCCTGCTGCCTCCCTCCCTCTAGATTTTCTCTCTCCTAGGTTAGACGTAGGGTTCGTCGAGTCTAAGGAAGTAGAGTCTGTTAAGTCTAGAGAAGTAGGGTCTTGTTCTAGGTCATCCAACCCATCCTTGCCTGGGCCGCGCCCGTTGGCACGACATTCTAAATCCATTCCTGATAGGTTCTTGCAGGATTTAGCGCAGAGATGTAGTGCTCTTCTTAAATGTTCAGAGTTCATAGCTACGACGATTGTAATCGAAGAAGACGAGGAGCAAGGCGGTGTGTCAAGTGACGACGGATTGGGAGTCTATGAAGTCATGGGTGAAAAGGACCCAGTTGATCTTGAGGACATCAACGTAGACGACACTGCCGATTTGTATGCGCAAAGCTTAAAGAGATTTGATGAGCCGTTGTCGGTAGTGGATGAACCTACGAAGGAAATAAATCTTGGAACTGAAGAGGACCCCGGGCCTATTATTATTGTAGGATTCTCCCTCTAGAAGTTGAAGAAGATTTAGTCAAGGTCCTAAGGGAGTATAGTGATTCTTTAGCTTGGTCTTCCGAGGACATGCCGGGTCTTGACCCCTCTTTGGTGGAACACCGATTAGTGCTTAAGCCAGGGGCAACACCCGCTAAACAAAGGCTAAGAAGATTTCACCCCCACATGGCCTTGAGGATGAAAGAAGAAGTTGACAAATTACATAAGGCCAGGTTCATTAGAGTTGTTTTATATTTTTAGTGGATGGCGAATATAGTCCCTGTCATCAAGAATGATGGAAAGGTGCGCATTTATATCGATTTCAGGGATCTTAACAAAGCATGTCCCAAGGATGATTTCCCGCTACCTCATATAGACGTGTTGGTAGACAAGACCACCGGGTATGAAGCATTGTCATTCATGGATGGTTATTCAGGATACAACCAAATCTGTCTCGCTCCTGAAGATCAAGAGAAAACCTCCTTCACCACGCCCTGGGGCACGTATAGCTATGTGGTCATGTCGTTTGGTTTAAAGAACGCTGGTGCCACTTATCAAAGGGCGATGGTGGCTATATTCCACGACATGATGCATGTTTACATGGAAGCTTACGTGGATGATATCTTGGTGAAGTCAAGGACTAAAGAGGAACACCCCGCCATTCTAGCTAAGGTGCTCCAGAGAGCTAGGGAGTACCAGCTAAAAATGAATCCAAAGAAGTGTGTTTTCGGAGTCTCTTCAGGGAAATTACTAGGTTTTATAGTTAGCAAAAAGGGGATTCAGATTGATCCTAACAAAGCAAAGGCCGTCATAGACATGCCTCTGCCTAAGAATATCACGGAACTTCGAGGATTGATTGGACGATTATAATTTATTAGAAGATTCATATCCCAACATTCTCAGAGGTGCCGCCCGTTTTATGAACTGCTAAAGGCAGGGGTCAAATTTGAATGGAACCAAGACTGTCAGAAGAATATGAGGATTTAAAGGTGTAAGACCCCGAATTATTTAATTGAGCCCAATATATTTATTAAGCTTTTATTAATTAAGAATTGAATTTTTATTGAATTAATAATTGAATTTCAGATTTATTAATATTTAATTCGTTAGAAATAGAATAAGTGAAAATTCGACTACCTTATAAAAATTCATAAAAATAGTAAACATGTTAAGGTCGATGTAGATAACAACTTTGTCTTCTGTCATTAAGCCATTATAAATCCGTGGTTAGATCTAATTGGAGATTTAGCCCAAAAGTGCACACTTTTTAACCCTTACCTAACCTTAGTTTAAAACGTAAAATTAGGGCTTAATACTTAACCAAATTAGCTCAAATCAGTGGCAAATGAATGGTCACGAGCTAAGGATTAATAGCCCTCAATCAATTCGACATAAACCTAACCCTAACACGTGGTGTCGGCCGGCCTTTGATGAAGTCAACCATGGCGGTGCCGTTTTCCAACACCTAACTTGCGTGGTCGATTGCTCCCAGCTCCGAAGTCTCCAGAGGCTCTATGGACTATCAAATTAAAGCTCTTCAAGTCTACTTTCATTTGGTGGCTGTGGGGTTCGCTGAAGTTTCAGATATAGGAAGATCTTGCTCGATTTGTGAAGGTGGGTCGGCAGCCGTCCTCCTCCTTCCTCTCCTCTTTGTCCCATCGATTGAGGTAGGTTTCCTTAACCAAAATCAGCTTATGAATATAGCAAATTGTTCCTCTCGATGAGATCTTTCTAATGGTGGTAAAAGCCCCAATTTTCATTATGTATCCAAGGAGATATCGCGGGTTTTCTAAGGTGCTATCTAGTTCATTCTTCATTCTAGGGTTTTATGTTCTCTCTTCGATTGAGGTAGGATCTAACAGCCAAACTCTAATTAATATACATGGATGTAATCATTATCTTGTTAGCTTTCATTTGGCATAGAAATCCCTAATTTTCATTAAGCATGTTTAGAGTATTTTGGATCGAAGTAAGTGTATGTCTAGAACTTGATTTATATTGTGACCCTTTGAGTTAGAGCTTGATTGCGGGTTGATTTTGAGTTATAGATCTTGATCCACATATAGCTTATAATACATGGTTGGATTCAGCATTGAGTTAGCTTTCTTTTGATGTAAGAAGCCCCAAATTTCGTTGTAAATATTGAGAGAATTTTAAGATTTAGTAGAAGTATGTCAAGAACTAGGTTTTTCATGTGTTTATCATATTAGGTTGTGATTTAATTGATTTCTGTTGAAATTCATATTTTAAAGCTCATGTATTATGACCCTAGTATGTCTATTAAGATTCCTAGGACATGTGGTTAAGATCCCAACTCAATTAGATCTCAATTGGGTGAGTTCATAAGTTTTCCGGAGGCTACGGCCATTTTTGTTCTTGCAGGGGTCGACCCCTGGGGTCGACCCGTTTTTTGGAAGTCCTGGTAGGCCCGAGGGTCGACCCCATGGGTCGACCCATCCAGTACACAGCAAGGGTCGACCCATGGGGTCGACCCATAAGGCAAAAATGTGGGGGTCGACCCCTAGGGTCGACCCATTCTGCAGGATTTGTGGGGGTCGACCCATGCATCTGGCAGACCCCGTTTTTTACAGGGGTCGACCCCAGGGGTCGACCCATGTACCAGAAACCCAGTTTTTGTCGTTCTTCGACCCGAGGATCGATCCGGATCATTAGGGGATCGACCCATTTAACTTAGACCAATTGAAAATTATATTCTGGAAGAACCAGTGACCTATTCAGGAAACCTTATGATTTCAATTTGCATTGGTTCCTACGTTCTATCATGGTGTAAAAACATGCCGTTTATCATTTTCATTTCAACACATACATTGGTTAAATAGAAACCCACATGAGTATTGGTTAATGGTATAACTAAATTGCTGTTAATATATGCTATTTCACTCCTGTGTGAGTTTATTCTTTGCCTTATCATCTTGAATCATCATTTGGCAAATTGGTTTAATACAAATGGTAATGGATAATCCTTGATATATTAACTTGGTAATTAGGATTAAATTGATTGTTAAGTTGCTGTTTTAGTCATTATTACCAGTAAAAATGGATTTCTTACACACCTTAGAGCGGCCCACTGTCAACCGTTCTTTCTTGACCTCGCGGGCTGAGCTTCAGTCCAATTCCTATATGTACGGCCATGTGTTAACCGTATATACCCTTGAGCGGCTCTCTTACGACCGCACATCTCTTGGAGATGAGTTTGACCGTGTTTTGTACTCTTGAATCCAAGGACAAGATTAGTCCTTTAAATATGAACTTATGACAGTAATTCCTCTGATTATATTGGCCATTAAAAATTGACTGAATGTCTAGACGGGTGGGGCTTTGGACCCATTAAAATCAATGCCATCGCGTCATAGGGGCCCGGTCTGGTCCTGGGGAGAGCGCCCGAAAAATTATTGAGCCCATGGGATGTTAATGACATGGTGGGGCATTGCACCGAATACTTGACTTGCTTGTTGCGTCTATGACAAAAATCTCTTGTTACTTGTTACTTGATCGTGTTTGAATGGATGTTAAATTACTTGCTTGATTGGTCAATTCTTTACTACTGTCTCTTGTTATATCTCCTGTTGTAAATTCTTGTACTTGTTATCTTGTTAATTCTTGATATCACATATTTCTTGACCTTGTAAGATCTTGTTATTACTGTTGTTTCTTTATATTGTTATCGTCTTTATTTCTTTTTAGCATGACATATCAAAATGTAATTAACTTGTTAATCATGTAAACTTGCCTGTTATTTCCTACTGAGCGTCAGCTCATAGTTGTGTTTCCCCCCTTTCCAGGCTTTTCAGGTGACGCGCTTACCGATGGGGAAGGGCAGGAGTGATGTCTTGAGTGTATCAGTTCTAGTGTGTTAGCAGTGTTATCTTACTCTTAGTGGTGCTTTGGAGAGTATTTAAGTTTCGGTTATGTTTTTGAGGTTTAGTAGTTGTTATCCCAATTGTAATAAGTTGATTTGAGATTATTGTATCAGTTGTGGTTTGTTTAATGATCAGTTAGTTATTCCCTTTTCATAGCACTTGTGTATATTTAGATTAACTCTCTCTCTTGCCAGCTTGTTTCTGACTGTACGTCCCGATATTCCGCGTCGGGGCGTGACAAAAGGTATATTTGTCTAATCCCCTAGTTTTGTACCCTTCTGTCCCTGGGAAACCCCTGATCCTATACATTTCTGTCATTGAGGACTCCCTAGGAGCTGTCTTGGCACAAGTAGATGATGAAGGCAAAGAGCGGGCTGCTTATTACCTCTCCAGGTTATTTAACTCAATAAAAGCCAAGTACACTGCCATGGAGAAAACTTGTGCCGCCTTGGTTTGGGTAGCTCAGAAGTTGAAACACTACTTTCTAGCCCACCCGGTTAGGTTAATCTCTAGAATGGACCCAATTTGCTATCTCTTAGAAAAGTCTGTCCTTTCTAGTAGGTTAGCTCGCTGGCAGAGCATCCTCTCTCAGTTTGACATCACATTCGTTATTCAGAAGGCAATCAAAGGATATGCCATCGCTGAGCATCTTGCCCATCTTCCTATCCCTTGCACAGACTCTATTCAGGACGATTTTCTTGATGAGCACCTCTCTGCTCTTACTCATCATCCCTTTTGGTCTCTGCACTTTGATGGTGCACTCAATTCCTAAGGCCGAGGGATAGGTGTCGTTCTCCTCACTCCGGAAGGGGTGACGATTCCTTTTACATATCAGCTTCGTTTCCCTGCTACCAATAACATTGCTGAGTACGAAGCTCTCCTAGTTGGATTAAAGCACGCCTACCTCTTGGACGCGCGCTATTTGAACATCATAGAAGACTCTCAGCTCGTTCTGTGGCAAGTTCTATCCACTTACCGTACTTGTGACCTGAAGCTTAAGCCATATCAGGATTTGGTCACTCTCTTGGCTAGGCAATTCCGCAAGCTGATCTACATCCATACTCCTCGATCTTAGAATATCCTTGCTGATGCGCTGGCATCGCTCGCTTCCTCTTTATCCTTCCCTCTCAATCAAAGCACTGAGACCATCATCGTCCAGAGATTGGATGCCCCTTCTCTTCAGGATCCTTGGTACGACAACCTTAGGAAAACTGTAGAGGCGAGGGCTGAGAAGGAAGATTTGAAGGAAGTATCTTTAACAGAGTTAGAAGATATCCTGGAAGAGGAAGAGTTGCCATGGTACCATGAAATCGAGCTATACTGCAGAGATGGATCGTTCCCAGAAGGGGCCAGTGCCGAGTAGCGTAAGGCTATTAGAAGAGCCGTCTCGAAGTACACTATCATTACTGGAGAGTTATACAGGCGCGCTCTCAATGGAATGCTCATGATATGTCTAGACGATGATGAAGCTTGGAAAGTGGCCGAGGCAGCCCATTTAAGTGAGTGTGTAGGTCATGTCAATGGCCAGGCTCTAGGGAAGAAAATCCTTAGGTAGGGTTACTATTAGCCCACTCTAGAGGAGGATTGCTCCCTCTATGTCCAGAGGTGTCTTAAATGTCAACTCCATGTTGATAAAATCCATGCCCCTGCTTCATCTCTTCATCCTCTCTCTGCTCCTTGGCCATTCTCCATGTGGGCTTTCGACATTGTTTGCCCGCTCAGTGATCCCAACTCTTAGACAAAGTAGAAATCCTTCATCCTTACCGCCACTGAGTACTTCACCAAGTGGGCCGAAGCGGAAGCATACGCAGAGATCAAGGCTACCACGGTGTGCCGCTTCATCATGAAGAATATCATCACGCGGTTCAGAGTCCCAAGCAGCATCGTCACCGACAACGGGTCCCAATTCATTTATCAAGTGCTCCAGGACCTTTGTAAGAAGTTTAATATTTCATTGCATCATTCATCTCCATATTATCCTCAAGGTAACGGCCAAACCGAAGCCACTAATAAAATCCTTCTCAAAATTATAAAGAAAACGTGTGAATCTCACAAAATCTCTGATTGGCCTGAACGATTAGTGGAAGCTCTATGGGCTTACCGCACCTCCGTCCGTACTCCTACGGGGCAAACCCCCTATGCTCTTACTTACGGGATGGAGGCGGTGCTCCCATATGAGATCTTGATCCCTTCCCTGAGAGTACAGCTCGATAAGGAACTTAATCTCGACGAACGTTGAGAGGCGTTGCTTGTCCAGCTGGAACTCTTGGATGAGAAGAGGATGAATGCGGTCGATCACGTGTCTGTTTATCAAAAGAGAGTTTCACGTTATTTTCAAAAGAAGGTAATCGAACGCAAATTTTAAATAGGTGATATGGTTTTAAAACGTAAATTCATTAGGTCCGGAGGTCCTAGGTCTAAATTGGAATCTAACTGGGAGGGGCCATTCGTCGTTAGAGAAGCTTATCTAGGGAACACATATCGCCTAGTCAACGCGGAAGGTGAGGAGATGTCTCACGCTTGGAATGGATTGTATCTTAAGCATTTTTTCCCTTAGAGTCGGGCTAATAAAGGCCAGGTAGCGAGGTGTTCCTTTCCTCGATCGTAAAGGAAGATTCCGAGCTTGGCACTCACACACTTCACGGCTTCCCTGGTTGGGTTTCCCCAGTTTTGTGTAAACACCGTTTCTCCTCTGGCCATGCTTGGGGGAAGTGAAAGTCCTTGTCCGTTTCTCTCTTCGGTTGAATCTAGGGGCAAGAGGCGAATAAGGGGGCGATGACTGATCTAGACACCCTGATGAAATGAGGTCTCAAATAGAGGCAGTCCATTATGACCTGATTCCACAAGAAGAAAAGTAACAATAACACTAAAGAAAAAAAGAAAAGAAACGGAGCAAAAACCAAAGCAAAGCCAAAAGCTCAAAAGCTCAAAGCTCAAAGTCCAAAAAGCTCCAAAAGTATAAGACTAGGCATGGCAAGAGTGACAGTATAGTTTCCCCGCTGGACGTTATGAGCCGAGTCATATGCATGCCTAGGGTGGATAAAGGTTTGATGACGGACACAAAGCCCCAGCGTAACAGACAAAATCTCTGAAGGGGTCGTCATGAGAAGGATTCAAGCCCTAAAAGCCTCTATACCAGGCCTAGGCTTACCTCTCGAATTCATTTTTCTTTTTCGGACTAGACCGTACCCTGGTATGGCCTCGGCATAAGCACCATCATACAGATTGGCCCCGGCCGGAGATTGTCACTTTAAAAGCACGCCAACCTTAGGAGGTTCCTAGTAGGACAGGTAGGGCTCTTGTTGCCGAGACGACATTAGCCTAAAAAAAACCCAAAAAAATCAGATATTTCAAAATCTAAAAAATCAGATATTTTAAAACTAAAAAATCAGATATTTCAAAATAAAGAAAATTAGATATTCCAAAACAAAAAAAATCAGATATTTCAAAATAAAAAAATCAGATATTTTAAAATCCAAAAAAATAGATATTTCAAAACCCAAAAAAAATTAGATATTTCAAAATCAAAAAAAATTAGATATTTTAAAACCCCCCAAAACCCCCCAAAAAAAATCAGATATTGCAAAATCTAAAAAATCAGATATTTCAAAACCCCCAAAAAGCAGATATTTCAAAATAAAAAAATCAGATATTTCGAAATCCAAAAACATACATTGCACCTATACATTTTCATTCCATTTCGCCTGTTTAATAAGGCTCCACCCCTTGACAAAATATCGAGGATTGGTCATTTCTAACTTGCTCCAGGCAAGGGGTTGAGCCTAAGAACGGATCTAACTTATTTAATTATCTTAGCGTATGCAGGAATAGGTCACAGATGCCCAGAATCTAAGGCTTACAGACTTCTTTGTTCTCTTCCCCTTGCGGTCTTATGTTAGACCGTTAAGCACTCTCTAACGGTCTAAAGATGACCGCTACCTCCACCCGAGAATCAAAACTCTCAGGTTTTTTCTGTCCCTGCACCTTGGCGGTCTATCGCTAACCGTTAGGGTCCTTCTAATGGTCTAAATGGCGACCGTATGCTTCACCCGAGAGCTAGAAAATGCAGAGTTTTCTAGCATCTCTCCCCTTGCGGTCTATCTCTAGACCGTTAGTACATCCTGGAGGTCTTTTGGTAGACCATTTGTCAAACAGAGGACTCTGCTCAACCTAAACATTTGTGCCAAGAAAGCCATTCCACGATAAAACTTGCAATCCAATCTATCTATTTATTATTTCAATGTTCACAATTCATCATTTTTCTTAATAAGTTCAAGTACATGATCAATAAAATTCAATTTACATTCAATTTCTCATCCGCACGGGGCCGGATCTTGCGTAATTCCTTCACATAAGATCAGTAATTCTCTTCATCCTCTGTCACTTTTTCCTGCAAGGCACAGACTCGGCTGATCTCCCACATGGTCAGAGCACTCCGGATCACCCGCTCGTCCTCCTCGATCCCAATTTTCCTAGCTTGAAGGGGAGGGTAGTCTGATAGTGCTGGAACCTTAGCTCGGGGAAGTCCAACTTGCATGTAGCACCGGTGTGGGTTGTAGATCGCCAAGGTAGTGTTCCCCACTAGCCGCAGGTCTAGGCCCGGTCGCCGGGGTAATCTGAGAGTAGTGCCCTGAAGAGCCCGGGGTTGCATCACGAACTTGTCAGTTGGCAAGGTGTTGAGGAAGAGGTGCCAATCATCCCGTGTTTTCTTGTTCGCGGTCCGGCATTCAACCTGTGAAGACAATCCAGATGCACCTCCTATAAAGAAGAGTGGGTGACTCCCGAATATGCGGCTAGCTGAAAGCACATCTTCCTTGGGTAGAAATTTGAGTCTAACCCCCATCCAACACTCAAGGATAATCATTGACCCAAAGAGGGGACCTCCTAAAGAAGCTGAACAGAGACCTTCATAGAAGCAAGAAAGGACAACTTGAGAGGTAGATAAACCCCGCCACAACCCACTAATGATGCTGAGGTTTTGGATGTCTAAGAGGTGATCGGTGGTAGAAAAGAGCAAGGCCCCGCACAAACAAATCGAGGTAGCTTTGGCTATGGCTTCATACCTCCCCCACTTGTTTTTGCAATGGGAAGTGATCCATTGAGCCATGGGTACCAAATGGATATGGTGGGAACTGATCATGGTTTTCACATCCTTTGGATTGTGTATAAAATCTCCCAAGATGAGTGATGGGTCTATAGGTTCAACCGTATGACACGCCAAGTCTTAATCTTCCACCTTAGTCTTAGGAAGGGCTAGGAAGGTCTCTACCTCTTCTATAAGGACAGTAGCTTCAAAGGTTGGGAATATGAAAGTGTGTGTTTGAGGATGACATAACTCCACTAGAGCTGAAATGTTAGGCCAATCTAATGAAATTTTCTAAAAATTCTTGGCTAAGACTACAAAAGGATGAAGGTGCCATGCCCTTAAGAGTGAGAGGACCTCTAAAGGAAGTTCTTTTATCATGGGAGCCACCCACTTCAAGCTAGAGTAGCATCTTGGACCAGGAAGGAGCTAGAAAAAGGAAGGAAAAGAGGAGAAAAAGAAGAAGAGGAGTGTCATGAGAAGAAACTTAAGGAAATTCATGAATTTTGAAATTGCCTTGAACTCACCTCTCTTGAAGAGCTTGTGCTCAGGTGCTTAGGGATGGAAGTCAGTCGCTGCAGCTCTCCATGCTCCTTCCTAGCCACCTTTGGCCCGGTGTAGACAACCTCTCCCATGGTGCTAGCTTCAAAGCTCCACTTCATGATGATTTGAGTGCTTTTTATGAAGTTTTCAAGAGCTTAAAGCAGAGATTTCTATGAGCTATGAATTCTAGGTCTATTCCTAGTTATAGGGCCCTAATTCTAGTCCTAATGCATTAGGATTGAGGCTAGGTGGCCACAATTTAAGTTAGGATAAGTCTCCATGCGGATTAGGTGCTTTTAGCCACGGGTTGGGACTCTCCCGGAGAGTCCCGCTCGGATTTGACTGAGTCTTCGCCCTTACGGTCTATCGCGCGACCACTACGCTCCCATAAGCGATCATCAGACGGCCGTTTTTTCCCTTCCTTCACCACCTTCTCTCCCTCTCACCAAACAGTCATGCCGCGACCGTTTGTCTCTCCTTGCAGTCTTTCATTAGACTGTTTTCAAGTTTCCTGTCCCATTTGATCATCTTTTCTCATCTTAAACATAAGTTCTCTCTCCCTCTCTATTGCTCTCTTTGTCAGTCCTAGAGGTCATTGTTAGTAAGTCAGCACTCGCATCCACACATTTTGCATTTGAAAAGACAAAAAAGATCACATTTTACTAATCAAAAGATCATGTAAACGCATGCATAAGTACAAGGTAGCTCTCAAGCAGGTCCCTCTCTTGGACCTCCAATGTCGTCGGTGCCCTCGTGCCGCTCTTCTGTCGGGTTCATGGCTGTGCTCCCCTCCTCGCGTCATCGTCGTCTCTCTCCCTCCTCGTTCCTCCGATGGCCGGAGAAGCCGGTAAGTAAGTCAGGGAACGCGCAGCTCCGCGCACCGCTCTGCGAGGTACTCCACTCGGGTCCTCGGCCCATCATCCTCACGGTCCTCTCTACAGCCCGCAACTCGATCCTCAAGTCATAGGCTTGGCGCCGAGCCTCCCTCACCTCGGTCCGGTAGCGCTCTAAGTCCGCTACTCCTATACAGAGTCGCTCCGTCTCTGCTCGGAGTCGCTCCGCCTCGGCTCGTGACTGCTCCGGCTCTACTCTGAGTCGCTTTGCCTCTGCTCGAGCATGCTCTGCCTCACTAAGTGTTGTGGTTAGCTCTCTTGCTTGCATAAACATTCATCATGTCAGTCATAGCATTTAGTCAAAGGAAATCGGTTGGTTTGCTTACTCTCTCTGCAAGAGTGGCCTCAGCCTCCTCGGCCCGAGCAACCGCCCGTGCGAAGTCGACATCCCGCTCAGCTCAGCCTCCCGTAGGTTGGGGAGAAGAGGATGGAGCGTCCGGTCCCTACCGTTGTGCTCCCTCGGCTCGCTGCATTTTAGAAATCAAAGTCAGTCAAGTGCATAAGCATTGCATATTAAGTCTAAGGTTTGAAACTCACCAGAAGCTCCAGCGCATGCTGGAACTCATCCCTCTGCTGCACAGTAGAGTGGAGGAGGCCATGGAGCTCCGCTATCTGTCCCTGGAGGTCTAGCTGCATGTAGCAAGTCAAGGGGTCAGTGCATTAGAAGTAATTAAGAGGCATAAGCTTAGAGAGTCACACCGGTCATCGGGCGCCGCGGAAAACCTGATCTCCGTATCTCCCGGCGTAGGCCTTCAGGTAGACCTCATCGCTGGTAGCTTGGGCCCGTACCACCCGACCCCTCCGCGTCCAGTCGTGCACCTGGTCGATCGCCCGAGTGACCCAGTCGATCTCACCGCTCAGTCCCTTCGAGGACCATCCTACGCGCTCGTCATCCCTCGCTGGGAACTCCACCTCTGGCTGGTGGACGTCCCTGGTCCTCATGATCAGGCGGTGATGGAGAGGCTCGATGATGTTCATTCAATGTAGCCACACGTCTCGTTCCGCGTAAGCCTGGGCTGCCTCCACCCAGGGCTGTCCCTCGTGACCCTCGTCACGGTACGGTATCCAGCGCACCAGAAAGGGCAATCAAGTCAAGTTAGTATTTATAAGAGCATTCAAGTGCATTTTAGAAGCCTTAAGTCTAGAAGCTTTCCGATGCATAAGGAAAAGTGTCCATGTCGTCCTGGATCACCCGTGCTAAGCGACGCAGCGACGCTGAACCGCCATCCATCGCCTCGCGATGGGGATCCAGTCTGGATGTACCTCGTTTCCCCGCCCAATGCTAGGGAGGTATAGGTAGCTCCAAAGCTGCATTAGTACAATGTCAGCATATAGCAAATCATAATCATAAGCATAAGTATTTTTAAGCAGAGCATTTTTTACTTGGAGCAAAGGCGAGAAGCCGCCGAGCATCATCTGCCGGTCGGTGGTGCTGAGTGAGTCAAAAAGGAACGCCAACGCAGCAGCACCCCAGGCGTACTCTCCGACTCCGTCTAGGTCCTGCAGTAGTGGGAGGAGCCTGTAGCTCACTCCGTCCGCCCTCGTCGCGAAGAGTACCTTCCCGAACATCAGCATCAGGAAGCGACGCAGGACGATGTCTCCCACCTGTCCCAGTCCTACAGCTACCCTCTCTCTGGCATTGTCCGTCAGTCATCCTAGGTGCTCCTTAGGTAGCTCCCCCAAGGCTATCGCCGCTCCTCTTAGCACCAGGCTCTCCTGGAGCGTCGCTCTTGCCAGCACGGTCGAATGGCGTCCCGGTCGTGTCAGCTCTAGGCCCAGCAGCTCCCTCGCCAACTCTCGGTAGTCGGCATGCGTAGTCCCCATCACCAGTGCTCCGTATACCCACAGCCTCGTGATCCTTGCCACATCCTCTAGCGTAGGGATCATATGTCCCCACAGGAACAAGAAGGCTCGGCTGATCGCATCCCCTCTCTCGTGTAGTGCGTATAGCAACGCCGTGTCGATCCTCATCACCTCCATCCCTAAGAACTCTACAAAGCCCATCGTCGCTAGTCTCTCTCTCTGGAAGTTCGGCAGCGCCAGATACACTGCTCGGACCTGCAGCCAGGAGATCCTGGTCCGTCTCTTTCCCTGCATACATTTAAACAATCAAAGTCAGTCATTTATAAGTCATGCATTGCATTGCATTTAAAACAAAATAAAAATGTATCACTTTGGTTTCCAAATGGTCGTCACTAGACCGTTTCGTCTTCCCTAACGGTCGTCCCTAGACCATTTTTCTTCCCTAGCGGTCGCTGGAAGGATCGCTAGGCACTCGGTGACGGGGCCGTGTTTGTCCCATTTCCCCAAGATTGAAAATGGCCCTAAAGGCCGTTACATTGCTTCTATGAGTCCCCAGACCCATTCCCTTCCTATTTTTACCCACATGCATCATCTAGAAAAATCAAAATTGGGTTTTTTAAGAAGTTGGCCTACCTCGGACGAACGCCTCCCGGCCGGCGGCTCCGGTGCCTCCTCCACCATGTGCCCTTCCTCCTCATCTCCAGGAGCTTCCCCAGGCCCTTCTGCCACCGTGGGAGACCCCTCCTCCATTGTTTGGACCGACGGCCCTTCGTCCCCGTCCGGTTGGTCTGCCGTTGCCGGAGGTGATCCCTCCTCCTCCAAGTGATGTAGGAACCTCCTCACCGCTATCCTCTTTCTCCCCATAGTCATAGACTCGTGAAGGCTCACGGTGGTCGCCGGTAGGGATCGCCGGAGTGAGGGTTGTGAAGGGTTGTTTGAGTGAGATTGATAGAATGAAATGTGAGAGAGGGAACGATCGTTTCTGTCCTTCTTTTTTTTGAAATCTCTCAGAGCCATACGGTCCATTGCCAGACTGTTAGGCCCTCTTTGCGGTCTTCATTCAGACCGTTTGTTATCTGGGTCACCCTCATCGAAGAATGTGAACCACCCTTCATCTAGCGGTCTATCTCTAGATCGTTAGGAGTCCCTTTGCGGTCTTTGACTAGATCGTTTGAGCTGGGGCATGTTGATGATTTGAAACGCTATATCCGCTTTGTTTTTGGCTCCATTTCTGAGTGGTTCATGTCTTATTTATACTTCATGCTCATTCTATGAATTTAATTGTTGATGGCTAACCCCTCTTATTGTCAAAATCATGAACACCATCATGTCACATTGTTCCTCGCCACGTAGGTAAGTCAGGTAAGTATCTCGATCCCTATTCCCTTAATGCATTACTATATGGTATCTATGATATATTACCTCGAGAACATGCTGGTCATTCATGTGTTCTGGGATCTGATGTTGCCCTTTAACAAAAATGATGATGATCTAGGCGCACATGTTTAATCATTGGATAGGCCATTAGGTTGGAAGAGTTGGGAGACGATGGTTCTATCTTGCACGCCGTGGTTGCAGATAGTATCTTGACCCTAATTTGTTCGGTCTAGCAATACTATTCTGAAGTATTTTTCTAGTTTATCCTTTCTTTGCATTTATTTTGATGATTTTCTTTATTTTAGCCCAGCATGCATCATACGCATCTTTGAGCATTCATGTGCCCTCATCTGTCTAAAGTGTCTCAGTAATGGTGGATAACTATGTATCCATGGTCTTGAGAAAGGAGAATCATTCCACTTTGAGTTGGAAGGTTTCCTTCAGTCTATTTGCTCGGTTTGGTTAGCTGAGGATTCATATCTGGAGTTTAGTTACTCGTCTCTTTACTTTTTTGTTTGCTCCGACCGCCTATCAGCTGTGCGTTCCAGTGAGGAGGTTGGTCGTGTTTTATTTTCCTTAGTTCCTCCAGACATGTGTCATTCGGTTTGGTCGTTCCTTGTTGTTGTGTCCCTATGTTTTGATGCTGACAAAAACTATAGTCATATATATACTCTTTTATATGTTCAATCAATGTGCTTAGTTCATAAAGAATCATGCATATGCTCTCATGTTTCTCCTTTTGTTGCTGAGAGGTTCAAGTTGCACAAAAAAATGAAAAGTCAATAATGAAAGCCAAAGTCAATGCACAGTCAACAAAAAAGTCAACATGGTAAGAGCAGTCAATGCCAGTCAACCAGAAAAGACAATAGTCTTGGTTGACTTGTCAAAGTTCCAGACAGTTCAAGCAGTCACTGCCACAAGGTCTAAGCACCTTCATGAAGGTCCGTGCATATAAGGAAGTAAGGTCAGTGCACCTCAGCTAATCACCCATATAAGGTCGGTGCACATTATGGTCTGCACAAACCAAGATCAGTGCATATGTGGAGCCAGCACTAGCCAAGGTCTGTGCACAAGGTCGGTGCACATCTGCCATAAGGTCGGTGCACCTTCCTGCCAGGACAAACCAAGGTCGATGCACATATGCAGCAAGGTCGGTGCATGTTCTGCCTTCAACGCATGCAAGGTCGGTGCAATCTGTTTGCTAGCACTGTACACAAGTCTGAGCATATGTGACTTTAAGGTCAGTGCTATTTTTGGTTCAATGTCACGAGGTCTGTGCACATATGAGAAGGTCTGAGCATATGTAACTTTCAAAGTAAGTGCAACAAGGTCTGAGCTCACAACAAGTCCAAGCATATGTGAAGCAAAGGTCTGAGCACGTTTGGCGTCAAGGTTCCAAGGTCGGTGCCGGTTTTTCCTTCAATGCACAAAGTCCGTGCACATTCTGCTTAAAGGTCGATGCACGTTCGACAAAGTATGTGCACATGAGACACACAATGTCTAAGCTCATGTGTTTACAAGGTCTGAGCTATCAAGTCTGTGCATGTCTTGTTTCAACGTTACAAGGTCTGAGCTAACAAGTCTGTGCACACTTGGCTTCAACGTCCAAAGGTCTGAGCATTCTTTAAGGAAAGGTCAGTGCAACCTTTACAATTCTATTGGTAAGATCGATGCTACTAGTCACCCATATAAGATCAGGTCGGTGCATAAGGTGTTTGATGTAATGCCTGAATGAATACTTGGTTGGCAGCAGCGCCACTCAAGTGAAATCGTGCGAACTCAAGACAGTCACATGGGTAATACGTTGATTGGTGCAGCTGGCAAGTGGCACGTGATCCCAGGTGAGTAGTGATGGGCACGTGATCCAAGGCAAGGAAGGCACACCATTTTTCAGAAGGTTCAGGCTAAGGAAGAAGCAAGTGTCAACTCTACGAGTCGACACTTTCTTACATGGCTGCTGTCTGCAGTGTAGATAGAAGTGCAAGCAAGAAGTGTTGACTCTAACAGTCGACACTTATCTCCAAGTCATGGCTTCTTGTAGCAGACAGAACATGGTGAAAACAGTGTCGACTCTAAGAGTCGACACTTCTTTTGGCGTACCCAAAACCAGGTTCTCATCTAGTTTGGGCGGTTCGATTCCATCACGTGGTATGGCTTAGGCGCACATCTCCAGGTCCCAATCTTTACAGAGGATGTTGGTTCGATGGTCCAAGGTTACAAAGCAATTTATGAAAAGTAAAATCAACCTTTTATGCTGGACCAATCATATGCAAGTAGAAGAAGCTTCTGTACGGTTCATTTCTTTTCTTGGGGAAGAAGACTCCTACGTGGATAGTATTGCCTAGTTTTCATTCGATGTACAATAGGAGGGCCGCGTACCTCATCTGCAAAGGGCCAATCAGTGGTCATTCTCTCTACGATCTAAATCCCCTTTAAAAGCTAATGGTTCTCCATTGGTGAAGAATGGACGAACACAGAAAGAGAAAAAGAGAAGACACGTTCGAAGAAGGAGGAGTTCGTCCAAAGAAAGAAGAGGAAGAAGGAGCTACTATTGCTGCCTTCGTAGTAAGAAGAAAGAAGAGGAAGAAGGAGCTGTTGCTGCTACCTACGTTGCAAGATAGAAGAGAAGGAAAATGAGAGGTCGCAAAGAAGAAGAGAGAGGGAGCTGTAGACGAAGCTGCAGATCTAGATATACAAATGGTCAGCGGTGCTTGCAAGAGAAGATAGAAGACGAAGGTGAACCTGCTGGGCTAGCAGGAACTGTGAAGAAAAAGCCTCAACCACTGAAGAATGAGTGAAGAGAGAAGCAGAGACATGGAAAAAGAATCTTGCCTGCTGCTGTAAGGAATCTGAGCATTGGTTCTTGGGTTTAGGAAGTTTTTCATTGAAGCTATTTTCTGTCATTTGTTGTCAAGCATATATGTTGTTTATTTTTTCACCTTTGAATGATGTATCCTTGTATGTGTATTGATGTGCAAGGTTTGCATAGGCTCGGAGCTGAGCAGTGTGTGGGTGTGTGTGTGTCGCTGGGTTTCAAACCCAAGACGTTTGGGGTTTATCCCTATGGTTGTGCAGGGTCAAACCTGCGTGTGTGTATTGCTGCGGAAGCAGCGTGTGTGGTATTGGGGCGTTGTCCCCATGCTGGTGTTCCAGCAGTGAAGCCTCACCGGGTTTTCGTGAGGGGTGGACGTAGGGTGCCCGTCGTGGTCCCGAACCACCTTAAAACCCGTGTGCCTTGTGGTTTGGATGGTGTGATTGTCTCCATATCTTCTACCCCATTCACAGGGATTTATATCAGTTTGCATATCCCATTTGTTTAAACTAATTTCATCATTGATTCATGATTCGTCATTACACACATCATCAATAGTAAGCTTTCCGCTATGTGAAATCTGATAAGATTTAAATTGGACATAGTTTTGTAAAGGGATCTATTCAACCCCCCCTTCTAGATCCTATTCCTTGCGCCTCGGGACCCAACAATTGGTATCAGAGCCGAGCTCTGCTGTCCCTAGATCTAACTATCTTCAGAGTGATCCGAGTGCAATTACAATCATGGACTTTTCTGTTGATCATATTTTGATGAGTTGCGTACTTGTTTTTGATGGAGATGACTTTGACTTATGGTTAGGAAAAATGTGTGGACTGATTAACTCTGTCAATCCTAAACTTTAAAAATTGATATATTATGGCCCTAACAAATTGCCTCTGGATGAGACCACATGGTCTGAAGAAGATGAGTTGAGAAACCATGAAAATGTTACAATTCTTAGTTTATTAAAGGCTGATGTGAATCCTGACACATTTTCATTTGTTTCATGTACAACGGCGAAGGAGATCATGGATGGATTGATGAAAGCTCAAGAGAAGGAAAAATAAAAATATTTATTGGCCGACGATGTTGATCAACAAAGTGACAAAATTGTAGAAGAGGTAAATTCCGATTCTGAAGACTTTACTCTTGATGAACTCATTGAGGCTTATGATGAAATGGAGAAATAATATAAGAAAATTAAGGCTGAAAACAAAAGACTGAAAAAGGAATCTGAAAACACCCTTCATGAAAATGGTTCTTGTGATAAATGTTCAAAGCTTGATAATTTGAATGAACAATTACTGCTTGATGTCGATTGTCCCAAAGAAACCATTGCATGTTTGAGAAATGAAAATGTTGCCCGTAAAAATAAAATAGATCAATTGGAGAAAACTGAAAAAGATCTAAGAAACAAAATGGAATCAAACTCTATTGATCATGATATTTGCAATGAATTGATTATGAATGATAAACTTGCAAATGAGAATGAAGAACTTAAGAAGGAAAACAGTGCTATGTTGATTCAGATATCTTTGCTTGAAGGCAGCATGAAGTGCCTTGAAAAAGAAAATGCATTATTAAAATCTGAAAATGAAAAATTGAAACACTTGAACGATTCTATGTCTGAAAGATTGTTAAATCTTGAAAAAGGGAAATCTGTGATTGTTGATGAATCTGAAAAAGTACATGTGCTTGAACAAGAAATTAAGAGCTATAAAACTACAAATAGAGTATTGAATGAAAGTGTTGTTTACAGTGACAAGAAATAGCTAGTTATAAGCTGCACATTGCTTCACTCGATTCTGAAATTGAGGATTTGAGAGAATCATTGTCCAAATTTGTGGATGGGTAAGAAAATCTTGACAAACTGTTAGGAGCAAAAGTTAATATCATGAAAGAGGGGTTGGGATACAATCCGGTGAATAAAGAATCTTTTGAAAATAAATTGACAACATCTTTTGTCAAAGCATCCAATGTAGCCACCACCTCAAAGGATAAATAGCCCACTGTCAAGAGAACTCAGAAGCAAACTGAAAAAGTGATAAAAAATGATCACATGCAAAAAGGGCAAGAAACACTCATGCTAGAATTGTGCATGCTATACACAACTTGAACACAAATAAACATGCACACAAAATAAAAATGTCATGTTATTATTTTCATAAATTTGGTCATTTGATGCATGAGTGTAGATTGATGGAACAAGATGATTTAAATACATGTGCAAAGAATGCCAGTAATTCTCATAATAGGAATCATGTTTTTAAGCAAAAGAGAATTCACTATTTTTGTTGGGGCAAATTAGGCCACCTTGCTGCTCACTGTTGGCATGGTCAAGAGAGAAGATTTAATTCTAAACATGTCAATCTCCCTGCAAATCAAAATATTTTTGATAGAAATAAATCTATTTTTAAAGTAAAAACTTTTGCATGCTTCAACTGTAGTAAGCTAGGCCATAGGGCTAATGATTGCTGGTCGACCTTTAAAAGAAGAACATCATTCTCTTGTTTCAATTGTGGTAAACATGGCAATACAGTCAATGACTGTTGGCATGTTAAAGAAAAGAAAGTGTTTCACATGAAATATGATAACATGGTTGCTTATGGTCAGAAATTCCATGCTCATGTTGATATGCATAAGAGGAACACAAAACCTACTGTCTCATGTCATTATTGTCGGGAAGTTGGACATTCTATGAATGATTATTCTCTAATGATGTCTGATGATGTGAAGGCCCAAAAGTTGTGGAGAGCATCCTTCAGAGATGCCACTAACACTACAGGACCCAAGAAATCTTGGGTACCTAAAATTACAAAATGAGATCTTTGTTTTGCAGGAGTGCCTTGGGAGCTAAAGAATTAAAGGGGTTCAATAAACCAAGGCACCCAAGTGTGGTAAAACCCCATTTCTGATTTTTTACTGGTTTAGTCATTTGAGTCTTCTAAATTCTATTTAAATAGCTGCATATCATGTTTGGTCTATTGCATACATGTCCTCATCTGCATCTAATATGAGCATTCATGTCTCTTAATGCATATACTGAGTTGTCTGTAAATATGGAACTGAAAATAAATTGCACTTCAAAAATTCTGAATTGACTGAATTTGATGCCTGCATGTTGTCTCATGAATGACCCAGTGGTATATCAAATGGTATAGTGCCAAAGGGCAGATGAAGTCTGTCTGAAAGATCTAACCATGTGTGAGGTGGTCTTTAGACCAAGTCCTCCGCCAAGTACCATGGGTCAAGTTGCATGTTAGAGCAGTCTAGATTTTCATGAGTCACTTAAATTTTAGTCATACAGTGCATAAAGTCAAGGGGAGTCTATCAAAGGAAATTCTACAATTCATGCATATTTGTTTAGACTAAGCTCCCTGCATGGTCTTCAAGTCATATGTGGTGGTTCAATGCACATACATTGGGGGAGCTTTTAACTAAACTACCCGCATTTAATCTTTAAGGAAGAACATTTGTATCCTCAAGTCAAATCCTCTAAAAATAAGGTTCTGAGATGGTTCTAAAAAAGTCACATACAGTGATTTGTTTTGTTTTGATCTAACTCACTGCTCAGTTGTGAACTGCATGCTTATTTCATGGATGCTTTTGATTGTGAGTTGCTGAAGAATTTTGCTCTTATCAAATTCTGTGTGCAAGTTTTCTGAATATCCCTTCAGACCTTGATCTGTTTTGACTTAAAAATTGTGAGTCTATGACTTGCTTTCTGAATGCTTTCTTGTGTAATATTTCATGATATTCAGGTCACTAGGTATGTGAATCACACTCTTGCAATCCTGCACTGCACTCTCATGTAGGTCATAGGTTGCATACATTTTGTAAATTACATATCATATATATTCATGATGAAAATTTAATAAGATTGTTTGCTATGCATGCACTAGAAGTCTAGTCATACATTGCATTTAGTTAGGGGGAGTCAATGCAATTATTGGTGAGCTCATGCATACACATAGGGGGAGCAAAGATTAAATTTGATTAGAAACAATGAGAAATCTACACCCCAACAATTGATAATTGGTTTTGAAACTCCTCTCAATTCTCTTCATCTAATGAGGGGGAGTTTGTCTGACATATAAATGCTTAATCTTATGCTTGATGCCATTATCATACATTTCAACCAGTAACCTTGGAAATATTTCATCCCACTTGTTTGTGTTCACTCCTCCAATAATCATGGAACCATCCTCTAGCTACTTCTTTTGCTGAACTTTCCTAAATTTTTTTTGGTTATGTTAACTCTATACCTGACCACTTGATTGTCTTCACTGCTCTTGTTTGTCACCTATCTTCAAGAACTCTCAAAATTCAAAAGGATTCCAATCTATGTACGATGATCATAAAATCTGAACATGTAATATCCTGGACCTTTCGGTTCCTTCTTCGTGGGTCCGGGATCTGGTTTCTCAGAGTGTCTGGCTTCGTTTTGTCTGAAATTTTATTTCAGACATCTTTCGTGTTCGGATCGGCGTGATCCGGAGTTGTTTCGGAGGCCCGGAAGCGTTCCGCGGCTTTTCCGCGTGTGTTTTCCGATTTCCGGTGTGTTTCGGTAATTCCTTCGAAACCTCGCTGCGGGTGAACCATGTCGTTCACCTGGGCACGAGTGGTACCTTTGCAATCGGTGCATTCTGAGGATCCCGGAAATATAATTTTTGATTTTTTGGTATTTTCTGGAATTTTTGGATTTTCTATAAATACCCAACCCCTTTTTCTCTCTCCCCCACCTTTTCTTCTTCTTCTTCCTCCTTCTTCTTCCTCCCACCGTGAGCATCCCCTCCTCCTCTCTCTCCCATTCGATCGCGGCGGGCCTCTCTCTGGCTGCAGACGACGGGATCCTCAGAATTTGAGAGGGGGAGGTAGGGGACGAATTTCTATGCTCATCCCATCCTCCCCCGCGTTTTGTAGGCCGAATGGGAGCCGAGAGGGGTGTCTTTGAGCGGGTTTGGGCAAAAGCATGATTTTGGGAGAGTTTGCCCGATCTATGGTTTTAGGCCATGATTTTGCGTTTTGGTGGCTTAGAAGCATGCTAGGGGTCCCCAGGGGTCTTCCCCTTTGATTTCCCCCTCTCCTATGGAGGCATGGGGGCGTGGTTAGAATTTTTAGGCGTTTCCCACCGTTTCACCCTCGGGCTGGTGTGACGGTCCTTCCAGTGACCGTCACACTATGTAACGCGCTCAGATGGGTGCGTTACAGCCCTGAGTGCAGCCAAGTGGGGTCTGTGGGCCGTGACGGTCCCACGATAGACCGCCATAGTGCTGTGACGCACTTAGGTTGGACCGTCAGGGGCGTTCAACCGTTGGCTGCCGACTGTTACTTTTTGACCGTTGGGGGTCAAGGCATGTGACGCACCTGGCTTGGCGCGTCACAGCCATGTGATGCCCCTATGTGGGTGCGTTAGAGCAGACGCATTCCCACGTTGTGACGCATCAGGGTTGGTCCGTTACACGCTGTGACGCACCGAGTGGCACGCGTCACAGCTGTTCTCCGTTGTCTTGTGACGCACCAGGGTAGGCGCGTCACAGACTGTAACGCACCATGGTAGGTGCGTTGCGCCCCGTTTTGCACCGAGCGTGTGACGCACCTGCGGTGGGCCGTCAAGTGGCTGTGACGGTCCGGCCAAGACCGTCAGGTGACTGTGACAGGTCTGGGGTAGACCGTCAGGCTCTGGGTTGTCCCGGGTGGTTTGCAACCCCGCTTCTATTCTGACCGTGGTCACCGTGCGACGGTACTGGTACGTGGGGCGGTCCCCGTATGTTGTCGGATGCGGACGTTGTTTTCTGTTGACTTGAGAGTCTACTCCTTCAGTGACCCTCCACTAGTCGTAGCATACTTACACGCATGTGGTCCCACCAGGGAGTGGTGGAGGGACTACCCTGAGGACGGTTTTGGACTGGTTTTCGTCGGGCCCCTCGTCATTAGCTAGAGTCCGGGTACGGGGGAAAAGGGATCAGAGGGCCAGTCCTAGGACGCATGGTCTGTGTGTGCACACGTAGTTGGGGGCGGTTGGACCCACGCCGAAGGGCGTGACCCCAGCTAGTCGCTCATTGTGGTTCTTGTTTGCTGTCCGTGCCTCTGGTAGGAGCTACCACGTTAGGCAGTTCACCTGCGGTGCGGTGTAAGACGTCAGGGGACACTACCGACTGTGCTTCAAGCGGGAGGTACTCCTGTCGATTCGGGAGTGGCAGACTGTCAGTATTGTGACTTCAACCTTCGGGTTTTGTCGTGCTGGCCGTGGTGTTCCGGTCGTTTCACCGTGGCACGTGTGTCAGTTTTCGTGCCATGAAACCGGTGTTTTGTAGATGGCAGGGCTTCCCTTTCCGAGGTACTCGCTTACTGCTAGCGTAGCGGATTCTCCGTGTGCGAGGTAGGGTTCGAGTGATCCCTATTGAGTCTTGTTTTGAGACTCATTCCCTGCGTGTTTTCACCGTGTTTCAGGCGAGGCGCGGCTTCAGGGGAGTGCGTCTGAGGCTCAGCGTGGTTCGGGTGCCTAGCGTTAGTGCCAGAGGTCAGAGCCGGGGTATGCCCCGTGTAGCTGTGCTTTTCTTTCTTGTCTCTATACTAGTTGTGGTCTACTATTGTTATTTTATTATTATCTTGTGGACCATGTATTAAATAAAATGTTGTTTATTTTCTGATTAATTATATTAACTATTTAATGTTTGTAATTATTTATGATATTTGTGTAGTTTCCACACCATCCTTTTAACCCTTCCGAGTCTTCGGACTCGTGGCTGGCTGTACGAGTCTCGGGTTATCGGGCCTTCCCGGTAATTAGATTCTCGGGTCGTTACAGCTGGTATCAGAGCGCGGTTGTGGAGCTATATGAGAATAATAGGTAATTGTAGTGGTCCACTTGTCCACAGCAATGATGTACAGTTGACACTGGCATCGGGCATTTTTCTTGACCTTGTTGTTTCCGTGTTTTCTATCTTTTGCTTCAGGAGCGAGCATGGCGCCGAGGCAGAGCACTCGCTCTCAGCAGGGGCAGTCGGCTGGAGGTCAGGAGATCCAGCAGGAGGTTCAGCAGGAGCAAGATGTTGTGCCCCTGGCCCCTGTGGTTTGTGATTTTGGTGATTGGCTTTAGGGGTTTGTGATGATTGGTTTTAATGTGACTTAGTCACTGTGAGTCACCATGCATTGATGTTCTGTTTTGATGATTGATTTGGTTTTGATGATTGGTGTTTGATGTGAGTCACTGTGAGTCATCTTGCTAAAATGTTCATTCAGGCTTTCATATGTTCAGTCAGTTTATTTGCTTACACTGTGAATCATTGCAAGTGAAGTTTCAGACTGTTATCTGCTGCATAAAGCTTTCATATGCATTTACAGAGTCTATACATTGATTGGCAGTAAGTCTGTACATTGAGCGTCTCATGGAAGTCCATACATTGGACTGTTACTCACATCGCCTTCAGGCCTCCAAGTCTATACACTGGAGTCGTCAGCTGTGAGGACAGCAAGTCTGTACACTGGCCTTCTTTCATGTTAAACTACAAGTCTACACATTCAACAGTGGTCTTCCAAGTCTGTACAGCGTGAAGTCTACACTTTGGCACTGTAGCTCGCTCGTGCAAATCTATACATTAGACTGTTCTTCAAAGTCTGTACATCAGACTGTACATCATCTTCGTGCTGTTTCTATATTTGAGTCTTCGTGTTGTTTTCCCTCACTAACACGAAAAGATCTCGTGTCGTCTGAGCGTACAACACTTCGTGTTGATTTCCATGCTTAACAGGAAAACTTGTATGAGGTAATACTTCGTGTTGTTCTATCCTTGTCTTCTATGTCTTCGAGTCCTAGTCTCGGTTGTTTAACTTCGTGTCATGTTTCTGAAGCAGCTCGAATAGTTCTGACGAACTCCGAGTCGTTTCTCTGTGAACCTCGTGTCGCTTCTCTCTGTCCTTTAGTTGCTCATCTCGTGTTATCTTTTATGTCTGCTTATTTAATTTCGTGTCCTTCTCGCCTTGACCACACTCCGTGTCAATTCTTTGTTATTTCCGTGTTCGTGTTGTTCTTCCTATACCTCGTGTCCTTTTATTTTTGTAACCACACTTCGTGTCGGTTTCTATTTTTTCGTCCTTGAGTTGTTGTCAGCCCGTGTCGTTTCACCTCGTGCTACTCTCACTAACTTCGTGTCGTGTTCCTTGTTGTGTCTTCGTGTCATTTACTATATTTCCTCGAGTCGTTTCTCTTCTAAATTTCACTGCTTCATCACGTGTCGTGATAGCCGTGTCTGACTTCGTGTCTTCGTGTTGTTTTTGTCTTCGTGTCCTCGTGTTGTTTTTGCATTCGTGTCTCCGTGTTGTTACAGTGACACTTCGTGTCGTTCTCGTTTTACTTCGTGCTGTTTTTTTTATCTTACCTCGTGTCATGCTCTCCCTGTCTCGTACTGTAGTAATCTTGTCTACTTCGTGTCGTCCTTTTTCTACTTTGTGATGTTCTCCTTCTACTTCGTGTTGTTTTCTTTCTACTTCGTGTCGTTCTCTTAGTAGTGTTTGTTTTGTCACCACTGTATCTCGTGTCGTTCTCTGTTTAGTGCACCTCTTGTCGTGTCCACATACCTCATGCAGTTCTAGTTCTTATGGCACTCAAGGTTAATGGTTTTTATCTCTTTGCAGGTCTGAGGAAGAACATTCATCGGTGTCTAGCTGCACATGATCCGATACTGAAGGAACAAATACGAAAAGGGCACGTGGCAGGAAGATTCTGGATCGAGCGTGGGAGGCACACGCGTTTTGTGCCCTATCCACCTGCTGTTGCTGCTATAAATAGAACCCTTCGTCCTCAGATGAAGGCGATCGAAAAAAAGAAGCCTGAAGAGCAGAAATCCCTTCGATCCAGAAAAAGAAAAAGAAGAAAAAGTGAAGAAGAGCAGAAGGAGAAGAAGAGAAAGAGAGAGATAGAAGTGTGAGCCGAAGAGTATAGAGGAGCAGAGATCGAGAGAGTGAAAGAGAAGAAGAAGAAGAGAAGAGAAGAGGAAGAAAAGCTTACCTAAAGATCTGTCTACTGGACCGTGGATCAAATCCAGGCCAGTCAGCTCCGTTGAGAGCCACATTGTGCATTTCATTTTTTCAGCTTTCTGTTTGCTGAAGTTATTTTCGTTTATTGTTTTCCTTTGTTTTCTGGTTTGCTGGTGACTGGAAGTCACCGGTTGGTTCCCTCCGGTTTGGAGGAAGGGAGGATTGATCCTCCAGTTCTGGTCTTGTGGTTGCAAGACTAGGTGTTCCCTCCTGGTCTGGAGAAAGAGAGACTTTGGTCTCTAGTTTACAAGTGGCTGGGAGTCACTTGGGGTGTTCCCTCCGGTCTGGAGAAAGAGAGACTTGCGTCTCTGGTTTGCTAGTGACTGGTGTCACTAGTGGTTCCCTCCGGTTGGGAGGAAGAGGGGAGGTTGTTCCCCTGGTCAAGCTGTGTGGCAGCACCTGTTGCAGACTGAGTCTGCTGTTTCTAGCGTGAGCTAGTGGAAGCCACACTCGGGTTGAGTGTGGGGTGGATGTAGGTCTGCTGGACCGAACCACCTAAAAATCTACTGTGCAGTGGTTTGTTTTGTGCGTTCGCTCCTTGCCTCCTACCTCCCATTCACAGGTTATGCATGCTGGTTAGCTGTGTTATCTTGGATTGTTTATATTGTTCCTATCAGCAGTAACCTTGAGCATTGCACTTTGCTAAGTGTGTTTGGGTTGCACTGTTCTGTCTGCATTTCTAGTTTGATCAGGTGGCTGCATTGTTGCAGTCCAACTGTTTGATCAATTGGTTGATTATTATCTTATCTCGGAAAGCTCATTGTCCCTATTCCGCATATCCGAACTTTAGAGTCTTTAATTTAGGCCATAATTTTTAGAGGGATACATTGACCCCCCTCTGTATCCGGGCCTAGCACCCTAACACAAGAGGAGCAGAGTAGAGTGCCACTTGCGGCCACCGGGGGCAGAGGATTTCTTTCGTGGCATGTACCAGATTATGTCGCAGTAGTTCGGCGAAGAAGCTGGTGAGGGCTCGTCGACCAGGGGTGGGCCAGGCCGAGCAGTGAGAGATTTCTTGCAGTTTCATCCACCTTACTATGGCTGTCAGCCAGACCCTGATTTAGCTCGGGATTGGCTCGATGAGATGGAGCGGGTGTTCAGTTCCGCGCGATGCACTGCAGAGGACAGGGTGATGTTGGCCTATAGCCAGTTGCAGGGTACGGCTCGAGCATGGTGGTCTTCCGAGTGGAAGACATCTTTTCAGTCACGTCCCCTTTAGCAGATTCCGTGGGGCGACTTTGTCAGTGCTTTCGAGCGTACCTACTGTCCAGAGTTTATTGCTACGCAGCGGATGCGTGAGTTTCTGGAACTGGTCCAGGGCGACATATCCGTGTTGCAGTACATGGCCCGATTTGTTGAGCTGGGTCGGTATGCACCCCATATCATGGAGCATGAGAGGGTGAAGACCGCACAGTTCGTACAGGGCTTGAGGCAGGAGTTGAGACACCATTTGATCGCGAACGCTGCCACTGATATGGAGACAGCGTCTCGTGTCGCAGCTTCCTTGGAGATGGATATGCAGAGGACTCGAGGACCGATTAGCCAGGGGCAGTCTTTGTCAGGTCGCAGCCAGCCGTCGGCTACCCAGCAGCAGGGTTCCTTCCAGCATGTGTCGGGTGGTGCAGGAGCACCGGCGCCGACAGCGTCAATGACAGGATCGGTGTCTTTTGGCACGAAGGTCAAGAAATTCTTCGGGAAGAGTTTTCGAAAGAAGAAGAAGGGAGGCCGTGAGCAGCAGGCTTCATCGGGCAGTGTACAGCAGCCGGTTCCTTTTCCACGTCAGGGATCAGTCGGTGGATCGCGATGACCGTGCCCACGGTGTAGCGAGTTCCATCCAGGCAGGCAGTGCACGGCGCCGATAGTTTATTTTCGGTGTGATCAGCCAGGGCATATGGCACGTGACTATCCTCAGAGACAGCAGTAGCAGTTTCCTTAGCAGCAGCAGGTTACCCAGCAGCAGAGGCCACAGCAGCAGCAGCAGAGACAGTATCCGCCGCTACCCACATCAGCGAGTGTGGGAGGCAGGCAGAGAGCTCGAGGCCAGATTACACATATGACTAGGGCAGAAGCAGTGGTGTCGCAGCTCGTGGAAGGTACCGTTCAGATTTTGGGTTATGCGGCTTGGGTTTTGTTTGATTCTGGTGCGTCTCATTTGTTTATTTCGAAGGATTTCACGCTAAGTATCGAGGAGCTGGTGACCCAGTTGTCCTGCGATTTGGCAGTGGAGTTGCCCTCGGGTGATTTTATGATCACTCCGTATTGTTTCGATGAGGTTCCAGTGTGGGTGGAAGGGCGGAGTTTGTCGGCTAGGCTCTATGCATTGCGGCTTCAGGACTTTGATGTGATTTTGGGCATGGATTGGCTCGAGGCACATCATGCGTTGGTGGATTGCGGCTCGAAGATGGTTTATTTTCGGTGACTTCATGGACCCACCTTCTATTTCCAAGGTATCAGGTCTTCCTCTCCCCGTTTCCTTATTTCGGCGATTCAAGCTCGTCGTTTGCTTGATGCGGGTTGTAGGGGTTTTCTCGCTTCTGTGGTCTTGGTAGACCAGCCGTGTTCGGATGTCGAGGACATTCCGGTGGTGTGCGAGTTTCCCGATATTTTTTTGGAGGACTTACCTGGATTACCTCCCCTGCGGGAGATCGATTTCGTTATCGATGTTGTGCCGGGTACGGGACCTTTGGTGAAGGCTCCCTACCGTATGGCCCCCGTAAAGTTGAGGGAGTTGCGGGCGCAGTTGCAGGAGTTGCTGGCCAAGGGGTACATTCATCCTAGCTTTCCCCCTTGGGGTGCGCCAGTGTTGTTCGTGAAGAAGAAGGACGGTAGCTTGCGGTTGTGCATTGACTACCGGCAGCTGAATGAGGTGACCATTAAGAACAAGTATCCGTTGCCGTAGATTGATGATTTGTTCGACCAGCTTCAGTCTGCTCGAGTGTTCTCACGGATTGATTTGCGGTCTGGTTACTATCAGCTGAGGATTCGCGAGTTCGATGTGGAGAAGACTGCGTTTAGCTCGAGGTATGGGCATTATGATTTTCTGGTGATGCCGTTTGGGCTCACCAATGCCCCTGCAGCCTTCATGGACTTGATGCAGAGGGTGTTTCATCCGTACTTGGACCAATTCATGGTCGTATTAGTAGACGACATCCTTGTTTATTCGCGGTCTACTGAGGAGCACGCGTACCATTTGGGTGTGGTGCTGCAGCCGTTGCGAGATCACCAGTTACATGAGAAGCTCATCAAGTGCGAGTTCTGGCTTCGTGAGGTGCACTTTTTAGGATACATGATTTCTGGTGATGGCATTTCCGTGGACCCCGCCAAGGTCGAGGCAGTAATGCAGTGGCAGAGGCCGATGACGGAGATCCAGAGTTTCTTGGGGCTTGCGGCTATTATCGTCGGTTTATCCAGGATTTTTCTCGCGTTGTCGCCCAATGACCAGACTTACGTGGAAGGAGGTGCCTTTCGTCTACACTGATGAGTGTGAGCAGAGTTTTAGGGAACTGAAGAGATTGCTCACCTCCGCTCCGGTGTTGGTTTTATCTTCTGGATCTGGAGGTTTTGTGGTGTGTACAGATGCTTCCGGGGTCAGACTGGGTGCTGTGTTGATGCAGCATGGTATAGTGGTGGCTTATGCATCTCGGTAGCTGAAGCCCCATGAGGAGAACTACCCTACCCATGACTTGGAGTTGGCAGCTGTGATCTTCGAGCTGAAGATCTGGAGGCATTATCTGTACGGCGAGAGGTTTGAGGTGTTCACTAACCATCAGAGTTTGAGGTATGTGTTCATGCAAAGGGACCTTAACCTTAGGCAGAGGCGTTGGATGGAGTTTATGAAGGATTATGAATTCACCCTGTCTTATCAGCCGGGCAGGATGAATGTCGTCGCCGATGCTTTGAGTCGGAAGGTTGCGGTCAGTGCCTTGATGTTGAGGAAGTGGAGGCTCTGGGAACAAGTGCCCGAAGTGTCATTCAGGATCAAGATTCCCCAGGAGCCAGGGTTAGCGGTGCTCTCGAGTCTGACTGTCACGCCTGCTATCCGCCGTTAGGTGACAGAGGCTCAGCATGCGGACCCTGAGTTGCCCCGGATTTTGGCCTTGGCTGATGTGGAGCTCGGCGAGGACGGTGCTGCGAGATTTCGTGGTAGGCTATACGTCCCAGCCGATGAGCAGGTTCGTCGTGTGGTGTCATGCGAGGCTCATGGGAGCAGGTACACCATACACCCAAGTGCGACGAAGATGTATCGGAACTTGCGGAGACAGTTCTGGTGGCTTGGCATGAAGAGAGATGTTGCCGAATTTGTGGCCAGGTGCCTGACCTATCAGCAGGTGAAGGCAGAGCATCAGCGACCGGGAGGTACTCTCCAGCCCTTGGATGTTCCCGCGTGGAAATGGGACCACGTGACCATGGATTTTGTGGTGGGATTGCCGAGGACTCTGAGCGGTCAGGACAGTATTTGGTTGCTGGTGGATAGGCTGACGAAGGTGACTCGGTTATTACCGGTCAAAGTCAACTGGAGTGTGCCCAAGTTGGCTCGTCTTTATGTGGATCGGATCGTTCCGTTGCATGGAATTCCCATCTCCATTGTGTCGGATCGGGATCCGCGCTTAACTTCTGGATTCTAGAGGAGTTTCCAGCGAGCTCTTGGCACGGAGTTGGCTTTTAGCTCGGCGTATCATCCTCAATCAGATGGTCAGTCAGAGAGGACCATCCAGGCTTTGGAGGATATGTTGAGATCCTACTGCCTGGAGTGGCAGGGGAGTTGGATTCACCATCTACCATTGGTGGAGTTTGCCTACAACAACAGCTATCATTTGAGCATCGGCATGGCTCCTTATGAGGTGTTGTATGGGCGTCCGTGTCAGACTCCACTCGATTGGTTCGAGGTTGGTGAGCGTGTTTTGACAGGACCGGAGTTGGTGCAGCAGTGTGTGAACGTTGTGCACTTGGTTCATCAGAACATGTTGGCGGCCCAGTGTCGGCAGAAGAGCTATGTTGATCGTAGGCGGTAGCCTCTCACGTTTGCCATTGGCGATCGTGTGTTTTTGAGAGTTTCTCCGATGAAGGGGGTGATGCATTTTGGACGACGTGAGAAGCTGAGTCCCCGTTATGTCGGTCCTTTCCTTATTATGGAGCGCATCGGTGAGGTCGCCTAATGGCTGCAGTTACCTCCTGAGTTGCCGTCGGTGCATGACGTGTTTCACGTCTCGATGTTGCAGAAGTATATGCCCGACGACTCTCATGTGCTTGAGGATTCTGTTTGGCCAGAAGTGACTTCAGATCTTTCTCTCCCAGAGTTTCCCGTCGCGTTGAGGATAGGCGAGAGTAGCGCCTGCGGAACAAGGTCATCCCCATGGTCAAGGTGGTGTGGCAGCGGCACACTGGTGGTGAGACATCTTGGGAGCGTGAGGATGAGATGCGTCAGCAATTCCCTTACCTGTTTGAGTAAGTCTTCCTCTTCTTTCCCCTTGGGTTGTTCTCAATTTCGACGACGAAATTCCTTAAGGGGGGAGGGCTGTAATATCCCAGACCTTTCGGATCCTTCTTCGTGGGTCCCAGATCTAGTTTCTCGGAGTGTCTGGTTCCGTTGTGTTTGAAATTTCGTTTCGGACATCTTTCGTGTTCGGATCAGCATGATCCGGAGTTGTTTCGGAGGCCCGGAAGCATTCCGTGACTTTTTCGCGCGTGTTTTCCGATTTCCGGTATGCGTTTCGGTAATTCCTTCGGAACCTCGCTGCAGGTGAACCGGGACGTTCACCTGGGCTCAAGTGATACCGTTGCGATCGGTGCGTTCCAAGGATCTCGGAAATGTAATTTTTGATTTTTTGGTATTTTTCAGAATTTCTGGCTTTGCTATAAATACCCAACCCCTTTTTCTCTCTCCCCCACCTTTTCTTCTTCTTCTTCCTCCTTCTTCTTCCTCCCACCGTGAGCATCCCCTCCTCCTCTCTCTCCCATTCGATCACGGCGGGTCTCTCTCTCGCTCCAGACGGCGGCGGGGCGACGGCGCAGTTGCGTGGGCGGCGGCGAGGCGAGCTCGTGGCGTGCGGTGTTCGTGGGAAGCGTGGAGGAACGAGGGTTCTTAAAGCATTCTTCATGGTTGGAACTTGATTCGGAGGAGCTTTCTCTCCATTGAGGTAGGGGGACGAATCACTATGCTCATCCCATCCTCCCCCGCGTTTTGTAGGCCGAATGGGAGCCGAGAGGGGTGTCTTTGAGCGGGTTTGGGCAAAAGCATGATTTTGGGAGAGTTTACCCGATCTATGGTTTTAGGCCATGATTTCATGTTTTGGTGGCTTAGAAGCATGCTCGGGGTCCTCAGGGGTCTTCCCCTTTGATTTCCCCCTCTCCTATGGAGGCATGGGGGCGTGGTTGGAATTTTTGGGCGTTTCTCGCCGTTTCGGCCTCTGGCGGGTGTGACGGTCCTTCCAGTGACCATCACACTATGTAACGCGCCCAGATGGGTGCGTTACAGCCCTGAGTGCAGCCAAGTGGGGTCTGTGGGCCGTGACGGTCCCACGATAGACCGCCACACTGCTGTGACGCACCTAGGTTGGACCGTCAGGGGCGTTCGACCGTTGGCTGCCGACCGTTGGTTTTTGACCGTTGGGGGTCAAGGCATGTGACGCACCTGGCTTGGCACGTCATAGCCATGTGACGCCCCTATGTGGGTGCGTTAGAGCAGACGCATTCCCACGTTGTGACGCACCAGGGTTGGTCCGTTACACGCTGTGACGCACCGAGTGGCACGCGTCACAGCTGTTCTCCGTTGTCTTGTGACTCACCAGGGTAGGCGCGTCACAGACTGTAACGCACCATGGTAGGTGTGTTACGCCCTGTTTTACACCGAGCGTGTGACGCGCTTGCGGTGGGTCGTCAGGTGGCTGTGACGGTCCGGCCTAGACCGTCAGGTGACTATGACGCGTCTAGGGTAGACCGTCAGGCTCTGGGTTGCCCCGGGTGGTTTGCAACCCCATTTCTGTTCCGACCGTGGTCACTGTGCAACGGTGCTGGTACGTGGGGCGGTCCCCATACTTCGTCAGAGGTGGACGTTGTTTTTCGTTGACTTGAGAGTCTACTTCGTTAGTGACCCTCCACTAGTCGTAGCCTGCTTACACGCGTGTGGTCCCACCAGGGAGTGGTGGAGAGGCTACCCTGAGGACGGTTTTGGACTGGTTTCCGTCGGGCCCCTCGTCGTTAGCCAGAGTCCGGCTACGGGGGAAAATCGGTCAGAGGGCCAGACCTAGGACCCATGGTCTGTGTATGCACACGTAGTTGGGGGCGGTTGGACCCACGCCGACGGGCGTGACCCCAGCTAGTCGCTCTTTGTGGTTCTTGTTCGGTGTCTGTGCCTCTGGTAGGAGCTACCACGTTAGGCAGTTCACCTGCGGTGCGGTGTAAGACGTCAGGGGATGCTACCGACTGTGCTTCTAGTGGGAGGTACTCCTGTCGAGTCGGGAGTGGCAGACTGTCAGTCTTGTGACTTCGACCTTCTAGTTTTGTCGTGCTGGCCATGGTGTTTCGGTCGTTTCACCATGGCACGTGTGTCGGTTTTCGTGCCGTGAAACCGGTGTTTTGTATATGGCAGGGCTTCCCTTTCCGAGGTACTTACTTATTGCTAGCATAGCGGATTCTCCGTGTGCGAGGTAGGGTTCGAGTGATCCCTACTGAGTCTTATTTTGAGACTCATTCCCTGCGTGTTTTCACCATGTTTCAGGCGGGGCGCGGCTTCAGGGGAGCGCGTCTGAGGATCAGCGTGGTTCGAGTGCCCAGCGTTAGTGCCAGAGGTCAGAGCCGGGGTATGCCCCGTGTAGCTGTACTTTTCTATCTTATCTCTGTACTATTTGCAGACTACTGCTATTATTTTATTGTTATCTTGTGGACCATGTATTAAATAAAATGTTGTTTATTTTCTTGCTTAATTATATTAACTGTTTAATATCTACAATTATTTATGATATTTGTGTGGTCTCCACACCATCCTTTTAACCCTTCCGAGTCTTCGGACTCGTGGGTGGCGGTACGAGTCTCAGGTTATCGGGCCTTCCCGTTAATCAGATTCTCGAGTCGTTACAGAACATCATTTTTGGAATCTTCTATTATACAGGTTTATGATACCCCTAAATAATTTGCTGGTTTGATTTTAATGATTTCTCTGAGTTTAAAGATAAATGTCTTGAAAAGAACATGTATTCAGTTTAATAGGCTTTAACCAGCTTTCACATTGTTGTGTCTTGTAAAATCTTCTTGAATCTTAAAATCTAGCATTATGGCAGTCTTTGGTTGTGGTTCTTGGATATAGTACTGCTGTTAAACATAGAACAATCAGAAAACACTATAGGACAGCATGATGAAATTGTTTTTTAATGCTCATGGCAGAGTAATGACAAGGCTACACTGAGAAACTAAGCCCTCCATCAAAGAAATGGAGTGGACCTAGGCATGAGGTGTCCTTGCTATCTCTGTTCAATCTGAGATAAGACAGTTACTCATTCTGAGTAACTAGGGGTACTGGCGCCTGATCAACGTGTACCCTTAAGTCAAAAGGTCTTGACTACACTTGATTGCTCTTAAAAAAATCATTCTGAGCCAACAAGAAAAATCTGAATTTGTGACCGAGGGTCTATTAGTTGTGCTGAAACCCTGAAGATTTGAACAGAACTATTTTTGTGTTTAACTTCACCACTGTTTCGAGTAACTCCCAGAGATGTCATTGGTTTATTTGAGTCAGATAATAGGAGGTTGACAGGGCTCTATAATGGAAAATTGGTTCACCTCTATTAAACAAAAAAATAGTTCTTCTTTTAAGATCTTTCATTGCTAAACTCTCAATTTATTAGATTTGAACCATGCATTTAAATTAGGATCTTACCATAACACTTTTATAATGGAAGAGCCTGAACATGAATCTATTCTATTTTATTAAATTAGTACTTGATTATGAATTCCTTCTTTCCTATCTGCTACATTGGCCTACATGCAACTCATTTCTGTCTGGTTGCCCTCTGGCCTCACTTCTTGATGATCCTACCTTCCAAGCCCTCTTGCTTCACTTCTTCTCTCAAACTATTTCTTTTTGATGTTGTCAAAGGGGGAGAATAGTTTGTAAGTCATTAAGGTCTTTGAGAGGTCAGGTCGCTGAGAGGTCATAAGAATGGAGTGTTGCATGATGCATAGAGGTCATTGATGATTCATTGATTGGGACTAGTTAGTTATTTGATTGAAAGTGATTGAAATGACGTGTAATGACTCATAGTTTTGCCATCATCAAAAAGAGGGAGATTGTTATGTCCCTGTGTTTTGATGTTGACAAAAACTATAGTCATATATATACTCTTTTATATGTTCAATCAATGTGCTTAGTTCATAAAGAATCATGCATATGCTCTCATGTTTCTCCTTTTGTTGCTGAGAGGTTCAAGTTGCACAAAAAAATGAAAAGTCAACAATGAAAGCCAAAGTCAATGCATAGTCAATAGAAAAGTCAACATGGTCAGAGCAGTCAAAGCTAGTCAACCAGAAAAGACAACAGTCTTGGTTGGCTTGTGAAAGTTCCAGACAGTTCAAGCAGTCACTGCCACAAGGTCTGAGCACCTTCTTGAAGGTCCGTGCATATAAGGAAGTAAGGTCAGTGCACCTCAGCTAATCACCCATATAAGGTCGGTGCACATTATGGTCTGCACAAACCAAGATCGGTGCATATGTGGAGCCAGCACTAGCCAAGGTCAGTGCACAAGGTCGGTGCACATCTGCCATAAGGTCGGTGCACATCCTGCTAGGACAAACCAAGGTCGGTGCATATGCATATGTGGAAGCAACGTCGGTGCACATCTGCAGCAAGGTCGGTGCATGTTCTGCCTTCAACACAGCAAGGTCAGTGCATGTCCTGCCTTCAACGCATGCAAGGTCGGTGCAATCTATTTGCTAGCACTGTACACAAGTCTGAGCATATTTGACTTCAAGGTCAGTGTTGTTTTTGGTTCAACGTCACGAGGTCTGTTCACATATGAGAAGGTTTGAGCATATGTAACTTCCAAAGTCGGTGCAACAAGGTCTGAGCTCACAACAAGCCCAAGCATATGTGAAGCAAAGGTCTGAGCACGTTTGGCGTCAAGGTTCCAAGGTCGGTGCGGGTTTTTCCTTCAATGCACAAACTCCGTGCACATTCTGCTTAAAGGTCGATGCACGTTCAACAAAGTCTGTGCACATGAGACACACAATGTCTAAGCTCACGTGTTTACAAGGTCTGAGCTATCAGGTCTGTGCATGTCTTGTTTCAACGTTACAAGGTCTGAGCTAACAAGTCTTTGCAGACTTGGCTTCAACGTCTAAAGGTCTGAGCATTCTTTAAGGAAAGGTCAGTGCAACCTTTACAATTATGTTGGTAAGATCGATGCTACTAGTCACCCATATAAGATCAGGTCGGTGCATAAGGTGTTTGATGTAATGCCTGAATGAATACTTGGTTGGCAGCAGTGCCACTCGAGTGAAATCGAGCGAACTCAAGACAGTCACGTGGGTACTGCGTTGTTGAGTGAAGGGCCCGGATTCAGAGGGGGGTGAATGAATCCCAAAAGGAACTTTGCCCAATTTGAAACTTATCTCTTGATTAACACTGAACTTACAAAATCTTACGGAAATAAAACTTAATTCAGTAATGCAGGTGTTCTAGCAAGATCCACACTCAAGCACTCAATGGGTCAGCCTAATGCGAGCACAAATAGCATTTTAGAAGAATAGAATGCAGTGAATCAGCTTGATCTTAAACAGACGTTCTAACAAGACACAAGATAGAACACTTAACCTGCATGCCCAACAAACCTGGTGATTCTAGGCGATCGAACTGATCTTACGCATTCATTCATCATGGATAATAGGCAATTAGGTCGCGATCCTAAACATGCACTTAATAACCTCAGATAAGAAATCAGATCACAAAGCACAAGGGGTTTTAGGTGGTTCGGTCATCAGACCTACATCCACCCCACACTCTAACGAGAGTGTGGCTTATTGCTGCCTCACAGTTTGAAACCGCTGGGCACCATAGCTTGCCTACAAACACTGCCTAACAGCTTGAGACAGAGGAACACACTCCTCTCTTCTTCCAACCCGGAAGGAACCGCTAGTGACACCCAGTCACCAGCAACCAGAGACCCAAGTCTCTCTTCCCCTGAATCCACAGGAGGAATCCCGATCCCAAACAATATGGAAACAGAAAACACTAAGGATATGAAAAAGAACAAATAATAAAAAAAGAAAAACTAATCAGAATATAGCTCCAATGAGCTTGATGGCTCTGGATTTGATCCACGAGGCCAATCTTGAAACATATCTTCAATGTGCTTCAGTCGCTTCTTCACTGTCCCTCCTCTCTTCTCTACACTCTCTTCCTCTTTCTTTCTTCTTCTCTCAGTATGCTCTCTCGCTCTCCTGGTGACTCCTCCTTCTTTTTCTTCTTCTTCTCAGACTTCGGCTCACTCTCCTTTTCTTTTTCTTCACTGAGACTCTCTTCTTCTGCTGCTCTCCCTCTCTTTTTCTTCTATGTTCTTCGCATCACTCAATCTCTTCAGAGAAAAGATTTTTATATGACTTCAGTCTCGGACTTACATGCTTACACATTGGGTGAGTGGAGGGGACACTCCCGCCTTAAAGGCTGGAGCACGTGTTGGAACATTCTGGAGCTCTATCTTCATCAGATCACGTGCCAATCACCCTGGTGAATGCACAGACAAATTGTCAGAAAAAAGATAATCATTTTATCACAAACTTAGCACAATTCGTATCAGTGTAATTAGTAAGAAGCCAGAAACTGCACTGAGTAGAAGTTCCCAAATCGACAGTTGCACTGACTTGCAACAAGGTGAACAAGAGGTTGCACCGAGTTGAAGTGAGCAAAAGCCAGAGATGCACTGACTTGTTTTTGCCAGAGAGAAAAATTTGCACCGAGTCAAAGGAATAAGCATCGACTAAGACGGGCAAGAAAGGCACCGATGTGAAATAAAGCAAACGATGCACCAATCAACTATAGCTGTCTACAGGACTTGCACCAAGTCTAGAAGACATGAAACAGGAACTGCACCGACCTCGTTGCTAAAGGGATTTGAATAGGCTTGGTGTGCATGGAGCAAAAATGAGAAAAGCACTGAAACAAAATGAGGAGACTAAAACAGTGCGAGTTGGTCAAGAATTGCACTGACCCACAAATTGCACCGACCCCTGGACGTGAGATGCAAGGGCAAGGAATGCACTGACCTTGATGCGCATGATGCATTTGGATGCACCGAGAAAGAAGCTAATCGACAGTATGTGGGCATGAACAGAAACTTGCACTGAGGCAAGCACTTATGCGTGAAGTGTAGAACTAAGCGAGAGTTGCACCGAGCAAGATTATGAGCGAGACACTGCATGCACTGACTATGACTTAGTCTATGAAATAGCATGGATCACATGGACCATACACTACAGATAAAATTGGAGAATGAAAGCACCAACAGCTAAGCACGATTCATTAGAAAGTCACTATCAAGACTAGGGTTTCTAGACATGAGCAATCCATCATGCAAACAGTTCACATGAATTAATCAGATATTCTAATCAGATGAACTGACCACAATTCTATCACACATGAATTAATCAGATATTCTAATCAGATGCACTGACCATAATTCTATCACGCATGACTCAGAAATTGTCATTATCAAAACTAGCTATCCAACAATCTCCCCCTTTTTGATGATGACAACCTAATGAGTCATGTATGATAATTCACATAATGAATTAAGTAAAATCAATTTCTGCCATACATATAGCAACCACTATTTCAGCATAAGAAGTAATAAGAATCAGGTGTAAATAGTTACCCACCAGAACTCTAAGATTCATCCAAAAACTTAAAGTCATCCATAAGGAAGGTTTAAAGTTATCCACAAAAAGAAGTTTAAAGACATCCACCATCCACACAACAGAAAAAATTTAAAGTCATTAAAAGAAAACATTATCAAAAACCATCATCAGCAGATCACAACTGATCACAACTACAAGACATTTTCTCTCCCCCTTTGTCATTATCAAAAACCGTGGGAGCTTCTGGGGTCTCTTCAAAAATTTGTGTATCCTCGGCAAATGGTTCAGCTGGATCCTTAGACACTATAAAGTAATAAAGATCAATCAATAGTAATGCTTTCCCAAAAACTTTTTCATCTCAAAGACCCCTCAAAAAAAATTTTACCAGTTCAAAATGCTCTGCGGTCAGCTCAATATCATGAGTATCCACTAAAAGCAGAAGAGCAAACTTCGGTTTCCAGAAAACATATCAGCTTTACGAGGGGATTTTGTGTACCTTTGTTTCCAGAAGATTCACCCATTTTTCTCTTTTCCTTTTCTTTTCTTTCCTTCGGGGACTTCTTCGCTTTTCTCAACCCTTGCTTCCTCGAGAGGGACGAGCCCATCAGCCTTCCTTTTTCCTTGGGCATCTCCAGTAGGCCCCTCCTTGCTTTTGCTCTCTTAATCATTTTCTGTTTTGGACATGCTGATGTCTTGAGTTGGTGGCAGCTGCTCCTCTGACACCTCTTCCTCCCCCTTGTTCTTAGTTGACGGAGTAGACATCACAGAACTTTGTGATTGAGACGAGGACATCCTCTTTCGAGAACAACAAGGGTGGATACTGAACCAGGTGATTGGCACGTGAAAAGGCGAGAAGCAGAAACGGCGGAGAAGAAGAACTCAAGCGGGAAACTGGAGAGACGCTTACGGCGGCAAGTCATGAGAGAGAGAATGACCTGGCTTGTAAAAGGGCGAAAGTTCAATCGGCACTTTTAGGGTTAAACAATGTATAAAATATATTATCTCCCTTCTTTTTTTTTTTGATGTACATTGTATCCCCAAACTGCCCCTCTCGTGTATAAAATGTTTTTTCTTTACCTCCTTTATGGTCTTTGGCGTATTAAACTTATATCTTATATGTTTATCGCTCAAAGGTTCATCTTTTAACGCATACCCAATGGAGATAAACACTTTTAGTCACATATCAATGTCTAGTTAATAAAAAATCACCAAAGTAACTCATTATTTTCATAAGATAAAGCTGGTTTTCAGACACATGTCTTATATTGTGTTTTAAGTTCAGTTTCAGCCCCTGAGGTAGAACCAGAGTCAACCACATCTTTCTTTCTTTTGCCTCCTTTTTTTAATTTTTTTTAATTTTTTTTTATTTGAGCACTCCAGTAAGACTGGTCTTTTTACACAAGGAGACATGTTTATTAGGCACCAGAAACCCTGGTTACTCAGCACAGTCTACTTTCTTGCCTCTTTTTATGAACAGAGATAGCTTATTTCTTCATGACATAATTGCTAGATTTCTTTGGTCTAGACGACTAGTTTCTCAGAAATTTGCCATTGCTCTGCCATTAACGATTATTTTATTTGATGGTGTATTCCCTGGTCTACTTCATATTAGCTTGGAAGCATGATTTAAAAACACTTTATAAGACATTTTCTTCTACCAGATTATCCCAAAACTCATGAATTTCATATTGATGAATTTTATTAGGTTGGACTTTTCCAGACATTAAGAGTGTTTTCAGCTCCAGTGAAAATGCTTTCAAGAGTTCTCTTGAACAATTAACCATAAGATATAATCTTTATAGGTCGAAGATGACTCAATAGGGAAGACCAACATTTTCATACACTACTGGGAGTGGTTTTTGGTAATAATAATGCACAATGGACAAGGATAATAATGTTCTATATATTGCTCCCCCTAAGTGTCAGCCCATGGGAAAGGAATTTAGATGAGAAGAGATGGATCATATGTTGATAATAAAGAAGAAGGATGAAGAAGTGAGCTTTCCAACGACATTAGAGAAGAGGTCCAAATTGGTGTAGAGTTGTAGACTGCTTTAATCCAAAGATATCCTTAGTCAGCTCTTGACCCAAACACTTCTGATCAGACCTGACAGTTTCAGTTCAACATCTCAACTTAAACACCACTAGCTTTCAAACTCATAATGTGCACCAACTACTTCATTTCTGCTCAGAATAGTTCAGCTCTCCCTCACTGAGTGCTAAGATCTATAATTAGGCAGCTCTTGTTTTTCTTGCAGATAGAGAGAGGTATATACACGCTTTATTTCTAGACTCTTATGCAAACGTTCAAGTGACTCCTTTTAGATTTTTCATAATAATGTTCTGTGCGAAGAGCTAACATGCAGAGAGTGTGACAATTCATGTAGTAACAATTCAGAAACACTCTTATTATTTGCACGCATTTATCTAGAACATATAACTTTAGTACGATTGGAAGATTGACCTGAATAGCAACCCAGGCATGGGGTTTTCTCCTTCGAATGTCGTGGCTCAGTTACCCCTTTATTTCATTCCACGACATACCTGCAAGTTAGCACTTTATTTGGGATGGGCAGGTACCCAAACGGTCTTGGGTCCTGCATGGTTAATAGCACCTTTGATGGGTGCTTTCCACAACTTTTGGGCCTCTGTATCATCATGTATCATTAAAGAGTAATCATTCATCATGTGTCCAATTCGCCCACAATAATAACAGAGAGCATCATGCTTTGATTTCTTGTTGTGCATACAATTATTTGCATGGAGTTTTTGTACAGGTGCATACTGGTTTCTATTTTTATCATGGAAGTTGTTCTTGTTGTTCTTACCAAACTTGTTTTCCTTAACAGGATGTCTAGCATGTTTGAAATTTGCCCTCCTATTTTGAAGGTGCCAACAGTCCTTGATTGTATGGCCATGCTTTCTACAGTGAGAGCATTTGAGAGAATTTCTTCTGAACGAGCCTGACCAGCATTCAGTGGTCTTGTGACCAATCTTGATACAGTTAAAGCAAGTGATGTGCTGGTTCATTGAAACAAATTTGCTCTTATTAAAACCATGTTGGCTTGCAGGGAATTTATCATGATATGAATGAGATCTTTTCTTACTATTTCCAAACTAGCAATGAGCAGCAGCGTGTCCTACTTCGCCATAATTAGAACATGTGACACTCTTTTTCTGAATGATAGGGAACTTGACCTGAGGGTCCCTAGCATGCATTTTTCTAGCATTCAGATCATCTGATTCCATTAAGTTACATTCATGCATCAAGTGACCAATCTTGTGACAGTAATAACATTTCATGAGTTCCCTTTTATGTGCATGTCTAGGTGTATCAGTGTGTTTTACAGCATGCACATTTTCAATATGAGTGTGATTCAATCCTTTCTTCACATGACTGGCCTTTTTCATTTTTCTAGCTTATTTTTGATTTTTCTGAACATTGGGTTGTTCATTTTCTGAGGTGGTGGCTACATTTGATGCTTTGATAAATGATGTCATTAGCTTATTTTTAAAAACCTTTTTCTTGACATTGTTATAGCCTAACCCTTCCTTTTGAGCATTCACCTTAACTCCTAGCAACCTGTCCAGATTTTCTTGTCCCTCAACAAATTTAGACAAAACTTTGTTCAAATCCTGAATATTGGTTTCAAGAGATGCAATGTGTATTTCATAACTAGCAATCTCTTAATCACTGCAATTAACAGCTTCATTCAACACTTTGTTGACATTTTTGTATACTTCGATCTCCTTTCTCAGCTCATCAACTTTTTCAGTTTCATTTGTATAGATGATTTTCCCGTTTTCCAATGTAAGAAGTCTTTCAGACATGGCATTGTTCAACAGTTTTAATTTTTCAATTTCTTCTTTAAGCTTATCATTTTGAACCAACTCATTTATTAGGAGCTGATCTTCTGAATTGACCTCATGCTTTCTTCCATTTTCAAATTCCTTCATTTCTCTTTGCTATTTTTCAACCTTTTTCTGCAACTCCATGTTTACAGATTTGATGGCTTCACATTTTTCAGCTAACAAAGTCTTCTCTTGCTCAAGTTTCCCAAATTTTTCTTGGTTTTATTTAACAGATTTTCTAAGGGAATCATTTTCATATTTTACCATGTTTAAATCTGTGTTAACTTGTTCAAGATCCTTCAAAAGTATCAGCAACTTTTGATTATCAGACTTACACGCATCATGAGATTGTTCTGGCTCCAAGTAATTATCATCTGTGAGATCAGAGATATTCTGACTAGTTTTCTTTTTCAACCTTTTGAATTATTTTCTAAGTTTTTCATGTGACTCTACCAGATCACCATATGCATTCTTCCAATCATCCAGGGTGTAGTTCTCGAAGGGGTTTACCTGATCATCATCCTCGTCTTCATTTTGGCTGCTACTTTCACAGCTTCCATTAGCCATCATGCAACTGTCCTCCCTTTTCCTGTGAGCTAGCTTTAGTTTCTCCAGAACGTCCTTGGCAGACCTGCATGCAAGAAGGGAAGGATGTAAGACCTTGTCAGTAGCTGCTTTCATCAGATTCAAAACTTTCTGATTTTCCTCATGCTTTAATCTGTGACTGTCGGTCCACTTGGACATTTTCTTTGCTAATCTGTGAGGACCATGTGAAATTAATTTTCACAGATCAGGATCACCTGAAATTACACTTCTGTGCAGATTTACAAACCACCAATCAAAATTCGAACCATTGAAGATCGGTGGATGAGCCATGGATCTAAACAGCAACCGGATACGTACCACACAAACGCAGGATCTACTGAGAATCGTTAAATCTGGGCAATAAGAACCTGCTCTGATACCACTTGTTGAGTGAAGGGCCCGGATTCAGAGGGGGGTGAATGAATCCCAAAAGGAAATTTGCCCAATTTGAAACTTAGCTCTTGATTAACAGTGAACTTACAAAATCATGCAGAAATAAAACATAATTTAGTAATGCAGGTGTTCTAGCAAGATCCACACTCAAGCACTCAATGGGCCAGCCTAATGCGAGCACAAATAGCATTTTAGAAGAATGGAATGCAGTGAATCAGCTTGATCTTAAACAGATGTTCTAATGAGACACAAGATAGAACACTTAACCTGCATGCCCAGCAAACCCGGCGATTCTAGGCGATCGAACTGATCTTAAGCATTCATTCACCGTGGCTAATAGGCAACTAGGTCGCGATCCTAAACATGCACTTAATAACCTCAGAGAAGAAATCAGATCACAAAGCACAAGGGGTTTTAGGTGGTTCGGTCATTAGACCTACATCCACCCCACACTCCAACCAGAGTGTGGGTTACTGCTGCCTCATAGCTTGAAACCACTGGGCACCACACCTTGCCTACAAATGCTGCCTAACAGCTTGACATAGAGGAACACACTCCTCTCTTCTTCCAACCTGGAAGGAACCGCTAGTGACACCCAGTCACCAGCAACCAGAGACCCAAGTCTCTCTTCCCCTGAATCCATAGGAGGAACCCCAATCTCAAATAATGAAAATAGAAAACACTAAGGATATGAAAAAGAACAAATAAAAGGACAAAAGAAAAACTAATCAGAATATAGCTCCAATGAGCTTGCTGGCTCTGGATTTGATCCACGAGGGCAATCTTGAAATAGATCTTCAATGTGCTTCAGTCGCTTCTTCATTGTCCCTCCTCTCTTCTCTACACTCTCTTCCTCTTTCTTTCTTCTTCTTCTCTCAGTATGCTCTCTCACTCTCCTGGCGACTCCTCCTTCTTTTTCTTCTTCTTCTCAGACTTCGGCTCACTCTCCTTTTCTTTTTCTTCACTGAGACTCTCTTCTTCTGTTGCTCTCCCTCTTTTTTTCTTCTCTGTTCTTCGCATCACTCAATCTCTTCAGAGAAAAGATTTTTATATGACTTCAGTCTCAGACTTACATGCTTACACATTGGGTGAGTGGAGGGGACACTCCAGCCCTAAAGGTTGGATCACGTGTTAGAACATTCTAGAGCTCTATCTTCATCAGATCACGTGCCAATCACCATGGTGAATGCACAGACAAATTGTCTGAAAAGAGATAATCATTTTATCACAAACTTAGCACAATTCGTATCAGTGTAATGGGTAAGAAGCCAGAAACTGCATTGAGTAGAAGTTCCCAAATCGACAATTGCACTGACTTACATCAAGGTGAACAAGAGGTTGCACTGCGTTGAAGTGAGCAAAAGCGAGAGATGCACTGACATGTTTTTGCCAGAGAGAAAAATTTGCACCGAGTCAAAGGAATAAGCATCGACTAAGACGGGCAAGAAAGGCACCGATGTGAAATAAAGCAAACGATGCACCAATCAACTATAGCTGTCTACAGGACTTGCACTGAGTCTAGAAGACATGAAACAGGAACTGCACCGACCTGGTTGCTAAAGGGATTTGAATAGGCTTGGTGTGCATGGAGCAAAAATGAGAAAAGCACCAAAACAAAATGAGGAGACTAAAACAGTGCGAGCTGGTCAAGAATTGCACCGACCCACAAATTGCACCGACCCCTGGACGTGAGATGCAAGGGCAAGGAATGCACTGACCTTGATGCGCATGATGCATTTGGATGCACCAAGAAAGAAGCTAATCGACAGTATGTGGGCATGAACAGAAACTTGCACTGAGGCAAGCACTTATGCGTGAAGTGTAGAACTAAGCGAGAGTTGCACCGGGCAAGATTATGAGCGAGACACTGCATGCACTGACTATGACTTAGTCTATGAAATAGCATGGATCATATGGACCATACACTACAGATAAAATTGGAGAATTAAAGCACCAACAGCTAAGCATGATTCATCAGAAAGTCACTATCAAGACTAGGGTTTCCAGACATGAGCAATCCATCATGCAAACAGTTCACATGAATTAATCAGATATTCTAATTAGATGCACTGACCACAATTCTATCACACATGAATTATTCAGATATTCTAATCAGATGCACTGACCACAATTCTATCACACATGACTTAGAAATTATCATTATCAAAACCAGCGATCCAACATGCGTTTATTGGTGCAGCTGGCAAGTGGCATGTGATCCCAGGTGAGCAGCGATGGGCACGTGATCCAAGGTAAGGAAGGCACACCATTTTTCAGAAGGTTCAGGCTAAGGAAGAAGCAAGTGTCGACTCTATGAGTCAACACTTTCTTACATGGCTGCTGTCTGCAGCACAGACGGAACCGCAAGCAAGAAGTGTTGACTCTAACAGTCGACACTTATCTCCAGGTCATGGATTCTTATAGAAAACAGAACATGGTAAAAATAATGTCAACTCTAAGAGTCGACACTTCTTTTGGCGAACCCAAAATCGGGTTCTTCTCTAGTTTGGGCGGTTCGATTCCATCACGTGGGATGGCTTGGGCGCACAACTCCAGGCCCCAATCTTTACAGAGGATGTTGGTTCGATGGTCCAAGGTTACAAAGCAATTTAGGAAAAGTAAAATCAACCTTTTATGCTGGACCAATCATATGTAAGTAGAAGAAGCTTCTATACGGTTCATTTCTTTTCTTGGGGAAGAAGACTCCTACGTGGATAGTACTGCCTGGTTTTCATTCGCTGTCCAATAGGAGGGCCTCGTACCTCATCTGCAAAGGGCCAATCAGTGGCCATTCTCTCTGCGATCTGAATCCCCTTTAAAAGCTAATGGTTCTCCATCGGTGAAGAATGGACGAACACAGAAAGAGAAAAAGAGAAGACACATTCGAAGAAGGAGGAGTCCGTCCAAAGAAAGAAGAGGAAGAAGGATGTAGCAACCCTGGTAAAAATAAAAGGAAATAAAAACCCCAATTGATCAAAATAAGATTAAAAGATTTAAAGAAGTGAATAATAAACCAAAATATAAATAACGCCTTGATTCAAGGAGCTACTTCAAAAAGAAACGGCCTTATACAAGGCGCAAATTCTAGAAAGGACGCCCACAGCAGATGTCGTCAATTCCCAAATGGCCAAAATAATAAAAATGGCAAGTAAACGTGACGCCCTCCACATGGACGTGTTTTACATAAGAAATGACATTAACCAAGGCGTCAATTTAAATTAACGCCCTAACGTAAGGCGTTAATTCCATTTGTGGTCCGTTTGAGTTTAGTTCGAACCAGGAGACTATCTAGAGCAAGTTTCTGGATAACTACGAGGGAGATTGATTATGGCAAGGACTCTATGAGGGAAACATTACTTCCAATACAACACTAACTCCATTAGGGTTCTAAAAATCTTATAAATATCCTGCTGCTCGACCCAGACCGCTGTTTGGCGTTCTATGTTGCTGCTGTCATACGTGAAGAACACAGGTTTGTTCTTCCTTTTTGCCTGCCTTCACCTTTGGTTATGGATATATGAAGAAAATTAATGTTCTTCAATTTTTCCTTATGTAGGTAGTCTGCAGCAAGTAGTAACTCTATTGTCAAAGTGAAGAACGTGGGTTCTTCATCAAAACGATCTCTTCATCCAAGGAAGAAGCCGTTGATTTTCTACAAACAGTGAATATCTTCTTCCTGGCTCACACAATCATCCAGTATCTGCTGATTACCCGGTTATTATTGCCGTTTCACATCTCTTCAGAGGCTCTATTGTCTCTTCTTTTCACAAATCTTCATGTACCAACACCAAGACCATTCATCAGGTAGGTTTTCTCAAGAGCGTAGCCCAAACTAGTTTAATTCCATCATAATACCATCATGCCACGCATGAATATAGTTTTATTATAGTTTTTAAAAGGGTTTTCTGTGGATTTTAAAAGAAGCGACCCTATCAAGGGCGCTAATTTAAAGAAACGACCACGCCTAGGTCGCTAATTCTAGTTTTGACGTCCTGCCTTAAGTCGTCAATTTCATCTAGTTATTAAATTACCCATGTATAAAACTTTTATGTTTATCAAAACATGATTCTAATTTAATGCATGATCATAGTTGTCGAACCCTGCTATTTTTCTCTTCCTGACAGTGTGATTCCTTTTTCTGAAATTTTATTATCCTTGAAATTACCCCTGTTCCTATTAATCCTGGAACATCTTGAATTAACGACCTGATGAAGGTCGTCTCTTATTGAACTGACGCCCCAGAACAGGGCGCTAATTGAAAAGTAACGCCCCTGTCCAGGGCGCGTTTTTATTAAAATTCCATATTATCTAAATTTTGTAAAATATTATAAATCTAATGGACGCCTGCTACTGTAGTCGTTAAATCATAAATAAACGCCCCTGTGAAAGGCGTTAATTCCATGATTAATGACTTAGATTAAGTCGCTATTTTCCTGTGCTACTATTTTACACTGTTACTGTTAACCGAGGGTTTCATATGTATATTTATATATATATATATATATATATCGGCACTATATTCCAGTCCGTGAATATAGTCCCATGTTTCATGATGTTTTATCGTTTACCCCCCCTAACTCTCAGTGACATACAAGCTCTCCATTGGACATTCCGTTCCTTTGGACTAGCGAGTTAGTCATAGAGACCTCCGTAAGACTCCTCGAGCCTTGGATTCCCTCAAGGCCGACTGAGCTGGTTGTGCCATAAAAAACCTATCACACTATTTTTGCCATGTCACTCTATAAGAAACATGGTATACCGGCCCTCATGTTATGCTATGTGTATAATATGAGAAGTATCTAAATAAATGGGGAAAGCATGTCTTTATTGAGATGTTCTTGTGGACCCCAATTCTATATCAACATTATTATGATGTTCTTGTGGACCTCAATTCTATATTAAAAGAGTGACCGTCTACTTGCGGGCACCTACTTGTCATGGTACCCAAGTTAGGGAACCAATTCCACCTAGTTTTATCGATACTCGTGATTACACCGTTGTTATCATCATTATGGTCATGTTCAAATCCTTGAAATGATATCTACCTCTAAGTTCATACAAGTTCTTTATCCTTGAAACTCCATATTGGCTATACACCAAGTGGATGTCAAAATACATGATCAATGCCTACGCATATAGGGCCCGATCTGGTCCTGGGAGGAGCACCCAAAAGTACTAGTGCCCATGGGAGTTGTAATGATAATGGTATTGGCATTGTACCGAAGTGCATGACTAGCTTGATTGGACATTCCACAAAAATCTCGTACTTGACTCAACTTGACATGCCAAGACTTGTTTGACCCGAAAAAGGGTAATTTATATACTTGCTTGCTTGAAACGTGATAGCCAAGTTCTCGACATGACATGATGAAATTACTTGCTTGAACATCCTGACATCTATTACTTGAAAGATCATGAATAGTTCACCTTGTTATCTTGTTGATGTACTCTCTATCTTGTCGTTTTACGTGAGCATGCATAGCTATAGTGCATTCATGGAAAGATGTAATTACTTAAACCCCTTGCTAGTTCTTGAGATATAATTTCCTACTGAGCGTTCGCTCACTCAGTGTTTCCATACTTTTCAGGTAAGTCCGATGACGAGACCCAAACTGACGGGGAAGGTCAAGAGTGAAAGAGTTAGAGCTATTCAAGCGTCCATCAGTCCTGTTTTCTCTATATTTTTGTTGAGTCAGAAATGTACCTTTCTTTTATTGAGTCTAGTATTTGCAAGGGTTTGTAATAGACATATTCTTATTAAAGGAATAAATGGATTGGGTTATCTTTATATTTACGCACTCTGTCTTTGTGTCGAATACACTACTACTCTGATTGACATGATTGATATAAACTCGTCACGCATCTACGGGTATCTTCCGCGCTCGGGGCGTGACAGTTTTTGTGGTATCAGAGCCTAGGGTATTCAATTCCTAGGAAACCCAAGTCCAAGGATAAGTCTGAACCTCTAACAAGTGAGATTGGGTAGAACCAAGGGTTAAAGTCAATATAGAATTAAAGGCCTTTTTAACGCAATCACATACTAATATAGCTATTGTAATTATAGGACAATGGCTGCCGAACGTGCTCAATGGCGCAACATGCAACGCACTCTCCAAGGCATGACCCATGCACTTCAACAAGTGGCACAAGGAGGTGCACATCGTGGAGCAGGAAATCTCCACCAAAGCTTCAAGAACATGAACCCTCCTAAGTTCATGGGATCCACTGATCCAGATGATGCCGAACACTGGATCCGAGAGACGGAACGTGTTTTTAGAGTCATGCAATGCTCGGACCAAGAGAAGGTCCGGCTAGCCCCATTTCAATTAGAAAGAGATGCCCGATGCTGGTGGGAGGCGGTAGAAGCCACATTAGATCAAGGACAAGTTACTTGGGAGGAGTTCGTTGAACATTTCAACAATAAATATTTCTCAGATCGAGTTCAAGAGAAGAAAGCCGCTGAATTCGCTGCACTTAAGCAACGATCTTTGTCGGTGGCTGAATATGAAGCGCAGTTCTCTAGGCTGTCTCGGTACGCTAAACACTTAGTTAGTACTGAGAAGATGAAAGCTCGAAGATTCCTTAATGGGCTCAGGCCCCAATATATCACACAACTGGCACCGATGGACATACAAGTCTATTCGGAGATGGTTCGACGAGCGCAATTACTATAAGATGCCACGGAACTATCTGATAGGATCCGTGGGAAAGACAAGAAGGAGAATGTTACTAGCTCCGGCACCTTCAAACTTAATTTCAAGAAGAGGCCAAGTAATGGAGGCATTCCCTCCCAGGAACAAAAGTTTAAGAAGACCAAACCTTTCTCCATCACCACTACACCTGCTAAGATGGTATGTAAGCACTGTGATAAGGCCGGGCACAAGGCCGAAGAATGCTGGAGGAAACTTGGAGCGTGTCTCCGTTGTGGGAGCCGTGATCATCGGATTCCCGACTGTCCCCTACTCAACAATCAAGCCGGTGACGGAAAGCGCCCGGTAACAAAGAATGCTCATCTCCACGCAATTAAGGAGACCGAGGAAGACGAAGGCGGACTAGTAGAAGGTACACTGAAAGTTTGTTCCAAGTCTGCACATGTCTTATTTGATACGGGTGCATCACATTCTTTTATCTCCAAGAAGTTTGCTAACCCACTGCCTATGGAACCGGAATGGATGAAGATATTTTTATCTACTCCTCTCGGAAACGAAACCGATATTACTCACCATTATCAAAACTGTGAAGTCTTAGTAAAAGGAAGAAATCTTCCTATCGATCTCATATGTTTAGACCTAAGGGAATACGATGTCATATTGGGAGCAGATTGGTTATCTAGGTATCAGGCAACTGTGGATTGCCATAACAGCAAAGTTACTTTCAAGGACTTTCCAGAACTAGTCTATTCTAGCCCTAAGAGTCGGAGCAAGTCACCTCTTATTTCAGCTCTCCGAGCTAGCAAGCTAATAAGGAAAGGATGTGTATCTTTCCTTGCTTTTGTCACCATTAAGGAGACTAAGGAAACTAAACTAGAAGACATCCCCGTTGTGCAAGAATTTCCGGACGTATTTCGGAGGACTTGCCTGGATTACCCCCACAAAGAGAAGTGGCCTTCACCATCGATTTAGTCCCTGGTGCTGGACCAGTTTCTAAGGCACCATATAAGATGTCCCATGCCGAACTCAAGGAGCTGAAGGAGCAATTGATGGAACTTCTCAAGAAGGGATTTATTAGACCAAGCACTTCCCCGTGGGGAGCACATGTGCTATTTGTAAAGAAGAAAGATGGATCCATGAGGTTATGCATCGACTATCGACAATTGAATCATCTCACTATCAAGAACAAATATCCACTGCCAAGAATCGATGAGTTATTTGATCAAATATCTGGATCCAAGTATTTTTCAAAGATTGATCTCAGGTCAGGTTATCACCAACTAAGGATCAAGGATGACGACATTCATAAGACCGCATTCAGAAGCAGGTATGGCCATTATGAGTTTGTTGTTATGCCTTTCGGACTAACAAATGCCCCTACTGCTTTCATGCAGTTGATGAATAGTATATTCAGACCTTATCTAGATCAATTCGTGGTGGTTTTCATTGATGATATATTGATTTACTCCAAGACCAAGGGAGAGCATGAGGAACATTTAAGGATTGCATTACAGATATTGAGGACAAATCAGCTATATGCAAAGCTCAGCAAATGTGAATTTTGGTTAACAGAAGTAGCTTTCTTGGGGCATGTTATATCAAAAGACGGTTTATCCGTAGATCCATCAAAGGTTGAAGCTGTAAGGAATTGGGAAAGACCGACCAATGCTAGCGAGGTCCGTAGTTTCTTGGGTCTTGCGGGCTACTATCGGCGATTCATCAAGGATTTCTCCAAGATAGCCGTACCACTCACTAGGCTAACTCGCAAGGAGATACGCTATGAATGGAGCGAGGATTGTGAACGAAGCTTCCAAGCTCTCAAGGATCACTTGACTACTGCCCCAGTCTTAGCTCTACCAATTGAAGGAGAAAAGTTCGAAGTGTACACTGATGCATCTGGCATTGGCCTCGGATGTGTTTTAATGCAACAAGGGAAGGTTATAGCCTACTCTTCGCGCCAATTGAAGAAGCACGATGAGAACTACCTAGTTCATGATCTAGAATTGGCTGCAGTCGTATTTGCACTAAAGATATGGAGACATTATCTTTATGGAGTGCAGTTTCTTGTATACTCTGACCATAAAAGTCTTAAGTATCTCTTCTCTCAGAGGGAATTGAATATGAGGCAAAGACGTTGGCTAGAATATCTTAAGGACTTCGACTTTACTATACAATATCATCCTGGAAAGGGTAATCCGGTAGCTGATGCCCTTAGTCGAAAGCCGAGAGCATTATTAGCCAATTGTATGATTCAAGAGTGGAAGTTGCTAGAACAAATTACTAGACTTAATATAAGCATGGACAAGGACAGTAGGTGCGTCACCTTATCCCATATGAGCATACAGTCAGATTTGCTACTTGAAATACAAGGACTTCAGGGTAGTGACCCGGTATTAGTGGAAATCAAGGGCAAACTAGAAGGACAATCTGGGTTCCAACTAGCTTCAGATGGAAGGTTGTTATTCCAAAATAGAACTTGTATACCGGATTGTCCAGAATTAAAGAAGAAGATCTTAGATGAAGCTCACAGATCAAGGTACACAATTCATCCATGATCTACTAAGATGTACCAAGATTTAAAAAGGACTTTTTGGTGGCATAATATGAAGAGAGAAGTCGCGGACTATGTGTCTCGCTGTCTCACCTGCCAACAAGTTAAGGCTGAACACCAGAAGCCTGTCGGAAAGCTGCATCCTCTGGATATTCCCAAATGGAAGTGGGAGGATATTGGTATGGATTTCATCATGGGTCTAACTAAATCAAAAGGAGGATATGATGGAATATGGGTTATCATTGATCGATTGACCAAATCAGCGCACTTCTTGCCAATCAAGAGTCGATGGTCAGTTGATGTTCTGGCTGCATTATACATAAAAGAGATAGTCAGATTACATGGTATCCCTGTCTCGATTATGTCTGACAGAGATCCCCGTTTTACTTCACATTTTTGGAAAGGACTACAATATTCGTTGGGATCGAGACTTAACTTTAGTACAGCTTTTCATCCCCAAACGGATGGTCAGACCGAGAGAACTAATCAGGTGGTGGAAGATATGCTCAGAGCTTGCATCATTGATTTTGGAGGAAGCTGGCATGATCACTTGCCTCTAGTTGAATTTGCATACAATAATAGCTACCAGGCCAGTATACAAATGGCACCTTTCGAAGCCTTATACGGAAGGAGTTGCCGATCACCCTTATGCTGGGACGAAGTTGGAGAGAAACAACTATTAGGTCCAGACATGGTAAGGGATACCACCGAGAAAATATAATTGATCCGAGAAAGACTGCAAGTGGCTCAGTCTAGGCAAAAGGCTTATGCTGACACAAGAAGAAGAGATCTTGAATTCCAAGTCGGAGATCACGTTTTTCTCAAAATATCACCTGGACGTGGAATAAGGAGATTTGGTGTTAAAGGCAAGCTTACGCCAAGATTTATCGGACCTTTTGAAATACTAGAAAGGGTTGGCGAGGTTGCTTATCGCGTCGCTTTACCTCCTCAATTGTCTGAAGTTCATAATGTATTCCATATATCAATGTTGAAGAAATATGTGCATGATCCGTCACATATCATTGATCATGGAGACCTGGTAATTCAAAGGGATCTCACTTATGAACAAAAGCCCATGAAGATCCTTGATCGCAAGGTACGAACATTAAGGAATAAAGTTATCCCCATGTTAAAGGGGCAATAGAATAAATGTTCAGAACGCGAAGCCACATGGGAGACCGAGGAGTATATGAGGAAACGATTCCCGAACTTATTCTAAAAAGGTATATAACTCTACACTCTCCATATATATATAAATATATGCGATTGAATTTGGGGACCAAATTCTCTTAAGTGGGGGAGGGTGTAGCAACCCTGGTAAAAATAAAAGGAAATAAAAACCCCAATTGATCAAAATAAGATTAAAAGATTTAAAGAAGTGAATAATGAACCAAAATGTAAATAACGCCTTGATTCAAGGCGCTACTTCAAAAAGAAACGCCCTTATACAAGGCGCAAATTCCAGAAAGGACGCCCACAGCAGATGTCGTCAATTCCCAAACGGCCAAAATAATAAAAATGGCAAGTAAACGTGACGCCCTCCACATGGACGCGTTTTACATAAGAAATGACATTAACCAAGGCGTCAATTTAAATTAACGCCCTAACGTAAGGCGTTAATTCCATTTGTGTTCCGTTTGAGTTTAGTTCGAACCAGGAGACTATCCAGAGCAAGTTTCTGGATAACTACGAGGGAGATTGATTATGGCAAGGACTCTATGAGGGAAACATTACTTCCAATACAACACTAACTCCATTAGGGTTCTAAAAATCCTATAAATATCCTGCTGCTCGACCCAGACCGCTGTTTGGCGTTCTGTGTTGCTGTTGTCATACGTGAAGAACACAGGTTTGTTCTTTCTTTTTGCCTGCCTTCACCTTCAGTTATGGATATATGAAGAAAATTAATGTTCTTCAATTTTTCCTTATGTAGGTAGTCTGCAGCAAGTAGTAACTCTATTGTCAAAGTGAAGAACGTGGGTTCTTCATCAAAACGATCTCTTCATCCAAGGAAGAAGCCGTTGATTTTCTACAAACAGTGAATATCTTCTTCCTGGCTCACACAATCATCCAGTATCTGCTGATTACCCGGTTATTATTGCCGTTTCACATCTCTTCAGGTAGGTTTTCTCAAGAACGTAGCCCAAACTAGTTTAATTCCATCATAATACCATCATGCCACGCATGAATATAGTTTTATTGTAGTTTTTAAAAGGGTTTTCTGTGGATTTTAAAAGAAGCGACCCTATCGAGGGCGCTAATTTAAAGAAACGACCACGCCTAGGTCGCTAATTCCAGTTTTGACGTCCTGCCTTAAGTCGTCAATTTCATCTAGTTATTAAATTACCCATGTTTAAAACTTTTATGTTTATCAAAACATGATTCTAATTTAATGCATGATCATAGTTGTCGAACCCTGCTATTTTTCTCTTCCTGGCAGTGTGATTCCTTTTTCTGAAATTTTATTATCCTTGAAATTACCCCTGTTCCTATTAATCCTGGAACATCTTGAATTAACGACCTGATGAAGGTCGTCTCTTATTGAACTGACGCCCCAGAACAGGGCGCTAATTGAAAAGTAACGCCCCTGTCCAGGGCACGTTTTTATTAAAATTCCATATTATCTAAATTTTGCAAAATATTATAAATCTAATGGACGCCTGCTACTGTAGTCGTTAAATCATAAATAAACGCCCCTGTGAAAGGCGTTAATTCCATGATTAATGACTTAGATTAAGTCGCTATTTTCCTGTGATACTATTTTACACTGTTACTGTTAACCGAGGGTTTCATATGTATATTTATATATATATATATATATATATCGGCACTATATTCCAGTCCGTGAATATAGTCCCATGTTTCATGATGTTTTATCGTTTACCCCCCCTAACTCTCAGTGACATACAAGCTCTCCATTGGACATTCCATTCCTTTGGACTAGCGAGTTAGTCATAGAGACCTCCGTAAGACTCCTCGAGCCTTGGATTCCCTCAAGGCCGACTGAGCTGGTTGTACCATAAAAAATCTATGACACTATTTTTGCCATGTCACTCTATAAGAAACATGGTATATCGGCCCTCATGTTATGCTATGTGTATAATATGAGAAGTATCTAAATAAATGGGGAAAGCATGTCTTTATTGAGATGTTCTTGTGGACCCCAATTCTATATCAGCATTATTATGATGTTCTTGTAGACCTCAATTCTATATTAAAAGAGTGACCGTCTACTTGCGGGCACCTACTTGTCATGGTACCCAAGTTAGGGAACCAATTCCACCTAGTTTTATCGATACTCGTGATTACACCGTTGTTATCATCATTATGGTCATGTTCAAATCCTTGAAATGATATCTATCTCTAAGTTCATACAAGTTCTTTATCCTTGAAACTCCATATTGGCTATACACCAAGTGGATGTCAAAATACATGATCAATGCCTGCGCATATAGGGCCCGATCTGGTCCTGGGAGGAGCACCCAAAAGTACTAGTGCCCATGGGAGTTGTAATGATAATGGTATTGGCATTGTACCGAAGTGCATGACTAGCTTGATTGGACATTCCACAAAAATCTCGTACTTGACTCAACTTGACATGCCAAGACTTGTTTGACCCGAAAAAGGGTAATTTATATACTTGCTTGCTTGAAACGTGATAGCCAAGTTCTCGACATGACATGATGAAATTACTTGCTTGAACATCCTGACATCTATTACTTGAAAGATCATGAATAGTTCACCTTGTTATCTTGTTGATGTACTCTCTATCTTGTCATTTTACGCGAGCATGCATAGCTATAGTGCATTCATGGAAAGATGTAATTACTTAAACCCCTTGCTAGTTCTTGAGATATAATTTCCTACTGAGCGTTCGCTCACTCAGTGTTTTCATACTTTTCAAGTAAGTCCGATGACGAGACCCAAACTGACGGGGAAGGTCAAGAGTGTAAAGTTAGAGCTATTCAAGCGTCCATCAGTCCTATTTTCTCTATATTTTTGTTGAGTCAGAAATGTACCTTTCTTTTATTGAGTCTAGTATTTGCAAGGGTTTGTAATAGACATATTCTTATTAAAGGAATAAATGGATTGGGTTATCTTTATATTTGCGCACTCTGTCTTTGTGTCGAATACACTACTACTCTGATTGACATGATTGATATAAACTCGTCACGCATCTACGGGTATCTTCCACGCTCGGGGCGTGACAAAGGAGCTACTATTGCTGCCTTCGTAGCCAGAAGAAAGAAGAGGAAGAAGGAGCTATTACTGCTACATGTGTTGCAAGATAGAAGAGAAGGAAAAGGAGAGGCCGCGAAAAAGAAGAGAGAGGGAGCTGTAGACGAAGCTGTAGATCTAGATATACAAAGGGCCAATGGTGCTTGCAAGAGAAGATAGAAGATGAAGGTGAACCTGCTGGGCTAGCAGGAACTATGAAGAAAAAGCCTCAACCACTGAAGAACGAGTGAAGAGAGAAGCAGAGACATGGAAGAAGAATCTCGCCTGCTGTTGCAAGGAATCTGAGCATCGGTTCTTGGGTTTAGGAAGTTTTTCATTGAAGCTAAATTCTATCATTTGTTGTCAAGCTTAACTGTTGTTTATTTTTGCACCTTTGAACGATATATCCTTGTGTGTGTATTGTTGTGCAAGGTTTGCACAAGCTCGGAGCTGAGCAGTGTGTGAGTGTGTGTGTGTCACTGGGTTTCAGACCCAGGACGTTTGGGGTTTATCCCCGTGGTTGTGTAGGGTCAAACATGTGTGTGTCTGTGTATTCCTGCGGAAGCAGCGTGTGTGGTATTGGGGCGTTGTCCCCGTGCTGGTGTTCCAGCAGTGAAGCCTCACTGGGTTTCGGTGAGGGGTGGACGTAGGGTGCCCGTCGTGGTCTCGAACCACCTTAAAACCCGTGTGCCTTGTGGTTTGAATGGTGTGATTGTCTCCATATCTTCTACCCCATTCACAGGGATTTATGTCAGTTTGCATATCTCATTTGTTTAAACTGATTTCATCATTGATTCATTATTGGTCATTACACACATCATCGATAGTAAGCTTTTCGCTGTGTGAAATCTAATAAGATTTAAATTGAACATAGTTTTGTAAAGGGATCTATTCAACCCCCCCTTCTAGATCCTATTCCTTGCACCTCAGGACCCAACACTTGTGATTGGTTCGAAGTTTTTCGAAAGATTCCTATCACTAGTTGGTTGAGGACGGGTGTCGATTTTCCTTAACGCCCTCTTTTCGGTCCACTCCGCTACATTTTTTGCTTCATCTCCATGTTCCATTTCGCTTTCGCTTCACCTCCGCTCGCTCCCCTACAAAGATGACATTAAGGAGGGGCATCTATTGACAATGGCGATAACGGAAAGTAGCAACAACAGCAGGAACAGCAAACCCGGTGGCCGGTAAAAACTCGGCACTACAGCTACTCCTACTATACCAGAAAACACGTCATGATCTCATAGTCGGGTGACCCCCAGACCACGAACCACCCTTGCCATGCTACAGGGGAAAACGACCACGCTGTCGGGAACTCAACCCTATCTAGGGGAAAGCCCTCGGTGACACTCACCGGAACCCCTAGACTTGGCATCAAGAAAACACCCGGAACTCCACGCAAAATCACATCTCACAGACGTGAAGCAGAACACGACTCACGACAAACTCACGTCACGTGACGGGAGTACCTGCCTACCAGAAGCAAGGCCGGATGCATCCACTGATGACGTAGTCCGCAGCCTCAGGTGTCTCTCTACGACGTCGCAGGCGGAGACAGTGACACCGTACAATAACCAGGAACACAAAACAAGGACTACCTGGGGTCGCGCTTGTCAGCGCTGGTCCGCCGCTCCAAGCCATGTGTGCACACACAGACCATGCGCTCCTAGATATGACCCTCTAGCTGGTTCTTCCCCTGAAGCCCAGACTCGGCTGCGCGTGGAGGCCCTACAGTAACTAGCCTAAAAATTGTCTCTCTCGGGTAAGCCGCTCCACCACTCCTGGGTGGGTCAGCACACACATGCCGTAAGAAGACTACGACTAGTGGGGGCTCACTAAACGTGAACACTGAAAACCGCGCACGCACCCATCGCGAGTAGCGTGGAGTAACAGGTGGCCCGGAGCCACCCGACTCTGGATAATCCACTGGACCTACTAACCCAACGGTCCTTGAGTGACGAGACTCGGCTCAAGACCGTCGCACGTGATGACACAGCACCGTCGATCTGGCCTAATTCCTAGGTCTGAAACCACGGTAATTCGAATACCGAGGCAGCTCACAAGCCACCGAGTTGATCCCTCATGCAAGGGACACACGAAAAACCTCCAGCCCCAGGCAGGTTGACTAGACTCACAGTCTAAGGCCATACACGTGACCCACTCGGAAACCGCCCACCGCACTCATGTCGACTCACGGTGACTCAATCATGCGAGAACACAAAAGCCCGGAACACATGGGGTGACCCGGACCCACTAAACCTACGGGCATGCTAATCGAGATAACACGATACCTCCGGACACCCCCAAAAGCACGAACACAGGTCCCACGGTGTCTGGGACATTCACGAGGCCGAAGGTCGACCACTGGATCACAACCAGGTCGACCGGAGGCCAATACAACGTGAAACAGACACGGCGAGCACGAAGAACTGAGTGGCGGTCCTCTCAGGGCCGTCACTGTGCCTGGCGGTCACCTCCGGACCCCAAGGTGTGGCCTAGCGGTCCAAGCAAGACCAGAAGGGCCAAAGACAAACCAAACCCCAAGCGGTCACTCCGGGACCGCCAAGCAGGGTGGCGGTCCTCCGCCTGACCGCTAGATGGAGCCTAGCGGTCAGCCGCAAGGCCGCTACCCCACTGACCTCAAACGATCAAAACACGGACAAACGGTCATGCCCTGACCGCAAGGCAGAGCCTAGCGGTCTTCACCAGACTACTGAGGCACCCTGGCGGTCCATCACGCGACCGCAAGACTTGAACCGACATACGAGACCCCTAGCGGTCTCCAGAGGACTGCCTCACACCCTAGCAGTCTCTGGAAGGACCGCTAGGCCGTCCCGAACCCGAAAATGGCGAAAACAGTGGAAAAATCCATTCCACGCCCCGTTTACACCCATGTGAAGTGAAGAATAAGGGAAAACTAGTCTCCAACCTCTCTAGCACCGAGAGGACCCATTTAAACCCCAAAAATATAATCAAAACACTAGATCGGGCTCACACCCCAAAACATGCTCTTTTCCCTAAAATGCTCAAATAAGCCCGCTCGGCTCACCACTGCCTACCAAAATCACAGGAATGGAAGTACAAGGGTTAAGGATCTGTCCCCCTACCTCCACCAAAGATTTCACGCGCCATGGAAGCCGATCCATGAAGAAAGTGCCGTAAAATCCTCGCCGGGCACCCGAATGCGCGTCCAAGCTCACCGCACCTCCACCGCCTCGATCCTTACCCCATCCTCGCACTCCTCACCCTCACGCCATCCCTGCCTCACCCACCATCACCCTCGTCGGCCGCCCGGAGGAGAGGGGGAGAGAAAGAGAAGAGAGAGTGTGAGAAAGAGAGAATGAGAGAAAGAGAAGGGGTGGGGGGTTATTAATAGAAAAACCCAAAAAATCTAGAAAATCAAAAAAATATGAAAAAATTACTTCCACGATCCTCAAGAAGAGCACAATGCACTGGTACTATCTCGAAGTCATATAACATAACGGTTCACCCTACACAGAGTTCCGAAGGCACACCAGGGAAAAACACGCGTAAAGCACAAAACACTCCGGGACCCATGAAAGTGATCCGAAAAACCCAGGGCATTACATCTGCTGTTCCAAAGCATCATATCACATGACATCATTGTATGATATCTTCACCATGTTCATCTTTATGAGGTCATTCACATGCTAGTGTTGACTTTGACCTGAATTGCATTTACGTTGACATCATCAGATGCATATAAGACTCATCAATGAGTCATAGTCAGACATCATCAAAACAATAGAATCAAATATGTTCCACACATGCCCAACATTATCCCCCTTTTTGATGATGGCAACTATGAGTCATTAAGAGTTCATTATGAGATATTTCTTAAAGGAATACAATCATGAAATAAGCAAATATGACTCATTAAAAGTTCTCCCCCTTTGCCATCAGCAAAGAGGGCTTAGATTAAAGCCGATTACATAGTCAGGATATGCATTCAAAAGTGATGTAGAAGTGAAGAGCCAAATGTTAAATGACATAAGTTCTGGAGCAGTCAAATGCAAGAGCAGATTGTTGGGTCCCATGGCTTGGCATAAACAGACCACACAAATTAGCATCGAATGCCATGAAGTTACAGTAAAGTAACATATTCTGAAGCAAGAGAGGCATGTGCATAAATGTCCAAGGGTAGATGAGGCAGGTATATGCAAGATATTTGGACATCCAAGTGATGCAATCTGAGATTAGTTCGACAACCATTGAACTGAATTGGTTTTTAGGGTTTCAAAATTTTTGGTTTTCTATTTTTCAGATTTTTTAATGTTTTCTATGCAATGCATGGAGGAAGGAAATGCAAACCAACCAATTACATGAAGAGACATGATTACCAATTGCTTGAAGAGATGATGCTTTCATAGTAGCCAAGAGAGTTTATCACAGATTGTGACAACCCAAGATCCGGATACTGGGAAGAACCCGATACCATTCGAATCCTGACCCGCCGCCCACGAGCCGGAGGGATCGGAAGGGCTAAAAGGAGTGTAGAGGTACAAAGAAATAGGAAATAAGGTAGGACAATTCAACAATTAACAGAAATAAATAAACAACTACAATAGAGTCCAGTCCAACAGAAAGTACAGTCTAAAGTAGTAAAACATACCACATGCCAAGTGAACACTCAGCTCGGCGAGCTGGCAACTAAGAACCTTTGAACAGCATCCTCGAACCTTGAGGAAGAACTGCCGCACCTGAAAAGTAGGGGTGAGCCTCCTATCACTGGCTTAGTAGGGATCCCGCGAAACCCCAGCTGAGAACAATGGCGGCACAAAAAGTAGTAACTACAAGAACAACAGTAGCAGCAGGAACAGTAAACACGGTGACCGGTCAAAACTCGACGCTACAACTACTCCTACTATATACCAGTCAAGCAGAAAGAGAAATCCTGATCTCACAGTCGGGAACCGGACCACTCTAACACCAAGCCTACCGAGGAAACCCTCATGGCAACCCTGCCGTAGAAGTTTGCCCACACATGCATGACCAATCGGGACCGCACAATCCCACACTGCCACGATGAAACCTCGGTGAAGCCACTAGCACCCTGGCCACTACCTCGGAAACACCAGACGGTCCAGAAAACAACGTCTCATAGACGAGAAATGGAAACCAGAAACAGGAGTGTAACGACCCGAGAATCTGATTACCGGGAGAGACCCGATAGCCCGAGACTCGAACCACCGCCCACGAGCCGGGAGGGCTCGGAAGGGCTAAAAGGAGCGTGGAGGCACAAAGAAATAGGAAATAAAGCAGGAAAATTCAACAATTAACAGAAACAGATAAACAACTACAGTTACAACAGAGTCTAGTCCAACAGAAAGTACAGTCTAAAGTAGTAAAAACGTACCACATGTCGAGTGAATACTCGGCCCGGCGAGCTGGTAACTGAGAACCTCCGCACCGCACCCTTGAACCTCGAGGAAGAAGAACCGCCACACTTGAAAAGCAGGGAATGACTCTCCAAAATAGAGACTCAGCAGGGATCCCGCGGAACCCCAACCAAAAACGACGGCGGTAGCGGAAAGGAAGGCTACAAGAGCACCCGCAACAGTAGGAGCAGTAAACCCGGTGGCCGGTCAGAACCTGGCACTACAACTACTCCAACTGTACCAGAAACACATCCCGAACTCACGGTCGGGGGCTACCGAACTACACTAGTACCGCTTACAGAAGTAAAAACCCACGGCAACCACGCCGTAGAGGCCTGTCTCCCAGAACACGGCCAACATGGACATATTGTCCAAAGTGCAACCCTGACCATCTGGTCTCGGGTACCGCACAACAAGATGCAACCTCGGTAAACTCACTAGCAATAGTCTTACGACTCGAGAACCGACGCACGCGCCATGGCGAAACAACCGAACTCAACTGTCGACACGACCGAAAACCTGAAGGTCAAAGTCACGGAAACTGACAGTCTGACACTCCCGACTCGACAGGAGTACCTCTCACTAGAAGCAAGGCCGAATGCGTCCACTGACGTTTTAGTCCGGGCCTCATGTGTCTCCCTCCGGCCCAGCGGGAACTGAGACACTGTACAAGTAACCACAAACAAGTGACTAGCTGGGGTCATGCCCGTCGACGTGGGTCCAACCGCCCCCAACCACGTGTGCACAGACCGACCATCTGCTCTAGGTCGGGTCCTCTAGCTGGTTTTCCCCCCCACCGGACTCTGGTGGCAAATGCAAGGGGCCCTACGGAAACCAGCCTAAAAATCATCCTCAGGGTAGCCTCTCCACCACTCCCTGGTGGGTCCACTCGCGTGCAGGTAGGCTACGACTAGTGGAGGGTCAAGGAGTAGACTCTCAAGTCAACGGAAAATAACGTCCGAACCCGACGACGTACGGGGACCATCCCACGTACCAGCACCGTCGCACGGTGACCACAATCGGAGAAGAAATGGGACTCGCAGCCCACGGCCACACACACACCCTGCGCGAGATTCGAGAAAACCCAAGTGACGCTAAGCCACTGGACTCTAGAGAGTCCTCTAGACGCACTACAACCAACGGTCCTTGAGTCACAAGACTCGGGGTCAAGACCGTTGTATGCAACAACACAAGGCCGTCAATCTAGTCCAATCTCTAGGTCTAAAACCACGGTAGCACGAATACCGAGGTAGCTTACGAGCCGCCGAGACCATTCCCTTGGGAAGGGAACTGAGAAGCCTTCTAGCCCCAGGCAGGGCAATTGGACTCACAGTCCAAGGCCACACACATGGCCCACGCGGAAAGCACAGAGGCACGATTCCCAAGGCAGCACCCAAGCCGCAACGCCGATAACTGGACTCGCAGTCTAAGGCCAAACACATGGCCCACTCTGGAATCATCTTCCAGGAAAACTCACAACATGCGGGGGAACCCCACCGCACACACACCGATACACGGTGACTCGATCGAGCGTAACACAAAAGCCCGAAACACGTGGGGTCACCCGGACCCACCACACCTACGGGCATGCTAATCAAGTAACACGGTCCTCCCGACACCCCAGAAACACGGACACGGAACCCACGGGGTGTCCGGGACACTCACGAGGCCGAAGGTCAACCATTGGATCACAACCGGGTCGACCGGAGGCCAACACAACACAATCGGAATGCTAGAAGGTCACCCGGACCCTTAAACCTATGGGCACACTAATCGAGGTAAATGGAACTTCCGGACACCCAAAGACACGGTCACGGCACTCCACGAGGTGTCCGGGACACACACGGCCCAAGGGGAGCACGATCAGCCGTAGACTGCTCGCCCTGGGTAGCCCAACAGGCCACCCCAAGAACGCGCTACACAAGCATAGCGCGTTCAGGCAGAACGCGCTATACATACCTAGCGCGTTCAGAACAGAATGCGCTATAGGCCTATAGCGCGACAACACAGAATGCGCTACTCACCCCTAGTGCGACAAAAACTGCCTTACTGTTCATCTTCCTCGAAGAGCGTGCCCTATCGGGGCGGCACGACCTTCAAAAACGCGCTTGTGGACGTATAAAATTGCACGTCCATATGTCCCGCCGAGCCCCGCATTAATGTCAAAGTCAAAGGAAGAAGACTCGGAGAGACTGGTCATCCAGGGCTCCGGGAAGATACTACCGCTCGGCGAATCCCCGCATTTGCACGGGCGCATTAAGAGACCGAGAAGTCATAGGATGTCCTCCTAAATTGACACACTGCTAAGGACCCTCCCTCGAGCCCCTAACAGTGAAGAAATATCCCAAAGAATGCACAGCTTCAAGTTCCTGAAGCAAAAGCAAAGGCCCCTGTCAAAACGGCACCTTTGGTGCCTCCAGCGGCACGGGCCTGAGGCCCTTCAGCGGCACGGCCTCAAGCTCCCAGCGGCACGGCCCTTCAGCCCTTCAGCGGCATGGCCCTTCAGCCCTTCAGCGGCACGGCCATTTGGCCCTTTAGCGGCACGCTTCATTCAGGGTTTCTGTCAAGATTGCACACCAAGTCTATACATCCTTCAACTCAAGTCTATACACTCATGTGGCAAGTCTGTACAGAGTTCAGACGCGAAGTCTGTACACTCATGTGGCAAGTCTGTACAGAGTTCAGACGCGAAGTCTATACACTCATGTGGCAAGTCTGTACAGAGTTCGTGCACACGAAGTCTATACACTCATTTACCAAGTCTGACCGTCAGCGGCACGACCCTTCTACCCGCCAGCGGCACGGTCTCAAGCTCCCAGTGGTACGGGCGTCCTGCCCTCAACGCCCAGCACCCTTTCCCCAGTGGCATAGCGCTGGAGGCCTCCAGATGGCACGCACCGGCAGAAGATACAACGGTCAATAGGCAGACCCATTGGCGCGTAGTCCAACCACTTCAAAGCCAGCTAGCGCTTGTCTCCGTGTCACCTTCTGGCTAGAGGAGGGGAGATCTTCGCCTGACGAGGAAGATACCGAAGTCAACCTCGGATGGCAGTGCCATCATGAGGCTCCCCCGTCATCCGTCCACGTATAAAAAGGCGGACGAGAGAGAAAGGGGGACACAAAAATAGAGAAAGAAGAGAAGACGCCCGTTCGAAGAGAGCTCCAGAGAAGAAGAAGAAGAGAAGAAGAAGGTAGAAGAGAAGAAGGAGAGGAAAAAAGAGAGGGTGTGCTGTAGGGTGGAGAGGGAAGGTTTGTAGTGAAGGGCACGATCACCCTTCCTCATCCTATCCCTCTCCCCCGAGTTTTCTTTCTTTTTCCCCTTGTTTGTTTCCCTTTTTTTGTTCGCTTGGATGTACTGGGTTACATTTGGTCTTCTGGCCATGGCCCTTTGTGATTTTGAGTTTGTCATGAATAAAACAACATTTGATCTTGCCTTCGTTTGGTGTATTCGAAGTTTCCTTCTTCCTGCTGGTCTGTGAGTTTGGCGCCTATCTCCGGTTCCCCAACTACTTGCTTGATCTCCCCTCCCATGGCATGGGTCTACGTGATTGAGAGGTTTAGCCCTTGGCTTGATGAGGCAAGGCTAACCTCTCCCTCTTCTTGGTGACACTCTGCAATGCAATCCCTTTCTCTTTACCCTCTTTGGTAGCTCGTCGAAGTTTTGTGGACCTCTACTTGGCGTATTGCCCACCCACTGGCTAGAAGACTCCTCAGCCTTTCTTTCAAGGTCCATAGCATCCTGCACCCATTCCAGTCTCCCAGTCATCCCACTACTCAGGCCCCCAATGGCACGCCTCTCCCATTCGGCCGTTTGGCGGTATAGCCTCCCTTATGTCTGCCTGGCGGCACACTCTCCTTAGGGCCATTCAGCGGTGCACCCTCTCTCTTCTTGTCAGCGGTACGCCCCCCCCTCCGGCTGCTTAGCGGCACGCTCCCTCCAACCGCCAGCAGCACACTCCTGGCTGCGCCCAGCAGCACACCTCCCCTGTTGGCCTACTCGTCTCACACATTGATTGTCACTTCCCCGGTGTACTCGTAGCTTATATCAGTCTACTGGTTCCTCGCACGATGTTTTCTCCCAGTTTTCCGGAGTTTCCCTAAAGGCGGCTGCTCAGGCACCCCCCTCAATTGTTGGTTCATGCCACTCTTTGTGGGCATGTTCCTTGTTATTCCCTTACCTCCCAGGTCAAGGGGAGGTGCTGCCGAATTTTTGTCAGGAATAACAATAAATTTAAAAAGATGAAAAGAAGCAGCAAACAGATGGACTGAGCAACAGTAAAAACACTCTAATCAACTAAAAGAACTATGCAAGGCTTTAAGAATTGAACTAAATAAGATCCGAAGAGCTGCACTATGGGGCGTGAATTGGTGCCGAATCATGTGACAAAACTGAAGGTTGATCCTCCGAAGTCTCCCATCAGACCTGCTCAAACAAAAGGACTTCTTCTGAACTCCCCCTACCCATCTGAACTCCACTCCATTTGTCTTGACCCGGCATCCTTATCCTTCAACCTTCCAGCGGTACACCCTGGCCTACCTCCTCCAGCGGTGCGCCCTAACCTTCTATCCTCCAGTGGTACGCTCCCCTTTGGCCCTCTAGCGGTGCACTCCTCCAGTTCCATTCCCAGCGGTACACTTCCCCCTGCTGTCTGAGCGGTACGCATCCTCCCAGCACTCCAACGGTGTCTGTACGATCTTCAGCATACACTGAGTCTATACATCCGTTAGCCTTGCCTCAGCCACGCAAGTCTGTACAGTCCTTATGGCTTGTTCATGCATCATTCCATCAAGTCTATACATCGTTGCATACATTAAGTCTACACATCTGTTAGCTTTGCCTCATCCACACTAAGTCTATACACTCCTTGTGGCTTGTTCATGCATCGTTCCATCAAGTCTATACATCGCAGCATGCACTGAGTCTATACATCCGTCAGCCTTGCCTCATCCACGCAAGTCTGTACAGTCCTTATGGCTTGTTCATGCATCATTCCATCAAGTCTATACATCGCTGCATACACTAAGTCTACACATCCGTTAGCTTTGCCTCATCCACGCAAGTCTGTACAGTCCTCGTGGCTTGTTCACGCATCATCTCCTCCAGCCCTTCCAGCGGTACACTCCCAGTCCCCCAGCGGTATGCTCAACATTCTCCCAGCGGTATGCTCCCCCAGTGCCTCAGTAGTACGCTCCACCCTTTACCCTTCAGCGGTACGCCCATCTTCAATCTTCAACGGCACACTCTTAAATTCCCCAGTGGTACACCCTTCTTTACCCTTTGAACAGCACACATCATTCATCTCTCAGTGGTACACCCTAGTCTCCATCATCTCCCCCAACGAATACACATATGTATGTAATAAAAAGGGGAGGGGGCTATATGATAAAAGGAACGATGAATAGTAATAATAATAATGAGACAAAAGGGGTGGTCCCAACCAAGATAACAGAAAGGGAAAATAATAACAAAAGGGGGGGGGGTAGTAACAAACAGGAGAAGAATTCACGGTCATTGGGTGATAAAGGGCAATCAATAAAGAAAGGGTAGTGTCAATAAATAAATGATAATAACAAGCGTCGACAACCATCGTGAATACGATAATATTGCAGCAGTCTCTCCATCCTGGATTCCGAACCCGGGGATATTAAATATGCTCCTGTAAGCCGGAAGTCACTCTCGGGAGTTCTCTCTCTTGTCGTGGTGACCGCCCGGCCTTACCTCGGGCCGATAATTCATCAGGATCCCCTCCCTCACCGGGATCTGACTTTCCACCATGTATTAAAATTGCCATCCCTCGGCAAACATTCGTACGGATTCGTCCCCCGTTATCATCTGATTTTCCGTGTGAACTTCTGTCCAAACATGGAATGGTCCACCAGTGACCGACATAAGCCGTGTATTCACACACTCCCCCCCGGGCTCACCGCGTGGCCTGACTACCTTTTTTCTTCCTGCATTAATTAATATTTGATGTGACACAATGATGCAAAGGCAGCAAATGACAATGATCCCTTGGACTTAATTCGCAATAACAATCACAAGATTTGGGAGCAACTTGAGAGTCACCGTTACACCGCACACACCCGTTTCCCGCGGTGACTCGATGATGCCGAGCCGAGGTAGTGGAGCAAGCCCCTGGCTGGCTAGAGGACCAGCACCACTAAGGTTATCCCTCCCGAAGATAGGAAGCCCACAAGCAAGGGCAGCCGGGTGCCTTGGGGGCACTAGGACACTCCTCTCACTAAGGCCACGGTGACCACACAAGGGTGGTGGTTCCGGGATCGGGCACTCTCTTACCAACCAGCGAATAAGTTTTGCAGATATTAAATGAACAAGAGTAAAGAGCAAGGGTAGAGCTCACCTGGTTGGTTTGAAGAAACCAACCCCGATCGGAGACGAGGGCGAGCGGGGAAGTGTGGTTCCCCGCACACTGCGCCGGTGAAGCTTCAATCCGGTTTTAAATGGTTACAATCACTACTCCTCGCACAGGAGGGTGAACTTGGGGTGGGGATAATTAAATACACTCAAACACTACCTCCACGCAGGGAGGGGTGGTAAGCCGGCCAGGCGGAGGAGAGAGATTCGCCGGAAGATGCGCCGGTGTAGCCGAAAAGGAAGCTCCCTGCTTGCTGTGTTGGCTGACAGCCAGTCGCTGTGGGGGTCATAGATCACGTTCTAGAATTCTGATGAAGTCGAGACCAGCTGGAAAATCTTCATATCTGGAACCGGGATGCTTCAGAATTTTCTCAATTTCTTCGGCTGCAGTGGCTGGTCCGGGTCGAGCTTTGAACAAGGTGGCAGCTTCTGGCCACAACAGCTACCTGACATGAACAGTGACTTGCAGAAGTTGTCCCGGCCGCTCCCGGACACCAAATCTCGAACTATCAAAGTTGTTGGAACCGTGGACGAACCCTCTTTGTGGGAAAACTGGTGGGGAAGCCGTTTGATGTCGGGGTGGACTGGGGAACTCCGATGAGTGGCAGTAGGTCGCTGCAGGTTGTGGGAGGCAGACCCGTCCAGTTGAGGAAGAAAAACGAAAGCTCTGACCTCCGGATGCTGAACGCGATTCCGCTTCCTGATCCTGGAAGAGGATAGGACGTGGAAGAACTTTGATGAAGAACTCTTGGCCTGAATCATCCGCCGTTTGTCATGGTACAGCTTCAAATCAGGTTCAGGAACTCTGCAGAGGGAGCTCTGCGCAGTCGGGGAAGAACGACTCTCCCAGGCAGCCCCGATCTCGGAATGGGATGAGATCACCTCGCCTGCGAAGTTGACTTGACGCCCTTTCCAGCAATGTATGATTCGCCTTCAGACGTCGCCGTATGGACTCGTGGTGGCTTCTGCAAGTCGGACCTTCTTCTGCCACCTGCAGACTTAGGCCAAAGGAAGGGGAAAGTGGTGGAGCTAGGTTAAGGGAGTGGAGGTTAGCAATGGTGGGGGGTGGTGGTGGTGATGGTAGATGGGGGATGGGTGTTTAGGAATGGTGAGATGGGTGGATCAGGGAGTGTGGAGGTCCCAAGGGGGTGGAAGGGTGAGAGGGCCGCAGCTAGGAGATGGGAGGGATGGGTCGGCCAAGGCAAGGGTGGAGGCTAGGTGGAGGGGTTGGTGCGCAAGTTGTGGTGGGAGAGGGGTTTGAATGCCCAAGGGGTATGAATGAGGGTGTGGGGGAGTGGGAAGGTTGCTTGGGTGAGAGGGAAGGGTGCCTTGGAGGTGGGAATGGTGTATGGGGAAGTGAAGGGTTGCTTGGGAAGTGGAGGGAATTGATGGGGTATTAAGTGGCCTAGGGAAGGTGAAGGGGTGGAGGATGAGGTGGCAGCTGAGGTGGTAGGGGGAGGGGGAGGTGAAGGGGCTAGTTCGCCCAGGGGAGGAGGAAGAGAGAGAGTGGGGTTCGCCCCCTGGAGAGAGAAGAAGAGAGAGAGCTAGTGGGAGAGAGAGAGGAGCACTCAATTGGCAAATTTTTTTCAATATTTCATTAACCTTCAAAAGAGGGATTGGGGCCCTATTTATAGGAAACCCACTTTTACACATAAGACCCTGACTTTTAACAAACTAACAGATAACCAAGGCAGGGGGGTGCGCCCATGGGCCTAGCCCAAAGAAATAGACCCAATAGAGAGCACCATAGCCTAATGAGACTCAAACTTAGGGAAATAACTTAATAACCTAGGTACAAGACTCAAATAAAAGGTAAATTACATGATAAAGACTCAAGTAACAAGGAGAAAACAACAAGATGACCCAATGGTAAGCACTAAGGTCCAATCCAGATAAAGGGCTGCTCCCTAGCTGCCTCTGGGAGGGAAAGAGGTGCCAAGCCAGAGGGAATCGTGAATGATGCCCTCATCAATTCTCCCGGGCTGTGGAAAGCTCGACTCTGTCGAGTAAAGGCCCTCCCTGCTGCGGTACTGCTCTAGAAGATCGGGGTCCAGCTGCTGGAGATCCTCCCGGCTCACCGAAACATCGTCCGAGGGTGGTCGTCCCTTCCACCTGACCAGATATCGCTCATACGCCTTGCTCCTCGTGTTGGTGACCTGTTCATCTAATATCCGCTCCACTTTGTCACACTGGTTTCTCAAGTTGGGTGGATCACTCTGGGGTGTGGGGGCGCTCTCAAGGGGTGGAGTAGGCTGGATGTCCTCACTGGGTGTCACCGTGGGGCCCTTGTAGGGTACCAGGTCAGCCACATTGAATGTGGGACTTACTCAGTATTCTTCAGGGAGGTCTAACACATAAGCATTGGTGCCAAGTCGTCTCAGCACCTGGAAGGGGCCAGCTCCACGAGACCTCAACTTTGATGTATTCCCAGGGAATAGCCTCTCAGTTCTCACCATCACAAAATCACCTATTTGGAATTCTTGGTGGCGGTGGTGGGAGTCAGCTGACTTCTTGTAAATCTCATTGCTCTTGTTGATGTTTTTGCGAATATCCTCATGCAACTCTCTAAGGTGTTGTTCAAAAGACTCAGTAGTGATGGACACCCTAGCATGCGGGGGTAGGGGAATGAGATCTGTTGGCTTCCTAGGCTTGTAGCCATGCACAGCTTCGAAGGGACTCATGCCTATGGACCTATTGGTGGAATTATTGTATGCAAACTCGGCTTGAGGTAGGATGAGATCCCAATTTCCAGGGCGGTCCTCAACAAGGCACCGCAAGAGATTCCATAGGCTCCGATTGACAACTTCGGTCTGGCCATCGGTTTGAGGGTGATAGGCCGTGGAAAATTTAAGCAGGGTCCCCATTAGATGCCAGAGGGTCTTCCAAAAGTAACTAGTGAATTTGACGTCTCCATCTGAAATCATGGTCTTGGGCAGGCCATGGAGGCGGACCACCTCATCAAAGAACAGGTGGGCCACGTGGGAGGCATCTGAAGTTTTTGAACAAGGGATAAAATGAGCCATTTTTGAGAACCTATCCACCACGACATAGATGGAATCATGCTTCCTCTGGGTCCTAGGCAGGCCTAAGACGAAGTCCATACTCAAGTCCTGCCTTGGTCGGTCAGGGACAGGGAGAGGGGTGTATAAGCCAGTATTCTACTTTACTTGTTTGGCTGTAGCACACGTACGACATTGTCCCACAATTTTGGCTACATCCCTTTTGAGACTAGGCCAGTAGAACTGTCCCTCAACCAAGGCAATGGTTTTATGGACCCCAAAGTGTCCAGCCAGGCCTCCTGCATGTAACTCCCAGACTAACAAATCCCGCAGTGAGGTTCGAGGTATGCATAGCTTATGGCCTTTGAAAATGAACCCATCCTCTAGGATAAAACTTTGGTGCTCCTGGAGTGGTTGGGTGGTCAAGATGGTATGGACAGGCCCAAAGTCAGGGCAATTCGGGTATTCTTCCTTGATCCTTTCAAACCCTATGACCTCCACCCGAATGGTAGCTAGCAAGGAGATTCTCCTACTGAGTGCATCCGCGGCACGATTCTCACTTCCAGCCTTATGTTTGATCACAAAGGTGTAGGACTGGATGTACTCGACCCACCGGGCATGCCGGGCATTCAGTTTTTGCTGGGAGTTGAGGTATTTTAGGGCCTCATGGTCAGAAAATATGACAAATTCTTTCGGTAAGAGATAGTGTCTCCAATGCCGGAGGGATTGTACCACGGCATAAAATTCCTTGTCATAGGTGGAGTATTTCAGCCTGGCATCACACAACTTCTCACTAAAGTAGGCCACTGGGTGTCCTTCCTGGCTGAGGATCCCGCCAATTCCTACCCCAGAGGCATCACAAGTCACTTCAAAGACTTTTGAGAAATCAGGGAGGCATAAGACAGGGGCTTGGGTCATTGTTTCTTTGAACTCCTGGAAGGCCCTAGATGCCGACTTGGTCCACACAAAGGTCCCCTTTTTAAGGCAGTCGGTGATAGGGGCTGTGACTGTGCTGAATCCACGGATGAATCTTCGGTAAAAGGTGGCCAAACCATGGAAGCTCCTGACCTCATGGAGGGTGTGGGGCTCCGGCCAGTCAAGGATAGCTCGGACCTTCTCGGGGTCCATGGACACTCCCTTAATGGAAACCACATACCCAAGAAAGGTAATGGACTCAGTCAGGAAGTGGCACTTTCCTGGGTTGGCATAGAGACTCTCTTCCCTAAGGATGGTGCAAACTTGCCTAAGGTGGTGGTAGTGGGCTTCCTTGGACTGCCTGTAGATGAGGATGTCATCGAAATAGACTACCAGGAAGACTCCAATGTAGGGCCTAAGGACCTCGGTCATAAGGCGCATAAAGGTGCTTGGGGCGTTAGAGAGCCCAAAAGGCATCACCAGCCATTCATAGAGTCCATCCTTGGTTTTAAAGGCAGTTTTCCATTCATCCCCGGGCCTTATTCTAACTTGGTGGTAGCCACTCTTAAGGTCTATTTTTGAGAAAATGGTGGCTCCAGCTAGCATGTCTAGCATATCGTCAAGTCTAGGTATGGGGAACTTATATTTGACGGTAATCTTGTTGACGGCCCTACTATCGACACACATTCGCCATGTCCCATCTTTCTTTGGTGTGAGGAGGGCTGGGACAGCACAAGGACTTTTGCTAAGACGGAGGAAGCCTTTTCTAATGAGTTCCTCCACTTGCCTCCTCAATTCAGCATGCTCAGTGGGATTGAGGTGATAGTGGGGAAGGTTTGGGAGGGTGGCCCCTGGGACAAGGTCAATAGCATGCTGGACATCCCTCATGGGTGGCAGTCGATCGGGGAGCTCCTCGGGGAACACATCCTTGAATTCTTCTAGGAGAGGGTGTATCTCCACAGGATGAGGGTTGGAGGGGGTGGGTTCCCCTAGGCATATGACTACAGCGTATATGGGTGTCCCGAGGGCCACCTCTTCCTCGAGTTCTTGTCTAGTGATGAGGTGTAGGCCCTTAATGGTGCTCTTAGGGGTGGACTGTTGACTTGTTGGTTGGGTTGGGGGTAATGGGACCCCTGGGTTTTGAGGTGGTGTAGGGAGAATTCCCTTGGGGGGTAGTTCCTTTCGGGGTGGGGAAGGGTTGAGGCGAATGGTCTTCCCCTCGTGTTCAAATGTGCATGTGTTTGTTTTCCCCTGGATGGTAGCATTGACATCATATATCCAAGGTCTCCCTAGTAGGATGCTTCCTACAGCCATAGGTATGATGTCACACCATATTTGCCCTTGGTAGGATGAGAAGGTGATGGGGATAAGATAACATGTGTTGACGGGTAGGGAGTGGTTGTTTATCCATGACACACGGTATGGTTTGGGGTGGGGTGTTGGGGTAAGCCCTAGGAGCTTGACGGTGTCCGGGGACACGGCGTTGACACAACTCCCGTTGTCTATGATGACCTTCCTAACATGGTCCCCGATTTTGATGAAGGTGTGGAAAATGGAAGTCCTCCGCCAGTCGTCCTCTTTAGGTTGGGTTAGGGTGCACCTGATCACCCCTAGGTGGGTGGAGTGGGGGTCATCTTCTATACCTTCCTCACAGACTTGCTCCTTGTATTCCTCTTCCCACCCTAAAGCAGCCTCGTATTCCTCAACAGTATCCTCATGGGTTTCCTGGGGTGTGGTAGGTCCGCCTTCAATAACAAGGCTCGACATCCCCTTGGAAGGGCATTGGCTGGCTATATGGCCATAACCATGGCACTGAAAACACTTAACTGTACTACTTCCTAGGGTCTTCCCTTTGGAGGCTTCCTCCCTTCGGGGAGGAGGGTTGGGTGGGGTGGCCTTTGTGGGGGTAGGATTGGTTGGCTGTGGGTAGGGCCGAGTGGGAGTTCCCCCACTAGGAGGGGGTGTTCTCAATAGGGGAGGGAGGTTGGGACGGGGCCCCGGGCCCTTGGGGGGGGCAAACCTTGGGTTCCTAGAAAACCTCTCTACATCACGGGCTATTTGATAGGCTACTTCAAGGCTATGAGCTTCCCTCATGAAAAGCTCCCGTTTGATGTGGGGAAGGAGACCATTCCTAAACCGGGATAAAGTGACGGTTGGTTCTTCGACGACACCACACCTTAAGAGGTATGAGTCAAACTTCTCTATATACTCTTCCACGGTCTTTCCCTCTTGGGTAAGGCTTTGCCATTCATCTAGGAGGAGTTGGCTATAGGAGTGGGGAAGATATTTATTCCTAAGCTGGGCTTTCATGTCAAGCCAAGTGTCAATGGGTTCCTCCCACCTAATCCTCCTTTGACTTTCTACTTTTAACCAATATGTCTTGGCTAGTTTGAGAAGGTGCATCTTTGCCAACCTAACCTTTCTCTCTTCGGACATGGGGTACCAATCAAAGTATTGGTCCATACCATGCTCCCATTCTTCATAGGCACTTGGATTATGGGACCCATCAAAATTCGGAGCATCTACCTTGATCATTCTTAAGAGGAAGTCATCCGGATCCTCTCGTGGTCTCCTCTCATGGTACCGAGGTTGTGGGGCTCTCTCTTGCCCACGATACCACTCATTCTCTAGGTCTTCCCTCTCATGTTCAACCCGCGGAGGAGGAGCCCTTTGGACATGATTCCTGGGTGGGGCCCTAGCATCTTCTAATCTCTCTAATCGAGTGGAAATCCCATTCATTTGTTCTGTGAGGACTAGAATGGCAGCTTCAAGTCGATCCATAGGAGCTTGGGGAACTTCCCTAGGGATGTTTTGGTTGCCTTGGAGATTGGGATCCATAGGTGGATCGGAAGTAGAAGGATCGGTCCGATATATGGTACCCCTACGGGTGGACATGCACAAAGGCAAGGTGACCGATACGGGATGGTAATGCAATTGCCCTAGGACCTAGGCTTGTAGAGACAACTCTAAAACTTGCTCTGATACCAAGTTGATGTGACACAATGATGCAAAGGTAGCAAACGACAATGATCCCTTGGACTTAATTCGCAATAACAATCACAAGATTTGGGAGCAACTTGAGAGTCGCCGTTACACCGCACACACCCGTTTCCCGTGGTGACTCGATGATGCCGAGCCGAGGTAGTGGAGCAAGCCCCTGGCTGGCTAGAGGACCAGCACCACTAAGTTTATCCCTCCCGAAGATAGGAAGCCCACAAGCAAGGGTAGCCGGGTGCCTTGGGGGCACTAGGACACTCCTCTCACTAAGGCCACGGTGACCACACAAGGGTGGTGGTTCCGGGATCGGGCACTCTCTCACCAACCAGCGAATAAGTTTTGCAGATATTAAATGAACAAGAGTAAAGAGCAAGGGTAGAGCTCACCTGGTTGGTTTGAAGAAACCAACCCCGATCGGAGACGAGGGCGAGCGGGGAAGTGTGGTTCCCCGCACACTGCGCCGGTGAAGCTTCAATCCGGTTTTAAATGGTTACAATCGCTACTCCTCGCGCAGGAGGGTGAACTTGGGGTGGGGACAATTAAATACACTCAAACACTACCTCCACGCAGGGAGGGGCGGTAAGCCGGCCAGGCGGAGGAGGGAGATTCGTCGGAAGATGCGCCGGTGTAGCCGAAAAGGAAGCTCCCTGCTTGCTATGTTGGCTGACAGCCAGTCTCTGTGGGGGTCGTAGATCACGTTCTAGAATTCTGATGAAGTTGAGAAAAGCTGGGAAATCTTCGTATCTAGAACCGGGATGCTTCAGAATTTTCTCGATTTCTTTGGCTGCAGTGGCTGGTCCGGGTCGAGCTTTGAACAAGGTGGCAGCTTCTGGCCGCAACAGCTACCTGACACGAATAGTGACTTGCAGAAGTTGTCCCGGCCGCTCCCGAACACCAAATCTCGAACTATCAAAGTTGTTGGAACCGTGGACGAACCCTCTTTGTGGGAAAACTGGTGGGGAAGCCGTCTGATGTCGGGGTGGACTGGGGGACGCCGATGAGTGGCAGTAGGTCGCTACAGGTTGTGGGAGGCAGACCCGTCCAGTTGAGGAAGAAAAAAAAAAGCTCTGACCTCCGGATGCCGAACGCGATTCCGCTTCCTGATCATGGAAGAGGATAGAACGTGGAAGAACTTTGATGAAGAACTCTCGGCCTGAATCCTCCGCCGTTTGTCGTGGTACAGCTTCAAATTAGGTTCAGGAACTCTGCAGAGGGAGCTCTGCGCAGTCGGGGAAGAACGACTCTCCCAGGCAGCCCCCAACTCAGAATGGGATGAGATTGCCTCACCTTCGAAGTCGACTTGACGCCCTTTCCAGGAATGTATGATTCGCCTTCAGACGTCGCCGTATGAACTCATGGTGGCTTCTGCAAGTCGGACCTTCTTCTGCCACCTGCAGACTTAGGCCAAAGGAAGGGGAAAGTGGTGGAGCTAGGTTAAGGGAGTGGAGGTTAGCAATGGTGGGGGGTGGTGGTGGTGATGGTGGAGGGGTGTTTAGGAATGGTGAGATGGGTGGATCAGGGAGTGTGGAGGTCCCAAGGGGGTGGAAGGGTGAGAGGGCCGCAGCTAAGAGATGGGAGGGATGGGTCGGCCAAGGCAAGGGTGGAGGCTAGGTGGAGGGGTTGGTGCGCAAGTTGTGGTGAGAGAGGGGTTTGAATGCCCAAGGGGTATGAATGAGGGTGTGGGGGAGTGGGAAGGTTGCTTGGGGGAGAGGGAAGGGTGCCTTGGCGGTGGGAATGGTGTATGGGGAAGTGAAGGCTTGCTTGGGAAGTGGAGGGAATTGATGGGGTATTAAGTGGCCTAGGGAAGGTGAAGGGGTGGAGGATGAGGTGGCAGCTGAGGTGGCAGGGGGAGGGGTAGGTGAAGGGGCTAGTTCGCCCAGGGGAGGAGGAAGAGAGAGAGTGGGGTTCGCCCCCTGGAGAGAGAAGAAGAGAGAGAGCTAGTGGGAGAGAGAGAGGAGCACTCAATTGGCAAATTTTCTTCAATATTTCACTAACCTTCAAAAGAGGGATTGGGGCCCTATTTATAGGAAACCCACTTTTACACATAAGACCCTGACTTTTAACAAACTAACAGATAACCAAGGCAGGGGGGGTGCGCCCATGGGCCTAGCCCAAAGAAATAGGCCCAATAGAGAGCACCATAGCCTAATGAGACTCAAACTTAGGGAAATAACTTAATAACCTAGGTACAAGACTCAAATAAAAGGCAAATTACATGATAAAGACTCAAGTAACAAGGAGAAAACAACAAGATGACCCAATGGTAAGCACTAAGGTCCAATCCAGACAAAGGGCTGCTCCCTAGCTGCCTCTGGGAGGGAAAGAGGTGCCAAGCCAGAGGGAATCGTGAGTGATGCCCTCATCAGTATTTCTTTCGACCGTGGAGCCCTTATTTCTGGCAATTAATCAAGGGTATTCCCCTCTCCGAGGGGATGTAAATGACGTTGCGACCTTTATGGCACAACGGGTCTCAGTCCCGACATGATCCACACAATCGCCTGACTGAGTCAGATCGAGCGCACCATGGGTTCTTCGGAGCCCGAATAAATCGTCACTTTGTGACTGGCACGCCCACGCACCTAAATAAATGAAGTACGTAATAAGCAAATTTTTGTGCGTCCACAAGCCTGGCATGCCCGGTGGGACTGGGAGACCCTTCATCTCTTTGCCAGAACCAAGGGCTCCACGCCCCCCTTCTTGTAATACTAATTCCTTAATTTACAAATGTTGGTTGCATTCCGAATGTCAAGATGGCCCTCACTTTTGGCCAGCAACCCGTCGAGAGTCACGTACGGAACGGCTACCTGGCCGTCCCCCTCACTTTCGGGAGCTTCCCTCCCTCGGTTGGTTTCCCCAACTTTTTGGGAGTGGCCTTCACTAACCTGTTGGACGTGGAAGCGTCTGAAGGGATCAAGGATGACACCTCCATCCAGGGGGCCACCAAAGCTGCTGCCGGCCGACCAATGGCCGAATTGCCCAAGGCTGCCCCTGTGAATATATTGGGCTGCAACGTGCACCATGTGCGCGAAACTGCCGGCCCATCTCGCCCAGGGTCGGCTTCCCATTAGAGAAGGCTCCGGAGGAGCCATGCAACTACGTCACCCCGAGGCCGGGTTTCCAGCACCGGCAAGTCTAATGTCGTCGGAACTTTCCGGGTGCCTCTTTCCGGGCGGCACTCCGAAGTGATCCCGGATCGCATCATACCCGCCGTTCCAGTGCGTAACTCCTTCCAGCCACTGGGGAAGATGAAGGGCAGGATGACGCTCGCATCTCCAGCTACAGTTCCACAGCACCAACTGGCCCCTAGGCCGACCAAGGGCAAGCAGGCATGGGTTCCCAAGGCAGCCCGGGTTACTTCACCAACCCAAGCAAGGCCCGGCACCCTTCGCCCGGCAAGGGCTCAACAAGCAGACCGGGTCAAGGCATCGGCCCCCGTCTATCAGCCGGCATCGGCCACACTGGCCCCGCCGGATAACACCCGCCGTCGATGCCACCGACGTCACTATCAGGCTGCCCGTGCAGAGCCTGTGATCCACATGCCCGTTGCTGTCAACAGGGCAGCACCACCCGCTTCTCCTCCAGATCAATACTGGGAAGGAGTGGAGCAGGCCATGAGAAACTATCTGCGGGGCCCGGGGAGCACTCCCCTGGGTCGTCAGAGATTGCTGGGGGCAGTGGCCCCTGCATTTGAAGAAGAAGAAACCCGACCCGTGCCTAGTGCCGAGTCGAGGAACTGCTCTGAGGAGCGCTATCAGTCCCCTCCGAGGGAAGAGGTGAGGCCACGGGGGTCGGTCTTTGACAGATTGGTCTTTCTAGGCAGGCCGTCAATAAGAGCAACAAGAAAAGGCAGAGACCTAAGGGTCTACACTTACAATATGGCAGGAGTGCTCGACCGGTACGGGGCCTTATCGACCGAGCCCGGAGAAATGGCCAGACTTGTGGCAAGGTCGGGACCTCTCACCAGAAGAGGGAAGGCAGCAACCGAAAAGACACAAGCTCACACTGAAGGAACTGACTACGGGGAGTCGTCGACGGCCCTGGCCGCCAATGTCATTACTGAAGGCACCACGGGAGGACCATACACTTTGTCTGAAGAGGCGCCAGCCGAAGAGAGAGGGGGCACCCCTAGCCTCTCAATGAGTGACCCCGCTGTATTACTCATGATGCAGCAATATCAAAGGGAGATCGAGTTGCTAAGAAAGCAGTTGACCGACAGAGCTGCTCAACCCTCAACATCCGGGCAGACTAAAGCACTACCAGAGACCCCTAAGGGTAACGGTCAGGCCTCGGAAGCTTCCCCACAGGCGACGGTGTCTCCACCAATCCCCGACTACACCGGGGGCATACCCCTGCACCAGCCACATCACATAACTCCGGCCCCGCCGCCGAACCTACCGTTCCAGGGATCCACCATTGCGCCTCAGGCGATAGTGTTAACAACGCCACTGGCGCAACCGGCTCATTTCTACCCGAACCCGGTGGACCAGGCAACGGTGAACAGACTTATGTTGGAACAGATGATAGACATAAACCTGGCAGAAAGGGGCGATAGTGATTGCACGCCCTTTGATGTGTATCGGGTACCTTATCCGGCACACTATGCTGCAAGGAGGCTCCCGGCCGGCATCACCAAACCGCCGAAATTTGAAAAGTTTAATGGGCAAGGGTCTCCCAGGGAGCACATCACCTACTATGTGAATATTATGGGGGATTTAGCTGCAGATGAAGCCTATTGTTGACACCCGTTTTATGACCGATAAGTCGGGTCATCTCCTTGTTCATTCTATGTGATGCTCCAAGTTATTCATTCCTTCGTTGAGTCTCCTTCATCAGTTTGAAGTTTATTTCATGGGTCTTCTCCTTAGTTGAGTATGGTTCCGCGATTTCTTGATTGGATGAAGCTTAGCAAGCTCCTATCTCTTTTTTTCAATCCTTATTATTTCTAACGGTCTACACCATGGGTGTTACTTCCCTTATAACGCATGTGCCCATGGCTGTTATATCTTGAAGAATCCTACAACTTAAGGGCTTTGTTCCAATCCTTATCTTTTGCCTATCCATTAAGTATAACGGTCTGTCGTGCAGCCGTTACTTCCCTCTAATGCGTTCATCCTTGGCCGTTACTTTCATTCAAGAGTCCTATTATTTTGATTTGCTTCCGTTGATCTTATCTCTTTTGAGATAAGGTTGATAGTGACGGTCTCTCCCTGGGGCGTTACATCCACGTAACGATCTGTCGAGTAGCCGTAACATCCAACAGAGAGTCCTGGCAGTTCAGGCCTTTTCTCTGCTACTCCGTGGTCAAGATAAGAGTTTAATCTTGTGATTTCTCTTCCAAATCTGATCCTCAGAACCTTCTGTTTGTTTCTATGGACTCTTGATGATAGTATCTTCAAGAGTTTGCTAAGAGTTATCCTCTTTTCTTGCTAGATTATCCTCTGTTCGACCAGAGATTTTGAGGGCCTATAAATAGCACCCTTAACTTCATGGCCTAAGGGAGGAAGATCTGGAGTTTACGTCGGAGTGCTGCCGCATCCTGGAGCCACATCCAACCAAGGAGAACTGTTCCTCACGTCCATCTGCTTCACAGTGAAGGGAGTATTCGTTTCATTGTGTTTGAGTTTCCATCGTTGTCATACTTGTGTTCTTCCTCCTTTTCCTCAAAGCATTGTCCCTTTTCTTTCTTCCACATTCTGCATCTATTCTCATCATCTAAACATCTTCCTATCTTTTAAAACGCCCAGAGGGGTTAAAAAACCAAAACTTTCCCGGTACTTCCCTTTCCTCTTGAATGATCTTAATTTCTTTAAGAATTGATACTACGCTTGTCTAAAGGGCTAATCTGGATTTGTTTTCTTGTGTTTCACGTTCCTTGGCAGGTTTACAGGTTCATTAGACGAGGCCCAAGTCTTCTGGCCGGCTGGAAGGTTTGGAGTTCAAAGAATTCATAAGCTATTTCTGTAGGTTGTCTGACGGTCTTGAGAAGACGCGTTGGGTTCATATAACGGTTCATCGGGTGACCGTCACACTTCTGTGACGCACAGGGTCTGGACCGTTACATTCAAGGCTGATCTACAGATTTCATTGGTTTCTCTCTCCCGTGGGCGGGTGCTTCATCCACCTATTTCCAAGGTATTTTCAAGTCCTTGACTTGTGTTTACTTTGGTGGCGATCACGTTCTTTCTTAGTATTGGGCATTAGCTTTCTCTTTACCACTTCATATTCCTTTGCTTGTTCCACCCACGCGGTGTGTTTTATTTTCTCTTGCTCCACGCCCCGGCGTGTGTTTTTCTTTATTTCTTTAGATTAGTTTGATTGAGATAGCATGCCCATACTAGAGCTTGTTTGGATTGCCTAGGTTCATGGTTTACATGTCCTTGGGTTGATTGAGATCATTGATTTTTGCTTATCATCTTTATCATACATCACAAACCCACAAAAAGAAGGAAGCAAATAAATCAACAGATAATTTTTTGGCGATCACGCTGGGACAACTTGTGCCAATCATGTTTTAAACTCTATTTTATACCTGCCATCATTTCCTTGTGTGGTTTTCCCCGGATTTCCCTTATATTTCCCTGATGTTTCTGGTTCCCTGGCTCCTCTGACGGTCCTGGTTCCCTGCGTTACATTGATTCTGGCGGTCTGGTCTTCGACCGTTACATACTTCTGATGCGGGTCTCATAAACCGTTATATACTCCAGATAGGTACGCATCCCGAGGTGCATTTTCTTTCCGCAGTTTCTGCTGTGATATTCTTGCTTGGGTGTTATATGACTTCCTCCTTGGTTGGTTTACATATCTACATCATTGTGTGCATAATTGTTTGCTAGATTCTAGATTAGAATTTGCATGCACCCCGGTGCACATAGGTTCATGCATATTATCATACATTAGATTACATTTTCCTACCTTGGTGTGCGGACCTCTCGTCTCCATATTCCTTGGGGTCGACTAGGAAATCACACCAGGGACCTCCATAAGTCCCCGCGAGCCGTGGATTCCCACACGGACGCCGGGCCGGTTGTACCTTTCCCACCCCGTGTCTAGGGTTGCATAAGTGAAGGAGTGATCACATTTAGAGTCAAATCAAGCTTTACACCCTCTCCTATCAGGAACCTATTGTTGAGAGCACATCCTAATCAATCTAATAAAGTTCCAAAGGAGAAATCATCAGAATCTTGTCACATCATCTTAAACAACTTGGTTGACTTGGAGTGTTTTCATCTCTTATCACTACATCTTTGTTAGAAATCATATAAGTTTGGTTGCTCATTATGTGGTTGTTTGTGTTGTTTGCATCTTGTCAAGGTTGTTCGTTGCATGTGGAGTTGTTTTTGTCAGTTGGAAGCACCTCCTAGGGTCAATTCCTTCTCCAAAGTCTACTCAAATCCGCTTTTCGAATCCACCATGGCTTCTTTCAATCCTCCCCATTCCCAAGAGGATTCCCTTCCTCAAGGACTTCTTGAAAACCCTACTAGGGTTACTTCGTTCTCTCCTGGAGAGGGGATAGCCCCTCTTCCGTCCTCCACCCCCATGGAGGGTGGTCAAGCCACCCCTTCTATCTCTTCTCCTTCTGCGGGCTCCATCCTCCAAATGATGGCCCAATTGGATCCAGCCCAACTCCAAGCTGTGTATCAGGCCATGCAAGGATCCAATATCTCCCCTCCCACGGTTATGCAGGGTCAACCTAATCCTTCCATCCAGCCCACTCCGATCGATCTTACTCCGGTCCAACCCCAGACCATCACCTTTGCTGGCATGGAGACGGGCCAATCTTCTACTTCGGCCCAACAATCTTTTGACAAAGGGAAGTCTGCCGTCCCTTCGTTCATTCAATTGGATCATCATGTGTCCAGCCCTATGGTTCCACAAGTCCTCATGGGCCCCTCCGATTTCTTGCGCCCTCAGCCAGGGGTTGTCCAAGCCCACTCTAATCTGGGTCAGTCTCCGACCCAATATCCTTCTTATGGGCCCCTCCTTCTTATGGGCTCCCACCTCCTGCCACAGTCCACCCTTCCGCTCCTCAACTTCAGTCATCATCTCTCCCTACCCCTGCTCCCTCTAGAGAGCAGGAATTACTTGATAAATGGGCCACCATGCAACAGCAACTCGACTTCCTCCAGAAACGGGTGGGCCCACAGTCCTTGGCAGATGTTCCGGTTCCTAGCTTTCAGAACATCCGGTTCCCTCCGCAGTCCGAGCTCCCCAATTATCGCAAATATGACAGGAACGGCAATCCCTTTATTCACGTGAGGGGCTTCTTATACGAGTCGGCCCAATTCCAATATGATGATCGCCTGATGGTATACTTGTTCCGCCGATCATTGGATGGCGTTGCACTGGAATGGTTTTATTCTTTGCCATTGGAAGACGCCGAGAGCTTCAAGACAGTGAAGGATAAGTTTATTCAGAGGTTCCAAGACAGGGTCGGCCCGGAGTATTCTTTTACAAATTTGGTTGCCGAAAAGATGAAACCGGATGAGGAGTTTGCTACTTACGCAGATAGGTGGAGGCAAATGGCCGCTAGAGTGCCTGGCGATATCCCGGAGGAAGAGACGGTCAAGTTACTTATTTCCAATGCTACTCCGACCTTCCGAAACATTCTGGCCATGAATGACATAGCCAACATGCACCAACTCTACAGCCGGGCGCGGTTCATCCAAACACAGTTCAAGGACTCCCCCATTCACTCGCTATTTGAAAACCAAAAGCCCAAGTACCACAAGAAATCTCAAGGGCCTGTCACCGAGGGGATCCAAACAAACGAGCAAGTTCAAGCCGTTGCTTTCCCATTTCAAGCCGCACCCTTCCGCTTCCCTCAAAATCCCCGTACTCCACAGAATCCCGCTCCCCAAAACTTCCAAGTCACTCCACAAAACCCTCCGCCTACCTTCACCATTCCACAAAATACCTTCGCCGCACCACAGCAACCGCCACCCCCTCTGCAATACCACAACGTCCCTCCACCCAACGGCTACAACAACTTTAACAACAAGCGCCCGGCTCCTAAAAGAGCTCAGTATCCACCTTTGCCAGAAACACTCATAGACATCTTCTCAGCTCTCATGTCGGTGAATGCCATACAGCTCCCTCCGGAATGGCCAACTGGAATCCGGCCGTTGATCAGATGAAATATTGTATGTTCCACAGGCAGCCGGGGCATACCATTGAGGGGTGTTTTCAATTACGGGACCTGGTCTATGATCTACATGAAGGGCAAAGAATTGATTGGGCCGAGATGCACAGGGCCATCACAGAAATCAAAGAGAAGAGAAGGCAGCCGCTGAGACAGCAAGTATAGCAGCAACAGGTACCGCAGCCACAGCAGCAGCCGCAGCAGCAACAGCAACCGGTTCAAGACCTGGGAATTCATCAAAACCCAATGCTAAACCATCCTCCTGCTCCCCAGCCTCCGCCGTCGGCACCAGCTCAGGTCAATGTCGTCCAACCCCCGGCTCCCAACCCCGAGTGGTCCTTCGACGACGATAGCTCCACACCGCAGGTCATGGCCCTTCACCACAACTACCATAATCCTCCCGCTTCCCCCATCCTCATACCTGCACACCAAACCCCTCCTCCACTCGTCCTCCCATTTACCCCTATTCTATCACACGCATCATCACTCGCGCCTCCGTCGCACTCGCCATTGCTCACATCCACTACCATCACCCCCTCCCCGCTCGCGCTTACACCCACTATCGCCATACCTCCATCTAACCCTCCACTCATCACGCCTCCGTCCACTTTTATATCCCCACTTCCGCTCGCGCCCACTGCCACTAACCCCTCACCTATCATCCTTTCCACCACACCCACTTCCGCATCGCTCATCCATCCCACTGGACCTACTAAATCACTTATCCTGAGCCCATCTGAGGCCGCGGCAGCTTATAATTTCACCCTACGGAGCGGGCGCATGTTCCACCGAAACTATCCTTCCACTTCCAATCCCCAGTCTTCCCAACCGGCGACCGAGCAAGAAGAGACCGAGCCACTACCCGGGACCCAATATGATTTGTTACATCATCTGGATAGGGTGCCCGCCAAGATATCTATGCTGGAACTGATTAAGAGATCTACCCTTCACCAAGATGCATTAAGAGATTTTCTTCAAAAGGTGATGGTTAGTGAAGATATGGCAGTTGATAGCTTACCTACCGCACTGGCAACAATCTCCAAGGGGTCAGCCATTACTTTCTCTGAAACCGAGCTAGCACCACCAGAAGCTCGGCAAATGCCGCTGTGCATTACTATCATTCAGAACAAAGTCAGCATCGATGCGGCATTAGTCGACATAGGGGCATCTATCAACGTATGCCCGCTCAGCAGTCTAAGGGCTTGTAATCTGTCAGAAGAACTTCTACGCCCAACTCCCACTACTATAGCTGCTTATGACAACTCTCGACGGGCATGTCACGGGATTGCCACCATTCAAGCTGAGCTTGGGCCTCTTACTATGCCCATTGAGTTTTACGTGCTGGATATCGACCCCATGTTCAAGGCTATCTTGGGTCGTCCGTGGATCGATACCCTCAGCGCCGTACCCTCCACTGCACATCAATGCATTAAATTCCCTTTCCAAGGGAGGGTCATCAAAGTTAAAAGCTTATCCACGGTCCAATCAGTGAAGGCTATTTCAGAGAAGGTTCTTCCCACATTATGGCCAAGCAGTCGGCCCGTTATGTCAGTGCTAGATCTTGACTTTCCGTGGGCTTACGCACCCCGCAAGCCCGTCACTACAGCAGTTGACATCAAGGTGAAGCCCCAGATCCGAGATTCCAACGGCTGGGACATTATACTGAAGCTAGGCTACCAACCGGGGAGAGGCCTCGATGCTCAATTGCAAGGGCGAACTACGCCCATCCCCAAAGGCAGGAAAATGAGCAGGAGAGGTCTCGGCTACCGAGAGACCGCATTATCTATGATGGGTGATTCCGGGCCACTCACCTGGGACTACCGTCAACACTTCGTTAGAGGGCCTCTCCAGCCCGGCACCTTAACTCCACAGCCAGCTCCGCCAAGGGAAGATACAGTCTGTCCGATTGCCAGTCCGCCCCCGTTGCCATGAGGGCTAGATGATGATATGCTTGATTACGACCAAGCCCTACAGGGGCTATTTCATGAAGAAGACTACAAGAGATAGCAAGAGGCTCGGCTTGTTCAGTGGAGGCTGAAGAAGCGGCCAGTTGATGATCCATGGGAAAAGGGGAGCTCTCCGATTGTCTTTTCTTGGTCTCCCTCCCGCTTTCAATCTCTCCTCAAACGATGGAAATTCTTACCCCGTCTTCCTCCTATCATGGTAAATCCATCCTTCATTGATCCACATGAATTTCTATTTGTTCCTTGTGCTTACGGGCATTGCCCGCCCATTGATCTATCCACCCTATTCACTCCTCCTCCCCCCAATGCCAAACTCCACGAGATGTGGTTCTCTTCCTCCGATCCATTCTTCGATTGCATCTTCCCCGAGCTGTTCCCCATGCAGCTCCCGCCTCCTCCATCTTGTTGTGTAGTCTCTACTGATCCCAAAAAAAAACGTCAAATTCGAAACGGAGATTTCAGTGGAAGATTATGCTACCTTGTCTCCATCCTCCTCCTAGGGGCACGGGTCCCCTGCTTCTTCCCTTCCACTAGGTCCTCTTTCTCCTAGGTTAGAATTAGGGTCCATCGAGTCTAGGGGAGTACAGTCAATTAGGTCTAGAGAAGTAGGGTCCTGTTCTAGTTCGTCCAACCCTTCCTCCTCTGAGCCGCGCTCGCTTGCGCGTCCTCCCAAATCCGTTCCTGATAGGTTCTTGCAAGATCTAGCTCAGTGTTGTCATGCTCTTTTGAAGTGTCCAGAATTTGTTACTACGGCAATTATGATTGAAGATGAAGAGGAAATAGAAGGGGTGTGGAGCGATGACGGACTCGGTGTCTACGAAATCCTGGATGAGAAAGATACGATTAATGAGGACAGCGACGTAGATGACACTGCCGATTTGTATGCATAAGGACTTAAGAAATTCGACGAGCCGTCGTCGGCAGTGGATGAACCTACGAAGGAAATTAATTTGGGAACTGAAGAAGACCCCAGGCCCATCATTATTGCCGCTAATCTCCCTTCGCAAGTGGAAGAAGATTTGATTAAGGTTCTAAGGGAGTATAGCGATTCTTTTGCCTGGTCTTATGAGGACATGCCAGGTCTTGACCCCTCTTTAGTGGAACATCGACTCATGCTTAAACCAGGGGCAACACCTGTAAAACAACGATCAAGAAGATTTCACCCCCACATGGCCTTAAGGATTAAGGAAGAAGTCAATAAGTTATACAAAGCCAGATTCATTAGAGTTGTTCTATATCCTCAGTGGGTGGCAAACATAGTCCATGTTATTAAGAAGGATGGAAAGGTGCGTATCTGCATCGATTTCAGGGATCTCAATAAAGCATGTCCCAAAGATGATTTCCCACTGCCTCACATAGATGTCCTGGTCGATATCACCGCCGGGTACGAATCTTTATCGTTCATGGATGGTTACTCAGGCTATAATCAGATCCGTCTCGCTCCGGAAGATCAAGAGAAAACCTCCTTCACCACGCCCTGGGGTACGTACTGTTATGTGGTTATGCCGTTCGGTTTGAAGAACGCGGGTGCCACCTATCAAAGGGCGATGATGGCCATCTTCCACGACATGATGCATATCTATATGGAAGCCTACGTGGATGACATTATGGTGTAGTCAAGGACTAAAGAAGAACACCCCTCTATTCTGGCTAAGGTGCTGCAAAGAGCCAGGGAGTACAAGCTTAAGATGAATCTGAAGAAGTGTGTATTCGGAGTCTCTTCAGGGAAGCTGCTAGGTTTCATAGTGAGCAAACGGGAGATCCAGATTGATCCTAACAAAGCTCAGGCCGTTATAGACATGCCTCCACCTAAGAACATTACGGAACTTCGAGGATTGATCGGTCGATTGCAATTCATTAGAAGATTCATATCCCAGCATTCTCAAAGGTGCCGTCTGTTTTATGAATTGCTTAAAGCGGGGGTCAAGTTTGAATGGAATCAAGACTGTCAGAAGGCCTACGAGGACTTAAAGGAATATATATCCAAACCCCCAGTTTTGCAACCTCCTGTGCCTGGGAAACCCCTGATCCTATACATCTCGGTTATTGAGGACTCCCTAGGGGTGGTCTTAGCACAAGTAGACGATGAAGGGAAAGAGCAGGCTGCTTATTATCTCTCTCGGTTGTTTAACCCAGCTGAGTCCAGATACACCGCTAATGGAAAAGACTTGTGCCACCTTAGTGTGGGTAGCTCAGAAGCTTAAACATTACTTCCTTGCCCACCCAGTTAGGTTGATCTCTAGAATGGACCCGATTCACTATCTCTTAGAAAAGCCTGTCCTTTCTAGTATGTTAGCTCGCTGGCAGAGCTTCCTCTCTTAATTCGATATCACATTTGTCGTTCAGAAGGCGGTCAAAGGGTACGCCATCGCTGAGCATCTTGCCCATCTTCCTATTCCTCACACCGATTCTATTCAGGACGATTTCCCTGATGAGCATCTCTCTGCTATCTCTCATCATCCCTTTTGGTCTCTGCACTTCGATGGTGCACTCAATTCTCAAGGCCGAGGGATCGGCGTTGTTCTGCTCACTCCAGAGGGAGTGACTATTCCCTTTGCTTATCAACTCCAATTTCCTGCTACCAACAACATCACCGAGTATGAAGCTCTCCTGGCCGGACTGAAGCATGCCTATCTCTTAGGTGCGCGGTACTTGAATATTATAGGAGACTCTCAACTCGTCCTACGGCAAGTTCTGTCCACTTACCGCACTCGTGACCCCAAACTCAAGCCTTATCAAGATTTGGTCACGCTCCTGGCTAGGCAATTCCGTAAGCTAATCTATATCCATACTCCTAGGTCTCAGAACATTCTAGCCGATGCCTTAGTATTGCTCACTTCCTCTCTATCTTTCACTCTCAGTCGGAGCACTGAGACTATCATCGTTCAGAGATTGGACGCACCCTCTCTTCAGGATCATTGGTTCATCAACCTTAGGAAAGCTGTAGAGGCGAGGGCTGAGAAGGAAGATCTCAAGGAAGTATCGTTAATGGAGCTAGAAGAGATTCTGGACGAAGAAGAATTGCCTTGGTATCACAAAATCGAGTTGTTTTGCAAAGAAGGGTCATTCCCAGGAGGGGCAAACGCCGAGCAGCGTAAGTCAATAAGGAGAGCCGCCTCAAGGTATACTATTGTTGCAGGAGAATTATACAGGCGCGCTACCAATGGAATGCTCATGAGATGCTTGGATGATAATGAAGCTTGGAAGGTGGCTGAAGCAGCCCATTCCAGTGAGTGTGGTGGTCATGTCAATGGCCAGGCTCTAGCGAAGAAAATCCTTAGGCATGGCTACTATTGGCCCATCTAGAGGAAGATTGCTCCCTCTATGTCCGGAGGTGTCTTAACTGCCAACTCCATGCCGACAAAATCCATGCTCCAGCTTCATCTCTTCATCCTCTTTCTGCTCCTTGGCCATTCTCTATGTGGGCTTTCGACGTTGTCGGCCCGCTCGGTGATCCTAATTCTCAGATCAAGCAGAAATCCTTTATCCTTACCGCCACTGAGTACTTCAAAAAATGGGCCAAAGCAGAGGCGTACGCAGAGATTAAAGCTTCAACGGTGTGCCGCTTTATCATGAAGAATATTATCTCGCGGTTTGGAGTGCCAAGCAGCAGCATCACCGACAACGGACCTCAGTTCGTCTCTCAAGAGCTCAAGGACCTATGTAAGAAGTTCAATATTACATTGCATCATTTATCTCCATATTATCCTCAAGGCAATGGTCAAGCCGAAGCCACTAATAAAACCCTTCTTAAAATCATCAAGAAAACATGTGAATCCCATAAGTTTTCCGATTGGCTAGAAAGATTAGTAGAAGCTCTGTGGGCTTATCGCACCTCCGTCCGTACTCCCACGGGACAAACTCCCTATGCTCTTACCTATGGGATGGAGGCGGTGCTCCCATATGAGATCTTAATCCCTTCCCTTAGAGTGCAACTTGATAAGGAACTTAATCTCGATGAACGTCGAGAGGCGTTGCTCGTCCAGTTGGAACTCTTAGATGAGAAGAGGATGAACGCGACCGATCACGTATCCGTTTATCAAAAGAGAGTTTCGCGTTATTTTCAAAAGAAGGTAATCGAACGGAAATTTCAAAAAGGTGATATGGTTTTGAAACGCAAATTCATTCGGTCTACAGGTCCTAGGTCTAAATTGCAACCTAACTGGGAAGGGTCGTTTGTTGTAAAAGAGGCTTATACAGGGAATGCTTATCTCTTAGTAAATGTAGAAGGTAAAGAGCTCTCTCACGCTTGGAATGGGTTGTATCTTAAGTGTTTCTTTCCTTAGAGTCTAAATCCATGCCACCCCAGAAGCAAGATGTTCCTCCCTTTCACTATAAAAAGGATCCCGAGTACGGCAATCACACACTACACGACGTCCCTGGTCAGGTTTTCCGCTTTAAAAGACACCGTTTCTCCTTGGCCATGCTTTGGGGGAAAGTCGAAGTCCCTGTTCGTTTCTTTCTTCGGCTGAATCCAGGGGCAAGAGGTGAATAAGGAGGCGATAACCAATCCAGGCACCCTAACGAGAGGAGGTCTCAAATAGGGGCAGTCCGTTATGAACTGACGCCACAAGAAAGAAAGAAAAGGAGTAATCTCTATGACAAAAATCAAAAGCATTATCTCAGAAGTCTATTGAATTATGATTCCAAAGCTCCAGAAAGGCAAGAAAAAGAATCTAGGCATGACAAGAGTGGCAGTACAGTTCCCCGCGGGACGAATGAGCCCGGTCGCACGCATGCCTAGAGTGGACTAAGGTTCGATGACGGACACAAAGCCCCGACGCAACAGACCAAATTTCTAATGGGTTGTCTGGAGAGGAACCCAAGTCCTAAGAGCTTCTAGATTTGGCCTAAGCTTACCGCATTCTAGTTTCCTTTTCAGGATTGAGACTAGTACCCCGGGTATGGCCCTGGTAGAAACACCGTCATGAAAATCTGGGCCTTGGTCAAGGTTTGTCACCTCATTGCACGCCAACCTCGGGACTCTCAATACGATACGGAGGGCTCACATTGCTAGGGGAAAGCACTGATTTTCAAAAATCCAAAAATAACATATATTTCAAAAATCCAAAAACAACATATATTTCAAAAATCCAAAAACAACATATATTTCAAAAAACCAAAAACAACATATATTTCAAAAATCCAAAAACAATATATTTTCAAAATCCAAAAACAACATATATTTTCAAAATCCAAAAAAACAACATAAATTTTAAAATTCAAAAACATCATATATTTCAAAATCCAAAAACAACACATATTTAAAACACCAAAAACATCAAAAGTCCAAAATCAAACCAAAAAAAATCATATATTTCAAAACCCAAAAACATCAACTATTTTCCAAAATCTCACAAAAATTCAAATATATTTTCCAAAATCCAAAAATACCATCATATGCATCGCATGCATCGCATTATTTCTATTATGTTTCCCGCCTATTTAATAAGGCTCCACCCCTTGACCAAAAATCAAGAAACGGTAGTTATCTAACTTGCTTCAAGGCAAGGGGTTGAGTCTAAGAACAGATCTAACTTGTTTCATATTTAAGTATGTGCAAAATGCATGATCAAGACCAAAGCTCAAATCTCGCAACTATGTAGGTTCAAGACTGTGACGCGCCAGGTACAGGCCATCACACTCATCTAACGGTCCATGCTAGACCGTTACATCTCTTCAGGCCTTCGCTTCGATTCTCTCAGCAGCTCTCTCTCTAACGGCCTAGGGCGCGACCGTTATTCTTCCTAACGGTCTATCGTTTGACCGTTACTTCCTCCAGAAACCCAAACCCTCAGGTCTTTCACCCCGACGGCCTATCTCCCCACCGTTATATCCTTCTAACGGCCCTTCTCAAATCCGTTACACTCTCCAGAGGCTCTGTTTTTCAGGCCATTCTAAGCCAAGTCAAGCCACAACTCGTGCTCATTCGATTAAGGCAATCCCATCTCATTCAATTGAACTTTAAAGTCACATAAGATTAATAAAAATTCCAACTCTGATTGTCAATTATATCTTTCATAAAAGTAAAATCAAATTACATTCAGTTTCTTGTCCGCAAAAGGGCGGATCTTCCTCAACTCTTTCACGTAGCCACGGCACGCGTCGTCGTTCTCTTCCACTTCTTCTTGCCACGGACGCACCTTGCTGATCTCCCACATGGTCAGCGTGTTCCAAACTATTCTTTCATCTTCCTCGGTCCCCATCTTCCTAGCTAGAAGGGGAGGGTAGTGTGATAGTGCAGGAGCTTCAATCCGAGGTAGTCCGATCTGAAGATGACACCGGTGCGGGTTGTAGATCGCCATCGTAGTATTTCTCACTAGCTGGAGGTCCAGGCCTTGACGCCGCGGTGTTCTAAGAAGAGGGCTCTGAAGGATTCTTGGTCGCATGATGAATTTCTCCATTGGTAAAGTATTGAAGAAGAGGTGCCATTCATCCCGAGTTTTCTTATCCGCCGTCTTACATTCAACCTGTGAAGAAAATCCAGATGCCCCTCCAATGAAGAAGAGAGGGTGGCTCCCGAAGATCCGGCTAGAAGAAGTAATATCCTCCTTCGGTTGGAATTTGATTCTCACTCCCATCCAACACTCGAGGAGTATCATGGAGCCAAACAAAGATCCTCCTAGGCAAGCGGAGCTTAGTCCTTCATAGAGGTATGAGAGGATCGCTTGAGAGATGGACATTCCCCGTCACAACCCACTAATGATGCTGAGATTTTGGATATCTAAGAGGTGGTCGGTAGTAGTGAAAAGGAAAACTCCGTATAAGCAAACCGCCACCGCCTTGGCTATTGCTTCATGCCTCTCCCACTTGTTTTTGCAATGAGAAACTATCCATTGTGCCAAGGGTATCAAGTGTATGTGGTGTGGGGTGATCATGGTCCTCACGTCCTTTGGATTATGGATGAAATCACTCAAGATCAAGGATGGGTCGATAGGCTCAACGGTATAGCAAATTAGGTCTTCATCCCCCACCTTAGTCTTAGGAAGGGCTAGGTAGGTTTCTACCTCCTCTAATAGGACTGTTGCTTCGAAGGAAGGGAAGATGAAGGTATGTGTTTGTGGATGCCACAATTCTATAAGGGCTGAAATACTAGGCCAATCTAGTGATAATTTCTGGAAATTCTTGCCTAAAACCAAGAGAGGTTGAAGGTGCCATGCTTTAAGGATTGATGTAACCTCTAAAGGGAGTGCCTTTACCATGGGAGCCATCCACTTCAGATTAGAATAGCATCTTGGACCAGGAAGAGGCTAAGAAGAAGAAGAAGATCATGAGAAGGAATTGAAGTGCAGAAATTTCTGAACTTGGTTAAGTCATAGAGAGCTTACCACCCTTTGAGCATTGGAGCTTAGATGTTTGGGAATCGAGGTTAGCATTTGTAGCTCTCCATGCTCTTTTCTTGCAGCCTTAGGTCCCATGAAGATCTTCTCCTCCATAGCCATCATCTCGAAGCTTCTCTTCATCTTGTTTCCCGCCCTTAGGAAAGGTTTTTTAGCCCTTCTAGCAGAGAATTCAGCAAAGATACGATTTTGGCTAAGATTCCAAGTCTTAAAGGCTTGCTTTTGGCTTTAAAGTGATAATATTTGGATTAGAAGGCTTTATCTTAAGTCTGGGAGAAGTCTAGAGTGGATTGAGGGTTTCTTATCTTGGATTTTGCCTCTCACAGCACAATCCATCTCGTAGTACGCTTCAGTCTCTAACGGTCTATCGTAGGGCCGTCACTTTCCTCTGACACGCTAGCTCTGGGCCATCACATTTCCTGTGGGTTTAATTTAACCCAATCTCGTTCTGTCAATCTTGACGGTCTAGCATCAGGCCGTTATCTTTGGTGACGCACTGTGCTTGGACCGTCACATTTCCTGCACATCCCATGCATACCCAAAGTATGTACATCATTTTAAGTCTATACATCCCATGCATACCCAAGTCTGTACATCATTTTAAGTCTATACATCCCATGCATATCCAAATCTGTACATCATTTTAAGTCTATACATCCCATGCATACCCAAGTCTGTACATTTCTCGTCCAAGTCCATACATTGTGCAGAGTCTACACAGCCTCAAGTCCATACATTGTGCAGAGTCTACACAGCCTCAAGTCCATACATTGTACAAGTCCACACGTCATTCAAGTCTGTACATTCCTTGTCCACAGTCCATACATTCTTCAAAGTCTGAGCATTCTTTACAAAGTCCATACATCCTTTGCTACTGTGTTCATGAAGTCCATACATCGTTTTGGTCAAGTCTATACATCACTTGGGCAAGGTCTGTACACTCTTGAGTATAGTCAGTGCATTCATAGTTCAATCTCGCTCTGTCAAGTATACAGTCTTTCTCATGGCCGTTACTTATCTCTGACGCCCCGCTCTTGAACCGTCACATTTCCTGTTAGTTCCCCTGATGTCCTATTGCTCTGCCACCTTTAACGATCTAGCATTTGGCCGTTACATATCTCTGACACACCAGCTATGAGCCGTTACCCTTCCTACTGTTCGGTTCTGTAAATCTGACCTGTCTTTTTTGACGGCCTCCATCTAATGCGTTACTTGATCCTGACGGTCTGGATCTAGACCGTTACATTGTCTGCTGCTGTGATTGTGCTATTCCTTTCTGCCTCTATTTTAGACCTGGCGGTCTTACATACTTCCGTTCATCCTGTCCATCTCACATATCACATTTCATCCACACAATTTTTTCACACATCCACATGCATTTCCTGCATTCCAATCATACTCTCACATACATTTTTCTAGCATTCGTTCCCATTTATTCCCATTCATTTCACATGCCCACCTGTTTGCATGCACATCCATTCATTCACATAAAGAACAAGAACAAACAAAAGACCAAGAAAAGGAATTCTCATTCCATTTTCATCATAAGTCATGTACAAGTAAAAGTGATAACCAAAGAAAAATCAAAACGCATCACTCGGCCGGCTTATCCGCCGGGCCGCCATCATCATCTCCACCCTCCGGCTTCCTCGCCGGTGGTGCTATGGAGGCACTCTCCTCCTGCTGGCCCCTCTCTGCCCTTTCATTCCTCCATTGGCCAGAGGAGCTGACAAGGTAGTCCGCCACTGATCCAGCACGAGCAGCACTCCTCGGCGCCCTGCTCCGAGAAACGCTCCGCTCCGGTCCTCGGCCCATCATCCGTATAGTCCTCTCCAAGGTCCGGACCTCGACCTTCATGTCGTGGGCCTCGAGTCACGCAGCTCGTGCCTCGGACCGGTATCTCTCAAAGTCTGCCGTCTGCGTGGCCGTCCGCACAAGCTCTCCTCTCAATCGGGCCATCTCTGCTCGAAGGACCTCTTCCTCGGCCCGGTTCCTCTCCGCCTCCATCCAAGCCTGTTTTGCCTCAGCCACCGCTGTGGTTAGCTCTCTCGTCTGTAGTTTGCATCTCATATAGTTAGTCACAGAAGCATTTCATCATAAGCATAAGCATTTAAGTCAAGTGCATTTAGCATCTTACCCGCTCCGCGAGGGTGGCCTCCGCCTCCTCAGCCCGGGCAACCGCTCGGGCAAACTCAGCGTCTCGCTCAGCTCTGTCCCCGGCAGGCTGTGAGGACGATGATGGGGCATTCAGTCCGGCTCTTTGGGCTCCCTCAGCCCGCTGCACTTAGAAATCATTGGTCAGTCATCATTGAAATCACATTTGCATCATTTGCATCATAAAGCATAATCATTTTAAGTCCAAGGTTTTGTCAAGTCTTACCAGGAGTTCCAAGGCGGTCCAGTACTCGTCCCGCTGCTGGACGGTGGCGTGAATAAGCCCCTCGAGCTCGGCTATCCTTCCTTTTAGGGTCTAGCTGCATTTAGAAAGCATATGAGTCAGAGCATATAGAATAAAATTTTCATATAAGAGCATTCAGAGTTTAGAGTTTAGAAATTGCATACCGGTTGTCGGGTACCTCGGTACACCCGATCCCCGTACAGTCGAGCAAAGGCTTTCAAGTACACCTCATTGCTCTCATCCCGCTCCTTCACCGCTCTGCCCCGACGGTTCCAATCATGGACGTACTTCACCTTCCGGGTGCACCAATCTATATCGCCGCTAATTCCTTTCGCTGACTTGCCCGGGCGCTCATCACTGCGGCGTGGAAAGGTCACCTCGGGATGGTGTAGTCCCCGAGTCCGCATGATTAACCGATAGTGGAGTGGCTCGATGATATGGATGCAGTGCAACCATATGTCTCATCCCCGGTACGAAAGGGCTGCCTCCACCCATGGCTGTCCCTCGTAACTCTCACCTCTGTACGGGGTCCATCTCACCTGAAAGCATGTTAGTCCATTCATATTAGTCCATTTATCATCATTTAGAAGCATTTAAAGCATTTAGAAAGCATTTTGAAGTTTCGGGCTTACCGCCGTGTGTGGGAAGGAATCCAAGTCGTCCTGGATCACCCGGGTCAATCTGATGATCGACCCCGGGTCCCTCGCAACCACCCATCGTCTCGCAATCGGGATGCGGCCGGCGTGGAGTAGCGTGCCTCTCCCGTTGCCCGGGAGGTACATGTAGCTCCATATCTGCATTTAAAAGTCAATATCAATCCATGGCATTGCATTGTATAAAGCATAATCATAATCATATAGGGATTTTTTAAATTGCATTTACCTGTAGGAAAGGCGAGAAGCCGCCCAGCATCGTCTGTCGGTCCGTCGTGCTGAGGGATTCGAACAGGAAGGCCAAGACCGCCGCTCCCCATGTGTATTTCCCAACTCTGCCCAAATCCTGGATCATCGGCAGTAGCCTGCAGCTGATGACATCTGCCCGAGTCGTGAATAGGAGCTTCCCGAACAGTAGCATCAGGAAGCGCCTCAGGATGCGATCTCCCTCTGGTCCCGCCTCTGCCGCCACTCGTGGGCGCACCTGGTCAATCACTCTGCCCAGATGCTCCTCTGGTAGCTCTCCCACGGCTATGGCTGCTCCTCTCAGCCCTAAGCTCTCCTACAGTCGTGATCGTGAGAGCTGGGATGACGTCTGTCTTGGCCTGATCAAATCTAGTCCCAACAGCTCCTGGGCCATCTCTCGGTAGTCTCGGTAAGTCCATCTTGTCACTGCGGCTCCGTGCACCCGTAGTCCGGCAATCCTCGCCATGTCTTCCAGTGTCGGGATCATGTGACCCCACGGGAAGATGAACGCCCTGCTGACTGCATCCCACCTCTCGTGCAAAGCGTATAGCAATGGCGTGTCCATCCGGATCACCTCGATGCTCAACACCTTGGCGAACCCCATGCCGGCTAATCTCTCTCTCTGGTAATCAGGCAGTGCTTGGTACACCGCCCAGATCTGGAGCCATGAGATCCTCATCCGTCTCTTTCCCTGCATTCATTTTAGAGCATAAGTTAGTCAATTGCATCATAAAATCATTGCATAGCATTCAGAAAATGAAAACAAAATAAAAATTGAATAATTGAAAACCTAAAAAGAGTTCTGGGTCACTGGTGACTGTGACGGCCCTGGGATGGGGCGTCACAGTGCTCTAACGCACCATGGGTGGCGCGTCAGAGTTGTGACGGTCCCTGGAAGGACCATCACATTCTCTGCTAGAGGGCTTTATCCCCTTTGCATTCCGTTGGCTTCTCACCTTGGCCAAAAGGCCTACAATCAATCCTAATGGGTTCATAGACCCATTTTCTACCCCCCATTCACACATGCATCTACAGAAAAATCGTAAAAAAATTAAAATTTTGGAAAATGGGGTGGGCGGCCTACCTCTCGGTCTTGGCCCCTCTTCCTCTTCTTCTCTGGTTCCTTGGGTTCTTCTTCGTCCAGGGGCGCTTCCCCTTGGTCTTCTTCGGCCGTTGGAGCCTCCTCCTCCTCTGTTTGCTTCTTCCTCGCCGTTTCTTTCTCCACGGGCGGCGAGACGGTCTCTCGCTCTATCCGGTGGTGAAGGCGGCGAATCGCCTTCTTCTTCATCCCTCTCTCCCTCTTCTTCAGTGGCTATGGGGCCTCGTCGCTGGCCATCTCTTGGGTGGACGACGGTGGTCGTCGGTGGTCTCGGTTGAAGGTTTTTGGGAGCGTTTGGGTCATTTGAGGCTTGAATGAATGAATGAATGAAGATTGAGCCGTTCGATTTTATTTTTTTTGAACGCTCAGGAAATGTGACGGTCTATCGCCAGACCGTTACATCCTCTGACGCGTAGTGTTTAGACTGTCAGGTCAGTTTTGAATTTTCATTGAAGAATTTGAGCCGCCGTTCTTTAACGGTCCTTGCCCTGGTCCGTTACTTTGTGTGACACCCTTTCAGTAGACCGTTACAGCTTGCAAGTTTCTTGATGAATAAATTGGTCTATTTGATGCTGAGATGATTACATTTTCTTCCATGGTGCATATTATTAATTCTTTTCATGCGTACAAAGGGTTATGCCATGTTTCATGCTCATATCCATTGTTGGCTAACCTCTTTTTTCATGAATGAAGTTATGAACAACATCATGCTTTGACATTCGTCAGGCAGGTAAGTCAGGTATTGTATCTCGATTCTTTATCCCTTTAATGCATTACTATATGATATCTATGATATATTACCTCGAGAACCGGCTGGTCATTCATGTGTTCTGGGATCTGATGTTCCCCTTAAACAAAAATGATGATGATCTAAGTTCACATGTTTAATCGTTGGATAGGCCGTTAGGTTGAAAAAATTTGGGGATGATGGTTCTGTCTTACACGCCGTGGTTGCAGATGGTGTCCTGACCCTGATTTCTCCAGTCTAGCAATATTATTCTCGAGTATTTTATGATTTTATCTTTCTTTGCATTTGTTTTAACGATTTCTTTTTCTTTAGCCCAGCATGCATCATACGCATTCTTTGAGCATTCATGATCCTTCATCTGTTCGAGGTATCTCAATGATGGTGAATAGCTGTGTTCTTGACCTCGAATAAGGAGAGACATTCCACTCTAAATTGGAAGGTTTTCTTCAATCTGTCGATTGATCTGGTTAGCTAAAGATTTTTGTCTGGAGTTTAGTCAGCTCTCTTTCCTTTCTGTTGCCTCCGGCGGCTAGCCGTGTTTCCTTTCCTTAGTTGTTAGTTCCTCTAGACTTGCATCCTTTTGTTGGCTATTTCCTTGTGGTTAGTTTGAAGTTTTCCGGAAAATTCCTATCGCTTGTTGGTAAAGAACGGGTGTCGTTTATCTTAACGCCCACTTTTTGGTCCACTCCGCTTCATTTTCGCTTCATCTCCATGTCCCATTTCGCTTTTGCTTCTCCTCCGCTCGCTCCCCTGCAAAGAGGACGTTAAGGAGGGGCATCTGTTGACACTCGTTTTATGACCGATAAGTCGGGTCATCTCCTTGTTCATTCTATGTGATGCTCCAAGTTATTCATTCCTTCGTTGAGTCTCCTTCATCAGTTTGAAGTTTATTTCATGGGTCTTCTCCTTGGTTGAGTATGGTTCCGCGATTTCTTGATTGGATGAAGCTTAGCAAGCTCCTATCTCTTATTTTCAATCCTTATTATTTCTAACGGTCCACACCATGGGCGTTACTTCCCTTATAACACATGTGCCCATGGCCGTTATATCTTGAAGAATCCTACAACTTAAGGGCTTTGTTCCAATCCTTATCTTTTGCCTATCCATTAAGTATAACGGTCTATCGTGCAGCCGTTACTTCCCTCTAACGCGTTCATCCTTGGCCGTTACTTTCATTCAAGAGTCCTATTGTTTTGATCTACTTCCGTTGATCTTATCTCTTTTGAGATAAGGTTGATAGTGACGGTCTCTCCCTGGGGCGTTACATCCATGTAACGGTCTGTTGAGCAGCCGTTACATCCAACAGAGAGTCCTGGCAGTTCGGGCCTTTTCTCTGCTACTCCGTGGTCGAGATAAGAGTTTGATCTTGTGATTTCTCTTCCAAATCTGATCCTCAGAACCTTCTGTTTGTTTCTATGGACTCTTGGTGATATTATCTTCAAGAGTTTGCTAAGAGATTTCCTCTTTTCTTGCTAGATTATCCTCTGTTCGACCCGAGATTTTGAGGGCCTATAAATAGCACCCTTAACTTCATGGCCTAAGGGAGGAAGATCTGGAGTTTACGTCGAAGTGATGCCGCATCCTGGAGCCACATCCAACCAAGGAGAACTGTTCCTCACGTCCATCTGCTTCACGGTGAAGGGAGTATTCATTTCATTGTGTTTGAGTTTCCATCGTTGTCATACTTGTGTTCTTCCTCCTTTTCCTCAAAGCATTGTCCCTTTTCTTTCTTCCACATTCTGCATCTATTCTCATCATCTAAACATCTTCCTATCTTTTAAAACGCCCAGAGGGGTTAAAAAACCAAAACTTTCCCGGTACTTCCCTTTCCTCTTGAATGATCTTAATTTCTTTAAGAATTGATACTACGCTTGTCTAAAGGGCTAATCTGGGTTTGTTTTCTTGTGTTTCACGTTCCTTGGCAGGTTTACAGGTTCATTAGACGAGGCCCAAGTCTTCTGGCCGGCTGGAAGGTTTGGAGTTCAAAGAATTCATAAGCTATTTCTACAGGTTGTCTGATGGTCTTGAGAAGACGCGTCAGGTTCATATAACGGTTCATCGGGTGACCGTCACACTTCTGTGACGCACAGGGTCTAGACCGTTACATTCAAGGCTGATCTACAGATTTCACTGATTTCTCTCTCCCGTGGGCGGGTGCTTCATCCACCTATTTCCAAGGTATTTTCAAGTCCTTGACTTGTGTTTACTTTGGTGGCGATCACGTTCTTTCTTAGTATTGGGCATTAGCTTTCTCTTTCCCACTTCATATTCCTTTGGTTGTTCCACCCACGTGGTGTGTTTTATTTTCTCTTGCTCCACACTCCGGCGTGTGTTTTTCTTTATTTCTTTAGATTAGTTTGATTGAGATAGCATGCCCATGCTAGAGCTTGTTTGGATTGCCTAGGTTCATGGTTTACATGTCCTTGGGTTGATTGAGATCATTGATTTTTGCTTATCATCTTTATCATACATCACAAACCCACAAAAAGAAGGAAGCAAATAAATCAACACCTATCTCCTCAAATTCTTTGGCTCAACACTTACCGGGCTTGCTTTCGAATGGTACTCGAGCCTGCCCGCCGGGTCCATTGTAGACTGGCCCGACATGCAGAAGAAATTTAAAGAAAGGTTCTACATAGCTGAACGGGAGGTCACCGTGGCAGAACTCTACGCCACGAGGCAAAGAAGTGATGAGTCGGCACTCGACTATATAAAGAGGTGGAGGAACCTCAGCATGAGATGCAGGCGTCCCCCGCATCAGGAGGACGCGGTGCAAATTTGTAAATAGAACCTGAGGAAAGAAATCCTTGAGAGAATGATCGGTGCGGAAATAAAGTCATTTGACCGCTTAAACAATATAGTGGCGGAGATCGAGGCATTCCTGTGCTGGGGGAACCTGTTAAGGGGGGGCCACTTATTCTGTACATAGCCGCCACCGAATGCTCCCTGGGGGCAATGCTCGCTCAGAACAATGATGAGGGGAAGGAGCATGCTGTCGATTATCTCAGCCGGAGGCTAGTGGGGGTAGAAGCAAAATACACCCCGATCGAGATGGTCTGTCTTGCCCTGGTCTTCGTAGTCAAGAAGCTGAGACATTACATGCTCTCCCATGAAGTGAGCCTGATCTCCAAGGCCGATCCAGTTAAACACATTCTCTCTCAGCCAGTCCTGAAGGGACATCTCGGCAAGTGGGCCATGCTGCTAATGAATTTGATATCACCTACGTGCCGCAGAAGGCCGTTAAGGGTCAAGCCGTGGCCGAATTCTTTGCAGCACATCCTGTGCCCGAAGATTCCCCATTGGCTACAGAGTAGCCCGAAGATGAAACACTGGAGGTGGACCAAGTCCAACAGATCGCTTGGCAGCTGCACTTTGATGGAGCTTCGAGGACAGAAATGGCCCCGTCCGGACATACAAAAGTACCGGCAGGGGCCGGCATCGTCCTCAAATCCCCCGAGGGAGAAGTATTACATACATCTTGCTCTATCAATAAGCTTTGCACCAATAATGAGGCAGAGTATGATGCTCTGATTATTGGTCTCCAAGTTGCGTTGCAGATGGAGATTAGAATGCTGCAAGTATTTGGCGATTCGTTACTAGTCGTCAAGCAAGTCCAGGGGTAGTTTGATGTCCGAAAACCTGAGTTGCTGCCTTACCATGCTAAAGCAAAGCGGCTCATGGAACAATTCTACCTTATTGAGATAGGCCATGTTGCCCGGGGAGAAAATGCACAAGCCGACGCACTGGCGAAACTGGCAAGCTCATTAGCAGTCCCGCCTGATGGATCTCTTAGCATCCAGGTGGTGAATCAGCGCCAGGTGCCTAGCATGATAGAAGAGCCAGAAGAAGAAGAACTGGAGGTCACTGCAGCAGAAGCTGTCGGCCTATCGGACTGGAGGGATTCCCTCATGCAATGGTTTAAATACCAGCAATTGCCCAAGCAGAGAGAAGAAAAGATCAGGCTGATCAGAACAAAGGACTCTTACGAGGTCTGGAACGGGATCCTATTTCGAATTATGGCAGATGCCAAACGGAAAGTACTCCTGCGGTGCCTATCCACGGAAGAAGCTTGGAGGGTCATGAAAGAAGTCCACGTCGGAACAGCAGGTGCACACCAGGCGGGACCAAAGATGAAAATTGAAATAAAGAAGCTTGGCTACTACTGGCCAACCATGAAAATTGAAATGCCAGTAGCATGCCACAGTACCCAGGAGGCCGCCCGTGCCGCTACATCCGACATTGCCCAGCTGGCCGTTCGCCCAGTGGGGAACAGACGTCTCGGGCCCACTACCCGCGTCATCCGCCGGGTGCAAATACATTTTGGCGGCAACTGATTACTTCTCCCGTTGGGCAGAAGCCGTTGCTTTGAGAGAAGTGACTGGGGAAATCGTCGCCAGATTCGTCCGGCGTAATATTATATTCCGGTTTGGCATGCCAAACCGAATCATCTCAGACAATGGAAGTCACTTCCGCAACCAGAAAGTCTACCGGCTGGCCGAGAAGTACAAGATCGACTGGAGAATGTCAACCCCCTACAACCCACAAGCCAATGGTTTGACTGAAGCTTTCAACAAGACTCTTTGTACTCTCCTGTCCAAAATTGTTAATTCTAACAAGAGGGACTGGGAAGAGAAAATGTATGAGGCCCTGTGGGCGTATCGAACTGTATACAAAACCCCGACGGGTTGTTCACCCTTCTCTTTAGTGTGTGGCTCAGAGGCACTCATCCCCATTGAGCTAGAAATACCCTCCCTTCGGGTCGCAATCCAACACGGGCTAGTCCAGGAAGAGCAAACAAATGTCGAGTGAAGGCTCGAATAGCTCTCCGACCTGGAGGGGAAGCGGCTTCACGCCCAGCAGAACATCCAGATCTATCAAGCCCGAATAGCTCGCGCTTTCGACAAGCTCGTCAAAGAGCGTGAATTCAAGAAGGGTGACCTCGTTATGGTCAAAAGGAGGGAAGGCATGGCTTCCAACCCCAAGGGCAAGCTGAATGAAAATTGGCTTGGACCCTATGTAATCCAAAAGGTTTATGACGATCATCGGGGGGAGGTCCAGTTTCCACCCCTTAATGGTAGGCATCTAAGATTGTATCACGCTCCAATTTCTCCATTCAATGAATAATATATTTCCCCGCCCCACGGCGGGCGGATTTGCTTTCAATTGCTTGAATGGTTTGCTTGCCGCCTGTTACGAACCACAAGAGAAGCGACCAAAGGGAACGCGCGCATACCAAAAAAAAGAAAGAAGAAGAAAAAGGAAAAAAAAGAAAGGAAGAAGAAGAGAAGAAGAGGGAAGAGTAGAAAACAAAAAAAAAGAGAAAAGAAAAGAAAAGAAGGAAGGAAAAGTAAAAAAGGAGAAGAAAAAAAGAGGAAAGAAAAGGAAAGAAAGGAAAGAAAGAAAAGAAAAGGATCGAGCCCCTTCCAATAAACGAATCAACCCTGTCAGCCCTTGACATTCTGTCGGCACTGACGAAAAATACCCCACCCGGACCTTTCGTCCGAGATTGGGGAATCAACATATCTCCTTGCATTGGCACTCACCCGTGCCGAGGAATATTCCAATAAACGAATCAACCCTGTCAGCCCTTGACATTCTGTCGGCACTGACGAAAAATACCCCACCCGGACCTTTCGTCCGAGATTGGGGAATCAACTCATCTCCTTGCGTTGGCACTCACCCGTACCGACGAATATTCCAATAAACGAATCAACCCTGCCAGCCATTGACATTCTGTAAGCATTGACGAAAAATACCCCACCCGGACCTTTCGTCCGAGATTAGGGAATCAACCCATCTCCTTGCGTTGGCACTCACCCGTACCGACGAATATTCCAATAAACGAATCAACCCTGTCAGCCATTGACATTCTGTCGGCACTGACGAAGAACCCCAACCGGACCTTTCGCCCGGGATCGGGGAATCAACCCCCCTCCTTGCGTTGGCACCCACCCGTACCAACGAACACACCCAGAGACAAATAAACCACACCTGTCATCGGCACTCTGTCGGCGCAGATAAACAACCCTCTTTTGACCAAGACCTCCCGTCAGAACAAACTCTTCTCTCCATCCCTTCGGGTGATGAACAACCCCTTCTGACCAATACCTTCCGTCTGGGTCGCCGGATGAACAAACTCTTCTCTCCGCCTCTCCAAGGTCGGATCAACCTACTTGGGTTAAACGTATCGGCGACATCATTCGACTAAGTCGCTTTATGGACATGGTGGAGTGGTCCCCTCGTCCCTCCTCTAGAAGGGGCGAGCACTCTCCTATGCTCATATGCGAATCTCACCAGGCTCTCCCCGAATAAACTGTTAGCGTGAACTTGCGTTCCATAACATAGCAAGAAAAGAGAAAAGGAGGGAAGAAATCGCCCGACACCACACGCATACCATAGACACATGGAATAATTGCATTGTATTCTTTTCAAAAAAATTACATCGGCTTCGAGGCATACCCCGGTGTTACATGCAAAGAAAGGAATGGAAGGGGAATCGGTGGCTATTCTAGCCCTCGGAAGATGTCCTCAAAAGGGAGGATCCCAACGCAAGGGAAGCTTATCATCTCACGCAGACGGTCCTCCTGCGCCTCGAGGCATTCCAATTCTATCGTCACAGAGGCCACGGCTGCCTCGGCAACGGCCAACTCTTCAGCTTCCTGGGCCTTACCCGTCTCTGCCTTGAGCAGGTCAGACTCCGCCTGGGTAAGCCAGCCCCGGAGTTTCTCTATCCGGTTCCCCAAAGCGTCGATGTCGGCATTGTACCTGTCCAAGGCTCCTTGATGTTGCTTCCGGCTGTCTCTCCGAACAGCCAGTGCCTCCAGATATTCGTCCCTCTGGGCACCGATAGCTGTGAGCTCAGTCGGGGCTTGCGTCTCGAGGAATGCACGACGGTTTACATATTTCAACAATAAGAGAACATGTCGTGACCATTCTTCGAGCGGGCAGCCCATCATCTGCAGTGCTTTGGTCAGTTGCTCCACGATGGCCCTGGCATCTCGATAGGTGAGCGTGGGATCGGTGACAACCATGGAGCGTAATACCAACAGGGTCTGCCGGACAAGCAGATCCGAACTCACGCGGCCGATAGGAGGGACGGCTGGTGGGTCGAAGCTAACTTCGCTGTCCACGATCGCCCACAGCTCTGCGTCGACCATGGCCGAGCTACCCGGAAGGGCCAGCGCCGAAAGGAGGGAGCTTGCGGGCTCCGAGGTCGACCCGTGGCTAGCGACCACCATAGGTGAGGGAGAGACCATAACGGAGACATCTGGCGCCACCATGATGAGCGGCTACTCCAGCTCCATAGACCGGGTAGGTTCCGGACCCGACAATGCCGCCTCCTCCATCATAACCAGAGCCCCGACAGATAAAGTTGTTTCGACCTCCGCCGCCTCGGCCGACAAAGTCTCTATGGCGGGCGGGTCCAATGTCGCTCCCGGGAAGTCTTCATCGCCCCCTGCCTGGAATTCCTCCGAATACTCACTAAGGATCGTCAATATCCTCCCCAGGAGTCGGGCTTCCTCGGGTATCACCGGCGTGGGGATCGGTGGCAGCGGGATCACCAAATGCGGGACGGCTCCCATATGTAAAAGAGACGTCAAGGTCCCCGCGTCCGGCCCCAGAAGCATATTCAGCCTTTTACCCACATGCACGCGGAAGGATGAGCTCCACCTGGGGACGGCTTTATGAGCCCGAGGGGCACGCGCCCTGCAGGGCGTTGTTGTTACCTGACCATGTAAAGAAAGGTCAGCCGCTTGCCAAGTGGAATAAATCTTTGAATCCTCAAGAAAGTCGAGCGTATTCCCCTGCTTACCTTGCCCGCCGGCACTATGCTGCTCTCCGACGTTACCTCTCCTCGGGCATCAACTTCAGAAATTGTCTCCTCCCGAGTCTCGGCCTCGGGTACCACCGGCACTTGCACCTCAGTCCCTGGTGCTATCTCCCCCTCCTCCAAGGCTTCAGCGGCAGGGATAGCAAACTCCGCAGCTCCTTTCGGGGCATGAGTCTGTATTACCTCAAATAAATCAACAACCTCAAGGGGAAAGCTTGGGGGAAAAGAAAAGAAAAGGGGGAGGAAGACATGCACTTACAGCCACCACCGCTCCTTCCCGGAGCGGGACCCCGGATGTCGAGGCAGAAACACCTGAGCTCGCCGCGGCCTCTTCTCGCCGCACAGCCTCGGCTAGGAATGCCAATTTATCCAAAGCCGCGACAGCTGCCTCTCGCCTGGTAGCTTCTGCCCCCGGGACGTGGGCCTCTGCTTCTTCTGGCGGAACTTGCTCCTGTTGGAAGCCGAGAATAATGATATCGAGAAGGTTAGTGGGCGACCTCGAGAAAGAGACCTGAATTAACAGGTTTGCACTTACAGGCGCCTGCTTCACCAGGCTAAAAGACACATACAGTACCGAGGTTTTCCAGGCAGGAACTTGAAATCTGGGCTCCTCGGGGACACCCTCAGTTGAAAGTACTTCGTCGGAAGAGTAACCGTAGTCTACCTTTTCACCCGACGAAGATCTAAGGCTGGTGGGCGCCTCCTTTGCTGGCAAGGCAGCCCCCACCTCGACATCCGGGGTCAGCAGTCGCGACTTCCTTGACTGCCGCCCCTTCTTCCGATATATCTGCCCGAACCGGGATGCCTCCGGGGCCGCCTCCGGTTCTGGGACCGCCACATCAGCTCCTACATAAGCAAGGCAAAATCCACATTCGGTCATGCCCGTAAAGTTTCAAGGAACGAAGAAAATTAATCAAATGATCGCTCGAGAAAGTGTTATACCTCCTTCGACTTCGGCAGCGGGAGTTGGGGAAAAGAAGGTCTCCCTGACGAATTCCACGGCCTCATGGGTCACAGCTTCACCCACGCCTGGGATAGCTACGGGCACAGGCCTCTCGGCGACAGCTGAAACAAAGACGTGTATGTTACAAGAAACACCCCTCTTAGCATCTCAACAAACTCTGAAGAGCCTCAAAGAGCAGAAGGGACCCAACCTGTAGGCCGACTTGGCTCGGCCTGAGCAGCTTCGAATTCCTCGAATGAGGAGATTTCTGGTGCTGGGGGAGTGCTCGGTATGGCTTTGGCGGCCTCTGTCTTTCTGCGTTTGGCCTCTCGCTGCCCAGCCGCCTTAGCAGCATCCACAGCCTTCTTCACGGGCAATTTCGCCCGGGACCTCTTCGCAGGCGGGGGCAGAGGGGTCGTGGTCGGAGCCGCTGGCGCCTCCTCGAAGTAACCAGGTTTCCCTGCCCGCCGCAGGAGATTGCGATACGTCGCCAGTTGAGTGCTGTCTGGGTGATCTGTCAAAAAAAAAGGAAAACAAAGGACCCGATCAACGTCCAATATTCAAGAAAGGTCAGCACTGAAGAACACAAGGGAAGGAAGAAAACACTAAGTACCGTGGGGGCCAGTGTACAGCCGTAGCGTTATCGGCCAATAGCTAAGGGACGGTTCCTTGTCCCGACGAGCCGCCTCTCAGACCAGCCAACATACGTCTTCAATTTTCTGGCAGCGATCTGAGAGGGCGGCCAGGTCCGCATGCTTCTTAGCGGCCAAGTGGCAGAAAAGGTTGAAGTGGTCCATTCCCCACCCCTCGGCATAGTAGTAGGCGATGTGGAGGCGCTTTCCCAAGATGACCACTGCTGAATCTTCAATCTTCAACCCGTGCACTCGAAGGAGAACGTAGAGCCACGTGGTGTCCTTGTAATTTTCTGGGTTCCGTTCCTCCCTCCTCACAAATGTGCGATAGGGACAAAGTGTGTCTCTCTCCAGGTCGCCAGCTCCTCGTCGGGGTGCCTTCTTCCTCCATCGGGAATGGATAGTTAATCAGTTCCAGGTGGTCACCCCCGATGTGGCAGAGGTCTCACAAGGTCTTCTCGAAATCATCCTTTGCCATAGGAGGCAGTTTGGCCTGCGGCGCTGGCTTGGTCTCGTGAGCTGCCTTGCGCGCGACCATGTATGCGGCAACTTTCGGTTCTTTACCGTGCCTCAGTCGGAGTAGGTGCTCCGGGTCAATATCCAGTACCGGCACTGGCTGTCGGCTCAGAAATCTCCTCTCGGCCCCGTCCCAGCAGTTGGTCCGGCATAGTCGGTAAAAAGCTATCCGGGCGTTCCACCACTTCACATATTCGTGAGTCACCCGTGGAACCCGACCCGGGGCTGGCACCCTGAAGCTGGCAGTGTCTGCCCGATGAAAGAAATCCCACCAGGTTCGGGCAGCTTCGGCAGTAGCACTCCCCCAGAGACTTCGCACCGGTAATTCAAAGTGAGCACTGTGCGTCAGGATATGCTGGTCATATCCAAAATTCCTGCCGAAGTGAAAGGGATAATATGGCTCCAACAGCAAACTGTCCCCTTTGCGGAAGGCCAGCACACTTGGACGGATGGACAACGCCCAGGCCCTGAGTTCTGGCTCCAATAGCGGGCGAACCACGTTCTCCTGACTGATCGGGTGCACATATTTCTCCACTTGGTCGTCTCGGCACTCCCGGTTACTGTTTACTAATGGACTTGAGTGAGCGGCCAGGCTCCAAAAGTGGATGGTGCCCGCGGCATCAAGGAGCACCGTCGTCAACTTGCCTCGTACAGTCGCATAGACATCGAGCTTGACACCATACTCGTGAACTCCAACATCCATGGAACCAATCCCCAGCCTTGAATAGTGCGTGGGGCGAATTTCGGGAATAAGGAACAGACCCATGCATTGAAAAAATGCAGTGGGCACACATATCGCGCTTGTCGCGAGAATTGGTGACTGCTGACGTCCCCAAGCACCTTGTATATCAGACACAGTGTGGCCGGGCACAAAGATAGTTTAATACCCCAGGCCATCTGATAGGCTGGGTAGATGGCGTCTGGGCGAATGACGGTCTCATCCCCGTAGGGCATGGCGAACGAGCACAGCCAGTACGTTAGATACGCCGAGCAAAGCGCCAATGGGTCGACTCCCATCGGGTTCGGCCCGTCGCGGCGCCCTCGAGAAGGGATCTTTACGTCAACCTTTGACTTGGCACATTTCTTCCGGGCGGCGGTAGTGCCAATGTGAGGGAACTCCTTGTACTGCTTCAGCCCATCATAGAAATACTGCACCCAGAGGACCATGCGGACCCTTTTCCGGTCCCCTCGGGGGGGTTGCCTCCCGCCGTGCGATAGCTGATATAATTCCCGGTACGCCTTCATAAGGTACCGGTATGAATAGCCCAGAGAATAGTGGCCATCCCCGTTGGTTTCATCCTTAATCATATCCGGTGGGCAGACTTCTTCATAAGGCTCCCCGTCAATGGGCAAGCCACTGAGCTGACTAAGACTCCACAGATCTAACGAAGTCTCGCCCTCTGCAGTGTAAAAAGTGTTGGTCTCTACGTTGAATACCTCGATCATCCTGCAGTAAAGACCCCTGGAAATAGGGTAACTGTACCGGGAGGCGTACACACTGTGGTAGACGCCAGCCTGGATGAGGATCGGGGCATAGTTGAATAATACATACTCTGTGAATTCCACGGCCCCTTCCCGGAAGTTGTGCGCGTCTTTGAGCTTTAACTCTTCGAACCAGCCCAGCGCCAGCTCATGCTTGAATTGAATGGCCAAGCAATCCAACAGGAAGGGTTCCTCTCTGTATCCCCACTTCAACAAAGCCAAGAACAGGCCGAACCGAGGGTGCTCGCTCTGAACCCGCTCGGCAGACGTGTCCCACCGAGCAGGGGTGAACTGAGGCACCCGCACTAACTTGTCCTCTGCCGGTAGCACGGCATCGAGCCCCAAGATGGGCTTCCACTCCCGAGCTTCTCTCACCAAGTACATCGGGATGCTCCTCGAGACACTGTAGAACAGGCTGTCCCGGGACTGCAGAATCGTCCGCTCAGCCTCTTTGACAACCCGAAAGTTCCACCTCTCCTGGTGGCAGAGGTGCTTCAGGAAGCGAACGAGATGTTTGTCCTTCGGGAAGTCCTTCCGGTACTCTCCCGTGGCCCGGTCAAAAGTCATAACGCCGTCAACCCGAGTAAGCCTGCGGAAATCCATGGTCTCAGTGTCCGAGCCCGACGATCAGGCCAGTGTCGCTATCTCGGCATGCTCCCTGTCCAAGTCTTCTACGTTGAACCACGTAACCACCGGCACTGGGGGTGGGGGAACATGTTCGGCACCGGAAGCAGCAGAATCTCTCGGGGCAGCCATTTCTCTGCAAGGTGCAAGGTACCTCAAGTCAGAACAAGACACAAGAAAAGAAAAAGAAAGGGAATTATAAAGGGGGCTACACTACAATTGAATTAAAAGAATCCAGGTGAAATTTCGGTAGAGTTTCCCCTAGGCCGGAGGTGTAAGGGAAAACATGGGTGCGCGCCCACAAGGAGTGACGGCCCCAACAAAGTCACGGTGTGCCCAAGGGTGACACCGGAGGTCACCGTCTGGCTCATCCTTCGCCCGCACTGCCCTCGAGTGGGGGGCATTTGTGGACGTATAAAATTGCACGTCCATATGTCCCGCCGAGCCCCGCATTAATGTCAAAGTCAAAGGAAGAAGACCCGAAGAGACTGGCCATCCAGGGCTCCGGGAAGATACTATCGCCCGGCGAATCCCCGCATTTTGCACGGACACATTAAGAGACCGAGAAGTCACAGGATGTCCTCCTGAATTGACACACTGCTACGGACCCTCCCTCGGGCCCCTAACGGTGAAGAAATATCCTAAAGAATGCACGGCTTCAAGTTCCTGAAGCAAAAGCAAAGGCCCCTGTCAAAACGGCACCTTTGGTGCCTCCAGCGGCATGGGCCTGAGGCCCTTCAGCGGCACGGCCTCAAGCTATCAGCGGCACGGCCCTTCAGCCCTTCAGCGGCACGGCCATTTGGCCCTTCAGCGGCACGCTTCATTCAGGGTTCCTGTGAAGATTGCACACCAAGTCTATACATCCGTCAGCTCAACTCTATACACTCATGTGGCAAGTCTGTACAGAGTTCAAGCACACGAAGTCCGTACACTCATGTGGCAAGTCTGTACAGAGTTCAGACGCGAAGTCTATACACTCATGTGGCAAGTCTGTACAGAGTTCGTGCACACGAAGTCTATACACTCATTTACCAAGTCTAACCGTCAGCAGCACGACCCTTCTGCCCTCCAGTGGCACGGTCTCAAGCTCCCAGTGGTACGGGCGTCCTTCCCTTAACGCCCAGCACCCTTTCCCCAGTGGCACAGCGCTGAAAGCCTCCAGACGGCACACACCGGCAGAAGATACAACGGTCAATAGGCAGACCCATTGGCGCGCAGTCCAGCCACTTCAAAGCCAGCTAGCGCCTGTCTCCGTGTCACCTTCTGGCTGGAGGAGGGGAGATCTTCGCCTAACGAGGAAGATACCGAAGTCAACCTCGGATGGCAGTGCCATCATGAGGCTCCCCCCTCAACCGTCCACGTATAAAAAGGCGGATGAGAGAGAAAGGGGGACACAAAAATAGAGAAAGAAGAGAAGACGCCCGTTCGAAGAGAGCTCCAGAGAAGAAGAAGAAGAGAAGAAGAAGGTAGAAGAGAAGAAGGAGAGGAAAAAAGAGAGGGTGTGCTGTAGGGTGGAGAGGGAAGGTTGGTAGTGAAGGGCACGATCACCCTTCCTCATCCTATCCCTCTCCCTGAGTTTTCATTCTTTTTCCCCTTGTGCCTTTCCCTTTTTTTGTTCGCTTGGATGTACTAGGTTACATTTGGTCTTCTGGCCATGGCCCTTTGTGATTTTGACTTTGTCATGAATAAAACACCGTTTGATCTTGCCTTCGTTTGGTGTATTCGTAGTTTCCTTCTTCCTGCTGGTCTGTGAGTTTGGCGCCTGTCTCCGGTTCCCCAACTCCTTGCTTGATCTCCCCTCCCATGGCATGGGTCTACGTGATTGAGAGGTTTAGCCCTTGACTTGATGAGGCAAGGCTAACCTCTCCCTCTTCTTGGTGACACTCTGCAACGCAATCCCTTTCTCTTTACCCTCTTTGGCAGCTCGTCGAAGTTTTATGGACCTCTACTTGGCGTATTGCCCACCCACTGGCTAGAAGACTCCTCAGCCTTTCTTTCAAGGTCCATAGCATCCTGCACCCATTCCAGTCTCCCAGTCATCCCACCACTCAGGCCCCCAGCGGCACGCCTCTCCCATTCGGCCGTTTGGCGGTACAGCCTCCCTTGAGTCTGCCTGGCGGCACACTCTCCTTAGGGCCATTCAGCGGTGCACCCTCTCTCTTCTTGTCAGCGGTATGCCCCCCGCTCGGCTGCTTAGCGGCACGCTCCCTCCATCCGCCAGCAGCACACTCCTGACTGGGCCCAGTGGCACACCTCCCCTGTTGGCCTACTCGTCTCACACATTGATTGTCACTTCCCCGGTGTACTGGTAGGTTATATCAGTCTACTGGTTCCTTGCTCGAAGTTTTCTCTGAGTTTTCCGGAGTTTCCCTAAAGGCGGCTGCTCAGGCACCCCCCTCAATTGTTGGTTCATGCCACTCTTTGTGGGCATGTTCCTTGTTATTCCCTTACCTCCCGGGTCAAGGGGAGGTGCTGCCAAATTTTTGTCAGGAATAACAACAAATTTAAAAAGATGAAAAGAAGCAGCAAACAGATGGACTGAGCAACAGTAAAAACACTCTAATCAACTAAAAGAACTATGCAAGGCTTCAAGAATTGAACTGAACAAGATCCGAAGAGCTGCACTATGGGGCGTGAATTGGGGCTGAATCACGTGACAAAACTGAAGGTTGATCCTCTGAAGTCTCCCATCAGACCTGCACAAACAAAAGGGCTTCTTCTGAACTCCCCCTACCCATCTGAACTCCACTCCATTTGTCTTGACCCGGCATCCTTATCCTTCAACCTTCCAGCAGTACAACCTGGCCTACCTCCTCCAGCGGTGCGCCCTAACCTTCTATCCTCCAGCGATACGCTCCCCTTTGGCCCTCTAGCGGTGCACTCCTCCAGTTCCATTCCCAACGGTACGCTTCCCCCTGCTGTCTGAGCGGTACGCATCCTCCCAGCGCTCCAACGGTGTCTATACGATCTTCAGCATACACTGAGTCTATACATCCGTTAGCCTTGCCTCAGCCACGCAAGTCTGTATGGTCCTTATGATGGGGACATCACCTCCCATGCCCACGTTCACAGCTCGTCTCCTCGCCCCAGTTGCATCCGACATGGTCTAGTTATCTAATTTTGAGTCCTACGTAATTTTTATTTGAGTCATTTGATGTAATTTTCATTTTACTTGAGTCATGTCCCTAGGTCTTGTGCTTATTTCCCTAAGTTTGAGAGTCATTATGTTGTTTAGTTAGTTATTGGGCCCAATTCATTGGGTTTGGCCCAAGTGCACCCCCTACCCCCTCGGTTATTTGTCATTGAATCTTTTGTCAGGGACTTATTGTAAAATGTGGGTTGCCTATATATAGGACCCCATTCCCCCCATTTCAACTTAATGAATCAATGAATGAAAAAATTTACCATTTTGAGAGTTTACACTTCTTATCTAGTGGAGAGATTCTATTTTTTGGGTGAGAAACCCTAGGGGAGAGATTCCCCACCCTTCCCTCTCTTAATCTCTCTTTTTCACTCCACTTTCTCTCTCCTCAACACCCAAATTCAAATTTTCTTCTCTCTCCTCCCTTCCCAACCACCTCCACTACCCACCTACCCCATTTAAGCCACTCCCCTTCCCCACACATCCCATTACTCCACCACCCTAGTCCCAAGGGAGCATCCCCAATCACTAAGCCACCCTCCAACCACCTCATCCCTTTCCCAAGCACCCTTCCCACTACCCCAAGCACCCCTTCCCTTCCCTAACACAACCCCCCCATTCTCAAGACAAAAAATTAACCCCACCCTTAAACCTATTTTCGAATATCCTTTCCCTCTCTCCATTCCAACCAAATTCGCAGCCCCCACTACCACCATCTATTGGATCCTCTTCCAGACCTTATTCTCCACCTCCCACACCTTAGAACACCCCCTCCAAGACCCCCTTACAACCAGGGGTCACTCCCACACTCATCTACCCCCTTCCCCTTCTTCTTTCTTGGTCATTGGAAGTTACTTCGAAGTTGCAGTTTGCTGTCCAGAGGTTGCAGATGAACCATCAACTTGCAACGGCCACCACGACTTCCTCCGGATGAGTTTGAAGACCCAAGAGCCATCGTCGGAAGCGTCTCCCAGTCTCCTTCGCAACAGAAGTAGTTTCATCTTCTTCCGATCTCCGAGCCATCCAGGAGGTCCATTCTCCCACAACTGCGCAGTTCTGCCTCGGCTGAGGACCTAAGCCAGATTAGAAGCTCTGCCACGACAAACCCCGAAGGAATCAGTCCATGCGTTCTTCTTCAAAGTTCTTCATCGCCCAGTCTACTTCTAGAATCAAGAAACAGAACTTCATTCGGCATTCGTGATCCAGAGTTCTCATTTTTCTCCCTAAGCTACGCAGATCTGCTACTCATAGTCTGCACCGACCAGTCGCCATTGTTATGCATCCCCTAGTCTTCTCTGACATCGATTGGCTTCCCCGTCAGTTTTTCTATGAATAGGACTCGTCCACGATTTCAACGAATCTAACGGCGCTTGATTCTGAGGTCGGGAGCTGCCGGGGCATCCTCTGCAACCTGCTGTTGGAAACCAGGAGCTAGCTCTGCAGAGATCCTAATCCGGAGAGAAAGCTTTACCACAACAAACCTCGGAAGAATCAGGCCACGAGATCTTCTATAAAGTTCTTCCTCTCTCTGTCTACTTTTAGAACCAAGAAGCGGAACTCCTTTCGGCATTCAGCAGCAGAAGTTACAAATTTTCTTCCTCAGGCGTGCGACTCTACTTCCCATAGTCTGCACCGACCCCCACTCACTATTTTTGGTCCTCTGATCTTCTCCAGCATCTTTCGGATTCCCCGTCAGTTCTGCTGCAAAGAAGACTCGTCCACGATTCTAGCGGCTTTGGCGGCACCTGATTTGGAGTTCGGGAGCGGCCGAGGCAACCTCTTCTTCCTGCTGTTAGTAACCAGTTGCTGTCAGTCCGAGAATCAGCGTCCCTGTTCGAGCTCCTGCCCAGGCCAGCAGCGACCCCAGAAGAATTCGGCAAAATTCAGAGGCACTCCAGTTCCAGTAACAAAGATTTTGCCACTGGTCTCGCCCTCGGAAAAATTCTTGATCACGTTCTGCAGCCACATTATCGACTGTCTGTCCACAATTGTCGAGAGAAGGTAGATTCAGCATATTCACTTCATCATCATCTTCACTTCCCCATGATCCCCCCCCTTGCATGGGGTGTAGTGTTGTAATAGCTTAAACAGGTCAAGCTACCCCGGCGCGGCGTGTGGGGAACCCACGCTTCCCCGCTCGCCCTCGTCTCCAAGCGGGACCGGTTTCTTCAAACCGGTCGAGTAAGTGCTCCAAACTTTGCTCTAATTTGTGCTTGTTCTTTCAATATTAGTTCATAAACTCCGCTGGCCGTGAATGAGAGCCCGATCCTTAAGCTCTTGTGCTATAAGTGATCACCGTGGGAAAAGAGAGAAACTGGTGCCTTTGGCACTTGGTCGGCCCCATTGTCTTGGGCTTCCACATCCATTGGGAATCAAGTCTTGGCCTTGCTGGCCCTCTACCAGCAAGGGCCCAACCCCTCAACCTCACCTTGGCATTGCCAAGTTACCCCGGGCTTGGGTGAGCGACGAGAGAGCGGCGGCTCAAATTGGCCCATTTAGATTGCGAATGTGCTTGCTTGCTTAAGTCCAAGGTCGTGTCACATCAATTGGTATCAGAGCAAGTCATTGACTTATCTCTATCAAGTCAAGTCCTAGGGCATGCTTGCATTGGAGTCATCATCAATCCGACCCTTGCATTGATTTCCCCGATCATCATGGCCACCTACTTAGCCTACTCACCACCCATGGACTTCATTCTAGATAGGGATATTACCTTTGACAGATCGCATTCTAGTGACTATCTTAGGTGGGAGGCTACCATAGAAAAGTACTTTGATAAGACTTGGGTATATGGATCCGCGAGAGTCCGAAAGGCCAAGGGACGACTTCGAGGTCAAGTCAAAAGTAAGTGGGAACACATAGAGGGATTAAGGAGGGTTAGGAGGCAAGAGCCGATTTCCTCATGGGATGATATGAAGGTTGAACTTAGGAAGATCTACATCCCCAAATATTCCCACCCCTTCTACTCAAACACCCCTAGCCCGAGGTGCACTACCACTCCTCCATCCCCACCCGATCAACTTGATACCACCTTTAGGCCTCCTCCCCCACCACTCCCAACAAATCACTTCTCCACCATCATAACTTCACTTCGCAACCAAGTCCTCTCCCTTAAGGCCCAAATAAACCAAACATCCACCTCTCCACCAAATCCCCTAAGGGTCCCTACACTCCAACCAAAACCCCCTTCCGCAAACCTCACTATCCAAACTCAATTGGCCCCCACTTTCCCCCCTCCACAACTGGCCGATCCCAAGGGGAAGAGACCCCTAACCAACCCAGTTTTCCCAATAAGGATTACCACTCACCCTATTCTCACCATTCAAACCCAAGTGGACCCCATTTCCATCCCTCCACCTAGAACCATGTCGGCCACCACCACCCAACCCAAATCCCATCACCCGACCCACCTTCCACTTCCAACCCCAATCCTATCCCAACCTAAGCCCCCAATACTTCCACTCCCAAACCCCACACTACCAATCCCAAACCAAGTTTCCCTTTACCCTCCACCCCGGGAGCACCACACACCAACCCTCATCACCCCAAAAGACCCTCTCACCTCCTTGGTAGAAGAACTCATACCCAATTCAATAGTTGAGGACACTCCAAACCCACTCCCCACCTTGAAGGAAACCCAAGTCCAAGTTGAGAAAGAAACATCACACGATGGTCCTCACCTTACATCACCCTCTCTAGTTGGGACCAAGATCATCTTAGGAGAACCCATTGTTAGTTGGCTAAAGGAGAGCCCAATTAGAGAGATCCGGGCCCATGTTTTCCCTCCCATAGAACAAGACCTTCCCTTAGTGCCCTTCTTCTCCTATCACACCACAATCCAAGCATCCTATCAAGTGGAGACCTTAGAGGACCTTCTCAAGGGCATAGCATGGCAATTAGAGATGACTAGCATGTTGACCCTTATGGTAGAACAACCTAGGAGCCTTAGCCTCCTACACCTATGCATAGGGTCTATCACCTCGGTTTGCACCATTGGTTGCTACACTAGCGACCTCCTTCTATTCCTCCCCACACTAGCACCTTTTAAGGATCTTGAGGACATGGAGTTCCTCCCCCTAGGTGACCCATTTTATGATCCATATGATCCATTCCAATGGGAGTCAAAGGACTCATATGACCCAACCATCTTACCAACCACCCACCCTTTCCTACCCTCACCCACCATATTGGGCCAAACCCACCTCATCCATGACCCGGCTTACACCTTGGGAGCCATGACCTTGGGCCACATATCCCTAGGTAATAAGGTTGTGCCCCACCCCATGACGACCACCTTCTTAGATCCATTCGATCGTTTCCAATGGGAGTTCAAAGGTTGTCCCACACCTATACACATGGAAGTCACCTTTGGAAAAGTATGCATGTGTCTAGGCTTACCACACCCCTTGGCATGAACACTATGTTGGGTCCATTCATTCATATCACCCACATGTCAAGTAGAAAGTATGAGTGGTTCATATTCGGATGTCATAGTCCACCTTCATTCATCATGGGTCTTAAGCATGTCAGAGGCATCTACAGATGTCCGGGTCCCCCGATATTTATCACCAATTTGCATGATAGGGCCACCTACGGGTGCCCCGGCCCACCTAGGCTGACCAAAGACTACACTGCATCATTACATGATAGGTCTACTTTTGGTTGTCCAGATCCACCCATTACTCCTAGAATGTCTGCATTCACAACATTGCATGAAGAGATCCGCAAGCACATTAGTAAGAAGAATGTGACTGATAATAGGGTGGCCGACTCTCATCGGCGTCACCAAGAATTCCACATGGGTGACTTTGTGATGGTGAGGAAGAAGAGGCTCTCCCCGGGAGTCATCTCCAAATTGAGGCTATGTGGGGCTGGTCCCTTCCAGGTCCTGAGGTGCATTGGCGCTAATGCCTATGAGTTAGATCTCCCCGAGGAGTATGGAGTGAGTCCCACATTCAATGTAGCCGACCTAGTGCCTTATAAGGGACCCACGGTGGTACCTAGTGAGGATATTGAGCTTATTCCCTCCGTTGAGAGAGCACCCACCCGTGAGGAGAGACCACCAGCCAAGAGAGCCCAGCGTGAGCGCATTGAACGAATATTAGATGAACAAGTCACTACCACCCGGAGCAAGGTATACGAGCGCTATCTCGGCTGGTGGATGGATCGGTCTCATTCGGAAGACCTAAGGGCTGTACCACTTCTACACCCTCCGAGGAGGGAACGACACTTACTCGACGGAGTCGAGTTCTCCGCACCCCGAGAGTATGATGGGGACATCACCTCCCATGCCCACGTTCACAGCTCGTCTCCTCGCCCCAGTTGCATCCGGCATGGTCTAGTTATCTAATTTTGAGTCCTACGTAATTTTTATTTGAGTCATTTGATGTAATTTTCATTTTACTTGAGTCATGTCCCTAGGTCTTGTGCTTATTTCCCTAAGTTTGAGAGTCATTATGTTGTTTAGTTAGTTATTGGGCCCAATTCATTGGGTTTGGCCCAAGTGCACCCCCTACCCCCTCGGTTATTTGTCATTGAGTCTTTTGTCAGGGACTTATTGTAAAATGTGGGTTGCCTATATATAGGACCCCATTCCCCCCATTTCAACTTAATGAATCAATGAATGAAAAAATTTGCCATTTTGAGAGTTTACACTTCTTATCTAGTGGAGAGATTCTATTTTTTGGGTGAGAAACCCTAGGGAGAGATTCCCCACCCTTCCCTCTCTTAATCTCTCTTTTTCACTCCACTTTCTCTCTCCTCAACACCCAAATTCGAATTTCCTTCTCTCTCCTCCCTTCCCAACCACCTCCACTACCCACCTACCCCATTTAAGCCACTCCCCTTCCCCACACATCCCATTACTCCACCCCCCTAGTCCCAAGGAAGTATCCCCAATCACTAAGCCACCCTCCAACCACCTCATCCCTTTCCCAAGCACCCTTCCCACTACCCCAAGCACCCCTTCCCTTCCCCAACACAACCCCCCCATTCTCAAGACAAAAAATTAACCCCACCCTTAAACCTATTTTCGAATATCCTTTCCCTCTCTCCATTCCAACCAAATTCGCAGCCCCCACTACCACCATCTATTGGATCCTCTTCCAGACCTTATTCTCCACCTCCCACACCTTAGAACACCCCCTCTAAGACCCCCTTACAACCAGGGGTCACTCCCACACTCATCTACCCCCTTCCCCTTCTTCTTTCTTGGTCATTGGAAGCTACTTCAAAGTTGCAGTTTGCTGTCCAGAGGTTGCAGATGAACCAGCAACTTGCAGCGGCCACCATGACTTCCTCCGGATGAGTTTGAAGACCCAAGAGCCATCGTCGGAAGCATCTACCAGTCTCCTTCACAACAGAAATGGTTTCATCTTCTTCTGATCTCCGAGCCGTCCAGGAGGTCCATTCTCCCACAACTGCGCAGTTCTACCTTGGCTGAGGACCCGAGCCAGATTAGAAGCTCTGCCACGATGAACCCCGAAGGAATCAGTCTATGAGTTCTTCTTCAAAGTTCTTCATCGCCCAGTCTACTTCCAGAATCAAGAAACAGAACTTCATTCGGCATTCGTGATCCAGAGTTCTCATTTTTATCCCTAAGCTACGCAGATCTACTACTCATAGTCTGCACCGACCAGTCGCCATTGTTATGCATCCCCTAGTCTTCTCTGACATCGTTTGGCTTCACCGTTAGTTTTTATACGAATAGGACTCATCCAAGATTCCAACGACTCTAACGGCGCTTGATTCTGAGGTCGGGAGCTACCGGGGCATCCTCTGCAACCTGCTGTTGGAAACCAGGAGCTAGCTCTGCAGAGATCCTGATCCGGAGAGAAAGCTTTACCACGACAAACCCCGGAGGAATCAGGCCATGAGATCTTCTGCAAAGTTCTTCCTCTCTCTGTCTACTTTCAGAAACAAGAAGCGGAACTCCGTTCGGCATCCGGCAGCAGAAGTTACGAATTTTCTTCCTCAGGCGTGCGACTCTACTTCCCATAGTCTGCACCGACCCCAACTCACTATTTTGGGTCCCCTGATCTTCTCCGACATCTTTCGGCTTCCCCGTTAGTTCTGCTGCAAAGAAGACTCGTCCACGGTTCCAGCGGCTCTAGCAGCACCTGATTCGGAGTTCAGGAGCGGCCGAGGCAACCTCTTCTTCCTGCTGTTAGTAACCAATTACTGTCAGTCCGAGAATCAGCGTCCCTGTTCGAGCTCCTGCCCAGGCCAGCAGCGACCCCAGAAGAATTAGGCAAAATTCAGAGGCACTCCAGTTCCAGTAACAAAGATTTTTCCACTAGTCTCGCCCTCGGCAAAATTCTTGATCACGTTCTGCAGCCACAGTACCGACTGTCTGTCCACAATTGCCGAGAGAAGGCAGATTCAGCATATTCACTTCATCATCGTTTTAGCCCTAGTTTTCCCCACCCCGCTTGGCCGGCTGAAAGCCCCTCCCTGCGTGGAGGTAGTTTTGATTGTAAATATCATCTTCCCTTCCCCATGATCCCCCCCTTGCATGGGGTGTAGTGTTGTAATAGCTTAAACAGGTCAAGCTACCCCGGCGCGGCTTGTGGGGAACCCACGCTTCCCCGCTCACCCTCGTCTCCGAGCGGGACCGGTTTCTTCAAACCGGTCGAGTAAGTGCTCCAAACTTTGCTCTAATTTGTGCTTGTTCTTTCAATATTAGTTCATAAACTCCGCTGGCCGTGAATGAGAGCCCGATCCTTAAGCTCTTGTGCTATACGTGATCACCGTGGGAAAAGAGAGAAACCGGTGCCTTTGGCACTTGGTCGGCCCCATTGTCTTGGGCTTCCACATCCATTGGGAATCAAGTCTTGGCCTTGCTGGCCCTCTACCAGCAAGGGCCCAACCCCTCAACCTTACCTTGGCATTGCCAAGTTACCCCGGGCTTGGGTGAGCGACGAGAGAGCGGCAGCCCAAATTGGCCCATTTAGATTGTGAATGTGCTTGCTTGCTTAAGTCCAAGGTCGTGTCACACCACCTTATGGCTTGTTCATGCATCATTCCATCAAGTCTATACATCGTTGCATACACTAAGTCTACACATCTGTTAGCTTTGCCTCATCCACACTAAGTCTATACACTCCTTGTGGCTTGTTCATGCATCGTTCCATCAAGTCTATACATCGCTGCATGCACTGAGTCTATACACCCGTCAGCCTTGCCTCATCCACGCAAGTTATGTACAGTCCTTATGGCTTGCTCATGCATCATTCCATCAAGTCTATACATCGCTGCATACACTAAGTCTACACATCCGTTAGCTCTGCCTCATCCACGCAAGTCTGTACAGTCCTCGTGGCATGTTCACGCATCATCTCCTCCAGCCCTTCCAGCGGTACACTCCCAGTTCCCCAGCGGTACGCTCCACATTCTCCCAGCGGTATGCTCCCCCAATGCCTCAGCAGTACGCTCCACCCTTTACCCTTCAGCGGTACGCTCCACATTCTCCCAGCGGTTTGCTCCCCCAATGCCTCAGCAGTACGCTCCACCCTTTACCCTTCAGCGGTACGCCCATCTTCAATCTTCAACGGCACACTCTTAAATTCCCCAGCGGTACACCCTTCTTTACCCTTTGAACAGCACACATCATTCTTCTCTCAGCGGTACACCCTAGTCTCCATCCTCTCCCCCAACGAATACACATATGTATGTAATAAAAAGGGGAGGGGGCTATATGATAAAAGGAACGATGAATAGTAATAATAATAATGAGACAAAAGGGGTGGTCCCAACCAAGATAACATAAAGGGAAAATAATAACAAAGGGGGGGGTAGTAACAAACATGAGAAGAATTCATGGTCATTGGGTGATAAAGGGCAATCAACAAAGAAAGGGTAGTGTCAATAAATAAATGATAATAATAAGCGTCGACAATCATCGTGAATACGATAATATGGCAACAGTCTCTCCTTCCTGGATTCCGAACCTGGGGATATTAAGGATGCTCCTGTAAGCCAGAAGTCACTCTCGGGAGTTCTCTCTCTTGTCGTGGTGACCGCCCGGCCTTACCTCGGGCCGATAATTCATCAGGATCCCCTCCCTCACCGGGATCTGACTTTCCACCCTGTATTAAAATTACCGTCCCTTGGCAGACATTCGTACGGATTCGTCCCCCGTTATCATCTCGTTTTCTGTGTGAACTTCTGTCCAAACATGGAATGGTCCACCAGTGACCGACATAACCCGTGTATTCACACACTCCCCACCAGGCTCACCACGTGGCCTGACTACCTTTTTTCTTCCTGCATTAATTAGGATTTCTTTCGACCGTGGAGCCCTTATTTCTGGTAATTAATCAAGGGTATTCCCCTCTCCGAGGGGATGTAAATGACGTTGCGACCTTTATGGCACAACGGGTCTCAGTCCCGACACGAATCACACAATCACCTGACTGAGTCAGATCGAGCGCACCATGGGTTCTTCAGAGCCCGAATAAATCGTCACTTTGTGACTGGCACGCCCATGCACCTAAATAAACGAACTACGTAATAAGCGAATTTTAGTGCGTCCACAGCGCTACCTGAGACTAGCGCGTTCTCAGTCCGAAACCGGAAGAATGGGAAAACGGCGAGAAATCCATTCCACGCCCCATCCACCCCCAGGTGAAGGGGAAACAAAGGGGAATCTATTTCCCAAGCCCCTAGGCATGCATCTAAACCCCTGGATCGGCCAAAAACGCCGTAAAACGAGAGATTCGGCTCACTCCCCAAAAACATGCATTTTTTTCCCAAATCGCCCCGATTAGCCCGCTCGGCTCACCACGGCCTACAAAACTCACGGGAAAGGAAGTGCACGAGCTGGGGGTCCATCTCCCTACCTCCACTGAAGATACGACGCGCCGTGGACGCCGGTCCATGAAGAAACGCCATTGAAGCCTCGCCGGCTCGCGACCGCGCCACGAGCTCCCACGCGCCTCCACCGCCTCGATCCTTGCCCATCCTCACCTGCGTCCTCGCCCACGCCGCCTCCGCCTCTCCCCCACCTTGCTCCGTTGGCCGCCGGAGAAGAGAGGGGAGAAAGAGAGCGTGAGAGAAGAGAGAGGGAGAGAGGGTGAGAAATGAGAGGGGAGAGAAAGAAAAGGGTTAAATATAGGAAAAATCCGAAAATTCTAGAAAATATCAAAAAATAAGAAACTCACGTTTCCGCGATCCTCGGAACGCACCGATCGCAACGGTACCACACTCGCGTAGGTGAACGGCCCGGTTCACCCGCAACGAGGTTCCGAAGGAATTACCGAAACACACACCGGGAATCGGAAAACACACACGGAAAAGTCGCGGAACGCTTCCGGGCCTCCGAAACAACTCCGGATCACGCCGATCTGAACACGAAAGATGTCTGAAATGAAATTTTGGACACAACGGAGTTGGACACTCCCAGAAACCAAATCTGGGACCCACGAACAAGGATCCGAAAAATCTGGGGCATTATAAGGAGAGTCACGTCTCACGTGACAAGAGTACCTGCCCACCAGAAGCAAGGCCGGATGCGCCCACTGACGACTTAGACCGTATCTCAGGTGTCTCCCTCCGGCCCAGTGGGAACTGAGACACCGTACAAGTAACCAGAGAACAAGCGACTAGCTGGGGTCGCGCTGGCCTACGCGGGTCCACTGTCCCCAACCACGTGTGCACACACAGACCACACGTCCTAGGTCTGGCCCTCTAACTGGTTTTCCCCTCAGCCGGACTCTGGCATCAAACATGGGGCTCTACGGAAACTAGTCTAAAAACCATCTCTTGGGGTAGCCTCGCCACCACTCCCTGGTGGGACCACTCGCGTGTCGGAAGGCTACGACTAGTGGGGAGTCACTGATGTGACCACTCTCCGAAGAGAAACTCCAAGAACCACACACGTACCCTACACGAAAGTCGAGAAGAACCAAGTGGCGTCGAGCCACTAGACTCTGGACAGTCCTCTAGACTCACTAAATCCAACGGTCCTTGAGTCACAAGACTCGGGGTCAAGGCCGTTGCACGCAACGGCACAATGTTGTTAATCTAGCCTAATCCTTAGGTCTAAAACCACGGTAGTACGAATACCGAGGTAGCTCACAAGCCGCCGAGACCATCCCCTCGAAAAGGGAACTCAAAAAATAGTCCACAGGCCACACACACGGCTCACACGGAAAGCACTGAAGCATGATTCACAAGGTAGTGCACAAGCCGCCACGCTGGTTCCCATCCCAGGGAAAAGCGGGAAACCTCCAGCCCTAGGCTGGGAGCTGGACTCGCAGTCCAAGGCCACACACTTGGCCCACTCGGGAACCATCTTCCGCAGAAAACTACGACATGCTGGGGAAACCCCACCGCACTCACACCGATACACGGTGACTCGATCTAGCGTAACACAAGAGCTCGGAACACATGGGGTCACCCGGACCCACCACACCTATGGGCACGCTAACCGAGGTAACACGGTACCTCTAGACACCCCAGTAACATGGACATGGAAACCACAGGGTGTTCGGGACACTCACGAGGCTGAAGGTCGACCACTGGGTCACCACCCGGTCGACCGGAAACCAACACAACGCGAACCCGACATCGCGAGCATAGAAATCTCCTAGCGGTCTAACCTTAAACTGCCACAAGGGTTAGCGGTTCAACATTAGGCCGCCACAAGCACTGTAGCGATCCCACATTAGGCCGCCACCCCTTGGGTTGCGAAGGCACAAGGGGTCCTATATAGGGCCGCCAAAAGACATGAGGCGGGCGTACCCTCGGCCGCCAGACCCAAAAGCCTCCAATGGTCAAAAACCAATGGTCAAAATGCCTCGAAGGCCACGTCGGCCAATTCGGCTTAGCGGTCAAACCTTCGGCCGCCACCTGGGCTCTGGCGGCTCATCGTGTGGCCGCCAGGCCCAAACCCACGCACGAAAAGGTTGAAACGGTCGAATGGGGACCGCCAGAAGGATGTGGCGGTCACTGGAAGGGCCGCCACACTTCCAGAAAATCGAGAACGGCGAGAAACGCCCCAAAAATCTGATCCACGCCCCAATCACTCCCGGGTGATGGGGAAACAAAGGGGAATCCATCCCCAAGCCCCTAGGCATGCATCTAAACCCCTGGATCGGCCAAAAACGCCGCGAAACGAGAGATCCGACTCACTCCCCAAAAACATGGATTTTCCCTAAAAAGCTCAAATAAGCCCGCTCGACTCACCACGGCCTACAAAACTCGCGGGAAAGGAACTGCACGAGCTGGGGGTCCATCTCCCTACCTCCACCGAAGATTCGACGCGCCATAGACGCCGATCCACGAAGAAAACGCCGTGAAACCCTTGCCGTTCCACGAACCCGCGGCCAAGCTCCAACGCGCCACCGGCCCTCGATCCTCAACCCGTTCCTCATTCCTCACCTCCCGCCATCGCCGCCTCGCCCTCCTCCACCACCGTCGGCCGCCCGGGGAGAGGGGGAGAGAAAGAGATGAGAGAGAGTGAGAAAGATATAATGGTGAGAAAAAGAGGAAAAAGGGGTTAATATATAGAAAAAACCCAAAAATTCAAAAAATTCAAAAAAATATCAAAAATTACCTCCGCGATCCTCGGGAGGAGCACAACGCAGTGGTAATGTCCCGGAGTCAGAGAACGTCACGGTTCGCCCTGCACAGAGTTTCGAAGGCACATCACGGAAAAACACATGTAAAACACAAAATAAACCCCGAGACCCACGAAAAATATCCGAAAAATCTGAGGCATTACAGCCCTCCCCCCTTAAAGAAATTTCATCCTTGAAATTCAGGACTAGCACCAAGTCACAGGGGAGGAACACTGAACCAACTGACAATGCCGTCAGAGCCCCAGCACAGAAAACCTTGATTCTCACGAAAGCACCGATCCTGAGGGACGCAGCCAAACTACAACCACGAACGACACCTTGCTCTGCATGCCGCGCACATCGGCCATCAGAGTAGGCAAACACCAAAGGACACAGTCTGGCATCACCTCAGACACAATGCGAGAACCAATCATGGCATCGCTGCCACCATCTCATTTACCGAGGAGACACAGTCCTCGTTACGAGAAACAGCTACCGATCCATCCTATGGTCGGCAGACAAATCACACGTCAGCTTCACAACCAGCTGACTGGTCACACACCCTTCTCAAGGGAACAACCAATAAAGAGCCTCCATCAGCTCACAACAGCATGGGACCAACTCTGTCAGAACTCAAACTTTGACAAAGCCCAGATCCCATCCTGAAAGCACACCATGGAAACGACCACCAAATGTCTCATTGAAACACGGTTCTCACCATTCACGATGCACAATCAACATCATCTTCTGTCTGTGAAAGACCACACGCTGGTCACCAGCTGCTCGTCAACGGAAAACTTCCACCGGCCCAACGGGCACGACCCAACTCACAACAGGCCATCCGCTGACTCACACACAGACAATTACCACATCTTGAGCTGCACTCCCCTCGGACACCGCATCTGATCTCGAGCATCGCGCCAACTCAGCCCTCTCAGGGGAGCATGACAAAACCAACGACAAGACTCAGGAGTCTTTAGTCATCACCTCACCCGACTCAGACTTACAGGGAAATCCTCCCATGCTGGTCGACAAACCAGGGATAACCATTGCAACACCAACGTCCCATCAAGGACCTCCACGCACAGGCGTCACTCTTCTGCCTTGTCTCATCAAATCCTTTGTCTCAATACATCCAAGTGGACGCCTGCCACTCCCTATTCTGCCCTTACCACAGAGCCACGGGACACCCCCTGAACAACTTATGGCACACATCTCTAGGGGAGGAAAGTGCCATCCAAAATTACAGCAACCTCGTCGCCAACACCACTACCAATGCACATTGGGTCCCCAGTCAATTATTTATCTCACCGTCACAATCCGACACAACCATATAACCAACAAATGCAGCTGTGGTCGATCACACGGTTAGGCTCAAGCCGCCAACTAGGACCCATAGTTTGCTAGATATCACTTCTCCGAAGACGACCTCATCCGAGGACACGATTGGCAACATAAGTCGGGCACCAAGCCACCGACTCTGACCAACACATCCTCGACCTCCGTCAGGCGACATCCTCAACAACCCCATCCGGGTCTAACACCGATGCCTGACACGGCTTTCATCACAGGAACATGGTACTCATGCGGCACACTTGCCAACATAGTTCCCCAACACACCATCCTGCCAGTGCCAAGAACCACGATACCTCAAGCAACGGCACCGCAACAACACGTTTCACACCGAGGAACCAATTCTCCGATGCTCAACGCAATCTCGGGAATCCGCCCGTAGCAACCAACGCTACGATCCTGAACCTGTGGGTTATGGGCCCAGCAGGCTTCCGCTACGCACTCTGATCCACGCGCACAGCCAACACGGCAACTCGGGACTCGCCATCCCGACAATCCACAACTCGGCTGGTCAACCTCAGAAAATAGGGTGAGGAAAGCTCCATTACCTCGAACCCCAAACATAGATTCACCCAAATCTGGCAATCCTCCGCAACACTGCAGGCTCTGAACTGCCACGGATCGAAAAGTTCTAGCACCAGCCAAGATTGCAAGCACTGCCCAACCAGCACTCGTCCTTCTGGAACAGAGCCAACAACCTTACACACCAGGGGAAATGGGCACAACTCTCACAGGCAAACACCTTGCCAAAACACGGATCATGTCACGCACGGACTTCATGGCACACGAGGCCAACCAATCCGGGCACGGAATGCAAGCCGACGAACCTTAGCCAAACACAATCTCTCCAACCAAAGGAGAAACCGACATACCTCCGACCAACGGAAGAATCTCCATGCTCGACCTGACCTTAAACCTTGCACATGCTGGGAACAACACCTTCCAGCACCGAGAAAACCATCACCACGTCAGGTCAGCACCTCCGACACACTCGGCGAGTGTCACATCGGACCACAATCACAGCATCTCTCGATGCACCACCACTACAATTCCTCGAACTGCAACACACCATGCCAAGAGCCGCAACACGAGCCATAATCGACAATCGTCAATGCTCATCCTTGAGTCCCAAAACTCACTGCGGAACCTCCACAACTCAAACCAAATCCAAGGGAAACACAATCCATTCGCACACAAGAGCGTAGGAGCAAGACTTACTGGGACACCACAGCCCAATCCTGCCTCGAAATCTACAAGAACAACCAGGACCGACACATCATTTCTGACGCCACAGAGCACGACAAGAATATCAGGCTCGACGAAACATCAGCTCATCGAGAAGATCATCCACTCACCCGAGCACACTTCTCGATCAGAGCACTCACTCTGACACCTCAAGCCACAACCTTAACACATCAGGGGCTGGATAAACTTCAAGCTGGAGTGGCCAGACTCAACAACAGCTCCCTCAGAGCACGCTCACGGCCACTTAACCATAAACAGTCCTCACCAGCCACCTGACCTCACAGCGAACACCTCGAATGCAGCACCGTAGCAACGCACCTGCTGGCAACCTCTGCCCAACGCTGGACAATCGGGGCCACAACCGATGAGGGAGAAAGCTCTCAACCTCGATCCTTAGATCCCACGCCGGCACGAAAGCCGCGAACAGCAACCACCTTCACAGCACCGCGCAGCACACTCAAGCTCTCAAGCAAGAAATCAAGCGAAAAATATGCACGAAACCCTATACCAGCTGTCGACTATACTTGACCTTATGGACTATGATCACTGCAATATCTCGAAATCCCATGTACGTCCACAACCACTGCTCTGATACCAGCTGTGACGATCCAAGATCCGGATACCGGGAAGAACCCGATACCATTCGAATCCTGGCCCGTCGCCCACGAGCCGGAGGGCTCGGAAGGGCTAAAAGGAGTGTGAAGGTATAAAGAAATAGAAAATAAGGCAGGACAATTCAACAATTAACAGAAATAAATAAACAACTACAACAGAGTCTAGTCCAACAGAAAGTAGAGTCTAAAGCAGTAAAACGTACCACATGCCAAGTGAACACTCGGCCCGGTGAGCTGGCAACTAAGAACCTCTGAACAGCATCCTCGAACCTCGAGGAAGAACCGCCACACCTGAAAAGTAGGGGTGAGCCTCCTGTCACTGGCTCAGTAGGGATCCCGCGGAACCCCAACTGAGAACAACGACGGCACAGAAAGCAGTAACTACAAGAACAACAGTAGCAGCAGGAACAGTAAACATGGTGGCCGGTCAAAACTCGGCGCTACAACTACTCCTACTGTACCGGTCAAGCAGAAAGAGAAATCCCGATCTCACAATCGGGAATCGGACCACTCTAACACCAGGCCTACCGAGGAAACCCTCACGGCAACCCTGCCGTAGAAGTCTGTCCACATAGGCATGACCAATCGGGACCGCACAGTCCCACACTGGCACGACGAAACCTCGGTGAAGCCACTGGCACCCTGGCCACTACCTCGGAAACACCGGACGGTCCAGAAAACCACGTCTCACAGACGGGAAACGGAACCCGGAAATAAGAGAGTCACGTCTCACGTGACAAGAGTACCTACCCACCAGAAGCAAGGCTGGATGCGTCCACTGACGACTTAGACCGCGCCTCAGGTGTCTCCCTCCGGTCCAGCGAGAACTGAGACACCGTACAAGTAACCACAGAACAAGCGAATAGCTGGGGTCGTGCTGGCCGGCGCGGGTCCACTGCCCCCAACCACATGTGCACACACAGACCACACGTCCTAGGTCTAGCCCTCTAACTGGTTTTCCCCTCAGTCGGACTCTAGCGTCAAATGTGGGGCCCTACGAAAACCAGTCTAAAAATCATCTTTCGGGGTAGCCTCGCCACCACTCCCTAGTGGGACCACTCGCGTGTCGGAAGGCTATGACTAGTGGGGAGTCACTGATGTGACCACTCTCCGAAGAGAAACTCTGATAACCACACACGCACCCTGTGCGAATGTCGAGAAGAACCAAGTGACGCTGAGCCACTGGACTCTGGACAGTCCTCTAGACTCACTAAATCCAACGGTCCTTGAGTCCACAAAAAATATCCAAAAAATATCTAAAAAATTCAGAGCATTACATAGATGGTCCAGAGATAGCAATTAGCATTGGATCATATATCATCAAGAAGTCAATTTGTCTTAAGGACAAATGCCAGGACAGCTAGATAGAAGTCTGGACACAGGGGGCCGACCCTAGGGGTCAACACTTGGAATTAGAGAGGAACCAGATTCAAGAAAACTTAGGATGGGAGTACTTCAATCTGAAGCCAAGTTCATAAAGCATAGATATAGATTTTTCAAAATCTTCAATTACAAAATTCAAATGATAAAGCCCTTATATTTAAATTGGTTTAAATCTGATGAATTTTGAGTTTCTCAATAATAAGCATTTGAAAATTTTTACATTCAAAATTAATAGAAATGAACCAATATTACATATAGAGACCAGGTTAACCTCCTTTCACCCTATCCATTCAAATTCATTAGCCCCTTTGAAGGAAACTACAATAAGTATTGAGGTTAAACACTTGAAGTTGCTGATTTTATCCATGGGGCACTATCATTTTTTAGATTTATCTTGATACCAAATGGTATGTTTTTCATTTTTCAAGAGCATTTAGGTGTGGCATGCACCTTTTGACATGAGGATGCATGTTGATTAGACGCCAACATCCCCAGTTACTCAATGTAGCTCACCATACTGCTTCAATTAGAACAGAGGTAGCAAGACACTTCATGACTTTGTCCACTCCACTTCATTGATGAAGGGACTCAGTTTCTCAGTGAAACAATTGCCATTGCTCTGCCTTAGAGCACGAAACTCAGTACACACCTTTTTGCATGAGGATATACGTTTATCAGACGTCAATATCCCCAGTTACTTAGCATGACTGAAGGTCATTGCTTTCATTAAGTGTAGTCCCTTTTGGAATTTGCAGATTTGATTGACGTTTAAAAATAATACTACAATGAAGTTCCTCAATCAAAGATGCCTTTGTACTTAAAATGAACTTTCAGATTCAAGAAGGCATAGCATGTCAAAACATGAAACAATGGCTTAAGTCCATTAAGTCTGAATACAGTCATGTTCAAGATCATTTAACTATAAAACTTCAGAAGTCATTAAATTTAAACCAACAGCTTTCATATCCAGGGCAATCATAGAATTCCATAAAAGAAGACTCTTCGTTTAAGATTTACTCTAATGAATGAACTCAGCAACAGGTAGAGATACTCGTGAGAGTTCAAGGCGTTCAAAGAGTTTGGAATATCAATAAGATTCAGATTTCAAAACATCTCAGACCCAAGATGAAACACAATAAATCATAATCATGATGCAAGAGTAGATTATTACATGGAATGCACTTGGGTAGAGAGTGGAAGTAGAGAGTGAACATCTCCCCCTAGGATGTGCAATGAGCTCAAATGCAATAAACATGAGTAAACACAGATCAATTCAAAGATGAGATTTGAAGGAAGTGATCATGAGCATCAGGCTAACAGGCGCGTCGATGCATGTACATCAGGGGGTCGACGCATAGTGCACAGACAGCAGCCAGTTGCCAAAGGAAATGAACTGGAAGGTCGACTCTGCATGATCTGAGGGTCGACGCGGTTGACAGACACCATGCAAACATAAGAGAGTTTAACAAGGATGGGTAATCATGCACATTGTCATTTTACAAACATGACAAGGGAATTATCAGCATAAAAAAGAACAAACTTAAAACAATGCTTGCATGATAGTTTAACTCTCGGACTACTCCTCAAAAAGGTCCATTGTTCAAGAAGCACATACAAGAGTTATACAAGTGCACATGTGAGCAATTTATTAAAACAAGGGCAGCTCCCCCTGAGAATATGCAATGAATTCAGATATCAGCATGATGATCCTGAGATTTGGGCTGGGCAATATGCAGGTATGCAGCCTAGACTTTTATAATGACTCCCCCTTAACTTGTGTCTAGACTTCAGAATGCTATCATGAAAGTCAATAGGAGGTGTTGGCCCAGATTAGATGGCGGATAAGAAGGGGTGTTGAATTGTCCCCTAATCGAGATGGCGGATTTTAAAAATAATCTAAACTAAACATGGCGGAAACAAAGATAACTGTGTTAATTAATCTAAACTGAGATGAGATATAAATGTTCTCTCAATCTTTCCGATCGCACTCGAATAGCTTATGCAATGAGCGATTAACTATAACCAAATACAAATAGCAGACGTAGCAATGTGTAGTGGAGCAGTGAATAAAAATCTATAAATTGACCTGTGAATGGAGATAGGAGAAATGGACAATCACACAGGCATGCCACAAAGAACACAGAGATTTTTAGGTGGTTCGGGACCACCACGGGCTCCCTACGTCCAACCCTCACCGAACCCGGTGAGACTTCACTACCACACTACAAATATAGCAATCACGCGGACAAATCCCAACACCACACACGTTGCTTCCGCAGCAATTCGCACACACGGGGCCTAGCCCCAAGACGCTACCACTGCAGCACACACACACAGTCGGGGAACTCACCCCGGACTAACTTTTCACACAGAGACGTAGCTCCGACCACACACACAATGTATTTCAATATTCAGAGATAACAGAAAGATATACACGATGCATTCATGATAAGGTATGATCCAGGAATAAGCAAGCCTTTGTGCAAAAATCAAAGTATGAAACAATCTAAATGAGTTAGGCTCCCCCTGACAACTCCTCTTAAAGAGTTTCAGCTTCTCTTCCAAAAGTCGGAGATGACGGTCTTTGTTTACAGCAGGATGGTGAGCTCTCCTCAAGTCTCCTTCACCAAACCATACAAATCCAAGCTTAGAAGAATATTAGATGATGTTTCCTTCGTTTAGTGATCGATCTTTAGCATCTAGTCAATGGGGGATAAGCAGGGTCGATGTCTCGTATTCCGGAGAGGGAAGCGGCCAGACTTGAAAAATGAGATGCCCAAGATAGCTGACCGTAAAGAACAACAACAACAGCCTTCTGATCAAACCTCAGGCTCGTGGATGACGTCTTCAGCGGCGTCTTCTTCCTCCTGCTACTATATGTGTCGCCCTTCCTCCTCCTCCTACAAGAATAGAGATATTAGCCCTTAAGGATTAATTCCATCGAATGGAAATCGCAGGATCATATACTAGGTGAAAAGAAATGCAAGAGGACTAAAAAGTCCATTTGAAAACCTCTTAGAACCACACCCAATCAAGGGTAGAAACCCTAGGGGTAATGGGGTAAAAAAACCATGGCAAATGGATCAAGTAATGGGGGATTCGAAACTAAAATCGACAGACCCATTCTGGACGCCTGGGACAAGTGTCGACTCTAAGAGTCGACTCTTGTTCGCGGGCGTTCTACCAAAGAATAAAAAAATAACACAGAGCAGAAAGTGTTGACTCTCAGAGTCGACACTTTTTGCCAAGTGGTCTATCTGCAATGAAAAACCTGAACTCGAGCGAAAGTGTCGACTCTCAGAGTCGACACTTTTTGCCAAAGCTTCTGGTGGCTTTAAAAACTAGACACGTGCCTATAAATGTCGACTCACAGAGTCGACACTTGCAGCCTGCTGCGTCGAGGTAGCAAGCTGCCCGACGAGTGTCGACTCTAAGAGTCGACACTTTCAGAGCAGAAACTGAGAAATGCCAAATGCAGTCAATTAAGCATTAAAAGTATTAGAGACCAAGGTGCCCAAAATGTAATACATTCAAACCTAGATTCTTACCATGATTTCAAGGTTTTGTAAGCCTTAAAGAACCTGCAAAATTCTAAACCTCAAAGACATGTTATTTCACTTAATGAGTTAAGTCTATGCATATAAGAGGCCAAGGTCAATGCATGTTCAACAACCAAGTTCAATCCAATCATTACCATAATCAATCAGATTTAAGCAATCCATTTCCAAATGGAATTTAACCAAACTACTTCTGAAATGCAAGTTCAGTCAAGAAATTCAAAGTTCAGTCCAAAAGTTCAGATTCAATCGAAAAGCGGTCTGAACCCATATTGATATGTAGTCCAAGACTAATTGAGCTCATACAAACCATTTACTACACAAGCTTCACATATCAAATATGATTCAACAAATTCAATTCCAAATTAAACTCAATCAAACCACTCATGAATACTAAGTTCAGTCCAAAACAAGGAAAACCCAATTTCAATTATAGTTCAAGCAAATCTTGACCACCTTGATATCTAGTCACACATGAACTACAAAAGCAGTCCAAGTCAAACTGAACTCATACAGTCCAATGCAAGCTAACACAAGTCTGTGCATATTATGAATTCAGGTCGATGCACATAAGGGATCCAAGTCCATGCATATAAACCACAAGTCTAAGCACATGAAGGACCAAGTCTAAGCATGTATAGACAAGGTCAATGCACATTTGAAAAACACTTAAACCTCAGGTCGATGCACATTATGAAGCTCGGTGCACATTCTAGACATCATCAAAGATAGGTTGGTGCACATTTGTAAAACACTAAGATAGGTCGGAGCACATTATGAAACGACCTTGACAGGTTGATGCACATTGAAGATATGACCTATAACAGGTCGATGCACATTCTGATAGGTCGATGCACATTGTGTATCAGCCTATTGACAGGTCGATGCACATCTCTATGGGTCGATGCACATTATGAAAGAACCTATAACAGGTCGATGCACATTCCTATGGGTCGATGCACATAGTGATTCAAACCAGACTAGCTTCTTAAAAGCCCCCATTCAAACAATGCTTTGAATAGAAATATAGGAACCAATATAAGCATGCTGCTTTTGAAACGTATTTCTCAATCAAAGATAAATAACTGCACACACGTAACGCACACGATACACACGCAATGCACACAATATTTTGTTATCATCAAAACCATTATCAAAGACAAAGAGGGAGGGCAATGAACCCAATAGGAGGGTATGCATCCTATGACTTATGTGAACATTTGACCCACAGTACTCGACGAAGAACTTGATCCAAGGATCCTCTCTCGCATAATGACAATTTCCAGTTGGAGTTAATCCAACCTTCCATAGATCACAATTCAATATACCAAAAGGGTCATAATCATAAGAGTGCATGAGACCACACATGTGATATTCAATATGCACACACATATGCAAGCTCAAAATATTTGCAATGAGTTCTAAGTTGAAGTGCAAACCCTCAAACTCCCCCTTAGTCCAATGCTCATGAAAGTTAGGACAAGCAAACAAAGGTTAAATGCCCACATAAATGATGAGTTGGGTTAAAAGTAGCCATAACAAACAACATCAAAAGCAATGGTAAACAGGGAATCCATATGGCTGCTAAGTTGGAAGTAGTGCAAACTTGCAAATAACTCATCATCATATTCATCATCTCATCAAAACAGATTCTTCATGATCAATCAGGGAGAGGTTTACAACAAACCAGCGAGGAGTCTTTCAAATGTGTAGAATTTATTGTAAGAAAGGAAAAGACTTAATTGCAATAACTATCAAAAGAACATGCAGAATTAACATCAACCAAAATTTTATTTACAAACCTGTGCCTTGAGCTTTCACTTCCTGCGGATCCTTTGTTCAGCTTCAAGGCACCTTGCATTCAAAATTCTCATTTGAAATTTTTAGGTACCCAAGTTTTCTTGGGTCCTTGATGGTTAGCAGCATTTCTGACATGTAAGTTTCTCTTCTTTGATGCATTCAGTCCATCACTTCTCATCCAATGATAGTTAGCAAGCATGTGTCCATAATTACCACAATAAAAGCAGCATACATGATAATTCTCATTTCTCTTGTGTGCATGGGCATTGAGCTTTTGGGAATGAGCATGGAAGTTAACCTTTTTGGTATGAGAGTGGGATCTTCCTTTCAGATGTCAACAGTCCTTGACTGTGTGCCCAATCTTTCCACAGTGAAAATAACACAGCGGGCAGTTTCTTCTGTCGACCTTAGGGTGCGTCGCCCTGACGTGTTGAGTGTGTCGACGCACTGGGTCATACCTGGGCTTCTGAGCATGAGCGTGTTGAGCATGCTTTGCCCAAGCGTCTACCTGTCCCTTGCCCTTGCCTTCCATATTGTTCGGTCTATTTTTGCCCGTCCTTAATTCATCACTCTTCAAGATCAAACAGTTATGCACAATATGATCATGCATACCACAATAGAAATAGTGAATATTCATTTTATGGGAAGCATGGTGTTTAGTATTGCCTTTCCTAGCATGCATATCAACATAAGTAAACTTGTTTTTCTGTTTTTGCTTTTGTGTTTTCTTTTTCATTTTCTTTTTCTGAGTTCTGTCTTGATTTTGATTTTTCTGAGCACTAGATGGTTTTGAGGGACCACTAGAGGTACTGGCTTCATGTGAGCCAAAGATAAAAGATGTATACAATTTATTTTCAAAGGACTTTTTATTTACAGGGTTGTAACCCAAGCCTTCTCTCTGAAGGTTCACTCTAGTCCCCCAAATTCTATCTAGATTACATTTACCATGAACAAACTTTGATAGAGAATTATTTAAATCTTTGATTTCATTTTCCAATGAGGAGATGTGCAGTTCAGATTCAGCAAGGTCCTCCTCGCATGCAGCCAATTGCTCATTAAGCATGACATTCACACTTTTATAATTATCAATTTCTTGCTCTAAGACATGCACATTTTCAGAGCTATCAACAACAAACTTGCCTTTCTCACAAGCGCTCAATTTTTCAATCAGCATCTTGTTTTGTTCCTTTAGCTCTTCATTTTCCTAAAACAGTCTCACATCATGAATTAACCCATCAAGCATTGTTTGATCATTGGATATTGGCTTAAGTTGGTTTTGAAGTTCTCTTTCACATTATTCCAACCTAGTAATTTCAGCTTGTAGAGTTCCATTTTCATTTCTCAAACAAGTAATGTTTTCTTTATGCAAATCTATGTCAATCATGAGGGTTTCATTAAGCTCCTCAAGCATGGAGCAGTTCTTACAAAGAGAGCTATCATAGGAGCTTTCGTCATGATAGTTTTTCTTAAGTTCCTTTCTTAATTTCCTATTTTCAAATTTCATTTTCTTATATTGCTTGGCTAGCTCATCGTATGCATCCATAAGCTCTTCAAATGTAAAATCTTCGGAGTCAGAATCTACTTGAGATGAAGACGGGTCACTGGACTGTTCTGGACGGTCGGCCATAAGGTAGTCACGCCTTTTTCCTTCTTCATGAATCCTGGCTAGTCCATTTAAGATCTCCTTAGCAGTGTTGGAGCATGAAACAAAAGGAAATTTGGTAACATCTACTACAGTTTTTATCAGACTGAACGCAGCAAGATTATCAGCATTTTTGGTCCTGTGTTTAGCAGACCATTCAGATATGTCTGATGGTAGCTTGTGAGGACCATGATATATGAGACTCCATAGCTTTGGATCAACAGAATTAACATACGCACACATCCTCCCCAACCACATGGTAAAATCAGAACCATCGAATAAGGGCGGGGAACTCATTGAAGCTTGTTCAACGGGTAAAGCCATTAAATCAAATGCACCGGGATCTTTCTCTGCAAATCGTTGGATCTAAGTATAACAGAGCAAGCTCTGATACCAATTGTTGGGTCTCATGGGGTGCAACCGGATCTAGAAGGGGGGTTGAATGGATCCCTTCGAAAACTTTGGCCTAATTAAACTCTAAACCAATTGAAACACAATCTACAACTAGATATGCTGATGACAATCTATTCAATATGAATTGTGGTTTCAACGGAAATAGTTCAAGGTAATATAACAAAACAACATACACAAGGTGCCAACAGATTGATGAAGGGGCAGGTTGAGGTCGACGCAACAGAGTAGTGAGGTCTAAGCAGCCTCACTATGAGTTTGGCAGTTGGGCGGATTTGCTGCTCATCAAACCCCTAGTGTGTGTGTGAACAATATGTTAATGTGTGTGATGAAAACAATCAAAGTTGCATATGTTGAAGCTAGCACATGAACTTGTGAATGGGGATAGGAAGCATAGAACAATCACACAAGTCACAACCCATAACACAGCAATTTTTAAGGTGGTTCAATCTGCAAACCCGTAGACCCACCCCTCACCAAACCGGTGAGCCTTTACCACACGAGGATAAAGTCCTCAACACACACGGGGGCGACGCCCCCCCCCCCCCACACACGTGGGGACGAACCCCACACACACACACACACACATACACACACACACACACACACACAAAGAAAACAAGCTGCAAGTGCAGCAAAAACACTTCCGGTCTTTAACTAGAGCACCGGACACACACACTGAAATCTGATTGAAGATGACAAGATGAAAAATGCAAAGTAAGAAGAAGCAAGACAAAAGTAGCTTCAAAAGTTGTTCATGAAGTTATTTTCAATAGGGTTGCACTTCTGCTCTTCAGGCTCTCTCTCTCTCTCTCTCTCTCTCCTTTCTACTCAAAGGGGGCTGCTTATGGCTTTCTCCTCATCACTCTTTTTCTTAGATGCCTCTCATGAAGCTCAGGGCTGATCACTCTATTTTCTTCCTCTCTTCTCTTTCTCTTCCTTTCTCTCTTCTCTTTGGGACGAGCTAAGATGATATGTCTCTCAATGCATGGCTCGGCCAACTCTTCCAAGGTGGCCATTGCTTCATATTTATAGAAGAAGGAGGAATCTACACCTTTGATCTTGGAGAAAGTAATCTGGGCCATTGGATCACAAGTCTTGAGCTTGTGTGATTCTGAAGATCCTAGTCCTTCCTTTGGAGGCTTCCTATTGGCTTGGATCCTTCATTATTTGATTGGTGAGAATAGTAGCAGTTTTCCCTCCAAGGTACTACAGCTTGATTGGCTGGAATAAACATAGATTTATTTGAAATGAGCCTCTTCACTTGATTGGATCAGCATATGTAGGAGTGCAGGTGATGGGGTCATCACCATCCATCCTGACACTCTCGACCATTCTCGTCACCCCGGAGGCATACATCATGGTCTAGTCATTTATTTTGAGTCATATGTATGTTTCTTTATTTTATTTGAGTCATATCATTGTAATTTCCCTTTTATTTGAGTCATGTCCCTAGGTCTTGTGTTTATTTCCCTAGATTTGAGTGTCATTAGGTTTATTAGTTAGCTATTGGGCCCAATTCATTAGGCTTGGCCCATGGGCGCCCCTATCTTGTTGGTTATTAGTCAATGTGTCAAAAGTCAGGGTCTTATTGTAAATTTTGGGATCCCTGTAAATAGGACCCCACTCTCTCCATTTTGAGGTAATGAATCAATGAATGAAAAACTTGCCATTTTGAGAGTTCAAACTTCTTATCTAGTGGAGAGATTCCATTATTTAGGTGAGAGACCCTAGGGGAGAGATTCCCCACCCATCTCTCTCTTAATCTCTCTCTTTCACTCCCCTTTCTCTCTCCTCCACACCCAATTTCAAAAAATTTCTCTCTCCTCCCTTCCCAACCACCACTCTCCCACCTACCCCCATTAAAGGCCACTCCCCTTCCCCACACATCCCATTACTCCACCCCCTAGTCCCAAGAGAACTTCCACCAATCCTAGCTCCACCTCCCAACCCCCAACTACCCTACCCACTTCCCCAAGCACCCTTCCCACTACCCCAAGCACCCCTTCCCTTCTCCAACACAACCCCTCCCATCCCGAAGACCACCATTGAATACCCTCCATTAAGGAAAATTCAAACTCACCTTCCCTCCACCCACTTGTGCCCCCCTCACCTTCCCCTCTCCCTCCAAGCCCAAATTCGCAGCTCCTCTCTCACCCAAAGCAAACACCCCATTCCAGCCTCCATTCTCCCCTTCCCACACCTTGAAACCCCCCCCTAGACACCCTCACAGCTGGGGGTTGCCCCTACACACAACCACCTCATTTCCCCTCCCATCTACCCCATTCCCCATTACCTATCTCCACCCTCTCAAGTTCTGGTTGCAGGCAGCAGATTATCCGCAGGTTGCAGAGGCCACCCCGTTGTCCCCTGAGAGCTTCAGGTGGCATACCATACATCCACGGAAGCGTCTGCCTGTCTTCTTCGCAACGGTGGTGGTCCCGTCCCATTCCGAGTTTGTGATCGACCAGGAGAGCCATTCTCCCACAACTGCGCAGATCCCCCCTAGCAGGAGACCAGAGCCGTATTGGAAGCTCGACTGCGATGATCATGTTGGGAATCGGATCGAGAGTTCTTCTTCAAACATCTTCTACTACGAGTCTTATAACATCTCCAAGAAGCAGATCCCCATTTAACGATCGAACCTAAAAGTTATTAATTTTCTTCCTCGGGTGCTCGGTTCTGCTTCCACTCAGTCTGCGCTGACCCCTCCTCAGTGTTCAGAGCCTACCGATCGACCCCGACATCAGCTGGCATCACCGTGGGTCTTGCATCAAAGAGGACTTGTCAACGGTTCCAACGACTATGGCGGAACCTGATTCTGAGCTCTGGACCGACCGTGGCAACCTCTGCTTCCTGCTGTTAGGAACCTGAAGTTGTCAGATCCGAGGGTCTACCACCATGTTCAAGCCCCTACCCCGACCAGAAGCGGTGCCCGAAGAAATTTACAAAATTCAAGCATCATCCAGATCCAGCTATGAATAATCTCCAAGTGGTTTCGTCTGAAACAAAATTCGGGGCTGACCACAGCGTCCAAATACCTGACGGTCTGTCCTAAGTCACAGTCAGCGGGCAGATTCAGCTTCGACTTCCCTCTCTTCATTTCTAGCTCGAATTTCCCCTCCCCGCTTGGCCGGCTGAAGGCCCCTCCCTACGTGGAGGTCGTATTGAGCGTATTCATTGGCTTCCCTTCCCCGAGATCCCCCCCCCCCTTGCATGGGGGTAGTTCATGTATTATTTACACTCACAAGTTTGAAGCTTCATCGACGCGGCGTGCGGGTGCTTCCCCTCGCCTCCCCGCTCGCCCCCGTCTCCGACCAGAGTCGGTTTCTTCAAACCGGCTAGGTGAGAACTCGTCCCTTGCTCTCAATTATTCTTGTTCATTTAATATTCTCCAATTGCGCCGTCGGTAAGGAAGAGAGCGCCCGATCTTAAGGCTCCACCGCACTTGTGCGACCCCCGTGGGGGTGAGTGAGTGATCCGCGTCCCTCGGCCAAGGCCAACACATTGAGTTGAATATCCGCACCTCAAGGGGAGGTTTGACTTAGACTTTGCTGGCCCTCTACCAGCAAGGGGCTTGTCCCATTTCCTCGACTCGACATCCCCGAGTTACCCCCGGGTTAAGTGTGTGCGCCATACGAAGGTCCGCTTGCATAGGCTTCATAGCCTTGTGGTTGTGCTTATTAAATTAGGTCCGAGGTTGTGTCACATCAAATTGGTATCAGAGCCAGATTTTAGACTTGTCTCTACTAAGTCTAGTCCTTGGGCACATTTGCATTCATCAACATGGCTACCTCTCTTTGGTCACATTCATCCCACTCGACCCCCCACAAGGGACCGATCAACCCTCCATTTGACATAATCTCTTTTGAGGATCTCCTCTTCGATGGATCATGCTATAGTGCCTACCTAAAGTGGGAGGTCACCATGGAAAAACACTTTGAGAGAACTATGGTTTATGGACCCGCAAGAGTCCGCGTTGCCATGGGGCAATTTCGGGGTCAAGCCAAGGAAAAATGGAGGAACATAGTGGGCTTAAGGGACATTAGGAAAAAAGAACCCATTTCCTCATGGGATCATATGAAGAAAGAACTTAGAAAAATCTACATCCCCAAACATTCCCACCCCTCCTATTCAAGCACCCCTAAACCGAGGAGCACTACCACTCCTCCATCCCCACCCGACCAACTTGGGGCCGACCTTTGGTCTCCATCTCCACCAACCCCAATAAGTCACCTCTCAACCATCATAACTACACTTCGCAACCAAGTCCTCTCCCTTAAGGCCCAAATAAACCAAGCATCCACCTCTCCACCAAATCCCCTAAGGGTCCCCACACTCCAACCAAAATCTCCTTCCGCAAACCTCACTATCCAAACTCAATTGGGCTCCATTTTCCCCCCTCCACAACCGGCCGATCCCAAGGGGAAGAGACCCCTAACCGACCCGATTTCTCCAATAAGGACCACCACTCAACCTATTCTCACCATTCAAACCCACGTGGACCCCGAGTCCATCCCTCCACCTAGACCCATGACGGCCACCACCACCCAACCCACAATCCCTCACCAAACCCATACCCCACAATTCCCCTTCGTCCCCACCACTACCCCTCCATCATCCCCAAAAAGAGGTACCCCCCTCAAAACCCATCAACCCAAATCTCGTCACCCAACCCACCTTCCACTTCTAACCCCAATCCTACCCCAACCAAGGCCTCCACTACTTCCACTCCCAAACCCCACTCTACCAATATCAATCCAAGTTTCCCTTTACCCTCCACCCCGGGAGCACCACACACTAACCCTCATCACCCCAAAAGACCCCCTCACCTCCTTGGTAGAAGAACTCATACCCGATCCAATAGTTGTGAGCACTCCAAACCCACCCCCCACCTTGGAGGAAATCCAAGTCTAAGTTGAAGAAGAAACCTCACACGATGGTCTTTACCTTACACCACCCTCTCTAGTTGGGGCGGAGCTCATCTTAGGAGAACCCATTGTTTGTTGGCTAAAGGAGAGCCCAATTAGAGAGATGTCGGCCCATATTTTCCCTCCCATAAAACAAAACCTTCCCATAGTGCCCTTCTTCTCCTATCACACCACAATCCAAGCATCCTATCAAGTGGAGACCTTAGAGGACCTTCTCAAGGGCATAGCATGGCAATTAGAGATGACTAGCATGTTGACCCCAATGGTCGAACAACCTAGGAGCCTTAGCCTCCTACACCTATGCATAGGGTCTATCACCTCGGTTTGCACCATTGGTTGCTACACTAGCGACCTCCTTCTATTCCTCCCTACACCCGATGAGCCCAACCTTCTCCTCGATTTAGAGCTTCTTATCTCGGGTAGAAAGCCAAGCCCTCCACTCATGGCCGACCCACTTGCCAAGAACATTGGCCCAACTATCATGGAGAATGATGACTTAGCACCTTTTGAGGATCTTGAGGACATGGAGTTCCTCCCCCTAGGCAACCCATTTTATGATCCATATGATCCATTCCAATGGGAGTCAAGAGACTCGTGTGACCCAAACACTTTATCCACCACCCACCTTTCCCTTGACCAACTCACCATGTTTGACCCAATTCACTCAATCTTAGACCCGGGTTACACCTTGGGAGCCATGACCTTGGGCCACATATCCCTAGGTAATGAGATTGTGCTCCACCCCATGATGACCACCTTCTTAGATCCATTCGACCCTTTCCAATGGGAGTTCAAAGGTTATCCCACACCTATACACATGGAAGTCACCCATAGGAAAAATATGCATGTGTCTAGGCTTACCACACCACTTGGCATGAACACTATGTTGGGTCCATTCATTCATATCACCCACATGTCAAGTAGAAAGCATGAGTGGTCCTTATTCGGATGTATTGGTCCACCCTCATTCATCATAGGTCTTAAGCATGTCAAAAGTATCTACGGATGTCCGGGTCCCCCGACATTCATCACCACTTTGCATGATAGGTTCACATATGGTTGCCTCGGCCCACCTAGGCCCACCAAAGTCTACATGATAATATTGCATGATAAGTCCACATATGATTGCCCCGGCCCACCAAGGTTCATCAAGATCCATATGGCATCATGGCATGATAGGTCCATCTATGGTTGTCGAGGTCCACCCATAACCACTAAAAGGATAGCATTCACAAAATTACATGATAACCTTGCAAGCGCATCAACAAGAGTCATGAAATCTACAAAAGGCCGACCGACTCAATGGAGTCACCAAGAAATCGAAATGGGTGATTCCGGGATGGTGAGGAATGAGAGGCTCTCACATAGAGACAACTCAAGATTGAGGTTTTGTGGGATCAGCCCCTTCCAAGTTTTGAGGTGCATTAGCCCCACTACTAAGTTAGGCCTCCTCAAGGGATACGGAGTTAACTTCAGTTTCAATGTGGAAAACCTTGTGCCACACAAGGGACCCACGGTGGCACCAAGTGAGAATTTCAAGCCCCCTTCCTCCCTTGAGAGAGCACCCACCCCTCCCCATGTGAGCACCATCAGCCCAGAGAGCCCGACGTAAGCAACTTGAGAGAATATTGGATGAATAGGTAATCATCACTCGGAGCAAGGTGAACGGGCTCTACCTCGCTAGGTGGAAGAATCGGCTTCTTTCGGAAGACATGTGAGCGGTACCACCTCTTACTCGACGGAGTCGAGTTCTCCGCATCCCGGGAGTATGATGGGGTCATCACCATCCGTCCTGACACTCTCGACCATTCTCGTCACCCCGGAGGCGTACATCATGGTCTAGTCATTTATTTTGAGTCCTATGTATGTTTCTTTATTTTATTTGAGTCATATCATTGTAATTTCTCTTTTATTTGAGTCATGTCCCTAGGTCTTGTGCTTATTTCCCTAGGTTTGAGTGTCATTAGGTTTATTAGTTAGCTATTGGGCCCAATTCATTGGGCTTGGCCCATGGGCGCCCCTATCTTGTTGGTTATTAGTCAATGTGTCAAAAGTCAGTGTCTTATTGTAAATTGTGGGATCCCTATAAATAGGACCCCACTCTCTCTATTTTGAGGTAATGAATCAAAGAATGAAAAACTTGTCATTTTGAGAGTTCAAACTTCTTATCTAGTGGAGAGATTCCATTATTTGGGTGAGAGACCCTAGGGGAGAGATTCCCCACCCATCCCTATCTTAATCTCTCTCTTTCACTCCCCTTTCTCTCTCCTCCACACCCAATTTTAAAAATTTTCTCTCTCCTCCCTTCCCAACCACCACTCTCCCACCTACCCCCATTAAAGGTCACTCCCCTTCCCCACACATCCCATTACTCCACCTGCTAGTCCCAAGAGAGCTTCCACCAATCCTAGCTTCACCTCCCAACCCCTAACTACCCCACCCACTTCCCCAAGCACCCTTCCCACTACCCCAACCACCCCTTCCCTTCCCCAACACAACCCCTCCCATCCCCAAGACCACCATTGAATACCCTCCATTAAGGAAAATTCAAACTCACCTTCCCTCCACCCACCTGTGCCCCCCTCACCTTCCCCTCTCCCTCCAAGCCCAAATTCGCAGCTCCTCTCTCACCCATAGCAAACAGCCCCTTCCAGCCCCCATTCTCCCCTTCCCACATCTTGAAACTCCCCCCCTAGACCACCTCACAACTGGGGGTTGCCCCTACACACAACCACCTCATTTCCCCTCCCATCTACCCCATTCCCCATTACCTATCTCCACCCTCTCAAGTTCTGGTTGCAGGCAGCAGATTGGCTGCAGGTTGCAGAGGCCACCCGATTGTCCCCTGGGAGCTTCAGGTGGCATACCATACATCGACGGAAGCGTCTGCTTGTCTTATTCACAACGGTGGTGGTCCCATCCCATTCCGAGTTTTTGATCGACCAGGAGAGCCATTCTCCCACAACTGCGCAGATCCCCCCTGCCAGGAGACCAGAGTCGGATCGGAAGCTCAACTGCGATGATCATGTTGGGAATCGGATCAAGAGTTCTTCTTCAAACATCTTCTACTACGAGTCTTCTAACATCTCCAAGAAGCAGAGCCCCATTTGGCGACCGGACCTGAAAGTTATCAATTTTCTCCCTCGGGTGCTCGGTTCTGCTTCCACTTAGTCTGCACCGACCCCTCCTCAGTGTTTAGAGCCTACCGGTCGACCCTGACATCAGCTGGCATCCCCGTCAGTTTTTCTTCAAAGAGGACTCGTCAACGGTTCCAACGACTATGGCGGAACCTGATTCTAAGCTCTGGACCAACCGTGGCAACCTCTGCTTCCTGCTGTTAGGAACCTGAAGCTGTCAGATCCGAGGGTCTACCACCCTGTTCAAGCCCCTACCCCGACCAGAAGTGGTGCGCAAAGAAATTTACAAAATTCAAGCATCATCCAGATCCAGCTACAAATAATCTCCAAGTGGTTTCGTCTGAAACAAAATTCAGGGCTGACCACAGCGTCCAAATACCTGACGGTCTGTCCTGAGTCACAGTCAGCGGGCAGATTCAGCTTCGACTTCCCTCTCTTCACTTCTAGCTCGAATTTCCCCTCCCCGCTTGGCCGGCTGAAGGCCCCTCCCTGCGTGGAGGTCGTATTGAGCGTATTCATTGGCTTCCCTTCCCCGAGATCCCCCCCCCCTTGTATGGGGGTAGTTCATGTATTATTTACACTCACAGGTTTGAAGCTTCATAGACGCGGCGTGCGGGTGCTTCCCCTCGCCTCCCCGCTCGCCCCCGTCTCCGACCGGAGTCGGTTTCTTCAAACCGGCTAGGTGAGAACTCGTCCCTTGCTCTCAATTATTCTTGTTCATTTAATATTCTCCAATTGCGCCATCGGTAAGGAAGAGAGCGCCCGATCTTAAGGCTCCACCGCACTTGTGCGACCCCCGTGGGTGTGAGTGTGTGATCCGCGTCCCTCGGCCAAGGCCAACACATTGAGTTGAATATCCGCACCTCAAGGGGAGGTTTGACTTAGACTTTGCTGGCCCTCTACCAACAAGGGGCTTATCCCATTTCCTCGACTCGGCATCCCCGAGTTACCCCCGGGTTAAGTGTGTGCGCCATACGAAGGTCCGCTTGCGTAGGCTTCATAGCCTTGTGGTTGTGCTTGTTAAATTAGGTCTGAGGTTGTGTCACATCAGTAGGGGAAAGAGAAATTTCCATTTGATTGGCCCAACAGAGGCAAGAACGGTTTTCCCTCCAAGGAAGAATTCTGCAGATCATGGTACATGTTGTGGAGGCTTCCCATTGGCTTGGAATATAAGAGCTTCTATGAAATAACCTTCTTCTCTGATTGGTCCAAAACAAAATAGAGGATTTCCTTTTCTCTGACTTCATGGTAGAAAAGATCTTTGAAATCTGCCTCCTAATTAGCTTAGGACAGATCTCTATCCTAGGTACTTTCATTGGACTGAATTCCCATTGGTTGACTGCAAAAAGTAGAGTACCATGACAAGAGACTTTACCCAAATATGATATCTGGCTGATCTACCTCCAAAAGGTGGTTCTGGTACTGTAATGATGACAGGGACAGTGGTCAGTCCTAGGAACCTCCTCCAGACCTTAAAAGATGTGATTTTAGATGTTTGTGGTTCCTATTTTTGGCTACTGGATGTTTTTTCGAACAACTGTGATTTTACCCAAAAAAAGGCCTGAAAGGCTTCAGGTGCGTCGATGCGTTGTGTGGCAAGGTCAACACATCCGTTGAATGTAGGCTTGAGATGGCTTCTGGGAAGAGCCTGAGGTTGACCTCCTATAAATGTGAGGTCGATGCATCCAGCGCGAAAGCCATTTACAACGGTTTCTATGAGGGCTTGAGGTCAACGCCGTAAGAGCATGGGGTCGACGCATCCTTTTCCATCCGTCTGTCTAATAGCTGCTGGAGCCTGATGCCGTTGACGCTACAAGAGGATGGGGTCGATGCATCTTTGTAAAGGCTTCTTGAGGATTTGCTGGAATGGCTTTTGGAGTCGACACCACAAGACCACGGGGTCGACACAGCTTCATGAAATTGCCTTGACTGACTTTAGTTCTTGAGAGAAGGGGTCGACGCCATTAGAGAAAGGGGTCGATGCAGCCTTATGCGGTTTAGCATTTTCTTTCTTTTATCGAATCCTTTCTTGGTTTATGTGCATACCTATGCCTTGGCACCTTGAGTTTCTTTTAACCTTGGTTGGTTCTTGTTCCTTACATTTATGTGGCCTGAAATCAACCTTACTCTACTGTTCCAAAGCATCATATCACATGACATCACTACATGATATCTTCACCCTGTTCATCTTTATGAGGCCATTGCTGACTTTGACTTGAATTGCATATACGTTGACATCATCAGATGCATATAAGACTCATCAATGAGTCATAGTCAGACACCATCAAAACAATAGAATCAAACATGTTCCACACATGCCCAACAGTGTGTTCTTGTGCATTTGATCCATCTCTCCTACCTATATTAACAGGAAAGCAAGTAGTTCAGATTTGCATTCATTCTGTCTTGACTGCACTCGGTCTTACTCGTTTGGTTCTTAGTTGCAGTTGCATACTCTAGTTTCTTGCTGCACACTTGCACACAAGCATTAGCATTCTTCACAGGGTTGATGTAAGTCATCATTTATACTATGTTCCATGTTCATTTCTTGTGAAGGATTGCTTGGTTTTGGTTCTACACAGCTTGTTAGGAACATTTGTGCTCCACCTATCGGCAGACCGGACTGTGGTTCATAAACAGCAACCAAATTAGTTTGGATAAGTTTTTAATTGGGCATTCACTTAAGGGATCTATTCAACCCCCCTTCTAGATCCGTTGCATCCAAGGGACCCAACATATATATCATTTGTTTATATTTATACGCAACTATAAATTAATCATTTATTTCTTCATGTCTTGAATTTTACACTTGCCCTTCAAGTTACTGATGCAAAACTTTTCAACATTTGTAGGTCATCATGGACGGACGACGTCACCCTACGTGAGAGCATGGGTACACTGTTGATGGTGATCGACATGTGCACTGTAAATATTACAGATATCGCGTCATCGTCATACATAGATTTGCAAAGCACCTTGCGGGAGTGGGACGGGATTGCCGTGCATGCTCCTTAGTTCTAGAGGATGTTCGAGATTACTTTCAAACATAGTTACGGGAGGGATATGTTTCTCGCAGCAGAGCCATGGCATCATCTTCCACGTCTAGGGTACCCCCACCACCAATACCGGGCAGATCAGTATCTTCCTCCACATCCAGAGTTCGAGCACCACTAGTACCAGTCCCACAACTAGCAGATGATAGACATGTATGTATATATGTAGTTAGAGCTTTTTTTAGAGGATTTGATGTACTCTGCAGCACATGACCCATTATTTGTGTAGATAGTTACATATTTTCAGACTCAACCACATGCACTTTCACCCACTAGGATAGAGTTAGATTATATGGATTATCCGTCTTATATATCTGATTCTGATTGGGATTCAAGATTCACAGATGAATCAGATGAGTGAGTTTTGACATTTTATATTTTATGAGTACAGTTGAATGATATCATGAGTAAAGTTAATTATGTATATGTTCACTGTAACATGTTAACTTATGTAATGCTCGAGAATTTTCTAAGAATTCTTTGGATTAAAATATAAATATTAAGCATTTAATGGGCTATTAATTAAATTTTGATTAATGAAATCCAATTATTTAGGCCCTACACTAATCCAAGAGGATTAGGCCCATTTAATAAACCCAAAATTGGCCCAAAAGATTGTTTTGGACCTTAGCCCATGTTCTAGAAGCTAGGAACGAGTGTAATCACGGAATTAAGGAGATAATCACTCCTTGGTATATAAATAAAAGGATAATATTGGGGATAATATCAAAAGAGTTTGAACCAGTTCAAGTTCGACGCCTATGGTGGTAAACGGTCTATCGCGAGATCGTTTAGCCAGGGTAAACGGTCTGGAACTAGACCGCTTGGATCTGTCAGTTCCGTGAAGGAAAGAAAGCGTGAAAAAATTGGATTTTTGGCATCCAAATCACCTAGGATCTATTCCATCTAGTAATTAGATAAGTCTAGAAGGTTAGTAGATCGAATTGAAAGCCTAATTAGGACTCTAAGTTCGTTCTAATCATCAAAACCCTAGCAAACACTATAAATAGATCCCAGATTTGACGTGTGCGACCCTTACTTTTGGCACGCGTGGAACTAATGTAAGGAGGACGAATTAGAGGTAAGTTTCTTCTAGGAATTTGTTTATTATAGTTAGAACTAACTACCCTCCGATTTTCATTCTAGGAGATCAAGTCTACAAGGAGATAGAAGGCTCTAAAGTTGCTAGTTCGGTTCAAGACTAACAGAGAACTAGGGTTGTCTTCCAGCCTTAAATTCGAAACTTAAAGCCCAAGATAGAGGTAGGTTATCTCATGAATGGCTCAAACTCTAAGTCAGGAATAAAAGTCCTTTGATTTCATTCGATTTCATACACTATACTTTGAGAATTTTATATTTTCATTAGGACTATGCATTTAGTATACTCCTCATGCATGAACTTGCCTTAATGACGTTAAATGGAAATTTTCTTGTTAATTACATGAACCTATGCATATTGTTGGCCTGTAGTCATTCTATCATGATTATGAAAGTTTAAATATGTTGATTTCTAGGCATGATATGTCTTAGTTAGCATTTTGTTTCATTATTATTTAAACTCAATTTTATACAGGAGTAAACGGTCTTCCTGTAGACTGCTTGGAACCCTAGCGGTCGCCCGATAGACTGTTAGCCAAAGTTAAACGGTCGCCCATTAGACCGTTTGGTTACTGATTTTCTGTAATATTGTAAATCCGATACACATTGTAGATTAGCCTTAATTAATGTAAGATAAGCCTAGTTAGCTAAGTGTTATTCCTGCTTTAAGTACTGGTTTAATATACTTAGTTAATGTCCTTGTTTATCATAATAGATTTCATGATTTATGCATATTGGTGTTATTTTAACTTATGTTAATTTATGACCAAAATCATATATTTTTATAATAAATACATGTTTCAAATCATAGATGATTCATGATTTAACTTGATCATTGTTTTATCACAATTCTCTCTCTTCTAAGAGTCATTTTCTTAAGTACATGGCACATATCCCGGTATGTTGTCATTAGTTACATTTTTACACATTAAGAACACAATCTTGGATATGATGACTTCTCCTTTGGATATTCCTTCCAACGGAGTAGGAAATCTTGTTTCAAGGTCTTCGTAAGACTCTGCGAGCCTGGGATTCCCACTAGGACGCCGAGCTGGTTGTACCATTAAAACCCATTGTCTAGAAAACACTTACCGATGTTTTATATTCTGGACCTTAGCAGTCATCTAGTTGACCGCCTGAGTTTTCTAGCGGCCATTCACTTGACCGCTAGAGCACACTAAACGGCCATTCACTAGACCGCAAGGCTTCAGAAGTGATTTTGCTGCATCGATGACACTGTCATATCAAACGGTCCAAGACTAGACTGCTTGAATTCCTAAACGGTCTAGCATATGACCGCTTACTGTACTAAACGGTCCTGCACTAGACCGTTTGGTTCCTGATTTGTCTAACACGAGGTTTGACTTTTGGGGTTGGTTTTCTTGAGTGCCTAGATGGTCTTATGATTATCTGGAGCCTAAATTATGTTTAACCAAGTTAAGCTTGAATTATGAAACTTAAAAAAATGTACCATTATGCTACCAAATTCTTTCCGTAGCATGACCTGGTTATTAATACATTTCTTGAAATTCTCATAATCAATTATTGGTACGTTCTATACTTTGATTACTTATCACGCAATTATTGTTGAACTTGTACATTATTGGCCACATTATTGCAAATGGAAATTTTGGTTTGGTCATCTCTCCTCCCGCCTAGAGAGAGAAGCTCTGCGTGATTCATTGGAATCGCCCCTGGTCGGTCTCTCCGGACGGCAATGGCCGGCGTGGAGGGGACTGTTCTTCCACAGATGCGATCGGGGGAAGCTTCTTCCTCTGTACAAGAGACTCATCGGCAAACCTTTGCACAGGCTCTTATGATGTCTAAAGTCCAGTCGAAGATCCCTATTCCGCTGAAGGATCCAACGTTTACAGACCTCGGTGAACCTGCGGTTTTCTTTTCAAAGGCTGAAATCCAAGCTTCTTTGCAGATGCTTTCATTCTCTGTGGTTGCAAAATGTGCATACGGTCGTCCAGTCTTCTCTGAGATCAAGAGCTTCTTGATGCAGCGATTAGCATTCTCTGTGGATTTTATCATTAGCAAGCTCACTCCACGCCATATACTGTTTCGCTTTGATTGCGAAGCTGATTTTATGAAGCTTCTGATACTCAAACATTTGTATATAAAGGGGTTTCTATTTCGATTCTTTCGATGGACTCCGGATTTCAATTTTGAATCGGATCCTCCCATAGTCCCAGTCTGGATTGGTTTTCCTGGCCTCTATGCCAATTTATATCATGAGGATTGCTTGCGTTCGATTGCAGGAAATTTTGGAGTAGTCCTTCGTATACATGATAGAACTCTGGCTATGTCGGATACTTCGGAGGCGTTGGTCTGCGTTGAGATGAATCTCTCCTCTCCACGCAGAGAACGCATTTGGATTGATTTTGATGGCTCGGGCTATTGGCAGGCTGTCAATTATAATCGGGTCCCTATTCTTTGTTCTTACTGCCACAAGCTTGGTCACTCGGAGGAAAGCTGTAAGAAAAAGAAGGGTAGGATGGCTAGAACTCAACAGCGAATGGAACCTGAGGTAAGGAAAACGAGTCAAGTTTTCCGTCCTCATCTACATGACCCCCAGGCTGCTTGTCGAAATGTTCCTTTGGAAAATAATTTTGAGGTTTTGCAACATACATCGGAAGTTCTAGAGCAGCAACATTTTAACTCTTCTATTCAGACAAAAGAAGATTCTTCTTCCCTCTGCAGAAATGATGACAATTCAGAAGTACATGGCCAAGAGGCAGTAATCAAGGCTCCCCTGGATGTTGAAGTCTCTGCTAATGGTGTACCTATTCCAGTGGATGGAGCCTCCTATCGGGAAGGAATTGCTCCCAGTTCCTCGGCGCTACTGAGCGCGGGGTTACAAGGTATTCAGTCGACTTGTGTGGAAATTGCTATGAATGCTAAACAGGACAATGAATTGATGCAAATGGTAGCAGAAGACAAGGAAGGCGGGTTAGGCATCCAGCGAAGGAATGGTGGGAGGATCACCAGGTCTAGAATCAGATCATTGGAAGAAATTAAATGGATTCCTCCATGATTAAGCACACTCTGATTTGGAATATATGGGGGGTTGGTAATGCTGGCTCCCGCAGACATCTCAAACATATTCAGAATTCAAATAAGGTTCAATTGGTGGCCATTAGTGAACCGAAGTTAAAATTCAATAAAGCCTCCTTGCTGGGTAGATTTCTCAAGCTTGGAAGGTATGTTGGTAATAATCTTGATGATTCGAAGATTTGGATTTTCTGGCATGAAAGCCTTAATCTGGAGGTCATTGAGTCCTCGCCCCAACACATTACTCTAGGTCTCAAAGTAGCTAACTCATTTTGTATATACCTTTCCTTTGTATATGCATCTAATGATCCTCACTTAAGGCAGACTCTATTCAGTGACCTTGTTTCTTTTGCTAATAACGTTTCCATCCCTTGGTTAATAGGGGGAGACTTTAACTGTGTTTTAAGGCCCTCTGAGAAAATTGGAGGTGCTCTCCCTGCTTTGGCCCCGATGACAGATTTCAATGCCTTTATTTGTTCTGCTGGCTTGTTCGATATTGGTTTCTCTGGGCCTTCTACGACATGGACTAACAATAGATCAGGTCTGGCAAACATTCGGGCCAGATTGGACAGAGTTCTTGTTAATAGCCACTGCCAGTCTGCTATACCCCAACTTCATGTGAAACATTTGTTAAGAGGTCCATCGGACCATTCTCCACTTCTTCTGTTAGTTGAGGAAGCTTTGTCAAGCCCTGGTCGCTTTATTTTCCAGAAAATGTGGAGTACTCAACCGTCTTTCACTCAGCTAATTTCTGAGGTCTGGCAACAACCCCATTCCTATCATCCCAATGCTATGATTAGACTTTGGGTAAAGTTGAAGGCTGTTAAGAAAGCTCTTGGTATATGGAATAAAGAATTATTTGGTAATATTTTTGAATGTAAAAGTCGGTCAGAAGCTGAGGTTGAACTAAAACAGTCTGTCTATGACTCTGATCCTTCTCCTCAGAATAAAGAAAGTCTTAATGCTGCTAATGCCAGTCTTCGTCAAATTCTATTCAGAGAAGAATTGTTCTGGAATCAGAAATCTCGGGTGGAATGGATTGATAATGGAGACAGGAATACTTCCTATTACCATGCTGTTGCTCAACAAAACAGAAGGAGGAATTATATTAAGAGATTGAAAGTGAATATTACTGAAGATTGGTGTGAAGATCAAAATTCTCTCAAGACTCATGCAGAATCTTATTATCAAAACCTTTTTTCCTCAGAGAAACACTTTGTGGAGCCTACTATGCTGGATTGCATCCCTCAGATTATTGATGATTCTCAAAATTCTAAGTTGTGTGCTATCCCTGAAGCTCAGGAGATCCGAGAAGCTGTTTGGAGTCTAAAGGGCTCTAGTTCCCCAGGCCCTGATGGGTTCTCAAGTGGGTTTTATACAGCCATATGGGACATTATTGGTTCATATGTCATTGAAGCTGTCCAAGCCTTCTTTAAAGGGTTTCCCCTTCCCAGGGGTATTACATCCTCTTTAATAACTCTTGTCCCTAAAGTTCAGGAGCCCCGGTCATTTAATGATTTTAGACCGATAAGCTTGTGCAAATTTTCATATAAAATTGTCTCAAAAATTCTGGCTGACAGGTTGGCTCCTTTGCTTCCCAGTTTGATTTCCATTGAACAGGGGGCTTTTGTGAAGGGTAGATTCATTCTTGATAATGTGGCCTTAGCTCGTCAACTTATGGTGGACATAAATAAAAAGGTAAGAGGGCATAATGCTATCTTTAAGATAGATATGGCCAAAGCTTACGACAGGATGGAATGGGATTTTATATTGGCTGTCCTTAGGAAATTTGGTTTCAGCACCAAATTTACCTCTTACATTGGTATGCTATTATACAACTGTTGGTTTTCTGTCAATTTCAATGGATCCATCTCTGGTTTTTTCAAATCCAGCAGGGGAATCAGGCAGGGGGATCCAATAGCCCCATATCTGTTTGTCATTGCTTCGGAGGTACTTAGTAGAGGCCTCTCTGTCCTATTCCAATCTAGGAAATTAAAAGGTTATAAAGGCCCTAAACAGTCCATGCAGGTCTCTCATCTCCTTTATGCGGATGATACGCTGGTCTTCTTAAATGCCAGCAAGCAGAATGTGGAGCTGTTCCTAAAATTAATCAAAAGCTATGAAGCCTGCTCAGGTCAGAAAGTAAATGCTTCAAACAACAGCTTTATTCTTGCTGACAAAGCTCCAATTTCCTTAAGGCAGACTATTCGAGATATCACTGGATATAAATTTCATTCTTCTAGTATTATATATCTTGGGGTCCCAGTCAAGAAGGGTAGATACCTTTGCTCAGACTTCTCATTCCTCATTGACAAAGTTCAACAGAAATTGGAGGGCTGGCAAGTAAAGCTTCTTTCTCAAGCTGGCAGAGTGATTCTAATAAACTCTGTCCTATACAGCCTGCCAGTCTATTTGGCTTCGGTCTGCTTTATTCCAAAAAAGGTCACAAACTTCATTAATAAGCATTGTGCTAATTTCTTTTGGCAGGGAGGTAAGGATACCAAAAAAGGCACTGGATTGCCTGGTCAGTTATTCAAAAACCTAAGCAAGAAGGAGGACTGGGAGTTCGTGATTTGCAATGGATTCAAATAGCCATGGCAACTAAATCTTTGTGGAATATTCTTCATGGCACTTCTCTTTGGTCTTTATATGCCAGGTGCAGATTCATCAAAGTACATTTTGCTGACTGTAATAAGGCATTTCCAGCAGGCATGCCTCAGGCTGTTTTCATGAAAGCTAAAGAGATTATTTTCTCCAACAGCAGATGGATTATTGGAGATGGTAAAGATGCAGATTTTCTGAGGGACAATTGGACAGGTTCTGGCTCTGCAATTAGTACTTCTATTATTGGTGGTAGCAGTGGGTTATCAGGTATTCCTTTGGCATCAGTTAGTGAAGTTTTAAATGTAAATCAGCATGCTGCTAAGGACTTTATAAGGAATGATTTCCATATTCCAAGAACTAATTTTAGCAACAGGAAAGATTGATGTGTATGGACAGGTACATCAAAAGGCTCTTTCTCTGTGAAATCAGTCTGTAATATTGTTCGCACTAAAGGCCAATCCAGACCAGCATGGGCTAAGCTTTGGCACCCAGTCTTTTATCCTAGAGCCACCCTCTTTGTTTGGAAGTTAATTCACCGGGCAATTCCTGTTGATAGTAGAGTGGTAGACTATGGTGTTCCAATGGTGTCAAAATGTAACTGCTGCAGCTCTTTTAGTCAGGAAGACCTTAACCACCTCTTTATTTCAAGTGAGTTAGCATCAGATCTCTGGGCCTGGGTGCTGCCCCTCCTTAATAATGAGGTAGCTCTTAATGATCAAATTACTATGAGGTGTTGGAATCTCTTAAATTCTTCCAATCTCAATTCAGCTTTTAGCTTTATTGGTACATATGCAGTCATCTTGATGTTATGGGAGATTTGGAAGCATAGGTGTGCCTCTAGGTATGAAGGCATGGCAATTAGATCAGATTCAATAAAAAGGAATATTCTATCCTTAATTGCTCATTCTCTGGAGAAGATAAAGTTTGATAAGCCTATATCCCCAGCTCAGCGTAGCAGCTTGGCTCAGTTTCAGCTTTTTCCTCGGGTGGAACTAAAGCAGCCCATTCTAGTTTTCTGTAGATTAGCTCCTTGGAATTTCACTCTTCATGTAGATGGAGCCTCCAAGGGAAATCCAGGTCAGTGCGGTGGTGGTGGCTGCATCAGAAACCAGAATGGCAAATGGATTATTGGATTTGCTTTCTATTATGGCATTGGCTATAGTCTGCTAGCAGAAGCCCGCGCTCTATATGATGGTCTCATGCTGGCTAAGCGGATTGGTCTTGGGTTGGCAGCGATAAACTCAGATTGAAAAATCCTTGTTGATGCTCTCATTCAAGGTATTTCCCCTAGTTGGATGATACTTCCATGGTGGAGGCAAATCCTTTCTCTTGTCCAAGACTATGGTTGCGGAATACAGCACATTTTTCGTGAAGGCAATCGGGTAGCCGATTCCTTAGCTTCTTTTGCATGCAGCATACCAAGTAATAAAAATTTTACCTCTGCAAGAGATTTGCCAAGGCTGACAAAGGGTGAACTGAGGATGGATGCAGCAGGGATCCCCGGCATTAGAGTTTTTTGATCTTCTTCACCTTGATCTCCATTGTATTTTGTTAAACAGGAAAGTTCCTGTGGTCTCGGGGCTTTGGCCTTTTCCTCATCTGCTGTAATCCTTTTGGTTTTTCTTTTCTTAGAGGGACTTAGTTGTCCTCTAGGATATTGGGGTCAGCCCCCTGCTGCTGTAATCTCTGCTTACTCATTAATAAAACAAAAAACCTCAGCTAATACCTGGAGGAATGAGTCCATTCCCCCTCTTTGAGGGTGGGGTGCATTCGACCGGTGTATTAATTATTGGTTGGTTTCATTAAAAAATATATATATATATTGGCCACATTATTGCTATAAACGTGGAAGTAACGTGATTTATACTTGAAGATGTAGTTCGAGTACTGATTATGTTCATGGGCTCTATGCTAGTCCCCTCGGCTGATTGTCGAAAACATACTATAAATCATGTGGTATGATGCTACTGGCGTTGCATTGCGCTGGGAGTACTTTCTATATAAATAAGTGAAATATCCACGGGAATCCACATAAATTCACGAAGTACTTGCTATTAAGCGAATATTACTTATTTGCAAATTATATGACTTTCTAGTGCATAACCTTCATGGTTATGAAAAGTACATTTTTGTTATATTCTTGAAAAGGTCAGATCTACATTCTTGTTATATACTTGATCAAATCATATTCTTGTATCTCAAGTTTGATCATATCTTGTTACTTTGGCTTTATTCGCATATTTCATCGTGTTTGCATGATTTACCTTATTCTTTAGAGCTAAAATACTAATCATGTAAATTTACCTTCATGTTGATACGAAGATACCTACTAGGCAAGTGTGCTCATTACCCTAATTTCTAATCTTTTTAAGGAAGTACGGATGAGTCGGATTCAGATTACTCAAGTGATGGATCCGGGAGTGATTGAAAGATAACGACCCGAGAGAAGCCTTAGTTATTAAATGTCTAGTCGAGTCATGATGTAATTTTTATATTTTTCTTAAGTTTAGTCAGGAGAGTCGAAAGGTCTTATGAACTTTGGGAATTATTTCATGAAGTAATAAAGTTGAAGATTTTTAGTGAATTACATTGTGTAATTACTCTTATGTGATTGTTTTGCGCTCTGATTATATTGCTTGCTCGAGGCATACTAGCCGACTGTTCACATTTCCGATTGTTTCCGCTGCATAATCTCGGGACGTCACAACTTATCTTTTTTTTCCTCTTCAAATAAGATATTTAATTAAGAGGTGTAATATGTTATTTCAATAGATAAGATATTAATAATTACATATACATAATTATTTATTGTTACATAATAAATTTACTAATGCGTAGTCACTCACCATTTGTATCTTAACAATAGGTGGAAGAGTCATTAAAATTAATCTTACGTAATTTAGTATGCATCTATGATCTCCAAAAAAGAACTCAACATTCTATTACTTTTCGATGCATATGTTATTTTATAATTTAAATAGATTATTATTAAGATTTTATTTTTAAATTTTATAAAAAAATTTAATTTTAAAAAATTAAAAAAAATCATATCCTTCAACTCGTACCGATATGTTAGTTGTACCGGTCGTACCGTCCCTGATGCGGGACGGACACGGGGACCGACTCTACGTGGTATGGACCTCGGACTCTAGATGCGGACACGACCAGCAACACATGATAGGAGAGACACTAAGCCCGACACGGAGAGCTCCTATGGGCTATACGTCGCTAACAGAAACGCAAGCTCACTCGTCGTCCCAAGCGAGGGAAATGCGGATCGTGCGCGGTTGAAGAACCGGCAGAGTTCACGGGTAGTCGACTCACTTCCGGACTCGATCGAGTCACGGGACGAGTCACTCTCACACTCACAGCAGTGACATGGACACACGGGCTAGTACCTATCGCTCTTGGCAGCGGCAAAAGACCATATAGTAGCTAAGCAAATGAACGCCAAGAGATTCGACCATTACCTCCACGCACCCGGCGTGGCGAAGACAACCCCGGCCGAATCACGGACTCCCGGTTAACAATTATTACAGTAATACACTAAGTCGACCCACTCCACGCAGGGAGGTAAAAGGTCACATGTGGGGTCCGGGAATCACGCAACTCAGGTTGACGGGCAGCATCTGGATGTCACCCAGCGGTGTCGAACTCTGCGTTTTCGTGCTTTCCGAACGGCGGCTTCTACGGGCCCGTGGGGCCCACGGACGGCGCTGTCCTCCGGATCTGCGGGGGTGGGACCCACTGTGATGGGGACCCCTGGTGGCGCACCTCCACGGACGGCGGTCGGCCGGGAACACCGATCGGGGGTCGCTTCCCACGGATTTTGATTGCTGTTTTCCAGCCCGCGCTCCGACGAAAACGACCGCTGCGATCAATCCCGACGTCGAATCGTGACGCATGAGCTATCATTGGAAAGCTCTCTTCAAATGCTTCAATTTAAACCCAGAGAGATCGGCTGGATCTGGTCGGATCAGAACTTTATTGAATTGACAAGTACCTGTTGTACAGTAACCGAAACCTCAGATCTACAGGTGAGTTGTCTGAAGACTGCCTTTGACCGTGAGGAAGATGGCCGATTCAGCTCCTGAGCTCTTCATCAAACTTGTGGGATTTTGAACAAGGAGAGCGGAGATATTTTTTGTGGACTGATTGGAAGTGGATGTGATTTGTTATGATTTGTTTACTGGAGGGTGGTCGGATCTGGGAACAGGTGGACAGCACTGTAGCTATCTCTGAGATCGATTTTTGAAAAATATGGGATGGCCTCACAAAAATTTAAGAAAATTTGGGGACAGTGGGGTTGATGGACAGAACTCCCAGTAAAATTGGGAACTCTAAAAAAAATCGGAAAGGGGTCCGAAAATTTAAAACACAGGGCGGGTGGAAATTGAAACAGCAAGCAGACATATCTGGAAATTAAGGTTGGACGAAAATGAAAAATTATCGAATGGAAGATTCATGACCAACCAATTTTTGTGGATCGTGAGGAACACCTCTGAAACACCCCCTCAAAATCCCAGCTCAAAAACACGACGGGGTCGAGAGCAAGAATTCGGAGAAGACACCTCTATCCTGGATGGCCAGAACACCGGCGGTGATAGTGGAGGCGCGATGGCGGCACGTGGCGGCGGCGGCGGCCACCGGAACTGATAGGGGTGGAGTCACACCACCAGAATACAGGCTTCCCAGCTGCAAGGAGGAGAGAGGGGCGGCCTAGGCCTTGCTCAAAGGGATTTTCTTCCAATTCAAATGCATTAATTCAACTAAAATGAGAATTACATGGTATTTGTATGAATTGCAAAATGACATAAAATACCCCTAGATCTAGATTTGGGAGGGGCATACTTGGGAGTCAACAAAAGTATTTCTCCCATGTGGTTTGGAACAAATAAAATAAGATTCAAAACCTATTAAACTAATACAAAAGGAGGGGGACACTCCCTTAAATTAAGGAGAGATCTAGGAGATGCTCCCCCCTTTGTCCCCTCCTTTGGTCCCACCTTCTAGAAGCCCACAATGGAAGGTTTGACTGACCTCACATGGGCCTCAGTGATGAGGTGGATCAATGGGAGGTGGGATGGGGGGCCCGTGGGACCCGGGTGGTCCCAAATTACAAATAAACCCCTATTACAATCCAAATTACAATCTAAATAAAATACACACAACATACAAACAAAATACGAAAAATACCGAGACTCAAGGGGGAGTCTCTAGACCGTCTCCGAGCCATATGGATGGCGAAGTGGCTCGAGTGGTGCTCCGTGTACGGTACCGGTGGCTCGCCGGCTCGTGCCTCTCGCGTGCTCTGGTGTCCGCACCAATTCTCACCGGGTGGGAGAAACTTGACCCTGTCGAGTAAGGGTCTATATCACTCTGGTAGCACTCCAGACGGTCCGGATCGATTTGCTGCAACTCTCCATGGGTGATCCAAGTATCCTCGGTGGCGGGCCGTCCTCTCCATCGCACTAGGTAGTGAGGGTAAGATTCACTCCTAGTAACTGTCACCTGCTCATCCAGTATATGATCTATATGCTCTCGCTGCCGGGGAAAAGGGGCTGAAGGTGGACACTCAGGTGTGGGATCACTCTCAATGGGAGGGGATGGCTCGAAAGACTCACTGGGGATCACCGCTGGGTCCCTATATGCAACTAGATCCGACACATTGAAAGTTGAGCTTATACCATATTCCTCGGGCAGGTCCACAACATACGCATTGGATCAAACACGTTTCAACACTCTAAATGGACCGGCTCCGCGAGCTTGCAACTTCTTAATGGTTCCAGAGGGAAACCGTTCAGGTCTTACCCTGATCATGACATATTCGCCCTCTTGGAACTCTCGGTGGTGTCGGTGAGCATCGACTAGCTCTTTGTAACGTGCATTGCTGGACTCAATGTGACGACAGACGTCGTCATGCAGACTCCTAACATGCTTAGCAAAAGAAAAAAAAACACACGGATGCACACACAACCCTAAACAAACGTAATGTTAGTTCGACCCAATCATATGCAAGGTGGTCCAGGACATCCGAAGGTGTGCCATGCATACCCTAAGTGTGACTGAATGTCGGTACAACCATAAGACGGTCCTTTGGATTTGGGAGGTTTGGGTGGAACAGGAGGGTCGGGTGTCTCTCGCCCGTGAACGGACTTGGTGGGTGCCGATGGCTCGGTCCATGGGGGAGGGGTATAATGGTGACCTCCCCTAAAGAAGTGGAATGGAGATTGTGGACCAAGGGGCCCACTAAGAAAGGGATCAAAGGGATCAAAGAATGTGTGACCCCTCGATATGGATTCCCTCATCTCAAGATCCCATGTGTGGAAGTCTAGAAGGTGTTGCTGATCTCCTTCATTCATGAAGGGAGATGAGACGGTGGGGGTATGATGGTGGACTCTCTCGAAAAGGTGGAGTAAATATGGTGGGTCACGGGGTCCACAAGAGAATGGGTCGAAGGGATCAAAGAAGGTATGACCCCTCGAACTAGGCTTCCACAAATCACTGTCCCACATTTGGAAACCTTGGAGGTGTAAATGATCACCTTCATTCATTGTGAGAGATGGGACGACAGTCATAGGTAGAAAGTAAGATTCCTCCCTTGGGCAAAGGGGAATGAAGTCGGACTCGGCCGGCATAGGGAGGAGTAGAAGAACCTCCGTGGTAACATGACCCACGGTGTACACGGAGGTGATGGACCCTAAAGCGGGATGAGTGAAACTACGACCTGTGGGTCGGTCGAAGCCTGGAGCCAACAAGTGCGTAAATGTCAATTGCCGGTCTAATCCGTTAAGAAGGTCATCCAATGTATCCACATGGTGACTAGACCGGAAAGTGGTATGGAATGAGTTGATTGGCACCAGAGGTAAGATAGGGTCCATAGATTGGAAGGGAAGTGGGACCAAGCTATCCTTGAGCCAACTAAGTAGTGGCTCGGCTATGTAAAGTGTACCCGTTAGAAATACGGGTGGCTCGGGCTTGGGTGGCTCCAAATGAGATGGTTCCGAATAGAGTTCGGAAGTAGAGGGTGGTAGCATGGGAGCTCTCGTGGGTGGGGAAGACCATGGGGTAGGCTGTCCGACCGGCTCGGGAATTGACTAAGAGGTAGAGGCTTGCCGAAGGGCGGCATCTGCTCGCCGAATGGCGGTATCAAATCGGGCCTCGAAAGGCTCGACCTCGAGAGCGACCTGATAACACTGCGCCAGAGAGAACGCATCACGGATAAGACATTCATACCGGAAATGAAGCCGCAAACCTCTCCGGAACTGGGAGGCAGTCGTGGTGCTCTCATTTCCAAACCGGTACACTTCGAAGTCCCTAATGTACTCGGACACGGACTTGTCGCCTTGGACGGGTTGGCATGGGTTGGCCATAGTGGCCAAAGGATGGGAACGGATCCCGAGGAATGGACATGCAAGGCCATTTGAACATGACACGAGACCGACTATGCAAGGTTGGGATGCATGCACACTAAGGACAAGACACCAAGACTCAGTACGGGGCGGAGTTAATCGATCCGAAGATCACTCGCGCAAGTGTGCGGCCTTCCCGATAGGCGTAGCCTAACGTTCGGACAACACCTTTTTATATACCAGGTTATTGGGATGAAATGTAAATTTGAAGCACTTTTTTTTTTGTTTTGAAAGTAATGATGGTCCTAGACTCGACTTAGACCATGATGCATGCAAGACTTATGCAATGACTACCATAGACTCAACTCGCTCTGATACCAAACTGATGCGGGACGGACACGGGGACCGACTCTACGTGGTATGGACCTCGGACTCTAGATGCGGACACGACCAGCAACACATGATAGGAGAGACACTAAGCCCGACACGGAGAGCTCCTATGGGCTATACGTCGCTAACAGAAACGCAAGCTCACTCGTCGTCCCAAGCGAGGGAAACGCGGATCGTGCGCGGTTGAAGAACCGGCAGAGTTCACGGGTAGTCGACTCACTTCCGGACTCGGATCGAGTCACGGGACGGGTCACTCTCACACTCACAGCGGTGACATAGACACACGGGCTAGTACCTATCGCTCTTGGCAGCGGCAAAAGACCATATACTAGCTAAGCAAATGAACGCCAAGAGGTTCGGACCATTACCTCCACGCACCCGGCGTGGCGAAGACAACCCCGGCCGAATCACGGACTCCCGGTTAACAATTATTACAGCAATACACTAAGTCGACCCACTCCACGCAGGGAGGTAAAAGGTCACATGTGGGGTCCGGGAATCACGCAACTCAGGTTGACGGGCAGCATCTTGATGTCACCCGGCGGTGCCGAACTCCGCGTTTTCGTGCTTTCCGAACGGCGGCTTCTACGGGCCCGTGGGGCCCACAGACGGCGCTGTCCTCCGGATCTGCGGGGGTGGGACCCACTGTGATGGGGACCCCTGGTGGCGCACCTCCACGGACGGCGGTCGGCCGGGAACACCGATCGGGGGTCGATCGGCCCCGATTCCCAATTCTTGAACTAACTTCCCACGGATTTTGATTGCTGTTTTCCGGCGCGCGCTCCGACGAAAACGACCGCTGCGATCAATCCCGACGTCGGATCGGGACGCATGAGCTATCGTTGGAAAGCTCTCTTCAAATGCTTCAATCTAAACCCAGAGAGATCTGCTGGATCTAGTCGGATCAGAACTTTATTGAATTGACAAGTCCCTGTTGTACAGTAACCGAAACCTCAGATCTACAGGTGAGTTGTCTGAAGACTGCCTTTGACCGTGAGGAAGATGGCCGATTCAGCTCCTGAGCTCTTCATCAAACTTGTGGGATTTTGAACAAGGAGAGCGGAGATATTTTTTTTGGACTGATTGGAAGTGGATGTGATTTGTTATGATTTGTTTACTGGAGGGTGGTCGGATCTGGGAATAGGTGGACAACCCTGTAGCTATCTCTGAGATCGATTTTTGAAAATAATGGGATGGCCTCACAAAAATTCAATAAAATTTGGGGACAGTGAGGTTGATGGACAGAACTCCCAGTAAAATTGGGAGCTCTAAAAAAAATCGAAAGGGGTCCGAAAATTAGAAACACAGGGCGGGTGGAAATTGAAACAGCAAGCAGACAGATCTGGAAATTAAGGTTGGACGAAAATGAAAAATTATCAAATGGAAGATTCATGACCAACCAATTTTTTTGGATCGTGAGGAACACCTCTGAAACGTCCCCTCAAAATCGTAGCTCAAACACACGACGGGGTTGAGAGCAAGAATTCGAAGAAGACACCTCTATCCTGGATGGACAGAACACCGGCGGTGATGGTGGAGGCGCGATGGCGGCACGTGGCGGCGGCGGCGGCCACCGGAACTGATAGGGGTGGAGTCACACCACCAGAATACAGGCTTCCCAGCTGCAAGGAGGAGAGAGGGGCGGCCTAGGCCTTGCTCAAGGGGATTTTCTTCCAATTCAAATGCATTAATTCAACTAAAATGAGAATTACATGGTATTTGTATGAATTGCAAAATGACATAAAATACCCCTAGATCTAGATTTGGGAGGGGCATACTTGGGAGTCAACAAAAGTATTTCTCCCATGTGGTTTGGAACAAATAAAATAAGATTCAAAACCTATTAAACTAATACAAAAGGAGGGGGACACTCCCTTAAATTAAGGAGAGATCTAGGAGATGCTCCCCCCTTTGTCCCCTCCTTTGGTCCCACCTTCTAGAAGCCCACAATGGAAGGTTTGACTGACCCCACATGGGCCCCAGTGATGAGGTGGATCAATGGGAGGTGGGATGGGGGGCCCGTGGGACCCGGGTGGTCCCAAATTACAAATAAACCCCTATTACAATCAAATTACAATCTAAATAAAATACACACAACATACAAACAAAATACGAAAAATACCGAGACTCAAGGGGGAGTCTCTAGACCGTCTCCGAGCCATATGGATGTCGAAGTGGCTCGAGTGGTGCTCCGCGTACGGTACCGGTGGCTCGCCGGCTCGTGCCTCTCGCGTGCTCTGGTGTCCGCACCAATTCTCCCCGGGTGGGAGAAACTCGACCTTGTCGAGTAAGGGTCTATATCACTCTGGTAGCACTCCAGATGGTCCGGATCGATTTGCTGCAACTCTCCATGGGTGATCCAAGTATCCTCGGTGGCGGGCCGTCCTCTCCATCACACTAGGTAGTGTAGGTAAGATCCACTCCTGGTCACTGTCACATGCTCATCCAGTATATGATCTATATGCTCTCGCTGCCGTGGAAAAGGGGCTGAAGGTGGACACTCAGGTGTGGGATCACTCTCAATGGGAGGGGATGGCTCGAAAGACTCACTGGGGATCACCGCTGGGTCCCTATATGCAACTAGATCCGACACATTGAAAGTTGAGCTTATACCATATTCCTCGGGCAGGTCCACAACATACGCATTCGATCAAACACGTTTCAACACTCTAAATGGACCGGCTCCGCGAGCTTGCAACTTCTTAATGGTTCCAGAGGGAAACCGTTCAGGTCTTACCCTGATCGTGACATATTCGCCCTCTTGGAACTCTCGGTGGTGTCGGTGAGCATCGGCTAGCTCTTTGTAACGTGCATTGCTGGACTCAATGTGACGACGGACGTCGTCATGCAGACTCCTAACATGCTTAGCAAAAGAAAAAAAAACACACGGATGCACACACAACCCTAAACAAACCTAATGTTAGTTCGACCCAATCATATGCAAGGTGGTCCAGGACATCCGAAGGTGTGCCATGCATACCCTAAGTGTGACTGAATGTCGGTACAACCATAAGACGGTCCTTTGGATTTGGGAGGTTTGGGTGGAACAGGAGGGTCGGGTGTCTCTCGCCCGTGAACGGACTCGGTGGGTGCCGATGGCCGGTCCATGGGGGAGGGGTATAATGGTGACCTCCCCTAAAGAAGTGGAATGGAGATTGTGGACCAAGGGGCCCACTAAGAAAGGGATCGAAGGGATCAAAGAATGTGTGACCCCTCGATATGGATTCCCTCATCTCAAGATCCCATGTGTGGAAGTCTAGAAGGTGTTGTTGATCTCCTTCATCCATGAAGGGAGATGAGACGGTGGGGGTATGATGGTGGACTCTCTCGAAAAGGTGGAGTAAATATGGTGGGTCACGGGGTCCACAAGAGAATGGGTCGAAGGGATCAAAGAAGGTATGACCCCTCGAACTAGGCTTCCACAAATCACTGTCCCACATTTGGAAATCTTGGAGGTGTAAATGATCACCTTCATTCATTGTGAGAGATGGGACGACAGTCATAGGTAGAAAGTAAGATTCCTCCCTTGGGCAAAGGGGAATGAAGTCGGACTCGGCCGGCATAGGGAGGAGTAGAAGAACCTCCGTGGTAACATGACCCACGGTGTACACGGAGGTGATGGACCCTAAAGCGGGATGAGTGAAACTACGACCTGTGGGTCGGTCGAAGCCTGGAGCCAACAAGTGCGTAAATGTCAATTGCCGGTCTAATCCGTTAAGAAGGTCATCCAATGTATCCACATGGTGACTAGACCGGAAAGTGGTATGGAATGAGTTGATTGGCACCAGAGGTAGGATAGGGTCCATAGATTGGAAGGGAAGTGGGACCAAGCTATCCTTGAGCCAACTAAGTAGTGGCTCGGCTATGTAAAGTGTACCCGTTAGAAATACGGGTGGCTCGGGCTTGGGTGGCTCCAAATGAGATGGTTCCGAATAGAGTTCGGAAGTAGAGGGTGGTAGCATGGGAGCTCTCGTGGGTGGGGAAGACCATGGGGTAGGCTGTCCGACCGGCTCGGGAATTGACTGAGAGGTGAGGCTTGCCGAAGGGCGGCATCTGCTCGCCGAATGGCGGTATCAAATCGGGCCTCGAAAGGCTCGACCTCGAGAGCGACCGGATAACACTGCGCCAGAGAGAACGCGTCACGGATAAGACATTCATACCGGAAATGAAGCCGCAAACCTCTCCGGAACTGGGAGGCAGTCGTGGTGCGCTCATTTCCAAACCGGTACACTTCGAAGTCCCTAATGTACTCGGACACGAACTTGTCGCCTTGGACGGGTTGGCATGGGTTGGCCATAGTTGCCAAAGGATGGGAACGGATCCCTAGGAATGGACATGCAAGGCCATTTGAACATGACACGAGACCGACTATGCAAGGTTGGGATGCATGCACACTAAGGACAAGACACCAAGACTCAGTACGGGGCGGAGTTAATCGATCCGAAGATCACTCGCGCAAGTGTGCGGCCTTCCCGATAGGCGTAGCCTAACGTTCGGACAACACCTTTTTATATACCGGGTTATTGGGATGAAATGTAAATTTGAAGCACTTTTTTTTTGTTTTGAAAGTAATGATGGTCCTAGACTCGACTTAGACCATGATGCATGCAAGACTTATGCAATGACTACCCTAGACTCAACTCGCTCTGATACCAAACTGATGCGGGACGGACACGGGGATCGACTCTACGTGGTATGGACCTCGGACTCTAGATGCGGACACGACCAGCAACACATGATAGGAGAGACACTAAGCCCGACACGGAGAGCTCCTATGGGCTATACGTTGCTAACAGAAACGCAAGCTCACTCGTCGTCCCAAGCGAGGGAAACGCGGATCGTGCGCGGTTGAATAACCGGCAGAGTTCACGAGTAGTCGACTCACTTCCGGACTCGGATCGAGTCACGGGACGGGTCACTCTCACACTCACAGCGGTGACATGGACACACGGGCTAGTACCTATCACTCTTGGCAGCGGCAAAAGACCATATACTAGCTAAGCAAATGAACGCCAAGAGGTTCGGACCATTACCTCCACGCACCCGGCGTGGCGAAGACACCCCCGGCCGAATCACGGACTCCCGGTTAACAATTATTACAGCAATACACTAAGTCGACCCACTCCACGCAGGGAGGTAAAAGGTCACATGTGGGGTCCGGGAATCACGCAACTCAGGTTGACGGGCAGCATCTTGATGTCACCCGGCGGTGCCGAACTCCGCGTTTTCGTGCTTTCCGAACGGCGGCTTCTACGGGCCCGTGGGGCCCACGGACGGCGCTGTCCTCCGGATCTGCGGGGGTGGGACCCACTGTGATGGGGACCCCTGGTGGCGCACCTCCACGGACGGCGGTCGGCCGGGAACACCGATCGGGGGTCGATCGGCCCCGATTCCCAATTCTTGAACTAACTTCCCACGGATTTTGATTGCTGTTTTCCGGCGCGCGCTCCGACGAAAACGACCGCTGCGATCAATCCCGACGTCGGATCGGGACGCATGAGCTATCGTTGGAAAGCTCTCTTCAAATGCTTCAATCTAAACCCAGAGAGATCTGCTGGATCTGGTCGGATCAGAACTTTATTGAATTGACAAGTCCCTGTTGTACAGTAACCGAAACCTCAGATCTACAGGTGAGTTGTCTGAAGACTGCCTTTGACCATGAGGAAGATGGCCGATTCAGCTCCTGAGCGCTTCATCAAACTTGTGGGATTTTGAACAAGGAGAGCGGAGATATTTTTTGTGGACTGATTGGAAGTGGATGTGATTTGTTATGATTTGTTTACTGGAGGGTGGTCGGATCTGGGAATAGGTGGACAACACTGTAGCTATCTCTGAGATCGATTTTTAAAAAATATGGGATGGCCTAACAAAAATTCAAGAAAATTTGGGGACAGTGGGGTTGATCGACGGAACTCCCAGTAAAATTGAGAGATCTAAAACAAAACGGAAAGGGGTCCGAAAATTTGAAACACAGGGCGGGTGGAAATTGAAATAGCAAGCAGACAGATCTGAAAATTAAGGTTGGACGAAAATGAAAAATTATCAAATGGAAGATTCATGACCAACCAATTTTTTTGGATCGTGAGGAACACCTCTGAAACATCCCCTCAAAATCCCAGCTCAAAAACAAGACGGGGTGGAGAGCAAGAATTCGGAGAAGACACCTCTATCCTGGATGGACAGAACACCGGCGGTGATGGTGGAGGCGCGATGGCGGCACGTGGCGGCGGCGGCGGCCACCGGAACTGATAGGGGTGGAGTCACACCACCAGAATACAGGCTTCCCAGCTGCAAGGAGGAGAGAGGGGCGGCCTAGGCCTTGCTCAAGGGGATTTTCTTCCAATTCAAATGCATTAATTCAACTAAAATGAGAATTACATGGTATTTGTATGAATTGCAAAATGACATAAAATACCCCTAGATCTAGATTTGGGAGGGGCATACTTGGGAGTCAACAAAAGTATTTCTCCCATGTGGTTTGGAACAAATAAAATAAGATTCAAAACCTATTAAACTAATACAAAAGGAGGGGGACACTCCCTTAAATTAAGGAGAGATTTAGGAGATGCTCCCCCCTTTGTCCCCTCCTTTGGTCCCACCTTCTAGAAGCCCACAATGGAAGGTTTGACTGACCCCACATGGGCCCCAGTGATGAGGTGGATCAATGGGAGGTGGGATGGGGGGCCCGTGGGACCCGGGTGGTCCCAAATTACAAATAAACCCCTATTACAATCCAAATTACAATCTAAATAAAATACACACAACATACAAACAAAATACGAAAAATACCGAGACTCAAGGGGGAGTCTCTAGACAGTCTCTGAGCCATATGGATGCCGAAGTGGCTCGAGTGGTGCTCCGCGTACGGTACCGGTGGCTCGCCGGCTCGTGCCTCTCGCGTGCTCTGGTGTCCGCACCAATTCTCCCCGGGTGGGAGAAACTCGACCCTGTCGAGTAAGGGTCTATATCGCTCTGGTAGCACTCCAGAAGGTCCGGATCGATTTGCTGCAACTCTCCATGGGTGATCCAAGTATCCTCGGTGGCGGGCCGTCCTCTCCATCGCACTAGGTAGTGTGGGTAAGATCCACTGCTGGTAACTGTCACCTGCTCATCCAGTATATGATCTATATGCTCTCGCTGCCGTGGAAAAGGGGCTGAAGGTGGACACTCAGGTGTGGGATCACTCTCAATGGGAGGGGATGGCTCGAAAGACTCACTGGGGATCACCGCTGGGTCCCTATATGCAACTAGATCCGACACATTGAAAGTAGAGCTTATACCATATTCCTCGGGCAGGTCCACAACATACGCATTGGATCAAACTCGTTTCAACACTCTAAATGGACCGGCTCCGCGAGCTTGCAACTTCTTAATGGTTCCAGAGGGAAACCGTTCAGGTCTTACCCTGATCATGACATATTCGCCCTCTTGGAACTCTCGGTGGTGTCGGTGAGCATCGGCTAGCTCTTTGTAACGTGCATTGCTGGACTCAATGTGACGACGGACGTCGTCATGCAGACTCTAACATGCTTAGCAAAAGAAAAAAAAAACACACGGATGCACACACAACCCTAAACAAACCTAATGTTAGTTCGACCCAATCATATGCAAGGTGGTCCAGGACATCCGAAGGTGTGCCATGCATACCCTAAGTGTGACTGAATGTCGGTACAACCATAAGACGGTCCTTTGGATTTGGGAGGTTTGGGTGGAACAGGAGGGTCGGGTGTCTCTCGCCCGTGAACGGACTCGGTGGGTGCCGATGGCCCGGTCCATGGGGGAGGGGTATAATGGTGACCTCCCCTAAAGAAGTGGAATGGAGATTGTGGACCAAGGGGCCCACTAAGAAAGGGATCGAAGGGATCAAAGAATGTGTGACCCCTCGATATGGATTCCCTCATCTCAAGATCCCATGTGTGGAAGTCTAGAAGGTGTTGTTGATCTCCTTCATCCATGAAGGGAGATGAGACGGTGGGGGTATGATGGTGGACTCTCTCGAAAAGGTGGAGTAAATATGGTGGGTCACGGGGTCCACAAGAGAATGGGTCGAAGGGATCAAAGAAGGTATGACCCCTCGACTAGGCTTCCACAAATCACTGTCCCACATTTGGAAATCTTGGAGGTGTAAATGATCACCTTCATTCATTGTGAGAGATGGGACGACAGTCATAGGTAGAAAGTAAGATTCCTCCCTTGGGCAAAGGGGAATGAAGTCGGACTCGGCCGGCATAGGGAGGAGTAGAAGAACCTCCGTGGTAACATGACCCACGGTGTACACGGAGGTGATGGACCCTAAAGCGGGATGAGTGAAACTACGACCTGTGGGTCGGTCGAAGCCTGGAGCCAACAAGTGCGTAAATGTCAATTGCCGGTCTAATCCGTTAAGAAGGTCATCCAATGTATCCACATGGTGACTAGACCGGAAAGTGGTATGGAATGAGTTGATTGGCACCAGAGGTAGGATAGGGTCCATAGATTGGAAGGGAAGTGGGACCAAGCTATCCTTGAGCCAACTAAGTAGTGGCTCGGCTATGTAAAGTGTACCCGTTAGAAATACGGGTGGCTCGGGCTTGGGTGGCTCCAAATGAGATGGTTCCGAATAGAGTTCGGAAGTAGAGGGTGGTAGCATGGGAGCTCTCGTGGGTGGGGAAGACCATGGGGTAGGCTGTCCGACCGGCTCGGGAATCGACTGAGAGGTAGAGGCTTGCCGAAGGGCGGCATCTGCTCGCCGAATGGCGGCATCAAATCGGGCCTCGAAAGGCTCGACCTCGAGAGCGACCTGATAACACTGCGCCAGAGAGAACGCGTCACGGATAAGACATTCATACCGGAAATGAAGCCGCAAACCTCTCCGGAACTGGGAGGCAGTCGTGGTGCTCTCATTTCCAAACCGGTACACTTCGAAGTCCCTAATGTACTCGGACACGGACTTGTCGCCTTGGACGGGTTGGCATGGGTTGGCCATAGTTGCCAAAGGATGGGAACGGATCCCTAGGAATGGACATGCAAGGCCATTTGAACATGACACGAGACCGACTATGCAAGGTTGGGATGCATGCACACTAAGGACAAGACACCAAGACTCAGTACGGGGCGGAGTTAATCGATCCGAAGATCACTCGCGCAAGTGTGCGGCCTTCCCGATAGGCGTAGCCTAACGTTCGGACAACACCTTTTTATATACCGGGTTATTGGGATGAAATGCAAATTTGAAGCACTTTTTTTTGTTTTGAAAGTAATGATGGTCCTAGACTCGACTTAGACCATGATGCATGCAAGACTTATGCAATGACTACCCTAGACTCGACTCGCTCTGATACCAAACTGATGCGGGACGGACTGAGGAGACGACTCTACGTGAGACGGACACGACTCGACCAGCAACGACACGACTACTAGAGAGACACTAGGCTCGACACGAGAGCTCCTATGGGCTATACGTCGCTAACAGAAACGCAAGCTCACTCGTCGTCCCATGCGAGGGAAAGCGTGGATCGTGCGCGGTTAAGGAACCGGCAGAGTTCAAGGTAGTCCGACTCAACTTCCGGACTCGGATCGAGTCGCGGGACGGGTCACTCTCACGCTCACAGCGGTGACATGGACACACGGGCTAGTATCCTACGCTCTCGACATCGGCATAAGACCATATAGTAAACTAGCAAATGAATGCCGAGAAGTTAGGACCATTACCTCCACGCACCCGGCGTGGGGAAGACGACCCCGGCCAATCACGGACTCCCGGTTAACAATTATTACAGCAATACACTAATTCGACCCACTCCACGCAGGGAGGTAAAAGGTCACATGCGGGGCCCGGGAATCACGCGAATTGGGTTGACGGGCAGCATTTTGATGTCGCCCGGCGGTGCCGAAACCCGTGTTTTTGTGCAAATCGGACGGCGCGATCTACGGGTCCGTGGGGCCCACGGACCGCCCCGACCTCCGGCTCTGGTGGGGTGGGACCCACTGTGATGGGGACCCCTGGTGGCGCACCTCCACGGACGGCGGTCGGCCGGGAACACCGATCGGGGGTCGATCGGCCCCGATTCCCAATTCTTGAACTAACTTCCCACGGATTTTGATTACTATTTTCCGACGCGCGCTCCGACGAAAACGACCGCTGCGATCAATCCCGACGTCGGATCGGGACGCATGAGCTATCGTTGGAAAGCTCTCTTCAAATGTTTCAATCTAAACCCAGAGAGATCTGCTGGATCTGGTCGGATCAGAACTTTATTGAATTGACAAGTCCATGTTGTACAGTAACCGAAATCTCAGATCTACAGGTGAGTTGTCTGAAGACTACCTTTGACCGTGAGGAAGATGGCCGATTCAGCTCCTGAGCTCTACATCAAACTTGTGGGATTTTGAACAAGGAGAGCGGAGATATTTTTTGTGGACTGATTGGAAGTGGATGTGATTTGTTATGATTTGTTTACTGGAGGGTGGTCGGATCTGGGAACAGGTGGACAACACTGTAGCTATCTTTGAGATCGATTTTTGAAAAATATGGGATGGCATCACAAAAATTCAATAAAATTTGGGGACTGTGAAGTTGATGGACAGAACTCCCAGTAAAATTTGGAGCTCTAAAACAAAACGGAAAGGGGTCCGAAAATTTGAAACACAGGGCGGGTGGAAATTGAAATAGCAAGCAGACAGATCTGAAAAGTAAGGTTGGACGAAAATGAAAAATTATCAAATGGAAGATTCATGACCAACCAATTTTTGTGGATCGTGAGGAACACCTCTGAAACATCCCCTCAAAATCCTAGCTCAAAAACACGACGGGGTGGAGAGCAAGAATTCGGAGAAGACACCTCTATCCTGGATGGACAGAACACCGACGGTGATGGTGGAGGCGTGATGGCGGCACGTGGCGGCGGCGGCGGCCACCGGAACTGATAGGGGTGGAGTCACACCACCAGAATACAGGCTTCCCAGCTGCAAGGAGGAGAGAGGGGCGGCCTAGGCCTTGCTCAAGGGGATTTTCTTCCAATTCAAATGCATTAATTCAACTAAAATGAGAATTACATGGTATTTGTATGAATTGCAAAATGACATAAAATACCCCTAGATCTAGATTTGGGAGGGGCATACTTGGGAGTCAACAAAAGTATTTCTCCCATGTGGTTTGGAACAAATAAAATAAGATTCAAAACCTATTAAACTAATACAAAAGGAGGGGGACACTCCCTTAAATTAAGGAGAGATCTAGGAGATGCTCCCCCCTTTGTCCCCTCCTTTGGTCCCACCTTCTAGAAGTCTACAATGGAAGGTTTGACTGACCCCACATGGGCCCCAGTGATGAGGTGGATCAATGGGAGGTGGGATGGGGGGCCCGTGGGACCCGGGTGGTCCCAAATTACAAATAAACCCCTATTACAATCCAAATTACAATCTAAATAAAATACACACAACATACAAACAAAATACGAAAAATACCGAGACTCAAGGGGGAGTCTCTAGACCGTCTCCGAGCCATATGGATGTCGAAGTGGCTCGAGTGGTGCTCCGTGTACGGTACCGGTGGCTCGCCGGCTCGTGCCTCTCGCGTACTCTGGTGTCCGCACCAGTCCCGCACCTGACGGTGACATGTACTACGTACTTCAAACTAGGGTTTGCCGTCTCGATCGATCCACTCGTCCCGGTCACGGGTTGGGACGGGTCAGGTCGGTCCCGACTCGATCCGTCTCGTTCCATGTTAAAATAAAAAAGTTATATAAATATATATATATAATATATATAATAGTAGAATAAAATAGAAAAAGACACTATATATAATATAATATAATATTAAATTAATAGTCCGATTCGGTGACGACCCACGACCCGAGCATCCCATCCATAGCTTGGGTCGGGTCGGGTCGTGCAGGTCGGGGTGACCAGCACCGGGTCGACAAACTCCGCTTCAAACCTTGATTCGTATAACAGAGAAAATTATAAGGGCTTATACGATAATAGTTATAACTCGAAGATTAATAAGAACTTACTTGCAAAAATCTCAAGAGGGAGGAACCGTGTGTGGGGCGGGGGCGGGATATTTTTGATCATACTAGCTTGCTTTTGCATCTGTAGAGTGCAACCATACTCATGACCTAACCTGCAAGCGAATCTGCTACCGGCTTCGAAGCAAAAGAAGCCATGTTTGTTGAAAAGCTTTCTGCGAGGTACCTCCCTCTCACATGTTCTAAAAAAGTGTCTCTTATCTACGAAGTAAGAAACATTCGGAAACACAACAGTATACCTTTACGTTACCAACTCCGAGAAGTCACGTCAAAATGTTCCGGGGGATTTTTCATGCATTGTGATAATTTTACCTAGTTCGTTGAATGACCCAAATCTAGTCTCATCTGGGAACACAAATTTTCTGATCGTCCTATTTACCTACGGAGAGAATTCAAATATAGATCCTCGGAAATCTGCAAAATTAAGTTCCACCACCTCACACAATCCCGAGAGATGAGGCTTGACCCCCAACAACCCGGGATCCCCCCAAAGCGAAAAGGATCCAAACGGCTTCACGAACCGGCATGGTCCTCAAAGTCCGGGCTATGGAATGCCTTCTAGTGTTGGGAGAGGAAGGATCCAAACGGCTTCATGGACCAGCGAAGTCCTTTTTAAGCGGTGTCCCAGAAGCACTTCTAGACAGTTCCCGAGACCCATTCAAAGCGAGGAAACGGTGGCCACTCCACAGAAAACCACGTCATCTGCCTTCCCGAAAATTTCTCCGTATAAACTTAAAATAAATTAAAATTAATAATTTTTGCTGACCTCATGTTTGTATTCCCCACTACAACCGCCCGCCAGCGCGAAACAGCACTATCCGGAGAGTTCCAGAGCCTTCTTCCGTAAGACTCCAAATCAACGGCCAAGATCAGGCAGTCGCAAGACCCGAGAAATTTAAGCCGTCGGTGTCCTCCCGTCCCCGCGCCCTCTGGAAACATCGGGGAAAAGGGTTAGAGCATGAAATTTATATTATTAATAAAATCCGAACCACATAAAAGGTTGGGGCAGCAGAGGAGGCCCAAACGGAGAATGCGAGTTTCCGAGAGAGAGAAAGAGAGAAGAAGAAGAGCGCAAGAAGGAAGAAGGGTTGGGTGATTCGATCGGTCCCGAGGTTGGGGGGAGCGTGAGGAGCTTGGATTTCTGGTGCTACTCCGGCGATCGTCGTTGGGTGTTGATTTGATCGGATACGAAGATGTTCGGAAGGGCGCCGAAGAAGAGCGACAACACGCGGTACTATGAGATCTTGGGCGTGTCCAAGAACGGCTCGCAGGAGGACCTGAAGCGCGCCTACCGCAAGGCCGCCATCAAGAACCACCCCGACAAGGGCGGCGACCCCGAGAAGGTATAGCAGGGGGAGAGACCCTTCGTCTGCCCTGCTTGGAGTTGATAATTAGTTAGAGGGGATGATTTTGGGGATTTTTTCTGTTTCTCTACATGTGAAGATCTAATGAGATGGTCGGCTTACTCCCTTTCATATCAAGTTTTGTTCGCGTTATTTTGATTTTGTGTCCTGGTAGTCTGTGATTCTCCATCTGGTTTGCTGTGCGTTCGCAATTTCGTTTTTGGTTTGTTCTATCCTGTCGCGAGATCTAGTGCTCGGGGCCCGATTTGCTCGTATTCTTGTTTGTTTACTTTATTTTATGGCTGTTATTATTAGCCCATGGGTTGCGTCCGGTGATTCATCTGGTTGCCCGATTTCCTTGGGGGAGTTGTCATTACAGTGGCCTGGTGCCAGGAAGAACGTTACGATCGATCTTTCAAGTGGTGATCATACGTGGTTCTGTTTCGAGGACCGATCTTCCTGACAGAGCTGCCACATGTCGATGCTGTTGTTAAATGTGTGCCCCTGTTGACACTACTCTTCAAGATGAGGGTTATTATCTCTTGGGTTTAGTATGTGCGTATTAAAACTAATAAAATCTACACTCGTGGGTCTCGCCCCTTGTTTGATTCTTCAAACTGTGGGTTATTTGCGCTCGAGTTTAATTATTGGCTGCTATTAAACTCTGTTTCCGTGGTTCGTTTGTTGTTCATGTAAGTTGTAGGGGAGTCTGTTTTTTCCTGCGTGTACGTGCGTATTGATGCGAAAGAGAGTTTGTGGACCATCTCTCTTGGTCGTTTGTTGTTTATATTTTAGTCATGATACCTTTTTCCTCTTTGCAAGAATGCTTTGTTTCTTTTATTCACATCTGCTAACGTAGAATCTCTCTCTTTCCTGCAGTTCAAGGAATTGGCTCAGGCTTATGAAGTTCTCAGTGACCCCGAGAAACGTGAGATTTACGACCAATATGGAGAGGATGCCCTCAAGGAGGGAATGGGTGGAGGCGGTGCCCATGTCGACCCGTTTGACATATTCTCCTCGTTCTTCGGTGGCAATCCATTCGGAGGTACAGAAGCCGCTTCGTTCATGATTGCGCTTCGTTTTGGTTTTTCTTACCGTATGATAATGGGATGTAAGGCCTTTATTGTGGGTGACCAAATTGTCCTTGTTGTGTGCAGGCGGCGGTAGCAGCCGAGGGCGGAGGCAGAAGAGAGGGGAGGACGTCATACATCCCCTCAAGGTTTCCCTCGAGGACCTGTACAGTGGGACCTCGAAGAAGCTCTCCCTCTCACGGAATATTATCTGTTCTAAATGCAAGGGGTACGGGCAAAGCTCAATAATGCAACTCCTTTGCGGAGGAGCCCTCCTTTCCTTTCCTTTCCTTGGAGTTGTATCATTATGTTCTTGACCTGAAAGGGTGAAACTAAGCGCACAATTTTCCTTGTCGAATGCAGCAAGGGTTCGAAGTCTGGTGCATCCATGAGGTGTGCTGGCTGCCAGGGGTCAGGTATGAAGGTTTCTATCCGGCAGTTGGGTCCGGGCATGATCCAGCAGCTGCAGCATCCCTGCAACGAGTGCAAGGGGACCGGAGAGGCCATCAACGAGAAGGACAGGTGCCCACAGTGCAAGGGCGAGAAGGTGGTGCCGGAGAAGAAGGTTTTGGAGGTCCATGTCGAGAAGGGGATGCAGAACGGCCAGAGGATCACCTTCCCTGGAGAAGCGGATGAAGCGGTATGCACGAGCGCAATTCTTATTTCCACGCATCGGAAGGATGAAGTCTTGTGTTAGTTGGCCTAACCATACTTGGTTATTTTGCATGTGACTGAGCAGCCTGACACTGTCACGGGTGACATTGTGTTCGTCTTGCAACAAAAGGAACACCCCAAGTTCAAGAGAAAGGGCGATGATCTGTTTGTAGAGCATACCCTGTCCTTGACAGAGGCGTTGTGCGGCTTCCAATATGTGCTGACACATTTGGATGGCAGGCAGCTGCTCATCAAGACGAACCCCGGCGAGGTGGTCAAGCCTGGTAAGATGATCTCTTGCGTCTCTGCCCCTGTTACAACTTACAACAGAAGTGAGGTGGTCGGGAATTTGTTATTATATATATATATATATATATATATATATATTTTCTTTGGGGTGGGGTGTATGTGTGTGTGTGTTTTTTTTTTTTGGTTTTAACTGGCTTTTCTCTGAGTGTATAGACCAATTCAAGGCGATAAACGATGAGGGGATGCCCATGTACCAGCGGCCGTTCATGAGGGGCAAGCTGTACATCCACTTCACGGTGGAGTTCCCGGACTCGCTGACGCTGGAGCAGTGCAAGGCGCTGGACGCCGTCCTGCCGTCGAGGCCGTCGGCGCAGCTGACGGACATGGAGCTGGATGACTGCGAGGAGACCACGATGCACGACGTGAACATAGAGGAAGAGATGCGGAGGAAGCAGCAGGCTGCTCAGGAGGCCTACGACGAGGACGAGGAGATGCACGGCGGTGCTCAGAGGGTGCAGTGCGCGCAGCAATAGATTATAATATAGTCTATCTATAATATTATATATAGCATGTGATGGGATGGGGGGTGGACGTGAAGTTGTCACCGTTGGAAATCATGGTCTCTGTTGGGTTGCCGCGCCGTGCCATGTTTTGATATATCTCATTTTGCCTTGTCCTCCTCTAATTACTTGGCCATATACTTTACCCTCGAAAGAAACTGGACTGGGATTTTCCCCCAGTATTTTGATATAATCTCATTTTGCCTTGTCCCCCTCTAATTACTTCGCCATATACTTTACCCTTGGAAGAAAATGGACTGGGATTCTTCTCCAGTATTTGATTCTGTGAGCGTTGTTGCGTTTGGCGTGCACTCACGAGGCTTAGTGGGTGGGAGGGCTCGTTCACGATTCTGACCGCCTGTCTGGCCTAGGGCGGGTCCGAGCTTGGGTGTGCATGTGTAAGAAATAAGCGACTCTTTGAAATTCGGGTGGGAGAATGTGTGTGATGGGAGGAGAGTTTGGTCCCCCAGCATTCTCTCTCATCTGGTTAAATATCCGTCCCGTCCCGGGATAACAAAGCGAAAGGAGTCATGGGAGCCCGGACCCGGGAATTTGGGTTTCGATAACTCCATGTTTTGCAAAAAGTGAGTAGGGTTAGTTTGACAATACAGTAAGATGGGGGTTACGATGAGTTAGCTATTTGTGAGTGGATAATTTATTCAAATTTGAGAGTTGAAATATATTTGAGATCGGGTGAGGTTAAAGTCTTTAACTTGATTTAATTTTTTTTCACAAGGAAGTATCTTAATTGGAGTATCTCACATTATTTTAATAGAATAGATATCAAATTAAAAATGAGTAGGGTTGGTTATTTTGATAAGGTTTTGTTTGAAATGGGAATAGAATAGAGAGGAATAATTAATTATAATTAATTGAAGAGAGAGAATTAGACATATTAAAGATATTTAATCAGAGACGGATAGTGTATTCGCCCCCTCAAATATCTTATCTTTTCGGGCCTCTTTGTTTCTCAGGTAGGATCAGGTGTTCGACCGTTTAGAGTCGAACAAATTTTGTCGATTTGAATAAGAGTGACTGTGTGTGAAGGGAGACGGTGGGTCTCGCATTTTTTCTCTTTTGTTAACAAATCCAGCGGATAGTTCGAGAAATAAATCGGGCCTCCGTGAATGTCAAATAGAGTTTAAAGTAATAATATAGGTTATGATTAATCATTTATGGTTAGGTAATTTATTGCAGTTTAATAGTCAAAATATTCTATTTGGGATCGGATATGGTTAAAAATCGTTAAATAAGAGTTAATTCACTCTATCTCTTACACACGAAGATCTTATCTGGAGCATCTTTATCTTAGTTTGAGTAAGATGGGTATCACATTAAAAATATAAAAAATTCATGAATAATTTGTCTCAAGTTCACTCGGATTAATTTATCACAATCTATTATCAAACAAAGTGACCCGCATAGAATTAGAAGCAATTAGTGTAAATAAATTTTAAGGAAGAAAGAATTTAAGGATCTCTTTGATAACAGAATAGACAAAATCGGGTTAACTTAAATTCAGACAAATTATTCTTATTTTTTTATTTTGATATGTATTCGGATTAAGATAGAATAACTAATTTTATCTTTTAATTAGAAATAATTATTTCAAAAAAAACTGAGTCAAGTGTGAAAAAAATTATCTAATTTATTAAATTATATTTTTTTATTCTTCAGATTAAGACCCCTTATTTCACTCTTATTAATTTATAAGGAGGAGAGAGGAGAGACGATGATGAGCGAAAGTAGTGGTCAAACTGTTCAACTTGGCAACTCAAATGCGTAGATGGTACTCTTGACTTAACGGTGATGTATCTTGGAGAAGAACATGGCTTGCCGGCGGGTTGACTGTTGTCGTATTTGAGGAAATTCAAGCCGGTGGAAATAAATCGGAGGGGGAGGTCCCGGTGGAGTCGGAGGACAGAGAGGTCGGAGGAGAGAGAGGAGGTGGAAATTAAATTATATAATCATAAAATTGGTGATATCGTTAGTCCACTATTGTCACCGGCGGTAATCAATCCTTCTTTTTTTTAATAAAAAAATGACGCATTGTTCAAATGTGCGGTGCAGTGCCGTACCGTGTCGCATCGTGCAGTCGAAGATTCGGGTCGGCTGGACCCGAGGGTACGACAAACATCGTGCAGCCGAAGAATCAGGTCGGCTTGGAGGAGATGTCTCCCAAAGTGTAAATATCTCGCAATGCACGTAAGAGAGTGCGCAAATTGAAGCCGTACGTGGAGAAACGAACTCGTTTTAAGATAAAAGAGTGATCCTTGTTACGTATTATAGTGTGTGGTTTGTATTTAGTTAATTTCTAAGTTTATTTATGATTAATTTATATGGGTTTGGAGAACAAACAAGTTTCGAATAAAGAAATCAGAAAAAAATATGAGTCTCCCATCTCTTTTAATGAGGATTTTTTTTGTCCCTTATTTCATCATTAAGATACGAATACATTAATTATACGTCATGACTCATAGCAAATATTTCTCTAACGTGGTGGCCCGCACCGGCGTGTGAATCCGACTGGTCCATCTGAAAGGTTTCGTGCAGACTTACATTGGACCCTTTCGTGCATGCTTTCTTCTCTAACATTTTGTATATTTGGGCATACATCCTTCTAGTGTCAAGTCTTTTATATATGTAAATTCACTGTAGGTGTTGAAAATATGATATCACGAATTTTGAATCATATTTTTATGATTTTTTTATGAGAGAGAGATCAACCATTTAGAGGAAATTTGTAACCAACAAGCAATATGTCATAAAGAGTCCTTGATTAGATCTCTGGAGATAATCTTTCAACACTTAAATAAGTACGCGACTCGGATGAAAGAGAAGGAGATGGAGATCGTGACGAAGAGTGTTCGAAGCGTAACATACGGGGGTTTTGGAGAGAGAAATTATATGTGATCTTAATCGCATTTCTCTAACTGTCTGTTCAGGATCTTATATATAGAGTTTATCTTGAGGGGGTCTGTTTCCTGACTTAACAGAATCGCGATTGGTGGAGTAATAGGCTATCCGATCATAGGATCATCAATTATCCTCTCGCTCGCTCTCCGAGAGTTGGAAAGGCGGCGTTATGGCAGATGTCCTGACGACATGCATGTGACGGCAAAGACTCCGGCGACGTGGGTGGGGATCCGACGATTGTTGAAATAACTTCCACAATTATGGCGATAATGGCCGCTCAAATGAGGGCCTCGATGACATCTAATGCGCGCACATAAGCGGAGTATGTATTCGTGGGCCGACGACCAATCCTAAGTGAGCGTTGATGGGCAATGCTCTTGGACTGTGAATCGGATGATAATGGGCCGGCCTTACGATTTTTCCCCTCCCCACCTATATTCACCAGACAACGTCCTGCCATTTTCTTCCGATTTTAGTTCTCTTGTTGATATTTTCTTGATTTGGACACATTTCTCTTTCCTACTCCTTTCTTAATTTTTCCCAACCTTTTGTGGGAGAGACTATTATATATAGTATACAATATTTAGGCGATAATTGTAAAAATAACAATAACTCTCTTACGTGCATAATCGCATAAATACTATTTTTAGATACACATTGATAGATATGACGTTACCCTGAACACACATGCAGAAAAATGTCTTTGCAATGAGCGTTTTAACTTGTCGTTAGATAAATGCAATAAATTTAAGTTAAGATGTAACAGGAGTTTCAAAAAAAATAGTCAATTGTTAGTGCAAACACGAACCTTACCACGCAGACATAAGCGAAAACTTAACCACAGGACATAAACATAAGTGCCAAAGTATTTCTTCATTTTTGTGCCATCATATATCTTTAGTACGATTTTACAGATCGGTCCAGTACAGAATGAATCGTCCGTATTGGACCTTACTAGTTGAAGATCGGTACGAACGAACTATGGTTCGTAATCGATACGCTATATATATCTAGTATTTTATTTTAAATATAAAAATCTCTACTAGATAAGTTGGTCGAGTGTTTTCATTGGTTTGGTGTGATTTTGAGTTCGAACCAAACTCTTTAACCAACTAAGCCATAGATAAATATTTAATATTTTTTACTATAATAATATTTATGAAGTAATATATTCTTATTGGCCTCACAACCAGCCATATCATACTGGCCAAAAACTGGTAGTTTACTATACAACCAAAAAAAAGCGGGATTTCAGACGGTCGGAATCCGTCTCAGATCTGTCTGAAAATTCGTCACAAAATACGTTTGTAACAGATTTCAGACAGACATAGGCCATCTGATATTCTTAGTCACAAATTTGTGACAGTTCCATATTCCGTCTGAAATGCCGTCTGAAAATAAAATTTCAGACAGATTTAATTCAGTCACATATTCCGTCTGAATATCATACGAGATATTTTTCGTGTTGGGTTCGGTGCGTTCGATTCAGAGGGGGGGTGAATGAATCTCCCCTTAAAAACTTTCGCCCAATTAAAAATTTTAGTTCGCTAACTAGACAAAATTGAAGGCTAATAAGCAAATGCGGAATTAAACAAACACACAGTGAGCAATCAACCCAAAGCGCACCTAAGCATTCAACTAGCAGAAGCACAATTAGACAAATCAAACCACAATGCAAGAGGGGTTTTTAGGTGGTTCGGTCCTCCAGACCTACGTCCACCCCACACTCAACCCGAGTGTGGCTTACTGCTGACTCACAACTTGAACCGCTGGGCATCACAGCTTGCCTACAAACCGTTGAGCCTCACAGCTTGCTGTCCGAGGTATCCACCTCGCCCGCTGAGCAACACAGCTTGCTGTCCAAGGGAATCCACCACTGCAACCGCTGGGGATTACAGCTTGACCCGTCCAGAGGCAGCACATCTACAAACGCTGACTAACAGCTTGAAAAAGGGTATAAAATGAAAAACGAAAACATGAACCAAACAGCAACAGAAAGCTGTAAATAAAGCACAAGAAATATAGCTCTCGAAGGAGCAGGTCTGACTTGGATTTGATCCAAATGCCAGACACCCACTATCTCTCTCTCTTTCTCTGCTCGAGCTCTCTATCTCTCTCTTTCTCTTCTTTCTCTTCTGCTCTTCTTCTCTCTCTCTTTTTCTTCTCTGCTCTTCTCTTCTTTCTTTTTCTTCTTCTTCTCTTTACGCTGGATCGTGCTGGCTATCCTCTGCTTCTATTTCGATCGGCCTTCTTCTGAGGAACAAGGCTTCATATATATAGCAGCAGCAAACAGATAGGGCGTGTGTCTTCCACAGTTCCCGCCCAAAGGCCTTGACCACGTGGTAGCATCTCAGCCTATTGCTGTACACGTGTCACGATCCTGGGCACCTCGTCCATCCTTGGATCATGTGCCTTCTTAATCTCCTCGAGACAGTACCTGTCAGTCAGTCGAAGAGAATCATCAGCTTAAGACAACAAACCTTGTACAGACTCTGTAGGGAGTAATGTGCAGTGTGTAGACATTGCAATGTGTAAACTTTGAATCCCAGCATGCGACCTCAATGTACAGACATGCTGGATGCAATGTAGTATGCATATAGTGTAATGTGTAGACTTATGAGTGTGTGCGACCAGACAGTGTGCAAACTTGCTATGGAAAGAAGCAAGGTAGACTGATGTATAGACATGCTCAACTCTATGACGTGCAACTAAATGATGTACAGACTTGATGTTGGACTAACAAGACCATGTACAGACTTGACCAGCACAGAGACACTAAGTGAGACACTGATAGGCTGTACAGACTTCATACTCAGCTACGAACTGAACTGAAGAATGTATGGACTTGTGTTATGCAGACAGACAATGTATGGACTTGTGTTATGCAGTCAGACAGTGTATGGACTTGTGTTAACATGCTGGCAAACGGATGTACAGACTTTATTCATGCAAGCAAGACAGTGAGCATGCAGCACACAATATGTAGACTTTATGCAATGCATGAAGAAGCAATGTATAGACTTTGCAGTGTGTTATGCAGAATGCATCAAGCAAGGTATGAACATCAAGAATGAATGCACAATGGCTGTATGGACTTGGCGTTCTGAACAATGTACAATGTATAGACTTAGTCATGCGTGCAGCAAAGACAATGTACATACTTATGCCATGCTCACAGCTAATGCATGTACATACTTGTATGAGGAACAGGCTGTACAGACTTAGACGAATGAAACAAGCTGCAATGTGTAGACTTGAAGAGCATTCAGTAGCCAATGTACAGACTTACACACTTGTGCAGACTAGCCAGTGTATGGACTTGATGAGCATGCAGCACACAATGTGCGAACTTCGTGCAATGCATGAAGAAGCAATGTGTAGACTTAGACAGACTTCGCTAGCGTGGAATGTGCAGACTTCATGCAATGCAATGTGCAGACTTTAGAGACAATGCATGAACAAATGATGCAATGTACAGACTTGTGAGTTGAAGCAAGCCAATGAGGAATGTATAGACTTTCACAATGTATGGACTTGCCAAAGGAGTGATAGACGATGTACATACTTGAGCTAAGCAAGGTCTGTACAGACTTGAGAGTTCACAATGTATAGACTTAGGAGTGCAACGTAGGTAAAGCTACCAATGTATAGACTTGCGAGTGCAACGTCGGTAAAACTCCCAATGTATAGACTTGCAATGCATGAAACACACGATGTACAGACTTGCTCCATTTTCAACAGATGAATGTATAGACTTGAACAGTGAGACACAAAGAGAGACGCTGAATGAGACGCTGAAGTCTGTATAGACTTTAACAGTGAATGCATGCTGCAATGTATAGACATGCTGAGACGCAACATGAGACGATGCAATGTACAAACTTAGCAGCGTGCAGACAGATGACGGCCAAGACGATGTATAGACTTTGCATCTTATGTGAGACGAACGATGTATAGACTTTGTAGCAAGAACTGTGCACATGCATGAACAATGTACAGACTCTGTGTTGCGAACACGGGCTGTACAGACTTAATGTAATGCATACAGACTTGCTATGAACAACCGATGCGATGTATAGACTTGCAACAAGACTCTGTACAAACTTCATATGATGCACTGACAATGTACAGACTTGTAGAACAAACATTGCACATATGCCATGAATGTATATACTTGTTCGATGAATGTACAAACACAACACAAGGTAATGTATAGACTCTATTGTTCATGCTGCAATGTAATGTGTAGACCTGTGGGTGTGTGCATGACAATGTACAGACTTGTGCATGCTACAGGACAATGTATGGACTTTGAATGAACGTGCAGCAGTGTATAGACTTGCTCAGCCTGAAGCAGAGCAATGTATAGACTTCAGCGTGCAGACATGACCTCACATGCATCATTGTATAGACAGTATGAACTGATGAATGAACTGATGAATGCACCTATGCAATACTGTGAATGTATAGACTATATGTAATGCACAGACTAGACCTAGCACACTCATGCATTCTCCACAGAAACAGATCAGACATATCATGCATTCTCCACAGAAACAGATCAGACATATGCATACTCAATGTGATGTTATTAGTTTAACAATATGGTGACTTATTCATGTTGCTATCATTAAAACACCACATTATCATCAAAGCACAAGGGGCACAATAATCTCCCCCTTTTTGATGATGGCAACATAATGAGTCACACTGACTCGTCAAACTATTCTCCCCCTTTGACATAAGCAAAAAGGAGATGGTTTGAGAGACAAAATTCAGCACACAAATACAGAGAATGAAACATATGTCACTGAAATAGAGTTCCCCCTTATGACAAGAAAACAGCTCTCCCCCTATCAATATGCATGCAGAACTACTCTCCTCTTAAATGCAGATAAACCATAACTCCCCCTGAAGTGCAGGAAGGAACTCTGGTTATCCAATAAATCAATCTAAAATCAGTCATTACAAACAATCTGAATTCTGGTTGTGACACCTCACATATGCATGAACAAAATGAAACAGGTGGAAAGTCCACAGAACCAGAACTGGTTGCAACACAAGATGGAAGATTCCAACAATGTGGAGAGTAAAGTGATTGATGATAGAAAGGTAAGAGTAGACAATAATCATCACAAGACATCTCAATGAATAATCAATAGCAAGATTTATGTTGATCAGGCTATCTCGAAAGAATCTGATCATGAGGGATTTTATTGCTTGCACCACTACAATAAGTCTTAAGAAGAATAGACTCTTCTATCATAAAAGGTTATGAATTGGCAACTTAACCAATCTGATTTAATTATGATGCATACCAAATTTATCAAATTAAACTCAATACTCATATCTGAATCCAAGTTTTAATAAAGGTGAACCAAATATTCAGATAACACTCTAAATCAATCATCTTTATCTTACACACATGATCTCAATGACTCTTTTAAGAGTTACACAGATTAGTATTGATGTTAAACACTTTTTACAAGAATATGAGTTGACAGAATTTTCAATATATTTTCATTTGAAGCACATTATATTTTTCCTAAGCAATTTAGGTTGATCAACACCTTTTTTACATGAGGCACAACATTCCGTCTGAAATATCGTCTGTCCTTAATTCCGTATGAATTTAAAACGGTAAATATTCCGTCCGAAAAGTGGTGAGAAAGCCGTCTGAATTTCAGACGGATATTACGACGGTTAGCTCAACTGTTTGTCTGAAATTTCAGACGGATATATTTTGTCTCAAATACCGTCTGAATTTCAAACGGATTATACGACGGTTAGCTCAACTATTTGTCTGAAATTTCAGACGGATATATTTCGTCTCAAATACCGTCTGAAAATCCGTCTGAAATGTCAAAATTTATTTTTTAAAAAAATCTTAAATTATTCTAAAAAACCTGTTGGATCACGAATAAATATCAAGAAATATCCTGCTGAAAAAAAATATTGGGAACCTGCTGATCAAATAAACACCACCGAAAAAAAAAACTCAACACCATGCTGATCAAATAAACACCATCGAAAAAAAAAACTCAACACCATGCTGATCAAATAAATACCACAAAAAAAAAACACATCAACCCTGCTGATCCGTCTGAATATCATCAAACATCAAGAAATATCCGGTACATCGTCCATATCCTCCCTGCCCTGCTCATCTCCTCTGTCGCCGCCCACAGAAGGATCCCCTACATTAAAAAAATAATAAAATTCATTCATAGATAAAAAAATTAGTGCCAAGAAATTAGCATAAATTGAAATCAAATATATCAAATTGATAACTGCAGATTTTATAGACCAACTAAACTAGCTTGAAACAGTATTTAAATTAATTACATTTAGATAATGTACTTTTGAGCGCCGAGCTCAAACCAGACATCTGATTTGGATTCCGTCAGTTCTGACAAGTCACTTTCATCTCCCAGGTCGTGTTGGAATGATCGACACGACCATCCGACATGTATTTCAGGTTTTAGACTCCCGGACCCGACCTGACAGTTCATTTAAACTAAGTGTATTTTAAAAATGAACGTTTGAGCGCCGAGCTCAAATCGGGGATCCCATTTGGATTCCGTCAGTTCTGACAAGTCACTTTCATCTACCAGGTCGTGTTGGAATGATCGGCATGACCATTCGACCGATATTTCAAGTTTTAGACCCCCGGACCCGACTTGACAGTTCATTTAAACTAAGTGTATTTTGAAAATGAACTTTTGAGCGCCGAGCTCAAACTGGGCATCCGATTTGGATTCTGTCAGTTATGACAAGTCACTTTCATCTACCAAGTCATGTTGGAATGATCGGCATGGCCATCCGATCGGTATTTCAGGTTTTAGACCCCCGGACCCGACTTGGCAGTTCATTTAAATAAAGTGTATTTAGAAAATGAACTTTTGAGCGCCGAGCTCAAATCGAGCATCCGATTTAGATTCCGCCAGTTCTGACAAGTCACTTTCATCTCCCAAGTCGTGTTGGAATGATTGGCATGGCCATCCAACCTGTATTTCAAGTTTTAGACCCCCGAACCCGACCTGGCAGTTCATTTAAACTAAGTGTATTTTGAAAATGAACGTTTGAGCGCCGAGCTCAAACCGGACATCCGATTTTGATTCCGTCAGTTCTGACAAGTCATTTTCATCTCCCAGGTCGTGTTGGAACGATCGGCATGGCCATCCGATCGGTATTTCAGGTTTTAGACCCCCGGACGCGACCTGACAGTTCATTTAAACTAAGTGTATTTTGAAAAAAAACGTTTGAGCGCCGAGCTCAAACCGGGCATCCGATTTGGATTCCGTCAGTTCTGACAAGTCACTTTCATCTGCCAGGTCATGTTGGAATGATCAACATGGCCATCCAACCGGTATTTCAAGTTTTAGACCCCCGGACCCGACTTGGCAGTTCATTTAAATAAAGTGTATTTAGAAAATGAACTTTTGAGCGCCGAGCTCAAACCGAGCATCCGATTTGGATTCTGTCAGTTCTGACAAGTCAATTTCATCTCCTAGATCGTGTTAGAACAATTGACATCGCCATCCGACTAGTATTTCAGGTTTTAGACCCCCGGACCTGACTTGGCAGTTCATTTAAACAAAGTGTATTTAGAAAATGAACTTTTGAGCGCCGAGCTCAAATCGGGAATCCGATTTGGATTCCGTCAATTCTGACAAGTCACTTTCATCTACCAGGTCGTGTTGGAATGATCGGCATAGCCATCCGACCGGTATTTCAAGTTTTAGACCCCTGGACCCGACTTGGCAGTTCATTTAAACTAAGTGTATTTTGAAAATGAACTTTTGAGCGCCGAGCTCAAACTGGGCATCCGATTTAGATTCCGTCAGTTCTGACAAGTCACTTTCATCTACCAGGTCGTGTTGGAATGATCGGCATGACCATCCGATCGGTATTTCAGGTTTTAGACCCTGGGACCCGACCTGGCAGTTCATTTAAACAAAGTGTATTTTGAAAATGAACGTTTGAGCGCCGAGCTCAAACTGAGCATCCGATTTGGATTCCGTCAATTCTGACAAGTCACTTTCATCTCCCAGGTCATGTTGGAATGATCAACCTGGCCATCGAACCGGTATTTCAGGTTTTAGACCCCCGGACCCGACTTGGCAGTTCATTTAAACAAAGTGTATTTAGAAAATGAACTTTTGAGCGCCGAGCTCAAACCGAGCATCCGATTTGGATTCTGTCAGTTCTGACAAGTCATTTTCATCTCCCAGGTCGTGTTGGAACAATTGACATCGCCATCCCACTAGTATTTCAGGTTTTAGACCCCCGGACCCGACTTGGCAGTTCATTTAAACAAAGTGTATTTAGAAAATGAACTTTTGAGCGCCGAGCTCAAATCGGGAATCCGATTTGGATTCCGTCAGTTCTGACAAGTCACTTTCATCTCCCAGGTCGTGTTGGAACGATCGGCACAACCATCCAACCAGTATTTCAGGTTTTAGACCCCCGGACCCGACCTGACAGTTCATTTAAACTAAGTGTACTTTGAAAATGAACGTTTGAGCGTCGAGCTCAAACCGGGCATCCGATTTGGATTCCGTAAGTTCTGAAAAGTCACTTTCATCTCCCAGGTCATGTTGGAATGATTGGCATGGCTATCCGACTGCTATTTCAGATTTTAGACCTCCGGACCCGACCTGGCAGTTCATTTAAACAAAGTGTATTTAGAAAATGAACTTTTGAGCGCCGAGCTGAAACCGGACATCCGATTTGGATTCCGTCAGTTCCGACAAGTAACTTTCATCTCCCAGGTCATGTTGGAATGATCGGCACGACCATCCGACCGGTATTTCAAGTTTTAGACCCCCGGACCCGACCTGGCAATTTATTTAAACTAAGTGTATTTTAAAAATAAACGTTTGAGCGTCGAGCTCAAACCGGACATCCGATTTAGATTCTGTCAGTTCTAACAAGTCACTTTCATCTCTCAAGTCATGTTGGAATGATCGGCACGGCCATACGATTGGTATTTTAGGTTTTAGACCCCCGGACCCGACCTGGCAGCTCATTTAAACTAAGTGTATTTTGAAAATGAACATTTGAGCGCCGAGCTCAAACCGGGCATCCGATTTGGATTCTGTCAGTTCTGAAAAGTCACTTTCATCTCCCAGGTCATTTTGGAATGATCGGCATGGCCATCCGACCAGTATTTCAGGTTTTAGACCCCCGGACCCGACCTGGCAATTCATTTAAACTAAGTGTATTTTAAAAATGAACGTTTGAGCGCCGAGCTCAAATCGGGTAGCCAATTTGGATTCCGTCAGTTCTGACAAGTCACTTTCATCTCTCAGGTCGTGTTGGAATGATCGGAATGCACATCTGACCGGTATTTCAAGTTTTAGACCCCCCGGACCCGACTTGGCAGTTCATTTAAACTAAGTGTATTTTGAAAATGAACTTTTGAGCGCAAAGCTCAAACCGGGCATCCGATTTGGATTCCGTCAGTTCTAACAAGTCACTTTCATCTCCCAGATCGTGTTGGAATGATCGGCATGGCCATCCGATCGATATTTCAGGTTTTAGATCCCCGGACCCGACTTGGCAGTTCATTTAAACAAAGTGTATTTAGAAAATGAACTTTTGAGCGTCGAGCTCAAACCGAGCATCCGATTTGGATTCCGTCAGTTCTGAAAAGTCACTTTTATCTCCCAGGTTGTGTTGGAATGATCGGCACGGCCATCTGACTTGTATTTTAGGTTTTAGACCCCCGGATCCGATTTGGCAGTTCATTTAAACTAAGTTTATTTAGAAAATGAACTTTTGAGCGCCGAGCTCAAACCGGGCATCCGATTTGGATTCCGTCAGTTCTGACAAGTCACTTTCATCTCCCAGGTCGTGTTGGAACGATCGGCACGGCCATTTGACTGGTATTTTAGGTTTTAGATCCCCTGACCCGACTTGGCAGTTCATTTAAACAAAGTGTATTTAGAAAATGAACTTTTGAGCGCCGAGCTTAAATCGGGCATCCGATTTAGATTCTGTCAGTTCTGACAAGTCACTTTCATCTCCCAGGTCGTGTTGGAACGATCGGCACGGCCATCCGACTCCCGAACTCTGGCTTTTCTCAATTCTTCTAAACTAAGTGAGTTTGGAAAACTAGGGAGTTTTAAAATTTCAAATGAACATTGGAGAGGGGAATTTCTGTAGCCCATCTAAGAGCAGCCAAACTAGGTCCATCAAGATCAAACGAGGCTCGTCTCATCCAAGTGACAGCCCCATAGGGCCCACTTAAGCTAAAAAGCCCAATAAAGGTTACTCGGGATCCCATCCTTCCTCGGCGGCCCTCAGGCTCGGCAGGCCCGAGCGTTAGGACAGAGGAAGACCCATGCCCGAGTTATCTCTTCATCGGGATAGAGGCAAGCGCTCTGCGCCCACTCTGACCTGACTCCATCCGAGCTATGCCTATCACCCAGACAGGGTTGGCACCTTTTATGCTCGGACCGACTGACGACTGCTTATCAACGCTACCGTTGAGAGCCCTTTATGAGCAGGAGTTTATGAGGATAAGGGACCCATGATCACACGATGAGGATGTAAAGATCCCACGATGAGGACGTAACTCCCGCCTGAAACTCCTCAGCTTACGGGACTCATAAGGTGAGCACACTATATAAACCAGGGACTCCCTCCAGTGGAAGGTAAGGGCAATACACGCCTAAAATCCCCTGAGCAGGAACCACTTCACCACCTTGGTGTTGGGGGATCTCGTGCACCTCTTTCTACCTCCCTCAGTACCTTCCACCATCGCTCTACTGACTTAGGCATCGGAGGGTTTTCCCTAGGGAACCATCCCTGGGCCCCCTGATCCGTTTCCCTTTCTTTGCAGTTCACTATTCGGTGATCATCCTCCCAGCTTAGGACAAGCGCGAGATCACGCCCCTTCAAACATAATTGAGTAATTCCATCAAAATAAAAACATAGTAAACACTCACCTATGCGACCTGTGCTGTGGTGGTGGTGGATCGTTGAGGGACCATTCCCCCCTGGGAGAGGAGGCCACTGATTGCCTGCAAAATGATTGCCTGCTGGCTAGAGATCTCCTGTTGGAACTGCTGCTGCTGCCGCTGCAAATCAGAAATCTGCGATCGGACCATGTCCATCATGTCGCTGGCAGAAGCGCTGGGGGCAATTCCAGGTATAGTGAAGGCACTGCTACTGGTTTGGGCAGAGCTAGAACTCGCACACGATGATATCACTGCGCTAGCGTCTAGGCTCTCCCCAAAACCATATAGTCGACCTTTCTTCGGTACGCCAGCTGCTGCCACCCACTCCACCGGATCGAACTCCGGCTGCTACGTGTCTCCCTCCCCGTACTTCTCTGTCACTGCTTTGCTATATGTTTCCTACAAATTGAATAAAATAACTAGTCAATTTCATATGAATTTCATGCCGATTTAAATGAACAGTACAAGTTGCATATGTAGATAAACTTACCGCTGCTGACTTAGCTGTCTCACTCACAAATTGATTAGTCCCCTTCTTTTTGTGTGTTCTGTCGAACACCTCGAGGAACGACGGAGGTCGATTAAGCTCCACAGCATGTTATACAATTCATAGTAAAAAAAAGTCAAATATTGGGATAAATTGTAAGAAGATAAATTGTTATATTACTTACCAATTTTTATTTATGAGTCGCATAAGAGATGGACCCACTCGTATGCAAATTTGAACCTGGTTTTGACGCCCTGTTTGCTTTGGCTTTTTCGGACTTTTCTATCCACTTGGGGTCGGTAAAATAGTCACAAGATATCCCCCAATCCTCCTGCCTCATCCATAGAGGGCGGTGCGCCTTCCACAATTGTCGGTCTTCACTCCCCCCACTCAATTTTTTAGCGTGTGCTCGGGCCTCATGTATTTTCCTCTTGTAACTTGACTGCATAGTAGACTCCCAGGCACGACGACATCTCGCCGCGTCATGTCCACACGTGAATTGAAAATACCGCTGCAAATCAATTACTTTTCACACTTAGTATACTGTTTTGAATTGAGTTTGGGAAATACTTGAATTAAATGACGTAATTACTTACTAAGAACATGTTGTACAATGAATCGCGGAAGGCCATCGGAAATTCTCTGAAAGTGGATGCTGCCCCGGGCACATGTGCCAACATGAGTTCGGTGGAATGATGGACATCATTGTGGGGTTCAAATTTTTGACTGCAATTACAAATGTCAAAATATTCATATTAGACAGTTGAAGGCTAATTAAATAATGAATGTAATATAACCTTATAGATTTACCCGGAGATCCAACACGGGTGACGTCTATCATGGGCCATGCCTCCCTCATGACGACTGCCGGCATCATCAAGTGGTTGACTGGTGGGGGTGTGCCCTGTACAAGTGGGAGGTGGTGGGAGGGCACTGTGATCTGTAAGAATAGATCTTCACAAGTAAAACCAAGTGTATTATAGATCTTTGAAATAAAATAATTAAGTAAGGAGGGCACTGGGACCTATACATACCTGCAGTGGGAGGTGGTGGGGGTGGCATCTGCACAACAGGTGGGAGATCACTGAGACCTGTAAGAATTAATTTTCATAAGTAAAATAAATATTAGAGAATTTAAATTAAAATATACATACCTGCAGCAGGAGGTGGTGGGGGTGGCATCTGCACAATAGGTGGGAGACCACTGAGACCTGCAAGAATTAATTTTCATAAGTAAAATAAATGTTGGAGAATTTAAATTAAAATATACATACCTGCAGTGGGAGGTGGTGGGGGTGGCGTCTGCACAACAGGTGGGATGCCACTGAGACCTGCAAGAATTAATTTTCATAAGTAAAACAAATATTGGAGAATTTAAATTAAAATATACATACCTGCAGCGGGAGGTGGTGGGGGTGGTGTCTGCACAACAGGTGGGAGGCCACTGAGACCTGTAAGAATTAATTTTCATAAGTAAAATAAATATTGGGAACTTTAAATTAAAATATACATACCTGCAGCGGGAGGTGGTGGGGGTGGCGTCTGCACAACAGGTGGGAGGCCACTGAGACCTGCAAGAATTAATTTTCATGTGGAGTGATACAAATATTACGAACTTATAATTAAAATATACATACTTGCAGCGGGAGGTGGTGGGGGTGACATCTGCACAATAGGTGGGAGGCCACTGACACCTGTAAGATTTAATTTTCATAAGTAAAACAAATATTAGAGAATTTAAATTAAAATATACATACCTGTAGTGGAAGGTGGTGGGGATGGCGTCTGCACAACAGGTAACGAGCCGACACTTGAACCTAAAAAAAATTCTTTTAGGCTAGTAAATGATGTAAACATTTATATAGCTAAATTTTTTAATAGATATACCTGTGCCCGAAGAAGACGCCAAACAGGAGGGAGTAGAGCCCTTGTCACTGCCCTGTCTCCTCCCACTCCCAGTACGACCTCCTCGAACCATTTCTTTATTACTAACAAAACAATTAATACATATTAATCCTCAATTGCACAAGACTAAAATCTCTGTTACTAAAAATTATGCAAAAAGGTAAGGATATCTCACTAAATTATGAAAACGTGCCTCCCTCATGTTGATGATATATCTAACTCATCATCATCTTCGTCATCCATAGTAGCCTCATCAGATTCAAACTCTTCGTCTTCATCTGATTCTTCCTCCCCTCTAACATCAACATTTAGCTCCATCGGATCGACTTCTTCCACTTCATCTCGCGTACGTAATGACAGTGACTCATCAGATTCGTCCAAATTAAACCTAGAGGAACCGACAACGCCAACTTCGTCTGATTGATAATATTCAGCACTAGCAACCTCTGAGACATCTCCACTCATAGTTAACTCATAAGTGGGAAAGAGTTTTGAATTAACCCTGCAAATTACCTACCAATCTCTATTCTTGGATGTTGGATAGCTTGAATAGTACACTTGCTGGGCTTGTGCGGCTAAAATGAACGGTTCATAGGTCTTAAGTTTAGACCTATGCTTGACATCGATAATCCCATAATTTGTGTCATGTCGAACAGAACTAAAATCAAACCATTGACACTTAAATTTGTATACATGATTATCTTGTCCCAAATACTGAAGTTCTAAGACTTCTTCAAGAATACCATAGTAGTCCAATTCCACTTCATTGTATAAACTTCCCTGCACAAATACGCCGCTGTTCATCGTAGACTTACTTCGCCCATAATCCCTTGTATGAAATTTGTATCCATTCACAATATATCCTAGATAGGCACGTGTCTAGTTCGAGGGGCCATAACTTATCTGTTGTACTCTTTGATCAGTAATGAGACCTTGTTCAACCTATATTCAAATTAGAGTAGTTAAAATAATAACAATTACCTCAACAGACATAAATACAAACATATATATTCAACGATGACACTAACTCGGTTTCTCGGCCATTTGGCAAAAAACTTCTCGCGTTCTTTTTCAATCTCCACGTCCTGGATATTTGGGCATTTTTTAGCTAATTCTGAATCAAATTACCTACAATATAAATGCACTACTACTTTAAATGAACTGCAGAAGAAGGATGAACAACTTATGGACTTGCTGGAAATGTGAGTTAAGAACTTACTCAACATAAGGTTCAATCTCGAGGCAATTCAGAAGAATATATATCTCAGCGGCGTGCAACTCTCTATCTTCGAGCGTGCGAGTCAAGCAACGTCTGAACGCACGTCCAGGATGTTTAAATATGGAGAGCCGATCGGATGATTCATCCACTCCCCCATCATCATTACGTGGAAGTCGAGTACGACGAGTTTGAATCTCTGGCTCAAAGTACATAGAACAGAAGTTCGAAATTTCTTCAGGAATGTATGCCTCAGTAATCGAACCCTCCACCTATGTCTTGTTGCGAACTTTCATTTTTAATTCATGCATGCACATACAACAACAAGTCAGATGGCAACGATATGTACCGGCCATGGACGACTTGTAAGTTAACAAAAATTATCACATACCTCTCAATTGGATACATCCATCGAAATTGTACTGACCCTCCGACGATAGCCTCATATGGCAAATGAACGACCAGGTGCTCCATCGAATCAAAGAATGCCGGAGGAAATATCTTCTCTAGCTTGCAAACGGTTGTGACACCTTTTTCTTCGATAGTTTGTACATCTCGAATTCTGAGTTCTGATGCACATAAAATCTTAAAAAATTGACTCATCTCAGCTAGTGCTCCCCATATCTGCTTTGGCAACAAATCATGAAATGCAATGGGCAGTAGCCTCTCCATGAACACATGACAATCGTGACTTTTCATACCATATATTTTCCCCTCATTAACATTCACACAACGGGCTATGTTGGATGCATATCTATCTGGGAATCTCAACTGTTTCAACAACTGGCACACTTCCTTGATCTGTGTATCATGAAGCACGTAAGTTGCTTTAGGCTGCACAGTTTTACCATTTTCGTTCTGTAGTTCCAGTTTTGGACGTTTACAAAGCATATTTAAATCCATACGTGCTTTGGCGTTGTCCTTTATTTTCCCTTTAACATTCATGATTGTACTGAACACATTATCAAAAAAATTCTTCTCGCTATGCATGACATCCAGATTGTGTCGTACAAGAAGAGTTGACCAATAAGGCAATTCCCAAAAAATGCTTTTCTTGTTCTAGTTGTGATCCTTTCCAAAACTAGGGAGTTGCCGTGTGCTACCAGATAATTGTACTACATCTGATAAATTGTGCACCCGTGACACCATATGTAGACCCAACACCTGTTGCAAGTCAGCTTCATCCATTTCAACAGTATTTTTTTTAAACGAGTTTTTTTACCTTCGAAAATGATGGTCACTTGGTAGCAACCGCCGATGGCAATCAAACCAGCATACTTTCCCACCATGTTTCAATACAAATGATTTGGTATCTTCCATACAGTAAGGACATGCTAACCTCCCATGTGTGCTCCAACCAGATAGCATTCCATATGTAGGGAAGTCACTTATTGTCCAGATCAGTGCAGCCTTCATAATAAAATTCTACTTCCTATATGCATCATAAGTAACAACTCCATCAGTCCATAAAAATTTGAGCTCATCAATCAACGGCCTGAGATATATGTCTAAATTTTTTCCGGGACTTTTTGGACCAGGAATTACTAAGGACAAAAACAGATTTTCTCGCTTCATGCACATGTGCGGCGGAAGGTTGTACGGTGTCATGAACACTGGCCAACAAGAATAAGATGCCACTGAACCGCCAAATGGATTAAAACCATCTGTGCATAAACCCAATCGAACATTACATGACTCCCTTGAAAAGGTAAGATGAGTACGACTAAAGTGAGTCCAAGCTTCACCATCGGCAGGAGGACTGATTATATCATCGACATGACATACTCTTTCGGTGTGCCATGTCATATGTCGAGCCGTCTTTGAGGACATATACAGCTGTTGTAGCCTAGGTACAAGAGAGAAGTATCGCAACGCCTTGTAAGGTACATCTTTTGCCTTTGAATTGACCCCCCCTTAGGTTTGAATCTGTCATGGCCACAAATGGAACATGATATCTCATCTGCATCATCTTTGTAATATAACATATAATGATTCAGACATGCATCTATTTTCACATATCCAAGTCCTAAGTCATTGACCATCTTTTTTGCACGGTAAAAAGTTTCTGGCAACTTCTCATCTCGAGGTAACATAATCTTGATCAAGAGGAGGAGACGGTCAAAACAAGTCTCACTGATGTGAAATTCAGATTTCAAGTTCAACAAATGTGACACTGCAGACAATCGAGTGTACTTTTCACAACCATCCCACAGCGGCTCATCAGCATCCCTAAGTAGTTCATAAAATCTTCCGGCTGTCTTATTCGGCGCTTCCTCATGAACATTAAAACTAGGACCAGCAGCATCTACAACCATATCCACGTACCCACTTGTGCCTGCAATATTGTCGGGCTCATACCTCAAGAATTGCCAACCATGACACGTCCAATTCGTATAACCATCCATGCACCCTTTCGTGTACAAATGATGTTGCACATCCCATGTTGAACGCCACCTCAAGTTTCTACAACTTGAACAAGGGCATCGAATGTGGCCGTCGCGATCTATTGCTGCATTTGTATTCCCCAATGCAAATTGAATGAAACTCTCAACCCCATGCTTAAAGTCATCTGACACCACCCGGTCAACTATTCTACGATACATCCATGAACGATCTGTAGACATTTTACCTGCACCCAATAAATGACAATACACATACTAACTTTCAAAACATTACTCATGATATTACACCCGACCCTTTCCTCACATCGTTCATCATAGACCATTTGCAGTTGGAAGAGGAATATTAATTAGATTATCACTTTTTAACCCTTCCATGAAGGTTTGATCGCACAATCACTTACTATATGTGCTGCACGATTTGCTGAAAATTTTGACATCATCTCCCCACACTTCTCCTATATACCAAAAATATTTATTGATTTTGAAATTTTCTTAAACACTTACAAGTAAGTGGTTAAGAATACACTCAAAATCAATAATGGTATATCAGAGAAGAGTGAGGAGACGCAACCGAAATTCTCAACAAACCATACAAACACATATAGTAAATGACTGCCTAAGTGCGATCAAACATTCACATACTGTCCAAACAGGACAATTCAAGACTTTGAGGTAGATATATACATTCTCATAAACAAATGGGAACATACACATCAATCCCAAAGTCTTGAACGAGAAGGCACATTGACACGGTTTTAACACGCTCTCTTGAGGTGCGTGTAATGTTAGGTCGCACTCACGCAACTCAGCTCACAGGGAATACCCCATGCATTTATATAACATAAAATTAAATAACAACGTAATTATCATTATGCATATATCAAATTAAATAACACCCAAATTACAAAAATTTTCAAATGAAGAACATCGAAGCTAAACAATCTACATTTTTGAGTCAAATTAACATCAAATTTCTATTAAAATCAGATTTAAAAATATATTTACATGCAATTAAAATCTATAAAGTTTTAAATCACAAAATGAATTTTTTGAGTATTTACCTATTACTATAGAGAATTCTGATTTCTTTGTATTTATCCACATATTTGTAAATATGTACTACTTCAGATATGTGGTCATTCCATTTCTCTATATCTTCTTATCATCATAAGACAAGGTTCAAATGGGATCACTTTCAACCTCAGTGGAGCATCTATGACCTCAAGAATGTATCTCTCGGTGGCAGGGGAGCATATGATATCTAGGTTCTAGCGGTCTTTGCACTGCTATCTCTGGAGGGCATCCATTGCCTCTGGAGAGCATCACTAGTGTTAGAGGAGCATGCATTGCTGGTTCAAGGCATTTCGATGTCACTCGGAGCCGGTCGACCGACATACTATTTGTGTCGACCTGGTTCTTTGGGCAATGCATGACCTGACTGATGGTGGGGGAGCATCTACAGTCGCTGGAGGGCATACTCGGTCTCAGGAGAGCATCCTTGGAGACAAGCGAGCACGCACGTCTAATGTACCCCGGAAGAGGATTTATGTTTAGTCAAGGGCATTGTTGTCCTTAATCTCCTGACTAATGACGCCCTAATCTCCTAGTATAAAAGGGTGAACTCTCTCTTTGTATTGTAATGGAGCCGTCTGATTATTAGTGGATTACTGCTGTGGCCGTGGATGTAGGAAGGCATCTTGCCTCCGAACCACGTAAAAAATCCCTGTGTGTTCTTGTTATTGATCTTTTCTTTCTCCTTTCTTCTTACTCCTTTGCTGGTTGTCCATCTCTGAAGGTATTGCGTTTTCTAACAAGGGTGCAGCTAAAATTGGAAGGCTGGCAGTCAAAATTTCTATCTCAAGCTGGTAGAGCCGTATTGATTGACTCAGTCCTATATAGTATGCCAGTTTTCCTTGCCTAAGTCACTTTTATCCCAAAGAAGGTGATCAGTTTCATTGACCGGCTATGTGCAAATTTTTTTTGGTATGGAGAGAAAGGCACCAAACGCAGGCATTGGGTAGCATGGTCAGATATCCAGTGACCTAAGTTAGAGGGAGGTCTGGGAATCAGAGATCTGCAGTGGGTTCAGACTTCTTTGGCAATCAAAACCCTTTGGAACATTGTTCATGGGTCTTCTCTCTAGTCCATGTATGCTAGGCGCAGATTCATCAAGGCCCATCTAGCCAACTGTGTAAGACCATTCCCAGTTGGAATGCCTTCGACTATCTTTAGATAGGCCAAAGATATTATTATCTCTAACAACAGATGGATAGTAGGGAATGGGGCTAATATAGACTTCCTGAGTGACAATTGAACAGGGTGTGGTCCAGCCATTAATGCTACAATGACTAATGAAAGGATTGAGCTCAATAGCCTCCCCTTGGCTTCTGTTAGAGAGGTTCTATGCAACACCCAACATGCTGCACGGGGATACCTCAATAGTGACTTCCACCTTCCTAATATTCAACTAAGCAACGAGGCTGACTGCTGTGTCTGGACAGGTACCGTAAAGGATTCTTTTTCGGTTAAATCAGCTTGCAACCTAATACGGACTAAAGGCATTTCAAGGCCTGCCTTGGCGAAGCTCTGGCACTCGGCAATAGCACCGAGGGCAGCTCTTTTTGTCTGGAAGCTTATCCATCGGGCAGTACCAGTGGACAGCAGGGTGGCAGATTGTGGTATTCCCATTGTCTCCAAATGCAGCTGTTGCTCCTCTTCTGCCCAAGAAGACCTCAACCACTTATTCATCTCTGGTGAATTGGCCTCTAAACTTTGGGGCTGGGTGCAGCCCTTGGTAAGCAACAAGGTCTATTTAAGTAATCAGATTTTCATTAGGTGTTGAAACCTACTAACCTTTACCAATCTACTCTCAGCCTTCAATTTTGTGGGGATGTATGCTGTAATTCTGATGATGTGGGAAATTTGGAAACAAAGGTGTGCTACTAGATTTGAGGGTATGGCTCTTAAAATTGATTCAATAAAGAGGAGAATTTCCTCCTCAATAGCCCTGGCTCTGGACAAGCTTTGCTTCCGTAAGCCCTTATCCCCAGCTCAATCCAGGTGCCTTGCTTCTTTTCACCTATTCCCCCTGGTCAATTTAAAGCAGCCATTTCTGGTCTTCTGCAGATTGGCACCTCAGAAGTTCACATTGCATGTTGATGGGGCCTCCAAGGGTAATCCTGGTAGGTGTGGTGGTGGAGGTTGTGTAAGAGACTCAAATGGTAAATGGATGGTTGGCTTTGCTTTCCACTATGGCATTGGGAATAGTCTTGTGGCAGAGGCAAGGGCTCTATATGATGGGTTATCAATTGCTAAGCTAGGTGATCTATGTTTGGCAGCTGTATATTCAGATTGTGCCCTTCTTATGGAGGCTGTAAGGAAAGGAGCTCCTCCTAGCTGGATGGTTCTCCCATGGTGGAGGAAGATTTTGGATCTTATCCATGAAAGTGACTGCTTGATATTGCATACTTATAGAGAGGGCAACCAGGTTGCAGATTCCCTGGCGTCCTATGCATGCAATACTCCAGAAAATCAAGTTTTCATTCAAGTAGGAGACCTCCCTCGGTTGACAAAGGGTGCATTAAGATTGGATAGATCTGGGCTGCCAGCCATCCGAGTAGTTTAGCTTTTCGATTGTACTTCATAGCTTTATATTTTGCTATATTTTGAGTCTCTTTGTCCTAACAAGACATCCTAACAATAAATCTAAGTAAGATTACATAAATTAAAATAAAATGAAACAACATATAAATATGAAATTAAATTTTTACTTACTGTTTATTTGAAGAAACTTATCTGATTCCTTCGTTCCCTTTCCCTCGATCAATTATCCTACGATGAATACAACAATATATTAAATAAAATAAAGAATAATTATTATATCTACATGTGTAAGACGGGTGTGTGCATGTGCCTGTGAGGGGGGGGGGGGCAACGGAAGCCCTGCGGCCAACGGTAGAGGGAGAGGGAGAGGGGGGCTGAGGTGTGTGCGTGTGTTTGTGTCTGTGTGTGCGTGTGTGTGTGTGTCTGCGAGGGGGAGGGGAGCCACGGATAGGGGAAGAGAGGGCGGTGGAGGGGGTGCGGGAGGGCGGCCAGAGGGAGTGAGGGAGCGGGAGAGGGAGTGAGGGAGCGGGACAAGGGGGAGGGAGAGGGATTGAGTGAGGGAGGGGAACAGGATCGGGAGAGGGAGAGGGATTGAGTGAGGGAGGGGAATAGGACCGGGAGAGGGAGAGCACTTACCGGCGATGACGACGGCGATGATGGGAAGAGGCTGGTGGCGACGGCGACTGTGAGAAAAGGATGATGGCGGCGACAATGACGACGACTGTGAGAGGGAGGGAGGTTGGCGAATGGCGGTGACGGCGAGGACGGCGGGGCCTCCGGCGACGGCGAGGACGGCAGCTTCGGCGGAGACGGCTGCTCCGGCGGCGACGACCACAAGCAGAGGAGAAAGAGAGACTGAGAGGGAGAGTGGGGGGGTGGAAATGGGGGCGGGTGGAAGGGGTGGGAGGAAGGGGTCGATGGTGGCGGAGGATGAAATTTTGAGACGGAAATACGGACGGAACTTAGATCCATTTGAAATTTCAGACGGATTCATTTCCGTTTTAACATACGTCCCAAATTTGCGACGTATAATAAAGACGGAATATATTTCGTCTATAATTATAGACAGATCTTCAGAGAGAGTATAGTATGTCCTTAATAGAGATGGAATTTGTGACGGAAATTAATCCGTCACAAATTTGGAATATCCGTCTGAAATACAGACGGATTTTAGAACGGAAAATATCTGTCTGAAATATCCGTCTGTATTCCCGCTTTTTCTGGCTGTGCTAGAAAGGTATTTTTGCACTCATGCTTACATAATAAGATTATTTTAATTTAGAATTTTTTGCATGAAAACCATTGTTATATGTGAATTTGTAAAAAAATCACTCCTAAAAACGTATTAGCAGGCATATCACTATATAAATTCTAACTATGCAAAACTATCATCGAGTTAACTTCCGTTGATGAAAATTCAAATATTCGACGGAGATTCTAATATTCCTATTAAAGAGATGTTAAATGACCCAAATGCCCCTCATTCAAACATCTGCCATCGTTTAGGGTTCCGTAGAGGGGGGTTTCCTCTCATCCCCTCTCCCACAGAGGCGGTTGGCAGGTGAAGTTTGCATGTGATAAACATGGAAGCAGCCAGTGGGTTCTTCATCATCGGCTAGTTGGATCTTCATCTCCGATGGGAAAGGTCGTCGGATCTGTCGTCGTTTAAACGTTCCATAGAAGGAGGTTTCTCTCATCCCCTCCCCATAGGTAGGTCGGTCCGGTTGGTAGGTGAAGCTCGCCCGCGATAAAGGAGGAAGCGGCCAGTAGGTTCTTCATCGCCAGCCAACAAGAACTTCATCTCCGACCGGTAGGGTCGTTGATGGAACCTAAATGTGCGTCATTTAAACACAATGGCCGTCAATCTAAATTCCAAACTCGCAAAGAAATAAAACCGTAGTATCGGGGCAAGTCCGGGTCGAATCCACGGAGAAGTTTAGATTTTTAAGATTGAAAACTTCGTATTTTGAAAGAAAATTATGGAATGATTTTTTTCTTTTAGAATTTAAAATTGCATAAAAGTAAATCTACCTAAAGAAATTGAGAGGGTTTAGATGGAGAATTATAGAGAGAGGGAAGAAGAAAATACAAGAGACAATGAGAACAACACTAAACTAACTTTATTGCTCCAAAAATTAAACGTTTACAAGGCGACAAGAGAATGAAAATTTACAATCTCAAGCAAACTCTAACTAAACTAAACATAAAGAGATAGAAATAGCCATCAAGAACCGCCGTCGTCTACGCCCCTCGGACTTTGGAGAGCCACCCAGCTTGGAATAGACGCCGCCGTGAGAGAGCCTTAGAGAGAGGGGTTTATAGAGAGAAAGTACAGAGAGATGGAGAGAATGAAGTGAAGGGAGAGGGGGATAAAATAAATAAAAATAAAATAAAATTGAAGAATTGTGTGGTACGAAGAGAAGGAGACGGAGGGGGAGAGAGTGAAGAGTTGAGAGAGGAGAGAGTGTCTGAGAGAGAGACGGAAAGAGAGAGAGAGAGAGGGTAAGAGATGGCAAGGGAGGGGGAGGGGTCGACCCCGTAAATAGTGGGGTCAACTCCACGGTGTGAAGTGTGTGTGCGGTATGAGGAAAAAAATGAATGCAGTGTGTGCGGTGTGAGTGTGTGTGACTGTGTGGGGAAGGAGTGCAGTGTATGGAGAGGGAGACCGACTGTGGGGGTATGTCGGCGCTGTTGTGTGGTTTGTGTGTGTGTGCAGAGAGGGCCGGAGGCCTGTCAGTGCTGTGCAGATGGGTGGTTTAGGGAGAAAGTGAGCGATAGGGAGAGGGTGTAGAAGTGGGAGCTACGGTGCAAGTGTGTGGGGAAGGGAGATGAGAAGAGCAAGAGAGGGGGTAGTGCGGTGGTGCAGTGCGTGGAGAGTGTGAGTGGCAAGAGAGAAAGAGAGAGGGCTTGAGGGAGAAGAGTGTAGGGGAGTGGAGAACTATGCTACATGAGTGTGTGCGTAGAAGAGGGAGAGGAAGTGCAGAAGCTGGCCGACGGGTGGTGTGTGACGGTGTGTGCTAAGCAGGAGAGCAGGAGGGGTGGGGAGGAAGGCTGAGAAGAGAAGAGTGGCAAGAGGGAGAGATTGGTGAGAAGGGAAGCCGCGTATGGGAGAGAGGGTGAGAATGGAGGGTGCAGAGAGAGGGGGAGGTTGAGAGCTGGAGGGTTGCAAAGGAGAGAGGGGGGGAAGGGATCGACACCGGTGTGTGTGGGTGGTGGAGAGGGAGAGTGGGCGATGGGAAGGTGAGTGTGTGTGTGAAAGAGAGGGGGAGAGAGATGGGAAGGGATGTGCGGAGTGTGACTTGCGGTGTCCCTGTTCCAAACAGGGGCACTGTAAGTGTGTGGAATTGAGAGAGAGAGAGAGAGAGGAAAAGAGTGGGAGGAAGTGGGAGAGCGCTTGAAGGAGAGAGGGAGATGAGAAGGTGGGTTTGGGGGGAGAAGAAGTGTAGGGGAAAAATTGCCCGAAGGGAGAGGGGCGCGGCGATTTTATAGGGGCCAAGGAAGGAGTTGTGCATGCATGGCTACCACGTCTGCCATTACCGGCTTCCCATGCACTGGCTTGCTCTGCCATTGAAGCTCTCGAAACCTATTGCGCCGCAGCGAATAGATCTTGGCAGCCAACTGCATGGATCTCCTGCTGCCATCACCGGCTACGAGAGATCTGCCAGGAGCCTGTGTGCCTGCCCATGCGATCTTCTACTACTCCCTAGGCGATCTTGCTACCGTCCTGCGATCCTTTTGGCTCGCCAAATGATGCTGCTAGGCTCGCAAGATGCTACTCTGTTGTTCACCAATTACCCAGACGATCATCAGCTCTACTATCGGATCTCACCGGCTCTGCTTGCCATGCATGTTGGTGGGCTGGCATGTTCGTCTGTTGCATGAGGGGCCGGGTTGTTGCCATGCAGACTTGGCCCACGAATGAGCCCAACCTACACTGTTCATGGTTAAAGGATTACATAAAAAATTATAGCAGGGCCCCTCAAATTATTTTGATAAATGAAAACCACTTAAACATTTTTCCTCCCAATTTGTTTATTCAACATGAACTTTGAGTGATCAAATTTGGACAAGATTCTAATTATGCAATTCTCTTATTTTAAATGTGTCTCAAGGTCCATTAATTCTAGAAAAATTTTCATTATGTAAGAGACCGAGATTATCATGTAAAATTGCACTATTATCTTCATTAGAGCACAAGAACTATGTGTGTGATGTGAATAACAATGGATAATTAAGCACTTATCACACCCCCCAACTTACTCATTGCTAGCCCGTTAGCAATGCAAACAAGTTAAGATTAGGGACCAACAAGAGTTTGAAAGATTTCGTGCCTCCAATCAAGATCCTCCTTCACAAAATCAACTACGGATTAGGAATTTGAAATTATTAAAGCGTACTAGCCAAAGGATTAGAACATGATGCTCTCATAGAACACTCCCAAAGTCTCATAGCATTTGTGCTCGTGAAATCCAAATCCATAGTTTGAATAATTGCATCCTCCAGATTATCATCTTAGCTAGGTGTCTTTCAAATCTACCTGCCAGATCAAAGCTTTGATCACAGTAGCCTTCACTTTTTTTTTGAAACTCATGGTGATGCACGTCCCTTCATCGTTTGACGCGAACCTCAACTCTTATCTTAGGAGAAGCAGGCCCGGTTACTAAGATCAAGGGTATTTTCCATAGTTTTTTTTCAAACACATGGTGCTGCACAACCCTTCACCGTTTGAGGCAAACCTTGACTCTTGCCGTAAGAGAAGCAGGCCTGGTTACTAAGATCAGGGGTATTTTCCATGATCTAACTCTTCACTAGGGAGGGTAGAGTATCAGACACCATACCAAATGACAGAAGACATGTCTTTCCTGTTTCATTAGTGTGCAAGTGATCTTTTTTTTAATGCTAAGAGACTTTAGGAGATTCTAAACTAATTTTCATGACTAGACACAAAAAATCATTCCATCATCCATCTCTACAGTCTTTTCCATTTTAGAGTCTCTTTTTTGAAAGCATGAATCGTGAAAGCTCAGTTTGGGCTCTCTCTCTCTCTCTCTCTCTCTCTCTCTCTTTTTATAACAATAAGAGACAGCAATTAGCATGAGATTTTTACAAGACAACAGATTGCATGAGATTTTTACAATGATTACCCTTACCCCCCAACTTAAATGACATCGTCTCTGATGACATGAATAATAAATGAATAAGACAATGCCCACATGAATACTTGGGAAGGAAAGTTACAACCTGGGGTGCGCAGACGTGGCTGTTTAACGGGCGGCCTTGCGAATGAGTTCATCGTGCTCCTACATACACCAATGAAAATAACATACTAAATTATTGAAGGAGAAATGGTTGGGTTGCCTCCCAATAAGTGCTAAGTTTAACAGATTCAGCCAGACGACCTCCTTTTATTTATCATGGGTCACTCAATGGGATTGATCATTTTGGTGAAAGTTGTGTGTTCTCCAAGTAGGGTTTGAGACGCTGACCATTGACAGTGAAAATTTGACCATTTTTAGGATCTAGGATTTTGACAACATCATGATCAAAGACTTTGAGCACAACAAATGGTCCATCCCATCTAGACTTCAATTTTCCAGGGAATAAGCGCAGCCTTGAATTAAAGAGCCAAACTTTTTGATCGGGTTGAAAGGATTTCTCACAATGTATTTATCATGGAAAGCTTTGGTCTTGACTTTGTAAATCTTGGCATTTTCATAGGCTTCATTCCTCAACTCCTTCAATTCATTTAATTGCAGGGCCCTATGGGACCCAGCTTGGGCCAAGTCAAAATTGAATTGCTTAATAGCCCAATAGGCCCTATGCTCAAGCTTAACGGGTAAGTGACAAGCTTTTCCAAAGATCAACCTATAGCGAGACATGCCAATGGGGGTTTTATATGTTGTCCGATAGGCCCAAAGAGCGTCATCCAATCTCTCAGACCAATCCTTCCAATCGGGCCTAACGGATTTTTGGAGGATGTTTTTGATTTCCCGGTTAGATATCTCCACTTGGCCACTTGTTTGGGGATGGTAGGGGGTGGCAATCTTGTGAGTTATCTCATATTTTTCGAGGAGGGCTCGGAATTGGGCATGAGTGAAATGAGAACCCCCATCACTGATGATGGCCCTAGGACACCCAAACCTTGAAAACATATTCTTTCGGACAAACTTCATGATAACTTTGTGATCATTGGTCCAGGTAGCAATGGCTTCAATCCACTTAGACACATAGTCGACCACCACAAGAATGTACTCATGTCCGAATGATGGTGGAAAGGGCCCCATAAAATCAATTCCCCAAACATCGAAAATCTTAACCACCAGAATGAGATTATGTGGCATCATATCTCGTTTGCTCATGTTTCCCACGGCTTGACACCTAAGATAAGTTTTGCTAAATTCAAAGGCATCTTTGAAGAGAGTGGGCCAGAAGAACCCACTTTGTAACACTTTGGCAGTCATTTTCTTTCCCACGAAGTGCCCCCCACAAGCTAGAGTATGACAAAAGTTTAGGACGCTTTGTTGCTCCTCCTCGGGGACACACCTTCTAATTATCTGATCTGGACCAACATGGAACAATTCGGGGTCCTCCCAAAAATAGTGTTTGATTTTGGCAAAGAAGTGTTCCTTGTCATGTTTAGACCACTATTGGCACTGGCTTATTTTCTTGAATTAATCAAGGATTGAGCATAGGGAAATGCCCCCTGAATAGAGCAAAACGGCATATCGCCAAAGCTGCTCTACCAGTCAAGTTGAGCTCAAAAATCGAGACACTTCGTCGGGTCAAGCGGCGCAACATAACAACCGAGGAATGGCCCCAAGCAAATGGCACTATGCCAGCCAGTTTCCCGACAACCGGGTCAGTTTAGGGATTCGAGACAACCTGTCGTGCCTTACAACACTCTGTGAAGATTCGGGGATCACCCCCGGACACCCTGCATACGGTATCACACCGCTGACGCTTCAACAACCGAGTTAACTCGGGACTCAGAATAGCCTGCCGCATCATACGATTCTTTGCCAAGGAGCGAGGGTCACCCCGACCACCAGACAAACGGCATCATCATGTCAACGCCCTAGTCACCGGTCCCAACCAAGGGTCCTAACCAGCTCGCCGTGACCCGTGGCAACATCAACAATCGATCGGGCACATCCCCGATCACTCAGTTTGCGGGTTTACCCGCGTTCAACACAGCTACCCGGGCCGACCCGAGGGCGCCCTGACTACAAGCCACGCCATGTGGCACCCAGAAACGAGGCCGGGGTCTACCCTCGAGTTGCCTCCCTCCAGTCCTCTGAAGTCAAAGGAAGACCCATCTGGGCCAACCACAAGCTTCAAGAGCTCACAGCACCCTTATACGGCCCATACACGCGTGTCGAGAATTTCTTCGAGCACCTGGTGGGCGCGTATACTCCAGCCACTCTACAGCGAGTCCGAGCCCAACTCGAGACTCCCAGCAACCCATCGCGTCATGCACCACCATCGTGCGCCCTCGCACGCGGATTGACCTGCACGGAAGAATATTTCTATTTATAACGGGTCAAACCCTTAGTCAAACCCACGGTCAAACCCTCAGTCAAACCCACGGTCAAACCCCCAGTCAAACCCCCGGTCATACCCAGGTAGGGTTTAGGCGGACCAGCTTGGACCTCCAGGATGGTTCGCCTAAACCCCCTGGGGGAGGGGTTTAGGCGGACCAGCCTCACCCCCAAAGCTGGTCCGCCTAAACCCCATAGAAAACAAAAAAAAATATTTTTTTACTCCGTATAAACCCCTCCGAGGAGGGGTTTAAGCGGACCAGACCCAGCCTTGGGTCTGGTCCACCTAAACCCCCCTAGGGGAGGGGTTTAGGCGGACCAGCCACACCCCCGAAGCTGGTCCGCCTAAACCCCATAGAAAATAAAAAATATATTTTTTACTTCGCGTAAACCCCTCCGGGGAGGAGGGTTTAGGCGGACCAGACCCAGCCTTGGGTCTGGTCCGCCTAAACCCTCCCTCCCCCACTCGTAAACAAAAAAAAAATATTTTTTAAGGGGTTTACCCGGACCAGCTTTGCCCCCAAACCTGGTCCGCCTAAACCCCTCCTGCCCCTTCAAATTCCCTATAAAAGCCCCTTAGAAGCTCAAGGGGTGAGGGGCATGCATGAATCAAGGCTTCAAGCGGCTCTAGGGAACGAGCAAGGAGAATTGTGTGTGGGTGACTTGGTCGTCGGCTAAGGACGCCGAGGGTATGTCGCTTGTACTTCCCTCGCACGGTGTTCTGCCATGACACACAAGTCTACCCCCGCCACGTGTGCGACATTTTGACAAGGGTGAACGTTCCCTCATGTCAGGACTTCCCCTCGCGTGCCCGCCGACCGCAGCTATGCATGCACTATGACGTCACGCTTCCCGCAGTCACGAGGCCACATCCGACCGCTCGACTCGAGCCATGATCGACCCTCGCCCGGACACCAGCCTGATGCTTTCTCCAGCTATCCAGTCATAGCCCCTCGTTTAGCGAAGCAAACATGGCCCGTGCCACGAGAGGGACCCTCTGTAAAACACGCGGATATCCGCCTTATCCAACATTGACCTAGGGACCGACCTACGCGTTGAAATTGTCCCGTGGCTTGCTCCAATTGTACTTTGGCCTCCTTGGCCCATTTGTAAAGCCCATGTGGCTCTCATACAGCATGAAACCAGTTGAGCATATGTACATGTACTCGGGTCTCAGCCTCTTCACGGCGCCCGCCTCCTTCAGTCACAACGGTGCCCCCAACACCCGACTGCCAGTCACACCGAGCCCCGAGCACGACTATCGAGGTCTCTCGGCGCTTGCCTCCTTCAGTCACAACGGTGCCCCCGACACTCGACTGCCAGCTACTCCAGTCACATCGGGGCCCACGGCGCCCGACCACTCAACAACTCCAGTCACAATGATGCCCCCGGCACCCGACTGCCAGCTACTCCAGTCATGTCGGGGCCCACGGCACCCGATCACTCAGCGACTCCAGTCACAACGGTGCCCCCGGCACCCAAATTCCAGCTACTCCAGTCACATCGAGGCCCACGGCACCCGACCAGCCGCCTCCTTCAGTCACAACGGTGCCCCCGGCACCCGATTGCCAGCTACTCCAGTCACATCGGGGCTCGCGACAAATGACCACTCGACTTCCCCAGCACAATGGTGCCTACGGCACCCCTACTGCCCCGACCTCGACACTGTCTCATGTCGGGAACACATTGTGACACCCCTTGGGCGCCATCCTGCTGAGTCACAGGTCCTCTGACGGACACTATGTACAGATATGGGACTACCCACACAATAACGCAATGACCCGGGGACCATCATGGATGTCGAAATTGTCCCGTGGCTTGCAAGCAATTGTAATCGGGCTCTCATGCCCCCATATAAATGCCTTTCGTGGCATATAAGTCATGTAATCCAGTCAGGGAGCGGATCCCCCTCTTTGCCGGAACCAGTCTCTCTACCCCTAATTATCCCTGTTGCGTTACTGTTGCCCTGTCGCTGTTGCATGGACTAAGCCCTCCCGACGTCGCGGCTCCCAGGATCCCTGACTCTCTCTTCGGTAGTAGAAACAAAGGTATTCGGATTCAATCCGATGTAAAATAAACACCGATTGCTTGCGATCGGTGGGGAAAGACGTGCAGTACACGAATCCCCATAATCGCCTACGCACTTGCACCTGTGGAACCCCTTCTATCCACGTGTCGTCCGATCTCTCGAGTCACGTGCCGCATCCTGGCGACGCTTCCCCAGCCAATCCTTGGTTCCATAGGTGATTGTCAAGAAATCAACTGGCACGCCTGCATTCCACCCAGCCATCCCTATCCCAGTCTCCCAGAATGATTAACCCTACGCCATCCCTTCTAGCGCGTTCATATCGTTCTCTCTGCCTTCTCAATACCCCCGGAATCCCCGCGTGCTCAGTCAACCTATCTCGGCCTTCCGTAAAAGGTGAGTGTGCATCCCCCGCCGTAAGGAAAAAACAACAAGTGACTCCCCGCGCGTGTATAACAACCACCCACTAGGAATTTGTCCCACAGCTAAATAGTTGACAATATCAGCAAATCATGGGAGTTGACTATGGGTGATGGACAAGAGGTGTTCATCAGGAAATGAATCTTGCAAGGGAGCATTATTAGTTGTGAGAATCCAAGAAAGATGATCGGCAACTTTATTCTCAGAACCCTTTTTGTCTCAGATCTCAAGATCAAATTCTTGGAGTAAGAGGATCCACCTAATGAGTCTAGGTTTGGCATCCTTCTTGGAGAACAAGTACTTGAGTGCTGAGTGATCAGAATACATAATGACTTTGGCCCCTAAAAGATATGACCTGAAAATTTTCAAGGGCAAAAATGACAGCTAACAACTCTTTTTCTAGGGTGGTGTAGTTAAGTTGAGTATCGGAGAGGGTGCGACTCGCATAATAGATCACCACCAGACACTTGTCAATCCTTTGGCCTAGAACTGCCCCTATAGCATAGTCTGAGGCATCACACATGATTTCAAAGGGCAGAGACCAATTAGGAGGTTGGAGATTAGGTGCTTTGGTCAATGCCTCTTTAAGGGTATTCAAAGCCTCAAGGCATGCCTCATCTAAATGGAATGGAGTGTCTTTGGCCAAGAAAAGAGTTAACGTGTGGACAATCTTGGAAAAGTTACTTATGAATCGATGGTAAAAGTCGGCATAGCCAAGGAATGAACTGATTTGTCTCACAGAGGTTGGAGAAGGAAGATTAGAAATGAGATCAATCTTGGCCTTATGCCGCTCTATACCCCGTTCGGATACAATATGGCCTAAAACTATGCCCTCTTAAACCATGAAGTGGCTCTTCTCCCAACTAAGAATAAGGTTAGTTTCAATACATCTCGCAAGCACTTTCTTCAAATTTTTCAAGCAGTTTTCAAATGACTCCCCAAACGCAGAAAAATCATCCATGAAGATTTTCAAGAACTCTCCCACCATATCGGAGAAAATGGCCATCATGCACCTTTGAAGAGTAGCTGGTGCGTTACAAAGACCGAAATGCATTATCCTAAAGGCAAATGTGTCATATGAGTATGTGAAGGTGGTCTTCTCTTGATCTTCCGGATAAATGGCCACTTGATTGTACCTGGAGTATCCATCTAGGAAACAAAAATATCTTTGGCCTGCCAATTTCTCTAGAATTTGGTCAATAAATGGGAGTGGAAAATTGTCACGTCCCGAACTGATAGCAGCGGAACGTGTCGTTTGGTCAGCAGTGGCAGTTAAACAGTCGAGTCAATCAGAGCGTAACCAAAAGATGAGATATAATTGGACAAAATAATATTTCATTTCAAATCGAAATTGATTACAAGTTAGACCCAAATAAAAGAAAGACTCAATTAAGGAAAATTACAAGAGACTTATGACTAGATAAATCTTAATGTAGACACAAGATAACCAGACTCGGGTATCCATCTCAGTTTTCCGGAGTTGTCTTCACTCTTGCCCTTTCCCATCTTGTTTAGTCTCGTCATCGCTATGGCCATTACCTGAAAAATATTGCAAACACTAGGTGAGTGAACGCTCAGTAGGACTTAATATCTCGAACTCCAAGCTAGCTTTAAGTAATTACATTTTAACATGAACATGCAGGTCATGCAAGGCATCGAAATTGAGAACTATAATGGCACGAGCTAGATTAATAATTCAAAGATAAATTCAAGAGCTATAACTCATGATCAAGACAAGATGGATGATACTTTCAAGAGATGTAAAGGCAATAGATAGACGGGTGAATATATCAAGGACATTCATGGCGAGATAACAAGTACTTTCATAAGGTAATTCAAGAGCGTTCTTGAGGAGACAATAACAATCACTCCACTATAGCGTTCACTTTCACTAGAGCTTTTGTATCTATTACTTTATAAGATTGGTCATTGTATAAAGGAGTTCAAACACTTGTTTAATGAGTATGTTAGTCACTTTGTGGAAATGTCGTAGACCAATATTACTATCTTTGGTGCAATGCCAACACCCGATTATTCATGATATCGGTACACGTTTGGACTTTACCTCGCCCATGGGATCAGATTCGGATTCCGTATTTATACACTAGCATTGAAATGTCAACTTGTCGGGACCCATAGCCCCTTCTGTATCTAGACCAATTCCACTTAAAGTTAATGGCCAAGAGTTCCAAAAGGGTTAAGCTTGTTGGAACATCATGGTAGAATTCATAGAATAGAGATTCAAGAACAGACCATGGCAAGTATAGCACGATGTCACATGAAATCGAGACAATTCATGAAATCTGGGTAATTGGGGCCCACTTGGCTGCCACCAATTACAGAAATAGCGTCCACATGCGTGGTCGCTAATTCCTGTGTACAGTACAAGTTTGATGAAATAGTGCCCACACTCTGGTTGCTATATCAGTGAAACAGTGCCAACGAACTAGTCGCCAATTCATTCTGGCGCCCATGTCATTGTCGCCAATTGCTGACAGAGAACATACTTCTCAAAGAGGCCGGAGACAGCGCTCTAAGAGGGCTAGGGCATCACGTTTCTTCGGAGTGACGTGACAAGATACGGTGTCATGGGTTTTTAGGGTACAACCTGCTCGGCGGCCTTGAGGGAATCCAAGGCTTCACATAGACTTACGGGGGTCTCTATGATGAAATCATCTGTCCGAAGGAAGGAATATCCCGTGGAGGGCTCAAACATCACCGAGAGTTAAGTGTGTAATCGATGAAACCAAAACTGAAACCCCATCTACGGATGTGAGATGAGAGTGTCAATGGACTCGTGATATGGGCCAGAAAACTGATAAAATCTGTGATTCAGGAATCTGCGCCTGAACATAGGTCGCTATTTACAGAAATAATGGCTCACCGTAAGGTTGCTCAATCAATATTTTTATCAGAATTTTAGGAAAATACCAAGAATTAGCGACCCTATGAACGGGCGCACATTCTTGGAAATTTCACAATTTAACAAAATTTAATTATAATAAGCAACCGGATGCAACGTCGCTCAATCCACAATTAACGTCCATCACTATGTCGTAAATGTATCATTTTTCTTATATTCTCTATTTATTAATTCTTTTACAAAACAACACCTTCGTGCAAGGGCGTTCATTATTTAAATAACGACTACTCAAGTGTCGCCCATTATTTGTCTAATGCTATGCATCGGGTAGGTATAATTACGACACATGATATTTCCAGTTCATCAAAACAGGAAAGTGAAGACATGGTCAGGTAGAGAAAAATATCATGAATCTAAATATACATTCATGAATTAATTTTAACATCAGGTTACTTAGTTATTAAATTTTGAACATGCTGTAATTATTATTTATCTAAAAGAAATAGCGACACTTTTACTGTCACTGTTTAATTAGCGCCCTTTCTCATGGGTGTTTATTCTTGAAATAACGGCCAGGATATGGTCGCTATTTCCCTTTCATGCAGCAACGTAAAAACTCACGTTATAAACAAAAGAATACGTAGCAGGAGATTCATGGAGAAAACTACATGCTCTATTTAATTTAGCATGATATTTATCTAGTATTTTGCTAGGGAGATTGCCTACCTTTTCGTCGCCTTAACATGAAAGAAGAAGAAGCATGAAGGAGATGATGATGAACAACGGCAACTGCAGCAACCCGTTTAACAGCAGAGGAAGAAGGAAGAACACAGCTGCAGCAACAGCAGCAGCCTTGCCCATGCGAAGGAAGAAGGAAGGAGACAATGGAAGAAGTCTTGCTTCTCCTACAGCAACAACAGAAGTAGTAGCAGCAGTTGTACACGGCCACATCAGCTGGACAGGTAGAGAGGAAGAAGACCTTCTTCCACGTACAACAACGGCAGCTGCACGTTCGCGTCAGGAAGAAGGGGAAGACGGAGGAAGACGACGTCGACCTAGTAACTATTGAGTTATGATTTTGATGTTTGTTGGCGTTATGGTTTTGATGATAACTAAACTTAATGTGTGATTGAGTGATGATAACTAAACTTATGGTTGATTGCACATTCATGTTTAAATATGTTTGAGATGACAAATGGCAATGGTACATGGTCTTGATTCATGCTTGATTGAATTATTTTTACAAGAGGCAAGAGGTTTCGTAACCTCTTTAATGTGAACAAGCATGGTATTAACCTTAACTATCTTGCTTGCAGGATCAAACATGGCAGTCACCTGGTGAACTAAACTTGTAGATAAGCACCCTGCTCCTCTACAATCCAAAACAGGTGGTATATGTCATTTACTATCAAGAACCATTGGTCAAAGACTCAGTTGACACCTTCAAGACTATCAAAGTCAATGCCACAGATGAGAATGGGCTGCTAAAGGAGTTAAGCGGTTGAGCTAATGGCTTAACGGATTGAACCGGGAATCCCGGGGGTCTGCCCAGCTGGCGGTCGACCGCCAGCTTAGGGGCGGTCGACCGCCCCTGCCAGGAACCCACTGCCTGTAGCTCTCTCAGTGGCGGTCGACCGCCAGCCCAGTAGCGGTCGACCGGAATTCCCAGGGATCATCCGTTTACAGGTTTTTCAGTAGCGGTCGACCGCCAGAAGCTGCAGGTCGACCGCCAGCCCCGAGCTGCCCACAATTGTTGACTTTTTCCACTTCGAGAAGAGGCCTTCTCCTTGTAATTCTTTAATCCTAATGGCACCAAATCACCCACAAAATGTGGATCTGGTCTGGGGATGTCCATAGACCATTCAAGGGCTATATAACATCTCATTTGGAGCTATAACCCTAACCATCCAAGAGATCCAAGGGGAGGCTGTCCAAGGAGGAAGAAGAGGGTACTGTAGCTCCGTGAATAGTACCTCGTGGAGCAACAATCTTCATCCAACTTCAAGCCATTCAAGGTAGATCTGAAGCCAACATCCTCCAAGGAAAAGAAGCAAGCACGGAAGCAAGGATTCAAAGGAAGATTGCTCAAAGAAGAAAGAAGAAGAAGCAAGCAAGCAAGCAAGTAAGCCATCCAAGGGGATTCAAGTGGAGATCAAGAGGAGGTGTTCAAGTGAAGATTGAAGATATGTTCAAGATCCGTAACATGCATTCAATGGGAACCCAAAATAGGAGTTTTCTAAACTAAGCCTCATCATATTTATGTTTTTGGGTATTGTATTTGTGTTCATCATAAACTGAAGAATCTGTGTGTGTGTGGATCGTGTTGGATCCGTGGTCTTGTGTGTGTGTTGTTTTCCATTCGTGTGTGCGTAGATCTTCCTAGATCTACGTGTGTGTGTGTGGATCTCTTAGATCCAGTTGTTTTAGTGTGTGGTTTGCTGCACTTGTCGTAGTGTGTGTGTGTGGTAGTGATCCGGTTGTCGGATCGTGTTGGAGTTCATCTCCGTGTGTGTGTGTATTGGAGCTTGTCTCCGTGTGTAGTTTGGGGCGCGTCCCCATGTGTGTGTGTAGGTGTCGTCCTGCGTGTGTGGTTGGAGCGTCGTCTCCATTTGGGGATTTATCCCCGAGTGAAGCCTCACCGAGTTTGGTGAGGGGTGGACGTAGGATTGCCGTCGTGCATCCGAACCACCTTAAAAACCGCTGTGCATTGTGCTTGTATTGTGTGGTTTGCTCCATTTCCTCTATCTCCATTCTACATAAATGTTAGTTTAAATTGTTGTTCTGGTTTTATCTTCGTCTATCTTGCTTAATCTATATCTTATCATATAAAGTTTGTTAAATCCAATTTGTGTTCAAATAACTTTGAATCTCCTAACTAGCTATGTATCACATATTTTATAAAAGGCCAAAAGTTTTCCTAAAATTGGTAATCACCCAATTCACCCCCCTCTTGGGTGTCATTGATCGTGAGACTTCAATTGGTATCAGAGCCAAGGCTCTAATTTTATAGATCTAACGATCTAGAGTGATCCAGATCAATGACTACCATGATGTACACCTTAAACTCTCGACCCGTGTTTGATGGTTGCAATTTCGATGTGTGGTTAGGAAGGATGTGTAGTCTAGTCAATTCATACGACCCTAAGCTTTGGAAGCTTATCTCACATGGTCCTTATGAATTACCTAAAGATAAAAATGTCTGGACTACAAATCAAAAGTTTAAACATGATCAAAATTGTTTAGTCTTGAAGTTATTTACGACTGCAGTCAATACTAATCACTTTCCCTTTGTCTCTCATTGCAGATCCGCGAAGGACATTTTGGATGGATTAACCCAAGTCCGGGAAGAGCATGAAGGCGAATGTCTTATGGCAGGCACAAGTGATCAAGGGAGTGATCAGCAAACTGAATCAAACTCAAAGGTAAATTCTGATTCTGTTAATGAAGATGAAGTTAGCTATGAAGATTTGTTGATTGCTTATGATAATCTTGCTGAAAAATATAAGAAGCTAAAATCTGAAAACAAAAAATTGAAAATGGATGCCGATCAAAATAAGTGTAATTCCTCTTGTAAAAAATGCTTGCATCTAGAGGAAATGATTGAGGCTCATATGTTTGACATTGAATTTCACAAAGATCAAATATGTTCCTTAAGAAATGAAATCAAGGAGATGACTGTAAAACTGAATTCTATGGCTGATGACCAAACCTTGATAAATGAACTGATTCATGATGAAAAGCTTGTTAAAGAAAATGAGAAACTGAAGGAATTGAACAAGGCCATTTCTGAAAGATTGCTTACTTTTGAAAAAGGAAAATTTGTGAATATTGATGAATCTGAAAAAGTTCATGCCTTCTTGCAAGAAATAGAAAGTTATAAAACCATAAATGCTACGTTACATGAACAAATCAATTCGTGTGAAAATAAGATGGCGTCCTCTGAATTGCACATTTCATCTCTTGAAAAAGAAATTTCTGACTTGAATGGTTCATTGTCTAAATTTGTAAATGGCCAAGAAAACTTAGATAAATTGCTGGGCATGAAAGTGAACTTTCAAAAAGAAGGGCTGGGTTTTGATCCAGTGAACAAAAAGAAATTTGAGAGTAAGCTACACACTTCTTTTGTTCATACCACTTGTGCACCCAGCACCTCTACATCTCGCTCCCATGAACACACCATGTCAAGAACTCAATCAAATCTGAAAAAGAGTGTGGATGTCCAGGATGTGCATGCTAGAAATATTCATGTAAACTTCCATGCATCTAAGAAAAGAAATGTCTCATGTCTTTACTGTGGAAAACTTGGACACATGATGCATGATTGCTTCATTATGAAGAATGATGATTTGAGAGCATGTAGAAATCAGGCTGGTTTGAAAAATACAAAGAAAGCATTCACCACAAAACCTTCCATGCATTGTAATCATTGTGATAAAAGAGGTCACACAATTTCACACTGCTGGCTACTAACAAAGAAAAAGAGTTTTCATTCAACACATCATGCTCAAATGTACAAAATGGTCAACCAAATGAGAAGAGTGAATATGACGTCACATGCCTCAAATAATTTTCATGCCTTTAAGCACTTGAAGCCATGTTGTCGTTACTATGGTAAATTTGGGCATAACATGCATGGGTGCTTTCTAAAGGAAAATGATGATTTGAGTGTTGGTAAGAAGTGGAAGCCACGTGCCAAAGATGTTGCTAACCCACAAGGACCCAAGATGGTTTGGGTACCTAAGAATGTCAAATAAGAAATCTATTTTATAGGTGTGCCATGGAGTGTAAAGTATGAAATCTGTTTTCAACAAGAGGGTAAAGCACATGAGCTAAGTGGCATAAGTCAGGTTGGAATAAAAATTAAAAATTGGATTTGAAGATCAGGTGATATCCCTCCTACTTTCTATAATAACTATGTCATGTTTTGACTTATTCTGAGTCATATAGTCATGTAATCTTGCATATGCCTGCACATGCATTTCATTCATAGTTGTTTGCATATTTGTGCGTATATCACTTGTCATATAGCATCTTGTTGTAGGAAAGCTTGAAGATTCTTCAGATCATGACTTCACTACATATTTTGTGTTTGCATACACCCTTTCACGTACTGTCTTGCATAAGTTAAACTTTGTGAATTCATGTCATAATGCATAGCAATCCTCCTGCCTTCATCATCCTTGACTACATAGTATATCAAATGGTGAGAAGTGGAAGGGTAGGTTATGCATATCTGAAAGCTATCACTATGCGTGAGGTGATCTTCGGATCCAAGTTCTCCGCCTAGTACTATGAGTCATTTACTCAAAAGGCTGCATATGGCATTGGAATGTTACTGAACATCTTGCATTCATGCACACACTAAGGGGGAGCAACCACATTCATCATATGGGATTAATGTTTAGGTTCACACATGAGTCATGCATTACATCTAGAGCTGTCTAGGGGATGTTGGTTGTTAAAATGAATTTGTCATGTCATTGTTAATCAATTTGAATCGAAATTGACAAATCAACTCTATTCTTCTTGAATGTAGATTACACTCTCAAAATCCAAGTGCTGATGGGCTGGCCGTGACCAAGCTTGAATCAAATGAGGAATACCTTGCAAGGATGAAAATGATAAAAATTTCCTCAATCCACCACCGGGAGATACGAAGTGATCTTGATAGTATCCAAGACATGGTGTGAAAAGTGCGCATCTCTATTAACAAAGGATGGGTTCAATAGGTGAAAGACTTGGAAGAAAAAGGATTCTCAAGGCAAAGGTAAGAAAGTAAAATCTGAAATATCAACCTCCGCGAGGTTGGTGATCTTAGTAATTGAAGGCTTCCAATCTTGTCTCCTGAATCAAGGTAATTCATCCTTATCAACACACTCGAATTGAATTACATATCTGGTATATCAAATGACGTTTGTGAAAGAGTGGATTATATTCACTTGGAAGCATTCCCTATGCGTTGAGTTGGGTCTTTGGACTAAAATTTTTGCCTCGTACCAGATCTTGACTGGCTTGTGATTGATTGACTCTTGAATGAATCCTTGAGCTGAGTTATGGAAATTGAAAATATGCTTGTGATTAAATGATCCATACATTTGACTTTTGGATGAATTCCCATTTCAAAACTTGTGAAAGACCTTTGAAAATATTTTTTTGAACAATTCTGAAATTCGGGTTGCTTTGCTTATTTTTGATCATTTATGCACCCTTATTCAAAAAGGTCATGTCATAAAGAATGGCTGCTGATTCATGAATAGAATGTGGTTGATCTCAATAAGACTGCTGTCACACTGGCTTGAAAAATCAAAGCTCTCATCTTATTTTTGCATCATGTCTTTCATTCTCATATAGTTATAGGTTACATGCATCAAAATCCAATGCATTAGGTGAATTTAGTTCACTCAAATGAAAAACCAAAAACACACACCTTGCACCCATGTTAATTTTTGCATTGCATTAGAACTTATGCATCAGTCGCACTTAGTTCATTCTGTTAGCATCCATTCAATTGGTATCAATTTATCCATTCAATTGGTATCAAATTGACATCACATTACTCACATGCATGTCACAGTGCATTTGCATAAACTCCAAATGTGTGCTTGTGTGTTATTATATGCTATTCACCCCCATCCTTGAAATTTCTATGACCTTATGCCTTCTTGATAAATAATGTTGCAATTGAGTCTTTATCGGTGTGCTTCATATTGTACACTTTGGGGGGAATAAAAGTGCATCTATTTAGGGGGAGTTGTATTGTTATGTATTCATGATATTTTTGGTATACATGCTGAATCAAATTCACACATTTCTTACACAAAATATGAAAATGAGTGTTAAAGATAATGATATATGAATTTCTTTTCAACACTCTTGAGATGTTAAACTTGCTGCATGTATGTTGAAGAGACAGTTGAGGAAAAAGCTGCCTACGTATCTTTGTTAAAAAATCTGAAATGAAAATGAATGGCAGAGCAATGCTTGGTCTCACTGAGTAAACTGGGCACATGTCACCTGAGACGTGATGTGGTTCATATCTGAAAAGTGTGGACTAGTACCTCTCTTCGATATGAGGTGAAATGGTTCAGTATTTTGAGTAACCGGGGATTTTGGCATGAGCTCCATGCGTCTACTCGCGTAAAAAGAAATCATTTTGAACCTGATCACTCTTGAAAAATTCTGCATATCACATGATACTGGTTGAGTTGAAAAAATGATGGTGAAAACTCATTGTGGGAGAGCGAAGCCTCCAATACGCTGTTCTCAAAATTGAAGTGCAGTCTGTGAAATGTCTCCCTGTGTTGATCTGAAAATCTAAATATCCATGTTGAAACTATCATTTTTCATGTTACTCACTTACACAACTCTGAATTTGATTTAATATGTATTCAGAAAATTGATTGACTGCATCAGTAATTACATAAATCTCCTATATGATTGCACGATCTCCCATGTGCTACACATGTGCATTCTGGTGAGCATGATTCTCTTGCATCTTTCTTATACCCTTTCCCTTGTTATATATGTATGGGAGAGATTGCATGTATGATTATATGTAACTGTTTGGTTGCATTATGTGTATTTCATGAGTCATCATCTGCATATACATAGTTTCATGCATTTAAAACTAAAATATAAAAATCAAAAATTTGAAAACCAAAGAAAATTCTTTTGGTATGCCCTCCTGCTCTTGCCTATTGTGAAAATCTGCCATGGGATCTAGATTTTGAATGCTATCATGCTGAACACCTTATTTTGTGAACATCTTCCTACACTGGCTCATATCCTTGAGGCCACTCACCACTTTCAATTGGTATCCATACATGCTTGACTGTATTCACTTTGAATGGTATCATATTGATTTCTGAGAATAATAAGTAATTGGTTTCCTCTATTTGGACTTATATTGATGTGTCGGTCCATGATTTGCTGTTGCTTCTTCTGTTTTGATAAGATGGGCTATTGCTATTTCAAAGGGAGATCAGCTTGTTCTTCCTTGTTTGGCTTCTTCCAGATTGTTGATATTGCTCGTTTGATACTGTTGATTATGTCACAGGGGGAGAAAGTTTTGCATTATCCCACTTTTTGATTATGTCAAAGGGGGAGAAAAATTGATGATTATGTGTGACAGGAGGGGAAGATTATTTGTGCCATTCTATTGTATCATCACTAAGTTTGCCATCATCAAAAAGGGGGAGATTGTTGAGTTATGATTTTGATGTTTGTTGGCGTTATGGTTTTGATGATAACTAAACTTAATGTGTGATTGAGTGATGATAACTAAACTTATGGTTGATTGCACATTCATGTTTAAATATGTTTGAGATGACAAATGGCAATGGTACATGGTCTTGATTCATGCTTAATTGAATTATTTTTACAAGAGGCAAGAGGTTTCATAACCTCTTTAATGTGAACAAGCATGGTATTAACCTTAACTATCTTGCTTGCAGGATCAAACATGGCAGTCACCTAGTGAACTAAACTTATGGATAAGCACCCTGCTCCTCTACAATCCAAAACAGGTGATATATGTCATTTACTATCAAGAACCATTGGTCAAAGACTCAGTTGACACCTTCAAGACTATCAAAGTCGATGCCAAAGATGAGAATGGGCTGCTAAAGGAGTTAAGCAGTTGAGCTAACGGCTTAACGGATTGAATCGGGAATCCCGGGGGTCTGCCCAGCTGGCGGTCGACCGCCAGCTTAGGGGCGGTCGACCGTCCCTGCCATGAACCCACTGCCTGCAGCTCTCTCAGTGGCGGTCGACCGCCAGCCTAGTAGCGGTCGACCGGAATTCCCAGGGATCATCTGTTTACAGGTTTTTCAGTAGTGGTCGACCGCCAGAAGCTGCAGGTCGACTGCCAGCCCCGAGCTGCCCACAATTGTTAACTTTTTCCACTTCGAGAAGAGGCCTTCTCCTTGTAATTCTTTAATCCTAATGACACCAAATCACCCACAAAATGTGGATCTGGTCTGGGGGATGTCCATAGACCATTCAAGGGCTATATAACACCTCATTTGGAGCTATAACCCTAACCATCCAAGAGATCCAAGGGGAGGCTGTCCAAGGAGGAAGAAGAGGGTACTGTAGCTCCGTGAACAGTACCTCGTGCAGCAACAATCTTCATCCAACTTCATGCCATTCAAGGTAGATCTGAAGCCAACATCTTCCAAGGAAAAGAAGCAAGCAAGGAAGCAAGGATTCAAAGGAAGATTGCTCAAAGAAGAAAGAAGAAGAAGCAAGCAAGCAAGCAAGTAAGCCATCCAAGGGGATTCAAGTGGAGATCAAAAGGAGGTGTTCAAGTGAAGATTGAAGATATGTTCAAGATCCGTAACATGCATTCAAGGGGAATCCAAAATCGGAGTTTTCTAAACTAAGCCTCATCATATTTATGTTTTTGGGTATTGTATTTGTGTTCATCATAAACTGAAGAATCTGTGTGTGTGTGGATCGTGTTGGATCCATGGTCGTGTGTGTGTGTTGTTTTCCATTCGTGTGTGCGTAGATCTTCCTAGATCTACGTGTGTGTGTGTGTGGATCTCTTAGATCCAGTTGTTTTAGTGTGTGGTTTGCTGCACTTGTCGCAGCGTGTATGTGTGGTAGTGATCCGGTTGTCGGATCGTGTTGGAGTTCATCTCCGTGTGTGTGTGTGTGTGTGTTGGAGCTTGTCTCCGTGTGTAGTTTGGGGCGCGTCCCCTTGTGTGTGTGCAGGTGTCGTCCTGCGTGTGTGGTTGGAGAGTCGTCTCTGTTTGGGGATTTATCCCCGAGTGAAGCCTCACCGAGTTTGGTGAGGGGTGGACGTAGGATTGCCGTCGTGCATCCGAACCACCTTAAAAACCGCTGTGCATTATGCTTGTATTGTGTGGTTTGCTCCATTTCCTCTATCTCCATTCTACATAAACGTTAGTTTAAATTGTTGTTCTGGTTTTATCTTCGTTTATCTTGCTTAATCTATATCTTATCATATAAAGTTTGTTAAATCCAATTTGTGTTCAAATAACTTTGAATCTCCTAACTAGCTATGTATCACATATTTTATAAAAGGCCAAAAGTTTTCCTAAAATTGGTAATCACCCAATTCACCCCTCTTGGGTGTCATTGATCGCGGGACTTCAGTAACAGCAGGACCTGCAACGATGGCTCTGCCATCGCCCCTGAGAGTCTTATTTTGTAACACCCCGGTTGAATAATAAAATATAAAATTAATTTTTTTAAAATATATATTGAAAAGGGAATTTAATTTTTGTAAAATGACTAATCGAATCACTAATTCAACGCAAGATATATTAAATGGATTAAAGTTATTAACTCGCTATTTAATGATTGCAATAATTCTCTTAGTTAATGGTTTATTTTGAAAGCGGCTAAATTATGTCAATCAAAAGAAATAATTATTTTCCTACGATAACCATAAAAAGAATTTCATATTTCAAGATGCAATCAAATTTTTTTACGACGAATTGAATTTAATCGGTATAAATTAGATTAATTGAATTTCACCAGTAGGTCAAAGTTTTGACTAATTTTTAAAAATATGAAAAAATTATATTCCTATAGAGAACGAAGTGTTTAACAATAATGTCAACTAGGCCGACCCCTAATAAAAATTCAATTAGGCTGAATTAAGGAGTTAATGGCCAAATTCGTTGTTTTAAACAGATCAATCTTAAACGACCAAATTGGAGCCCAATTCTCAATCAATCGAGCCCAAACCAGGCCCAATCGATAGGTTAACTCTAGGAGCTCATTTTCCCTTCGAAACCCTAACCTCTAGAAGCTCCCATTCAACGGTGGCGACGCGGATTTAGTCGAGCACCGAGTTTTTTGCCGATTTTTCCCCGTTGGACTTTCGATCGCTAGAACCCTCCATATACCCTATAACTAGAGGGCTTCGACAGCCCTAGGACCCTATTTGATCCTCCAACTGGCGGCGTGACCTGTGGTGGCCGATCGAGGGTGAATTTGGGCGTGGAGCGTCGGGTGTTCATGGATTCGGGTTTTTCGCATCTTCCTCTTTCTTCTTCAATTGCAGTAGGTTTCTCTCAGGCCCAATCCAATTAATTAACATGGATAGATAGATCTCATCCTTAGCTTTCTTTTGAACCTATTTTACCCAATTTTGGCTCTTTAATTTGGGCGTATTCCTAGTTTTATGTGAGCATGCAATTAGGGTTTTACTCTTTTTCATCTCCGTTCTGTTTACATAGATTAATTATAGTGGAATCTTTAAATTGATCATGCCATAATGTGCGTTTTAAAGTTACCTACATTTTTATAGTAAATAACCTAATTTTCATACTATATCTATGGTTTAATCATGCTTTTATTGGACCGGTGTCTTGTTCTTCACGTTTTTGGGCTCGGGTTGGAAGAAACGGTTCTTCCAGGGACCGCCAAGCTATTAGCGGTCGTACGATGGACCGTTTACCCGGGTCTAGCGGTCCTACGATAGACCATTTTCTAGCCAGTGAATTTTAAAAAAATAAAAAGGGGTTTTTCAGTGCGTAAGTGGTCCTTTTCTTGACCGTTTAAGGCCTCTAGTGGTCTGTTTTGCGACCGTTTTCTACCCTATTTTAGTGAAAATGTTGATCATTTTTGGCGTGTTATGTTCTGTCATTTCTCGTTTAACAGCATGATATTAGGGTTAATTACATTGTATAAACGCACCAATAATTAGGGCTAATTAAATATTTGATTAAAGTGTTTTCACTTTCATGAATTGTCCTTTCATGTTCATCATTCATGTGTTGTAAAATGATTGAAAAAGGGAGTAGAGTAACATGCTTTCATGATTGATTAGTTTGTGAAAATTTATTTTTATGATATAGCTAGAACTTGTTTAAGGTCGTGCCACTCCGGTGGTGGTGACTGGACCGAATATCTCGTTTTCCATCAATCGTGAGCTATTAAATTCTTGGGCATCGAATTACCACTCCGTCGGATATTCCTTCCGCCTGACTAGGTGTTCATGTTCTGAGGCCTCCGTAAACCCCCGCGAGCCTGGGATTCCCACTAGGACGCCGGACAGGTTGTACCCTAAAGCCTGAACCTTACCGACTCGATCGAAATTGTGATTTTTGGGTCAGCCCCTGCCCTGTAAGGGTTGCGGCCATGTTCAGACCATTTTCTGACCTTAACGGCCTTCTCTGGACCACTAGGTTGGTCTAGCGGTCAGTCCGGGACTATTTTTTCCCTGGGCTTGGTCACTCGTGTTCTATGGCGCGTCATACCACCTAAACGGTCCAGTGTCGATCGTTATCAATTGCACGCGGTCCTGATTAGACAATTTTTCATGTACAAGCTGTCTTGATTAGGCCATTTCCCTATCTTAGCGGTCCTTTGCAGACCGTTTCACATTCCAGCTTTACGAAAATTGATGTTTTTCACGGTTTTGATATGTGTAAGCTACTCTAGCCTAACTACGCTATTGTACCCCGAATTTGACCTATTGTTAGGTCTATTGTGGACATTTATCCATTCGAGAGTCATTTCTTTAAATGACTAGTCCTCTCGATTGATGAGCTTATTGTTTGGAACTCAAGAAAAATCAATATTCTTACGCATTTTCCTTGATTACATGTGCTTGATCTTGGAACTCTTGGCCATTAAATATTGTGGATGTCTAGATTTCATGGGATCTATGATCCAAACAAATCAATGCCAAGATAATTATATTTAAGGGCCCAGTCTGGTCCTAGGAGGAGCACCCGAAGTGTACTTGTACCCCGGGGAGGTGAATTACTAGGTGTGGCATTGTCACCGAGTACTAGCTAGTGTGTGAGCCTACGACATTCCATATTATCGTGATACTTGCTATTCATGCTTAAAGCGTGAAATGCTCGCTTGCGTGACATGACTCGACTTGAAATGGCCATTCATTGGAAAGTTCTTGTTAATAGTGCTTAATATCTCGACATGCAATTGTTCCTTTCGATTTATCTATCGATTATCTTCTGATCTTGTTGGTTACTAGTTTACTTTATTAGAGTTTCTCGCATTATTTATACATTCCCAAAAATGATTAATTACTTAAATTTTGCCTGATGATAGAGAGTAATTCCTACTGAGCCTCTTGCTCATCCCCCTTATTTCCATCCTTTGCAGGTAACGCGGTAGATGGAACGTTTACAATTGGGATCAGGTCAGCGTGATCGAGTGAACCTGGTGCTTAGAGACCTGAGTCTTTTATTTTCTTGAGTCTAGTTAGTATAGTGGGTCTTGCTATTTTCTCTTCTTTATTTATTTTATTGAGTCCATTATTGTAAAATTGAGTCAAATTTGTAATTCAATTACCAAATATCAATAAAACTATATATTTTTCTAAAATTAATGGCCTCCATGTTTTGAATGTTATTTATTATGTTTACTTATTTTCTGATCTTATTATCATGACTGTTTCACTGTCACGTTCCGAGCATCGCTTCCCGCTACTATCGGTTCGGGACATGACATATTTATAGGGAAAGGATGCATGAATCCTAATGGGGATCGGGGTTTCCCTACGAGCAAATTTCCTACTGTCATCATAATTCCTCCGTGCGATTCCCTTTCCACAATCACAGCCGCCTTCCTTATCTACTTCAAACCCTAGCTCATGCAGAGATCGAACGTGAGAAGGTGTTGGGTATAGCCCTTAGACCTTGTTATACTAGTATTTATATTTATACTCTTTTAGAGGTCTGTTTATCACAGGGTCTTGGTTTCTATTAAAGCCCATTAGTGGTTCTAACTCTCAAGGAGGCCCATTCGCTTAACATTATCTGGATTGGGTTTTAGCCTCTTTTGGAGGATTCATTTCGAATGGATTTCCAAAGCCCAACAATTGACATTTAGGCCCATTATCTCTTTTAGCTAATTCTCATTTACTTCATCTTTTATCAAAGATAATGGTTACATGTTTAATATTATATAGTTATTTCTATTTATTCCTCATTTAAATATTCGGGGTGCTACAAAAATGGTCCTTTTTGGTCATGGCATTGAGTTTTCTATAATCGATGCACACTCTCAATCTCTTTGTGGGCCTAGTGGGCACATCTTCTCCTTGTTCATTTTTGACCACGGTGAGGCCCAATTTCTTAGGAACCACTTACGTGGGACTCACCCATTGACTATCCGAGATAGGATAAATAAGTTTCACATCGAGCCATTTGACAACCTCCTTCTTCACCACCTCCTTCATGTGCGGGTTCATCCTCCTTTGCATTTCTCGGCTAGGTTTGGCATCTTCCTCCATATAAATGTGATGCATACAAATGGATTGACCTATCCCCTTAAGATTGGCCACCGTCCAACCTATGGCACCCTTATAAGCCTTAAGGACTTCTAGCAGAAGGGTTTCTTAGGTAGGGGTAAGGTTGGAGGCTAATATAACAGGAAGTGTTTGATCGGGGCCTAAGAATGCATATTTGAGAGAGTTCGGAAGAGGCTTAAGCTCAAGTTTAGGAGGACTTTCAAGGGATGGAAGGGCTGGTTCTTCTTGCAAAGTCGGAAGAGGTTCAACCTTAGGCCAAATGGTACTATGATGAGGAGAATCTTGTAGAGCATTGGCCTCACTTATTTGATCCATGCCTGGACCATTCTCAAGAAATTCATCGTAAATGTCTATGAAATGACATTCCTCATAAAGGTCTAGATATTGGGAGGCTTTGAACACGTTGAGAGAGACTTTTTGACCTCCAAAGGAGATTTCCATGGTCCCTGTAGCACAATTGATGTTAGCTTTGGCAGTGGCAAGGAATGGCTGGCCTAAGATGATTGGAGTGTGACTTAGCTCCGAGGAGGAGGCCATGTCAAGAATGAGAAAATCTACGGGAAAGTAGCAATCATGGACCTTGACAATAACATCTTCTATCAAACCTCGTGGGGTCTTGACTGAGAGATCCGCTAGTTGGAGAATGATGGGAGTTGGCTTGAGTTCCCCTATGTCAAATTTCTCATGAACAGAGGTGAGTAAAAGGTTGACACTGGCTCCTAAATCGAGGAGGGCACAGTCCACTGTTACACCACTATATCACATGAGATGAGGGGAGCACCGAGATCGTTCAACTTTCTAGGGAGATTATTCATCAAGACTGCACTAACATCCGCGAAGAGCCAAATTTTCCTAGGGGCCCATTTGGGCCCTCTTCTTGGAGTGCAAAACTCTTTGAGGAATTTGGCATAGGCTGGAACATGTTTTATAGCATCTAGGAGTGAAATATTGATGTGAACTTGTGAAAAGAGCTCCATTAACTCCTCATTTTGGGTCGGCCTAGTCTTAGTGAGCTTGGATTCTAAGGCACTAGAGAAGGGAACTTTTGGGTTGATAGAAGTTTGGGTCTTCATGGGCTTTTCCTTTCCCTTTAGGATCTCCCCCCAACTTATCTTGAGTGCATTCCTCCTTATTCACATCTTCATCATTTTGATTCTCTTTCAAAGTATCTTGCAACACATTTCCATCCTTGTATGGGTCATCTAACACATTTCCACTTCTCAAGGTTGAAATAGATTTGACATTCTCAAATTGTGGATTTTTAGGTTGGGCTTGTGGGATGGCTTGAGGTAGGAGGCCTGGTTGTGGAGGGAAATCCGGGGGTTGGTTTCTAGGGTTGGCCACGGGTTGGCTTGGAAGTTGCCCCACTTCTCTTCTCATTGTAGCTTCCGCCAATTGTCCTATTTGACTTTTCAACTTAGAAATGGATTGTTGTTGATTCAAAAATATTTGCTGGAGTTGATTGAACTTATCTTCAAAATTGGATTGAGGTGGATGTTGGTAAGTGGGTTGGCCTTGATTGGATTGGAAATGTGAATAGCCCATAGGAAGAAATTGAGCTTGTGGACCTCTAGCAAATGAATTGAAGGTATTGGGTTGGGCTTGAATTTTACTTTACATGGGTTGCTTTTGGGCTTGATGAATAGAGGGATTGGTTACTTGAGCTTGTTGACCCTTCCAAGAGAAGTTAGGATGATCTCTCCAGCCCGAATTATAAGAATTGGAAAATGGATCGTAGTTGGACTTGGAGAACCCTTGAGTGGCTTGTACTTGCTCTTGTATGAATGGTGGTAATTGGGCCGCCGTTGGACATTCTGTGATGTGATGGGTCGGGCCTGCACATAGAGTGTATGCCTCTTGTGGAGTAAAGGATTGACCCGAGTATGAATGAGATGATGCTTGGAAAGAATGGTCTTTCATAGTCAAGAGTTGGTCTAACTTTTGGGTTAGACTCTCTACCTTATCTAATGAGTGATGAGGCTTATGTCTAATTTTGGCTCAAAATCTCCCCGAGCTTTGACCTCATATAATCCGGCCCGCTTGGAGGGCCCAATAGATCTCTCATAGGATGATAAAGAGGCATGATTGATATAATTCTCACTAAGCATTTCAAACAAATCATATGTCTCATCCTCACTTTTGCTCATGAATGCCCCTCCACATGAAGCATCTACCATTTGTCTAAATTGATCGAATAGGCCCTCATAAAAAGCTTGGACTACTTGCCATTTGGACAACCTATGATGAGGACACTTCCTAAGTAATTTCTTGAGTCTCTTCCATGCTTCATATATTTGCTCCCGCGGAGTTTGGGTAAAACCCGTGATTGCCATTCTCATGGTATTGGTGCGACCTATAGGGTAAATTTTTTTCAAAAATTCTTGTTGCATCTCAGCCCAAGCTCCAATTGGCTTTCCTATAGTGCCTAACCAATATTTAGCCTTATCCTTAAGAGAGAATGGGAAGAGGGTCAATCTAAGGGCATCATTCGAGAAATTTTAGAATTTTACTGTGAAACAAATTTCTAAAAATTCATCAATGTGCTTGTAGGGGTCCTCATTAATGTTTCCATAGAATGAGGGGAGCATTTGAATTGTGCTTGACTTGATCTCATATTGGATGGCTTGATTTTGAGGAATGTGAATGCAAGATGGAGGTTGATATTGGTTGGGAATGAAATAATCATTCATTTGCTTTGGAGGATCGGGAGTTTCGGCCATTAGATTTTGGTGGTGAGGTCCTTGATTTTCAGCAATTGGATCTTATTAGAGATTGTTTCTTGGATACACGACTCTCTCTATTTATTGAATGGGTCCTAGTAAGTTTGGATGTTGAGATCTTCTACTTTGTAAAAACTAGGACGAAGAGAGAGATGAAAGAGATTTTTTTTTGACGATGATTTTTATTTATTTTTTTTTGTTTTGACACAAACTAGGACGAAGAGAGAGAAGATGATGATTTTTTTAATTTTTTTATGCAAACACAGACAAGTTGTCACACAATTAACCTAAGACACCTATGTGCTCCTTAGACTTACAAGTTGGGTTTCACAAAGAGACTAGATACAACCTAAGTCCACTTTCTAATTTGTCAATTGTCCAAGTAAGAGGTGGAGTAGTGGGAGGCTCCCCTTGCTTTCGCAAGGTCCTAATTAAAAACCACTTGCCTACTTATGTCATTTGTCGTTGACCTCTAGTCTTAGACAGTAATATTCAAAACAAGATTGTAGACTCAAGCCACACCTAATCACAGTGTGATCCTAGGGCCAATGTCTATTGATTTTTATTAGGGTCTAGATGATGCAAAGACGAAGGAGATTGTGATTTGTGGGCCAAGGAAGGGTGATCAAATCCCCACCTTATGTGATTATGAGTTTTGCCCTTAATATGTTTTAGAAATGATATGCAAAAATAAGGGGTTCTATGTAAATATGCATGAGCATGTGATTAAGGAAAAGTTTAGAAAAACTTACCTTGCCCCGCACTCTTCAACAATGCAATTAACACAAATTAAACAACAAAGAAAAATAAATTCTATCCTAAATGATGTATAATCTAGAACATGAAAGTGTGGTTTCTACTCTTGGAATGGAGATTTTTATTGAGTTCAAGTGAAGAATTTTTTTTTGAACCTATCTAACCACAATATGCAAGAACATGAAGGAAATGACACAAAATGAGAGGAGTTTAAGATACTTACTTGAAGGACAATCTCTCATTTTTTTTGACTCAATTGAAAGACTAAGGAAAGGGAGGATAACTCACCTCTGAAAGTTTCTAATTTTTTTTTGCTCTTTTTTTTCTGATTTTCTGATTTTCAGACCTTCTGCGACAGTTCTCAGGTCTTCTGCGACAGTTCTTAGACCTTCTGCGACAATTAATTTCTCTGGAATTTTTGAAATCTGTTCTCTGTACCTACGCTTTAGGATTCCGCGACAGATTTTTCAGATATTTTTTTTAAGGATTTTCTAGTTTGATTTTTTTGTTTTCAATTCCTACAAAAAAATAAGAACAAATAAAATAGATTAGAACAAATATATACAAAAGAAAACTAAAATTTTCATCAAAACTCATAAGCCTCTCCAGCAACGATGCCAAAAATTGATGGAACCTAAATGTGCGTCGTTTAAACACAATGGCCGTCAATCTAAATTCTGAACTTGTAAAGAAATAAAACCGTAGTATCGTGGCGAGTCCGGGATGAATCCACGGAGAGGTTTAGATTTTTAAGATTTAAAACGTTGTATTTTGAAAGAAAATTATGGATTTTTTTTCTTTTGGAATTTAAAATTGCATAAAAGTAAATCTACCTAAAGAAATTGAGAGGGTTTAGATGGAGAATTATTGAGAGAGAGAAGAAGAAAATGCAAGAGACAATGAGAACAACACTAAACTAACTTTATTGCTCCAAAGATTAAATGTTTACAAGGCGACAAGTGAATGAAAAATTACAATCTCAAACGAACTCTAACTAAACTAAACATAAAGAGATAGAAATAGCCGTCAAGAACCGCCATCATCCTAGAGGTTCCACCGAGATTACCCTTACCCCCCAACTTAAATGACATCATCTCTGATTGCAGGGCATTTTCATAGGCTTCATTCCTCAACTCCTCATTTTGGGCATTTTCATAGGCTGCATTTTCATCGCTTTGTAAATCTTGACATTTTCATAGGCTTCATTCCTCAACTCCTCCAACTCATTTAATTGTAGGGCCCTATGAGACCCAGCTTGGGCCAAGTCAAAATTGAATTGCTTAATAGCCCAATAGGCCCTATGCTCAAGCTTAACGGGTAAGTGACAAGCTTTTCCAAAGATCAACCTATAGCGAGACATGCCAATTGGGGTTTTATATGTTGTCTGATAGGCCCAAAGAGCGTCATCCAATCTCTCAGACCAATCCTTCCAATCGGGCCTAACGGATTTTTGGAGGATTTTTTTGATTTCCCGGTTAGATATCTCCACTTGGCCACTTGTTTGGGGATGGTAGAGGGTGGCAATCTTGTGAGTTATCTCATATTTTTCGAGGAGGGCTCGGAATTGGGCATGAGTGAAATGAGAACCCCCATCACTGATGATGGCCCTAGGACACCCAAACCTTGAAAACATATTCTTTCGGACAAACTTCATGATAACTTTGTGATCATTGGTCCGGGTAGCAATGGCTTCAATCCACTTAGACACATAGTCGACCACCACAAGAATGTACTCATGTCCGAATGATGGTGGAAAGGGCCCCATAAAATTAATTCCCCAAACATCGAAAATCTTGACCACTAGAATGGGATTAAGTGGCATCATATCTCGTTTGCTCATGTTTCCCACGGCTTGACACCTAAGACAAGTTTTGCTAAATTCATAGGCGTCTTTGAAGAGAGTGGGCCATAAGAACCCACTTTGTAACACTTTGGCAGCCATTTTCTTTCCCGCGAAGTACCCCCCCACAAGCTAGACTGTGACAAAAGTTTAGGACACTTTGTTGCTCCTCCCCGGGGACACACCTTCTAATTATTTGATCTAGACCAACATGGAACAATTCGGGATCCTCCCAAAAATAGTGTTTGATTTTGGCAAAGAAGTGTTCCTTTTCATGTTTAGACCACCCATTAAGAATTTATCCCACAGCTAAATAGTTAACAATATCAGCAAACCATGGGAGTTGACGATGGGTGATGGACAAGAGGTGTTCATCTAGAAATGAAGCTTGCAAGAGAGCATTATCAGTTGTGAGAATCCGAGAAAGATGATCGGTAACTTTATTCTCAGAACCCTTTTTATCTCAAATCTCAAGATCAAATTCTTGGAGTAAGAGGATCCATCTAATGAGTCTAGGTTTGGCATTCTTCTTGGAGAACAAGTACTTGAGTGCCGAGTGATCAAAATATACAATGACGTTGGCGCCTAAAAGATATGACCAAAAGTTTTCAAGGGAAAAAGCGACAGCTAAAAACTCTTTTTCGGTGGTGGTGTAGTTAAGTTGAGCATCGGCAAGGGTGCGACTCACATAATAGATCACCACCAGACACTTGTCAATCCTTTGGCCTATAACTGCCCCTATAGCATAGTCGGAGGCATCACACATGATTTCAAAGGGTAGAGACCAATTAGGAGGTTGAAGAATGGGTGCTTTGGTCAAGGCCTCTCTAAGGGCATTGAAAGCCTCAAGGCATGCCTCATCTAAATGGAATGGAGTATCTTTGGCCAAGAGAAGAGTTAACGGGTGGGCAATCTTTGAAAAGTTACTTATGAATCGATGGTAAAAGCCGACATGGCCAAGGAATGAACGGATTTGTCTCATAGAGGTTGGAGGAGGAAGATTAGAAATGAGGTCAATCTTGGCCTTATCCACCTCTATACCCCGTTCGGACACAATATGGCCTAAAACTATGCCCTCTTGAACCATGAAGTGGGTCTTCTCCCAACTAAGAACAAGGTTAGTTTCAATACATCTTGCAAGCACTTTCTTCAAATTTTTCAAGTAGTTTTCAAATGACTCCCCAAACACGGAAAAATCATCCATGAAGATTTCCAAGAACTCTCCCACCATATCGGAGAAAATGGCCACATGCACCTTTGAAAAGTGGCTGGTATGTTACAAAGACCAAAAGGCATCCTCCTAAAGGCAAATGTGCCATATGGGCATGTGAAGGTGGTCTTCTCTGATCTTCCGGATAAATGACCACTTGATTGTACTCGGAGTATCCATCTAGGAAATAAAAATATCTTTGGCCTGCTAATTTCTCTAGAATTTGGTCAATAAAGGGGAGTGGAAAATGGTCCTTTTTGGTCATGGAATTGAGTTTTCTATAATCGATGCACACTCTCCATCCCGTTGAAGGCCTAGTGGGCACATCTTCTCCTTGTTCATTTTTGACCACGGTGAGGCCCGATTTCTTAGGAACCACTTGCGTGGGACTCGCCCATTGACTATCAGAGATAGGATAAATAATTCCCGCATCGAGCCATTTGACAACCTCCTTCTTCACCACCTCCTTCATGTGCGGGTTCATCCTCCTTTGCATTTCCCGGCTAGGTTTGACATCTTCCTCCATGTAAATGTGATGCATGCAAATGGATGGACTAATCCCCTTAAGATCGTCCACCGACCAACCTATGGCACCCTTATAAGTCCTAAGGACTTCTAGCAGAAGGGTTTCTTGGGTAGGGGTAAGGTTGGAGGCTAATATAATAGGAAGAGTTTGATCAGGGCCTAGGAATGCATATTTGAAAGAGTCCGGAAGAGGCTTAAGCTCAAGTTTAGGAGGACTTTTAAGGGATGGAGTGGCTGGTTCTTCTTGCAAAGCCAGAAGGGGTTCAACCTTAGGCCAAATGGTACTATGATGAGGAGAATCTTGTAGAGCATTGGCCTCACTTATTTGATCCATGCTTGGACCATTCTCAAGAAATTCATCGTAGATGTCTATGAAATGACATTCCTCATCAAAGTCTAGATATTGGGAGGCTTTGAACATGTTGAGAGAGACTTTTTCACCTCCAAAGGAGATTTCCATGGTCGTCGTAGCACAATTGATGTTAGCTTTGGCAGTGGCAAGGAATGGCCAGCCTAAGATGATTGGAGTGTGACTTAGCTCCGAGGAGGAGGCCATGTCAAGAATGTGGTGTGTGTGTGCGTATGCAGAGAGGGCCAGAGGCCTGGCAGTGCTATGCAGATGGGTGGTTTAGGAAGAAAGAGAGTGATAGGGTAGAAGTGGGAGCTACGGTGCAAGTGTGTGGGGAAGGGAGATGAGAAGAGCAAGAGAGGGGGTAATGCGTCGGTGTAGTGCGTGAAGAGTGTGAGTGGCGAGATCGAAAAAGAGAGGGTTTGAGGGGGAAGAGTGTAGGGGAGTGGAGAACTATGCGTGAGTGTGTGAGTAGAAGAGGGAGAGGAAGTGCAAAAGCTGGCCGGCGGGTGGTGTGTGACAGTGTGTGCTAAGCAGGAGAGCAGGAGGGGAGGGGAGGAAGGCTGAGAAGAGAAGAGTGGCGAGAGGGAGAGATTGGTGGGAAGGGAAGCCACGTATGGGAGAGAGGGTGAGAACGGTGGGTGCTGAGAGAGGGGGAGGTTGAGAGATGGAGGGTTGCAATGGAGAGAGAGGGAGAAGGGATCGACGCCGATGTGTGTGGGTGGTGGAGAGGGAGAGAGGGCGATGGGAGGGTGAGTTTGTGTGTGAAAGAGAGGGTGAGAGAGATGGGAAGGGACGTGTGGAGTGTGACTTGCGGTGTCCCTATTCCAAATAGGGGCACCGTAAGTGTGTGGAATTGAGAGAGAGAGGGAGGCAGAGAGTGAGAATAAGTTGGAGAGAGCTTGAAGGAGAGAGGAAGATGAGAAGGTGGGTTCGGGGGGAGAAGAAGTGCATGGAAAAAATTGCCCAAAGGGAGAGGGGCGCGGAGGTTTTATAGGGGCCAAGGATGGAGCTGTGTACGCCTGGCTGCCATGTCTGCCATTGCCAGATTCCCATGCACTGGCTTGCTCTGCCATTGAAGCTCTTGAAACCTATTGCGCCGCTGCAAATGGATCTTGCCAGCCATCTGCATGGATCTCCTGCTGCCATCACCGGCTACGAGAGATCTACCAGGCACCTGTGTGCCTGCCCATGCAATCTTCTGCTACTCCCTAGGTGATCTTACTACCATCCTGCGATCCTTTTGGCTCGCCAAATGTTGCTACTAGGCTCGCCAGATGCTGCTCTGTTGTTCACCAATTACCCAAACGATCATCAGCTCTACTATCGGATCTCACCGGCTCTGCTTGCCATGCATGCTGGTGGGCTGCCGTGTTAATCTGCTACATGAGGGGCCAGGTTGTTGCCATCCAGACTTGGCCCACTGTAACGCCTGAGAATTTTCTAGGAATTTTTTGGGATTTGATATAATTATTAAGCATTTAAATAGACTTAATGGGCTATTTAATAAATATAGGTCTATTTATTTGGAGAGGGGGAAAATCCACCGCCCAAGAGCACGGCCCAATTAGGTCCAATTTGACCAAACCAGGCCCAGCTCCCCAATGTGACAGTCCCATTTTAGACCAACTTACTTTAAGACCAAAACTCACTCGGACCAGTACTTCGTAAGCGACCCCCGGGTCCAGAAGTCCGAGCGACAGATCAGTCGAGAAGTCCCCTACGGGGACCCAGCGCAACCTATCCGAGCTACGCACCCATCATTCGGGAGAAAACTCCGAGCAACCGTCCGAAGCTCGGGCCGACTATCGGAAGCTTATCCAAGCGTCTGTTACGCATCCTTCAGGAGCGAGGAACCCCAAGGGATAAGGGAGAGCAAGAGTCCTCGTGCCATAAAGAGCCCACAACGATGACGTAACCCCTCTGAATCCCTTCCACTCCAAGGGCTTCTACATTAAACATACCGCTATATAAACCCCAGGGAGACTCTCCGAGGAGGTAAGCAACGATCCTGAATGAGAACCACCACATCTCTTGGTGAAGAACAATCTCGCGCCCTCTTCTTCTCCTACCTTCGCACCCGTGCTCTATCATATTCGCTGACTTAAGCATCGGAGGGTTTTCCCTAGGGTTTCATCCCTGGGCAGCCCTGATCTGTTTCCAGCCATGCAGTTCATATATGCATGGTGGCTGTGATCAAGGATTCTTCTAGGATCTCACGACTTAGGATCGGCACGAGATTACGCCTCTTCATTATTTATTATTTAAAGGCCCAGATATTATGTTAGGTTTAAATCCACGGAAATAGACCCACAAGACCCAAATCCAAGTCTTTTAGGCCCAAGCCCAATTATAGAAACGTAATTAGAACTAAAAAGGGGATAAATAGCACAAATAGAGGATAAATTCAAAAATCCAAAATTTTTGAGAAAATGGCCGAATGGCGGTGTATCGCGCGACCGCCAATCCATCTTAGCGGTCCCTCCATGACCGCTAAAGCCCTTCTGATTCCGTGAATGGAAGAAACGTGAAAAGCTTAGATTTTTGGCAACCAAATCGCCTTGGATCGAAGCTATCTGGCATGAGAGACTCTCTAGAATACTCTAGGGATCATTTCTACCCCTAATTAGGACTCTAAGTTCGATCTAATCCCCTAAACCCTAGGTAAACCCTATAAATGAAACCTAACTTCGACTCATGTGAACCCAAATGTTGGCTCGCGTATTTCGATGGTAAGGAGACATCTTCTGAGGTTAGTTCTTTAGAATAATTTGTTCACCTTAGTTTTATCTAACTCCCCTCTAATTTTTGAGCTAGAAGACCCAGCCGTTGAAAAATTAGGGTGTCTATAAGTCGTTGGTTTGCTACAGGTTGCACAGGAACCAGTACGCCGGTCCAATGAATATCAGAAAATTAAAAGCCCTAATCGAGGTATTTAGAAGTTGGTCCTTTAGAACTTTTTATTTCCCTTTGTATCTTTTACCTACCCTCCAAATTTCATGATTTTAGGTCAAGATAATCAGAAGATAGAGGGGCGGGAAGTTGCGAGTTTGGCACAGGACGTGCAGGAACCTGAGCGATCTTCCAGTTAGAAATTCGAATTCTAAAGCTTGTCACAGAGGTAGGTTATCTCATGGATGGCTAGAATAATATGTCAAGAGTAAAATCCCTCTGTTACCTCATGATTTTATGCACTGTACTTGGAGTATTTGACGTTTTATTTCAACTATGCATCTAGGTTATCACAGCATGCATGAATCCCACCCTTTAATGAGAAATTGATAATTTTTGCTTAATTCATGTGAACCATGCATCTCCATGCGTTTCTTATGCTCTATCATGTTTTATCCTTCTCTTTAGCATGATTTCCATTTGTCTATCACTAACAATAAGGCTTATATAACCTATTTTACTTCTGTCTGTCACAGACGATAGACGGCCTATATTAGACCGCCATATGTATTTAGCGGCCCTGCGATAGACCACTAAGCGCCTGTATGCGGTCCTCCCCTGATTGCTATTGCTTTCTGTTCTCTACAACCGGTTAACTCTAAATGGATTGCAGATTGACCCTATTAACTATATGTTAAGCCTAGGTAAATATGTTTTATTCCTAGTTTTGATTTCATATTCGCAATATTGGTTATATTGTGCATTATCCTTGATAGGTTACATGTCTTAGATGGTTAAAACACCTATTTTAAATTATGTTAATTTCATTCCAAAAATCAAATACTCTTGTATTAAAGCTAAAGTTCATGTGCGTACGAGACTTGTGTCATTGATGATATTTGATCGCTGTTTATCTCGATTCACTCTCATTTATAGTCTTTTCTTAAGTACATGGTGCGCACCCTGGTGCGTTGCCATTAGATACACTTTTGCACTTATAAGCACACCTCTTGGACTTGTGATCCTCTCCGTTTGATATTCCTTCCACCGGACTAGGTGATCTTATTTCAAGGCCTCCGTAAGTCTCCGCGAGCCTAGGATTCCCACTAGGACGTCGAGCTGGTTGTACCCTCAAAACCCAATTATCTAGAAAGTACTTTACTGGAGTTTCCTGTGTTTTGGTCACTAGCGGCCCTATGGAAACCGCAATTGTCTAGTAGCGGCCCTTTCCTTGACTGCCAATGACACCTAGCGGCCCTGCCATGACTGCATACTTCCAGTTCATTCTCTACGTCGACTCTGTCAATAAACGGTCCTGTACTGACCGCTAATGTATATAAAAAGTCCACTAAACTTCCGCTATTTCCAATAAATGGTCCAGTCATGACCGCAATGGCCTCAAGTGTTCTTAACCCAAGGTTTGACCTAAGGGTTGATTTTCCTAAGTTCCTAGATGGTCTATTGATTATCTAGAACCTAACACTTTGTTCCAAAGCTATCTAATAAATTATGGAAGTTAAAGAATATGCCGTTATGCTGTCGGATTCTTTTCGTAGCACGACCTTGTTTTGAGTCATCTTTGGAATTCTTATGATCTCTTATTATGTGTTCTCTACCTTGGTTACATTCTCATGGAAACTATTATTGAAATGAATATTATTTGCCGAAACGATATTATTTCTCATGGAAGTAGCTTGATCTGTAACTTGAAGATGCAAGAGCGGGCATGGACAGTGTCCAAGGGCTCCACACTAGCCACCTTGATAGATAGCCGGAAACATGTTGAAAACCATGTGGTATGATGAGTACTGACGTCGCATTGCGTCGGGAATACTTTTTTATAGACGGGTGAAAACCATGAGGCAAACTTGTGATAAATTACATGCTTGCTAGTACATTCTTGTTCATGACTTTCTAATGCATGGCCTTTATGGTTATGAAGTACATTCTTGTTAATAAAAGGCCACTTTACCTTATAAATCTTGCTTGATCATGCTCTATTGTCTATCCATATTCTTCATATCTCTATAATTCCTATCTTGTTACTTGGATTTTATTCGAGTGTTTTATCACAATTTCTTTTACCTTATTCACTGGAGCGAAAATGTAATTACTTTAAGCATGCCTCCATGTTGGTGCGTAGATATCTACTGGGAAAGTGTGCTCATTACCCTACTTTTTCAATCTTTTCAGGAAGTTCAAGTGAGTCAGATTCAGAGTATTCTAGCAATGGGTCCGAGAGTGATGACTGATGGTCGAGAGAAGACTTAGAATGTCAAGTGTATTTAAGTAGTCTAGAATCATGATGTAATTTTTACTTTATTGAATCATACTATTTAATTTTCATTTTTTCTTGAGGCTAGTAGATCAAGAGTCAACCTTATGTAATTGTGAATCATTATTATCAATAAAAGTTAGAATTTTGGTCAAATATTATGTACTCCATCTTTATGTGGATGTTTATTACACTCTTATTATATTGCTAGCTTGAGGCATATTGTCGGCTGCTCACGTTCCCCGATATTACTTCCGTTGTACATATGTCTTGGGGCGTGACAGTTAAGTTGGTATCAGAGCCTAGGCTTAAGTATGTCCTAGGAAAATATCATGTCATAGGCTAAGTCCAAGAATTAAGGACCCACACCTATGAACTAGGGGAAGAAATTCTCAACCATGTGAGAATGGGTAGAGCCGGATGAGATAGTTAAATTAGAATTTTTCTAAGTTAATCCTATTAATTCCATAGGAATTAACTAATTGATTATCCTCGCAGGTACCTTATTTTTCATGAGGGCACACCGTGTTGACTGGGACGGGATGCAACAGACTGTTGCAGGACTTACCCAGGCACTACAGAATATGGCCCAAGATGGCGCAATGGTTGATGCTAACGATTTACCTAACTCATCTTTTTCGAAGCACCCCCCTCCCTGTCGGCCATGGCCGGAGTGGCGGGGGTTCTAGCTTCCTTCAAGGAGCTGCCAGAGGTAGATTCTTCATCCTCACAAGCTGTTCCTCGCCGGACAGGCGCTGATGGAATCTAAGCTGTGGCCAAGGATTGCCATTCCGGTTAAGGAACCAGCCTTCACTGATCGGGGAGAACCGGCGGTGTTTTTCACCAAGGCGGAGGTTCAGGCGTCAATTCATTTCCTATCCTTATCCATTATGGCCAAATGTGCATATGGCCGGACTTCTTTTTCAGATATTAAAAGTTGTCTAATGCAGCGGTTGAAGCTTTCTTTAGATTTTGTTATTAGCAAGCTGAATCCGAGACATCTTCTGTTGCGCTTTGAATGTGAATCGGACTTTATGAATCTCTTGATCCAGAAAAATATATACATTAGGGGTTTTTTGTTTCGATTCTTCCGTTGGACATCTGGCTTTAACTTCGATACTGATCCACCGACGGTGCCAATATGGATTGGCTTCCCAGCTTTGCCGGCTAATCTGTACCATGAAAGCTGTCTCCGGTCGATAGCTAGAAATTTTGGAGCTGTTCTGCGTATACATGAAAGAACCTTGGCATTAATAGACACATCGGAGGCCTTGGTTTGTGTTGAGATGGATTTATCAGCTCCACGCAGAGAGCGGCTATGGATAGACCTGGATGGGACTGGCTATTGGCAACGGGTTAGTTATAACCGCGTCCCTATGCTCTGCTCTTTTTGTCATAAGCTTGGACACTCAGTGGATGGATGCAAGAAGAAACAGGGTAGGATGGCCTGGGCTTAATTGGTTCAAGGACCAGATCCTAAGAAATTCAGGCAGGTCTTCCGGCCTAGGCTGGTTGGTCCAACAACTGCTCGACAAAATGTGGTATTGGACAATAAGTTTGAGCTATTGGAGCAGGTTGTAGAACCATTGGAGGTGCAACAAGCTGACTGTTCAACTAATAGCAATCTACAGGAAGTGGAGGGTAAGGAGGGGGAGTCTACTGCCCTGGACATACATCAATTGAACCTTATGAATAAACTTCCCTGTGTCCCTAAGCCTGATCTTGGGGACTCTGGTGGACGGCAATGCACTACTCAACAAATTGTAGAAGATCTAAAGTTGCCAGTCAGGAAAGAAAATAGCAAACCTCTGGTATTAAGTGATATTGATGATAGAGATGGTGGTTGCTGCGAGTTATTTGATACTCCTGAGGAGGTGGCAGTGCCTGAGAAGGAGTCTTCTGCTGTGGCTGAAATTATCACTGGTGTGGATGTCTCATACAATGTGCAAATGAAAGAGCTCCTAAAGGCTAGTAAGCAGGTTGCAGATAAAGCTAATCTTGATAACGAGCTAATGCAGTCACATGTTCATGTGAAGGGTGGTGAAGCTATCAGTAGGCAACAAAAAAGAGGGATAATCACTAGATCTAAAGCTAGATCAATGGAAGATATATCTTGGGAGCCTCAATGATTTTAGCAACACTTATTTGGAATATCCATGGAGTGGGGAACCCTGGTTCCCGAAGAAGTTTAAAAGATTTAGTGTAGTCTAATAAGGTCAATTTAGTGGCCATCAGTTAACCTATGTTGAATTTAATTAAAGCTCCTCCCCTGGGAAGGTACCTAAAGCTGGGAGGTTTTCCAGGTAATAGCTCTTTAGATCCAAAAATTTGGGTTTTCTGGCATGACAGTTACAATTTGGAGGTTATTGCCTCCTCCTCTCAATATACAACTCTTGGTTTAAAGGTGGATAATTCTTTTCGTACATATTATTCTTTTGTACATGCTTCATGTGATCCCTACCAAAGACAATCCTTATACAATGACCTTGTCATTTTTGCTGCTTCTGTTTCAATCCCCTGGTTGATAGGGGGGATTTTAACTGTGTTCTTCGTCCATCAGAAAAGGTGGGAGGTGGCATGCCGGCTCTTTCAGGTATGTCTGATTTTAATAATTGCTTATGTTCAGCTGGCTTGATTGATGTTGGCTTCATAGGGACTGCTATGACTTGGACAAACAATAGAGTTGGTTCTACTAACATTCGGGCAAGGCTAGACCGAGTATTAGTGAACAGCCTTTGCCATTCAACTAATCCTCAGCTGACAGTAAACACCTTCCAAGAGGTCCCTCGGACCATGCTCCTTTGCTTCTTCTTATGGACAGCATGACAACAAGTCCTGGTCAGTTTATCTTCCAAAAGATGTGGTGTACACATGCTTCATTTAAACAGCTAGTAACTGATGCCTGGCTGCAAGCTCAAATTAATCACCCTAATCCTCTGGTTAGGCTCTCTGTCAAGTTGAAGACAGTCAAGGAATCATTATGTAAATGGAATAAAGAAACCTTTGGGGATATAAGTTCTAATATAAGTCTTGCAAAAGCTGATGTAGAATTCAAGCAAAGCCTTTATGATTCAGACCCCTCCTATGAGAATAAAGAAAGGCTTAATGCTGCCAATGCTTATCTTCGTCAAGATCAATTCAGAGAAGAAATTTTTTGGAACCAAAAATCCTGGGTTGATTGGATTGAGTGTGGGGATAGAAATACCTCCTTCTACCATGCGGTTGCACAATGTAACAGAAGGAGGAATATAATCAGAAGACTCAAAGTTGGGGAATCTGAAGATTGGTGTTCAGATCAAGAAATTCTGAGGCTTCAAGCTGAGAATTATTTCAAGAATCTATTCTCTTCTGAGGACCATCTCTTGGACCCTGAAATGTTGGAATGCATTCCACATGTTATCACTAAGTCTCAGAACTTGGCCTTGTGCACAGCCCCAGATCCTTCAGAGGTCTGCAGAGCTGTTTGGTCCCTAAAAGGGTCCAGTTCCCCTGGTCCGGATGGATTTTCTGGAGAGTTCTTTACAATAGTCTGGGACATTATTGGGCAGGATGTCATTGCAGCTGTATGTGCTTTTTTCAAAGGTTTCCCACTTCCTAGGGGAATATCTTCTTCCCTTCTCACTCTTATTCCCAAGGTTCAAGAACCCAGATCCTTCAATGACTTCCGGCCTATTAGTCTATGTAATTTTACATACAAAGTCATATCCTAGATAATTTCTGAAAGATTGACTCCTCTCTTGCCTAACATAATCTCAGTGGAGCAGGGGGCCTTTGTGAAAGGGCGGTTTATTTTGGACAATGTGTCTTTGGCCAGGCAGCTCATGATGGATATAAACAGGAAAGTCAGAGGTCACAACATGATTGTCAAGCTGGATATGGCAAAAGCATATGATAGGATGTAGTGGGACTTCATCTTAGCAGTCAGGAGAAAGTTTGGGTTTAATACCAAGTTCACCTCTTTAATTGGCATGCTCCTATATAATTGCTGGTTTTATGTAAATTTTAATGGAGTTGTTTCAGGTTTTTTTAAGTCTAGCAGAGGTATAAGGCAAGGGGACCCTATAGCACCATATCTTTTCATAATGGCATCATAGGCTCTAAGTAGAGGTCTGTCTATCCTATTCCAATCTGGGGGACTAAAGGGCTATATAGGGCCCATAAGGGCAATGCGGATGTCTCACCTTCTCTATGCAGATGACACGCTGGTTTTTTTGAATGCTAGCAGAAGGAATACTATGGCCTTTCAACATTTCATCAGTAAGTATGAAAACTATTCGGGGTAGAAAGTTAATGCAGCTAAGAGTTGCTTTATCCTTTCAGCTAAAGCCCCTCTATCCTTAAGACAAGCTATTCGTACATTAACTGGATACAAGTATCAGGCTGCTGGAATTAACTATCTTGGAATTCCTATTAAAAAGGGCAGATACCTATGTTTAGATTTCAAATTTTTGATTGAAAGGATTCAGATCAAGTTAGAAGGCTGGCAGTCTAAATTGCTTTCACAAGCTGGCAGAGCTGTTTTAATAGACTCTGTGCTAAAAGGTATGCCAGTTTACCTTGCATCAGCCTGCTTCATACCGAAGAAGATTATCAGCTTTATTGATAGTCAATGTGCTACTTTCTTTTGGCAAGGGGATAGCGGTACTAACCGCAGGCACTGGGCTGCTTGGTCTGATATTCAGAAGCCTCGAGTAGAGGGTGGCCTGGGAATCAGGGATCTGCAATGGGTCCAGATTGCTTTTGCAGTCAAGATGTTATGGAACATTATTCAGGGGTCATCACTTTGGTCATTATATGCTAGACAAAGATTTATCAAATCCCATATTGTAAACTGTACTAAACCTTTCCCAGTAGGTATGCCCCAAGCTGTGTTCAGGCAGGCTAGAGATATTCTAATAGAAAATAGCAGGTGGTTTGCAGGATCTGAATATACAATTGATTTTCTAAGAGACAATTGGACTGGAAATGGCCCTGCTGTAGGCGCTGATCAGGCCAGTGATAGGGACAGTGGGAATTCCATCCCAAATGCTTCTGTTAGAGAAGTGCTCAGGGATAATCAACATGAGGCATGCGGTTTCATCAGAAATAACTTCCATATTCCTAATATCTATCTCAGTAATGAGGCAGATATCTGTGTTTGGACTAGTACTACAAAAGGTAACTTCTCTATTAAATCAACTTGCAATATGATTCAAACTAAAGGGATGCTAAGGCCAGTTTGGGCAAAACTGTGGCACTCAGCCATTATTCCAAGAGCTGCTCTCTTTACCTGGAAGTTAATTCGTCGGGCAATTCCAGTGGATAGCAGGGTAATCGACTGTGGTATCCAGATGGCTTCAAGATGCAACTGTTGCTCCTCCCCTAACTATGAAGACCTATATCATGTTTTCATTTATGGAGAGTTAGCTTCTGAACTATGGGGATGGATACACCCCCTAGTGAGTAATAAAGTCTGGCTTGGTGATCAAATCACTATTCGATGTTGGAATCTATTATTTGCTACCAGGATGCAATCTTCCTTCAGTTTTATTTGGATGTACTTAGTTCTTTTGATGCTTTGGGAAATATGGAAGCAAAGATGTGCTTCGAAATATGAAGGGGTCCCCCCCAACATTACATCTATTAAAAGAAAGATTCTCTCCTCAGTTACTCTAGCGCTGGATAAGCTAAGTTTTCACAGGCCTTTATCTCCTACTCAATCCAGCTGCTTAGCTTCATTTGGCCTGTTTCCCCGAGTACAAGTAAAATAGCCTATCTTGGTACTCTGCAACTTGGCCAATCATGGGTATACATTGCATGTTGATGGGGCATCGAAAGGAAATCCTGGCAGGTGTGGAGGAGGCGGCTGTATAAGGGATACATTTGGTGACCTAGTTATAGGCTTTGCCATTAACTATGGATTTGGTAACAGCTTGCTGGCAGAAACTAGGGCATTGCATGATGGGCTGGCAATTGCGAAGCATGAAGGAGTCAAACTGTTGGAAATTTTTTTAGACTGTGCTCTTCTTGTGGAGGCATGTCGGAGTGGTATAGCTCCCAATTGGGTAATTCACCCATGGTGGAGGGAAACCTTAGCTCTTCTCCAAGATAGTGGTAGTGAGATTTACCACACATTTAGGGAGGGGAATCAGGTAGCTGATTCTTTGGCTTCATTTGCATGTAGTATCAATGCTAATAAAGTCTATACCAAAGTAAGGGACCTCCCACGGCTGGCTAAGGGCGCTTATAGAATGGAAAAGGCAGGGCTGCCTTCTTTTCATTTTCATTAGACTTTTCTGATTGACACCACAATATTAGTTCTTTTATCCCCCTTGATTTCTTTGGGCTCACATTATAAGCCCGATGTATTCTCAGGGGAATGCCCCGAAGATTATGTAAACTGCTCTCTTAATCAATAAAAATTCAGGGCCACAGGTTTAGCCTGGGGGAGTGGGAACACTTTTCCTCTCTGAGGGAGGGTGCACTCGACCAGTGCCTATCCTGTCTGGTCAGTTTTTGGCTAAAAAAATGATTTACATTGGAATTTCTGAAGCTTAAATCCTCTACGATTTTCTGGCTCTTCTAATCCGAATGAAGTAGAGAACTGGATAGATGAGATGGAAAGAATCTTCAATGTTATGCAGTGTGCAGATCAAGAGAAGGTCCGTCTCGCCACTTTTCAACTTAATAAGGATGCGCGTACTTGGTGGAAGACCACCTCAGCACAACCCCAAAATGCCCAGCCTACATGGAATGAGTTTCTTACACTCTTCTGAGCGAAGTACTTCTCCGAGCACGTCAAGGAGCGAAAGGCTGCAGAATTCGCTTCTCTATGCCAAGATATGATGTCAGTGGCAGAATATAAACTCCAATTCTCCCGTTTGGTCCCTTATGCTGAACATCTGGTGAGTACGGATATCTTAAAGGCCAACTGATTTCTAGATGGATTAAGGCTCGTCTTCATTCAACAACTTGGCTCACAAAATATTTGAACCTACACGGAGATGGTCCAGTGAGCACATTTATATGAAAGGACCTTAGAGAAGGTCGAGAAACTTAAGGGCAAGGGAGAATAATCTAGCCGAAGGATGGATCGACGTGGAAAGAAGGAGAAGTTCAGCATCACAGAACCTTACAAATCTCGTGATAATAATAAGAGATCCCAGAACGGGAGTGGTAGTGGTTACCATAAGAATAAGAAGGCGAAGGAGGAAGATAGGCAAGTCATGGCGGCTTGCACGTTCTGTGAGAAATTCGGCCATGCGGCCGAGGAATGCTGGAAGCGTCTCGGCGCTTGCTTAAGATGTGGTAGTCGGGAGCATTGCATGCCAGATTATCCCCTCATGAAGGAACAACCCTCCATGAATGACGGCGGACGAAGGCGGTAGGCTCGTCTCAATGTTGTTGTGGACAATGAAGTTACCAAAAAAGGGGAAATGATGGAAGGTACCGTCCAAATTCACTCGCATCTTGTATTTGTGTTATTTGATACTGGTGCTTCTCATTCCTTTATTTATAGCTCTTTTGCTAAAACCTTGCCAATTTCACCTATCCCATTACCTTCAATTTTAACTATAAGTACACCCTTAGGTTTGGGAACGGAACTTAAAACTTATCTTCCTGATAGTGAAGTTATCATGGAAGGTCACAATCTTCCTACAAATCTCGTCTGCCTTGACATGGAGGGCTACGATGCCATATTAGGAGTAGATTGGCTTTATGACCATTATACCGACATTAAATGTCACAATAGGTGGATTTTTTTTCATAAACTAGATTTTCCAAAGTTCTCTTTCCTTGGCAATAAGTATAGGAAGCACCCTACTCTTATTTCTTCTCTTCAGCTAGAAAACTCATCTCACAAGGGTGTGAATCTTTTCTTACTTCCGTTATCATTACTGAGTCCAAGGAAATATTTATAAAAGAAATCCCCATTGTAAAAGAATTTCCGGATGTCTTTCCTTCGGACTTACCTGGTATACCACCTGAGAGGGAGGTTAATTTTTCCATTGAACTCACACCTGGAGCAACACCTATCTCAAAGGCCCCTTACAGGATGTCCCCCACGGAGCTCAAGGAATTGAAAAGGCAACTTCAAGAGTTGCTAGAGAAAGGCTTTATTCAACCTAGCACATCCCCTTGGGGTGCGCCGGTTCTATTTGTCAGGAAGAAGGATGGATCTCTCAAGCTGTGTATCGACTACCGACAGTTGAATCAACTTGCCATCAAGAACAAATACCCACTGCCATGTATTGATGAGCTGTTGACCAGATCTCCGGTGCAGAGTATTTCTCCAAGATTGACCTCAGGTCTGGCTATCATCAGCTGAAGATTAAGGAAGAGGATATTCACAAGATGGCTTTCCGTAGTAGATACGGACATTATGAGTTTGTGGTTATGCCGTTCGGGTTAACCAATTCCCCTGCAGCGTTTATGCAACTCATGAACAACGTCTTCGAGCTATATCTTAACCGCTTTGTGGTCGTATTTATTGATGACATCCTTATCTATTCCAAGACAAAAGAAGAACATGAGGAACATCTGAGAACTGCCTTACAAACATTAAGGGAACACCAACTATATGCCAAGATAAATAAATGTGAGTTCTGGCTAAAGGAGGTTTCTTTCCTTGGCCATGTTATTTTCAAAGAAGGAATTGTCATGGATCCTTCTAAAGTAGAAGCTGTCAAAAACTGGAGCCGACCGACGACTATATCTGAAATTAGAAGTTTCCTTGGTCTGGCTGGTTATTATCGGTGATTCATCAAGGATTTTTCCAAAATCACAGTTCCTCTCACAAGACTCACTAGAAAGGAAAATCTATTTGTATCGACCACAGAGTGCGAGGAGAGTTTCTTGACTCTCAAGGAACATCTCACCACTGCCCCTATTCTGGCACTGCCTATCGAAGGCGGTAGATTTGAAGTATACACGGATGCATCAGGCGTTGGCCTCGGGTGCGTTCTTATGCACAATGATAAAGTGATTTGCTATGCCCCAAGACAATTGAAGCGGCACGAGAAAAATTATCTAGTTCATGATCTGGAACTAGCTACCATTATATTTACTCTAAAGATCTAGTGCCACTATCTTTATGGAGAAACGTTCACAGTATATTCAGACCACAAATATCTGAAATATCTCGTTTCTTAGAAGGAGCTAACCATGAGACAAAGGCGATGACTGGAATATCTGAAAGATTTTGACTTTGCCATCCAATATCATCCAGGCAAGGCGAATGTTGTAGCCGACGCGCTCAACAGGAAACCAATGGGAATGTTATCAAGCCTCATGAAAGGTATGACTAATCTCATTGTTGAATTTGTCCAATTAAATCTAGAGATAAATGGGGAGAAAGAAGAATGATTTATTGCCAATATTCGGTCACAACCTACATTAATAGAAGGCCTGGTCAAGTAACAAGAAAACGACCCTACACTAATGGAAATCAAGGATGATATAGATCAATGGTCAGAATTCTCTATTGCAACTGACAGAAGATTGCTATTTTGATCTCATGCCCCGACGCGAAAAATCGGAACGTAGCAGTTTATATCAATCATGTCAATCAGAGCATACATTGCCACAAGAGACTAACCATCAAGCTAATAATAAAGAAACAATTAACCCAACTTTATTGATTATAATAATAAGAGAAAGTATTCAATTACACCCGACTCCTTGTGGACTTCTATCTCATTAATGGAAAATACATCAACTCTAGATAACAACTAATTCAAACTTGACTTGAACATAAACTCTAAATGGCTCGCTCCTGGAATCACTCGTTCCCATCCCCATCAGAACGCCCGTCCTCATCCGAGCTACCTGAAAAGGATTGGAAAGTAGGGGTGAGCAAAACTCAGTAGGATTTTATATCTCTATCATCAGGCATAATTAAAGTGATTAACCATTTATGAATAACGTTGTAACAAAAGCGATGATAAATAAATGACAAGAGATAGATAGGGAAAAGAACATGAGCTTTCAAGTAAAGAGTAAACACAAGTATAACAAGAACTTTTCATATCATGAAATGATAAATGGAATTGGCCATATCAAGCACGTATTTCAAGTAATTGAGTAAAAGTGGAAATGTCATAGACCAATCATGCTAGTCATGCACTTCGGTGCAATGCCACACCTTGTCATTACAAACTCTCCGGGGCACAAGTACTTTCGGGCGCTCCTCCCAGGACCAGACCGGGCCCTTTATGATGTGTTGGCATTGAAGGTTTGGATCAATGATCCTAGTCTAGACATTCATCACATTAATGGCCAAGAGTTCCAAGGTTAAGCTCACGAACTTACTTCTAAGATCAAGAGAAATTCAAACAAAATTGGAATGAGATCAAGTAGAAAGACTATGAGTCTTTAGGTAACAAGGATGTAAACAAGGATTGCACATAATCTCATAGTTCAAGGCCAACCTTGATAACTGCTTCATGATGATAAAACAAGAAAAACCTTATTACTATCTTATCTGTGACGGTCTATAACAGGGCCGTTACAGGAACGTGACGGTCGTACATAGGGCCGTTACGTTGCTGTGACGGTCCAATCTTGGGCCGTTATAGGACACAGACCAGTTTAATTTGAGCTGGTCCAAAAACACGATTCAAACCACGTTCATGGGTTCAGGTCTTTAGGGTACAACCTGCCCGGCGTCCTGGTGGGAATCCCAAGCTCACGGGGTCTTACGGAGGTCTCATAATAGTGGTCATAGTCCGACGGAAAGAATATCCGACGGAGAGTCCCATCTATTACAAGAATTGAGGCTAATAAATACGGAAACCAAAGCGGTGCGGTCAGTTAATCCCACCGGAGTGGCATGACTGTCAAACAATAAAGCTAAGATCAAACATATATCTTACATAAGTCAAAATTTATACAAGTTTAACTAAGGGTTTTTATCAAATTCTTCATGATCATTCAACTTAGGATTTTCTAACATCTTCCATGTAGAATAATGAAAAATTTATGTTTATGATCATAATACAATATTAACATCACGTTCTGCCTTACTTATAGATCAAGATATCATACTAACATAGCAAGTTTCTGGTTTTAAAAACGCATAAGCAATAGTTTAAAAAAATACTGTCAGAAGAACGTGACGGTATAAGGAAGGGGTGTTACAAGCATGTAACGCTCTATAGTAGGTGCGTTACGTACTAGAAAATAAATAGATTAAAATTTCAAAATTTTAAAACACAGGGGCATGTGACGGTCTGTCGTGGGACCGTCAGGCTCATGTGACGGTCTATCGTGCGTCCGTCAGGCTGTAACGGCCTCTGGAAGATGCGTCACATGACCTGGAACCCGTCGACGATGAACTTCGACATTTTACACTAAAACTTTGATTGCTTATGAAAGAATGAATAAAAATTAGGGAAAATGCTACCATTCTAAAGAGCGTAAAAATTCGTATAAAATAGCATGCTTTGATTTAGATCTAACACAACAAGATTCAATCTTTAACTAATAATCATGAAAGTTGCCCTTTTTATACACCTCGGAGAAAAACGTGAAATTCGAACAGCATGATGAACGAGAATTGGGCAATTAGGTATCAAAAGAAAGAGCTCATGGAGACGCACAATATTGTATTATTATATTTCTGTTTGGCCTGAGAGACACCTACCTTTGCTTGAAGGAAAGAAGGACGAAGAAGAGGGGTCGCTGGAACCCTAGGTACCGCTCCTAGAACGCCCAAATTCTCCCTCGTCCGCTCACGATCGGTCCCGCCGCCTGTTGCTAGTGCAAATAGGGTTCTAAGGTGTCGAAAGCCCTCTATAAATAGAACATATAAGGACTCCTAGAGATCGAATTTGGTTGAAGAGTCCTATGAAGAAATTCCGATGAAAACTTCGGATAAGGTTCTAATCCACCGCCACCGACGCCGGTAGAAGCATCTGAAGTTATGGTTTTCGAAGAGAAAGTAAAGACTTATAAATGGGCTAGGGTTTGGCTCGAATTGGAGCACAATTGGGCTAGAATTGGGCCCAAATTGTGATGGCTAAACTAGGTCTTCTAACCCACGAAAAACTCCTAAAAATGCGAAATTGGGCCTACACAAATTTTATTTTGGGCTCTTACCTGAAGACAAAGTTATTTTAATTCAATTTTACACTAGTTTCATATTTTTCCAGAATTTTAATAATTTCTTTAGAAGTTGAGCCAATAAATAATTAATTGTGGAAATATTATAGTAGAAAAAGACACTACACACTCCCCCACTTAAGGAATTTGGTCCCCAAATTCACCGAATCTGCTAACAACCAACCTTAAAACAATTTGGAATATAATTTCCTGATCGCATCCTCGGATTCCCATGTTGCTTCCTCAGCTCCACGCCGACTCCACTGGACCTTGACCATCGAAATGGATCGATTCCGGAGTTGCTGTTGCTTGAAGTCCAATATCTTGATAGGCTTCTCTTCGTAATATAAGTCCTTCTTCAATTCCAAATCAGCATGTTGGATAATGTGCGAAGGGTCATACACATACTTCCAAAGCATAGATACATGGAACACATCATGAATACCAGCTAACTGTGGTGGTAGGGCTAATCTATAGGCAACTTCGCCTACCCTCTCTAAGATCTCAAATGGGCCAACAAACCTTGGGCTTAACTTGCCTCGAATTTTGAATCTTCTAATTCTTTTTGATGGTGGCACTTTAAGAAATACATGGTCCCCAATCTGAAATTCTAGTTCCCTTGTTCTATTATCTGCATAGCTCTTTTGTCGGGACTGGGCGACCTTCAAACGGTCTCTGATAACTTGGATGTTCTTTGACAATTCTGAGATAAGATCTGGTCCGAGCCATTGCTTCTCACCATTTTCTTCCCAATAAAGAGGAGATCTACAACTCCTGCCATACAAGGCCTCAAACGGTGCCATCTGAATGCTGGATTGGTAACTATTATTGTATGCAAATTCAATCAAAGGTAAATGTTCATGCCAACTGCCTCCAAAATCAATTATACATGCTCTCAACATGTCTTCAACAATCCGGTTTTCTCTCTCAGTCTGTCCATCAGTCTGAGGGTGAAAACTGTACTGAAGTTCAAACGAGTGCCTAATGATGCTTGCAGTCCTCTCCAAAAGTGAGATGTAAACCTGGGGTCTCTGTCAGATATGATGGACACAGGCACTCCATGCAATCTTATTACTTCCTTTATATACAGGGCAGCCAAAATATCCACTATCCACCTTGACTTAATAGGTAAAAAGTGTGCAGACTTTGTCAGTCGATCAATGATCACCCAAATTCCATCAAGGCCTCCTTGTGTTCAGGGTAAACCCATAATAAAATCCATACCAACACTTTCCCACTTCCATTGTAGTATTTCGAGAGGTTTTAACTTCCCAGCAGGTCTGAAATGCTCTGCTTTAACTTGTTGACATACTAAACACCTGCTTACAAAATCGGCCACTTCCCTCTTCATGTTCGGCCACCAGAAAGTCCTCTTCAAATCTCTGTACATCTTTGTAGCTCCTGGGTGTATAGTATACTTAGATCTGTGCGCTTATTCAAGAATCTTCTTCTTTATTTCTATGGAATCAGGGACACATGTTCTCCCTCGAAACAACAATCTCCCATCATCAGCTAACATAAAATCTGGTCGATTAGCCATCTGTTCTTTAATTCCAACGAGCACAGGGTCATTATCCTACAACTGCTTAATTTCTGCTAGCAATTCTGAACGAAGCTGGACATGAGCCACCAAGATCCGATCTTCCTTTTCTGTAATATCTAAATTGGCAAACTGTTCTAACAACTTCCACTCTTGAATCATCAAACTGGCTAGCCTAGCTGTTGGCTTCCTGCTTAAAGCATCTTCTACAACATTCCCCTTTCCAGGATGCTATTCAATGGAGAAGTCAAAATCCTTTAAGTACTCTAACCACCTTCTCTGTCTCATATTCAACTCCTTCTGAGAAAATAAGTATTTTAAGCTCTTATGGTCTGAGTACACGATGAAAGTTTCTCCATAAAGATAATGCCTCCATATCTTAAGAGCAAACACACCGGCTGCTAACTCCAGATCATGCACAGGGTAATTCTCTTCATGTTTTCTCAACTGCCTGGAGGAATAAGCTATCACCTTCCCTCGTTGCATCAATACGCAACCTAAACCGATTCCTGAAGCATCGGTATAAACTTTAAAACCTCCTTCACCTAAGGGTAAGGCCAAAACTGGGGCAGTGGTCAAACACTCCTTCAAAGTCTGAAAACTCTTTTCACAATCATCCGTCCATTCAAAACAATTCTCCTTACGAGTTAACCTTGTCAAGGGCACTGCAATCTTGGAAAAATCCTTGATAAACCTTCGATAATAGCCTGCCAAGTCTAAGAAGCTTCTGATCTCAGTTACATTCACAGGACTTTCCCAATTACGTACAGTCTCAACTTTAGAAGGGTCTACTACGATTCCCTCTTTAGAAATAATGTGACCTAGAAAAGATACCTCTTGCAACCAGAACTCACATTTACTAAACTTGGCATATAGCTGATACTCTTTTAATATTTACAACGCCATTCTTAAGTGTTGTTCATGCTCCTCCTTGCTCCTTGAATATATCAGAATATCATCGATAAATACCATGACCCACTAATCCAAGTAGGGTCGAAACACACTATTCATTAGCTGCATAAAAGCTGCGGGAGCATTTGTTAGTCCAAACGGCATCACCACAAATTCAAAATGCCCATACTTGCTACGGAATGCCGTCTTAAAAATATCTTCATCTTTTATCCTCAACTGATGATACCCAGATCTGAGATCGATCTTTGAGAAATACTGGGCTCCTGATATCTGATCAAATAATTCATCGATCCTTGGTAATGGGTACTTGTTCTTCATGGTGAGCTGATTCAACTGACGATAATCGATACACAGCCTTAAAGAACCATCTTTCTTCCTTACAAAAAGAACAGGAGCACCCCACGGGGAAGTACTCGGACGAATGAAACCTCTTTCTAGCAAGTCTAACAACTGCATCTTTAGTTCTCTTAACTCAGCCGGGGACATACGGTAGGGAGCTCTCGAAACAGGCGAGGCACCCGGAATCAGGTCAATAGAGAAAACCACCTTCCTTTCAGGGGGAAGACCAGGCAATTCATATGGAAATACCTCTGAAGAATCTTGAATAACAGGGATATCCTTCAACTCCACTTCCTTCTTATCAGTTAAAAAAATTAAAGCCAAGAATGCTGGACACCCCTTTCTTAACAACTTATCTGCCCGAAGTGTCGAAATGAGTGGCACGGTCTTGGATAGCCTAGAGCGAGAGAAAGAAAGCTCCGGACGTCCAGGGAAAAACACTACTCCTGACTTACAATGAACACTAGCACCATGGTTAGATAACCAATAAGCCCCTAAGATTACATTATAATCTTTCATCTTCATGCATACTAGATCAGCAGATAAATTACAACCATTGATCAAAACTTCACTAGAAGGATAATAATATTTAATCTCGGATCCCGAACCAATAGGGGTGGATATCATAAGGTGTGAATCCAACAACACCGGTTCCATAGATAAAGTATTCGTAAATTTCAGAGATATAAAAGAATGAGTGGCTCCAGTGTCGAAAAGTACGAATGCTGGCTTGGAAAGAATAGTAAGAGTACCTTCGACAATGCCTCCTTCCTCGATAGTCTGGTTCTCGGTCTCTGCCTCCTGGAGGGCTTGGAGCCTGCCTTGCCACTTGTAACTTCCTTGCGACTTATCAGATGCTGCCGGTTCATTAATAAGGGGACATTCTGGAATTTGGTGGTCCCTGCTACCACACCTTAAGCAAGCGCCTAACTTGCGTAAACACTCTTCCATCTTGTGACCTGGACAGTCACAGTACTTGCAAACTGCCTTAGATGGCACAACTGGTCCAATCTTCTTCTCGCCTTCCTTGGGTTTCTTATTTTAAGAAAAACTAGGCCCACCATTGGGCCTCTTCTGACCATTACCGGGTCTGAAGTTCCCGGAACTAGTAGTCTATTCCTTCTTCTTATCCCGACCTCTGATCCGGTCAGTCATTTCCATCGTATCCTCCAAAACTTGTGCTTTCCTTACTATCTCAGCATAGATATGAATTTCCAAGGGTGCCAATTGATTGATGTACTGAAGCTTCAAACCATTCAAAAATCTTTTAGCCTTCATTTTCTCAGTGGACACCAAGTGTGGGGCATACTTACATAATCTGGAAAACTGCGTTTCATAATCCACAACCGACAAGTTTCTTTGTTTCAAAGCAGCAAACTCGGCCGCCTTCTTCTCCTTCACCCGATCTGAGAAGTACTTGCTATTGAAAAACTCCTTGAACTCGTCCCACATGGCACGCCTATTCCCAAGTGTGGCTTCCACGGCTTCCCACCAAGCATGAGCATCGCGTTCTAATTAGAAAATCGCTAGTAAGACGCGATCCTGATCTCCACATTGCATAACCCTGAAGATTCTTTCCGTCTCCTTCAGCCAGTTCTCAGCCTCATCCGGGTCCGAAGATCCACTGAAACGCGGGGGATTCAAGCCCTGAAAGTTTCGATGTAGATTGCCTGCTCCTTGCTGTCCGCCGCCATGGGCTACTTGCTGTAAGGCCTGGGTCAGGCCCTACACTGTACGTTGCATGTCTCACCATTGAGCGCGTTCTGTCACCATCACGGAAATTCCTACAACATAAGAGAAGTAATTAAGAACGTTCTATTGGATCTATCTTCTTATAGCTAGTTAATTAATTAACTAATCTTAGCCCAAGTCTCTACCCAACTCAGTGGGTCAGATTCTGACTTTACTAAGGTTTAAAGGCTCTATAACACAACGAGCAACCTAGGGTCTAAAAAAAACCTAGGCTCTGATACCACAAAAACTGTCACGTCCTGACGCGAAAAATCGGAACGTAGCAGTTTATATCAATCATGTCAATCAGAGCATACATTGCCACATGAGACTAACCATCAAGCTAATAATAAAGAAACAATTAAACCAACTTTATTGATTATAATAGTAAGAGAAAATATTCAATTACACCCGACTCCTTGTGGACTTCTATCTCATTAATGGAAAATACATCAACTCTAGATAACAACTAATTCAAACTTGACTTGAACATAAACTCTAAATGGCTCGCTCCTGGAATCACTCGTTCCCATCCCCATCAGAACACCCGTCCTCATCCGAGCTACCTGAAAAGGATTGGAAAGTAGGGGTGAGCAAAACTCAGTAGGATTTTATATCTCTATCATCAGGCATAATTAAAGTGATTAACCATTTATGAATAACGTTGTAACAAAAGCGATGATAAATAAATGACAAGAGATAGATAGGGAAAAGAACATGAGCTTTCAAGTAAAGAGTAAACACAAGTATAACAAGAACTTTTCATATCATGAAATGATAAATGGAATTGGCCATATCAAGCACGTATTTCAAGTAATTGAGTAAAAGTGGAAATGTCATAGACCAATCATGCTAGTCATGCACTTCGGTGCAATGCCACACCTTGTCATTACAAACTCCCTGGGGCACAAGTACTTTCGGGCGCTCCTCCCAGGACCAGACCGGGCCCTTTATGATGTGTTGGCATTGAAGGTTTGGATCAATGATCCTAGTCTAGACATTCATCACATTAATGGCCAAGAGTTCCAAGGTTAAGCTCACGAACTTACTTCTAAGATCAAGAGAAATTCAAACAAAATTGGAATGAGATCAAGTAGAAAGACTATGAGTCTTTAGGTAACAAGGATGTAAACAAGGATTGCAGATAATCTCATAGTTCAAGGCCAACCTTGATAACTGCTTCATGATGATAAAACAAGAAAAACCTTATTACTATCTTATCTGTGACGGTCTATAACAGGGCCGTTACAGGAACGTGATGGTCGTACACAGGGCCGTTACGTTGCTGTGACGGTCCAATCTTGGGCCGTTATAGGACACAGACCAGTTTAATTTGAGCTGGTCCAAAAACACGATTCAAACCACGTTCATGGGTTCAGGTCTTTAGGGTACAACCTGCCCGGCGTCCTGGTGGGAATCCCAGGCTCACGGGGTCTTACGGAGGTCTCATAATAGTGGTCATAGTCCGACGGAAAGAATATCCGACGGAGAGTCCCATCTATTACAAGAATTAAGGCTAATAAATACGGAAACCAAAGCGGTGCGGTCAGTTAATCCCACCGGAGTGGCATGACTGTCAAACAATAAAGCTAAGATCAAATATATATCTTACATAAATCAAAATTTATACAAGTTTAACTAAGGGTTTTTATCAAATTCTTCATGATCATTCAACTTAGGATTTTCTAACATCTTCCATGTAGAATAATGAAAAATTTATGTTTATGATCATAATACAATATTAACATCACGTTCTGCCTTACTTATAGATCAAGATATCATACTAACATAGCAAGTTTCTGGTTTTAAAAATGCATAAGCAATAGTTTAAAAAAATACTGTCAGGAGAACGTGACGGTATAAGGAAGGGGTGTTACAAGCATGTAACGCTCTATAGTAGGTGCGTTACGTACTAGAAAATAAATAGATTAAAATTTCAAAATTTTAAAACACAGGGGCATGTGACGGTCTGTCGTGGGACCGTCAGGCTCATGTGACGGTCTATCGTGCGTCCGTCAGGCTGTAACGGCCTCTGGAAGATGCGTCACATGACCTGGAACCCGCCGACGATGAACTTCGACATTTTACACTAAAACTTCGATTGCTTATGATAGAATGAATAAAAATTAGGGAAAATGCTACCATTCGAAAGAGCGTAAAAATTCGTATAAAATAGCATGCTTTGATTTAGATCTAACACAACAAGATTCAATCTTTAACTAATAATCATGAAAGTTGCCCTTTTTATACACCTCGGAGAAAAAAGTGAAATTCGAACAGCATGATGAACGAGAATTGGGCAATTAGGTATCAAAAGAAAGAGCTCATGGAGACGCACAATATTGTATTATTATATTTCTGTTTGGCCTTAGAGACACCTACCTTTGTTTGAAGGAAAGAAGGACGAAGAAGAGGGGTCGCCGGAACCCTAGGTACCGCTCCTAGAACGCCCAAATTCTCCCTCGTCCGCTCACGATCGGTCCCGCCGCCTGTTGCTAGTGCAAATAGGGTTCTAAGGTGTCGAAAGCCCTCTATAAATAGAACATATAAGGACTCCTAGAGATCGAATTTGGTTGAAGAGTCCTATGAAGAAATTCCGGCGAAAACTTCGGATAAGGTTCTAATCCACCGCCGCCGACGCCGGTAGAAGCATCTGGAGTTATGGTTTTCGAAGAGAAAGTAAAGACTTATAAATGGGCTGGGGTTTGGCTCGAATTGGAGCACAATTGGGCTAGAATTGGGCCCAAATTGTGATGGCTAAACTAGGTCTTCTAACCCACGAAAAACTTCTAAAAATGCGAAATTGGGCCTACACAAATTTTATTTTGGGCTCTTACCTGGAGACAAAGTTATTTTAATTCAATTTTACACTAGTTTCATATTTTTCCAGAATTTTAATAATTTCTTTAGAAGTTAAGCCAATAAATAATTAATTATGGAAATATTATAGTAGAAAAAGACAGGGTGCTACATTTGATGTCGAATTTGTGTCCCAGATCATACTGATACTAAGAAGCTGGTTATGGACGAAGCACATAAATCAAGGTATGCCATTCACCCTGGTGCTACCAAGATGTACCAAGACCTTAAAAAAAATTATTGGTGGCCTAATATGAAAAGAGAAGTGCCGGACTACGTATCACGCTACCTCACTTGTCAACAAGTTAAGGCAGGGCATAAAAAGCCTGCTGGAAAGCTACATCCCTTGACGATTCCCGAGTGAAAATGGAAGAGTATAGGGATGGATTTTATCATGGGTCTACCTAAATCAAGAGGTGGACATGACGATATTTGGGTAATCATTGACCGCTTGACCATGTCGGCTCAGTTCCTACCTATTAAGAGTCGATGGTCCATGGACGTTTTGGCTGCCTTATATGTAAACGAAATTATGAAACTACATGGAGTCCCTGTCACTATTATATCTGATTGAGACCCTCGATTTACATCTCAATTCTAGAAGGGTCTACAACATTCACTAGGGACCCAGTTGAATTTTAACACCACATTCCACCCACAGACTGATGGTCAAACCAAAAGAACCAATCAGGTGGTGAAAGATATGCTTCGGGCATGTGTACTTGATTTTGGTGGAAGTTGGCACGACCACTTGCCTCTAGTGGAATTCTCCTACAATAATAGCTATCAAGCTAGCATCAAATGGCACCATTTGAAGCCCTATATGGCAGGAGTTGCCGCTCACCTATATGCTGGAGCGAGGTTGGGGAAAAGTAATTTCTTGGCCCGGAACTCATTCGGGATACAACTGAAAAGGTCAAGCTGATTCAAGAAAGACTCAAGATGGCTCAGGATAGGCAAAAATCTTATGCTGATAATCGAAGGCGTGACCTGAAATTCAAAATAGGAGACCACATATTCCTCAAAGTTTCTCTTGGTCGAGGTATCTGAAGATTCGGCATCAAAGGTAAACTTACTCCAAGATTTATAGGACCTTTTGAAATTCTTGAAAGGGTTGGCGAGGTTGCTTATCGACTAGCCTTACCTCCTCAACTAGTAGGAGTTCATGATATTTTTCATGTCTCAATGCTCAAAAGGTACGTCCATGATCCATTCCATGTCATCACTTATGATAACCTAGAGATACAAGAAGACTTGATGTACAAGCAAAGGTCACTCAAGATAATTGAGCGAGAAGTATGTTAGCTTCGAAATAAAAATATTCCCATGGTCAAAATCCAATGGAGCAAATCCTGGCCGTACGAGGCGATGTGGGAAACGGAGGAAGCTATGCGCAAGAGATTTTCAGAATTATTCGATTGTAAGTATACTCTCCATAAAACCCATGCATTGAATTTGAGGACCAAATTCTTTTAAGTGGGGGAGGCTGTAACTCCCGAGAATTTTCTATAAATTTTTTGGGATTTGATAAAATTATTAAGCATTTAAATAGACTTAATATGCTATTTAATAAATATAGGTCTATTTATTAATTAAAGGCCTAGATATTATGTTAGGTTTAAATCCACCTAAATAGGCCCACAAGACCCAAATCCAAATCTTTTAGGCCCAATCCCAATTATAGAAACGTAATTAGAATTAAAAGGAGATAAATAGCACAAATAGGGGATAAATTCAAAAATCTAAAAATTTTGGGAAAATGGCCGAATGGCGGTCTATCGCGCGACCGCCAATCCATCCTAGCAGTCCCTCCAAGACAGCTAAAGCCCTTCTGATTCTGTGAATGGAAGAAACATGGAAAGCTTGGATTTTTGACAACCAAATCACCTTGGATCGAAGCTATCTGGCATGGGAGACTCTCTAGAATACTCTAAGGATCAGTTCTACCCCTAATTAGGACTCTAAGTTCAATCTAATCTCCCAAACACTAGGTAAACTCTATAAATAGATCCTAACTTCGACTCATGCGAACCCTAATGTTGGCTCGGGTATTTCGAAGGTAAGGAGACATCTTCTGAGGTTAGTCCTTTAGAATAATTTGTTCACCTTAGTTTTATCTAACTCCCCTCAATTTTTCAAGATAGAAGACCCATCCATTGAAGAATTAGGGCATATGTAAGTCGCTGGTTTGCTACAGGCTACACAGGAACCAGTACGCCGGTCCAGTGAAGATCAGGAAATTAAAAGCCCTAATCGAGGTATTTAGAAGTTGATCCTTTAGAACTTTTTATTTCCCTTCGTATCTTCTACCTACCCTCCAAATTTCACGATTTTAGGTCAAGAGAATCAGAAGAAGAGGGGAGGGAAGTAGCGGATTTGGCACAAGACGTGCAGAAATCTTAGCGATCTTCCAGTTAGAAATTCGAAGTCTAAAGCTTTTCACAGAGGTAGGTTATCTCATGGATGGCCAGAATAATATGTCAGAAGTAAAATCCCTCTGTTTTCTCGTGATTTCATGCACTATACTTGGAGTATTTGACGTTTTATTTCAACTACGCATCTAGGTTATCACAACATGCATGAATCCTACCCTTTAATGAGAAATTGATAGATTTGGCTCAATTCATGTGAATCATGCATCTCCATGCATTTCTTATGTTCTATCATGTCTTATCCTTAATTTTGTTTAGCATGATTTCCATTTGTCTATTGCTAACAATAAGGCTTATATGACCTATTTTACTTCTGTCTATCACAGATGATAGACGGTCTCTATTAGACCACCATATGTATTTAGAGGCCATGCGATAGACCGCTAAGCGCCTGCATGCGGTCCTCCCCTGACCGTTATTGCTTTCTGTTCTCTGCAACTGGTTAACTCTAAACGGATTGCAGATTGACCCTATTAACTATATGTTAAGCCGAGGTAAATAAGTTTTATTCCTAGTTTTGACTTCATATTCGTAATATTGGTTATATTGCGCATTATCCTTGATAGGTTACATGTCTTAGATGGTTAAAATGCCTATTTTAACATATGTTAATTTCATGCCAAAAATCATATACTCTTGTATTAAAGCTAAATTTCATGTGCGTATGAGACTTGTGTCGTTGATGATATTTGATCGTTGTTTATCTCGATTCACTCCCATCTATAGTATTTTCTTAAGTACATGGTGCGTACCCCGATGCGTGGCCATTAGATACACTTTTGCACTTATAAGCACACCTCTTGGACTTGTGATCCTCTCAGTTGGATATTCCTTCCATCGGACTAGGTGATCTTATTTCAAGGCCTCCGTAAGTCTCCGTGAGCCTGGGATTCCCACTAAGACGTCGAGCTGGTTGTACCCTCAAAACCCAATTATCTAGAAAACACTTTACCAGAGTTTCCTATGTTTTGGTCACTAGCGGCCCTCTGGAAATCGTAATTGTCTAGTAGTGGCCCTTTCCTTGACCGCCAATGTCACCTAGCGGCCCTGCCATGACCGCATAGTTCCAGTTCATTCTCTATATCAGCTCTGTCAATAAATAGTCTTGTATTGACCGCTACAGTATATAAACGGTCCAGTAAACGGCCGCTATTTCCAATAAATGAGCCAGTCATGACCGCAATGGTCTCAAGTGTTCTTAACCCAAGGTTTGACCTAAGGGTTGATTTTTCTAAGTTCCTAGATGGTCAATTGATTATCTAGAACCTAACACTTTGTTCCAAAGCTATCTAATAAATTATGGAAGTTAAAGACTATGCCGTTATGCTATCGGATTCTTTCCGTAGCACGACCTTGTTTTAAGTCATCTTTGGAATTCTTATGATCTCTTATTGTGCGTTCTCTACCTTGGTTACATTCTCATGGAAACTATTGTTGAAATGAATATTATTGGCCAAAATGATATTATTTCTCATGGAAGTAGCTTGATCTGTAACTTGAAGATGCAAGAGCAGACACAAACAGTGTCCAAGGGCTCCACACTAGCCACCTTGACAGATAGCCGAAAACGTGCTGAAAACCATGGGGTACGATGAGTACTGGCTTCGCATTACGCCGAGGGTACTTTTTTTATAGACGGGTGAAAACCATGAGGCAAACTTGTGATAAATTACATGCTTGCTAGTACATTCTTGTTCATGACTTTCTAGTGCATACCCTTTATGGTTATGAAGTACATTCTGGTTAATAAAAGGCCACTTTGCCTTATAAATCTTGCTTCATCATGCTCTATTGTCCATCCATATTCTTCATATCTCTATAATTCCTATCTTGTTTCTTGAATTTTGTTCAAGCATTTTATCTCATTTTCTTTTACTTTATTCACTAGAGCAAAAATGTAATTACTTTAAGCATGCCTCCATGTTGATGCGAAGATACCTACTGGGCAAGTGTGCTCATTACCCTACTTTTCTAGTCTTTTCAGCAAGTTCAAGTGAGTCGGATTCGGAGTATTCTAGCAACGGGTCCGAGAGTGATGACTGATGGTCGAGAGAAGACTTATAATGTCAAGTGTATTTAAGTAGTCTAGAGTCATAATGTAATTTTTACTTTATTGAGTCATACTATGTAATTTTCATTTTTTCTTGAGTCTCGTAGATCAAGAGTCAACCTTATGTAATTGTGAATCATTATTACCAATAAAAGTTAGAATTTTGGTCAAATATTATGTACTCCATCTTTATGTGGATGTTTATTGCGCTCTGATTATATTGCTATCTTGAGGCGTATTATCGGTTGCTCACGTTCCCCGATATTACTTCCACTGTACATATGTCTCGGGGCGTGACACCCACGAATGAGCCCAACCTGCACTGTTCATGGTTAAAGGATTACATAAAAAATTATAGCAGGGCCCCTCAAATGAGTTTTATAAATGAAAATCACTTAAACATTTGTCCTCCCAATTTGTTTATTCAACATGAACTTTGAGAGATCAAATTTGGACAAGATTCTAATTATACAATTCTCTTATTTTAAAGGTGTCTCCAGGTCCATTAAATCCAAAAAAAATTCATTATGTGAGAGACCGAGATTATCATGTAAAATTGCACAATTATCTTCATTAGAGCCCAAGAACTATGTGTGTGATGTGAATAACAATGGATAATTAAGCACTTATTAGTCATCTTCTTCGGCGGGTAGGGACGTCGTTCAACTTCGGCGGGCATGGTCTCTTTTTTCTTGTACCAGATTTGCAACTCTGCCACCCTCTAATCTTTTCTTTACCCACTCTCGTTTTGTCTGCTCTAAACGTGAACATGAGCCAGAGTTCATTTATTGGCACTTTTTTCCGACCACCCCATGCACAAGTTGAACCTCCCATGTGTTTCTGCCACCGGCCATGTCAGACCTTCAACTTTACCCAGGAAAGAAGTAAAGGGCGGTGATTTTATGGATGCTCTAGATGGGGGGTAACATAAACACTAACTTTCAAATTTATTTTCTTAATTTTAGGGTGTTATTTTGATACAAATTTTATAGCTAATCCCTAAATTTCTGATTTTTGGATAGGCTGCAAATACTTACGATTATTTCAACTGGGTTGATGATTTTCACCATTCCACTTTGGATGTGAAGTATCAAATTCAAGCTCTGCAAGAACTTATTGAAAAGCAAAATGAAGCTTTAGAGAAGAAGATGTGAAGTCCCGCGATCAATGACACCCAAGAGGGGGGGTTAATTGGGTGATTATAAATGTTACAAAACTTTTACCAGAATTAAACAGATATGATGAAACAACCTTTTAGAGACTTAGATCTGATGAAATAACAAATAGCTCTATCAAAACCTATCATACACAACTGATCCTTGGTACTATGGCGGAGATATTAATATGAAGATTCTGCTTAGGCAAGGTATTATCTTCCTGACAAGAATGGCCTTGTCAATCCGAACCTACCTTTTGATATACCAAAGATCTAATATAGAAATGATAAATTATGCTAGATCTGAACAGAAAACGTAAGAGAGTGATATAGTGTGTGCTAGCACAGAACGAGGGTAGGAGAAAAGGATCAAACCATACAAAGGATAGGAATTTTCAGGGGGTTCGGATGCAACGACGGCAACCTATGTCCACCCCTGACTAACTGTGAGGATCACACACTATCTTGTAAAGAATTACAAGAACAAAACACAGACACACACACACACACACGTGAAGAGTTCGCAACTCCCACGAAGGTGCACAAGCATCGAATCAGATAGAAATGTGAAGGAAAGCCACACACACACACACACACACACACACACACATGGATCTGGGTGGATCCACACACACAGAGATGTTTAGAGATTACAAGAACACACACTTGAAGCTCAATGAAAAATAAAAGTAAAAACACAAATGAAAACTTCAGATTTAAGCTCCCCCTTAGTGGATGAAGAAGATCCTTGATGAAGCTTGCTTCTCAGCTTGATTTCAACTTGAATGGCTTCAGGATGATCTTCAAATGCTTGAGATTTGATGAAGAATGCTTGGACGAAACACTATTCACGGAGCTCTTCTGCAACCCTTTTTCTCCTTTGATAGCCTTCCTTTGATCCCCTTGTATCATTAGGGTTTCTTGGCCCTAAGAGATATTTTTATAACACTTGAATGGTCAAGGGACATGCCAAGACATAGATCCACAATTTCAGGCATGTCTGGAGACTTTTGAGATTAAAAAAATCATATGTAGCTACTTTTCCCTCGTGAAGAAAACAAAGTCAACATTAGTAGCTTCGAAGGGTTCAATCGACCGGGCCAGGTAGGGCGGTCGACCTAACTTTTATAGGATTTGAAGCTTTCAACGCTGGGAGAATCGGTCAATCGGTCCTGGGCTAGCGGTCGATTGAACTCTGTAAGTTTACAGAGTTCTGAGTGCTGGGAGGTTAGGTCGACCGGACCAGTCAAGCTGGTCGACCGAACTCTGGAAATCCTGCAAAATAACAGAGTTTAGTTCATGAATCATGTCCATATACAAAAGACTTTGTGTTCGCAATTTGATCCATTCAATTTGAGCTTGGTTTGACTAAATCTGGGCATTTTTGAGGCAATATGGATTTGAGCATTCGCTTTGAAGAAAATGGCTTTGAGTGCCTGCAAGTGCTCTTGCTACAGCAGTTATGGAAGTTATCAACCTGTTGGCCATACCGGGGTTTCGTTATCATCAAAATCACCTGGAGAGACTCAACAATCTCCCCCTTTTTGATGATGACAAAACTCTAGATTAATAAGTGCATTGGCGTGCCTTTGAGTAAATGTGGAACTTTAAAACAACGCATTATATCCGTGCAATATCCCACATGATCCTTGTACGAGGCAGAGTTTACAATCACGCATAGTGAAGGATTTTAGACTTGCTAGCTTGTCTTTCTTCCAACACCATTTAATATACATAGAACCAATTTGAGGATGGGCAAAGCCAATAATCCACAAGGCGATCAAACCATGTAATCATTTTATTAAGCAGAAGCAACGCAACCATTCAAACATTTTATTTGCCGAGTAGAGAGAAAATGAGAGACAAGAACCATCATGTAATCTCCCAAGAAGGCTGCCATGCGCCCTGGGTAGAGGACTCCCCGTGAAAGAACTGAGGAGGAGGAGGCATCTCCGGATCTACATGTAGAGGTGAAGGTGGAGGAGGCTGGTCCTCTACCTGAACTGGAGGGGGGGCTTCCCCTTGACCCTACTACTACTGTTGCTCTTCTTCCTCTTCTTCTTCAGATTCTTCCCCACAAATCGGCACATTTTTGCATAACTGACCGTCGGGACCCCAATAGTATCCAAAATCTGAAAAGATCTTTTGTTTGTTATACACATCATCATGCCTGACTCGAATAAATAGTTCATCGGCCAGATTAATTCCTGCATAAATGAACACTCCCGTCAGTTGTGAAGTATACGGCAAGGATCTCCACAGTTGGGTACGACATGTCCCAATCAAATATGTCATGAGCTGACCCATGTTGACTAATATCCCATTCATAACATAGTAAAACAAGAATTTGTAAACTTCTGTCACTTCATTTCGGCTTCCACTCTTGGGATAGATGAATACAATAAACATGTGGTGCAGGATTCACTGTAGTGGTGGAAAATAGTTGGCATTCAATGTGATCAAGTCACTTACACCACATACATATTCACAGCCGGTCATGGCAAGAAAAGTTTTCTCAACGTCACCATGACCAAAAGCCATTACTGCACCCCTGGCTGAAACTCCTAAGGCTTGTTCAAAAAGGGACAGAGTAATAGTAATCTCAACACCTTGAACAACCGTATATAACCGTTCATTCCTCTCAATCAGATTGCCATAGAATTACTAGACTAGGTTGGGATAGTATCGGGGATATCTTGTGACAAAGTCTACCCAACCATCTTGAATCTCAAATACTGCACATTGATCGGGAAGAATGTCATTAACCTCGTTGAAATCGACTAGTCGTGGGTCAATTATTGGCCATGGAGGTAACCGCGGGACACGTGGAGGTGCAGGAGCCCGCTGTGGTAGAGGAGCTGGGGCCTCACGTCTCTGAACACTGGGTTCCCCCTGGGTAGAATGCCGAGAACTTCTTCTAGGTGGCATCCTAGACTAGAAAACCCGCTGTGAAAACCCTTGAAAAGGAGGGAACTCTTCCCTGGGGATGTAGATGTTCCGATAGACACACCAAAGGCTTGAAAAGATCTTCTCCACAATATGGAAGCTAGGGAATGGCTTCAAGGTCGCACAAACGGTCATAGAGGTTTCATCCCGAAATGGTGACAAACAAACCGGATCTTGTGCGGATGGAAGAAGGTGGAGGATTTGGGGCTTGAGAAGTGGGGTTTTGGTGTGCTAGGGTTAGAGAAGAATGTTGGAGAGAGAATAGGTGTGATGGAATGAAAAGATGGGGTTTGAAGCCCCCTTTAAAAAGGGTTCAGATGTGGTTCGGCTGGCCTGGTTGGTCGGAATCGGTCGACCGGACTCGGGGCGGCGATCGATCGGAATGGTCAACCTAGCCCTAGTTTCCCTTTTTTTATAACTCTTTCAAACCTTTTTTTTATAAATCTCCATCAACCTTCCTTCTTGATTGAACCAACACCTTGGAGTAATGAGAGGGAATGACTTAAAATGAGAGGTGATGGGGTATTGAGAAAATCCTCTGACTCTCCCCCTCAAAAGGTGCCTCTGATCCTAAAGTCACTAGGTCCGCACTTATTTAATCAAGGAATATTCGGTCTTAGAAAAAATTTCAAGGAGGGCTATATGTATAATTACATTCAAGTATGCATGGGTGTATATACACACAAGTTATTGGTAATAATCACACAGAGTATGCATGGCAATCTACCCTTTATGCAAATAATTTTTTTCTATATGTGTGTAGTGCCCCAAAATTTAGGTAATAATTTCTGAGTTATTTATAGAACTTTCTAGAATTTATAAGGGCGAAATAGACTAATAAAAGGATTATTTGATTAATAAGTCAGTATAAGGCCCAATTATGTTAAATAATTAACATATCCGATTTAAATAAAATCCAAAAAGTTTAAGGACCAAGCCCATTAAGTTTGGCCAATATTCTAGAAGGTTATTTAGCCTATTAACGTATTTCAAGGATAAATATCATTTTTATGGATAATAATATGGATAATTAACAAAAGAGTTTGATTGATGTTGAACTCTGTGCACGTTGGATGTAGCGGTCTATCGTGCGACCGCCATAGCCATGTAACGCACCAATCTTGATGCGTTACATCCTGTCAGTTCCGTGAAAGAAAGAACGAGCAAAAAGATTAGAACTTTGAGATATTATCTACAAGAGATCGTCTTGGGAGAGTTTATAATATTACTAAGGACTCTTAGGGATTAGGTTCTGGCAAATTAAGGACTCTAGAATCAATCTAATCTTAAAAATCATATAAATAAGACCAAGTTCTGAACTAAGCGACCCTTACTTTTGGCTCGTGAAGAATCAAGGTAAGGAGATAGAATTTTGGGTAAGTTCTTTAGAAGATTTTGTTTAGTATACTTTAGACTAATACTTCTCCAAATTTCATGCTAGGAGATCAAACAACCAAGGAGATTGAAGTTTCCAAAGTTGTTGGTTCGACCATAGTAACCCAGGATTCAGAGCAAAGGATCCCTGAAGATCAAGAGGTTAGGACGTCTAAACGAGATAATTAGAATTCAATCCTTTGGAACTTTTTGTTCACCTTAGTTTCATCTTCGTACCCTCAAAATTTCACATCTTTAGGACAAGAGGTTGGAGAGATAGAGCAGCAGGAAGTTACTGGAAAATCGCTGGAAAAGGAGAGCTAGGGCTCGAATTTCAGACTCAAATTAGAAGCTTAAAGTCTAGTTAAGAGGTAGGTTATCTCATGATTGGCAAAAACATCTTGTTAGGGATAAAAGTCTTCTGATTGTACTTGATTTCATGCATTATAGACTATGAAATCCATGTTTTAGTGGGTTCATGCATACATACATATTCTTAGCCCTAATCAAAGATCAAAGATATTATCTTGTCAATTCACTGCAACCTATGCATCTAGATGACCTTTACTTCATTTTGTCATGATTGGGGTAGTTAAATCTTTTCAAAACATGACATGGTTTCAAAGCATAGTCTTTTTATTACATTATACTGTTAGCAGGTACTCTGACGCACCATACTTAGACCGTCACAAACTGTAACGGCCTTACGATAAGCCGTCACACTCTCTGTTGTATTTAAATTACTCTGTTGTCTCTAATGCACCATAGATGGAGTGTTACATTACTGTAATGGCCCCTAGATAGACCGTCACAATCACTATGACACACCCATTCTAGACCGTCAGGGTAATCGTAGATAGAATTGAAAATCAGTCAAGTTAACTTATAAATAAGCCTAGTTATCTAAGTTTTGACCTAATTTCATGTCTTTAAGATTATCTATTGATTCATGATAAAAATTACATAATTAAGGTATCTTAAGTTAATTTAAGTTATGTTAATTTCATATGCCAAAATTCTATAGTTTTGTATCTAAATCATGATTTTCTAAAGATGTACTGACGGACTTTTATCATGATTTCCTATTGTTACACATCTTCTCTCTACCAATAGAGTCATTCTCTAAGTACATGACACATATTCCGGTATGTTGTCCATTAGTTCACTTTGCACTATAGGAACATTATTCTTGGACATGAGGACCTCTCTATTGGATATTCCTTCCAATGGACTAGGAAATCTTGTTTCAAGGCCTCCGTAATTCTTCGCGAGCCTGGGATTTCCACTAGGACGCCGAGTTGGTTGTACCATTAAAACCCAAGTGATTAGATTACACTCGATATTTCTGGTTATCAGTAGTGTAACGGATCTATATTGGACCGTCAGGTACATGTAACGGCCCAATATACGACCGTCACATTCAATTAAATCTGATTTCTTGGTTTGGGATTCAGACTAATGTAACGGCCCAATACTGGAGCGTCACATCATGTAACGGCCCAGTACACGACCGTCACAATGCTTGAGTATTTTAACTCGAGGTTTGACCAAGGGTTGATATTCCAAGGTTTCTAGATGGACTTTTGAGGATCTAGAACTTATCATATTGATCAAGAAACCTAATATAATGAATGGAAGATAAAGAACGTACCATTATGTTGCTGATTTATTTCCATAAGCATAACATAGTATAAGTCATTCTTGATTTCTCATGATTCTCGTTAAAGCATTTATTCATTGAATTATTGTTATCAAGAGCTTGTTGGAATTGTACATTCTTGGCCATACTTTATTGTTACATGCATGGAAAAAGCTTGATTTATACTTGAAGATGCGATCGAGCACTGATTGTGTTTAAGTGCTCTATGCTAGTCCCGTCGGCTGATTGTCGGAAATATACTATTATAAACCATGGGGTATGATGCTACTGGAGTCGTATTATGCTGGGAGTACTTTCTTTATAAATAAGTGAAAATCCACAACACAATACAGCATGATTGATACTTGACTTTCTTGATATTCCACAGAAATTCATGAAGTACTTGCTCATAAGTAAAAGATACTGGAGTGATGATTATGTGGCTTGCTAGTACATTCACGTTACATTCTTGTTCATGAAAGGCCATATCATGTTCTTATAACATTCTTGATAGTTCATACTTGCTCTCATTCAACCTTACATACTTTTGTTTAATCGCATGATTGATCGCATTCGCATGATTTTACCTTATTTCTCTAGAGCTAAAATGTTAATTACTTTATTGATGCCTTCATGTTGATGCGAAGATACCTACTAGGTAAGTGTGCTCATTATCTATTTCCATTCCTTTTCAGGAAATGGAAGTGAGTCGGGTTCGGATTCGGAATGTTCAAGTAGCGGATCCGAGAGTGAATAAAGAATGAGCGAGGACTTAGGAAGTTTACATTGTCTAGATCGAGTCTATGTAATTTCTTATTTCTTGAGTCTAGCATGATGGAAGTTGAATTAGTGGTTGTATTCGAATATTGGATTTGATTATTAATGAAAGTTGAAGTTGAGTAAATATTGTGCGATTGCATTCTTATGTGTGATTGCCTTGCGCTCTGATCGTTCTTGCTTGCAAGAGGCTTACCATGCCGGTTGTTCGCGTTCCTAGAGCGAGTCTTCCGCTGTAATAAAGGCTCGGGGCGTGAGAGTTAAGTTGGTATCAGAGCCTAAGTCTCAGGACTTAGGAAGAAGAGTCATGTCATAAGATAAGTCCAAGGTTTAAGGACCCCTACCTATGAACTAAGGAAGAAATTTCCACACCCATGTGAGAATTGGGTAGAACCCGGGATAAGATAATTAATTAGGTTTAAGATTAATTTTCCTTCCAATTCCACGAGAAATAACAAGTTGTTATTTTTCTTTCAGGTACCCTATTATTATCATGGCTCATCGCGTAAATTGGGATGGCATGCAACAAACTATTGCTGGCCTCACTCAGGCATTACAAACCATGGCGCAAGCTGGCGCATGAGCAAGGGCTGGTGATTTACATCACAACTTTCGGAGCTTAAACCCTCTGCGGTTCTATGGTTCTTCCAATCCGGATGAAGCAGAGAACTAGATAGACGAAATGAATCGTATCTTTGACGTTATCCAATGCACCGATCAAGAGAAGGTGCGTCTCGCAACCTTCAAACTCAACAAAGATGCCCGTACATGGTGGAAGTCGGTTCCGGCACCTCTGGCCGATGCACCTCATACATGGGATGGTTTTCTTACCCTATGCCGTGCCAAGTACTTTTCTGAGCACGTAAAGAAATGAAAGGCTATGGAGTTCGCCGCTCTTTGGCAAGGAATGATGACGGTTGCCGAATATGAACTATAATTCTCAACGCTTGCACCTTACGCACCGCATCTTATTAGCACCGATTTATTGAAGGCTAATCGGTTCATGGACGGGTTACGGCTCGATTTCATTCAGCAGCTCGGAACCCAAAACATCCGTACTTATGAGGAAATGGTTCAACGAGCGTATTTGTGTGAAAGGACCTTAGAGAAGGTCGAGAAATTAAAAAGGAAAGGAGAAGAGTCTAGCCGACGCTTAGATCGGCGTTATAAGAAGAAAAAGTTCAGCATCACAGAGCCCTACAAGAGCCGTGATAGTAAGAAGAGATCCAGGAATGGGAATGGTGAAAGTTCCCATAAGCAAAAGAAAATCAAGGAGGAGGAGCAAGTTGCTACAGCTTGCACATTTTATGAAAAATTCGGCCATTCAGCTGAGGAATGCTGGAAGCGTCTCGGCGCTTGTTTATGTTGTGGAAGCAGGGAGCATCGCATGCCAGATTGCCCCCTTATGAAAGACCAATCGTCTGGTGGAGGACGTAGGAGGCATGCTCGCCTCAATGCCATCTTAGAAGAAGAGGAAGAGCCCAGGGATGGTGGGCTTATGGAAGGTACTCTTCAAATTTGTTCTCATCCTGCATTTGTGCTATTTGACACTGGTGCCTCTCATTCTTTTATCTCCACTACTTTTACAAAAACATTATCAATTGCATCAGTCCCCTTACCTTCAGATATCACTATTTCCACACCCTTAGGTTCTGGAACAAAGCTTACCGACTATTATCCTAATAGCGAAGTGATAGTAAAAGGTCACAATTTCCCCGCAAACTTAGTATGCCTTGACATGAAAGGTTATGATGCCATTTTAGGGGTAGATTGACTTGTAGATCATGATGCTTATATCAATTGTCGAAATAGGATTATATCCTTTCGAAAGCCCGGTCTTCCGAGATTCTCCTTTCTTGGCACCAAGTACAAGAAGCATCCTACTATTATATCTTCGCTTCACGCTTGCAAACTTATCTCGCAAGGATGTGAAGCTTTTCTTGCTTCTGTCATTATTACCGAATCCAAGGAGATTATCTTAGTAAACATTCCTGTTGTAAGTGAGTTCCCCAATTTGTTCCCGTTCGAATTACCCAGTTTACCACCCGAGAGGGAAGTGAACTTCACTATTGAACTCATTCCAGGAGCAGCACCTGTTTCTATAGCCGCTTACAGGATGTCCCCAACAGAACTCAAGGAATTAAAAAGGCAGTTGCAGGAATTACTAGATAAAGGCTTCATCAGACCTAGCACATCCCCTTGGGTTGCGCCGGTTCTATTTGTCAAGAAGAAGGACGGTTCTCTCAGGCTATGCATCGATTACCGGCGATTGAATCAACTCACAATTAAAAATAAGTATCCGTTGCCGCGTATTGATGAACTCTTCGATTAGCTTTCAGGAGCAGAATATTTCTCTAAGATAGACCTCAGATCAGGTTATCATCAGCTTAGAATTAAAGAAGAAGATATTTATAAAACGGCTTTTCAAAGTCGTTATGGCCACTATGAATTCGTGGCAATGTCATTCGGATTAACTAATGCCCCGGCAACATTCATGCAACTTATGAATAGTGTCTTCCAGCCATATCTGGACCAGTTTATCCTCGTCTTCAGTGATGATATCTTGATATACTCCAAGACAAAGGAGGAACATGAAGAACATTTGAAAATAGCTTTGCAAACACTTAAAGAACATAAACTCTATGCCAAGCTAAATAAATGCGAATTCTGGCTCAAGGAAGTTTCATTCCTAGGCCACATTATTTCAAAAGAAGGTATCGCTGTGGATCCTTCTAAGGTAGAAGCTGCCAAGAATTGGAGTCGGCCAACGACCGTATTGGAAGTACGAAGTTTTTTGGGTCTAGCTGGTTATTATAGAAGATTCATTAAAGATTTTTCAAAGATTGCAGTTCCTTTAACTAGAGTGACGAGAAAAGAAAATCCTTTTGTCTGGTCAGAGGAATGTGAGTAGAGTTTTCAAACTCTTAAAAATCATCTTACTACAGCTCCTATTCTAACACTACCGATGGAAGGTGGTGGATTCGAAGTATACACGGATGCATCAGGTATTGGCTTAGGGTGTGTCCTCATACAAAATGGAACAGTAATCTATTATTCTTCAAGACAATTGAAATGTCACGAGAAAAAATTATCCTGTACATGATTTAGAATTAGCAGCTGTCATTTTCACCTTAAAAATTTGACGTCATTATCTCTATGGAGAAAAGTTCACGGTCTACTCAGACCACAAAAGCTTGAAATACTTATTTTCTCAAAAAGAGCTAAATATGAGGCAGAGAAGATGGTTGGAATATCTCAAGGATTTTGATTTTTCTAGTCAATATCATCTTGGCAAGGCTAATGCTGTTGCGGATGCACTCTGCAGAAAACCAATGGGTATGCTATCAAGTCTTATGATTAGTATGACTAATCTTATTCCTCAATTTGCTCAGTTGAACTTAGATATTGACAGGAAGGAAGAAGATTACTTCATGGCTAATATCTGAGCTCAACCTACCTTAATAGAGGATCTAGTCAAGTTGTAAAATGATGATATCGTGTTACTAGAAATTAAGGCTAATATTGAACAACGGCCGGATTTCTCTATTACGGAGGATGGAAGATTGCTATTCAAGGGCCGAGTGTGTGTACCGGATCATGAGGATACGAAGAAATTGATTCTAGAAGAAGCACATAAATTCAGGTATACCATTCACCCAAGTAGTACAAAAATGTATCAGGATCTTAAAAGAAATTTCTGTTGGCCCGACCTGAAGAGAGAAATGGCTGATTTCGTGTCTCGCTGTCTCACTTGTCAACAAGTAAACGCAGAACATTTTAGACCCACGGGTAAACTGCATCCCTTGAATATTTCTGAATGGAAATGGGAGAGTATAGGGATGGATTTCATTATGGGGTTACCTAAGACAAGAGGTGGACACGATGGTATATGGATAATCATAGATCGATTGATTAAATCTGCACATTTCATACTAATCAAAAGTCGATGGTCGGTGGATATCCTGGCAGCATTATACATAAAAGAAATTGTTAAATTACATGGTGTCCCAGTCACTATTATATCTGATAGAGATCCTCGATTCACATCACAGTTTTGGAAGGGACTACAGCAGTCACTAGGGACTAGATGGAATTTCAGCACATCCTTTCATCCACAAACTGATGGTCAGATAGAAAGAACGAATCAGGTGATAGAAGACATGCTCAGGGCTTGTGTTATTAATTTTGGAGGTAGTTGGCATGATCACTTGCCTGTGGTAGAATTTGCATATAACAACAGTTACCAAGCCAGCATACAAATGGCACATTTTGAAGCTCTATATGGAAAAAGTTGTCGATCACCAATATGTTGGAGTGAAATAGGGGAAAGATAATTCTTAGGCCCTGATATTATCAGAGATTCTACAAAGAAGATGGAGCTTATTCAAGAGAGAATAAAGATGGCACAAGATAGGTAAAAGTCTGATGTTGATAATCGAAGACGCGACTTGGAATTTCTAGTAGGAGACCATGTGTATCTCAAGGTTTCTCCAGGTCATGGTATTCAGAGATTTGGCATTAAGGGCAAACTAACTCCAAGGTTCATTGGTCCGTTTGAAATTCTCAAAACGGTCGGTGAAGTGACTTATAGACTGGCTTTACCTCCACAATTAGCAATAGTTCATGACGTATTTCACATCTCTATGCTAAAGAAGTATGTATATGATCCTGACCATATTATCACTTATGACAATCTGGAGATTCAGATGGATATGATGTACGAGCAAACGCCAATAAAGATTCTGGAACGAGAAGTGCGTCAACTAAGAAATAAAGCTATTCTTATGGTCAAGATTCAATGGAAGAAAGCATGGCCATATGAAGCAACATGGGAAACCAAAAAAGCCATGCGGAAAAGATTTCCAGAATTATTTAACTGTAAGTACACTCTCCATAATCCATGTATTGAATTTGGGGACCAAATTCTTCTAAGTAGGGGAGGGTGTAGTGCCCCAAAATTTAGGTAATAATTTTTGAGTTATTTATAGAACTTTCTAAAATTTATAAGGGCTAAATAGACTAATAAAAGGATTATTGGATTAATAAGTCATTATAAGGCCCAATTATGTTAAATAATTAACTTGGCTTATTTAAATAAAATCCAAAAGGTTTAAGGACCAAGCCCGTTAAGTTTGGCCCATATTCTAGAAGGTTATTTAGCCTATTTACGTATTTTAAGGATAAATACCATTTTTATGGATAATAATATGGATAATTAACAAAAGAGTTTGATTGATGTTGAACTCTGTGCACGTTGAATGTAGCGGTCTATCGTGCGACCGCCACAGCCATATAATGCACCAGTCTTGATGCGTTACATCCTGTCAGTTCCGTGAAAGAAAGAACAAGTAAAAAGATTAGAACTTTGAGATCTTATCTACAAGAGATAGACTTGGGAGAGTTTATAATATTACTAAGGACTCTTAGGGATTAGGTTCTGGCAAATTAAGGACTCTATAATCAATCTAATATTCAAAACCTTATAAATAGAACCTAATTCTGAACTGAGTGACCCTTACTTTTGTCTCGTGAAGAATCAAGGTAAGGAGATAGAATTTTGGGTAAGTTCTTTAGAAGATTTTATTTAGTATATTTTAGACTAATAGTTCTCCAAATTTCGTGCTAGGAGATCAAGCAACCAAGGAGATTGAAGTTTCCAAAGTTGCTGGTTCGACCATAGTAACCCAGGATTCGGAGCAAAGGACCCCTGAAGATCAAGAGGTTAGGACGTCTAAACGATGTAATTAGAATTCAATTCTTTAGAACTTTTTGTTCACCTTAGTTTCATCTTCGTACCCACAAAATTTCACATCTTTAGGACAAGAGGTTGGAGAGATAGAGTAGCAGGAAGTTTCTAGAAAATCGCTGGAAAATGAGGGCTAGGGCTCGAATTTCAGACTCAAATTAGAAGCTTAAAGCATAGTTAAGAGGTAGGTTATCTCATGATTGGCAAAAATATCTTGTTAGGGATAAAAGCCCTCTGATTGTACTTGATTTCATGCATTAAAGACTATGAATTCCATGTTTTAGTGGGTTCATGCATACATACATATTCTTAGCCCTAATCAAAGATCAAAGATATTATCTTGTCAATTCACTGCAACCTATGCATCTAGATGACCTTTACTTCATTTTGTCATGATTGGGGTAGTTAAATCTTTTCAAAACATGATATGGTTTCAAATCATAGTCTTTTTATTTCATTATACTATTAGCAGGGACTCTGACGCACCATACTTAGACCGTCACAACTGTAACGACCTTACGATAAGCCGTCACACTCTCTGTTGTATTTAGATTACTCTATTGTCTCTGACGCACCATAGATGGAGCGTTACATTACTGTAACGGCCCCTCGATAGACCGTCACAATCACTGTGACGAACCCATTCTAGACTGTCAGGGTAATCGTAGATAGAATTGAAAATCAGTCAAGTTAGCTTATAAATAAGCCTAGTTATCTAAGTTTTGACCTAATTTCATGTCTTTAAGATTATCTACTGATTCATGATAAAAATTACATAATTAAGGTATCTTAAGTTAATTTAAGTTATGTTAATTTCATATGTCAAAATTCTATAGTTTTGTATCTAAATCATGATTTTCTAAAGATGTACTGACGGAGTTTTATCATGATTTTCTATTGATACACATCTTCTCTCTACTAATAGAGTCATTTCTCTAAGTACATGACACATATTCTGGTATGTTGTCCAATAGTTCACTTTGCACTATAGGAACATTATTCTTGGACATGAGGACCTCTCTATTAGATATTCCTCCTAATGGATTAGAAAATCTTATTTCAAGGCCTCCATAATTCTTCGTGAGCCTGGGATTCCCACTAGGACGCCGAGTTGGTTGTATCATTAAAACCCAAGTGATTAGATTACACTCGATGTTTCTGGTTATGAGTAGTGTAACGGATCTATATTGGACCGTCAGGTACATGTAACGGCCCAATATACAACCGCCACATTCAACTAAGTCTGATTTCTTGGTTTGGGATTCAGACGAATGTAACGGCCCAATACTGGAGCGTCACATCATGTAAGGGCCCAGTACACGACCGTCACAATGCTTGAGTATTTTAACTCGAGGTTTGACCAAGGGTTGATATTCCAAGGTTTCTAGATGGACTCTTGATGATCTAGAACTTATCATATTGATCAAGAAACCTAATATAATGAATGGAAGATAAAGAACATACCGTTATGCTGCCGATTTATTTCCATAAGAATAACATAGTATAAGTCATTCTTGATTTCTCATGATTCTCGTTAAAGCATTTATTCATTGAATTATTATTATCAAGAGCTTGTTGGAATTGTACATTCTTGGCCATACTTTATTGTTACATGCGTGGAAAAAGCTTGATTTATACTTGAAGATGCGATCGAGCACTGATTGTGTTCAAGGGCTCTATGCTAGTCCCCTCGGCTGATTGTCGGAAACATACTATTATAAACCATGGAGTATGATGCTACTGGCGTCGCATTGCGCTGGGAGTACTTTCTTTATAAATAAGTGAAAATCCACAACACAATACAGCATGATTGATACTTGACTTTCTTGATATTCCACAGAAATTCACGAAGTACTTGCTCGTAAGCAAAAGATACTGGAATGATGATTATGTGGCTTGCTAGTACATTCTCGTTACATTCTTGTTCATAAAAGGCCATATCATGTTCTTATAACATTCTTGATAGTTCATACTTGCTCTCATTCTATCTTACATACTTTGGTTTAATCGCATGATTGATCGCATTCGCATGATTTTACCTTATTTCTCTAGAGCTAAAATGTTAATTACTTTAATGATGCCTTCATGTTGATGCGAAGATACCTACTAGGTAAGTGTGCTCATTACCTATTTCCATTCTTTTTCAGGAAATGGAAGTGAGTCGGGTTCGGATTCGGAATGTTCAAGTAGCGGATCCGAGAGTGAAAAAAGAACGAGCGAGGACTTAGGAAGTTTACATTGTTTAGATCGAGTCTATGTAATTTCTTATTTCTTGAGTCTAGCATGATGGAAGTTGAATTAGTGGTTGTATTCGAATATTGGATTTGATTATTAATGAAAGTTGAAGTTGAGTAAATATTGTGCGATTGCATTCTTATGTGTGATTGCATTGCGCTCTAATCGTTCTTGCTTGCAAGAGGCTTACCATGCCGGTTGTTCGCGTTCCTCGAGCGAGTCTTCCGCTATAATAAAGGCTCGGGGCGTGACAGTTAAGTTGGTATCAGAGCCTAAGTCTCAGGACTTAGGAAGAAGAGTCATGTCATAAGATAAGTCCAAGGTTTAAGGACCCCTACCTATGAACTAAGGAAGAAATTTCCACACCCATGTGAGAATTGGGTAGAACCCGGGATAAGATAGTTAATTAGCTTTAAGATTGATTTTCCTTCCAATTCCACGAGAAATAACAAGTTGTTATTTTTCTCTCAGGTACCCTATTATTACCATGGCTCATCGCGTAAATTGGGATGGCATGCAACAAACTGTTGCTGGCCTCACTCAGGCATTACAAACCATGGCGCAAGCTGGCGCAGGAGCAAGGGCTGGTGATTTACATCGCAACTTTCGGAGCTTAAACCCTCGCGTTTCTATGGTTCTTCTAATCCGGATGAAGCAGAGAACTGGATAGACGAAATGAATCGTATCTTTGACGTTATCCAATGCACCGATCAAGAGAAGGTGCGTCTCGTAACCTTCCAACTCAACAAAGATGCCCGTACATGGTGGAAGTCGGTTCCGGCACCTCCGGCCGATGCACCTCATACATGGGATGGTTTTCTTACCCTATTCCGTGCCAAGTACTTTTCTGAGCACGTAAAGGAATGAAAGGCTATGGAGTTCGCCGCTCTTCGGCAAGGAATGATGACGGTTGCCGAAGATGAACTACAATTCTCAACGCTTGCACCTTACGCACTGCATCTTATCAGCACCGATTTATTGAAGGCTAATCGGTTCATGGACGGGTTACAGCTCGGTTTCATTCAACAGCTCGGAACCCAAAACATCCGTACATATGCGGAAATGGTTCAACGAGCGTATTTGTGTGAAAGGACCTTAGAGAAGGTCGAGAAATTAAGAAGGAAAGGAGAAGAGTCTAGCCGACGCTCAGATCGGCGTTATAAGAAAGAAAAGTTCAGCATCACGGAGCCCTACAAGAGCCGTGATAGTAAGAAAGATCCAGGAATGGGAATGGTGGAAGTTCCCATAAGCAAAAGAAAGTCAAGGAGGAGAAGGAGCAGGTCGCCACGGCTTGCACATTTTATGAAAAATTCGGCCATTCGGCTGAGGAATGCTGGAAGCGTCTCGGCACTTGTTTACGTTGTGGAAGCAGGGAGCATCGCATGCCAGATTGCCCCCTTATGAAAGACCAATCGTCTGGTGGAGGACGTAGGAGGCAGGCTCGCCTCAATGCCATCTTAGAAGAAGAGGAAGCGCCCAGGGATGGTGGGCTTATGGAAGGTACTCTTCAAATTTGTTCTCGTCCTGCATTTGTGCTATTTGACACTGGTGCCTCTCATTCTTTTATCTCCACTACTTTTGCAAAAATATTATCAATTGCATCAGTCCCCTACCTTCAGATCTCGCTATTACCACACCCTTAGGTTCTGGAACAAAGCTTACCGACTATTATCCTATAGCGAAGTGATAGTAGAAGGTCACAATCTCCCCGCAAACTTAGTATGCCTTGACATGAAAGGATATGATGCCATTTTAGGGGTAGATTGGCTTGTAGATCATGATGCTTATATCAATTGCCGAAATAGGATTATATCCTTTCGAAAGTCCGATCTTCCGAGATTCTCCTTTCTTAGCATCAAGTACAAGAAGCATCCTACTATTATATCTTCTCTTCACGCTTGCAAACTTATCTCGCAAGGATGTGAAGCTTTTCTTGCTTCTGTCATTATTATCGAATCCAAGGACATTATCTTAGCAGACATTCCTGTTGTAAGTGAGTTCCCCAATTTGTTCCCGTCCGAATTATCCAGTTTACCACCCGAGAGGGAGGTGAACTTCACTATTGAACTCATTCCAGGAGCAGCACCTGTTTCTATAGCCCCTTACAGGATGTCCCCCACAGAACTCAAGGAATTAAAAAGGCATTTACATGAATTACTGGACAAAGGCTTCATCAGACCTAGCACATCCCCTTGGGGTGCGCCGGTTCTATTTGTCAAGAAGAAGGATTGTTCTCTCAAGCTATGCATCGATTACCGGCGACTGAATCAACTCACAATTAAAAATAAGTATCCGTTGCCGCGTATTGATGAACTCTTCGATCAGCTTTCAGGAGTAGAATATTTCTCTAAGATAGACCTCAGATCAGGTTATCATCAGCTTAGAATTAAAGAAGAAGACATTTATAAAACGGCTTTTCGAAGTCGTTATGGCCACTATGAATTCGTGGCAATGCCATTCGGATTAACTAATGCCCCGACATCATTCATGCAACTTATGAACAGTGTCTTCCAGCCATATCTAGACCAGTTTATCGTCGTCTTCATTGATGATATCTTGATATACTCCAAGATAAAGGAGGAACATGAAGAACATTTGAAAATAGCTTTGCAAACACTTAAAGAACATAAACTCTATGCCAAGCTAAATAAATGCGAATTCTGGCTCAAGGAAGTTTCATTCCTAGGCCACATTATTTCAAAAGAAGGTATCGCTGTGGATCCTTCTAAGGTAGAAGCCGTCAAGAATTGGAGCCGGCCAACGACCGTATTGGAAGTATGACGTTTTCTGGGTCTAGCTGGTTATTATAGAAGATTCATTAAAGATTTTTCAAAGAGTGCTGTTCCTTTAACTAGAGTGACGAGAAAAGAAAATCCTTTTGTCTGATCAGAGGAATGTGAGAAGAGTTTTCAAAATCTTAAAAATCATCTTACTACAGCTCCTATTCTAACACTACCGATGGAAGGTGGCGGATTCGATATATACACGGATGCATCAGGTATTGGCTTAGGGTGTGTCCTCATACAAAATGGAAGAGTAATCTGTTATTCTTCAAGACAATTGAAACGTCACGAGAAAAATTATCCTGTACATGATTTGGAATTAGCAGCTATCATTTTTGCCTTAAAAATTTGGCGTCATTATCTCTATGGAGAAAAGTTTACGGTCTACTCAGACCACAAAAGCTTGAAATACTTATTTTCTCAAAAAGAGCTAAATATGAGGCAGAGAAGATGGTTGGAATATCTCAAGATTTTGATTTTTCTATTCAATATCATCCTGGCAAGGCTAATGCTGTTGCGGATGCACTCAGCAGAAAACCAATGGGTATGCTATCAAGTCTTATGATTAGTATGACTAATCTTATTCCTCAATTTGCTCAGTTGAACTTAGATATTGACAGGAAGGAAGAAGATTACTTCATGGCTAATATCCGAGCTCAACCTACCTTAATAGAGGATCTAGTCAAGTTGCAAAATGATGATCTCGTGTTACTAGAAATTAAGGCTAATATTGAACAACGGCCGGATTTCTCTATTACGGAGGATGGAAGATTGCTATTCAAGGGCCGAGTGTGTGTACCGGATCATGAGGATACGAAGAAATTGATTCTAGAAGAAGCACATAAATCCAGGTATACCATTCACCCAGGTAGTACAAAAATGTATCAGGATCTCAAAAGAAATTTCTGGTGGCCCAACCTGAAGAGAGAAATAGCTGATTTCGTGTCTCGTTATCTCACTTGTCAACAAGTAAAGGCAGAGCATTTTAGACCCGCAGGTAAACTGCATCCCTTGAATATTCCGAATGGAAATGGGAGAGTATAGGGATGGATTTCATTATGGGGTTACCTAAGACAAGAGGTGGACACGATGGTATATGGATAATCATAGACCGATTGACTAAATCTGCACATTTCATACCAATCAAAAGTCGATGGTCTGTGGATATCCTGGCAGCATTATACATAAAAGAAATTGTTAAATTACATAGTGTCCCAGTCACTATTATATCTGATAGAGATCCTCGATTCACATCACAGTTTTGGAAGGGACTACAACAGTCACTAGGGACTAGATTGAATTTCAGCACAGCCTTTCATCCACAAACTGATGGTCAGATAGAAAGAACGAATCAGGTGGTAGAAGACATGCTCAGGGCTTGTGTTATTGATTTTGGAGGTAGTTGGCATGATCACTTGCCTGTGGTAGAATTTGCATATAACAACAGTTACCAGGCCAGCATACAAATGGCACATTTTGAAGCTCTATATGGGAAAAGTTGTCGATCACCAATATGTTGGAGTGAAATAGGGGAAAGACAATTCCTAGGCCCTGATATTATCAGAGATTCTACAGAGAAGATCGACCTTATTCAAGAGAGAATAAAGATGGCACAAGAGAGGTAAAAGTTTTATGTTGATAATCGAAGACGCGGCTTGGAATTTCTAGTAGGAGACCATGTGTATCTCAAGGTTTCTCCAGGTCGTGGTATTCGGAGATTTGGCATTAAGGGCAAACTAACTCTAAGGTTCATTGGTCCGTTTGAAATTCTCGAAAGGGTCGGTGAAGTGGCTTATAGACTGGCTTTACCTCCACAATTAGCAAGAGTTCATGACGTATTTCACATCTCTATGCTGAAGAAATATGTATATGATCCTAACCATATTATCACTTATGACAATCTGGAGATTCAGAAGGATGTGATGTACGAGCAAATGCCAATAAAGATTCTGGAACGAGAAGTGCGTCAACTAAGAAATAAAGTTATTCCAATAGTCAAGATTCAATGGAAGAAAGCATGGCCATATGAAGCAACATGGGAAACCGAAGAAGCCATGCGGAAAAGATTTCCAGAATTATTTAACTGTAAGTACACTCTCCATAACCCATGTATTGAATTTGGGGACCAAATTCTTCTAAGTGGGGGAGGGTGTAGTGCCCCAGAATTTATGTAATAATTTTTGAGTTATTTATAGAACTTTCTAGAATTTATAAGGGCTAAATACACTAATAAAAGGATTATTGGATTAATAAGTCATTATAAGGCCCAATTATGTTAAATAATTAACTTGGCCTATTTAAATAAAATTCAAAAGGTTTAAGGACCAAGCCCATTAAGTTTGGCACATATTCTAGAAGGTTATTTAGCCTATTTACGTATTTTAAGGATAAATACCATTTTTATGGATAATATTATGGATAATTAACAAAAGAGTTTGATTGATGTTGAACTCTGTGCACGTTGAATGTAGCGATCTATCGTGCGATCGCCACAGCCATATAACGCACCAGTCTTGATGCGTTACATCCTGTCAGTTCTGTGAAAGAAAGAACGAGCAAAAAGATTAGAACTTTGGGATCTTATCTATAAGAGATCGACTTGGGAGAGTTTATAACATTACTAAGGACTCTTAGGGATTAGGTTCTGGCAAATTAAGGACTCTAGAATCGATCTAATCTTCAAACCTATAAATAGGACCTAGTTCTGAACTGAGCGACCCTTACTTTTGGCTCGTGAAGAATCAAGGTAAGGAGATATAATTTCGGGTAAGTTCTTTAGAAGATTTTGTTTAGTATACTTTAGACTAATAGTTCTCCAAATTTCGTGCTAGGAGATCAAGCAACCAAGGAGATTGAAGCTTCCAAAGTTGCTGGTTCGACCATAGTAACCCAGGATTCAGAGCAAAGGACCCCTAGAGATCAAGAGATTAGGACGTCTAAACGAGGTAATTAGAATTCAATCCTTTAGAACTTTTTGTTCACCTTAGTTTCATCTTCTTACCCTCAAAATTTCACATCTTAGGACAAGAGGTTGAGAGATAGAGCAGCGTGAAGTTGCTGGAAACTCACTAGAAAGGAGAGCTAGGGCACGAATTTCAGACTCAAATTAGAAGCTTAAAGCCTAGTTAAGAGGTAGGTTATCTCATGATTGGCAAAAACATCTTGTTAGGGATAAAAGCCCTCTGATTGTACTTGATTTCATGCATTATAGACTATGAATTCCATGTTTTAGTGGGTTCATGCATACATACATATCTTAGCCCTAATCAAAGATCAAAGATATTATCTTGTCAATTCACTGCAACCTATGCATCTAGATGACATTTACTTCGTTTTGTCATGATTGGGGTAGTTAAATCTTTTCAAAACATGAAACGGTTTCAAATCATAGTCTTTTTATTTCTTTATACTGTTAGCAGGGACTCTGACGCATCATACTTAGACCGTCACAGACTGTAACGGCCTTACGATAAGCCGTCACACCTCTCTGTTGTATTAGATTACTCTATTGTCTCTGACGCACCATAATGGAGCGTTACATTACTGTAACGGCCTCTCGATAGACCGTCGCAATCACTGTGACGCACCCTTTCTAGACTGTCAGGGTAACCGTAGATAGAATTGAAAATCAGTCAAGTTAACTTATAAATAAGCCTAGTTATCTAAGTTTTGACCTAATTTCATGTCTTTAAGATTATCTACAGATTCATGATAGAAATTGCATAATTAAGGTATCTTAAGTTAATTTAAGTTATGTTAATTTCATATGCTAAAATTCTATAGATTTGTATCTAAATCATGATTTTCCAAAGATGTATTGACGGAGTTTTATCATGATTTCCTATTGTTACACATCCTCTCTCTACCAATAGAGTCATTTCTCTAAGTACATGACACATATTTCGGTATGTTGTCCATTAGTTCACTTTGCACTATAGGAACATTATTTTTGGACATGAGGACCTCTCTATTGGATATTCCTTTCAATGGACTAGGAAATCTTATTTCAAGGCCTCCGTAATTCTTCGCGAGCCTGGGGATTCCCACTAGGACGCCGAGTTGGTTGTACCATTAAAACCCAAGTGATTAGATTACACTCGATGTTTCTGGTTATTAGTAGTGTAACGGATCTATATTGGACCGTCAGGTACATGTAACGTCCCAATATACGACCGTCACATTCAACTAAGTCAGATTTCTTGGTTTGGTGATTCAGACTAATGTAACGGCCCAATATTGGAGCATCACATCATGTAACGGCCCAGTACACGACCATCACAATGCTTGAGTATTTTAACTCGAGGTTTGACCAAGGGTTGATATTCCAAGGTTTCTAGATGGACTCTTGATGATCTAGAACTTATCATATTGATCAAGAAACCTAATATAATGAATGGAAAATAAAGAATGTACCGTTATGCTGCCGATTTATTTCTATAATCATAACATAGTATAAGTCATTCTTGATTTCTCATGATTCTTATTAAAGCATTCATTCATTGAATTATTGTTATCAAGAGCTTGTTGGAATGGTACATTCTTGGCCATACTTTATTGTTACATACGTGAAAAAAGCTTGATTTATACTTGAAGATGCGATCGAGAACTGATTGTGTTGAAGGGCTCTATGCTAGTCCCCTCGACTGATTGTCGAAAACATACTATTATAAACCATGGGGTATGATGCTACTGGCGTCGCATTGCGTTGGGAGTACTTTCTTTATAAATAAGTAAAAATCCACAACACGATACAGCATGATTGATACTTGACTTTCTTGATATTCCACAGAAATTCACGAAGTACTTGCTCATAAGCAAAAGATACTGGAGTGATGATTATGTGGCTTGCTAGTACATTCTCGTTACATTCTTGTTCATGAAAGGTCATATCATGTTCTTATAACATTCTTGCTAGTTCATACTTGCTCTCATTCTATCTTACATACTTTGGTTTAATCGCATGATTGATCGTATTCGCATGATTTTACCTTATTTCTCTAGAGCTAAAATGTTAATTACTTTAATGATGCCTTCATGTTGATGCGAAGATACCTACTGGACAAGTGTGCTCATTATCTATTTCCATTCTTTTTCAGGAAATGGAAGTTAGTCGGGTTCGGATTCGGAATGTTCAAGTAGCGGATCCGAGAGTGAATAAAGAATGAGCGAGGACTTAGGAAGTTTACATTGTTTAGATCGAGTCTATGTAATTTCTTATTTCTTGAGTCTAGCATGATGGAAGTTGAATTAGTGGTTGTATTCGAATATTGGATTTGATTATTAATGAAAGTTGAAGTTGAGTAAATATTATGCAATTGCATTCTTATGTGTGATTGTCTTGCGCTCTGATCGTTCTTGCTTGCAAGTGGCTTACCATGCCGGCTGTTCGCGTTCCTCGAGCGAGTCTTCCGCTGTAATAAAGGCTCGGGACGTGATAATGTGTAACTCTTAACCTAAGTGCAAACCTACGTATGTATGCTCTCACCCTTGCACATGTCAAGTTCTCTTCTTATTTTGCTGAATTGCTCCTAGTTTAGTGGTTTTGTGAAGATGTCAGCTAACTGATTATGTGTGTCAATGAAATTGAATTCAAAGACCCCCTTTCCTACATGATTTGTCAGAAAATGATGTCGAATATCAATATGTTTTGTCATAGAATGTTCTACATGATTTTTTGACAAGCTGATTGTACTAGTATTGTCACACAAGATTGGAACACAATTCATTTCAACATCCAAATCAAGCAATTGATTTTTGATCCAAAGTACTTGGGCTCTACAACTTCCGGCGGCTACATATTCCGCCCCGGCCATTGAGAGAGCTACTGAATGTTATTTCTTGGAGGCCCATGAAACTAGGCACCCACCGAGAAACTGATAGTACCCACTAGTACTTTGTGATCTACAATGCATCCAGCATAATCCGCATCAGTATATGCAATCAAATCAAATGAAATACCGATGGAAAAGCATAAGCCAAAGTCTATTGTGCCAATTAAGTATCAAAAAATTCGTTTAACAACCAATAAATGAGATTCTTTAAGATATGACTGAAAACGAGCACATAGACATACGCTGTATTGAATGTCGGGACGGCATGCTGTGAGATACAGTAGTAATCCGATCATACCTCGAAATAGTGTAGAATCTACTATTTTGCCCTTATCATCTTTGTCTAACTTCGTGGTTGTGGCCATCGGAGTTGACATGGGCTTTGCTTCTGCCATCCCATATTTCTTTAACAGCTCCAAGGTATATTTGACTTGATTTATGAAGATGCCTTCTGACGTTTGTTTAACCTGCAATCCAAGAAAGAATGTAAGTTCACCCATTAAGCTCATCTCAAATTCTCCTTACATTATTTCTGTAAATTCATCGCATAAAGCATTGTTAGTAGGTCCAAAAATTATATCATCAACATACACTTGAACTACTAATATGTCTTTACCTGATTTTATCGTGAAGAGTGTTTGGTCAACCTTACTTTTTTTGAAACCATTTTTAATTACGAATGAGGTGAGCCTTTCATATCAAGTTCTTGGTGCTTACTTTAATCCGTACAAGGCTTTTTGCAACTTGTACACATGTTGTGGATGTTTTGAGTCTTCAAAACTTGGAGGTTGTTCTACAAAATCATCCTCGTTGATGTACCCGTTAAGAAAGGCATATTTAACATCTATCTGAAATAATCTGAAGTTAAAAGAGCAAGCATATGACAATAGAATCCAGACTGCTTCTAATCTAGCAACCGGTGTAAAAGACTCATCAAAATCAATGCCCATCTCCTGGCTGTACCCTTTGACTACAAGCCGGGCCTTATTCTTAACAACCAATCCCGTGTCATTTAGTTTATTTCTAAAAACCCAACGGGTTCCAATTACAGGATGATTCTTGGGATGCGGCACGAGAGACCACACTTTATTCCTTTAGAACTGGTGTAGCTCTTCATGCATAGCCTGAATCCAAGATTCATCTTGAAGAGCTTCATGAATATCCTTAGGCTCTTCTTGAGAGATAAAGACCATTAAACCCACTTCTTCCACTTGCCTTAATGTAGATCTAGTTCTTACTCCATCTTCAGGATTACCGATGATGTTTTCAGCGGGGTGATCTTTCAAGTATGTTGAAGCTCTAGGCAAGTCAGGGTGTTGCAATGGTTGTTCTTGAAGTGTTTCAATTGAAGGATCTTCATTATTTTCATCCTTGTTGTAGGTTCCCTCTGTTGATTCATCCTTAGCTTTAGATGTTCCAGCATCAGTTGGATTTCTAGGAGCTTCATCTGCATCCAAGATTGGAATAGATTGATTGGTCAGTTTTAATTTAGATTCATCAAAAATAACATGAGGACTTTCTTCAACAACTAAAGTCTTTTTATTAAATAGTCTGTAAGCTCTAGAGTTTAATGCATAACCTAAGAAGATTCCTTTGTCACTCTTTTCATCAAACTTACCTAGGTTAGACTTATCATTGTTCAGGATGAAGCAAGGACATCCAAATGGTTTAAGATAAGAAATGTTTGGTTTCTTACCCTTGTTGAGCTCGTATGAAATTTTCTTCAAAATGGGCCTTACCATTGCCCCGTTGATGATGTAACATGTTGTACTTACCGTCTCAGTCCAAAAGTATTTTGGTAGGGAGTTATCACTTAACATGGTCCGTGCCATGTCTATCAAGGTTCTATTTTTTCTCTCCACTACTCCATTTTGTTGAGGCATCCTTGGTGATGAGAAGTTATGTGTGTATCCCTTCTCTCTGTAAAAGCTGTTGAATTCATGATTTTCAAACTCACCACCATGATCACTTTGAATTGTGGTGATAAGGTATCCTTTGTCATTCTGAATTTTCCTGCAAAATACTTGAAACTCCATGAAGGCATCACTTTTATTAGCTAGAAATAATACCCATGTGAATTTGGAGTAATCATCAATAATCATAAATCCATAAGATTTTCCTCCTAGGCTGGATGTCCTAGTTGGACCAAAAAGATCAAGGTGCAACAGTTCTAAGGGCCGAGCAGTAGAAACAAAGTTCTTATTTTTGAAAGAGATGCGTGTTTGCTTGTCTTTTGTGCAAGCCTCACAAATTTTATCACTTTCAAATTTTAACTTTGGCAAACCATTCACCAAGTCATGTCTAGACAGTTTGGAGATTACTCCAAAACTAGCATGACCTAGTCTTTGGTGCCATAGCCATGCATTATCATGGTTGTTTGTTACCAAGCACACATCATCAAGATCAATAGTATATACATTGTTCTTCCTTTTCTCGATGAACCTGATTTCACTAGTGCTTTTATTCATGATGAGGCAATGTGATTCATCAAAGATAATCTTAAAACCTTTGTCGCACAATTGGCTTATGCTCAGAAGATTATGATTCAAACCCTTTACCAAAAGTATATTTTCAATCAGGGTTTCAAAATTCTTACCTATGTTGTCAATTCCAATTATTTTACCTTTGTCCTTTCCACCAAAGGCAACTGATCGTTCTTATCTTGCAGACTAGAGAACACCTTCTTATCCCTTGTCATATGCCTTGAGCAACCACTATCCAGGTACCATTTGCTCCCCCTGGCTTCAAGATATATCTGTAAGAAACAATATTCTCATGCAATTATTTTTGGTACCCAAACTAATTTGGGTCCATAGGAGTTAGTCCAATTCTGCACATATCTTTTTCTGGTCCAAGCAGCATGATATCTTTGAGTGTTTTGTTTGAACCAACAATTAGAAATAACATGACCAAATCTACAATAGTGAAAGCAGTTAACATTTGAAAACCTTCTTTGAAATTTGCGTGATTTAGGTTGGATATGTTTAGGCTTTGAGTATGAGCATGAAGCACAGTTATTATCTTTTTCAGGAACAAAAGAAGTTGTGATCTTATTCTCAAAAGATTTTTTATTTTGGGGAATGTACCCCAAACCTTCTTTTTGGAAGTTAACCTTAACTCCCAACAAGTTATCTATGTTTTGTTTGCATTTGACAAACCTAGATAGGGTGGACTGCAATTCAGCCACCTCTTCATTCAAGGTCACATTCTTCTTTCCAAGTTTTGAATTTGTGGATTTCAGAACTTCTTCTTCATTTTTCAATTTTTCAAAACTCTTTTCCATTTCAGACATTTTACACATTAATTCAACTTTAGTTTTCTCAATATCTGAAATTATTTGAAGCAAACTTTCTTTTTCTTCTATCGATTCAAACCATTCTTGTTAGAGTTTTTCAAACTTAACAGAAGAGTCCTAATGTGCTAAATCTTCAAGTTTCTTTTTGAGGTATTTATTTTCAGATCTGATTTTCTTATATTTCGTGTACAACTTTTCATATTCTGACTCTCATTGTTCATTTGAAATAAAATCAGGATCAGAATTTACCTCAGCCGAGTCATCCTCATGTGCCATGAGGCACAGGCTTTCCATGAGCTCCCTGAGCTCTTCTTCGGACTGCTCATCCCCTTCGTCGCTCCATGTGGCGACCATAGCTTTGGGCTTTTTGAACTTGTCCTTCTTGAATTTTCTTTTCAAATCTGGGCACTCTCCTCTCATGTGTCCGGACCTCTTGCATTCATACCAAATAACATTGTTAGGCTTGCTTGGCTCTTTCTTGGTTTGAACGGGCTTCCTTTGCCCCTTTTTGAAGTTTCCTTGGAAATTCTTCTTTCTTCTCAAAAACTTCTTTACTTGGCGTGTCCACATGGCCAAGTTTTCTTCTTCATCACTTCCTTTGGTAGACTCCTCTTCTTGGGAGTCATCATCAGGTTGGTGGGCTTTCAAGTCCACGGTTTTCTTCTTCTTGGATTCCTCCTTCGCAGTTCTTTTGATGTTTATCTCATAGGTCATGAGTGACCCTATGAGCTCGTCCAAGGAGAGTATGGACAGATTCTTCGAATCCTCAATGACTGTGGCTTTTGTGTGCCAGGCGGGTGGAAGAGATCCTAACACCTTCCTCACGAGCTTGGAGTTGGTGTATTCCTTTCTAAGACTCTTGAGACCATTAGTGATCTCAGTCAGTCTTTTGAACATCTCAGAGATGGTTTCTTCGGGTTTCATTTTGAATAGCTCATAATCTCTGACGAGTAGGTTGGCTTTGGTCTCCTTGACCTCGGAGGTTCCTTCATAGATAATCCGCAGCTTGTCCCATATCTCCTTTGCTGAACTACACATTGATACACGAGAAAACTCGTTAGGATGAATAGCACACTGCATAATATTCATAGCATTAAAATTTACTGTGGATTTTTTAATATCATCAGGGGTCCATTCGTCTTCAATTTTGGAAATCTCATATGGGCCCTTGTCTACCACCCTCCAGATCTCGTACACTTGGGCTCTCAGAAAAATATGCATTATATTTTCCAGTATGAGTAATTCGAGCCGTCGAAGTATGGAGGACGGTGGATGGAGTGACCCTCAGGCATCATCCCTTTGTTGGCCATTGATCTAGATCAGACTCTAGATCATTAGATCTGAAGAATATAGAGCCTTAGCTCTGATACCAATTGAAGTTCCGCGATCAATGACACCCAAGAGGGGGGGGGTGAATTGGGTGATTACAAATTTTATAAAACTTTTACCAGAATTAAACAGATATGATGAAACAACCTTTTAGAGACTTAGATATGATGAAATAACAAATAGATCTATCAAAACCTATCACACACAACATATCCTTGTTACTATGGCAGAGATATTAATCTGAAGATTCTGCTCACGCAAGGTATTATCTTCCTGACAAGAATGGCCTTGTCAATCCGAATCTACCTTTTGATATACCAAAGATCTAATGTAGAAATGACAAATTATGCTAGATCTGAACTAAAAACGCAAGAGAGTGATATAGTGTGTGCTAGCACAGAACGGGGGTAGGAGAAAAGGATCAAATCATACAAAGGACATCAATTTTTAGGTGGTTCGGATGCAACGACGGCAACCTACATCCACCCCTCACTAATTGTGAGGATCACACACTATCTTGTAAAGGATTACAAGAACAAAATACACACACACACAAGTGAAGAGTTCGGAACTCCCACGAAGGTGCATAAGTACCGAATCACACAGAAATGTGAAGGAAAGCCACACACACACACACGAATCTGGGTAGATCCACGCACACATAGATGTTTAGAGATTACAAGAACACACACTTGAAGCTCAATGGAAAATATAAGTAAAAACACAAATGAAAACTTTGGATTTAAGCTCCCCCTTAGTGGATGAAGAAGATCCTTGATGAAGCTTGCTTCTTAGCTTGATTTCCACTTGAATGGCTTCAGGATGATCATCAAATGCTTGAGATTTGATGAAGAATGCTTGGATGAAATACTGTTCATGGAGTTCTTCTTGCAGCCCTTTTTCTCCTTTGATAGCCTTCCTTTGATCCCCTTACATCATTAGGGTTTCTTGGCCCTAAGAGATATTTTTATAACACTTGAATGGTCAAGGGACATGCCAAGACATAGATGCACAATTTCAGGCATGTCTAGAGACTTTTGGGATTAAAAAATCATATGTAGATGCTTTTCCCTTGTGAAGAAAACAAAGTCAAAATTAGCGGCTTCGAAGGGTTCGGTCGACCGGGGCAGGTTGGGCGGTCGACCTAACTTTTATAGGATTTGAAGCTTTCAATGTTGGTAGAATCGGTCGAATGGTCCTGGGCTTTCCGTCGACCGAACTCTGTAAGTTTACAGAGTTCTGAGTGCTGGGAGGTTAGGTCGACCGGACCAGTAAAGCTGGTCGACCGAACTCTGGAAATCCTGCAAAATAATAGAGTTTAGTTCATGAATCATGTCCATATACAAAAGACTTTGTGTTTGTAATTTGATCCATTCAATTTGAGCTTGGTTTGACTAAATCTGGGCATTTTTGAGGCAAGATGGATTTAAGCATTCGCTTTGAAGAAAATGGCTTTGAGAGCCTACAAGTGCTCTTGCTACAGCAGTTATGGAAGTTATCAACCTGTTAGCCATACCGAGGTTTCATTATCATAAAAATCACTTGGAGGGACTCAACAAGATAGAATCTACAAGAGATTTACTCAAGAGATGTATCATTGTTGTAGTCTTCATATTTGTGATGTATCTTTTCATCAGGGTTTAAATATTTTGTACTGAGCCATTTATCCTCTTGGTTAATGACATGTATTTGTCCCTTCCAAATGTATTACCAATTGGTTAATGATAGATATTTTTTAGTGACTCTAGTAAAATTATTGGATACCCAAATGCAATGAACTGAGTACATGATAACTGGGTTACTAACCAAATTTGGACAATGTGTCTTCTTGCCATGCTGTACATAATATCAATGTCATTACATCATAAGAGCTCCTTTGTGCAACACGTAACATTAACTTTAAAAGTCATTACTGTTGGGCGCACAGTAGGATCTAGAGGGGGGTGAATAGATCCTCTTAAGAAAATTATGCCCAATGTTAATCTCCTACATTTGATTTTGCATAAAAATCATGTTGAAAGTGTTTCTGAAGTTCTGCCGCATGAGTCAACTCTAGTTTAAGCTAGTTGTTCAAAGGCTAGCTAAAAGCCATTGTTTTTAGTCAACCGAGTCACTAGAAAGAGCCCTGCAGCTAAGGGTGACAAATGGCTCTTACGGGTGACAAATAGCCATTAAGGGTGACAAATAGCCATATACTGGTGACAAATAGCTTTGCAAGGTGAAAGATGGTTAAGAAGAAGAATTTGGAAGAAGAAGAGTCAACTCAAAAGGCTTCTGGAGTCAACTCGGTTACATGCCAAAGTCACATGCCACTTGAAGCTCATAATGGTGTAAAATGCCTTATAAGGGTGACAAATAGGTATATAGAGGCGACAAATAACTGATAAGTGTTAGGTGCGGAGAGGCTGATCTAGAAGGGGGGGTTGAATGGAGATTAATCTCGTTCTTTGATCTCAGATGAGGTTTATCAAGGTCATCCGTTACTTAGAAAAGCTTCAGATCTGAGATGGTAGGGCTAGGAAACCCATGCACGGTTAAATCCATCGAACAAGCTTGATCACTCTTCATGTGTTATGGCTATGAGCCATTTTTCACCATTAGAAAGCTACTTGTTACTGCTATCGGCCATTTGTCACCCATAACAAGCTATTTTTCACCCTTATAACTCGTTAGCCATCGCCTTTGTCTTCAGTTCTTCTTTCTCCAGCTTCAACAGGACTGGAGTCGACTCCAAAGCCTTGTGGAGTTGACTCCCCTTCTGCATTTTTCTTGTTTCCAGCATGGCCACCTATTTTTCACCCTTGCTAAGCTATTTTTCAACTTTATAGCCTATTTGTCATCGATGACCACCTATTTATCACCACTATTCAGTGCAAGCCGTCGCCTTTGACAGCTTGTTCAACTCCACTGATTTCTGCTCATTCGTCCATTATACAGCCCCATGAGCCATTTTACATTTGGCCACATGACATGAGGAATATTCTTCTTCAAGAATCTTCCTAGGAGTTGCCAGCCTCCTTGGATCAGGTGCCAGAATGATTGGGCTTCGAAGACATGTGACTGGCTTGATTCTTCAATGAGCTTGGCTATTTGTTAGCCTTTCGAGACATTATACACCCTTAACGCCCATTTGTCTGCGTTGCATACCTATTTTTTAGCCTTAGCGACCTTGAGCCGTTGCCTTTCTCCTTTTTCTTATGCAGGCCATTTTCCAGCTCTGCCAGCCTATTTGTCACCCATACTGCTTATTTGTCTATCTTACGAGCCATTTGTCATCCTTATTCACTTCAGCTGGCAAGTTGGCTTCTGGTGGGCTTGAACGCATTGACTCTTCATGATGATGAGTTGACTCCATGGTCTGACTGCATTGACTTGGGATTTGAAAGCCAAGTCGACTCCAGTCAAGTTGCCCCAATCAAAGTCGACTCCAGTCAAAGCTGACTCCAGTCAAAGTTGACTCTAGTAGGATCAAATCCAGTCGAGGTCAATTCCAGTCAAAGTTGACTCTAGTCAAGTTGACTTCAGTCTCTAGGTGTAGCATCCCGAGAATTTATTTAAATTTCATAACGGGTAGTAATTGAGAAATTACCTATTTATAAATTAAAATCCTTAAATTAAAATCCCCTTCTTGGTTAAATCTAAACTAATTTATAAAAATCTGGAAAATTCATAATCAGGTATTGGACTAAAAGTTTAGACAATTTGTCTTCTTGATCAAACCCTAAATAAAATTTTAATCAAGCCAAATTAATGGATTTAACGCTAAAAATCAATTTTAGTCTAATCAGATCTTAGATCACTTAATTCGATCCCAAATCTAGATCATTTGAGCCCAAACTAGGCCCATTCGAATGGCCTTGATGAGTAGTCCCTTTTCCCTCTCGTTGTGCTCAAAAACCCTAAACCTAGAGATCCAATTTTAGGAGAGTTGGCGGTGCGACTTGGTCAAACGCGGATTCCGCGCACGTAGAATTTGTGGGACTCTTCTCACCCTTATCAACAATCCTAGATATAATTGCATCTATAAATCTAACCCTAGCTCGACCTAGAACCCTCATTTTGCTATGGCGGCTGGTGTTGAGCACGTTCGAGGAAGGGATCGGCGAGTTGGAGCGAGGTTTGTTCGTGCGGTTCTGAGCGTCGATGTCCCTTTGTTCTTTAATTAAGGTAGGTTCTAGCAGACCAAACCTTGAATAAAAGTACATTATTAGATGCGCCTTCGAGTCCCCTTTCTATTAATTCCAAAAGCTCTAAATTCTATTCTGTATAGTGATCGTATTTTCAACTTTAGTCAGAGCATGTCAATCTAGGGCACGTTCTCGTTAGTTCGATTCAATGTTAGGTTATGCAGGCTCAAATCCTAATTGATCATGCTATATTGTGTGCCCTTTTGTCCTCTTTCTATTGATATTATTTTGCCCAATTTTTACGTACTACACTACGTGAATTTCATGTTACATTCGAGGTCTATCGGAGCTTGCCGGAGGCCGAAGCCGCGGACTTGTTGCGATCGCAACAGGAACCGTTTCTAATCCCGACGGCCTCACGACAGACCAATTTTATCTTTTTAAAATTTGAAACTCATTACATGCTAGCGATTCCACGAGAGACCGCAAGGGTCTGGGTTGCATCCAGTTCCTGACCGCTACCGAACCCTAGCGGATGCGTGATAGACCGCCATTTTCTTATGGTTTACACTAAATTGGTGTTTTATTAATTGTGTTCCCCTTGTTTTAGACATCATGTGTAGGGCAGAAATACACTTAATAAATGAACTATATGGAACATTTATAATGCCTAATTTAACTACGATCATCCATAATCATATCTTATTTATTGTTCCTCTTGTTACGTGTAATACAACTCAATTGGGAAATTATTACTTCAATGTTAATTGATATTGTGGAAATTTACTAGGGTTGTTTGACAGTCATGCCACTCCGGTGGTGCTGGTTGATCGTAATTACCCCATTTTCTGAGTTTTCATAGCCCTTAATCTTGTAATAGTTGGGACTCTCTGCCGGATATTCCTTCCGTCAGACTAGGACCTCTATTACGAGACCTCCGTAAGACTCCGCGAGCCTGGGATTCCCACTAGGACACTGGGCAGGTGTTGCGCGGGTTTTTATGCTGGTTAACCGGGGTGAAGGAAGGAATGCAGCGGGGAAGGAAAAATATGGGAGTTTGATATATCTTAAGTATCCTCCTTACGGTTGCATGCCTCTCACGGTGGTACCGGACACTCTCCTTTTACGGAAAGTCGAAAGGGGCGGAATGGCACGGGAATGTCGGGCTAAGGGTTAACCGGACAGGGTGCGGGCGTGCCAGTCGATCTCTCAACAATCACTCATGGAACCAAGGTTTGACAGGGGAAGCGCCACCAGGGCGCGGCATGTGGGCTCAGGGGATCGGGTGACACATGGAGAGAAGGGGTTCCATGGGTGCGAGTGCGTAGGCGATTGCGGGAATTGTGTACATGACGTCTTTCCCCACCGGCCGCAAGCAACCGGTGTTTATTTACATCGGATTGAATCCGAATACCTTCGTTCCATGTTGAAGAAAAGTGTGTATATGTGTCTGAAGCCATGGGCGGAGGGCTGGGCGCATTCAGCAGCTAGTGGTACGTGTTAGACTGAGGGACGTTCACTGGAGTTGGGGTATCGGGCACGGATGCCGAGTGGTGTGGGTAGGAAGCTGGAGGCCCGAATACGGGCGTATGTATTTCACTAGTTTTACGATGAGCCACATGGGCTTTACAAATGGGCCAAAGAGGCCGAAGTACAACGGGCGCAAGCCGCGGGACATTTCTGACACTTGAGTGGGCCCCTGGGTCATTGCGTGACAAAGCGGGTGTCCGCATGTTCTACTGGAACTCTTTACAGAGGAGTTGGTGTAGGTCCGGCTGCCTTGGTGGTCAGAACGGACATGGCTGGCGCCTGGCAGAGGTCGGACACGGCTCAAGGCGAGCGGTTGGGTCCGGGTCTCGGACGGCGAGTGTTGTCATGCTGGAGAGTCAAGGTCGGCCCCGGGACTATGATTCCCGGGCCAGAGGTCCGACTAGACTCGCTTCATCAATCTGAGGGGCCGATGGCCGACTAGAGGATGAACGGTGGGCACGCGGATCCGTGTCAAGGGTCGACACAGTCGTTACGCGGTACCCTTCGTCACCGCGGTGAGTGTCGTAAGTCGACGTACACGGGCGGACCCGGGGCACGGGCGTATTCACCGTTGGTACGGTCATCTTACATGAGGCGGGGATGGACTTGGCATGAGACGGCTAGACACCGCGTGAGGGGAATACATGAGACATACCCTCGGCGTGTGTGAGCCGACTAGCAAGTCAATCGCATGCGCACTTATCTTCTCGCGTTCCCGACCCTTGCCGAAAGCCTCGGAAGTCCGAGGTTGCGACAATTAGGTCGGGGGAGTTAGCCCTTCCTTCACGCATTGTGTGTCTGTATCTGTTGTCGTCTCTCTTCTTTTTTTCTGAGCTTGCAAGGGGGGCAATTTATAGAAGTTGAAGGGGTGGGGGTGGGGTTTAGGCGGACCAAGTTGAGGGTCCAACTTGGTCCAGGTAAACCCCCCAAATAGTGTTTTTATTTTTATTTTATTTGAATTTTTATGTGTGTGTTTGTGTGTGTGTCGGAGTGGAAGGGGTGGGGTTTAGGCGGACCAGCTTGGGGGTCCAAGCTGGTCCACCTAAACCCCCTCCCAAGGGGGTTTGGGCGGACCATGTTGGTCCCTTTTTTTGTTTTAAAATCTTTTTTTTTGTTATACAAGGGTTTAGGCGGACCAACCTGGGGGTCCAAGCTGGTCCGCCTAACCCCCCCCCCCCTTTGGGGGTTTAGGCGGACCAGCTTGGAGGCCAAAGCTGGTCCGCCTAAACCCCTCCCCAAGGGGGGTTTGGGCGGACCAGGTAGAGGGAGAGAGAGGGAGTGGTCCCCCCTCTATAAAACCCAATTTTTTGGTTAATTTAGCCCCACTTTGACTCAGTTTGAACGCTAGAATACAAAGGATACGGGCTTGGATTGACTGACTGGCTGCTTGTGCGCGTAGACCGAGGGATTGACGTGTGCGACTCCACGTATTCCCTGGACTTCATCTTCGTGAATTTTTTAGTGTACGGGTATGACGAACGAGCTTTACACGAACCTCGGACTACATCTGCACGAATAGGGAATGGGGAGGGTTGTCGGACCTCCGGGCTGAGGAGAGGGCGCGGCCCCCCGGGGAGTTCACCCTCCCCGGGGGCGCGGCCACGCCCTGGGGCTCACGGGCCCCGGGTAAAGTCGTAACCCCGAGGGTTGGCCCCCAGGGGTCTTCCTTCATTTTCTAGGGATACCCCTTGGGGGATATAAAGTTCCGGGAGGTTGAAATGGCCCATGGGAGCCATTGTTCTTCGAGTTGTAGTGGCCGCTCGCAAGGTGTTCGGGCGAATGCCCGACACACCCCGGGTTGCCGAATGAGCCGCGTAGGTGGCCGACGGGTCTCGGATTTGGCCAAGGGCCAAGGGTAGGAGTCTGTAGGGGCTCGGAGGATGCACCTTGGGCCAATGAGCCCTACCTCGAGCTATGTGCCATGTTGTACGGCCGGTTGGCAGGGTAGCCTAGGGTTGCCCCGAGAGCTAAGTTCGGTGGCTTGTCGCCACGTGTCTGCGGGTCAAGGGTGGCCCCGACTTGCTGGGGGGGTCGTTGTAGGACCCAATTGGTGTACTGGGACCATGGGGTGGCCCATGGGTTGGTGTAGAAAGGTTGAAACACGTGCGCCCACAAGGTGTTCGACAGAATGCCGAACACACGTGTGTGAGCCGTACACGCGTACTACGGGCCTCTTGAGCCTGTGGTTGACCTATTTGGGTCTCCCTTTGACCTTGGAGGGCTGAGGGAAGGCATTCCCGGGTAGGCCCCTAGCCTCTTCACTGGGTGCCATGTGGCATGGCTTGTAGTCAGAGTGTCCCTGGGGCGGCCCGGGTGACCGTGTAGAGTGCGGAGGAAATCCGTGACTTATGAATCGGGAGCGATCCTGATTGATTGCTAGGGACGTCGTGCACCTTGGCCAACGTGCTAGGGCCGTTGGTCGGGCCCACTGGGTTGTCGGAGGGGCCGGGTAGCCCATGCCTTGAAGGTGTTCGAGAAAGGTGTTCAGGCATTTGTTGTACTCGGACTATTTCCCCTTTCTCTAGGTATTTGGTTGGAGAAATAGTCCGAGTACAACAAATGCCCCCCACGGGTCGTGCGTCGGAGGCGGAGACGAGGGCGTACGGCCCGTGAACCTCTCCTTCTGAGTTGTTGTAGTTGCATTTTGACGCTTCATATATTTGTGATTTACTGTATTGTATATATTGAATTTCTGGCATACTGACCATTTTTGTGCTATGTCTTGCAGCTATGGCCCGATTTGGTAGGGACGAGAGGGTCCCGAGGACAGAGCGGCCCATGCCCCCTTTGGGCCCTCTGGTTGTTACCGCGGCCAACATGGAGCAGCTTGATGGTGGGTAGGCAGTTGTGGCAGAGGGCCCCGTCGGCGAGCGCGGCAACGGCGTCGGGGTTGTGGAGCTGGCCGGCGTGTCAGAGGCGGGTGGAATTTACACTTATGATCGCAGCGGTGCCGATCCAGTGGAGTTCCCTTTGGACCATCACCTGTTTGAGTTTATCAGGCACTTTGTCCCGCCAGGCATGGAGGAGAGTGACTCTCAGGTTGCTGGAGCCCGTCGCCGATTGGAGCGGGCGATCTTAGTGGGTCGAGATAGCTTGCACGGGATTGTCCTTTGTGGCTTCCTGAGTTTCTCTGTGGATTACTGGAGGCAGAGTCAGTTTCCCAGTGTTGAGTGCCTGGGCTTCTTCAGTAGAGCAGACCAGTTTGGAGTTCGTGCTAGAGTGATGGGTCCTGCCTCCTGGGATTTGCATGAACACCACCGAGCAGAGACAGAGGGCGGTCCAGGGTTAGTGCTGGAGCCATCAGGGCTGGAGTACGCTGGGGAGGGCTACGATGACCATAGCCTCCTTTCTGGGATTTTGCGACAGAGTGCAGTCAGTTGGTATGGCCGTTGGGCGGTGATTCCGTCACATAGGTACCGCCAGGGGGCGACTGAGTGGTTGATGGGCATAGTACACCACTACCGGGTGCTGCTAGACCGAGCCGACGTCAGATATGCTGTGACTGCAGCTCTGTACGGGTACCCTTGCTACTCGGGGCTTTTACAGGCGCTGACAGAGCGCTTCAACCACAGGTGGAACACTGTGGCAACGGCTGAGGGAGAGACCTCATTAGACTTGTGGTCTCTGTGGAGGATCTCTGGGTTGCCGATTAGCGGCGAGGGGTACGAGGAGGTAGTGCTGGATGACCTCCATCATAGCCATATTGACGGACATGGGAGATACCGAGTTCCTTACAGCTATCGGTATTTATTGGAGACCTGGAGGGACCTAGCCCTGGCTGGGAGAGAGAAAGCAGCGCAGACTCCGAGAGTGCCTCTGAACGCATGGGTCCGTTATTTCTACAACGGGCCTTTCTATTTTCACCAGGAGTTCGCCAGAGACCAGACTCCCTGGGAGGAGTATACAGAGGTGGAGTTGTGATTCAGGACGCATCCGAGGTATATCTACGCTCCACGGGAGGGGTGGAACCCCCACCGACTACCGGATGTGACGCACTTGGCCGCGTACTTGGCGTACTGGCTGGCAACGTTCGTGGCTTCCCACGGGGAGAACGGCCTACTACGAGTAGAGCTGTTGTGGCCTGCGTGCCAATTGGCAGAGGGGAGGAGACTGGCCTTAGCCCCAGCAGCTTTGGCCAATGTTTACCAGGGACTGGGAGTGCTGGCGGTGCACTCGGCGCCACGTGAGCAGAGCCTGCTTCTATCGACTCACTACGTCGGTGCATGGGTTGGGTTGTTGTTCCCAGGGTTGGTGTCTCGCGGGTCTGTGATGAACCAGGCGGCACCATTATTGTTCAGCTTCACAGGACAGCTCGATGGGGATGCAGTGATGCAGCTGGAGGAAGCCAGTGTTGTGCCCCTATGGTTTTAATGTCAGCAAGCACTATGAGTATGAATTATTTTGATGTCAGCAAGCACTATGAGCATGATTGATTGATTGATTTGAGAGTGGGCACATTCATCTCATTGCATTGTCTATCTCTGCATTGGTGCAACTCTAGTTCATGCATAAAAAGTGTAGTTTACATCGGTACATTAACTGTTGTTGCACGTCATATAGTCGATGCATGATCTGGTAAACAGACTGCACTGTTAGTTCTCCTGCATACATTGCATCTATTCAATATCTTCCATATGCATACACTGCATCGGTGCATTCATCAGGTGCTTTATTTCGAAGTCGATACGTGTTCATTATGCATACATAGTCAGTGCAGGGTTAATTGTCTAGGCTTGTGCAATTCATAACTATGTTTCATGGTGGCCATAAGTTAGTGAATGCCTAGACTCATGCATGTTCAAGGAATAAAGTCTGTACAGAGTTTTGCCTAGACTACATCAACTCAAGTCTGTACACTCGTTGATGGCATGTCCGAGCATCCATTTTCAATGTGCATACTTCCCTATCTGCATTTGTGCAATCTTTCAAAACAAAGTCTATACACTCTTTACCATGCATTCAAAGTCTATACATTCTGCCGCATACATACGTAAGGTAGTGTCATGCACTCAAAGTCCACACGTGCACACACATAGTTTGTGCATCATGCATTCATGCTTAAACTCTAGGCATAGCAAGTCTGCACATTGTTTGTACATTGCACGCAGAGTCTGCACACTCGTTGATGGCATGTCCGAGCATTCATCTTCAATGTTCATACTTTCCTATACGCATATCGCATTACAAGCCAGCAAGTCTGTACATCGTCTTGTACATTGCACACAAAGTCTATACATTCTCTGGTGGCATGTCCGTGCATTCACCTTCATTGTACATACTTTCTAATATGCATACTGCATTATGTGCATCAAGTATGTACAGACTTAGATCAAATCTCAAACCAACTCTGTGCTCTAACCTTTGCAGGATATCTGCTCGAAGAAATTAAGAAGGGCACATGATCCAAGAATGAAGGATGTGCCAGGATCGTGACACGTGTAACGCAGTGAGCTGAAATGCTGCCACGTGGTCAAGGCGCTCTGGGCGGGAATTGTGGAGGACACATGCCCACCTCTCTGATGCTATAAATAGAAGACTTCTCCATCTGTAGAAATTAATCGTGAGAAGAGTGATCGAAGAAGGGGAACTTATTTGAAAGAGAAGAAGATAGAGAGAGAGCCTGCACGATCTAGAAGAAGAGAAAAAGAGAAGAAGAGAAAAAGAGAAGAAGAGAGAGTAGCAGAGAAGAAAAGAAATGAAGAAGAAGAAGAAAGATAGAGAGAGAGATAGAGAATTAGGGGAGAAGAAGAGAAGCTTCATCTGAAGATCTGTCCCTACTGGACCGTGGATCAAATCCATGCCAGTCAGCTCTTTGAGAGCCACTTTATGTTCTATCATCTACAGCTTTCTGTTGCTGTGTTCTTTCCATATGTTGTTTTTCTCTTTTACCTTGTTTCAAGCTGTTAGTCAGCAGAGCTAAGATGTATTGCTCAGTGGTTGCGGAGGAGGATTCCTCTGGTCGGCAAGCTGTGTTGCTCAGCGGGCAAGGTGGATACCTCGGACAGCAAGCTGTGTTGCTCAGCGGGCGAGGTGGATACCTCGGACAACAAGCTGTGTTGCTCAGTGGTTTGTAGGCAAGCTGTGTCACCCAGTGGGTTTCAAGCTATTTGGCAGCGAAATCCACACTCTGGTTTGAGTGTGGGGTAGATGTAGGTCTGGAGGACCGAACCACCTTAAAAATCTTCTGTTCAGTGGTTTGATTGTCTATTGTGTTTCGCTAGTTGCTTGCTTAGACCGATATGTTTCTCTCTGTCTAATAAGGCTGTTGATTGCACACTGTCTACTTGATGACTGTATTGAGAGTCCTTTGACATTGATCATAAGTCACTAATCCGTTCATCTGTAAGCATTTTAGTTGACTTAGTGAATCTGTTATTCCGTAGCTATTCATTGGCTTTCAATTTGTATCAGAAAGTTTTAATTGGGGAAGAGTCTTATAAGGGGATTCATTCATCCCCCCCCCTTCTGAATCCGAGCCTTGCACCAAACAATTGGTATCAGAGCGGGTCTCTGTGCATTCAGATCCAACGATCTGCAGAGGATCCTGCTGTATTCGGTGCATTATTGTTTCTACTATATTGCATTCAGTGCATTACTATTTTGTGCATCTAGTTTTGAAATTCCTTCTCGATCGGCATTCATGGATCATCCTTCACTATACGATGGATCTAACTTCAGCAACTGGCTAGGTGGCCTCTGTGTTTACCTAAATTCCATCAATCCTAATCTATTGAATCTAGTATCAAGAGGCCCATATAAGTTACCTCACAATCAGACCAAGTGGTCTAGTGAGGACCGATCAAAGAACTGTGATAATAGCACAGTTCTCAATATTTTGAGAAATGCAGTTAACGCTGACAAATTCCCCTTTGCTCTCAGGTGTGCATCTGGAAAGGAGATCATGGATAGGATAACTACCATTCATCAAGAGCAAGAACAGATGTGCTTGATGGCCGACCGAAGAGATGATGATGAGGAAACTGCGTCTCAAGTAAGTTCCGGATCAGAAGAACCCTCATTTGATGAATTGGTAGTTATGTATGAAGAATTACTTGAACTATCAAGGAAAATAAAATCTGAAAATAAAAGATTGAAGAAAAAGAGTGATCAGCATGAATCTGAATTCTCTTGTGAAAACTGTCCAAATCTGAAACAATCTTATGATGCATGTATGCTGGATGTTCATAATTGTAAAGAAAAAATTGTGTCATTAAAAAATGAGAAAAAATTGTGTCATTAAAAAATGAAAAAACACCCGGCGAGGTTGGGGAACGAGCACAAGGAATCCCCAACAGGGTCGGGGGAAAAAGATGAGAAGTGAGATCCGGACGTATCCGTGGAGGAAAACTAGAAGATGCCCCTGGATTAGGGGAAGAGGAGGACATAGGCCGAGACCTAGAATGGTGAGGACAGGAGAAGATGGTAGAAATATAGTCATGTGGTGGAAGCTACACCACCCACGGATAAGAACTGAGCAACAGAAAAGATGAATGGATGGAAGAAGGAGAGGAGGAAGTGGACCCCAAGTGCACAACTGACGGTCCTTGAACTTATGCCGTCGCCTCTTCTTAGCAGCAATCTTCTTGAAACAACTCTGCCTGGCGCAGACTCGGGCCTTCGGGCTTCTTGTCTTGCAATGTTTTCTTACATAACGGGCCCACCTGGCGGACGGCCTGGCCCGGTCATGAATATGCAGCTTCATTGGGACGGTTGCCCCTAGCTGCGCGGTGCTAACCATAGAAGGACATTCCAGAACAATCAACTCCTTGTGATGAGCATCAGGAAGCAATGGTGTTTTGTCGTTGGGCACTAGAACATGGGGCTTTGGCATCTTCACCCGGTAGTTGGGCATGAAGCATAGCTCCCTTGTCAGCAGCGTAGGACGGAACTGAGGGAGGGCGATGCGTGGCGTTGACGTGGCCGCCTTACCAATAAGCTGAGGGAGATTACATAGGATGTCCAGAATGTCCTTGAAAAATATAGAAGATATGACCAATTGCCCCTTGAATGCTGAATTGATTAAACTTTTGGCGACCGTGTGGGTTAGCACCATCCGGGTGAAAAACTCTTCTGGGCTAGTGAACTGAATAGCAATCAAGCGAGAGGTGATAACAACATCAACATTGAATTCTCCGGCGAGCAAAGAGATTGCCACAGGCCTCGCTTTAGAAGGAACTGGCACCAATGCTAGTGAACTCTTCTTAGCAACCATCTTCATAGCAAGTGCGGGCTCACTGTCTTTAGAATAGCCAGGGACCAGGGCTCGGACCGACATGCGGCAAATGAAATCTTGAAGCTTGTAATGCACAGTCAAAACCTGATTCGGCTCTTTTTCTCCCTGGTGACTAGACCCGAGGGGCACTAAAGGTAGCGTGTACCTGCTCCGCGGAGCGGGAAGTGGTAGAGGGAGGTTAGAAGGAGGAGGTCTGAAGGGCGCGGGCGATGATGGTGCAAGTGATGGGGGAATAATGATAATGATGGGTATGGTTGGAAGTAAAGGCAAAATTGGTGGTGTGGGTTTAGGCTCGGCCTGCTCGGGCTCAGAGGATGATGGCGAAAGGGGGAGTGAACGAAGTGGTGGCGGTGGTGGCAAAGGTGATGAGGGTGGCAAAGGGGGTGATGTGGTTGATGGAGATGGTGAAGGCAATGGGGATAATGGAGGTGAAGGTAGGGTGGGGAACAAGGAGGAGAGGAAGGTAGTAGCGTAGTGGGGAAAGTGGCAGGTGGTGGTGCTCTTCGGCGTATCTTTACGACACGTCGAGAGGTGTTAGGGACAGGTGTGGTGGTGAAAACGGAGGGTAAAAGAGAGATTTCCCGAGCGGAGGCTGGGGTAGGTAAAGGTGGTGGAGGAGATGGGATGGAGGAAGAAGTGGGTAGCGGAGCAGGTATCTTATTAACTGAAGAAACACCAGTGTGCCCCTGGTCTTGAAGTGGAGATGGTTACCTAGGCGGCACGGCTTGCTGCTGTTGCTGCTTGCTGCTAAGATCTGAAATAACTTGTCATATGACAGCCCAATCAATCATCTTCTTATCTTCCAAACTGTAAACAAGTTCCTGGAACGCGGGGCAGTCCTCAATCAAATGCCCCTGTTGACGATGGAATTCACAGAAATGGAGCAAATTTCCGACCGCGGGTCGGCAAGGCATAACTGGGGGGAGTTGCAATGCATGGGTGGCCATCAAAGCCCAGAAAACATCTGTAATGGATTCCGGCAGCAAAGAGTGAGAAGCCTGCTTCGGGCAAGGTGGATGCCGAGGGGTATAAAAAGGTAACGGGGATGGTAGCGGAGGTTGCGTAGGCAAAGGGGATTACGTAGGTGAAGGCAGAGGGCTAAAATGACGTGGAGGCGTGGAGGGAGTGGGAATATAATGGACGGCATCTACTAGCTCAGGGTGTAGTGTTTCCTTGACCGGAAGTGAAGAGGTGTGGGGAGATAAAACAGCGGAGGGCTGACTCGTGAAGGGCTGATATGTGGAGGAGTATGTGGAGGTATGGGGGTGTGTGGGAGCGGAAGGCCGACTCATGGAGAGATATGTAGTGGAGTGCTGACTCGCGGGGAATGACGGAGGGAAAGTGTATGTGGAAGGCGAAGGTGGAGGAGACTCGTGGTCAAAGGAAACTAGGAGTTGTTGGCTAATGAAGCGGGCTCGACTATAAAGTTGTTGGCATGAAGTGATATCATTCAGGGAAAAGATGCATCTTAGCTCGGGCGTTGCATTAGAAATAACCATCTTGATCTGCTCGCCCTCTAGAATATGCCCCGGGACTTGCGTGGCCAGGCTACGCCAGCGGTCGGCGAAGGTCGAGAATTCCTCGTCGGGCTTCATCTTCTCATGGGCCAGATCAACCACAAAATATCTGGGCCCCACCTTGTCTCGATATTGCTGAATAAATCTTGCTTGGATGACTTGAAAGTTTATCAGCTGCTCTTGCGGTAATGTGAAGAACCAATCCTTGGCCGAGCCCTCTAAAGATAGGCCAAATAAATAGGCCATCAAGCGTTGATCATGCTGGAACTGGGCCGACTCATAGAGAAAATCCTTCAAATGGACATAGGGGTCACCAATTCCACCATAGCGACGATAAGTCGGGATCTGTGAATGTGGTGGGAGTTGAAGACCCTGAAAGGCAAATGGGATATCCAAAGAAGTTTGGGGATTTATTCGGCGTTACAATTCATCAAGCTGGCGTTGGGCTTGAGCGAACATCTCCTCGGTAGGAAGAGTCCGAGAAGGATATGGGCCAGCCTGAGCAAGAGATGATGAATTTAAACCAGGACAATGATGATAGGTCGGATAAGGGGATTAAGCCTGAGAAGAAGGAAAGCCCGTTTCGAGAATGGAGGAATGCATGGACCTGGAAGAATCATGTATGTAGGAATGAGGATTGATTGGGCTAGCAGCGGCATGGGCGAGATAAGAAGGCCCGTTAAAAGAATAGGGTCCAATGGAGGAATAAGGAGATGGGCCCGCACGGGAAGAGGAATCCACACGGGGGTAAGAAGATGGAGAAGTATAGGAATAAGGTACAGGGGAGGAGTGCTCCATGGGGAGAATGGAGACTTTATACAGTGAATTTCAAAGGAATACAAGGAGGGAAATGAACCTAAGACAAATGCAACTAAATGGAGACACACGAAGATGAACTAGACCAAATGAGCCTAATCTAACAAAATGCGGCGAATGCTGATACTACAACATATAATGGAGGGAAGAGATGAGAAAAGAATCAACCAATTACCCAATCAAATTCCAAATGATGAGCGAAGATTTTTATAAGTTCCATTTTAGGACCTTAGTGGATTAATTAAAATGTGAGTTCACTCGACCACAAGGTACCTAACCAGGGTAAGAATGGAAAACTGGCTGACTCTAAAGGACTCCCTCTCATGAATGCAGACCCTAGACTAGGGGGTGGTACGGTACAACCTGCCCGGCGTCCGTGTGGGAATCCATGGCTCACGGGGGCTTACGGAGGTCCTCGATAAGGTCCCCTAGTCGGCTCCAAGGAGTATGAAGACGAGAGAAACCCTACCTCGGTAGGAATGCAACTAGATATGAATGAAATGCATGAATCCTATGTGCACCAGAGTGCATGCAAAGTCTAGCCTAGCAATTAGCAATCAATGATCAATCAAATATGAGGGAATGAAAACAAGTATGCAACAATGATATAAGAACAGGGGGGATCAATAATCAGCACCAAATATCAGGATAATCATATAACATGGCAATCAAAGTGAATCACAGGTGCACTGCATCACGACACGGCTGGCCACTGGGAGACCGCTCAGGGAGATATACGGTTCAGGATGAACTGTTCAAACCAAGGAATAATGACAAAGAAACACAAAGATCATGAAATGCTGAAATGACAGAAGATAGAGATGAGAAGCGTACCTATATGAGCGGTCTATATACAGCCGCTTAATCTCTGGAACGGACCAGCAGCCACCGTGTAATAGCAACCAAACAAACAGTATGAATACATAGGCATACCTGTGCCAGCACGGTGGACGGCCAAACTCAGGCCGTATAAAGGATGAACGGGCGGTAGGAGACCGCTCGAGACTGCAAGCTTGGAGAAGAACTGGCAGTGTTCGTAGAGAAAAATGGTGAAACTTCAACCGCACAAACGTTGGACGGCCCTCGGAGAGCCGTTCACGTTCCAGAGGACAGAGAACGCGACTCAACCTTAAAATCACTTCAAGAAAAAGGACTAACACAATGAAAGAGGGGGTCAGCAAATCACTAACACGATGGGCACTAGGTGTCCCACCGTGATCGCCAAAAAATGGGCTGTTGACATGTTTTCCTCCCTATCCCTTCTACTAAATCAATATGACAAAATATAAATATGCAGTAGAAGGAAAAGAAAAGGGTGTAAATAAGTGTGATCGCCACCAAGATGTCGGACATGCAATGAACGCACACCGTACCTTAGAAAGAGGGAGGTACTCGCCTTAAAATCAGCACTGGCGCATTGAACGACTGCTTAGGGGCCGCCTGTAGGTACGTGCGGTCTCACGATAGGCCGCTCGTCAGTGATGAGGTAGAACGCGGGACGAAGATGGATGGAGGATGAACGGCTTGATGTTGACCGCAGGAGAGGAAGAACGACTTTGGATCCACCGCATATATCCCTGAACGGTCGGGAAGAAGCCGCGTAAAACCACCATGCCAGAAGTTGTAAGGGTCCAACCTCCACCCTTTCCGGCCGGCTAGAAAGGATGGGCCTCGTGTTAGTGTGTTGCTGATCTGCGAAACAAAGTGTAGAACACAAAGAAAAACCCAATATCAGAACTGTGAAGTGTAGAAAATGCTAAAATGGAAAGAAATAAACATAGCTAAATGAAGTGGAGGATACCTGGGGGGTTTTAAACCTTTGGGGGCGTCAAAAACATGGGAGGGTGTGTGAATGATAGTGCAAGTGAAGAAAAACATGGAGAATGATGCATGCAACCAAAAGAGAATGACGGACTATCAAAATATAAAAAGACTCAAAACGAAAGTTACTCCATGGACCGGAGGCCTGTATGGACGTAGAAGGCCTCGCTCCCTGGTCGTAGGTCACTCAAGGATTCGACAGGGCTTCACCGTGACCTGAAATCTCCCCCCCCCCCTTTCGAAGGTAGCCTCTAGGGTCTATTTATAGAGCCTAGGAAGCCAGCCCTGAAATTAGGGTTTAGAAGCATTTTCAGGTCGAGATAATCATAGGAAAGATGAAGATAATCGAATTATCTCTCATCCAGAAGAAACGGCACTCAAAATGACTCAATATCTACGGAGAAAATGACGGGATAAGTTGGGATAAAACCACAGATAGAGAGAGAAAAATCTGTTAATCTTTCAGGAATCGAGAAGATGAACGGTCTCACGATAGACCACCCAACGAGATGTGTGGCCATACCCTTGGCCGTTCAACCCTATCGGTGGAAATTCAAATAAATTAAAATATTATCCAAATATCTATCGAACTGACTGAAATCTTCGCCGTTGGACTCTGATAGATGAACGGCTGATAGCAGACCTTACATCTACAAGAGCGACAAAGAGGTAATCGCCCATGCCTGTCAGTGGAAAATCAACAAAAATAAGATAAATAGATAATTATCTGAAAAACCATCGACGTTAGGATTCTTGAGAGATAGACGGCTTAGTATGTACTGCACAATGGTCTTATGCGGCTATGTATAAGCCGTATATATGCTTGTCGGTGCTAATTCAAAAAATCAGCTAAAATATCCATGAATATATGAACGGCCCAGTATCAACTGCATATATTATTGAACGGCTGGAGGTTGACCGCACATGTACGTGGGTGCTTGAAGTTCATAGAAAAGCTTGATTAATCAAAACCAAGGCCCATTAAGCCCTGAATCAACTCAGACCTAGCCAGGGAGGGAGGTCACCCATAAAATAAGCCCAAAACGTGCCAGAAAACAACCTAGTGAGTGATGGGCAACTCGAGACATCACCAAAATGGGAGTAAGAGAAATGACTTAACTTATCGGCAAAAAATGGGTGTCAACAGCAGCGGCTGAGGGAGTGCACCCAGGGCTATCACGCGCTCTGATTCCCACGTGAGCTCTGGATGTCCGGGTTGGCTGGGATCTGGACCGAGTACCTACGACTCCGCGAGGTGCAGGAGCAGAGGTCTCAGAGGCTGGCGGCGATCCGAGAGGCACAGGAGCAGTGGGCTCGGCTCGTGTCAGCCATAGCCGAGCAGAGGAGTCACGTCGAGGTGATCGCGTCAGCATCTCAGAAGCGAGCCGCATAGCTGAGGGAGGTGGAAATCCAGGTCGAGGCCTTGAGGAAGGCCTGGGAGTAGCGACAGGCAGTCGTCGAGGGCGTCCGAGCCGAGTGGCAGGCGGCCGAGGCTATAGCTGGAGCCAGTGCTCAGCTTTTGTCCACCCTAGAGGCGGAGCTTGCAGTAGCGGACTCTCACCTTGTGGCACTAGAGGGGATTGAGCAGGCACCCTGATTGTATCTTCCCCCTCTCTTTTTTTGATGTCTAGAGTGTACGGATTTTGTTACCCCAAGGGCATGTCTTGGGCTCTTTTTACAGAGTATTAATGAACTCCAGATCCTTTGTTTACTGGGTTGTTCCCTCCCTTCTTTGATGGAATGGAATGATGCGCGCGAACTGACGACCCCTTAGTGTTAATTGTGCTTGCTTGGCCTACGACACAACACCATGAGTGATAACAGGAACCGGGTTTAAGGAACTCGGTATCAAAAGATGGAGGTTGAGTACTGGGTAGTAGAGGAAAGAAGGGCTATATGTGGGGGCCAATCCTCCTGGGGGATGAAAGCCCACATACTGGGGAACCCACATAGGCCCGTAGAAGCGGGGCAACTTACGTGATTTAGGGTCACAGAGGTGATTCTGGAGGGTGTGTATTGACCCTGAACTGGATGGTGGAATATTGGCTAACATTGTGCCGTCAGCCAAAGAAAATGGGATTTGTACGTGCCTGAGGAACTGGGATTGAACTAGCTGGATGGCCTAGGCGGACATGGCAACCAAGATTGGAACTGGAAATTGAAGCTGGGACTATGACTGGGAAAGGGGACTGGAGTTGAAACCAGCTGGGTGATCTAGAAAGGTGCGATGGTTGAGAATTGGAACTAAGCCAGGTGGCTAACCCGAAAGGGTGTTATAACCAAGACTGGAACTGGGGGCTGGGCGGCTAGACCGCAAAGGCGTCATTGCCGAGGCTGGAGTTGAAGACTGGCGGCTGGGCCTATGGAGGCATTGTAGCCGAGGCCGGGACCGGAAGCTGGGCGGCTAGCCTGTGAAGGCGTTGTAGCCGGAACTGGAGACTGGGCGGCTGGCCTGTGAAGGCGTTGTAGCAGGAACTAGAACTGGAAGCTGGCGACTGGCCTGTGAAGGCGTTGTAGCCAAGACTGGAAGCTGGAGACTGGCGGCTGGCCTGTGAAGGCGTTGTAGCTGAAACTGGAATTAAAAACTGGTGACTGGCTTGTGAAGGCGTTGTAGCCGAAATTGGAAACTGGAGACTGGCGGCTGGCCTATGAAGGCGTTGTAGCCGAAACTGGAATTGAAAGCTGGTGATGACCGACCCACGGGGGTGTAGTGGCCACCATTGTCGTGAAGTGATGTTGAACTTGCCATCGGGACGTGTCATGGCCGACGGCTTTATAAGTGAAAAGTGGAGAGGGAGAAAGTTTGTTTTTTTCTCTTTACCAGCTCTACCGCCCTTGCGGGTTTTCGCCAGAGCTGCCGCCCTTTAGCTTTTTTCGGTGCGCCCTTGTGGGTTTTCGCACCGAGGGGTTACCCGATTTTGCCTGGGGTGCCCTTTCAGGTTTTCACCTCAGCTGGGTTGGTGGAAATTTTTGCCCTCAGTTGCCTCGTAGAGGGAGTTGACTGAGGCCGTCGGGGTATCTCTATTTTTAACCCCATTTTTTTTGTTTCTTTTTTTTTCTTTTGAGACTATCGTCCATAGCATATTGCTGTCAGGGGACGTAACCTGAGACTGGAAGGTGTGGGTGGCCGAATATTGTTCGACCACTGTTAAGGGTTTTTAGAAATCCTTAAGCCATGGTGGTGACAGGCCACTTTGCCATGGCAAGGTATGACTGGGGTTGTGACTAGTGAATCTGGGGTTGTATGGGGAACTGGGATTCTAATGAACTGGAAGGCTCTGGATTTACTAGATACGTGGGATGTGGGGGCAGGGAATAGTAAATGTCTGGGAATGTGTCAGGATGCAAGTTTACCGAGACGGTGACTGGAAGTTTGACTGTTACAGAGACTGGTTGAACCGCGACATTGAGGTGAGGGCCAGAGGTTGGCCAAGCTGAGCGGGAGTAATGCAGGGTTAACTGGGGGATTGAAGGGCTTGCGTCGTAGCAGTTCAAGGGGATTGGGGACTGGTTCTGGGTGAGGCTAGCGGCCCACCAAAGGACAGGTGGAAGGCCATGTTGACTGGTAGGAAGAAGAAGATTTTCTCGTTATCGGCTCTACCGCCCTTTCGGGTTTTCGCTAGAGCCGACCCCCTTTAGCTTTTTCCGACGCGCCCTTGCAGGTTTTCACGTCGAGGGGTTTCCCAATTTTGCCTGAGGTGCCCTTTCGGGTTTCCACCTCAGTCGGGTTGTTGGCCTTTTTGCCCCCAGCCACCCCATTATGGTGAGGATGACTGGGTCTGTCGGGGCATCTCTATTTTTAACCCGACTTTTTTGGTTTTTTTTTGACTTACCTAAGAGCCTGGCGGCTAGACTGGTGTCGGTGCAGAGGTGCTCGTGCTCCCATAGTGACGGGAACGAGGGCAGGAGACCGGTTCCCGCGGATGCCTGGCGGCGATTCGAGGAGCCGAGCTGGTTGGTTGACTGGGAATTGTAGACTAGAAGGACTGGCCGGTTGGATCCTTCACGGGGGAGTGTCAGCCTTATTGGTAGTAGCTGGGACATGCGCCTCGGTCTGGCTGGCGCACGAACTCATGCTCTGGAGCGTAATATAGCTTCATGTGTTTGCCGTTGAGAGGCGGGAACGGTCTGTGACCCTTGTGATCAACAACCGTGTAGGCCCCACCCTCATAGACATTCTGGATGATGTACGGACCTCGCCAATTTGGCTGTAGTTTTCCACTGGAGTGCCCTGCCATGACCTCTTTTTCCTTGATCATGACGAGGTCGCCTTGCTTGAAAGCTCGCAACCTGACGAGCTTATCATAGGCCAAGGCCATGTGGGCCTGGTATGCTTATAGGTGTTTGTAGGCTTCGAGTCGCTTGCCTTCTAGGTCGGCGAGCTCTTCTAGCCTCCTTTGGTACTCATTTTCATCAGAACTGGCAAGGCCGGTGTGGACTGCCACGCGATAAGAGGCTAACTATATTTTGATGGGGATAACTGCTTCTGTCCCATAGGCAAGGGAAAACGGTGAGCACCCCGTAGGGGTTTTGTAGACCGTCCGATAGGCCCATAATGCTTCGAAGATCTTCTCACCCCAGTCGCGCTTCCGGTGGCTAAACACCTTAGCCAGGAGCTTACAGAGGGTTTTGCTGAAGGCTTCCGCTAAGCCATTGGCCTGAGGGTTTTAGACCGAAGAGGTTCTCCAGTCGATTTGGAATTTGGCCGCTAACTGGTGTACGGCCTTATTCTTGAAGGGTGTCCCGTTGTCGGACACTATGCGACTGGGAGTACCGAATCGGTATATGATGTTGTGTCAGACAAACCTAGCAACAATTTTGCCGGTGACCTCTCGTAAGGGTAGAGCCTCCGCCGAACGAGAGAAGTAGTCAGTGCCGGCCAAGATGTATTTATGGCCCTAGGAAGATGGCGGGAAAGGCCCCGCGATGTCCATGCCCTACTCAGCGAATGGCCAAGTGGGGGCCGTAGGACGCAGTGGGTTAGAAGGTTTTCTGGGTACTGGGCCAAAGGCTTGGCACTGATGGCATGCACGGGCATACTGGACGCAATCCGCGTACATGGTCGGCCAGTAGCAACCTTTGAGCTCGATGTTGTGCTTCATCCGATCTCTGGCCTGGTGTGCACCACACAATCCGGAGTGGACCTCCTGCATGATGGCTTGAGCTTCTGCCAGAGAGACACATCTCAGGAGAACCGACTTGTCCTTCTCATGGATGAGCCGATACAAAGAGTCGCCAATCAACTCGTAAGAGGTTGCTCGGCGGAGTAGCTGGACTCTTTGAGCTCGATCAGGGGGAGGCCACCCTTTCTTGAATTTGATGATAGGCGCACGCCAATCATCTTCTTCTGGAGGTGGGCTCTGGTCAAGGTCGTGGACCTCGTAGATGGTGAGACTGGTGTCACCTTCGAGTGTGCTCGGCATCAGTCTTTTGTGCTTGATGATGATGTCGACCTCGCCCTCGGGCGGGAGCTTGATGGCCGCGGCCAATTTTGCTAAAGCATCCGCCTGGGCATTGCTGCTTCTGGGAATGTGATCTATTTCGAAGAAATATAACTTCTGGCTTAATCTGGTAACGGCGGTATGGTATGGAACCAATTCTGGCTTCCGCACATCATAGATGCTGAGGACCTGCCGAACTATCAGCTGGGAGTCCCCGTAGGCTTTAAGGCATTTAATGCCCATGTGGAGAGCCATCTAGAGCCCGATAAGTAGAGCTTCATATTCGGCTTCATTGTTGGTCAGGGACTTCATGAGGGTGCAGGAGTTGTACAAAACTCCGCCCTGAGGAGTCAAAAAAATAATGCCGGCACCCGCCGTGGTGGCTGGATCCTGGTTGCTCCGGGTGATCCCTCGAGAAGCACCGTCGAAGTAGAGCTCCCAGCAAGGTATGCTGGTTGTGAGAGCACTTTGCTGCCAATAATGCAAGACATTTCCGCTCTGTTCAACCGGTTGTTGTGATTGAGTAGCAAGGGACTCCTCGTCTGGGAGCTCCGAGTTGAAGGGTGAATCATCTGGCACTGGATGGGCTGCCAAGAATTCAGTCATACTCTGTCCTTTGATTGCTTTTCTGGGGACATAGGTAATGCCGTATTCCATCAACAGGAGAGCCCACCTCCCCAATCTACCTGAGAGGACAGGTCGTCAAATGAGATACTTCAGAGAGTCATGCTTGGAGATAAGCTCGACCCGATGAGACAGGAGGTAATGCCGCAGCTTTTTAACTGCGAACACTAGTGCTAAGAAGACCTTCTCCATGGGGGAGTAGCGGTACTCGGCACCAATGAGCTTCCGGCTGAGGTAATAGAGGGGATGCTCTTTACCTTCTTTATTGATCTGCGCCAACAAAGCTCCTAGCGAAGCGTCATGGCAGCAATGTAAAAGATGAGAGGTTTACCCTTGACTGGTGCTCCCAGGATTGGGGGAGTAAGGAGGTACTCCTTGATTTGCTCGAAAGCCGCTTGGCATTTCGAGTCCCATGTGAATGGGGCGTCTTTCTTCATTAGCTTGCTGAAAGGCGCGCATCGATCGGAGAGGTTAGAAATAAACCTCCGAATGTAGGTCAGTCTCCCTTGGAAGGACGTAAGTTCGGTGATGTTACTGAGTGGTGGAAGCTCCCGGATCGCTTTGATCTTGCTGGGATCCACCTCGATTCATCGGTATCTGACGACGAAACTGAGAAATTTGCCACTGGATACGCCGAAGGCGTATTTCATGGGGTTCATCTTGAGCCCATATTGCTGGAGACGCTCTAAGACTTGGCGAAGGTCATGCAAATGGTCTTCACGCCTTTTGGTCTTGACAATGAGGTCATCGACATAGCATTCGACGGTGTTGTGCAGCATCTCGTCGAATATTTTGGTCATAGCCCTTTGGTAAGTAGCACCGGCATTTTTCAAACCAAAGGGCATGCACTTGTAGTTAAAAATCCCCTTGGGGGATCTGAAGGCTGTATGGTTCTTGTCTTTGAGGGACATCCGGATCTGATTATGACCGGACGACCCATCCATGAAAGATAGGGCTTCATGATCGGTGGTCATATCGACCATCATTTCTGTAATTGGAACTGGGAAGTCGTCCTTGGGACAGGCTTTGTTGGGGTCTCGAAAGTCGACACAGACGCGGACTTGACCATTCTTCTTCTTGACTGGGACTATATTGGCGAGCCAGATCGGGTAGATGCACGGCTCGATGAAGTCAACCTCCGCCATTTTGTGGACTTCGGCCGAGACCTGGTGCTCCAACTCGTGACGCATGCGTCGTTGTGGTTGCTTGACCGGAGCGATTGAGGGAGAAATGGCCAGATCATGCTCCGCTACGGAGGGGTCTAGCCCTGGCATCTCCTTGTAGGTCCAGGCGAAGCAGTCCTTGAACTTGAGCAGGAGTTGCTTGTAGCTCTGGTTCTCTGCCTCGGTGAGGAGGGCACTGACGAATGTAGGCTGAGGGGCTTCATCATCGCCCAGGTTGATCTGCACGAGATCATCGACGGTCGCCTGGCCGCCGTCCTCCAGCTTGGGAGGAGCGGGTTGGAAGTCGATGAAATCCTCATCATCAGTGTTGACTTCTGGTAGTCCTTGGTTCCCGAAGCCACTGGTTGATGCCGATGGGACTGGTGGGCCGTTGTTGCTGGGATCCATCGAGGATTGATCCGGGTCATCGACTCCTGGCCAACAGTTGTCAACCGAGGCTGTCGAGGCCTTCCCGGGGTTGCTTGGTGAGGTTGACAATCCTTCGCAGCTAGGACCAGAGATGTCCCTCCCCCTCAAGAGGGTTTATTGTATTGGGTTCCTCGATTGGCTGAGAGACTGGAGGAGCTTCTTCTCCCCCTTTGTCTTGGCAGGGAGGCGAAGAGGATTCCTCGACGGCTTGAACCAAAATTCTGGCTTTGGCGGAGATTGGGGTAAAGATTTTCTCTCCCTCATCCCCGGAGCTGTCGGATTTAGCTTCGACTCTTGCTTGATCGCCGACTGGTGGTACCGAGCCTATGACATTAACTGCGTAGTGGGCGCGGAAGTCCCGGTCCTGGTTGTAGCCAAGCCCCCTGGTATCCTTATGGAAGGATGGGGGTTGCCCCCGGCCCGGGGAAGGGTCCCACAGTCGTTGGAAGTATCTTTGTTGGGCAGAGGTCTGCCACAGGGGAATGTGTTGTTTCAAACACATCTCTTGAATATGCGGCGATAGGTCGCCCCACACCTGAACTGCTTTAGGGGTGTTATCGGCTTGCCTAGACCAGCCGAAGTCATCATCCGGCGGGGCCTGAGGGACCATGTCTCCTTTGTAGAAGACAATGGGTTTGTCCCTGTTAGCCTTCTTCTTGTTCCGGTGTTGTCGCTTGAAGGTGACAATTAATGTCGTCAGCGACTCGACATTGTGCTCCTCGGACGCACACGGGAGCTGGAAGCAGTCTGGTGGCAAGCATATACTCTTGCCAATAGCCCGGCGAATAAGGTTAGCCTCGAAGTCGATCTGGCGCCTCTCAGGGCGATCTGGGGTTGACTTGGAGCTGAGGCGTAGCCGGTGGAGCTTGGCCTTTTCCTCGTCAACAGAGAAGAGGTCATCATCATCTTCCTCTGAGAGCCAACCGTTGCTTTTGCTTTTGATCACGGGGTACGGACTAATCCCCTTGAAGTAGAGCGCCACATCGGCTAGGTTGCATTCTGCTGGTGTAAACGGCGATAGGTCTGCAAAGACATTATGTTGTTCTCCGTCCTTGGCATATTTGATGCATTGGTGGAGAGTTGACGGGACGACCCAGTTTTCATGGAGCCAGGGTCTGCCCAACAGCATCTTATAAGACGTGATGGAGCCGATGATGTAGAATGTTACCTTGAAGGCAAAATCATCGAGCACCAGATCGACGTCTACCCGGCCGAGGACGTCCTCGGTGTTCTGGTTGAAGCCAGATATCTTGACCGCCTGGACCTTCTGGAGGTATGGGGTAAGATATAGAGACTTGAATGTCTTGAGCGGCATGATGTTAATAGCGGCATCGGCATCCACCAGGATCCGGTTCACATCATGTCCGTTGATCTTCCCCTTCATATAGAGAGGACGGTTGTGACACGGAGGAGAAAGCATCATGTCTTTCTCCGTGAAGGTGATGGTGGCTGCGAAGGCTCCATAGGCAGCCGCCTTCATTTCCGCGGCATGCGCTTCATAAACTTTTGGCTCTTGGAGTATTTTGATAAGGGTCTCCCTCAGATCCTTACTCCAAGCGATGGCTTCCCAAATTGAGATGCTGGCGGGGAAGCGCTTCATCTGGTGGAGGACCTTCCGGTCAGCTCGGGCTCGAGCATCCTCCAGAGAAGGTAGTATGTCAGGTTGAACCTTCTACAAGCTACTGTGCTGTTCCCCATTGTGAAGTTGCACTGCCTTGCCCTTATCACTGGGACCAGCTCGACCTTGATCACCAACGGGCTCTTGGAACAGGGATGCCAATGACGGCTCTTCTGGGGGTGATTGGCGGGTTGGCTCATCCTTTCCGGACGGTCCCGCTTGCTCTGCTGCATAAGTTGGTACTGGTGCAGGGACTGGGAGGCTGGAAGTAGCCTCTTTGCTGCCGGAAGGATCGAAGATGTCGGGTCCGCCCCGAATTTCTACTTTCGGAATGGGAGCTGGTTCCTCTCCTCGAAAGAGGATAACTCGCTCCGAATCGAAGGTGGAGGGAGAGAGGGGTAACTCGGGAGTTCTCCCATGACCTCTACCACGTCCCCGGCCATGGCAGGTGTGCTCTGGAGCTGGCTGGAGCCCAAGGGGTGCGTTAGCCCTTTGTCTTGTCCGGGAGGCTACTGGCTCACCCCGCCGAGAAGCGTTGATATTGTCGGGAGGTGGGATGGCCACCATATTGCAGGTGCAGCGTCAGAGCACTTCTTTCAACTGCCCAGTGGTAATCTCCTTGTCTTTATAGCACAAGGAGAGCTTATCAGGGATCATGAGTCTTTCGCCGTTCTTGAGCTTTTGGATCATCTCTTGGACCCAATTTCTGAGGCGGGCTCGTTTCTGCATTTCTTCCCACGGGATGTAGCTGTCGAGTGGGAGAGCCCCGACAGCACGAGGGGGAACGTATTCCTCCAGGTCATCAATGAGCCATTGGAGCCTTTGGAGAGGCATTGGATCGACCAAGAATTGCAAGGCGGCTGCTTGTTCAGCCTGTTTCTTGAGCCGCCTTCTGAAGTTCTTCCTCCTATTTTTCTCTTATCGCTTGGCGATAGCTGTCTCCAAGGGAGTAGGAGGGAGAGGTGCCAGGGCCGAAGTTGACAAATCCTGGTGAGGATATCTCCGAGTTGATGTCTTTACAGGGTGAGGCCGTTGACTCTTCCTCGCTCGGATTTCGATCCAGGCGCCTTCCGCTTGTTGTATCTGAAAGGTGGCATTAATCTCCTGCTCGATCACCTCGAGCGGCAATTCCTGGTATGCTGGAATGCTGGGACTGGCGTCCGAAGACGTGTTCGCGGTTTGGTGCCTTATCCGCGGTGGCAGTGGGAGCCTACGAGGAGTCGGTAGGCTGGTATTGGCGTCCAAAGACGTGTGCGCGGTTTGATGCCTTAACCGCGGTGGTGATGGAGATGTCTTCCGCTGAGCCGGTGCGTTGGAACCGATGTTGGGGGACACGTGCGCGGTTTGATGCCTTACCCGCGGTGGCGGTGGAGATGTCTTCTGCTGAGCCGGTGCGTCAGGACCGGTGTCGGAAGACATATGCGCGGTTTGATGCCTTAGCCGCGGTGGCGGCGGCTTCTGTTGAGAAGCGGGCAGAGAGGGACACTGGTCATCCTGCTCCTTAGTCTTGCCTTTGCAACCATGCTGAGAGCTGGGCCTGGTGACCATTGACAGTGTCGCGGGACATTGTCACTCTGTGATACAAGAAATATGAAGTGATCTAGAAGGGGAGGGGATGAATAGATCACTGTTTTCAACCGATTAAAAACTTACTGAAGAATGGTTCACTTAAAACAAGCAAACTCGGAATTGAACCCACAAACACGCAGTGCAGACAATAGCTTGAGTGGATAGAAGGCACACCACACAATCACCACAGATAATCACACGAGTACTCAGAGGTTTTTAAGGTGGTTCGGTCAGACCTCCAGTCTGCCTACGTCCACCCCTCACTTCAAATCGAAGTGAGGATTCCACTAGCACTGCTAGCAAAGCAGACTCAGTCTGCGACAACTGCTGATTCACAGCTTCACCAGGGGAACATTCTCCCCTCTTCCTCCACACCCGGAGGGAACCCTAAGGACGTCAAGTCCCTAGAAACCAGGAAAACAATTTCCTCTTCCTCCAATCGGAGGGAACACTAGTGATCTATAGTCACTAGAACCAGAGACCAAGGTCTCTCTTCCTCTGAATCCCAGAGGGAACACCTCTTCTACGAGAGGGAACACTACTGCAACCTCTGTTGCAAGTAAACCAGAGAGAACACGTCTCTCTCTTCCCCTGAACACCAGGAGGTAACACAGAGAACTCTCAATCAAGAATGGAAAAACATATAAGAAACGAAAACAAGAAAGAAAGAATCCAAAGAAACAATGTAGCTCAAACTGAGCAGCAGACTTCGGATTTGATCCGTAAGTCAAAACCCATCTTCTGATCACTGTCCTGCTGTTGGCACCTAAAATATGATCGTCGGCGACCAAGCCATAAAGACGAATGACCCGGTCCACCGAAGCACGGAAGTCGATAAAGATCAACATATTGAAGACTTCTCAAGTTGCCAGAGCCTCGAGTCACTCCGTATGGATACGGGGACTTCACCTCAGGAGAGCCGAGATGAATCCACAACCAACCGGCAGTGCGACCAAGCCTGCCCAATGAACCGGCATCGACTTTGTCGTGCTGCATCCACTACACCCGTTGTCCGACCAAGGACGACGATCTACCCGGTGGATACCCACCTCATGAAAGGCTCTCCTGAAGATGAAGGAGTCCCCCCTGGCTCTCTGAGATGAAGGACCAAAAGCTCTGTCGGCAGAAGACCCCGATCACCCGGCACGGGTGCGGCTTCCCGCCAAGATGGGCCCGTTAGTGGCCGAATGATCGCCCAGCATAGGCGGAATTATCCCTGGTGTCAGCCAACCCCCTAAGGAGCTTGAGTACAAGCCAGCAGCACGAATCACAAAGCCGCAGGCCGTATTAGCGGGAAACCCGCGTAATTAAGCCAAAGCTATCTGGAGTCTCGGGAACGGCCGCACGTCAGCCGAGGGGCTTCACAAAAAACCTCGTCAAGGTTTCAATGGGCATTGGCGAGATAAATGTTCACAATGACCTCTGGGATCGTCCCCGGATTCATCGGCTAACCTGCAATGCGCGGGAAATGCTAATACGGCGCGCCCTTATACGGCGCGCCCGTTAAACCGGCGCCCTCCAAGACCGGCGCGCTAATTGGCTGAGGCTTCTTCCCGGCGCGCAAATCTCCACGCCGGATTAAGATTCAAACCTGCCCCTATATAGGTGGCTGCTCTTCGACAAGAGAGAGGAGGACGGCAAAAAGAAAAAAAAGAGAAGAGAGAGGAGGACGGCAAAAAGAAAAAAGAAGAAGAGAGGGGGGACAGAAGGAAAAGGAAGAGAGTCTTTCGACAGAGGCCTTCGGAGGGGAGAGAGAGCTTTCTTGGAAAAGGGAGTTCTATCTGAGTGTCCTTCGGCGGCCGCCTTCCCCTGTTCCGATTGAAGTCTTCCGGAGCCGGAGAAGAAGGAGGGGGCCGATACTCTGTTTTTGAAAGCAGGTGGGCGCCAGTGCCTGTCTTCCTCTGTCTTCCGTAGATTCTTCTCTCTTGCGGGTTTCCGTCTACCAATTGTAAGCAAGAGAGGGGAGGGATGGCAATGATATGAGCCGACCCCTCCCCTCCTCTGCGATTTCTTCTCTATTACTGTGTATTCCTCTGTGAATGATGAACGGCGACCAAGCAATGATGCCGGCGCCGGATTCTTAACGTATAAATGAGAGGCCATTCCCGTTTCTAGGATGGCAATATGTATATGAACGTCTGGACCGCGAGGTTGAATGAATGCTCAGAACTTCTATCCTCTTCTCTATCTATGTCGATGTGGTTCTGAGTTCTTTCGTGCATGTCCTTTGATTCCGGTTTCCTCGAAGTACCGACCATGCCCCAAAGCACCGAGGGCTACAGAAACGACCCCTCCCCGGGTCCTTCTAATCGACCATTTTCGGCTTTGATTTATGGACCTCTGTGTCCCCCTTCATGGACAGAGCTGTGCTTATGCGCATGCTTCTTCCCGCTGTGGTATCGAAAGTCTCCCCCCCCCATTAATTCCTCCCTTTGTGCTATTGACTATTCGCAAGGTGGGAGTTACCGTCGGGATGGCCGGATGCATCCCCCTGAATGCTGCGTCCCACCTGTTTGAGTCTATGCTTCTACGGTCGACCCGTTTCACCTGGGCATTTACTCCTTCTCTGAATCATGGTCATTCGAACCAGTCCGAGATTCTCTCATCCTGTTTTAACTACCCGGGGAGGGGGATATTCCCCCGTGGCTTCACAGAATTGCTGGGCAACTGAGAACTCTACCTCTCGGTGGTAGATGTTTCCCAAGCCCACAGCAGATAGCAACAGGGGGTCCTAGCTCAACGAGCTCAGCCCCGACAATCTAAGACCCAATCGAGGTTAAGGGAGGTACGCTCCTCGTAGGCTAGCCCTCGGAGCTCCACTCTCCTAACGGTCGGTCCCTTCAGCGGTTGTGCCATAATCTGTGGGTTGCCCACCCCTCGCAGGCTAGCCCTTGGGGTGATGCTCCCGTCATCAATGGCCTCGTCCTTCTATTCTCACCCACGGAGTATTGGTGCCCCTTGTAGGCTAGTCCTCGGGGTATCCTATCTGATGGGATTTTGCTGGCTGCCACTGTGCAGACCGGCGGTTTATGGGCTTGTTCCATAGGTGAGCATGACCCCGCTTCTCCCCTGCAACTCTTCAGGTTTAGGGGAGATGCTGTCCAATTTTGGACAGATTAAGATTGAGTAATCCATAATGAAACGCTCGTTCTGGGCCCAATTATCCCGGTGCTCGAGTAGGAACCTCGCACTGGCTTAATCACACCACCCTTCGGGGTTCTGGACTTCAATTCAATAAGCAATTGGCCCAAAATAACTACGGAATCCTCACCCAAAACTTAACAAACTCAATAGTTGCAAAATTCATAGAAAGGGTGGGTTGAACGGCACGGCCCTAGCCGGCGCGCCCTAATCCGGCGCGGTACCCCCCCGCGTCGGATTAACGTTAGACTCATATCCCTTTTTTTTTCCTTTGCGACTTTCCGGCGCGCCCTAAACCGGCGCGCCCCACCCCTTTTGCGCGCCGTCTTAACCGGCTGTATGACCGCGCCGTATTAACTACTACACCTACGTGTGACCGCGCCGTGTAAGCGTTCTTATATACTTGTAGTCACGCCGGTTTTGAAGCGTCATGCTACTCTAGTGATTCATTCACCCCGGGTAAGTCTCGTCTTTCGGGGGCGATGTCAATAAGCCGTAATTGGTGAATAAAAAGGATGGCCAAGCGAGCCCGAATCATATTATCATCGTACTCATTGTCGGATCTGCTAAGCGTTTTGCTTTCGCTATTATACTTGTGTTGCTCTTCCTCTTCTCGACGAGGGGTAATAAATGCGGCTGATCGCCACCGTTTCATAACACTATCTTCATGTGTAATCTAGGCGTGAATGTCTTGTGTGCATGCATGCATAGACCCTCGGGTATATCAAATGGCATCGACAGAAGACCGGGTTACGCCCGGCCGGAAGTCTTCGTCATGCGCGATGGTAGTCTTCGGACCTACATCCTCCGCCACGTACCGAGGGTCCATAATTCCATGAACTATACATCTGCTATACGATAAATATGTGCATCCTGCATGTCTTCCTCATGATCATCATGTAGCTCTTTTTAATCCGGCTTCGACGGCCCGCTATCTCGGCAATTAATCAAAGGTGTTCCCTCCTCGTGGGGGATGTAATTAACGCCATAACCTTTATGGTATGGCGGACTGCTAGTCCCGACCGAACCTCACATTCACCCGATATGGGTCAGAATGAGCACACAATAAAATTGTCACTCATGTGACTGGCACGCCCGCGTCGTCAATCAGTCCGTTGACTACCAGTTAGCCAAATGGTCGATCGATACGCGAATGAAAAGGGGAAAGAAAGAAAATGCTGAAACAAGTCTGGCACGCCCGGTGGGACCAGTGTCACCTTTCATCTCTTTGCCGAGATACTCGGGCTTCGAAGCCCTTTCAAAGACTACTGATTGTTTTCCTGTTTGTCTTTGCAGGCATACAATGACAACTCATGGAATAGCTGGCGTCGACTTCGATCAGTCGATAGTTGCTGAACACGCGCAAGGGTACCTGGCGGTACCCATGGAATTCGGCAGCTTCCCTGCCGCTGTAGGCTTCCCCAACTTCCTGGGCTTGGCCTTCGTCGACATCCTAGAAGTCGAAGCCCCGGAACCTTCCAAGCAAGCTATGGAGGAAGTGGAACCTCTGAAGGTTCCTCGCTGCAACGACTTGCTCAAGAATCCGGCCCCGGCCGCTAGCTGCATGGTGCACCACGTTGTACGTGGGACGCACCCCGCTGTAGTCAACAAACCCCCTGGAGGACGTCAGCGTCGCCAGGATGACAAGAATACTGCTGTGATCACCGGAACTGTATCTCAGTCCGGGAAATCGATGCTGGTGGGAGGCATGCGCGTCTTCCTCGATGGACGCACGGCACAGGTGACCCCAGACCGAGTCATCCCCAACATCCCTATCCACAACACCTATCAAGCCCTCGCTGGAAGGAGGGCAGAAAGAGAAGAAGCCGGCCCCTATGGCCAAGGAAGCTCGGCACTCAAGCCGAAAAAGTTCAAACAGGTGTGGGTTCCCAAGCGGACCCGACCTGTCCACCAGCTGACACCCATCCGCCGCCATCCTGTGAATGACGATGCAGAGGTGATAAGAGAAAGGGGCCTACCCCCGAAGATGGAAGAAGAGGTGGTTGCGGATCCTCCGCGCCACAGAAGTTTCCGGGCTGCGGCCCGTCAAGCCAACATCCCTGCCACGGGGCGAAGGTTCCAACAGCCAGCCGACAGAGCTCGACTGGCCTACATTCCTCCTTCTGGAGGCCGACCACTCTCCCCCGTGCTACATCAAGAACGGGGTCGAGAAGAAATGGCCTACCTGGTCAGAAGCTATTTCCGAGGATTGGGCAACACCTCACTCGGATAGCAGCGGCTGATGCAGACAGTCGCCACTGAAGAAGATTACTGTCCATCAACGGCAGATGAAGAAGAGATAAGAGACAGAATGAGGGTGTCGTCGGTCGACGATAATGGATACGATGATGGCTTTGAGATCGAAGCTGATGAAGCCTTCCCCGAGCGGGAAGAAAGAAGAAGGGTTTCTGTGTTCGAGAGGCTGACCTTTCCGCAACAAGCAAGGCTGGTGTACCCAGCTGATATGGGGAGCTTCCTGAAGACCCCCAAGAACTGGCTCAATTGGCCGTACGGCCGGGGCCAACTACCCGCAGGACAGAAGCAGCAAGAGGGCTTCTGACAATGATGAAAGAGAAACAGCCCCAGGTCTACCTCCACTGGGAAGATAAAGCCCCCGTCTTGACCGCTAATGTGGTGACAACGGAAGAAGAAGACGACGTACTCCTCGACATCCTGCCTGAGGGTACGTCCGGGGAGACAACAGAAGGTGTCCCCACCAGTATAGATCCATCAGTCTTGATGCTGCTGCAAAAATATCAACGGGAAATAGATTCCCTGAAGAAACAGCTGATGGAGAATACTGAACACTCATCGGCCTCTAAACCACCCGAAGTCCAGGGTGAATCATCCCGGGGAGCGGCTCGTCGAGATGACCCTCCACCTCTTTATACACTACCCCAGCCGTCAGAACCAACCGTGACGACAGCACAACAGCGGCCACCACAGCCTCAGCCGCTGCTACCTCCGGTGCTTCCTCAGGTGCACCCAACACCCCCGCTGCTGCATCCTCCACAGGCGACCACCCTGGTCACCCCATACCTGCAGCCAGCGCACTTCTATCCATAACCGGTTGACCCCACGGTCGTGAACCGGATGATGGTGGAAAGGATGATCGAGCTGAAGCTCGCAGAGAAAAGCGAAGGCGACTACGTCGCATTCGATGCCTATCGGGTGCCCTACCCGCAACACCATGCGGCTAAGCGACTTCCCCCGGGAGTCAACAAGCCGCCCAAGTTTGATAAATTCAATGGGAAAGACTCCCCTAAAGAACATATTGCATATTATATGACCGTTATGGGTGATCTGGCCACCGACGAGTCGTATCTGCTGAAATTCTTCGGGTCCTCGCTGACGGGGCTCGCTTTCGAATGGTATTCCAGTCTCTCGGCCGGGTCAATTAATGACTGGTCAGATATGCAAAGGAAGTTCAGAGAAATATTCCATGTCACAGAGAGGGAGGTCATAGTGGCCGAGCTCTATTCAACAAAACAAAGGGCAGATGAGACATCCCTTGACTACATCAAGAGGTGGAGGAACCTCGGAATGAGATGTAAGCGGCCCCCGCATCAGGAGGACGCTGTGCAAATATGTAAACAAAACCTCAGGAGGGAGGTCCTGGAAAAGATGATTGGTATGGAAATACGGTCGTTCGACCGGCTGAATAATGTGGTGGCTGAGGTGGAAGCTTTTCTAGCCAAGCCTGTCCCGACATCAACTGCCAGCATAGCCCAGAAAGGTAAAGCGGCGGAACGGCGCCCCGTACCTAAAGAAGCGAATGCGCTTGATATCAAGGCGTTCGAACAACAGAAGGAGAAAGGCAAGAAAGCGGCTCCCCGCAACCTGCAAAAGCTCCAGATGACAAAGAAGGTCCTTCGTTGAGAGACAAAATGAAGAAGGCTTATTCCTTTCCTAAGGATAAGACCCGAATCCTGTTTGACTGGGTAACAGAATACAGTATGGTCACTCTGCCTGAGCCGAGAAGACCAGAAGACCTCAAAAGAAGAGACAGTCCAAGATTCTGTCCCTACCACCAGATGTTGGGACATTCAATCGAAGACTATTATGTTTTCAAAGACATCATTGAAGGAATGGTGAAGAAGAATGAAATAGAGCTGGGAGAGTACAAAGTAGACCCTCCTCAGCCACATGAAGCTCCTCCCAGAAGAGCAGCAGTCAATGTGGTCTCCCTCTACTAGGCATTACCTGAGGAGATCTCTGAAGCAAGCACACGGAGCACCTACAAAATCCATTTCCTAGAGCCCGTGAAAGAACAACAGGGGTGGCAGCAAATCCCTGTGAAGCACAAGGAGAAGAGGGCACCTCGCCCAAAAGAGGGGGCACATATCCGTGGCATTACACCCCGGCCTGCTCCGCCAGTGGTAGCACCCGTATGGGTCACTCCACCTACAGCTGACAGAATATATACACCCAACAGGAGGAGACAAACTCCGCTGCCAGTAATCAAGGAAACCAATCCTGGGGTCCTTCGACTGCAACACTTAATTGAAGGGCTAGATGAATATGTGCAGCCCGAACTGAAACCTCTACTGGTACGGGACCACGTCCCTTGGCAAGAGCTGGAGCAACTCTCACTCAAGCAAGGGAGGGAAGCTGAAGCAGCACCACCTCAGGAGAACAACCTATTCTGGGGGCAAGCACCTGCAGAAACCAAAAAGAAGAAAAAGCAGAAGAGGAAGAAAAGAAAGGCCACTGGGGCCCATAAAATACAGGTCGCCTCCTGCAATACCCTGTCAGCACTCTTCAACCTACCCGGAGAAGAGGAAGAAGAAGAAATTTGCTTCACACCCCATGCTGGGGGAGGCAAGGCCGAGGCCGCAACTGCTGCACATGCCACTCGGTCAGGCCGAAAATGGGGGCGCCAGCCGCCACCCAATCACAACATTATGTTCAGAGGGGAGCAACCCTACAAGACACCTCCGTCGGAAGTTAAGGGAGTTCAAATCCCTCCTTCGTCAGGTCTATACAACAAGACTGGGGGCAAGACAGTCCCTTCATTCCTTGAATTCATGAAGATGTCAAAGGGGAAGCAGCCTTATCAGGAGGCTAACCCTACGCCCGGGGTCATTCACCCGTAGCCAGCGCAATCCACTGAGGATGCAAATGCAGATGGGGCTTCCCCTACAGCAGCTAATAAAGAAGACCCGACAGCCGATGCCAGTCAAGAGGGTGCCGAGTCCGAGGAAGGTGAAGCAGGTCCGTCTGGACCCACAAATCAAAACCTCCCCAAGCCCAGATGGGCTGAAGAGATGAAGCTCTCCAATGTCCGGGCTGGAAGCCGAATAATGAAGTTGCTCAAGAAGCTCCCTGCTCGATTTACGATCTGGGAAATTCTCTCTTTAAGTGAAGAGACTCGACAGGCGATCATCACTGCTCTGCAAACGCCTGCTCATTTTGAGACCTGCATAGCCGAGGCTATACCAGAAGCCAGTATGACCTTCTCTCCAGAAGACATGCTACTACCTACTGCCAGTCACAACAGGCCGCTATATATGAAAGGGCACCTGAACGGAAGAGAACTGAACCGGATTCTGGTCGATCCTGGTGCAGCAGTCAACATCCTGCCATATAGAATATACGAGAGGTACCACTTTAATGTGCATCTCGAGAAAGTCGGGGATATGCGTATCGCTGGCTTCAATCAAAAATGTGAAGTATCTATGGGAGTGGCAGAGTTCACACTGACCCTGGCAGATTTCACTACAACGGTGCAGTTTCACGTCATTGACTCTCGCACCTCCTACAAAGCGCTGCTCGGCCGCCCATGGCTGCATGAAAATATGGTGGTGCCCTCCACACTCCACCAATGCATCAAATACAGCCTCCAGGGGAAGGAGGAGAGGATATTTACTGACATCCACCCATTCGAGGTGTTTGAATGTCACCTGGCGGACCCCAACCTATATACGGGGTCTCCCCGGAAGGTTTCTGAAGCTGAAGCCCCCGTAGGGGCATCGAAGAACAAATCGGGTGACGGTTGGTATCCACCACCGCCGCGCGGATATGTCAAGCCGAAGGTGGTTTCCCACATCACGGCTTCTGGAAATGTCGGCAGGGTGACACCCCCAGCATTATACCCCAAAGCTAAGGAAATGCATGTTGATCGACAGCACGACCGCATCGGAGTCCCGGCTGGCCTCACCAAGCCAATCTCCGGCCTCAATGATCCCACTGTCGAACTTTTCAAAGCCTGGGAGGTGACACAGGAAGATGGGCCCAGCAGCTTATTCTATATAGCTGAGGAGCATCCCACTCAGGAGGACACAGACTGCAGCCTCCCTGAGAATCTAGCCAACCCGCGGGTTCCTGTTCAGGGCCTGGCATTTACCACTGATCGGACGGCCAGGATGTTTCAAAAGCAACACATCCCTCCCGATCAACCTCAAAAATGCAAGGAAGCTTTCCAGAAGATGTGGTATCCTGCAAATCTGGATAAAGAAATGAGACATGTCTCTCAACATCCGGGTCTGGGCTTCACCCTGGAAGACTACTATTACAGTGGGCGTTACGAGGTGGATACCATCTCCACCTTCTGTCCAACTGAAGATAGCCCTCTGGGGGCAACCTTTGATGAATATCCGGCGGAAGCAGAACATGCTGAATTGGCTCTATCCGGGAATCAACAAATGGAGACCTTGATCTCCTGCCGATGCTGGGAGCAGGTCCGTCCTGAAGAAGCGGCCTTTCAAGCCGAATTTGATACTGCTTGCAGCAGCGAAGCCGAAGATACTCAAGAAGCAGAAGTCTCTCCCTCCGCAGGGGTCATACTAATGACGACTTCAACATCCTTTCTGCCAGTCAACGAAGCCTCGATTTACTCCAATCAAGGGGAGCCGGCTACCAGAAAAGAAAAAGCCACTTCTGCGGAAGATACAAGTGTCCCTGAAGGCGAGACTCCCTCAACTTCTGCTACGAATCCAATATGCTACTGTCCTGTCATGGCTGCGACCTCGTCTACAAGCACTGAAGCTGTTCTCTCACCCTCGGGAGCTGCAACGGCAACGGGTGTGTCCATAGACCCATCCACACAGCCACTAGCACAAGAGATCAAGAGACCGCAAGAAGCTCTGGTAGTGTCTAACGAGGAAGTCGAAGTACTCGACCCTCAAGATGGTATTCCAGACTTCGTTGACCTCCAGCCGGCACCTCCGGAGATAGAAGACGGAGGCCAAGCCACGGTCGATGAATTAATAGAAGTCAATCTGGGAGATGAGAAGGACCCTAGGCCTACCTTCCTCAGTGCCCAGCTGTCCCCAGAAGAACGGGAGCTGTACATTCAACTACTGCTAGAATACTGGGATTGCTTCGCCTGGACTTATAAAGAGATGCCAGGTCTAAACCCTGCTGTCTCACAACAAGAGCTAACAATCAGCCCCGAAGCCGAGCCGGTGAAGCAACCACCGCGGCGTATGAGGCCGGAGCTCATCACCCGAATCTGTGCTGAAGTTGACAAGCTCATTGATGTGGGATTTGTTGAAGAAAATTAGTACACCACATGGCTGGCGAATATCGTCCCCGTGAAAAAGAAGAATGGACAGATCCGGATTTGTGTTGACTTCCGAGATCTAAATAAAGCCTGCCCTAAAGATGACTTTCCGGTGCCCATAACCGAGGTCATGATCGATGCTACAACCGGCCATGAAGCCCTGTCATTCATGGATGGGTCTTCCGGCTACAATCAGATTTGGATTTCGGAGCATGACCGGGTCCATACTGCTTTCTGAACTCCTAAAGGCATTTATCATTACAAGAGAATGCCATTCGGACTGAAGAATGCCGGTGCAACCTATCAGCGCGCAATGACCAAAATATTTGATGAATTGCTCTACCACAAGGTCGAGTGCTACATAGATGACCTGGTGGTCAAGACCAGAAGAAAAGAAGATCACCTGCAAGACCTCCGGATTGTTTTCCAGAGGCTGAGGCAGTATGAGATAAAAATGAACCCTATGAAATGTGCGTTCGGAGTGTCGAGTGGAAAATTCTTGGGCTTCATCGTCCGATATCGGGGAATCGAAATAGACCCCGCAAAGATCAAGGCAATACAGGAGTTACCTCCACCAAGGAACATCTCTGAGCTAAGGTCACTGCAAGGCCGCTTGGCTTATATCCGGCGGTTCATTTCCAATTTGTCAAGGCGATGCCAGCCTTTTCACAAGTTGATGATGAAAGATGTTCCCTTTTATTGGGATGAAGATTGCCAGACAGCCTTTGACAAGCTAAAAGACTATCTGAAGACTCCTCCAGTATTGGGCGCACCGGTGAAAGGACGGCCGTTGATACTGTATATAGCAGCTACACACAATTCTCTGGGGGCAATGCTAGCCCAAAATAATGAGGAAGGGAAAGAACAAGCCCTCTATTACCTCAGTCGGAGACTGGTCAGAACTGAAGAGAAATATACTTATATTGAGAAGATCTGCCTGGCATTAGTCTTCACAGTCAAAAAGCTCCGGCATTATATGTTGTCGCATGAAATCAGCTTGGTGTCCAAGGAGGATCCCCTGAAGTATATTATGTCCCAGTCGGCACTCAAAGGCCGCCTAGGCAAGTGGGCGGTAATCCTTATGGAGTTTGATGTCTCCTACGTACCGCGCAAGGCCATCAAAGGTCAAGATATTGCAGACTTCTTCGCTGAGCACCCAGTGCCCGGGGAAAGCCCGTGGGAACCGGAACTCCCCGAGGATGAGACCCTAGAAGCCGCCCAAGTACAGCCTTCCTTATGGCAGCTATACTTTGATGGCGCTTCTAGAATTGACACCTCTACTACTGGGTCATCCAGGGTCAGAGCAGGAGTAGGCATAGTCTTGAAGTCCCCAGAAGGAGAAGTGGTGCATACTTCCTGCTCCATAAACAAACAATGCACAAATAATGAAGTAGAATATGAAGCCCTGATAATCGGGTTGCAGATTGCTCTGTCCATGGGAATTCAGATGCTGGAAGCATTCGGAGACTCCATGCTAGTTATAAAATAGCTAGAAGGAGAGTTCGAGGTGCGAAAGCAAGAGCTCCTCCCCTATCACCAGTTGGCAACTCGCCTGATGTCAAGATTTTACTTCATCAGCATCAAGCACATCAATCGAGGCCGGAATGCTCAGGCAGACGCCCTCGCTAAGCTGGCCAGTTCATTGGCGGTCCCGCCAGACACAAGCCTGAATATAACAGTGATCAACCGCCGACAGGTCCCCAGCGTAACAGAGGTTCTGGCCGACGAACGAGAGATGGAAGTAGCAGTCATCGAAGGGGTTCAGCAGCCCGACTGGAGAGAGCATCTCCTACGCTGGTTTCAACACCTGCAACTTCCAAAAGAAAAGGAACAGAGAATGAAGCTCCTGAGGATCAAGGATTCTTACGAGATGAGAAGCGGGACCTTGTTCCGAATTATGGCAGATGCCCGAAGGAAAGTCCTACTCCGTTGCTTGTCTTCAGTAGAGGCGGGACAGGTGATGCAAGAAGTTCATGCAGGATCAGCTGGAGCACACCAGGCTGGCCCGAAAATGAAAATTGAGATAAAGAAGCTAGGTTATTATTGGCCCACTATATTTGATGATTGCTGCAAGTTTGCCAAAGCTTGTCAGAAATGTCAAGAACACGCTAATGTGGCGAGGAGACCTCCAGTGCCACTGCATCCCACTCTACCAAGTTGGCCGTTTGCTCAGTGGGGCACGGACGTGGTAGGGCCACTACCAGCATCTTCATCAGGGTGCAAATACATCTTAGCAGCTACAGACTATTTCTCCAGATGGGCGGAGGTGGTAGCACTAAGAGATGTGACCGGAGAACTAGTTGCAAGATTCTTCCGGCAGAATGTAATATTCCGGTTCGGGATCCCCAGTCGAATCATCTCTGATAATGGCAGCCATTTCAGAAATCGGAAGGTTTACCGGCTAGCCGACAAATATAAAATTGACTGGAGGACATCGTCCCCCTACAACCCTCAAGCCAATGGACTGGCAGAGGCCTTTAACAAGACCTTGTGCACACTATTGGCAAAGACCGTCAAGTCTAACAAAAAGGATTGGGAAGAAAGAATGTACGAAGCACTTTGGGCTTATCGTACTATCTACAAGACCCCAACCGGCTGTTCACCTTTCTCCCTTGTCTATGGGTCGGAAGCTGTAGTGCCGATTGAACTTGAAGTTCCTTCATTGCGAGTTGCCATCCAGCACGGACTAGTCAGTGGTGAGCAGACCAATGCAAAAAGAAGATTGGAAGAGCTCGCTGAGCTCGAAGGAAAACGCCTCCAGGCGCAACAAAACATCCAACTCTGCCAAGCTCGCATGGCCCGTGCTTTTGACAAGTTAGTCAAGGGTCGAGAGTTCAAGAAAGGAGACCTGGTGATGGTCAAAAGAAGAGAAGTGATGGCCTCTAACCCCAAAGGGAAGCTGGTCGAAAACTGGGTCGGACCGTATATCGTCCGCCAAGTATATGAAGGGGGTGCTACGTCCTTTTAGAGCACAAAGGAGTCATCCAGTTCTCTCCCCTCAACGGAAAACACATTAAGCTGTATCATGTGGCGCAGCCGACACACCCCGAGTGATCGGTCGGAACACATTTCTCCTTGGTTAGCGGCATTCCGCCCTAATCGAGCTATTCTTCCTTGGTCTATTGGCACTCCGCCCTAACCAAGCTACTTTTCCTTGATTAGTGGCACTCCACCCTAACCAAGCTACCTTTTCCTTGGTTAGCAGCATTCTGCCCTAACCGAGCTACTTTTCCTTGATTAGTGGCATTCCGCCCTAACCGAGCTACCTTCCCCTTGGTTAGCGGCATTCCGCCCTAAACGAGCTACCTTCTTCCTTGGTCTAGTGGCACTCCACCCTAACCAAGCTACCTTTTTCTTGGTTAGCAGCATTCCGCCCTAATCGAGCTACTTTTCCTTGATTAGCGACATTCCCACCTAATCGAGCTACATTTCCTTGGTTCAGTGGCACTCCGCCCTAACCGAGCTACCTTCTCCTTGGTTTAATGGCACTCCGCCTTAACCGAACTACCTTCTCCCTTGGTTCAGTGGCACTCCGCCCTAATCGAGCTACTTCTCCTTGATTAGCAGCATTCCGCCCTAATCAAGCTACTTTTCCTTGGTTAGCGGCACTCCGCCCTAATCGAGCTACTTTTCCTCGGTTAGCGGCATTCCGCCCTAATCAAGCTGCTTTTCATCGGTCAGTGGCACTCTGCCCTGATCGAGCTACCCTCTCCTTGGCCAGCGGCTCTCCGCCCTAATCAAGCTACCTTTCCTTGGTTAGCGGCATTTCGCCCTGATCGAGCTACCCTCTCCCGGCTCGCATTCCGAATAAAAAAAAAGGAAGAAAAGAAAGAAGTCAAAATAAAAATGGGGTTAAAAATAGAGATACCCCGCCGGACTTGCTCCCATATCGGGACAAGTGCAAAAATGGCTATAACCCGGCTGTGGCGAAAACCCGAAAGGGCGTCGCAGGCAAAATCGGGTACCCCGCCACGTGAAAACCCGAAAGGGCGCGTGGGCAAAAGCAAGAGGGGGCTGGCTTCGGCGAAAACCCGAAAGGGCGCCTGAGTCGGTAAAGTGGTAATTTCCCAAATGCCTCTCCTATTCTCCACCCAATAAAACTCCGAAAGGGACAATCATCAAAGTCCCGCCGGAAATCCTTTAACACATCATTTTTGACCCTCGTCGTCATCAGCGAGATCGGTCGATCTCTACCCTCAACGTGGACCCTACGTCCCTGTTGACAACCCCATCCTTGTTTCGGCAGTGATATATGCCGACGAACAAATCCTTTTCGACCCCCGTCATCCTCGATGAGATCGGTCGATCTCTACCCTCAACTTGGACCTTACGTCCCTGTTGACAACCCCATCCTTGTTTCGGCAGTAGCATACGCCGACGAATAAACCCTTTTCGACTCTCGCCATCATCGGTGAGAACGGTCGATCTCTACTCTTGAACTTGGATCCTACATCCTTGTTAATAAGCCACGTCCTTGCTTCGACATTTAACCAGTGTCGATGAAATAAACCTAAGACCAACCCTTGTCCTCATCGACAAGGACGGTCAGCGTTCCCGCGGTCCAATTCTTCTGAATCTCAAATTCAAAAATAAAAAAAAAGAAAAGAAATTGTCGATTCTGATTATGGAGATACAACAGGAGGAAGGACGGTTGCCGATTCAAAAATAAAAAATCTCAAATTCTGAATCCCACGTCCTCAAACTCTTCAAAAGATACAACAGGAGGAAGGACGGTTGCCGATTCCTTCTCTGCGGCTTTCTTCCGACGCGCCCGTGTCACTCGGGTCACCGCCGCTTTCGCCTTCCCGACGGCCTCTCGTAGTTGGGACCTAGTCCTCTTCCTCGAATCTCCAGGAGGTAGTGGCGTCGTGGTCGGGGCCGGCTCAGGAACTTCAAAATATGCCTACTTTTTGGCCTTTATGATCAGCTCCCTGAAGTGCCGGGTCTCCTCCGAAGTCGGTCGGACTGTATACGCACAAGGGTGAGAATGACACAACCACAATGAAAGGAAAAAGCTGGCCAAAGGGCCTGAAGGAAAAGATAGAACTTACTTGCCGGTCCCGTGTAAAAGGGGAAGAGAGGCCAATAAAACAGCGAGGGCGTCTTGTCCCTCGAAGCCGCCTCGTGAATGAGCCAGCATAGATCCCCGATCTTTTCGCTCGGCTCAGCTAGCAACGCCAGGTCCTCGTGTCCACGAGAGGACAGCAGATAATACAGGCTCAGATGGTCCAGCCCCCACCTATCTGCATATTTGAAGGAGATCTGAAGAGGATGGTCTAGTATGGCTTCACTGGGGTTACCCACCGAGAGGCCGTGAGACCGAAGGAGTGCGAACAGCCAGGGGGTGTTGGCATATAAGTCAGCCCGCCTGTCCTCCTTGCGAATGAAAGCCCGGTAGGGATACAACCTGTCCACCTCGGGACGCCAGTCGGCCACGGCCGTGATGGGCTCCTCTACTGGCAAAGGGAGTTGCTGGAGAATCACCCTCTCACTGCTTACCCGGCATAAACCCCGAAGGGTCTTCACATAATCATCCTTGTTGATCGGGGGCAACTTCAGCTCAACTTTCACCTTGCGGCCTTTTACGAGCTTGTGGGCCTCTAGATAGGCCTTCACGTCCGTATTAGTCCAAGATTTCAACTTCTTCAAATAAGAAGCGTCAATATCAAGAACTGGCTCCGGCTGGGAAGCTAAGAACCTGTGCTCCGCCACGGCCCAGGACTCTCTCCGGGAGGTCCTGTAAAATCCCGTCCGCGCGTTCCACCACTTGACGTATTCAGGCGTGACGCGAGGGAACCGTGCGGGGGCGGGCACCCGGAAAGAAATGTCTTCGCGACGATGGAAAAAGTCCCACCATATCCGGGCGTCATCATTGGACGTTTGCCCGGCCCTGTGCCTGTTGGGCAATGCAAATTGCGAAGAGGAATGTGGAATTTGCTGGTCGTAGCCAAAGTTCCGACTGAAACGGAACGGGTAATACGGCTCCAGCCACAGAATGCCGCTCTTGCGAAATACGAGGACACTAGGCCTAATGGCCAGTGCCCAATCAACCAACTCCGGCTCCAGAATAGGCCTGGTATAATTGGCCTGGGAAATCGGATGGATGTACTCCTCAGTTTCAAAGAGCTTGCATTGCCTCGTCCTGTTCGTCAACGGGCTCGAGTGAGCAGCTAAGCTCCAGAAATGAAGAACCCCGGGCGAGTCCACGGGAAGACGGGTCAATTTACCCCGAATGGCATAGAGTTGCTCCACTAGCAATGATGGCTCGGCGCTTGTGAACTCTATCATGCGCGGGACCAGAGGAACTGCTTGTAACGCCCGAGGAGCTGCCTCCGGGAACAGGGTGCAGTCCCAAGCATTAAAGAAATGTAACGGACCAACCGTCCGAAGGCTTCTGGGGAGGCGCGTCTTATGCAAGTCTCCCAACATCTTGTAAATGAGGCACAGGGCCACTGGGCAAAGAGACAGCTTGGTACCCCAAGCCATAAGACAGGCTGGATATATGGCTTCCGCCCTGATCATGCTCTCGTCACCCTGAGGGAGAGCAAAGGAACAAAGCCAATAAACCAAATATGCAGCACAGTGAGTCACTGCATCAACACCAGTAGGGTTTGGGTTTTCCCCCTGCCCTCCTCTCGAAGAAGATGACGAAGCGGCCTGGCGTCGTATCCTCTTCTTCCGCTTCTGGGCCACCGGTGCTATCGGAGGAAAATCTTCATACTTGTTCTTCCCCTGGAAGAAATATTGAAGCCAAGCGCCCATCCGCACTCTTCGCTTCTCGCCCGGCTTTCGAGCTTCTCTCATGTCGTGCGACGAATGGAAGAGGGTGCGATACGCCTTCATTAGATATCGATAGGCGTAGCCCGCCAAATACCGGCCGTCACCGTCGGTCTGGTCCTTCAACCAGTCAGGCCAACAAACTTCTTCATACGGCTCTCCATCAATGGGCAGGCCGCTGAGCTGAGATAGGCTCCACAAGTCTAAGGAGGTCTCCCCCTCTGAAGTATAGAAGGTGTTGTATTCAGGGCAAAACACCTCGATCATGCCACAGCACAAGCCTCGGGAAATCGGGTACCGATATCTTGAAGCGTACACGCTGTGATATACACCAGCTCTGGTCAAAAGAGGAGCATAATGATGCAGCACATAGTCTGTGAATTACACTGCTCTGGGCCTGAATGCGTGGGCGTCTGTAACTTTCAACTCAGCAAACCACCCCACGGAGATCTGGTGCTTGAAGCGAATCGCCAAGCAATCTAGCTAGAATGACTCATCTCTATATCCCCATCTCAACGGGGCAAGGAATAGACCAAAGATCGGCTTCTCCCGATCTACTCTGCCCGCGGAGTCATTCCACCGAGCAGGTACAAATTCGGGAGCTCTGGTCAACAGTCAGTCTGCCGGAGCCAGGTCTTGCAGCCCCAGCACAGCGCTCCACTTCCTGACCTCTCCGGGGAGATAGATGGGTCTTCCCCGCATCACACATTCGGCCAGGCTGTCTCTCTCCACCAGCAGGGCCTGCTCGACCTTCCGGACGGCGAACACATCCCGCTTCCCCTGAAGGTTGAAGCGCTGAAGAAGGGACATCAGGTGCTTGTCCTTGGGATAATCCTTCCTGGTCACGCCCTCTCTATCATAATGAAAAGAGTCACCCCCGAGAATAAGGAGACGACCGGTATCTACAGTGTCCGTCTCTGAATCCGAAGACTCTGCAACTATGGCCACCTGGCCGTGCCCCCAGTCGAGGGAATTGACGTTCTCCCATGTCACTGCGGCACGAGAAGAAGAACTGGATGCCATGATAGCTGCAAAAAGATGCATACCAAATAAAAAACAAAGTCAGAAAATGGCTAATCAAAGGCGAATTTCTGACAAAATTTCGGCAGAGTCTCCCCAGCACAGGGGATTGCCAAAGAAAAGTGGGAACGCGTCCACTGAGGAACGGTCCCTAAAAGGCAGCCATCAGTATTACGCCAAGGCCGAAAGGAACACCCGGGGAAATAGCTCCGAGGGCAAGCCCTGCTAGAAGCCTCCCGGGGCCCAAAGAAAGGTTTCGAAACCCAAATTGACAGCACCCCCACTCACCCGAAGGACCGCCGCCGCTCTCACCCTCACTCCACTCGGCGCCGCAGGGAGATAAGAAAGGGAGGAGAGAGAAGGGAAGCTTGCAAATGAGGAGTGATGAAGGAAAAAATGAAGGAGAAGGAAATATATAGGGGAAGTCTCCCCCTTGTTAAACCGGCGTGCTATTTAGCGCGCCGTATTAAAAGACCTGTAAGCAAAAGGCGCGCCGGGATTGGCCGCGCCGAAGTCATGCGTCAATGGAAAAGGGGCGCCGGATTAACATGCAAACACCTAGGGCCGCGCCGTATTAAAAGCCCAAAGGGCCAAGAGCGCGCCGAAGCAACCTCGCGCCGTATTAAAATGCAAACGGCGCCGGATTACCGTCCGTGCCGAATTAAGGGCCATCCCAGGCACCCGCCAATCAAGGAAGGGGTCAGTCCGGGTGAAATACATCCGTCGGCCCTGCTACACTCGAGCCTTGCGCGCAACACCCACGTCTAGGGGGCATTTGTTGGCACCTAAAATATGATCGTCGGCGACCAAGCCATAAAGACGAATGACCCGGCCCACCGAAGCATGGAAGCCGATAAAGATCAACATATTGAAGACTTCTCAAGCTGCCAGAGCCTCGAGTCACTCCGTATGGATACGGGGACTTCACCTCAGGAGAGCCGAGATGAATCCACAACCAACCGGCAGTGTGACCAAGCCTGCCCAATGAACCGGCATCGACTTTGTCGTGCTGCATCCACTACACCCGTTGTCCGACCAAGGACGACGATCTACCCGGTGGATACCCACCTCATGAAAGGCTCTCCTGAAGATGAAGGAGTCCCCCCTGGCTCTCCGAGATGAAGGACCAAAAGCTCTGTCGGCAGAAGACCCCGATCACCCGGCACGGGTGCGGCTTCCCGCCAAGATGGGCCCGTCAGTGGCCGAATGATCGCCCAGCGTAGGCGGAATTATCCCTGGTGTCAGCCAACCCCCTAAGGAGCTTGAGTACAATCCAGCAGCACGAATCACAAAGCCGCAGGCCGTATTAGCGGGAAACCCGCGTAATTAAGCCAAAGCTATCTGGAGTCTCGGGAACGGTCGCACGTCAGCCGAGGGGCTTCACAAAAAACCTCGTCAAGGTTTCAATGGGCATTGGCAAGATAAATGTTCACAATGACCTTCGGGATCATCCCCGGATTCATCGGCTAACCTGCAATGCGCGGGAAATGCTAATACGGCGCGCCCTTATACGGCGCGCCCGTTAAACCGGCGCCCTCCAAGATCGGCGCGCTAATTGGCTGAGGCTTCTTCCCGGCGTGCAAATCTCCACGCCGGATTAAGATTCAAACCTGCCCCCTATATAGGTGGCTGCTCTTCGACAAGAGAGAGGAGGACGGCAAAAAGAAAAAAAAGAGAAGAGAGAGGAGGACGGCAAAAAGAAAAAAAAAAGAAGAGAGGGGGGACAGAAGGAAAAGGAAGAGAGTCTTTCGACAGAGGCCTTCGGAGGGGAGAGAGAGCTTTCTTGGAAAAGGGAGTTCTATCTGAGTGTCCTTCGGCGGCCGCCTTCCCCTGTTCCGATTGAAGTCTTCCGGAGCCGGAGAAGAAGGAGGGGGCCGATACTCTGTTTTTGAAAGCAGGTGGGCGCCAGTGCCTGTCTTCCTCTGTCTTCCGTAGATTCTTCTCTCTTGCGGGTTTCCGTCTACCAATTGTAAGCAAGAGAGGGGAGGGATGGCAATGATATGAGCCGACCCCTCCCCTCCTCTGCGATTTCTTCTCTATTACTGTGTATTCCCCTGTGAATGATGAACGACGACCAAGCAATGATGCCGGCGCTGGATTCTTAACGTATAAATGAGAGGCCATTCCCGTTTCCAGGATGGCAATATGTATATGAACGTCTGGACCGCGAGGTCGAATGAATGCTCAGAACTTCTATCCTCTTCTCTATCTATGTCGATGTGGTTCTGAGTTCTTTCGTGCATGTCCTTTGATTCCGGTTTCCTCGAAGTACCGACCATGCCCCAAAGCACCGAGGGCTACAGAAACGACCCCTCCCCGGGTCCTTCTAATCGACCGTTTTCGGCTTTGATTTATGGACCTCTGTGTCCCCCTTCATGGACAGAGCTGTGCTTATGCGCATGCTTCTTCCCGCTGTGGTATCGAAAGTCTCCCCCCCCCATTAATTCCTCCCTTTGTGCTATTGACTATTCGCAAGGTGGGAGTTACCGTCGGGATGGCCGGATGCATCCCCCTGAATGCTGCGTCCCACCTGTTTGAGTCTATGCTTCTACGGTCGACCCGTTTCACCTGGGCATTTACTCCTTCTCTGAATCATGGTCATTCGAACCAGTCCGAGATTCTCTCATCCTATTTTAACTACCCGGGGAGGGGGATATTCCCCTGTGGCTTCACGGAATTGCTGGGCAACTGAGAACTCTACCTCTTGGTGGTAGATGTTTCCCAAGCCCACAGCAGATAGCAACAGGGGGTCCTAGCTCAACAAGCTTAGCCCCGACAATCTAAGACCCAATCGAGGTTAAGGGAGGTACGCTCCTCGTAGGCTAGCCCTCGGAGCTCCACTCTCCTAACGGTCGGTCCCTTCAGCGGTTGTGCCATAATCTGTGGGTTGCCCACCCCTCGCAGGCTAGCCCTTGGGGTGATGCTCCCGTCATCAATGGCCTCGTCCTTCTATTCTCACCCACGGAGTATTGGTGCCCCTTGTAGGCTAGTCCTCGGGGTATCCTATCTGATGGGATTTTGCTGGCTGCCACTGTGCAGACCGGCGGTTTAGGGGCTTGTTCCATAGGTGAGCATGACCCCGCTTCTCCCCTGCAACTCTTCAGGTTCAGGGGAGATGCTGTCCAATTTTGGACAGATTAAGATTGAGTAATCCATAATGAAACGCTCGTTCTGGGCCCAATTATCCCGGTGCTCGAGTAGGAACCTCGCACTGGCTTAATCACACCGCCCTTCGGAGTTCTGGACTTCAATTCAATAAGCAATTGGCCCAAAATAACTACGGAATCCTCACCCAAAACTTAACAAACTCAATAGTTGCAAAATTCATAGAAAGGGTGGGTTGAACGGCGCGGCCCTAGCCGGCGCGCCCTAATCCGGCGCGGTACCCCCCCACGCCGGATTAACGTTAGACTCATATCCCTTTTTTTTTCCTTTGCGACTTTCCGGCGCGCCCTAAACCGGCGCGCCCCACCCCTTTTGCGCGCCGTCTTAACCGGCTGTATGACCACGCCATATTAACTACTACACCTACGCGTGACCGCGCCGTGTAAGCGTTCTTATATACTTGTAGTCATGCCGATTTTGAAGCGTCATGCTACTCTAGTGATTCATTCACCCCGGGTAAGTCTCGTCTTTCGGGGGCGATGTCAATAAGCCGTAATTGGTGAATAAAAAGGATGGCCAAGCGAGCCCGAATCATATTATCATCGTACTCATTGTCGGATCTGCTAAGCGTTTTGCTTTCGCTGTTATACTTGTGTTGCTCTTCCTCTTCTCGTCAAGGGGTAATAAATGTGACTGATCGCCACCGTTTCATAACACTATCTTCATGTGTAATCTAGGCGTGAATGTCTTGTGTGCATGCATGCATAGACCCTCGGGTATATCAAATGGCATCGACAGAAGACCGGGTTACGCCCGGCCGGAAGTCTTCGTCATGCGCGATGGTAGTCTTCGGACGTACATCCTCCGCCACGTACCGAGGGTCCATAATTCCATGAACTATACATCAGCTATACGATAAATATGTGCATCCTACATGTCTTCCTCATGATCATCATGTAGCTCTTTTTAATCCGGCTTCGACGGCCCGCTATCTCGGCAATTAATCAAAGGTGTTCCCTCCTCGTGGGGGATGTAATTAACGCCATAACCTTTATGGTATGGCGGACTGCTGGGCCCGACCGAACCGCACATTCGCCCGATATGGGTCCGAATGAGCGCACAATAAAATTGTCACTCATGTGACTGGCATGCCCGCGTCGTCAATCAGTCCGTTGACAACCAGTTAGCCAAATGGTCGATCGATACGCGAATGAAAAGGGGAAAGAAAGAAAACGCTGAAACACCTGCTCTCTCTTCTCTCTCAACTGGAACACTCTAGTTTCTCAGGGAGGCTCTTTCTCTTCTGCTCTCACTTCAACTTTCTTTTCTGTAACCTCAGAGCTCCGCTTTTCGTAGATGATGAGGGAATGCTTTTATAAGCGATCAGGACGGTGCATGCAAGGCGTGTGCTTCCCGCGCTTGATCCAGAACCTTCTTGCCACGTGCCCTTATAGCATTGGTTCCTTTAGTATCGGATCACGTGCAGCCCAGACACCGGTGAATGTTCTTCCTCGGACCTGCAAGGAGATAAAAACCATTAACACTGAGGGCCACAAGAACTAAAACTGCATGAGGTATGTGATAGCAATACGAGATGCACTTTACTGAGAACGACACGAGATACACAAGATTATTACAGTACGAGACAAGGAGAGAATGACACGAGGTCAGATGAAAACAGCACGAGGTAAAAAGAGAACGACACGAGATACATACTAAAAAGGCTAACACTACAAAGAGAACAACATGAAGTATCACTGTAACAAAACAAACACTACGAAGAGAACGACACGAGATACACAATAATAAAGCTTAACACTACAAAGAAAAACGACACGAAGTCAGAAGAGAACAGCACGAGGTGAGAAGGAAGTCTCACGGAGTGAAACGGTAGACAAACACGCGATCAGAAGGAACCTGGACGAAGAAAGAAAGAAACAACACGAGGACATAAACACAAGAATAACACGAAGACACGAATACAAAAGTAACACGAAGACATGAATACAAAAACAACACGACATAACAAACAACAAAGAGAACGGCACGAGGTGAAATGACACTTTACTAAAAAGACTTGAATACACACGAAAACAACTCGAGTACTAAGTTGCTCGAACGTACGAACGACTCGAAGACGAGGACGACACGAAAACAACATGGACTGAAACAAGGTATAGACTTGTCAAAGAACTGGACGATGTATAGACTTGAACAAGGCAAAGTCTGTACAGACTTGAGGGTTCACAACATATATACTTCGGCAAGACAATGGTTGTACATACTTGAAGTGAAGACCAATGTATAGACTTCAAAGTTCAGCTGCCAATGAATAGACTTGGAAAGCTTGAAGGCCAATGTACAGACTTGGAAGCTTAAACCAACGTATTGACTTAGCTTCGAACATGCTACAGTGCATTGTATGGACTTTGAAGACTGATGCATGACGCTAAGCCAATGTGTAGACTTTGGCTTGAAACAAAGGTAAAGATGAGGCTGTATAGACTTGGCCAGAACAAGAGACTCGAAGACAAAGGGGTGACACAGATGGAACGACACGAAGTGGCACAGAAAGCAGCATGAGGTACTGCAGTGTACAGCACGTGATGGAACAAATAACGACACGAAGACAACCAACAAACATAATTGGAACAACACGACGTACAAAAGGACAACACGGAGTATGAAGGGAACATTACGGACATGCAAGGTATTAACTCATGGCAGTTTTCCTGTTAATCATGGAAATTTCAAATGCATAACATTACTCAAGATATCTGATTAAAATGATAATATTTAACATAGTGATGCTCATCATCAAAACACTAGGGAAGTCACAAAAGTCCAACAATCTCCCCCTTTTTGATGATGGCAAAACTATATTAAATAACAGAGATGAAGTGCATGAAGATAAGCTGTGAAAATAAGCAATGCAGACAACCAACACACTCGCCTCTTCTGACGACTCCCAAGAGCTCCCCCTGAACACAACATCTACTTTCCTCTGACTAGATAACTCAGGGCACTTATCTTTCGCTCCCCCTCAGCAAAGCACAAAAGCACAAGCAAGACACTAGCAAGACACTCTCCCCCTTTGACATCATCAAAAACTAGGGGCAGGTCTGAAGATATCATGAAAAGAAAATTGCTGACAGTGGAGAGAAAACAATAGAGAGTATGGCCGATAAAGGAGAGTTATGGAGATGTTTAAGCAATTAAGAAAGCCATTAATTTTATGTGAGGATTTTGAGGATCAGTTAGTCAGACTGCGTGCAAAATGGTGAATGAAGATTTGCTCCATACACAGAACCAGATTCTAAGCAAGTAAGGTACAAGATACCAGTATGGTCAGAGTAAGTCTTTACTCAGAGAGTATAAAGCAAGAAAGTCAGGAAAAAATAAAGACCTGTGGTATTGAAAACAAACAAACCAAGACCTAAATGCCAAGTGAACAGAATCTGGATACCAAGAGGGAGAAAATTGTTCAAAGATGGTCAAGATCAAAGATAAATCTGTCAAGTACACCTTTGACATTAGGGAGACACCTTGTTTAGAGGCAGGAATCCCCAGTTACTTGGTGGCAAGACCACATTACCCCTTCTGACAAGAGGACAGAGATAGTATTCTAACTGGTGTTGACATTAAGGTGACACCTTTACCAGAGGCCAGACACCCCAGTTACTAACCAGATATATACCATAGCTCTGTATGATCAAGACAGCTAATTAAGCCTGATTTTGATGTGTTTAGTTCGAGAATGAAGTACAGGATTCTTTGCAATGTTTATTGCACTAGTATTGTCACAAAAGATGGAAGTGCAACCTAGCTCAACTGAGTAATCCAGAAGCTGGTGTTTTATCCATATAACCTGTGTGCCACAGCTCCCTACTGCCACATACTCAGCTTCAGCAGTAGAAAGAGCCACAGAGTGTTGCTTCTTGGATCCCCAAGAGACTAGGCACCCTCCTAAAAATTCGCAGTGACCACTAGTACTTTTCCTGTCCAATTTACATCCTGCATAATCTGCATCTGTATATGCAATGAGATCTAAACTATATGATGCAGGATACCAAAGACCTAGATCATGGGTAGCAGATAAGTATCTAAATATTCTTTTTACAGCTGCCAAATGCAATTCAGTAGGCCTAGACTGGTATCTGGCACACATCCCTACACTAAATTGAATGTCAGGCCTGGATGCTGTTAAGTAGAGGAGTGAACCGATCATACCTCTATATAATTTAGCATCTACCTCTTTACCTTTTTCGTCTGAATCCAGTGAGGAGTTGGTGCCCATGGGTGTTGAGATAGTCTTGAGGTTGGTCATTCCAAACCTTTTCAACATCTCCAGAGTATACTTGGTTTGATTTATGAAACAACCATCCTCCATTTGTTTGACTTGCAGCCCAAGAAAATACTTTAGTTCGCCAACTAAACTCATTTCAAATTCATGAGACATAGATTCAGAAAATTCTTTACACAATTTTGAATTGTTAGATCCGAAGATGATGTCATCAACATATACCTGGACCACTATTAAATCCTTTCCGAGATTTTTGGTGAAGAGGGTTTGGTCAACCTTACCTCGAGTGTAGCCCTTGCTCAAGAGGAATTCAGAAAGTCTCTCATACCAGGCTCGGGGAGCCTGCTTCAATCCATAGAGGGCTTTATTCAACCTAAAAACCATGTTAGGCTGAACAGAGAAATTAAAACCTGGAGGTTGTTCAACATATACCTCTTTCTTCAATACCCCATTTAAGAATGCGCTTTTGACATCCATCTGCTGCAGCCGAATGTTCCTAGAGCATGCAAATGCAAGCAGAATTCGTATAGCTTCCATCCTAGCCACTGGGGCATAAGATTCATCAAAATCCACACCAAATTCCTGACTGTAGCCTTGAGCTACAAGTCTTGCTTTGTTTCTAGAGATAGCTCCATTCTCATCAACTTTATTCTTGAAAATCCATTTAGTGCCAATGACATGAGTGTTATCAGGTCTGGGAACTAGTTCCCATACAATATTTTTCTCAAATTGATTTAATTCCTCACACATGGCGGATACCCAAGAATCATGTTTTAAGGCTTCTTCCACAGATTTGGGTTCCACCTGAGATACCAATGCAGCTAAGTCCTGTTCTTGGACAATTCTAAAATGAGACCTAGTCCTAGGAGGATCATGCAAATTGCATATGATATTTTCACTAGGGTGGTCTTTGTGAAATATTATCTCACCTGAGGGTTCACCTACCTCAGCTGCTCCTTCTTGCTGTGAGTTTTCTGGTTGAGCAGTTGGCTACATTTCTTCTTCTTCAATTCTCTCCAAGAAATCTCCCTCATTAGATGGCTCCCTGTCATCATCCATCACTTTGTTAGAGAAATCATTTTCATCAAACACTACATGCGGTGTTTCTTCAACAGTTTGGTCAGCTTTATTGAAAACTCTGTAAGCCCTTGAAGTTTCTGAATATCCGAGAAAAATTCCAGGAGAGCTCCTAGCTTCAAATTTATCCAAACCATTCTTACCATTATTGTGGATAAAACATTTGGAGCCAAAAACTTTAAAGTAAGAAATGTTTGGCTGCTTACCCTTGAGAAGTTCATACGGAGTTTTCCTATGAGTAGGTCTTACCAAGGCTCGGTTTAGAATGTAGCATGCAGTATTCGCAGCTTCAGCCCAAAATCTCCTTGGAAGTCCACTCTCAATCAGCATAGTCCTGGCCATTTCAATTATTGACCTGTTTCTTCTCTCAACAATTCCGTTCTGCTCCGGTGTCCTGGGAGAAGAGAATTTGTGAGTCACTCCCTCTCTTGAGTAAAATTCAGAAAATGAAGAGTTCTTAAACTCTCCTCCATGGTCAGACTGAATTGTAATGATGTTATGTTCACCTTGCAATTTGATTTTATTGAAAAGTTCTTCAAAGTGAACAATGGCATCATTTTTATTTGCTAAACAAAACAACCAAGAAAATCTAGAGAAGTCATCAACTATGACTAATCCATATCTCTTACCTGACAAACTTTGTATGCGGTTAGGACCAAAGAGATCCATGTGCCAGTGCTGCAGCGGTTTAGATGAAAGATTCTCAGTTCTCAACTTAAAAACTGCACGAGTCTGTTTACCTAGTGCACAAGCATCACATAGCTTGGACCCTAACTGAAATCTTATTCGGGGCAAACCTCTAACTAGGTTATGCTTAGACAGTTTATTCATTGTAGACAAACTAGCATGGCCTAGACGCCTATGCCAGTCAAACGCAACCTGTTCAGAATTAGCAGATATACACAAGTGAGTTTCAGGATTATCATCCAGGTCTACGATGTATACATTGTTTACTCTATGACCTTTGAACATGACGTTATCAGAATTCAGCTCAAAAACAGTACAGGAATTGTGGTCAAAGAGTACCTTGTGTCCTTTGTCGCAGAGTTGACTTATACTTATCAAGTTGTGCTGAAGTCCTTCTACAAGATACACATCTTCAATGGAGTTAGTAGAGACTTACCAATTGTACCAATTCCAATTATTCTTCCTCTGTTATTTCCACCGAATTTGACCAAGCCCCCAAACTTCATTTTCAGTTTGCTAAATTTGGACCGGTCTCCTGTCATGTGCCTGCTACAGCCGCTGTCAAGATACCACTTGTTATGCTCGGCTGCCAGGCTAACCTGCGAAAGTTCAGACAAAGTGATGTGGGACCCAATTCAAATTGGGTCCAAAGATAGTTTTCAATTTATCCAAATCACACTTAGGAACCCACATTTGTTTTACTGTTCTTTTCAGAGATTTCATGTAGATTGATTCTTCCTTCTTGGCATTTCTCAGTGGGTGTTGAATGAGCCTATTCCTATTAAAATTATGTTGTTTCCGAGCAGAGAAATTGTTGTTTGGCCTCTTAGAGGAAACACGTGTGTGCTGAGCATAATTCATGTAGCCATTTTTATTCAAATGAAAATTGTGCTGAAGGTGATGCATGTTCGCATGCTTTCCTTGATAACTATCATGCTGAATTTTCTTAGCGAAACTGTTCACCTTTCTAGTGACATCAATAGGAATGGTCGTGTGAAAACCCTTGTTACACACCTGTTGCACAGGAACAGTTCTAGTCTCAGGATTTCCTGAATTAGTCTGCTGACCAGTGGATTGAATAGATTTGCTGGTCGAAACCTTCAATGTAGAGACAGATTTGGAGCTGGATGGGGTTTCCAGTTTTTCTTTGCCCTTGGTGGGGCAGAACGTGACAGTTTTGAATTCAAAGGATTTTTTACTTGTGGGATTGTATCCTAATCCCTCCCTATTGAAGTTTACCCTTCGACCCCAGAAGGGCATCCAGATTGTTTCTCCCCTCTGTAAATTTTTCTAGCATTTTTCCTTTGTCCTCAATCTCCTTCTGAAGTTCATTACATTGGTCCTAGAGTTCCTGATTAACTTTTCTAACCGCCTCATATTTTTCTGCAATCAGTCTAAACTCCTTTTTACTCTCTTCAGTTTTACTCTTCAGCTCATTCATCCTAGCTAGATTTTCCTCTCTTTCCATTCTAAACTTCTCGATCTCACTTCTAGCCTGATCTAGCTCAATGGCCATCTCCTTGTTTTTCATGTTGTCCGTAACAGCAATAAAGTGTTCCTCAGAAACTGAGTGAAACTTTCGTTTAAGCATTCTGTGCTCCTTGGTTAGAAAATTATATTTAGCTAACAGGTTGCCATAGGCGTCCTCCCAATCATCCAAAGTAAAATTCTCAAATAAGTTCGTTACCTCTTCCTCATGGTTGGCCATGAGGCAAGTCTTTTCTTCACCTTCACTGGACGAGGTGGCTTCTGGATCCTCCTCCTCGTCGCTCCATGTGCACAGCATGGCTTTCTTCTTCTTGTGCACCATCTTCTTCTGGTATCCGGGAGCCTTAGCTTGCAGCTCTGGACATTCACTTTTCATGTGACCAGGTTTCTGACAATGGTAGCATGTAACTTTCTTAACAAATCGGTTCTTCTCAAGTTCTCGTTCAGGAGACTTCCTTGCAACATTAAATCTCTTTCTCCTGTAGAATTTCCCTTTAGTTCTCAAGAACTTTCTGAATTGCCTGGTGAGCATGGCCTGCTCGCCCTTGTCCAGGTCTGAGAATCCGTCAGAGTCTTCACTGCTACCACCACTGTTGCTGCTGCTGCTGCTCTTCTTAGTATGTCGTGAGACTTTCAGAGCAACATTCTTTCCCTTTCTGTCATGTCCATCATTCCCTTGTCTGAAGTTCGTTTCGTGGGTCATAAGAGACCCAATCAGCTGGGTTACTGACATGGTGGATAAATCTCTTGATTCCTCTATGACGGTCACCTTAGTATCCCAGATGGGAGTTAGGGACCTAAAGATCTTCCTGACAATGTCTTCTTGCTGAATCTCCTTTCCAAATCCTCTCAGACTATTGATGATCACAGACAATCTAGCATACATTTCTGTGATCGACTCCTCTGGCTTCATCTTAAACAACTCATACTGAGTTGTAAGCATATTGATCTTGGTAGCTTTCACTTGAGATGTGCCCTCATAAATTAACTGCAATTCATCCCACATTTTCTTTGCAGTCCTGCACGCTGAAATCCTCAAGTACTCTTCAGGGTGGACGGCGCACTGTATGATGCTAAGAGCTGTCCAATTCAGTGCAGAGAGTTCTACCTGTTCCTCTATCCATATGTCTTCGTTCGGTGGAAGTTGGTACGGACCATCTGTAATTACTCTCCAGAGCTTGTGGTTTTGGGCCCTGATAAAGACTTCCATCCTGTTCTTCCAGAAAAAATAGTTATTACCATCGAAGAAAGGGGGACGGGTGATTGACTGCCCTTCAGCAATGTAGCTGCGAGGACGAGCAGATCCGTTTCCCTGGCCGTTAGACCACATATTGGGAAATACCCGCTCTGATACCAAGTGATACAAGAAATATGAAGTGATCTAGAAGGGGAGGGGATGAATAGATCACTGTTTTCAACCGATTAAAAACTTACTGAAGAATGGTTCACTTAAAACAAGCAAACTCGAATTGAACCCACAAACACGCAGTGCGGACAATAGCTCGAGTGGATAGAAGGCACACCACACAATCACCATAGATAATCACACAAGTACTCAGAGATTTTTAAGGTGGTTCGGTCAGACCTCCAGTCTGCCTACGTCCACCCCTCACTTCAAATCGAAGTGAGGATTCCACTAGCACTGCTAGCAAAGCAGACTCAGTCTGCGACAACTGCTGATTCACAGCTTCACCAGGGGAACATTCTCCCCTCTTCCTCCACACCCGGAGGGAACCCTAAGGACGTCAAGTCCCTAGAAACCAGGAAAACAATTTCCTCTTCCTCCAACCGGAGGGAACACTAGTGATCTACAGTCACTAGAACCAGAGACCAAGGTCTCTCTTCCTCTGAATCCCAGAGGGAACACCTCTTCTACGAGAGGGAACACTACTGCAACCTCTGTTGCAAGTAAACCAGAGAGAACACGTCTCTATCTTCCCCTGAACACCAGGAGGTAACACAGAGAACTCTCAATCAAGAATGGAAAACATATAAGAAATGAAAACAAGAAAGAAAAGAATCCAAAGTTCAGAAACTGGAAACAATGTAGCTCAAACTGAGCAGCAGACTTCGGATTTGATCCGTAAGTCAAAACCCATCTTCTGATCACTGTCCTGCTCTCTCTTCTCTCTCAACTGGAACACTCTAGTTTCTCAGGGAGGCTCTTTCTCTTCTGCTCTCACTTCAACTTTCTTTTCTGTAACCTCAGAGCTCCGCTTTTCGTAGATGATGAGGGAATGCTTTTATAAGCGATCAGGACGGTGCATGCAAGGCGTGTGCTTCCCGCGCTCGATCCAGAACCTTTTTGCCACGTGCCCTTATAGCATTGGTTCCTTTAGTATCGGATCACGTGCAGCCCAGACACCGGTGAATGTTCTTCCTCGGACATGCAAGGAGATAAAAACCATTAACACTGAGGGCCACAAGAACTAAAACTGCATGAGGTATGTGATAGCAATACGAGATGCACTTTACTGAGAACGACACGAGATACACAAGATTATTACAGTACGAGACAAGGAGAGAATGACACGAGGTTAGATGAAAACAGCACGAGGTAAAAAGAGAACGACACGAGATACATACTAAAAAGGCTAACACTACAAAGAGAACGACATGAAGTATCACTGTAACAAAACAAACACTACGAAGAGAACGACACGAGATACACAATAATAAAGCTTAACACTACAAAGAAAAATGACACGAAGTCAGAAGAGAACATCACGAGGTGAGAAGGAAGTCTCACGGAGTGAAACGGTAGACAAACACGCGATCAGAAGGAACCTGGACGAAGAAAGAAAGAAACAACACGAGGACATAAACACAAGAATAACACGAAGACACGAATACAAAAGCAACACGAAGACATGAATACAAAAACAACACGACATAACAAACAGCAAAGAGAACGGCACGAGGTGAAACGACACTTTACTAAAAAGACTTGGATACACACGAAAACAACTCAAGTACTAAGTTGCTGGAACGTACGAACGACTCGAAGACGAGGACGACACGAAAATAACATGGACTGAAACAAGGTATAGACTTGCCAAAGAACTGGACGATGTATAGACTTGAACAAGGCAAAGTCTGTACAGACTTGAGGGTTCACAACGTATATACTTTGGCAAGACAATGGCTGTACATACTTGAAGTGAAGACCAATGTATAGACTTCAAAGTTCAGCTGCCAATGAATAGACTTGGAAAGCTTGAAGGCCAATGTATAGACTTGGAAGCTTAAACCAATGTATGGACTTAGCTTCGAACATGCTACAGTGCATTGTATGGACTTTGAAGACTGATGCATGACGCTAAGCCAATGTGTAGACTTTGGCTTGAAATGAAGGTAAAGATGAGGCTGTATAGACTTGGCCAGAACAAGAGACTCAAAGACAAAGGGGTGACACAGATGGAACGACACGAAGTGGCACAGAAAGCAGCACGAGGTACTGCAGTGTACAGCACGCGATGGAACAAATAACGACACGAAGACAACCAACAAACATAATTGGAACAACACGACGTACAAAAGGACAACACGGAGTATGAAGGGAACATTACGGACATGGAAGGTATTAACTCATGGCAGTTTTCCTGTTAATCATGGAAATTTCAAATGCATAACATTACTCAAGATATCTGATTAAAATGACAATATTTAACATAGTGATGCTTATCATCAAAACACTAGGGAAGTCACAAAAGTCCAACACTCTGCACAGTTATCCTGACTTTGTGGAATGGTGGAACCTTGTGGCGGTGAGCCCACCACTTGAATCAATGCCGCTGAAGACTCCGAAGATGTCTTCTTTGTACTCTGGAATGTGTCAACAGGTAGGTGAAGAGAACGGAATGGCCCCTCCGCTGGGGAGGTGTCACGAGGCTGAGGTGGGGCCTCACCCTGTTTTTGCTTTCCCTTCCTATCCACTGCTGTCGATGGTGGAGATAGGACAAGAGGAGGACCAGGAAGAGCTGCAGAGCCTGTCATCGTCTCTCCCACTAAAACATCCTCTCGGTCGAGGAGGACCCGGAGGAGCCTGACAGTGTCTTCTTCAGGAAAAGGGAGAGACTTTAGCTCCCGCCAGGGCCGCCATTGCACGGTCGAAGTGGCCGGGGTTGGCTGGCTAGCTGTGGATGTCTGGGAGCCCTTGGGGGCCGGAGGAGCATGGGAATGGATGACGTTGACCGAGAAGTTGGTCGGATCCGTCTCTTGACTGGCCCCCTCCTCTCTACGCCTTCGCAGTCGCTCGAGCGCTTCTTGGTTGTCAGTCCGGAACTCGAGCCATTCTGGAGGATGCTGGTAGGGCAGCCCGTGCCCATTCTCTTGAGGAGAGTCTGGCCGCTCTGGTACATCCCTGGCGATGCTCAGGGTCTCTTCGGCAGCTTGCCGAAGCCTGACGAGCGACATGGAGTTTCCTTCCGCATCGATCTACTCCCATTGGATCTGTTCCTGGATGAGGTATTGGACTTCCTCACATGACTCGATCGGGTGGCAGATTCTGGCGTGGAAGGGGCAATACTGGGGGTGACTATGATCCCAATCGGTGTAGCCAGGAGGAGAGTCACGGGACATGATTTGCCCAGTCTCGATGAGGATATCGAAGAGTCACCGGGTTCTCTCCTTGGGGAAGGAGAGAGGTCTCCGATCGTGCCAAGGCCTCCACCCTGGATACCAGATCGAACGTTCCCTTCGACTGACGCTGGGCTCCTCTGATTCATCATTAGAAAGAGAGAATGCGTCCATCGTGTGGATGACATTGGCCAAGGGGTGAGCCACGTGTGCTACTTTAGCTGGCTTGGCCCACGTATGTGGCTGCTAGGGATCGATGAGTCCGCTCTTCATCTTGACGAGGCCGTCTCGGATCAGCTTCTATGCCCGAGTCTTGAAGACGTAGCAATCTTCACTTGAATGACCCAGCATGCGATGGTATAGGTAGTAACTGGGATCGTCGGCCTTCGGGGCCTCGTCCGGCTTGCGGATTTCTGGTAGTTCGACAATCTTCTGAGCCATGCAGAGGTTGAAGAGCATCTTCGTATGTTTCTTCATGAAGGAGAATGGTGTCTTCATACTCTATGAGAAAGAAGGAGCAGCCGGCTTGTCCGCTGGTTTTTTGTCAGAGCCACTGGATTCGGCTGCTTTACTGTCCTCAACGGCAGGTGTGAACTCTATGATATTCACCTCCTTACCAGGATGGCGTTCTCGCGCTTGTTTACCCTTTGCTGCAGTATAGATTGGGTTGTCGGCGAAGAACATCTATATCTCGGCGACCGCCGAATTGAGCTGGTCGAAGCCTTTGATATTGGTGTCAAGAAGCTTTTCGCTGACCTGGGCTGCCAGACCTCGACGACATATAGTGATAGCGTCCTCCTGGATGGGTGGGTTGACGCACCTCATGCTGAGGTCTCGCCACTTCTTGATGAAGTCGAGGGCACTCTCGCCCTTTTTCTGCCGAAGGGAGCAGAGTTCGGCTAGGGAGACCCTTCGCTCGACCGTTTGAAATCGGTCGAGGAATTTCTTCTGGAGATCAGCCCAGTCGATGACTGAGTTGGGCTTCATACGGGAGTACCATTGGAAGGCCGTTCCCGTGAGCGAAGTGGCAAAGTAGCAGAGGAGATAGGATTCATCCAACGCTAACTCACCCATGGTCGTAACATAGTAGGCCAAGTGTTCATGTGGCGACCCCTGCCCATCGAACTTTTGCAGCTTCGGGGGCTTGGAGTATTCTGGAGGAAGCTTCTTCAAATGGTGGTGAAGCAGGTAGGGTACACTGTAGAGGTCCACCATGACCGTGCCTTCACCATATTGGGCGAGCTTTGTCTCGACAATGCGCTCGATCACCTGGCGTTGTGCCAAGAGATTTTCTGGCACTGGCGTGTTGGAGGCTCGTGGTTGAGCCTCAACCGGGGGCGTGCCAAACCCAGTTGCCAACGGGGTTTGGGTGATCGCCGCTGAGGTGTTGGCAGCATCACGGGCCGTCGAGGGTACCGGTGCCTCGGCATGAGGCCTAGCAGGTTGCTGAGGGTGAAGGTCTCGCTCCGGGAGGAGGTCCTGCAGGAGGGCCTTCAGATGCTGGTTCTCCTTCATTAGGGTGTCGAGGGTCACTTCCTGAACCTCGTTCGCAGGCGGGTCGTTGTTGACCGGCTCTGCATTGATAGGAGGGTCGCGGTCTTCCACCGGGACCTCTTCCGCGCATTCCGACGCCTGCGGTCCGGCAGAAGTGCCGATATGACCTGTTGAAGGAAGTGGCGGAGACGGGTGGCGTGGCCTCCTAAAGTGGGACAGAGGCTGGTTCAAGTCGTCAGACTCGGTGTCTCGCTAGTGTCTGGTGGTGTAACACGCGAACATTCGAACAGAATCATTGATAAATGGGGCCGTCCGCTTCCTCCGCGGGTGTCGCTCGGGGCGGACAGGCGTCCCTAGTCTGTCAAAGACTGAGATGCATTGTAGTGGGGGCTCATTCCCGATGTTGGTCGGAGGAGAACCCTGGACAGGTTGCTGGATTGCCCGAGGATGGGCTCGCCTTTGCCTCCGCTTGCTTGAGCGGGGGACATTGGACGACTGGGCATCGTCAAACTGTGCTACTGTAAGGCCAGCCGCATCCCGTCTGATGCCGCGTCTGAGTCCTCGTAGGGGGTTGGTGATACGCGCCCTTCGAACAGCTTGAGCTTCCTCTGGGGTGACCCAGATTCTTCTCAGGTCCGATTGCTGGTCTCCCTTGTCGCCATTTTTTCGACGAGTCATCTTGGGAGGCCGTGTGTCTTGTTGCGGTGGGTGCCCCCGGGCTGTCGCCGAGGAACCCGCTACTTTGAGCTTCGCCCCGTCCTCTCGTGTTTGACGTAAGAGGTCAAAACGATTGGAAGTGGGGATGGTGGGAACAGTCCGTTCTCGGGGTATAATTGGCTCACCCCCATGGAGATGGATCCGCAGGTCACCGACAAGGACAGTCTTGCTAGAGTTGCTGGTTGCAGCAGTGAGTCGCCTGCTTCTGCGGCCATGGCGATGCTTCTTCTGAGGAGCTGAGGAAGACTCCGCCCGAAGATGGTAGACCGAGAAAACATGGCCCGGAACGATCGACAAGGTGAAGCCGTCAGTCCAAAGTGTCGGGATCGACCCCCGGGGTAAGTAGCCCACACCGGTAGTCGATGGCTGGGTGACTCGGGTGTAAGCCTTCGCCCACGCTGATAAGAGTGTTGCCGATGCTCGAGATGACACTCTTGCGTCGGAAGGCGTAGCCGTTGGAAGTGCCGGGGTGCCGACGCCCCTGGGTTGAGGACCCGTGGTAGGTGCCGCGTAGTCTGGGCTCGGGTCGAAGGACCCGAGGAAGGTGCTGAGTGTTGACACCTGTTTTATGACCAATAAGTCAGGTCATCTCCTTGTTCATTCTACATGATGCTCCGAGCAATTCACTCTTCATTGAGTCTCCTTGATTGATTTGGAGCCTATTTCTTGGGTCTTTTCCTTGATTGGATGTGGCTTTTTGTCGCATTTCATTTGGCTGAGACTTAGCAAAACCTTCATTTCTTCTTTTTTGAACTCCATTGATAATAACGGTCTGCTCCAGGAGCGTTGTTTCTCTCTAACGGGTGGGTCCTGGGCCGTTACTCTTTGAAGAGTCCTGAAGCTTAAGGTCTCGTTTCAAATCTTTATCCTTTGGCTTACACGTTGATAATAACGGTCTGTCGTGCAGCCGTTGTTTCATTATGACGCCCTATGCCTTGGCCGTTGCTTTCTTCACAGAGTCTTATTGCTTTGGCCTTCTCCCTGTTGATCTTATCTTTTAGGGATAAGGTTGAAAGTAACGGATGATCCTTGGTGCGTTATTTCCAAGTGGCGGTCTATCGTGCAGCCGTTACTTCCTTCAGAGAGTCCTGGCAGTTCAGGCCTTTTTCTCTGCTACTCCGTGGTCGAGATAAGAACTTGGATTGGCGATATCTCTTTCAAATATGATCCTCAGGACCTTCTGTTTGATTCTATGGACTCTTGGTGATATTATCTTCAAGGATTTGCTAAGAGTTATCCCTTTATCTTGCCGGATTATCCTCTGCTCGACCTGAGAGTTTGGGAGTCTATAAATAGAACCCTTAACTTTATGGCCAAAGGAGGGAGATCTGGAGTTTGCGTCGAAGTGCTGCCGCATTCTAGAGCCACGTTTGATCAAGGAGAAGTGCTTCTCACGTTCGTTTGCTGCCTGGTGAAGGGAGTATTTGTTCCTTTGGTTCTAAAGTTCATAATTGCATATTGAGTTTCCATTCAATCTCCCTTTCATCATAAGCATTATTTCTCTCCTTTCTCTACATTTTTCACTGGTTTTCATCATCTAAACATCCTCCTAATCTTTTAAAACGCCCAGAGGGGTTAAAAAACCAAAACTCCCCGGTATTCCCCTCTCCTTTTGATGATATTTAATTTATTGAAGAATTGATGCTATATTTTTGAAAGGGCTAATTTGGGTTGTTTTGTTCTTGTCTTCCACTTCTTTGGCAGGTTTACAGGTTCACTAGGGCGAGGCCCAACTCTTCTAGCCGGCTGGAAGAGTTGGAGTTAAAAGGATCCACACTTTGCTACTGCAGGTATTACGACGGCCTTGTGCAGGCGCGTCAGAGTCTCCCAGCGGTCTATCGAGCGACCGTCACTTTCAAGGGACGCACAGGGTTCTGGCCGTTACTTCCAGCTGACCTGCAGGTTCTCTTTTGTTTTCTCTCCCGTGGGCGGGTGCTTCATCCACCTATTTCCAAGGTATTTTCCAGGTCTTTGGCTTATTTTTACTTTGGTGGCGATCACGACTTTCCTTGGTATTGGGCATTAGCTTTCTCCTTCATTGCATATCTTTTATTTCCTTGCTTGTTCCACCCCTCGCGGTGTGTTTTCATTTACTCTTTGCTCCACGTCCCGGCATGTGTTTTCCTTTTCCTTAGCTTTGTCTGATTGAGATAGCATGCCCATGCTAGAGCTAGCTTTGATTGCCTAGGTTCATGATCACATGTTCATAGGTTGAGGGCAGATCTTTGATTATTTGCTTGTCATCTTGCTACATATCATCACACAAAACCCCCTAAGAGAAAGAAGATAGATAAGTAAAGTAAAATCAACAGATAACTTTTAGGCGATCACGGTGGGACAGCTTGTGCCAATCGTGCTTTTGATTCCTGTTAAACCTGCCATCATCTCTTGTGTTGTCCCCTCCCGTTTTCCATTATTTCCTGTTAATCCTGATTCTCTGAGTGCTCTGACGGCCCTGTGTCCCTGCGTTACAGTCCTCTCACGCAGGGGCATTAGACCGCCACATCTGTTCTGCTGAGAGCTTTCACGGTTTTCCCTGTTACTTCTCGTTGATTTTGGTTTTCTGGCTCATTTGACGGTCCTAGCTCCCGCGTTATATTATTTCTGGCGGTCTGGCATTCGACCGTTATTTTCTTCTGACGCAGGGTTCCTAGACCGTTATACTCCAGACAGGTACGCCCCCAGGTGCATTTATTTCCGCAGTTTCTGCTGTGACTTTTTTGCTTGGGTGATACTTGACTTCCTCCTTGCTTTGTTTCATATCTCCATATCATTGTGTGCATCATTGATTGCTAGATTTTAGGCTAGACTTTGCATGCACTCCGGTGCACATAGGACCATTCATCTTTTCATATCCTAGATTGCATTTTCCTACCTTGGTGTGCGGACCTCTCGTCTCCATATTCCTTGGGGCCGACTAGGAAATCACACCAGGGACCTCCATAAGTCCCCGCGAGCCGTGGATTCCCACACGGACGCCGGGCTGGTTGTACCTTTCCCACCCCGTGTCTAGGGTTGCATAAGTGAGGAGTGATTACACTTAGAGTCAATCCAAGTCCCATACCCATCTCCTGTTAGGAACCCATTGTTGAGAGCACATTTCAATCAATTCACTAAGGTTCCAAAGGAGAAATCACAAGAATTGTGTTGCATCATCTTAAAACAACTTGGTTGACTTTGAGTGTCTTCACCTTTTATCACTTACATCTTTTTCTAAAAATATTCGAGTTTGGTTACTTATTGCGTGATTGTTTGTGTTGTTTGTTTGCATTTTGTCAAGGTTGTCCGTTGCATGTGGAGTTGTTTTCGTCCGTCCAACTCATCTTTTCAAGTCAATTTCTTCTTCAAGTCCTACTCCAATCCTCTTTTCGAGTCCACCATGGCATCCTTTAATCCTCCCCGTTCCCAAGAGGACTCCCTTCCTCAACGGCTTCTTGAAAACCCTCCCAGGGTTACCTCCTTTTCTTCTGGAGAGGGGACTGCCCCCCTTCTATCCTCCACTTCCATGGAAAGTGGTCAAGCCACCCCTTCTTTCTCCACTCCTTCTGCGGGCTCCGCCCTTCAGATGATGGCCCAACTGGATCCGGCCCACCTCCAAGCTCTTTATCAGGCCATGCAAGGGTCCAACGCATCTCCTTCTACCATCATCCAAAATCAATCCAATCCTTCCATTGTTGGGCTTCCCATTCAGCCCACTCCAATTGATCTCACCCCGGTCCAACCATGGACCATCACTTTCGCGGGCATGGAAACGGGCCAGTCTTACAATTCGGCCCAACAATCCTTCGATAAGGGAAAGTCGCCCATCCCCTCTTTTGTTCAAATGGATCATCACGTATCTACTCCGGTAGCTTCGCAAGTTCTCATGGGCCCTTCCGATTTCTTGCACCCTCGGCAAGGGGTGGCTCAAGCCCATTCTAATCTGGGCCAATCTCAGGCCCAATATCATTCTTATGGGCCCCCCATCTCTACTGTTTATCCCTCCACTCCTACTTATGGGCTTCCACCTTCTGCCGCAATCATTCCATCTGCTCCGTAAACTCAATCAGCGTCCTTCACTAACCCTGCTCCCTCCCGAGAGCAGGACTTGCTTGACAAATGGGCCGCCATGTAGCAACAACTCGATTTCCTCCAGAAGCGGGTTGGCCCCCAATCTTTGGCAGATGTTCCTGTCCCGAGCTTCCAGAATATTCGGTTCCCCCCACAATAAGAACTCCCTAACTACCGCAAGTACGATGGGAACGGCAATCTCTTCATTCAGGTGAGGGATTTTCTATACGAGTCGGTGCAGTTCCAATATGATGATCGCCTTATGACGTACTTATTCCGCCGATCTTTGGATGGTGTTACTCTGGAGTGGTTCTACTCTTTGCCGCTAGAAGAAGCTGAAAGTTTCAAGGTTGTAAAGTGATGGGGACATCACCTCCTATGCCCACGTTCACAGCTCGTCTCCTCGCCCCGGTTGCATCCGGCATGGTTTAGTCATTTAATTTTGAGTCCTATGTAATTTTATTTGAGTCATTTGATGTATTTTCCCTTTTATTTGAGTCATGTTCCTAGGTCTTGCATTTATTCTCCTAAGTTTGAGTGTCATTAGATTGTGTAATATGCTATTGGGCCCAATTCTTCGGGCTTAGCCCATGAGCCCCCCCTACCCCTTCGGTTATTTGTTATTGAGTCTTTTGTAAGGGACTTATTGTAAAATGTGGGTTTCCTATATATAGGGCCCCATTTCCTTCATTTGGAGGTAATGAATGAATCAATGAAAAATGTCATTTGAGTATCCAAAGCTTAGTTTAGTGGAGTGATTCCAACATTTTTTGGGTGAGAAACCCTAGGGGAGAGATTCCCCACCCTTCCCTCTCCTAATCCCTCTTTTTCACTCCACTTTCTCTCTCTTCAACATCAATTTCGAATTTTCTTCTCTCTCCTCCTTTCCCAACCACCTCAACCCCCACCTACCATCATTAAAGCCCTCCACTTCCCCATGGCCTCCATTACTCCACCCCCCTAGTCCCAAGGAGATCCCTCACCATTCCAACACCATCCTCCACATTCCAACACCACTTTCCCCATTCCAACACAATCAACCCCTTCCCCACACAACCCCATAACTTCCAAAGCATATTTGAATTTGAAATCCACCCTTCCCTCCACTCACTTGTGCCCCCCCTCACCTTCTCCTCTCACCCACCTTCCCAAATTCGTAGCTCCTCCTCCCACCACATGTTAGACCCCCTTCCAGACCCCATTCTTCCCTTCCCCCACCTTAGAACACCCCCTCCTAGACCCCCTCACAGCCCGGGCTTTCCCCACACTCATCCACCCCCATTTCCCCTCCCAATACCCCATTCCCCCCCATCATCATCAACCTACAGCTCTCAACTGAAGATCTACAGCAGACCAGCAACTTGCAGCGGCCACCACGACCTCCTCCGGACGTGTTTGAAGACCCAAGAGCCATTGTCGGAAGCGTCTGCCAGTCGCCTTCGCAACCGAAGTGGTTTCATCTTCTTCGATCTCCGAGTCATCCAGGAGGTCCATTCTCCCACAGCTGCGTGGTTCTGCCTCGGCTGAGGACCTGAGCCAGATTAGAAGCTCTGGCACGACGAACCCCGAAGGAATCAGTCCTCAAGTTATTCTTCAAAGTTCTTCATCGGCCTGTCTACTTTCAGAATCAAGAAGCGGAAGCCCATTCAGCATTCAGGAACAGAAGTTAAAAAGTTTCTTCCACGGTCGCGCGGCTCTACCTTCCCCAGTCTGCATCGACACCTCCTCACTCTTCTGGCTCCACAGATCGTCTCCATTCTCTTCTGGCATCCCCGTTTCTTTTGCTGCAAAGAGGACTCATCCACGGTTCTAACGGCACTGACGGCATCAAATTTCGAGTTCGGGAGCGGCCAGAACAGCCTCTGCATCCTACTGTTGGTGACCTGCCCCTGCTAGTCCGAGAAACAGAGGCCCTGTTCAAGCACCTGCCCCGACCTGCAGCAACTCCAGAAGAATTTACAAAAATTCTGAGGCATTCCCCTTCCTATTACGAAGATTTCACCGCTGATCTCGCCATCATAGAAATTCCTGAGCAAGATCTACAACAGAAACACCGACCCTCTATCCTGGTTCGCAGATAGCAGGCAGATTCGGCGTCCACCCTTGTTCCTCGTTCTTTGCTTTGGTTTCCCCACCCCGCTTGGCCGGCTGAAGGCCCCTCCCTGCGTGGAGGTAGTATTGATGTAATATCATTAACTCCCACCCCAAGTTCCCCCTCCTGCGAGAGGTGTAGTGGTGTAATTTGTTTGGGCAGGTCAAGCGACATCGCCGCGGCGTGTGGGGATCCACTCGCCTCCCCGCTCGCCCTCGTCTCCGACCGGGACCGGTTTCTTCAAACCGGTCGAGTAAGTGCTCAAACCTTCACTCCACTTAGTGCTTGTCTTTCAATATTAGTTCTAATTCCGCTGGTTATGCGAGTGAGAGCCAGATCCTCAAGCCCCATTGCCTTGAGTGATCACCGTGGGAAGAGTGCAACCGGTGCCTTCGGCACTTCGTCGGCCCCGTTGAATTGGGCTTCCAAATCCATTGGGAATCAAATCTTGGCCTTGCTGGCCCTCTACCAGCAAGGGCCCAACCCCTCAACCTCACCTTGGCATTGCCAAGTTACCCCGGGCTTGGGTGAGCGACGAGAGAGCGGCGGCCCAAATTGGCCCATTTAGATTGCGATTGTGCTTGCTTGCATTAGGTCCGAGGTTGTGTCACATCAAGTGGTATCAGAGCAAGTTCACAACTTGTCTCTCCACAAGTTGGTCCTAGGGCATGTTTATGCATTTAGAGTGCTCGGTTGCATCTCCCATGTCCATTAGAATGGCCACTTCATACCCGTCATATCCATCCCCATCAACTTTCCCAAGAAGCCCAAATCCTCATGGAAGCTCCATTGCCAACAAAGTGGGTAGCAACACCTCTATCATAGAAGCCCTACCTAATGTCCTTAATCGGCTTGAAGATATCATGTCTCGACTCGACCGACTTGAAGGAAATAGCCGTACACCAAGAGTGAATGAGAGTGACATTTGGGGAGATCTAGAAACCATATTTTTAGAACACTTGAAAATCAAAACCCCCGCCTTTGATGGATCCAACAGCCCAAGCCTTTACCTAGATTGGGAGATTTCCCTAGACCAATTCTTTAAAAGTTGCCTCTTGAACGAAGAAAGGAGAATGAGGCTAGCCAAGGCACACCTCTCCAAACAAGCTAAAACTCATTGGTTAGTTGTGGAAGGTTTAAGAAGGATCTGCAAGGAGGCCCCCATTAGCACTTGGGATGAGATGAAGGTTGAGCTTAGGAAAACCTACACTCTCCAACCCTCTCCCTCCTACTCAAATCACAAAAGCCCAAGGAGCACTTCAACTCCATCATCCCCACCCAGTCAATCCAAGACCCCAATCACCCATTCCCCACCACTTCCCATCTCTCCTACCCCAACCACTACATTTACACCCCACCTCCAAGTCCACACCACAACCATAGGTCCCCATACCCAATTGGGCCCCATGACCAACTCTCCACCTAGGCCCATGGTAACCCCCACCACTACCTCTCAATCACCCCCAAAAAGGGACACTCCTCCCAAAACCAATCAACCCAAACCCCTTCAACCCACCCATCTTCCTCTCCCTACCCCAATCCAACTCCCACCAAAACCTCCACTACTACCCTCACCTATCATAACCCAAGTTTCCCACTACTTACCACCCCGGATACACCATGCTCCAATCATCACCACACCCTCAAAAGCCCCTCTCACCTCCTTGGAAGAAGAACCCATACCCCACCCCATAGTGGTGAACACTCCAAACCCACTCTCCACCTTGGAGAAAACCCAAGTCCAAATTGAAGAAGAAACAACACACGAGGGTCTTCACCTTACATCACCATCTCTAGTTGGAGTCAATCTCATCTTAGGGGAAACCATTGTTAGTTGGCTAAAGGAGAGCCCAATTCGAGAGATCCGGGCCCATGTTTTCCCTCCCATAGAACAAGACCTTCCCTTAGTGCCCTTCTTCTCCTATCACACCACAATCCAAGCATCCTATCAAGTGGAGACCTTAGAGGACCTTCTCAAGGGCATAGCATGGCAATTAGAGATGACTAGCATGTTGACCCCTATGGTAGAACAACCTAGGAGCCTTAGCCTCCTACACCTATGCATAGGGTCTATCACCTCGGTTTGCACCATTGGTTGCTACACTAGCGACCTCCTTCTATTCCTCCCTACACCCGATGAGCCAAACCTTCTCCTCGATTTAGAGCTTCTTATCTCGGGTAGAAAGCCAAGCCCTCCACTCATGGCCGACCCACTTGTCAAGAACATTGGCCCAACTATCATGGAGAAGGATGACTTAGCACCTTTTAAGGATCTTGAGGACATGGAGTTCCTCCCCCTAGATGACCCATTTTATGATCCATATGATCCATTCCAATGGGAGTCAAGGGACTCATATGACCCAACCATCTTACCAACCACCCACCCTTTCCTACCCTCACCCACCATATTGGGCCAAACCCACCTCATCTATGACCCGGGTTACACCTTGGGAGCCATGACCTTGGGCCACATATCCCTAGGTAATCAGGTTGTGCCCCACCCCATAATGACCACTTTCTTAGATCCATTCGATCCTTTCCAATTGGAGTTCAAAGGTTGTCCCACACCTATACACATGGAAGTCACCTTTAGGAAAAGCATGCATGTGTCTGGGCTTACCATACCCCTTGGCATGAATACTATGTTGGGTCCATTCACTCATATCACCCACATGTCAAGTAGAAAGTATGAGTGGTCCACATTCGGATGTCATGGTCCTCCTTCATTCATCATGGATCTTAAGCATGTCAAAAGCATCTACGGATCTCCGGGTCCCCCCACATTCATCACCACTTTACATGATAGGTTCACCTACGGGTGCCCCGGCCCACCTAAGCCCACCAAAGTCTACATGACAACATTGCATGATAAGTCCACATATGGTTGCCCCGGCCCTCCAAAATCCATCAAAGTCTTCTTGGCATCAAAGCATGATTGGTCTACTTTTGGTTGCCCAGGTCCACCCATCACCCCTAGAATGTCAACATTCACAAAATTGCATGAAAGCCTTTGCAAGCACATAAGCAAAAAGAATGAGGCTTATAAGAGGCGGGCCGACTCTCATCGGCGTCACCAAGAATTCCATGAGGGTGACTTTGTGATGGTAAGGACGGAGAGGCTCTCCCTGGGAGCCAACTCTAAACTGAGGCCACGTGGGGCTGGTCCCTTCCAGGTCTTGAGGCGCATTGGTACAAATGCCTACGAGTTAGATCTCCCTGAGGAGTATGGAATAAGTCCCACATTCAATGTCGCTGACCTAGTGTCATATAAGGGACCCACGGTGGTACCTAGTGAGGAGATTAAGCCTACTTCTTCCTTTGAGAGAGCACCCACCTGTGAGGAGAGATCACCAGCCAAGAGAGCCCAGCGTGAACAAATTGAACAAATATTGGATGAACAAGTCACTACCACTCGGAGCAAGGTATACGAGCGCTATCTTGGCAGGTGGATGGATCGGTCTCGTTCGGAAGACTTGAGGGCAGTACCACTTCTACACCCTCCCAGGAGGGAAGGACACTTACTCGACGGAGTCGAGTTCTCCGCACCCCGGGAGTATGATGGGGACATCACCTCCTATGCCCACGTTCACAGCTCGTCTCCTCGCCCCAGTTGCATCCGGCATGGTTTAGTCATTTAATTTTGAGTCCTATGTAATTTTATTTGAGTCATTTGATGTATTTTCCCTTTTATTTGAGTCATGTTCCTAGGTCTTGCATTTATTTTCCTAAGTTTGAGTGTCATTAGATTGTGTAATGTGCTATTGGGCCCAATTCTTCGGGCTTAGCCCATGAGCCCCCCTACCCCTTCGGTTATTTGTTATTGAGTCTTTTGTAAGGGACTTATTGTAAAATGTGGGTTTCCTATATATAGGGCCCCATTTCCTTCATTTGGAGGTAATGAATGAATCAATGAAAAATACCATTTGAGTATCCAAAGCTTAGTTTAGTGGAGTGATTCCAACATTTTTTAGGTGAGAAACCCTAGGGGAGAGATTCCCCACCCTTCCCTCTCTAATCCCTCTTTTTCACTCCACTTTCTCTCTCTTCAACACCCAATTTTGAATTTTCTTCTCTCTCCTCCTTTCCCAACCACCTCAACCCCCACCTACCATCATTAAAGCCCTCCACTTCCCCATGGCCTCCATTACTCCACCCCCCTAGTCCCAAGGAGATCCCTCACCATTCCAACACCATCGTCCACATTCCAACACCACTTTCCCCATTCCAACACAATCAACCCCTTCCCCACACAACCCCACAACTTCCAAAGCATATTTGAATTTGAAATCCACCCTTCCGTCCACTCCCTTGTGCCCCCCCTCACCTTCTCCTCTCACCCACCTTCCCAAATTCGTAGCTCTTCCTCCCACCACCTGTTAGACCCCCTTCCAGACCCCATTCTTCCCTTCCCCCACCTTAGAACACCCCCTCCTAGACCCCCTCACAGCCCGGGCTTTCCCCACACTCATCCACCCCCATTTCCCCTCCCATATACCCCATTCCCCCCCATCATCATCAACCTACAGCTCTCAACTGAAGATCTACAGCAGACCAGCAACTTGCAGTGGCCACCACGACCTCCTCCGGACGCGTTTGAAGACACAAAAGCCATCGTCGGAAGCGTCTGCCAGTCGCCTTCGCAACCGAAGTCGTTTCGTCTTCTTTCGATCTCGAGTCGTCCAGGAGGTCCATTCTCCCACAGCTGCGTGGTTCTGCCTCGGCTGAGGACCTGAGCCAGATTAGAAGCTCTGCCACGACGAACCGTGAAGGAATCAGTCCTCAAGTTCTTCTTCAAAGTTCTTCATTGGCCTGTCTAATTTCAGAATCAAGAAGCGGAAGTCCATTCAGCATTCAGGAACAGAAGTTACCAATTTTCTTCCACGGTCGCGCGGCTCTGCCTTCCCCAGTCTGCATCGACACCTCCTCACTCTTCTGGCTCCACAGATCGTCTCCGTTCTCTTCTGGCATCCCCGTTTCTTTTGATGCAAAGAGGACTCATCCACGGTTCTAACGACACTGACGGCATCAAAATTGGAGTTCGGGAGCGGCCAGAACAGCCTCTGCATCCTACTATTGGTGACCTGCCCCTGCTAGTCCGAGAAACAGAGGCCCTGTTCAAGCTCCTGCCCTGACCTGCAGTGACTCCAGAAGAATTTACAAAAATTCTGAGGCATTCCCCTTCCTGTTACGAAGATTTCACCGCCAGTCTCGCCATCAGTGAAATTCGTAAGCAATATCTACAATAGCAACACCGACCCTCTATCCTGGTTCGCAGATAGCAGGCAGATTCGGCATCCACCCTTGTTCCTCGTTCTTTGCTTTGGTTTCCCCACCCCGCTTGGCCGGCTGAAGGCCCCTCCCTACGTGGAGGTAGTATTGATGTAATATCATTAACTCCCACCCCAAGTTCCCCCTCCTGCGAGAGGTGTAGTGGTGTAATTTGTTTGGGCAGGTCAAGCAACACCGCCGCGAGTGTGGGGATCCACTCGCCTCCCCGCTCGCCCTCGTCTCCGACCGGGACCGGTTTCTTCAAACCGGTCGAGTAAGTGCTCAAATCTTCACTCCACTTAGTGCTTGTCTTTCAATATTATTTCTAATTCCGCTGGTTATGCGAGTGAGAGCCCGATCCTCAAGCCCCATTGCCTTGAGTGATCACCGTGGGAAGAGTGCAACCGGTGCCTTCGGCACTTCGTCGGCCCCGTTGAATTGGGCTTCCAAATCCATTGGGAATCAAATATTGGCCTTGCTGGCCCTCTACCAGCAAGGGCCCAACCCCTCAACCTCACCTTGGCATTGCCAAGTTACCCCGGGCTTGGGTGAGCGACGAGAGAGCGGCGGCCCAAATTGGCCCATTTAGATTGCGATTGTGCTTGCTTGCATTAGGTCCGAGGTTGTGTCACATCATAAAGGACAAATTTATCCAGCGGTTCCAAGACAGGGTCGGCCCGGAATACTCATTTATAGATCTATTAGCCGAGAAGATGAAGCCAGATGAGGAGTTCGCCACTTATGCAGACAGGTGGAGACAGATGGCTGCTAGAGTGCCTGGCCACATTCCAGAGGAAGAGAAGGTCAAGCTGCTCATTTCAAATGCTACCCCGACCTTCAGGAACATCCTGGCGATGAATGATATAGCTAACATGCATCAACTCTACAGCCGGGCGCGCTTCATACAAACCTAGTTCAAGGATTCTCCCATACACGCCCTATTTGAAAACCAAAAGCCCAAATATCACAAGAAACCACAAGGGCCGGTTACCGAGGGGGTCCAGACAAATGAACAGGTACAAGCCGTCGCCTTTCCATTCCAAGCCGCACCATTCTGCTTCCCCCAAAACCCCCGCACTCCACAAAATCCCACTTCACAAAACTTGCAAGCCGCTCCACAAAACCCTCCGCCTGCCTTCACCGTTCCACAAAACGCCTTCGTCGCTCCGCAGCAACAACCACCACCTCCGCAATTCCATAATGTCCCTCCACCCAACGGCTATAACAACAATCCGAACAACAAGCGCCCGGCTCCCAAGAGGGCACAATATCCTCCACTGCCAGAGACCCTCATGGATATCTTCTCGGCCCTTATGTCGGTGAATGCAAATCAACTTCCTCCGAAACGGCCTAACTGGAACCCAGCCGTTGATCAGACGAAATATTGCATGTTCCATAGGCAGCCAGGCCACACTATCGAAGGATGTTATCAGTTCCGGGATCTGGTATACGATCTCCATGAGGGACAGAGAATCGATTGGGCCGTGATGCATCGGGCCATTGTTGAAATCAAGGAGAAAAGAGGGCAGTAGCCAAGTCAGCAAGCACAGCAGTAACAAGCACCGCAGCCGCAGCAGCCACTACCACAACATCAACTACAACAGGCTCAGGATCTGGGGATCCATCAAAATCCGATGCCAAATCATCCGCCTGCTCTACAGCAACCTCAGCCGCCTGCACCGGCTCAAGTGAACGTAGTTCAACCCCCGGCCCCTAGTGCCGAGTGGTCTTTTGATGACGATGGCGCCACACCGCAAGTCATGGCCCTCCACCACAACCACCGCAATCCTCTTACCCCCTCCTTCCTCCTTCCTTCACACCCAATATCCGCTCCACTGGTCATCCCGTTTACGCCCGCTCGAACAAATTTACTACCACCCACCACTCCGTCATACCCCTCGCCATTTACCTCTGCCACCATCATCACGCCATCACCTAACCTATCACCCGTTTTGACACCTCCACCAACACTCCCTCCATCCGTACCACCCACCATCACCATCCCGCCTTCCATCAATCCTTCACCCATCATCCGCTCACCACCACTCACCACCATCACTAACCTTACACCCCACCAAATCATCTCCCCCACACAGCCTACACCGCTCATCCACCCCGCAGGGCCCATCATACTATCCACCGATGCCGCGGCCGCTACAAGTTACGCCTTAAGAAGCGGGAAGATGTTCCATCGGAATTACCCTACCAATTCCAACCCCCAGTCCTCTCAGCCAACAGTCGAGCAGGTAGAAACTGAACCTCTGCCGGGTACTCAATATGACTTGCTGCATCATCTGGATCGAGTGCCCGCTAAAATATCTGTGTTGGAGCTGATCAAAAGATCTACCCTTCATAAGGATGCACTGAGAGATTTCTTACAGAAGGTAATGGTCAGCGAAGATATGGCAGTTGACAGCTTACCAACAGCCCTAGCAACTATTTCCAAAGGGCCATCAATCACATTTTCAGAATCCGAGCTAGCGCTTCCGGAAGCTCGGCAAAAGCTGCTCTGCATTACAATCACTCTAAACAAAGTCAGCATTGAAGCAGCACTAGTTGACACAGGGGCTTCAATCAATGTGTGCCCACTCAGCACTCTACGAGCTTGCAACATATCCGAAGAGTTATTACGACCTACCCCGACCACTATAGCAGCATATGACAATTCAAGGCGAGCATGTCACGGGGTGGTCACTATCCAAGCAGAGCTCGGACCCCTTACAATGGCTGTAGAATTCTATGTGCTAGACATCAACCCTATGTTCAAGGCTATCTTGGGTCGTCCATGGCTGGATACGCTCGGTGCCGTGCCCTCCACCGCACATCAGTGCGTCAAATTCCCTTTCCAAGGGAGGGTCGTCAAGGTCAAAAGCCTATCTACAGTGCAATCGGTTAAGGCCATTTCAGAACAGATTCTTCCTACACTTTGGCCAAGCAGCCGACCCGTCATATCAGTGCTGGATTTAAACTTCCCTTGGGCTTATACGCCTCCTAGGCCCATCACTACTCCAGTTAACATCAAGATGAAGCCCCAGATCCGAGACCCAAAAGGCTAGAACATTATACTGAAACTGGGCTACCAACCGGGTAGAGGCCTCGGTGCACAATTACAAGGAATGACCAAGCCCATACCCAAGGGAAGAAAGATGGGCAGGAGAGGTCTTGGCTACAAAGAGACTGCATTATCTGTGATGGGTGATTCTGGGCCACTCACCTGGGACTACCGCCAGCACTTTGTCCGAGGGCCTCTCCAGCCCGGCACATTGGCTCTGCAGCCAGCTCCGTTAGGGAGAAATACAGTATGTCTGATTGCCAGTCCTCCGCCGGCACTAAAAAGGCCAGAACATGATATGCTTGATTATAGTCAAACTCTTCAGAGATTGTTTCATGAAGAAGACTGCCAAAAGAAGCAAGAGGTTTGGCTCATGCAATGGAAACCGAAGAAGCGGCCAGATTGTGATCCACGAGAGGAGGGGAGCTCGCCGATTGTCATTTCTTGGTCTCCCTCCCGCTTTCAATCTCTCCTACAGCAATGGGAGTTCTTACCCCGTCTTCCTCCAATCATGGTAAATCCATCCTTCGTTGATCCGCCCGAGATTCTATTCGTTCCTTGCCCTTGCGGGCACTGCCCACCCATTGATTTATCCACTCTATTCACTCCTCCTCCTCCCAACGCCCAACTCCACGAGATGTGGTTCTCATCTTCCGATCCCTTCTTTGACTGCATCTTCCCTGAGCTATTCCCTATGTAGCTCCCGCCTCCTCCATCTTGCTGTATAGTCTCTTCTGATTTCCAAAAAAAAAATGCCAAATTCAAAATGGAGATTTCAATGGAAGATTATGCTACCCTGTCTCCATCCTCATCCCAGGGGCACGAGTCCCCTGCTCCTTCCCTTCCACTTGGTCTCCTTTCTCCTAGGTTAGGATTAGGGTCTATCGAGTCTAGGGAAGTAGAATTAGTTAGGTCTAAAGAAGTAGGGTCTTGTTCTGGGTCATCCAACCCTTCCTCCTATGAGCCGCGCCCGCTTGCGCGTCCTCCCAAATCTGTTCCTGATAGGTTCTTGCAAGACCTAGCTCAGCGCTGTCATGCCCTTTTAAAATGTCCGAAATTTGTTGCTACGGCAATTACGATTGAGGATGAAGAAGAAATAGAAGGGGCATGGGGCGATGATAGACTCGGTGTCTATGAAATCCTGGGTGAAAAAGATCCGGTTAATGAGGACAGCGACGTAGATGACACTGCCGATTTGTATGCACAAGGACTTAAGAGATTCGACGAGCCGGCCACGGCAGTGGACGAACCTACGAAGGAAATCAACTTGGGAACTGAAGAAGACCCAAGGCCCATCATTATTGCCGCTAATCTCCCTCCGCAAGTAGAAGAAGATTTAATCAAAGTTCTAAGGGAGTATAGTGATTCCTTCGCCTGGTCTTACGAGGACATGCCGGGTCTTGACCCCTCCTTAGTGGAACACCGGCTCGTGCTTAAACCAGGGGCAACACCTGTCAAACAACGGTCAAGAAGATTTCACCCCCACATGGCCTTGAGGATCAAGGAAGAAGTTGACAAGTTATACAAGGCCAGATTCATCAGAGTTGTTTTATATCCTCAGTGGGTGGCAAACATAGTCCCTGTTATCAAGAAGGATGGAAAAGTGCGTATTTGCATCGATTTCAGGGATCTTAATAAAGCATGTCCTAAGGATGATTTCCCGCTGCCTCATATAGACGTCTTGGTAGACAACACTGCCGGGTATGAAGCTCTGTCAGTTATGGACGGGTACTCAGGCTACAATCAAATCCGTCTCGCTCCGAAAGATCAAGAGAAAACTTCCTTCACCACGCCCTGGGGCACGTATTGTTATGTGGTTATGCCATTTGGTCTGAAGAACGCAGGTGCCACCTATCATAGGGCAATGATGGCCATCTTCCACGACATGATGCACATCTATATGGAAGCTTACATGGATGATATCTGGTGAAGTCAAGAACCAAGGAAGAACACCCCTCTATCCTGGCTAAGGTGTTGCAGAGAGCCAGGGAGTACAAGCTCAAGATGAATCCGAAGAAGTGTGTGTTCGGTGTCTCCTCAGGGAAATTGCTAGGTTTCATAGTGAGCAAACGGGGGATCCAGATTGATCCTAACAAAGCACAGGCCATCATGGACATGCCTCTGCCGAAGAACATTACGGAACTTCGAGGATTGATTGGTCGATTGTAATTCATCAGAAGATTCATATCCCAGCATTCTCAAAGGTGCCGTCCATTTTATGAATTGCTTAAGGCGGGGGTCAAGTTCGAATGGAATCAAGATTGTCAGAAGGCCTATGAGGACCTTAAGGAATATCTATCCAATCCCCCGGTTCTGCAACCTCCTGTCCCTGGGAAATCCCTAATCCTATACATCTCGGTTATTGAGGACTCCCTAGGGGCGGTCTTAGCACAAGTGGACGATGAAGGGAAAGAGCGGGCTGCATACTATCTCTCTCGATTGTTTAATCCAGCTGAATCCAAGTACACCGCTATGGAGAAAACTTGTGCCACCTTAGTTTGGGTAGCTCAGAAGCTGAAACACTACTTTCTTGCCCACCCAGTTAGGTTGATCTCTAGAATGGACCCGATCCGCTATCTCTTAGAAAAGCATGTCCTCTCTAGTAGGTTAGCTCGCTGGCAGAGCTTCCCCTGTCAGTTCGATATCACCTATGTTGTTCAGAAGGCAGTCAAAGGATATGCCATTGCTGAGCATCTTGCCCATCTCCCCATTCCTCACACCGATTCCATTCAGGACGATTTCCCTGATGAGCATCTCTTTGTTATCTCTCATCACCCCTTCTGGTCTCTGCACTTCGATGGTGGACTCAACTCTCAAGGCCGAGGGATCGGTGTTGTTTTGCTTACTCCGGAAGGAGTGACCATTCCCTTCGCTTATCAACTTCGATTTCCTGCTACCAACAACATCGCTGAGTATGAGGCTCTCCTGGCCAGGTTGAAGCACGCCTATCTCCTAGGCGCGCGTTATTTAAACATCATAGGAGATTCTCAGCTCGTCCTACGGCAAGTTCTGTCCACTTACCGTACTCATGACCCCAAGCTCAAGCCTTATCAAGATCTGGTCACGCTCCTTGCCAGTCAATTCCGTAAGCTGATCTATATCCATACTCCCCATTCTCAGAACATTCTAGCTGATGCTCTGGCATCCCTTGCTTCTTCTCTATCTTTCCCTCTCAGTCGAAGCACTAAGACTATCGTCGTTCAGAGATTGGACGCACCCTCTCTTCAGGACCCTTGGTTCATCAATCTTAGGAAATCTGTAGAGGCAAGAGCTGAGAAGGAATACCTCAAAGAAGTATCTTTAACAGAACTAGAAGAGATCCTGGACGAAGAAGAGTTGCCTTGGTATCATGAAATCGAGTTGTTTTGTAAGGAGGGATGGTTCTCAGAAGGGGCAACTGCTGAGCAACGCAAGTCAATCAGAAGAGCCGCCGCAAGGTATACTATTGTCGCAGGAGAACTGTACAGGAGCGCTACTAATGGGATGCTCATGAGATGCGTAGATGATGTTGAAGCTTGGAAGGTGGCCGAAGCAGCCCATTCTAGTGAGTGTGGGGGTCATGTCAATGGCCAGGCTCTAGCGAAGAAGATCCTGAGGCAGGGCTACTATTGGCCCACTCTAGAGGAAGATTGCTCCCTCTATGTCCGGAGGTGTCTTAAGTGCCAACTCCACGCTGATAAAATTCATTCTCCAGCTTCGTCTCTCCATCCTATGGCCGCTCCTTGGCCATTCTCTATGTGGGCCTTTGACGTTGTCGGCCCACTCAGTGATTATAACTCCCAGATCAAGCAGAAATCCTTTATCCTTACCGCCACTGAGTACTTCACCAAGTGGGCTGAAGCCGAGGCGTACGCAGAGATCAAAGCTACAACGGTGTGCCGCTTTATTATGAAGAATATCATCTCACGGTTTGGAGTGCCAAGCAGCATCATCACTGACAACGGACCCTAGTTCGTTTCCCAAGAGCTCAAGGACCTATGAAAGAAATTCAATATTGCATTGCATCATTCATCTCCATATTATCCTCAAGGCAACGGCCAAGCCGAGGCCACTAATAAAACCCTTCTTAAAATCATCAAGAAAACATGTGAAGCTCATAAGTTCTCTGATTGGCCAGAAAGATTAGTGGAAGCTCTGTGGGCTTACCGCACCTCCGTCCGTACCCCTACGGGACAAACTCCCTATTCTCTTACCTACGGGATGGAGGCGGTGCTCCCATATGAGATCCTGATCCCTTCCCTTAGAGTGCAGCTTGATAAGGAACTTAATCTCGATGAACGTCGAGAGGCGTTGCTGGTTCAGTTGGAACTCTTAGATGAGAAGATGATGAATGCGGCCGATCATGTATCCATTTATCAAAAGAGGGTTTCACGTTATTTTCAAAAGAAGGTAATCGAACGTAAGTTTCAAAAAGGTGATATGGTTTTAAAACGAAAATTCATTCGGTCTATAGGTCCTAGGTCTAAATTACAACCTAACTGGGAAGGGCCGTTTGTCGTAAAAGAAGCTTATCCAGGAAATGCTTATCATTTAGTAAACGCGGAAGGTGAGGAGCTCTCTCACCGGTGGAATGGGTTGTATCTTAAGCGTTTCTTTCCTTAGAGTCTAACCATGTGCTACCCCGGCGGCAAGATGTTCCTCCTGTCACTAAAGGAGTCCCGAGTGAGGCAATCACACACTACATGACGTCCCTGGTCAGGTTTTCCACGTTGAGAAAGGACAACGTTTCTCCTTGGCCATGCTTTGGGGGAAAGTCAAGGTCCCTGCCCGTTTCTTCCTTCAGCTAAAACTAGGGGCAAGAGGTGAATAAAGAGGCGATAATCGATCCAAACACCCTCACGAGAGGAGGTCTCAAAAGGGGGTAGTCCGTTATGACCTGATGCCACAAAAAAGCAAAACAGACAGCGAAGGGGCAATCTTTATGACAAAATCAAAAGCATCACCTCAAAGTCGATATAGTATGAATTATGAATTCCAAAGCTCCAGAAAGGCAAAGCAAGAAAAGCTAGGCATGACAAGAGTGGCAGTACAGTTCCCCGCGGGACGTTATGAGCCCGGTCGCATGCATGCCTAGGGTGGATTAAGGTTCGATGACGGACTCAAAGCCCCGGCACAACAGACCAAGTCTCTAATGGGTTGTATGGAAAGGAAATCAGGTCTTAAAAACTTCTATATCTGGCCTAAAGCTTACCCCCCGTATTCTGTTTTTCTTTTAGGACCAAGATTAATACCCTGGGTATGGCCCTGGCAGAAACACCGTCATGACAATTGGACCTTGTCCAGGGGTCGTCACCTTCTCTTACACCCACCCCCCGGGCTCAATATCAACAAGGAAGGGCTCACGCTGCTGGGGAAGCACTGGTTTTTCAAAATCTCAAAAATTAAATATTTTCAAAATCCAAACAAATTTAATATTTTCCAAAATCCAAAATCAAACAAAAGAAATCACATATTTCAAAACCCAAAAAATAGCAAATATTTCCAAAACTCACAAAAATTTAGATATTTTCCAAAATCCAAAAAAAATACCATCATGTGCATCGCATGCATCGCATTAGTTCTATTATGTTTTTCCCGCCTATTTAATAAGGCTCCACCCCTTGACCAAATATCAAGAAACGATCATTATCTAACTTACTTCAAGGCAAGGGGTTGAGTCTAAGAACAGATCTAACTTGTTTCATGTTTTAAGTGTGCGCAGAACACAGGATCAAGATCAAAGTGAGAAGCTCACAATTATGCAAATTCAAAGGTTGTAACGCGTCATCACCAGACCGCTACAGTCATCTAACGGTCATATCCTTACCGTCACTCCTCTTCTTGCATAAGCTTTCTTTCTTTCAGCAACCATCATTCTAACGGCCAAGGTTAGGACCGTTACTTACTCTAACGGCCTGAGTTTTGACCGTTACATCCCTCAAAGAATAGGGTTCTTCGTGCTTTCATTATGACGGCCTATCGTCAGACCGTCATTTCTTTGTAGCGGCCCACTGCCCATCCGTTACATCCTCCAGAGGCTCTGCCTCTTCACATCATTCTAGCCAATCAAACCACAAAGCTCATGCTCATTCAACTAAGGCAATCTCAACTCATTCAAGCAAGCTTAATGAAACATGAATTCATAATAATTCCAAACTCGGATTGTCAATTACAAACAATATCTCTCATGAACAAAAGGAAATCAAGGAACATTCAGTTTTTTATCCGCAAGAGGGCGGATTCTTCTCAGCTCTTTCACGTAATCACGGCGTGCCTCATCGTTCTCTTCTACTTCTGCTTGCCACGGACGCACCTTGCTGATCTCCCACATGGTCAGCGCGTTCCGAATCACCCTTTCATCCTCCTCGGTCCCCGTCTTCCTAGGTAGAAGGGGAGGGTAGTGTGATAGTGCAGGGTTCTTGGAAGTCTGATCTGAAGATGGCACCGGTGCGGGTTGTAGATCGCCATGGCGGTGTTCCCCACTAGCTAGAGGTCTAGGCCTTGACGCCGCGGTATTTTAAGAAGAGTGCTTCGAAGGATTCTTGGTCGCATGATGAACTTATCTATTGGCAAAGTGCTGAAGAAGAGGCGCCATTCATCCCGCGTTTTCTTATCTGCCGTCTTACATTCAACCTGTGAAGAGTATCCAAATGCCCCTCCAATGAAGAAGAGAGGGTGGCTCCCGAAGATTCGGCTAGTTGAAGTTAGGTCATCCTTGTATTGGAATTTGACTCTTACTCCCATCCAGCACTCAAGAAGTATCATGGAGCCGAACAGAAGTCCTCCTAGGCGAGCCGAGCTGAGTTCTTCATAAAGGTATGAAAGGATCGCTTGAGAGATGGACATTCCCCGCCACAACCCACTAATAATGCTGAGATTTTGGGTGTCTAGAAGGTGGTCGGTCGTAGTGAAAAGGAAGACTCCGCATAGGCAAACCGCCACCGCCTTGGCTATTGCTTCGTGTCTCTCCCACTTATTTTTACAATGAGACACTATCCACTGTGCCAAGGGTATCAAATGAATGTGGTGTGGGATGATCATGGTCCTCACGTCCTTTGGATTATGGATGAAATCACTCAAGATCAAGGACGGGTCAATAGGCTCTATTGTATAGCAAACCCGGTCTTCATCCCCCGCCTTAGTCTTAGGGAAGGCTAGGTAGGTCTCTACCTCTTCTAATAGGACTGTTGCTTCGAAGGAAGGGAAGATGAAAGTATGAGTTTGTGGATGCCATAGTTCTACAAGAGCTGAAATACTTGGCCAATCTAAGGATAATTTCTGAAAATTTTTGCCTGAAACCAAGAGAGGTTGAAGGTGCCAAGCTTTAAGGATGGATGTGACTTCTATAGGGAGTGCTTTTACCATGGGAGCCACCCACTTCAGATTAGAGTAGCATCTTGGACCAGGAAGAGGCTTGAAGAAAGAAGGAGAAGAAGAAGTCATAAAGAGAATTAAAGAGCAGAGTTTTCTGAACCTGGATGAGTTGTTGGGAACTTACCACCCTTTGAACATTGGAGCTTAAGTGCTTTGGAATTGACGTCAACCGTTGGAGCTCTCCATGTTCTTTTCTGGCAGCTTTAGGTCCGGTGTAGACCTTCTCCTCCATAGCCATCACCCCGAAGCTTCTCTTCATCTTGATTTCTGCCCTTAGGAGAGGTTCTTCAGCCCTAGAGCAGAGGTTTTTAGCAAAGCTATGATTTTTGGTTGAGTTTCCAAGTTTTAAAGGCTTGATTTTGGCTTAGGAAGGATAGGACTTGAGTTGGAAGGCTTTATCTTCAATCTAGATAGGTTCTAGTGGGAGATTAAGTGGATAAATCTCGGGTTTAGGCTCCCACGGCTCAATCCGTCTCGGAACACAACTCAGTCTCTAACGGTCTATCGTGGGGCCGTCATTTGTTTCTAACGCGCCATCCTTAGGCCGTCGCATTTCCTGTGGGTTTGATTTGGCCCGACCCTATTCTGTGAAGCTTAACGGTCTAGTCTTTGGCCGTCTTTATCTTGTAATGCGTGGACCATGATCCGTTACACTCTCGGTCGTTCAGATGTTGGCTTTTGGGTTCAACATTTTCCCGACGGTCTTGGATATGGCCGTTATTTCACCCCGACGCATCTCCCGTGGGCCGTCGCATTTCCTGCTAGTTGCCCTGACAACCCATCGTTCTGCCATGATCAACGGTCTAGCATTGGCCGTTATTTCCCTCTGAAGCACCAGAGGTGGGCCGTCGCTTTTCCTGCAGCTCAGATTACAAATTTGGCTTCTGTTGTGTATAACACACTTCAGCCAGTGCGTTATTTGATTATGACGGTCTGACCCTGGACCGTTACTTTCTCTGCTGCTGAATTCAGGCAATTTCTTCCTGCCCTTGTGTTAGACCCGGCGGTCTTTCACACATTCTACAACTCATTCATCATCCACGCATTCTCATACATACTCCTTTTTTCCGCATACATGCATTCGTACATTCACACACATCTCTCGCACTCAAATCATCTAAATCGATCATTCATTTCTGCATTCACATTCAAACCTGCCAAACCATTCGTTCACTCATTCATTCCTGCATATTTATTCATTCACACTCATGAAACAAAACAAAAATGCCAAAAAAGAATTTCATTTTTCTATATATATAGTCATGTACAAAAATACAAAAATAAAAAAGAAATGCATCATTCTGCCGGCTCGTTCGCCGGGCCGCCCTCCTCATCTCCACCCTCCGGCTTCCTTGCTGGCGGTGCTATGGAGGCACTCTCCTCCTGCTGTCCTCTCTCCACCCTCTCATTCCTCCGCTGGCCGGAGGAACTCACAAGGAAATCAGCCACCGTCCCGCTCCGAGCGACGCTCCTCTGTGCTCCGCTCTGCGAAACACTCCGCTCAGGTCCTCGGCCTATCATCCGGACAGTCCTCTCAAGGGTCCGCAGCTCGATCTTCATATCGTAAGCCTGGCGCCGAGCCTCGCGTGCCTCGGTCCAGTAGCGGTCTAAATCTACCGTCCCAACTCGGAGTCGCTCGATCTCGGCCTGTGACCGAGTCAGCTCCTCCCGGAGTCGCTGTGTCTCGGTCGTTGCTGTGGCTAGTTCTCTCGCCTGTAGGTTGCATTTCACATAGATAATCATAAAGCATTTAATTGGCATAATCATAAAGCATAAGCATTTTTTTAGCATCTTACCCGCTCCGCGAGGGTGGCCTCCGCCTCCTCGGCCCGGGCAACCGCCCGAGCAAACTCAGCCTCCTGCTCAGCCCTGCCTCCCGCAGGCTACGAGGAAGACGATGGGGCATCCGGTCCCGCTCGTTGGGCTCCCTCGGCCCGCTGCATTTAGAAATCACAGTTAGGTGTCGTGGTTGGTCAGCATTAGCATCATTTTGCATTGCATAAACATAATCATTTAAGTCTAAGTTTTAGAATCTTACCAGAAGCTCCAGGGCGGTCCGGTACTCGTCCCGCTACTGGATGGTGGAGTGGAGTAGTCCCTCCAGCTCGGCTATCCGTCCCTCAAGGTCTAGCTACATTCAGAAAGCATGTAAGTCAGTACATCTAGCTCGTTGCATTTTTGCATATAGAAAGAGTTTTTGAGTTTAGAATTTGCATACCGGTCGTCGGGTACCTCGGTACACCCGATCGCCGTAGAATCGAGCGAAGGCCTTCAGATATGCCTCGTCGCTCTCATCTCGCTCCTTCACCGCTCGGCCCCGCTGTTCTAGTCATGGACATACTTCGCCTTCCGAGCGCACCAATCCACGTTGCCACTAATGCCCCTTGCCGACTTGCCTGGGTGGTCATCACTGTGGCGTGGAAAGGTCACCTCGGGCTGGTGTAGTCCCCGAGTCCGCAGGATCAGCCTGTAGTACAGAGGCTCGATGATGTGGATGCAGTGCAGCCAGATATCTCCTCCCCGATATGATAAGGCCGCCTCCACCCACGGCTGTCCCGTGTAACCCTTGCCGCGGTACGAGGTCCATCTCACCGGAAAGCATTTAGAACCATTCATCAGATTTAGAAGCATTTAGAACCATTCAGGAGCATTTAGAAGCATTCAAGAGCATTCAGGAGCATTTAGAAGCATTCAGGAGCATTTAAAAGTATTTAGAAGCATTTAGAAGCATTTAAAAGCATGTAGAAATCATTTCGAGTTCTGGACTTACCGACGTGTGTGGGTAGGAGTCCAGGTCGTCCTGGATCGTCCGGGTCAATCTTATGATCGACCCTGTGTCCCTCGCTACCATCCACCGTCTCGCAATCGGGATGTGGCCGGGGTGGAGTAGTGTACCTCTCCCGATGCCCGAGAGATACATATAGCTCCAAATCTGCATTTTAGAAATCAAGTCAGTCAAATTGTATAATCATTTGCATAGCATTCTTTTGCATAATATAGAAAGCATTTAAATTGCATTTACCTGTAGAAAAGGTGAGAAGCCGCCCAGCATCGTCTGCCAGTCCGTTGTGCTGAGGGACTCGAACAGGAACGCTAGCACCGCCGCTCCCCAGGCGTATCTCCCAACTCTGTGCAAATTTTCTATCATCGGAAGCAGTCGGCAGCTGATGACGTCCGCTCGAGTTGCGAAGAGGAGCTTCCCGAATAGCAGCATCAGGAAGCGTCTGAGCACTCTGTCTCCCTCTGGTCCCGCCTCCGCCGCCATGCGAGGGCGCACCTGGTCTATCACTCTGCCCAGATGCTCCTCGGGTAGCTCTCCCACGGTGATCGTCGCTCCTCTCAGCCCCAAGCTCTCCTGCAGTACTGATCTCGAGAGCTGAGATGAGGACTGTCCCGGCCTGATCAAATCCAACCCGAGCAGTTGTTGCGCCATCTCCCGGTAATCACCGTACATCCATCCTGTCACTGCGGCTCCGTGGACTCTCAACCCGGTAATCCTCGCTATATCTTCTAGTGTGGGGATCATATGGCCCCACGGGAAGATGAACACCCTGCTAATCGGGTCCCACCTCTCGTGCAATGCGTACAGCATTGGTGTGTCCATCCGGATCACCTCGATGCTGAGCACCTCGGCGAATCCCATACTGGCTAGCCGTTCTCTCTGGAAGTCGGGCAATGCCTGGTACACTGCCCGGATCTGCAGCCAGGAGATCCTTGATCTTCGCTTTCCCTGCATGTCATTTAGATCATAAGTTAGTTGATTGCATCATAAAAACATTGCATAAAATGAAAAACAAACAAAAATCTGAAATTGAAAAAACCCTAAAAAACAGTCTAGGTCCCTGGTAGATGTTACGGCCCTGGGGTAGGGCGTTGCTTGGCTCTGACGCACTCAGGGTGGCGCATCAGGCATGTGACGGTCGCTGGCAGGACCGTCACATTGTCTGCGTTTTGGCGTTTTTTCTTTGCATTCCTGTGGTTTCTCACTTTGGCCAAAAGGCCTATAATCAATCCTAATGGGTTCGTGGACCCATTTTCGACCCTCAAAACCCACATGCATACATAATAAAAATTCAAAAAAATCAAAAATTGAAGGAATTAGGGCGGGAGGACCTACCTCATGGTCCATGCCCCTTCTCCTCTTCTTGGCTGGTTCTTTGGGCTCTTCTTCACCCAATAGGGCTTCTCCTTGGTTCTCCGCGGCCGTGGGAGCTTCATCTTCCTCCCTTGGATCTCTTCTCGCCGTTTGTTCTTCTTCCACCGGCGGGATTGCTTCTCGTTCGAGCCGGCGATGGAACCGCCATATTGCCTTCCTCTTTCCTCTCTCTCTCTTCTGTGGAGGCGGCTGGGATGGCTCGTCGCCGGTCATGGTGGTGGTGGGGGTTGGAATCGCCGGAGTTTTTTGGGGCGTTTGATTGCTTGGTGATTGAATGAAGGCTGTGACCGTTCGGTTTTATTTTTTTGAACGCTCAGGAAATGTGGCGGTCTATCGACCGACCGTTATATCATTCTGACGCATCTGGATTTGACCGTTACATGTGTTGGCCCTGTTTTATTGAAGAATGTGAACCGCCTGGTTTATGACGGATTAGGGGTGGTCTGTTACTTGATGTGACGCACGTACATGAGACCGTTACAAACTTGCAAGTTTCTTGATGAATTAAATGGTCTAATTGATGTCAAAATGGTTCCATGTTCTGTCAAGATGTTCATTGATGATGTTTCTCGCACGTACAAATGGTTATGCCTTGATTCATGATCATATTTATTTTTTGGCTAACCTATCTTTCATGAAGGAATTTATGAACGAAGTCACACTTTGCTGTCCGTCAGGCAGGTAAGTCAGGTATTGTATTTCATTTTCTTATCCCTTAATGCATTACTATATGTTATCTATGACATATTATCTCGAGAACCGGCCGGTCATTCATGTGTTCTGCGATCTGATGTTCCCCTTAAACAAAAATGATGATGATCTGAGTTCACATGTTTAATCGTTGGATAAGTCGTTATGTTGGAAAAATTTGGGGACGATGGTTCTATCTTGCACACTGTGGTTGCAGATGGTGTCCTGACCCTAATTTCTCCGGTCTAGCAATATTATTCTCGAGTATCTTGCTATTTTATCTTTCTTTTGCATTCATTTTGATGATTTCTTTTCCTTTAGCCCAGTATGCATCATGCGCATTCTTTGAGCATTCTTTGAAGCTTCATCTGTTCAAGGTATCTCAGTGATGGTGAATAGCTGTGTTCTTGATCCCGAACGAGGAGAATCATTCCACTCTGAATTAGCAGGTTTCCTTCGATCTGCGCACTTGATCTGGTTGGCTGAAGATTCCTGTCTGGAGTTTAGTCAGTTCCCTTTCCTTTCCGTTACCTCCGGCGGCTAGCCGTGTTTCCATTCCTTAGTTGTTAGCTCCTCCAGACTTGCATTCTTTGGTTGGCTATTTCCTTGTGATCAGGTTGGAGTTTTTCCAGAAATTCCTGTCGCTTGTTGGTAAAGAACGGGTGTCGTTTACCTTAACGCCCTCTTCCTGATCTACTCTGCTTCACTTCCGCTTCATCTCCATGTTCCATTTCACTTTCGCTTCACCTCCGCTCGCTCCCCTACAAAGATGACGTTAAGGAGGGGCATCTGTTGACACCCGTTTTATGACCAATAAGTCGGGTCATCTCCTTGTTCATTCTACATGATGCTCCAAGTAATTCACTCTTCATTGAGTCTTCTTGATTGATTTGGAGCCTATTTCTTGGGTCTTTTCCTTGATTGGATGTGGCTTTTTGTGGCATTTCATTTAGCTAAGGCTTAGTAAAACCTTCATTTCTTCTTTTTTGAACTCCATTGATAATAACGGTCTGCTCCAGGAGCCTTGTTTCTTTCTAACGGGTGGGTCCTGGGCCGTTACTCTTTGAAGAGTCCTGAAGCTTAAGGTCTCGTTTCAAATCTTTATCCTTTGGCTTACACGTTGATAATAACGGTCTGTCGTGCAGCCGTTGTTTCATTATGACGCCCTATGCCTTGGCCGTTGCTTTCTTCACAGAGTCCTATTGCTTTGGCCTTCTCCCTGTTGATCTTATCTTTTAGGGATAAGGTTGAAAGTAACGGACGATCCTTGGTGCGTTATTTCCAAGTGGCGGTCTGTCGTGTAGCCGTTACTTCCTTCAGAGAGTCCTGGCAGTTCTGGCCTTTTTCTCTGCTACTCCGTGGTCGAGATAAGAACTTGGATTGGCGATATCTCTTTCAAATCTGATCCTCGGGACCTTCTGTTTGATTCTATGGACTCTTGGTGATATTATCTTCAAGGATTTGCTAAGAGTTATCCCTTTATCTTGCCGGATTATCCTCTGCTCGACCTGAGAGTTTGGGGGTCTATAAATAGAACCCTTAACTTTATGGCCAAAGGGGGGAGATCTGGAGTTTGCGTCGAAGTGCTGCCGCATTCTAGAGCCACGTTTGATCAAGGAGAAGTGCTTCTAACGTTCATTTGTTGCCTCGTGAAGGGAGTATTTGTTCCTTTGGTTCTAAAGTTCATAATTGCATATTGAGTTTCCATTCAATCTCCCTTTCATCATAAGCATTATTTCTCTCATTTCTCCACGTTTTTCACTGGTTTTCATCATCTAAACATCCTCCTAATCTTTTAAAACGCCCAGAGGGGTTAAAAAACCAAAACTCTCTGGTATTCCCCTCTCCTTTTAATGATATTTTGTTTATTGAAGAATTGATGCTATATTATTGAAAGGGCTAATTTGGGTTGTTTTGTCCTTGTCTTCCACTTCTTTGGCAGGTTTACAGGTTCACTAGGGCGAGGCCCAAGTCTTCTAGCCGGCTGGAAGAGTTGGAGTTAAAAGGATCCACACTTTGCTACTGCAGGTATTACGATGGCCTTGTGCAAGCGCGTTAGAGTCTCCCAGCGGTCTATCAAGCGACCGTCACTTTCAAGTGACGCACAGGGTTCTGGCCGTTACTTCCAGCTGACCTGCAGGTTCTCTTTGGTTTTCTCTCCCGTGGGCGGGTGCTTCATCCACCTATTTCCAAGGTATTTTTCAGGTCTTTGGCTTGTTTTTACTTTGGTGGCGATCATGACTTTCGTTAGTATTGGGCATTAGCTTTCTCCTTCATTGCATATCTTTTATTTCCTTGCTTGTTCCACCCCTCGCGGTGTGTTTTCATTTACTCTTTGCTCCACGCCCCAGCGTGTGTTTTCCTTTTCCTTAGCTTAGTCTGATTGAGATAGCATGCCCATGCTAGAGCTAGCTTTGATTGCCTAGGTTCATGATCACATGTTCATAGGTTGAGTGCAGATCTTTGATTATTTGCTTGTCATCTTGCTACATATCATCACACAAAACCCCCTAAGAGAAAGAAGATAGATAAGCAAAGTAAAATCAACACTGAGGAGCACTGCCCCCTGGGTAGGAGACCCACGGGGAGAGCCGGTTCAACTGGAGCTCAGGACCGGGGTCTCGAGTGCACTACCGGGGAGCCGCGAACTCGGGGATGGGAGCCCGTGTCGAGTGGCGGCCTTGCCGGGATTCGGGATGGGAGACCCGATGCAGATGCTGGGAAGCCGTAGACCCGGAGCTGAAAGCCCTTGTTGGGTGCTGGCTTTGCTGGGGCTCGGGGTTGAAGACCCGAGGCGGATGCTGAGAAGCCGTGGACCCGGGGCTAGGAGCCCATGTTGGGTGCTAGCTTGGCTGCGGCTCGGGGTTGAGGACCCGATAAAGATACTGGGAAGCCGTAGACCTGGGGCTGAGAGCCCATGTTGGGTGCTGGCTTGGCTGCGGCTCGGGGTTGAGGACCCAAGGAAGACACTGGGAAGCCGTGGACCCGAGGCAGGGAGCCCGTGTTGGGTGTCGGCTTGGCTAGGGCTCGGGGCTGAGGACATGAGGAAGATGCTGAGATGGTGACCGAAGTCCGGGGAACGGGGCCCGTGTTGGAGATCGGGCGGGGCTGGCATCGGGAGCTGATGTTCACCCGAACCGGCGTTGATCTGGGGGCCCTTTAGGGGACGGCAGTGGTAGTCCGGCGCCCATCACTTGGGCGGGACACTGGAGCTGGAGACGCGCATGGCGCGTTGGCCATAGGGGCCACTGGAGAGACTGGAGTTAGCTGAGAAGTAGCCACAGAGATCACACCCAGAAAGTAGGGTGATCCGATAACCGGGGCGAAGCTGTCGAAAGCGATCGGCATCGCCAAGTAGCCCACCCGGGCGTGGGTGGCGATGACATTGGGACCGTAGGTGACGGCTGCCATAGTTGCCAGAGTGTTGAGTGCTGCGGAGGCGACGGTCGCTGATAGTCGCTGAGAGTGGCCCGACGATCGGAACGTGGATCGGAGGCTGCTGGAGAATGCACACGAGTACCCTCCTCTGCCTCTCCTGCAAGGACAGGGAAAGGGCACTGGGCTTCAGGGATGGCACAGACTTTTCTTCAGTAAAAAGAAGGAAGGCGGGAGACGTCCCACCGGGCGTGCCATCCTCTCTATTGCACGGGTTTTTATGCTGGTTAACTGGGGTGAAGGAAGGAATGCAGCGGGGAAGGAAAAATATGGGAGTTTGATGTATCTCAGGTATCCTCCTTACGGTTGCATGCCTCTCACGGTGGTACCGGACACTCTCCTTTTACGGAAATTCGAAAGGGGCGGAATGGCACGGGAATGTTGGGCTAAGGGTTAACCAGACAGGGTGCGGGCGTGCCAGTCGATCTCTCGACAATCACTCATGGAACCAAGGTTTGACTGGGGAAGCGCCACCAGGGCGCGGCATGTGGGCTCAGGGGATCGGGCGACACGTAGAGAGAAGGGGTTCCATGGGTGCGAGTGCGTAGGCGAGTACGGGAATCATGTACAGAACATCTTTCCCCACCGACCGCAAGCAACCGGTGTTTATTTACATCGGATTGAATCCGAATACCTTCGTTCCATGCTGAAGAAAAGTCTGTATATGTGTCTGAAGCCATGGGCGGAGGGCTGGGCGCATTCAGCAGTTAGGGGTACGTGTTAGACTGAGGGGCGTTCACTGGAGTTGGGGTATCGGGCACGGATGCCGAGTGGTGTCGGTAGGAAGTTGGAGGCCCGAATACAGGCGTATGTATTTCACTGGTTTTACGATGAGCCACATGGGCTTTACAAATGGGCCGAGGACGCCGAAGTACAACGGGCGCAATCCACGGGACATTTCCGACACGTGAGTCGGCCCCCGGGTCATTGCGTGACAAAGCGGGTGTCCGCATGTTCTACTGGAACTCTTTACAGAGGAGTTGGTGTAGGTCCGGCTGCCTTGGTGGTCAGAACAGACATGGCTGGCACCTGGCGGAGGTCGGACACAGCTCAAGGCGAGCGGTTGGGTCCGGGTCTCGGACGGCGAGTGTTGTCATGCTGGAGAGTCAAGGTCGGCCTCGGGACTATGATTCCCGGGCCAGAGGTCCGACTAGACTCGCTTCGTCAATCTAAGGGGCCGACAGCCGACTGGAGGATGAACGGTGGGCACGCGGATCCGTGTCGAGGGCCGATGCGGTCGTTACGCGGTACCCTTCATCACTGCGATGAGTGCCGTAAGTCGACGTATACGGGCGGACCCGGGGCACGAGCGTATTCACCGTTGGTACGGTCATCTTACATGAGGCGGGGATGGACTTGGCATGAGACGGCTAGACACCGTGTGAGGGGAGTACGTGAGACATACCCTCGGCGTGTGTGAGCCGACTAGCAAGTCAATCGCGCGCGCACTTATCTTCTCGCGTTCTCGACCCTTGCTGAAAGCCTCGGAAGTCCGAGGGTGCGGCAATTAGGCCGGGGGAGTTAGCCCTTCCTTCACGCGTTGTGTGTCTGTATCTGTTGTCGTCTCTCTTCTTTTTTTCTGAGCTTGCAAGGGGGGCAATTTATAGAAGTTGAAGGGGTGGGGGTGGGGTTTAGGTGGACCAAGTTGAGGGTCCAACTTGGTCCGGGTAAACCCCCCAAATAGTGTTTTTATTTTTATTTTATTTGAATTTTTTATGTGTGTGTTTGTGTGTGTGTCGGAGTGGAAGGGGTGGGGTTTAGGTGGACCAGCTTGGGGGTCCAAGCTGGTACGCCTAAACCCCCTCCCAAGGGGGTTTGGGCGGACCATGTTGGTCCCTTTTTTTGTTTCAAAATCTTTTTTTTTGTTATACAAGGGTTTAGGCGGACCAGCCTGGGGGTCCAGGTTGGTCCGCCTAAACCCCTCCCCAAGGGGGGTTTGGGCGGACCAAGTAGAGGGAGAGAGAGGGAGTGGTCCCCCCCTCTATAAAACCCGATTTTTTGGTTAATTTAGCCCCACTTTGACTTAGTTTGAATGCTAGAAGACAAAGAATACGGGCTTGGACTGGCTGACTGGATGCTTGTACGCGTAGACCGAGGGATACCCCTTGGGGGATATAAAGTTCCGGGAGGTTGAAATGGCCCATGGGAGCCATTGTTCTTGGAGTTGTAGTGGCCGCTCGCAAGGTGTTCTGGCGAATGCCCGTCACACCCCGGGTTGCCGAACGAGCTACGTAGGTGGCCGACGGGCCTCCGATTTGGCCAAGGGCCAAGGGTAAGAGTCCATAGGGGCTGGGAGGAGGCACCTTGGGCCGATGAGCCCTGCCTCGAGCTGTGTGCCACATTGTACGGTGGGTTGGCAGGGTAGCCTCGGGTTGCCCCGAGAGCTAAGTTCGGTGGCTTGTCACCACGTGTCTGAGGGTCAGGGGTGGCCCCGACTTCCTGGGGGGGTCGTTGTAGGACCCAATTGGTGTACTGGGACCATGGGGTGGCCCATGGGTTGGTGTAGAAAGGTTGAAACACGTGCGCGGACAAGGTGTTCGGCAGAATGCCGAACACACGTGTTTGAGTCGTACACGCGTACTACGGGTCTCCTGAGCCTGTGGTTGACCTATTTGGGTCTCCCTTTGACCTTGGAGGGTTGAGGGAAGGCATTCCTGGGTAGGCCCCTAGCCTCTTCACTGAGTGCCATGTGGCATGGCTTGTAGTCGGAGTGTCCCCGGGGCGGCCCGGGTGACCGTGTTGAGTGCGGAGGAAATCCGTGACTTATGAATCGGGAGCGATCCCGACTGATTGCTAGGGCCATCGTGCACCTCGGCCAACATGCTAGGGCCGTTGGTCGAGACCATTGGGTTGTCGGAGGGGCCGGGTGGCCCATGCCTTGAAGGTGTTCGAGGAAATTCCCAAACCCCTATCTCTGGGTATTTGGCTGGGGAAATAGTCTGAGTACAACAACAGGTTGTACCCCAAAGCCTGAATTTGTCGACTCCATCAAACAACATGTTTTCACAGCCTAATTCGGGATTGTTCTGTCTGATTGCGGCTCTTCTAGGAGCGCTACTATCTGTAGCGGCCACAGAGATGACCGTCTTGCTCCAGCATGCGGCCATTTGGTGACCGCATTTCTGATTTGACATGGCATGTGTGCCAGTTTGTCAGTCGACCTGCCCTTGATTTCCAGTCGACCTGGCCCTATGTAGGTCGACTTAAGCCCTTTGGACTGATCTGGGATATGTGGGCTGGACCCCGGTCTGGTTCCACCATGCCCAGGCTGACCTAGGATCAGCTAAGTCGACTAATAAACCATTGTTGGGCCCAACCTAGTTGCAGCCAGCCTTGGACCATTTCTATATGAAGCGGCCCAGTGAGGACCATTTTTTTCATGTTGCGGCATTTCTCGGACCGTCTTTACCCTTCAACGATGGGCTTCATCCTTGTGGCCCAGTATTCACCCTTGCGGTCCATGACAGACTGTTTCTTCATTGATGTGGCCCATTCATGACCGCAACCTGTCCAGAGCTTGTTTTCTGCGTGTATCTTGTGTGCGTCCATAGCCAAGTTAGGGTGGCTTGTGCTGTAAACTATCTTGATCATATCCATTAATCTCTTGACTTCATCTCAATTATTGAAAGATCACTTTGGTCCTAGATGATAAATTTCGCAATTTACTTTGGAATTCTTGGCCGATTCCAATGAATGTCTAAAGTGATTACTTGGGATCTTGGATCTACCAAATCAATGCCAACGCATCATAAGGGTCTGGTCTGGTCCTGGGAGGAGCACCCAAAAAGTACTAGTGTCCCGAGGAGTTGTAATGACATGGTGAGGCATTGCACCGAGTACTTGCTAGCGTGTTATCCATGACATTCATTTTCACTTCTACAAGATATCCAATTCCTATATGGAATTCTATCTCTACATGACTTGTTATGTGTATGCTTGATCGGAGAATACATAGAAACGATATATCTCAGTTATACTTCTTCTATCATTCACATTTAATTTTTTTGTCATTGTTGTTGTTAGTGTTGTTTCATTGTTTTCTGTATTTGCCTGACACATTTAATTGGTTAATTACTTATACTTTGCCTGCTTTAGAATCTACTGAGCGTCCGCTCACCCAGTTTTCCCCATTTCAGGTAGCTTTGGTGATGAAACACAAACGGACGGGGATAGGCAAGAGTGAAGACCCGGAGTGGACCCGTTAGATGTGAATTTGACAGTTGTTTTAGTAGTGTTGTGGAGTGGTCTCATAGTGGTCATAATGCGTCATCGTCTAGTGATGGTTGTGGTCAACTTAAGGGTTGTTGTCAAGAGTAGTAATCTTTTCTTTATCTCCTTTTTTTGCGTCGTGATATAAGATGTTATGAGGTTGTTGGAAACATTTTATTCTCTTATTTATGAGTAAATTGGTAATTTTGGAGTAGTTCTTTCTCTTTGCAATTATGTTCTTTTAATTCCGTTATGCTCTATTTATCATGAATGTATATAACTGCCGTGTCTCGATATTCCGCGTCGGGGTGTGACACCAGTCAAAGTCAACTTCAGTCAAGCTCAGTCCAGTCGAGGTCAAGTCTCTTGCTAGCTAAAGTGAACAAAGGCGACAAATGGGTGTTACTAGTGACAAATGTGCAATAGCAGTAACAAATGGCCAGCTAGTGGTGACAAATAGGTCACAAGGCTGAAGACTAGCTGCCAATGGTAACAAACTGATAATGGCGTCAGCCAAGGCAGAAAAGGAAACCTCAAAGGCGATGGCTCATAAGAATAAGGGTGACAAATGGATAGGTAAGGCTGACAAATGAGCATTAAAGCTGTAAAATGAAGCATAATGCTGAAAAATGAGCGACAATGTTAAAAGAGTGAAAAGTGAAGATGCGGAGTCGACTCAAGAAGGCTTTGGAGTCGACTCCAGATACAATGAATTTCTCAATATGTGAAACAAGAGCAACAACGACGGTTCAATGTAGCTAAGGGTGAAAAATTGGTGCCTAAGGGAGACAAATGGGCGATAAGGGTGAAATATAGGTTGCTAAGGCTGAAAAATAGCCAGACTCATGAGAAACGAGACCTTCATACTTAAGTTCGAAGGAAAACATTCGGCACACTTTCCCAGGCCACGTCGCAACTCTCCAGAGGACTTCTCATAATGAATATTCCCTTCTTGACACGTGGATCAATAAGAATTGCTCTGAAGATTTGAATCATTTTCAGAAAATTCAAATCTCTGCTCTATAAATACATGACTTCTTCTTCCGACCCTTGTTCGTCATTTGTCAGCCTTGTGAGCTATTTTTCACCTTTGTTCATCATTTGTATCCTTTGTGAACTATTTGTCACCCTTGTGCTCTTCATCTTTCACCCGTTTCCTTCACTTTGTCATTTGTCATCCTTGTGATCTATTTTTCACCCTTGTTCGACATTTGTCTCCCTTGTGAACCATTTGTCACCCTTATTGGTCATTTGTCTCCCTTGTTGATTATTTCATATATGTAAAGGTGACATCATCAAAACCATAAAAGACTCATAAATGAGTCATAGTTTGACATCATCAAAATCACTAGGGACACAACAATTACATCATAAGCGCTCATTTCGGATAGCATGTACATTCCTTTGAGCTCCTTTCGGATAGCATGTAAGGCTTTAAAAGTCATTACATCAACATACACATTGTGCTTAGAATTCATTACATCAAAAAATATATTATCTTTAAAGGTCATTATATCAACAACATCGTCAAAAGCTTGGACTAGGTTGATTGACATTGCTCGCAGAAATGTTTCCCTGTGTGTCCTTAACAGGTACATTCAAACTAGAAGAAGACGGTTGGGATCCCACAGCAGACAAACTAGTGACAGAAGATGGTTGAGACCACACAGTAGGCAAACTGGCCAGAGAAGAGAAACCTTGGGCAAAAACACTCATGCTTGGCATATCCAATCTTCTATTTGGAATAGTTGATGACCTGTGACAATGCAACAGAAAAAGTTAGATTATAATTGCTCCTGATTGTGCTACTGGTAGTACAAGTTGATAGTAAAAATTCAGAATGAACTTGGTTAAAGGTCGTCCAGTTTTCGCCACTCCGCTACTGGTAGTAGAGGAAGAGCCACCATCTTTCCTTGGTCTTCCCGGTGGCCTATGATGAATGGCAATATGAAGGGAATAAGCAACACGGAATGGTTAAAAGAAATAATAAACAGCCCAAAATGTCTCAATGGAGTATATCATTTATCTGACACTAGGGGGTTGACTGGTTTGAGGGGCAGTATTTGAAGAGCGAACATCCTTCCTTGGACGACCTGGGGGCCTATGGTCAATGACAATATGAAGGGAAGAAGCATCATGAAATGGCTAAATGATACAAATTGAGTAGGCAGTTGATGGCAAACATAAACTAATTTTGAAGCAAACAAACTAAATAGGCATTAGCTGAGTAGGCATTAGCTAAGTATTATAATTACTTGGGCCTAGTCACCGGTGCTTGAGTACTTTGAGGGGTAGTGTTTGAGAAAATAATATCATTTGTTGGCCTATCCAAAATGTTTGAGGAGGTAACATCATTTAGTATAACATTAGTTAATATGCGGGCCCAAAATGTGTCAATGGAGTATATCATTTACTTGGCACTAGGAGGTTGACTGCATTGAGGAGCAGTATTTGAAGAGCCACCATCCCTCCTTGGACGGCCTGGGGGCCTATGGTCAATGGCAATATGAAGGTAAATATAGTTTAACATTCAAGAATTAATGAATAGAAAGTTTAAAACAAGTAGGAATATATCAAATACCTAGCAAGTAGTGGTTGAATAGTTTGAGGAGGGGTTGCATTGAATGGGTTCTTGCATGTCTTGGCATAGTGACCAAACTGGCCACACCTCTTGCATTTGTGGTGTCTTTGTGTCCTTTTCACCCGAGTTTCATCTGCATCTCTGATTCTTTTTTTTCTTGATCTTCCAGGCAGTCGTTTTGCTTTCGGAGGCAATATAGTATGTTCTAGTCTGAGTCTTGGCCACATGCTTCTATCCGGAATGGGAGCAATATGAAGGGAATAAGCTACTTTATACTTGTCAGTACTATAGCATGTATCTACATATTGATCCCAATCTACTCCCTTGCACGTGGCAAGGAAAGAGGCCACATTATCACATGGTAGACTAGTCACTTGCCACCTCCGACAAGAACACATTCTGTCTTTAATGTTCACTACTACCCTTTCATTTGGACTGCTCACCTCCCCAAAGAAAGGTGTGGACTTTTGGACTGCAAACCCCCCTAAACCTCTACTTATTTCCACAATATGACTCCTAGCTTTTGGCACTATGACATCCTACCATTTTCCTTATTTCTTCCTCCTAGCCTCCATTGTCTTCATTATTTGTTGCCGGACGGAGTCAATGCAATCCAAAATCACCTTATATCTAACCTACCCAATGAATGCATTAAAAGACTCAGAAAGATTATCAGTAAGATAATGGCACTTAGCCTCCCTTCCAAACATACATCTGCTCCATTTCTCCTCCTTAGTAGTAGATGAGTTTAGGTAGTTATATGCATCAACACTTGCTTCATTTATTTGTCACATGTACTCCTCAAAGCCTTGCTGTGTAAAACATATAGCTACATTCTAGACTAACCCTTCTAGAAACTTCCTTGGAAATTTCTTTTTAAAATTTTTGTATAAATGTCTTACACAAGTTTTATGCTCACAGTTTGGATAATGTAACTTGATAGCCCCTTCAAGACCTTTCTGTCTGTCTGAAATTAGAACAAGGCCATGCATATCATCTCCAAGGGATTCCCTTAAGTTCTTTAGAAACAAGGTCCAACTAGGCTCACTCTCAGGCTCTATAATAGCAAAAGCAATTGGGAAGAGACCATCATTCCCATCTAAAGCAGTTGCATTCAAAATAGCCCCAAGAAATCTATTCTTAATATAGCGCCCATCTAACCCAATTAATGGTCTACAACCTTTGACAAATCCAAATGTGCAAGCCTTGAAGGCAACAAAAAACCTGAGAAATCTATGTTTATCATCAGTGACAAACTGAACTCTACTTCCGGAGTTCTTAGTAAGAAGCTCCTCTGCTAAATCTTGGACCCGGCCATACAGTTCTTCCCATGAACTATGAATCTGTCTCAATGCCAGCTCTTTTCCTCTCCAAAGCCTGTGGTATGGCAGGTTAATATGGTACTTGTCCTTTAGTCTTCTGTGCAGCTCTCTAGGGACAATGTCCCCCTCAACCCTTAACCATGCCTTCACCTTGGCTGGCACCCATTTCTGTGTGGCCATCTTGTTCCCGGCCATGTTATTCCCGAGACATGTATGCTCCCCCCTTATTGTTTTGATTTCAAAAGTTATCCCATCGGGCAACCTAGATGCATGTAATCTCCATTGACACTTGTTATGGCCACATTCTAATATAAGCCTTGTTTAATCACTCCTATAAGTCCTCAAATAACATTCACTTTTCACACAATATTACTGAATTGCTAACTTAAGTGCTTATCTATTCTGAAATCTGGCACCCACCTCTATGTTGCCATATTCCATGTCTTCATTACATAGAAAGAATCATCATATTCATCACTTGATGGGAAACTATGATAGCTATTCTCGGATTCTACTACAAAATCAGAGTCAGAATCATCATCCTCATCATGTTTCCTCCTATTGCTTTCATCCTGGCTCTCAACCTCTTCCAGCCTGGATATTTGTTGATTGGGGACACTAGTTCTCTGCCCCACATCACCCATGTCACTCTGTTCTGTAGACTTTTCAATAGTTACAGACTGTGCAACTTGTGTGTTTAATTCATCCCTAACTGACAGGTATTCTCTTATCTCATAGGGAGAATCAACAGCTTCTAATTCCACAAAGTCAGCTTCTTTTTCAACCTCAGGTTGCTTCTCCTTTGTTTTTCTTCTACTAGGTAGCTTCCTTGCATTCTTTCCAGGTCACCTTGTGACTGTGTATGAATGGATAGAGACTCTACTGTGATGACAATCTCTATAGTCCCTTTCGGATCACAATAATCAAACATCATAAGAACATTTGCATCAGTCACAATGTTCTTGTACTTCTTAGGTCTACATTTAGGGACCCTCCACATGATATTCACTATATCATCTTTCTCCCACTTTATCAATGTGCAGACAAGTTGTAACAAATATCTAAGATTAGCATAATCCCTATATATCCTAAAGCTTTTTTACTTCATCAGACAGTGACATAGTCTGGAAGGATCATCCTTAACATTCTTCCAATATCCCCCATACTTAACGAGCAAAGTGTAGAGGTCTGCCTCTTCATCCATCTTAATATCATAGAAGAGAAATATAATATGACAAAAAGCACACATAATATGACATAAAACATGCACAGACAAATTTCCCTAATTAAAAAGAACACATTTTAAAGCAGATGTGTCCAAGATTATGAAAACATATACAAGAAGATAAATTACTAGTGAGCCCCACTACCCTGTACATTTAAAAACATGCATCTGACAGTGCCCCCACCTTCAACCCACATTTATTTTCATCACCCCATACTGTGCCCCACATGTGTAGAATGAAATGCACAATAGTCCCACCCCCACGAGAATCCAAAGTGTATAAATTAGACATTAAGAAACTTACCTGGCCCACAATCTTCAACTTTACCCTAAAAAGGGTCCTCTAGATTTCTCCCTCCCACTCAAACCGGATGGTGCTGGATGCCTTTCAAACGCACAAGCTTCCCTCCAGACCTAAACCCACAAAAAACCTTATTAATTTAGTGCTCTAAGGCATTATAAATACTCCTCCTTTCACCTCCGTTGCATGCCGTAGATAGTTTCTCAGGAAGATCGAATAGCTACATATTGCTCCTTCTTTGTTGCTTAGGCTTAGTTAAGTTTTACCTGAAAGATAGGAGAGGTGTCGACACATGATGCTCCTTTTCTCCTCTTCCTTTGCGTCTATGCACGATTCTTTTCTCATCTTCCTTCGCGTATGTGCACGATCCTTCTTCTTCTCCAAGTCGCACGATACTCCAAGGGCAACGATAATGTCCTTCTCTTTTACCTAGGGTTTCCAGGTAGATTGGGGTTGGGGACAGGAGCGGGTTAGAGGTGGGAGGGAGGGAGAAATATTTGCGAACGAACCCAGTGCCACAGTTCTATCTTTAACCCGGGGTAGTATGGACATTTCTTATCCCTAGTCAAAGTTAACTGTAGTTAACCCCACGACTGGTCACGCGCGGTTACGACGATGATAGTTTTGCACAGTTAGAATTTATATGGTGATATGCCTGCTAATACATTTTTAGAAGTGATTTTTTTACAAAATCACATATAACAATGGTTTCCATGCAAAAAACCCTTTAATTTATGTGCATATAAGAAATTAAGAATGACATTTTACAATTATGTATTTAACAATATGGTTTTTGCAATTATCCCTAAGTTTAAAGCAATACTCTTAAAAGTTAAGTATTCTATTATAAAAAACATACTGACATAAAAAACACTTCTACATTGCCATCTGATTCAGCTTTAAACATGTACTTTTGTTTTGAAATTTTTAGTTTTACACGTCGATGGGTTGGTACTTCTTTTTCTCCTTTTTTTTATTTTTCTGAATTTTTTCATTCAAGTTTTCTTCCTCTAAGCTAAACTATATAACAGACACTAATGATTTAAGATAGATTATAAAATTTGCCCATGTAAATTTGTTAATATGATATTTTTAAGTTAGATATTCACTGCAATAAAAGTAGTTTTTCATATAAATGCTTGTATAACTATTTAATTCAGGCTCCAGTGTGCTTTTCTTTTCTAGAGTTCTTTGATTCTTTCCGGTGATGATTTTCAACATCAGGCGTATTGTTATCTTTCTCTAGAGCCTTTTAACTTGCTGCTGTGCTCACTTCAGAGGCATAGAGAGACAATTTGATCCTGAGTATGAAGTCTATAGTATTAACTTGGCCCCAACATCAGTTTAGGGAAAGAGTACTAATTTGAATCCTGCAAGGGACTTAGCCCACTCACTGATGGAAGAGCCTTAGCTCGATCGCAAGGGCCTTAGACCGGCCTATGGCTCACTCACCACTGGAAGTGTCTTAACTCGATCCTAAGCGCCTTAGACCAGCCTATGGCTCACTCACCACTAGAAGAGTCTTAACTCGATCCTAAGCGCCTTAGCCCATTCATCGGTGGAAGAGCCTTAGCTAGCCCACTCACAAGTGGAAGAGTTTTAACTCGATCTTAAGAGCCTTAGCCCACTCACCAGTGAAAGACTCTTAACTCGATCTTGGCCCTTAGCTTGCTCACTAGTGTAAAAGTTTTACTTCGATCCTAAGGGCCTTAGTCCGATCAAGGAGTCTGCATGTGTCAAGTTGAGTCGGTCGTATGTAAGGTCGCGATGTCAGTCCCTTTCGGGTGCGAGGCAAGTCGGATCTAATGCGTATGATTGTGGACTTTCCCAAGGAATATGGGATCAGCTCGTCGGATCTAGTCACCTACAGGGACCCAGTGGTGATTCTCAGTGAGTCTTTGAGCTGTCTCCACCCCTTGTGAGTGACCCCATCTCGGAGTGTCCACAACTAGCCTCATTCTCACAGCAGCGTGTGCGTATAGAACATATACGGGATGAGCAGGTGACTATCACTCGGAGTAGAGCGTACCCGCGCTACCCTGTTCGGTGGAGAGCATACCACATTTGATCACCTAGGCGAAGCTACGGAGGATGGAATGAGATCCGCAGGACCGAGCAGCCGCACCCCTCACTCGACGGGGTCGAGTTCTTCCCACCCAGGGAGAATTGATGGGACATCAAAGCACTAACTTTTTTATTTGCATTTATATCCTTGTGTTAAATGGGTTTGCAATTGTATGACAATTATAAGCCAATGTGTTAGTCCTTAGAAGTCTTTGGGTTTCTTTGCAAAAAGGTCGCGCAGGCCCTGTGGGACCCCCACCCTCTCTCCCATTGGGCCACCTATACCCTATAGGGCCCATGTGGGGCTGGTCCATGGTCCAAGGTGGAATTTGACCAGCCCCTCTTGTTGACTCCAAGGAGGGGGGTGCCCCCTCTCTTGTCCTTACATGGGATTTAAATAATCCCCCCATTTATCCTCTTTTTATTTTGTTTTGACCACATGGGAGATTGAATTAAATATTTGCATCCCCTAATTAACCCTCTCTAACCCTAGATCTGGGGTTATTTAGGTCTTTTAGTTTGAGTTATATAACCCATGTATTTTCCATATTTTAGAAGATTAATGAGAAGAAATCTGAAAATTGGCATTTGCCTCCAAGAGCCCAAGGGCGCATCCCCTCTCTCCCCCCCCCCCTTACAGCTGAGAAAGCTGATCTTCTGAGGTGAGAATCCTCCATATCTGGTCCTCTTCTGAGTGTGAAGCTCAACACCGTCGCCGCCATCGAGCCGCCGTCGCACCACCACCGCCACATCGTCAGAGTTCTGTCCACCTCTAGACAGAAGCTTGAAGTCCGATTTTTATCTCCCAATCAGGAGATCTTATCGAGCTCAAAATTGGAGGGTGAGTTCCCCACGAAATTCCCCCTCTCCCAAAAAAATTTTAGGTTAATCCTCAATCGTTTGATCCCCGTTCCACCTTAATCCCCCAGCTCTACACAATCTGTCCCGGTGCAGATCTGTGTTCTAGCAACCCCTCTCTTCTCCCTTTTGATTCCATTTCTAATTTCAGATTGATCTGAAATTTGGACTGTGTTTTCTATCCACCAAATACCCTCTTCAAATTTATTTTTACAAATTTTGGAATTTCTTTACCCCTCCTAAAATTTTCTGCAAAATCTGGAATCTGTTCTATCTCCGGCAGTCCAGATCCGACCACTACCAGCCATAAAATACATTCCCCCAGTCAAACCCCCTCAGAAAAATACACAAAATTTATTGGTCTGTTCCTTACTTCCCCCTCCATCTCTCATAAAAATCCCAACTCCCAAATCTATAGTTTGTGCCACGGTCAACTCTCTCCTTCAGGCAGATCCTAGTCTGCTAGATCTATTCTGAGATAGGAAACCTTCCTGTTCTAAAATTCCCTACGGAAAGTCCAGCGATAAGAAAATTCCTGTAACACCAGGAAGTTGTATATCTTTGAAATAGCTTTGCAATGGCGCCAGTTTCGTGATGATCTGACTTCGTATCTGATCGCAGCATCCATTCTCGCTGGGTCGCGCAGTTTTGAAACTGTAACACAGGCTCGGAACAACAACCTGCAACACCCGATGAGCTGAGCCGCCCCACCTTCCACAAGGTGTTCCAGTCCAACCGCCTTCCAGGGAGCGATCCTCTAGGAGACCCCTTCGCAACGGGACCAACCCCACCCCAATCGGCCGTTCGAGCATAACGTGGTCCCCACAACCATCAGCCCGCACCGTCCGGACAGCACCGATGGAGCGGTCCAAATCGCTGCCCATCAACCCAAGTTCGCTATTCCCAGGTCGTTGTTGTCGCCCTTTACCTCCCTGCATGGAGTAGGTCATAAAATCTTTATTGTAATTAAATTATACCATTGTACCGGGAATACGAGTCTTGGCCGGGGTCGCCTTCCCCACGCCTGGTAGCGTGGAGGTATCGTGTCCGCTCCCCTCTCGGTAATTTACTTTACTCGTATATATTTCTATATGCCGCTGCATGAGTGTGTTAGAATTCTAGCTCGATCAATTTAGTCACCGCTGCGATCGAGTGAGTGGAACCGTCCCGTGAGTCAATCCGAGTACACGGAAGAGCCGAGTACCTGAGACTCATTACTGGTTCCTCAACAGCGCAAATCCACGCGTTTCCCTCGCTTAGGGGCAAGTCACGAGCTAGAGTCCCAGGTTTGCATCGAATCGGTCGAGTCACGTCCCATCTCGCATCAATCATCTATTGAGTTTCACTAAGCTAGTAGATCATTGACTAAGCTAGGGCTCCTCTATGGCTCGGGATTGAGCCAAAGCTTCCAGATGGCTTGGCGATCAAGCTGAGTTCATCCGAGGGCTCGTGGGGGCCTTTCATGGCTTAGGATCGAGTCGAGACATGCTCCTATCTTGGTGACTGAGCTAAGGTCTCCCTCGGGATTCGAATTAATACTCTTTCCCTATGATGGGTCGGGATTGAGCTATCTTAGGCAGTGAGATAGGCTGTCGGATGGGTGCTTTCCCATGGCTCGGGATCGAGCTAGGGCCCCTTAGTGGCTCGAGATTAAGCTTGGACTTCTTGATGGCTCGACAGTTCAAACCATGGTTCCCTAGGGCCCAAGATCGAGCGAACCTTCGAGACCTCATAGACTAATACTTAAGAGGTTTCTGTGTCACTTATCTAGGGGTTTCTCTCTAGGCCTGGAACCTAGCAGAGGGGCCCATTAGGCACGTGTTGGGCTTGGCAACACTTGTTTGGCTTTAAGACGCTTCAAATGAACTGGGTGGCCTTAATGGGCAGACCTTGGGCCTATTGGGCTGAGCCATGATGGGCATTTTCTAGGAAGGAGGGAAAATCCCCTCTATACTCCCTCCCCCCAACCCTAGTCTGAAGTTAAATTAACTTTACTTAAGAGTAGATCTTGTACATGGCGCCACTTATAAGCTAAATATGTGAGGCATATATAGGGGCTAAAGCATTCCTCTTTTCGCACCTAGGGGTTAGGGCATGCCTCGTAGGAGGTAAGGTGCTCCTCAGCCATATCGAGGGTTTAATGCACTCCCCCTCACGTGTTGGGGGGCTAAGGCACTCCTTTATCATGTCGAGGGGCTAACGCACTCCTCTTGGCATGCTGGCGGGCTAAGGCACCCCTCTGCCATATCGAGGGGCTAATGCACTCCTATGCTTTATTAAGAGGCTAATGCACTCCTCTTGATGTGTTGGGGCGCTTGGGCACTCTTTTGCCATATCGAGGGGATAATGCACTCCTCTTGGAGTGTTGGGGGGCTTATGCACTCCTATTTGGGCATATGCATGATCGACTCGTGTCGTCAAGTCCTAGCCATAGGTGCCGAGGGTTCTCCTTTATCTTGGTTTGGGTTGATATATACATTCTGGCTTATTCTTTTACTGGCGTTGGTTTAGTGAGTTATGGCTTCTTGGTTGTTTCCCATATATGGCACCATTGTGGTGATGCTCAGATCTTGCACCACCCCTAGGACAGTTGGATGGCCTAGAGATTGACGGTGAAGAGGGAAAGGGAAACGACCAAACACACTTTAGTTAATGGGACCTATCACTAGAAGAAGAGGATACGCGTGCTATAATGTGTTGGATTTCATTTCTTCTACTAGACGAAATTACATTGCCTAGGCAGGCCAAGGTAAAGTGCATAAGGAAGGGAAGGAGAGGCTCTCATATAGAGCCTGAGAAAGGGGAGGGTAGAGCCACCGCTAGCTGCCTATTGAACTTTAAACTTGCATCGCTTGGCCTGGGCAAACCACTGTGTTTGGTGAGCTGGAGATGTGATCACCCTTGGCAAAGATTGCCAGGTGACATAGGTGATGACTCAAGGTAGCCCTAGATGGTGGACTCTAGAGGCGAACGAGCACTATAGGCGACTGTTGTTGGGATTTTGTCGACAGAAACTTGGATGGATAACCAGTAGGTCTCCCAAGAGAAAAGACTCAAGGGCCCATACCTGGTCTTGCAGAGGCTTGAGTGGAGGGCGGTGAGAAGGCCCGCGAGTAACTGGGACGATGGCCTAGGCATTGGCAGCTTGGGGCACCATAGTCCATCTGAAGGTCCAGTGAAGGAGATTTGTCAATATGATGAGGGACAGGACTCTCTGGAATGTCATCTATGGCTGTTGGGATCCTTTTCCTAATGCATGTGTCCCTTTGGAGGAGAGACCCTACTGGAGGTGCTAGAGTTGTGTCGGGCTGCACTTGAGGTGGGAGATGGAGTCATCATCACTGACTGGATGCAGTGGTGCTTCATCGCCTGGCAATTGGAGGTGGTGGCACTTTGCTTTCGGTGGCGCTAGGGCTAGCCATGTGAGAGGTCCCGCCCACGGTCCTAAGAGAACCTCATCAGACTTCTCCATTATGTTGTCCATGGTGACCCTATCATGAGAGGATCTCGCCGAACTTCTTCTTGCAAGAAAAGTTCTCACCGAGATGGGGGTACCATGGGAGAACCTTCCGACACTCAAGTTAGTAGGTGTGCTGGTGGGAAGAGGAGGGGCTCTCAAAAGTGGCGGACGTCCATGGTCTGTCCGAGCAGCCAAGTGGAGGTAAGGGAGAAGAGGATGAGCTCTCGCCGAAGTGGCTTTACTCATAAGTGGCTTTATGGGGGGAGAGCTTGTGCATACAGGCTACTCTCTGCTTCTTTCTCTCTTTCTGTGGTGTGAGAGCTCATACATGGAGGAGGTTGTGGAGACCTTATATAGATGTTCGTGGTGTTTCTATGGATCGAGATCGAGCTAAAGTTTCTGGATGGCTTGGTGATCAAGCTGAGGTCTTTCAAGGGCTCGTCGAGGACTTTCATAGGTCACGATCGAGTTGAGACTTGCTATATCTCAGTGACCAGTATAAGGCCTCCCTTGGGATTTGAGTTATATCTTTTTCCCTATGATGGTTGGGGATCGAGCTATGACGAGGAGTGAGGTGGGTGGTTGGACGGGTGCTCTCCCCCTGCTCGGGATAGAGCTAGGGCCCCTCGATGGCTCGAGACTAAGCTTGGACTTCTTGATGCCGCGGTGGTCAAACCATGGTTCCCTAAGGCTTGCGTCACGCCCTGAGATATCCAGCGGAATTAAGTCGGGAATGTGAACAGTCGGCAAATAAGCCTCAAGCTAGCAAGACAATCAGAGCGCTAAACACATCAACATAGAAGAATGAATGCACAAGGGAATATACTCAAAACTTCCACTTTATTGAATAATAATCAATGTTTACAATAACACATGACCTTTCAACATAGCAACTCACTAGACTCAATAAAAGAAAATTTACATAGACATGACTTTGACTAACATAAGTGGACTCATGACTCTCTAAGTCTTCTCTCAAACTTTATTCGCTCTCGGCCTCGCCACTTGAGTAGTCCAATTTTGACTCACAAGAGTTTCCTGAAAAATATTAGAAAGTAGGGAATGAGCGCACTCGCCCAGTAGGTATCTTCATACCAACATGAAGGCATAATTTAAGTAATTAACATTTTAGCTCTATAAAAAAGGCAATGATGTAAGATATGATAAAACATGCGATAAAACAAAAGTAACAACAAGATATCAAGACAAGTGTAGAGATATGAGACGATATGAGAACATGATTGTTGACACCCGTTTTATGACCAATAAGTCGGGTCATCTCCTTGTTCATTCTACATGATGCTCCGAGTAATTCACTCTTCATTGAGTCTCCTTGATTGATTTGGAGCCTATTTCTTGGGTCTTTTCCTTGATTGGATGTGGCTTTTTGTCGCATTTCATTTGGCTAAGGCTTAGCAAAACCTTCATTTCTTCTTTTTTGAACTCCATTGATAATAACGGTCTGCTCCAGGAGCGTTGTTTCTTTCTAACGGGTGGGTCCTGGGCCGTTACTCTTTGAAGAGTCCTGAAGCTTAAGGTCTCGTTTCAAATCTTTATCCTTTGGCTTACACATTGATAATAACGGTCTGTCGTGTAGCCGTTGTTTCATTATGACGCCATATGCCTTGGCCGTTGCTTTCTTCACAGAGTCCTATTGCTTTGGCCTTCTCCCTGTTGATCTTATCTTTTAGGGATAATGTTAAAAGTAACGGACGATCCTTGGTGCGTTATTTCCAAGTGGCGGTCTGTCGTGCAGCCATTACTTCCTTCAGAGAGTCCTGGCAGTTCAGGCCTTTTTCTCTGCTACTCCGTGGTCGAGATAAGAACTTGGATTGGCGATATCTCTTTCAAATCTGATCCTCAGGACCTTCTGTTTGATTCTATGGACTCTTGGTGATATTATCTTCAAGGATTTGCTAAGAGTTATCCCTTTATCTTTCCGGATTATCCTTTGCTCGACCTGAGAGTTTGGGGTTCTATAAATAGAACCCTTAACTTTATGGCCAAAGGGGGAAGATCTGGAGTTTGCGTCGAAGTGCTGCCGCATTCTAGAGCCACGTTTGATCAAGGAGAAGTGCTTCTCACGTTCGTTTGCTGCTTGGTGAAGGGAGCATTTGTTCCTTTGGTTCTAAAGTTCATAATTGCATATTGAGTTTCCATTCAATCACCCTTTCATCATAAGCATTATTTCTCTCCTTTCTCCATGTTTTTCACTGGTTTACATCATCTAAACATCCTCCTAATCTTTTAAAACGCCTAGAGGGGTTAAAAAACCAAAACTCCCTGGTATTCCCCTCTCCTTTTGATGATATTTTGTTTATTGAAGAATTGATGCTATATTATTGAAAGGGCTAATTTGGGTTGTTTTGTTCTTGTCTTCCACTTCTTTGGCAGGTTTACAGGTTCACTAGGGCGAGGCCCAAGTCTTCTAGCCGGCTGGAAGAGTTGGAGTTAAAAGGATCCACACTTTGCTACTGCAGGTATTACGACGGCCTTGTGCAGGCGCGTCAGAGTCTTCCAGCGGTCTATCGAGCGACCGTCACTTTCAAGTGACGCACAGGGTTCTGGCCGTTACTTCCAGCTGACCTGCAGGTTCTCTTTGGTTTTCTCTCCCGTGGGCGGGTGCTTCATCCACCTATTTCCAAGGTATTTTTCAGGTCTTTGGCTTGTTTTTACTTTGGTGGCGATCACGACTTTCCTTAGTATTGGGCATTAGCTTTCTCCTTCATTGCATATCTTTTATTTCCTTGCTTGTTCCACCCCTCGCGGTGTGTTTTCATTTACTCTTTGCTCCACGCCCCGGCGTGTGTTTTCCTTTTCCTTAGCTTAGTCTGATTGAGATAGCATGCCCATGCTAGATCTAGCTTTGATTGCCTAGGTTCATGATCACATGTTCATAGGTTGAGTGCAGATCTTTGATTATTTGCTTGTCATCTTGCTACATATCATCACACAAAACCCCCTAAGAGAAAGAAGATAGATAAGCAAAGTAAAATCAACAGATAATTTTTGGCGATCACGGTGGGACAGCTTGTGCCAATCGTGCTTTTGATTCCTGTTAAACCTGCCATCATCTCTTGTGTTGTCCCCTCCTGTTTCCCCCTTATTTTCTATTAATCCTGATTCTTTGAGTGCTCTGACGGCCCTGTGTCCCTGCGTTATAGTCCTCTCACGCAGGGGCATTAGACCGCCACATCTGTTCTGCTGAGAGCTTTCACGGTTTTTCCTGTTACTTCTGGTTGATTTTGGTTTTCTGGCTCATTTGACGGTCCTAGCTCCCTGCGTTATATTTTTTCTGGCGGTCTGGCATTCGACCGTTATTTTCTTCTGACGCAGGGTTCCTAGACCGTTATACTCCAGACAGGTACGCCCCCAGGTGCATTTATTTCCGCAGTTTCTGCTGTGACTTTTTTGCTTGGGTGATACTTGACTTGCTCCTTGCTTTGTTTCATATCTCCATATCATTGTGTGCATCATTGATTGCTAGATTTTAGGCTAGACTTTGCATGCACTCCGGTGCACATAGGACCACTCATCTTTTCATATCCTAGATTACATTTTCCTACCTTGGTGTGCGGACCTCTCGTCTCCATATTCCTTGGGGCTGACTAGGAAATCACACCAATGACCTCCATAAGTCCCCGTGAGCCGTGGATTCCCACACGGACGCCAGGCTGGTTGTACCTTTCCCACCCCGTGTCTAGGGTTGCATAAGTGAGGAGTGATTACACTTATGGTCAAACCAAGTCCCATACCCATCCCCTGTTAGGAACCCATTGTTGAGAGGACATTTCAATCAATTCACTAAGGTTCCAAAGGAGAAATCACAAGAATTGTGTTGCATCATCTTAAAACAACTTGGTTGACTTTGAGTGTCTTCACCTTTTATCACTTACATCTTTTTCTAAAAACATTCAAGTTTGGTTACTTGTTGCGTGATTGTTTGTGTTGTTTATTTGCATTTTGTCAAGGTTGTCCGTTGCATGTGGAGTTGTTTTCGTCCGTCCGACTCATCTCCTCAAGTCAATTTATTCTTCAAGTCCTACTCCAATCCTCTTTTCGAGTCCACCATGGCATCCTTTAATCCTCCCCATTCCCAAGAGGACTCCCTTCCTCAAGGGCTTCTTGAAAACCCTCCCAGGGTTACCTCCTTTTCTTCTGGAGAGGGGACTGCCCCCCTTCTATCCTCCACTTCCATGGAAAGTGGTCAAGCCACCCCTTCTTTCTCCACCCCTTCCGCGGGCTCCGTCCTTCAGATGATGACCCAACTGGATCCGGCCCAACTCCAAGCTCTTTATCAGGCCATGCAACGGTCCAACACATCTCCTTCTACCATCATCCAAAATCAATCCAATCCTTCCATTATTGGGCTTCCCATTCAGCCCACTCCAATTGATCTCACCCCGGTCCAACCACGGACCATCACTTTCGCGGGCATGGAAACGGGCCAGTCTTCCAATTCGGCCCAACAATCCTTTGATAAGGGAAAGTCGCCCATCCCCTCTTTTGTTCAAATGGATCATCACGTATCTACTCCGGTAGCTTCGCAAGTTCTCATGGGCCCTTCCGATTTCTTGCACCCTCGGCAAGGGGTGGCTCAAGCCCATTCTAATCTGGGCCAATCTCAGGCCCAATATCCTTCTTTTGGCCCCCCCATCTCTACTGTTTATCCCTCCACTCCTGCTTATGGGCTTCCACCTTCTGCCGCAATCGTTCCATCTACACCTCAAATTCAATCAGCGTCCTTCACTACCCATGCTCCCTCCCGAGAGCAGGACTTGCTTGACAAATGGGCCGCCATGCAGCAACAACTCGATTTCCTCCAGAAGCAGGTTGGCCCGCAATCTTTGGCAGATGTTCCTGTCCCGAGCTTCCAGAATATTTGGTTCCCCCCACAATCAGAACTCCCTAACTACAGCAAGTACGATGGGAACGGCAATCCCTTCATTCATGTGAGGGATTTTCTATACGAGTCGGCGCAGTTCCAATATGATGATCGCCTTATGGCGTACTTATTCCGCCGATCTTTGGATGGTGTTGCTCTGGAGTGGTTCTACTCTTTGCCGCTAGAAGAAGCTGAAAGTTTCAAGGTAGTAAAGGACAAATTTATCCAGCGGTTCCAAGACAGGGTCGGCCCGGAATACTCATTTACAGATCTAGTAGCCGAGAAGATGAAGCCAGATGAGGAGTTCGCCACTTATGCAGACAGGTGGAGACAGATGGCTGCTAGAGTGCCTGGCCACATTCAGGAGGAAGAGAAGGTCAAGCTACTCATTTCAAATGCTACCCCGACCTTCAGGAACATCCTGGCGATGAATGATGGCTAACATGCATCAACTATACAGCCGGGCGCGCTTCATACAAACCCAGTTCAAGGATTCTCCCATACACGCCCTATTTGAAAACCAAAAGCCCAAATATCACAAGAAACCACAAGGGCCGGTTACCGAGGGGGTCCAGACAAATGAACAGGTACAAGCCGTCGCCTTTCCATTCCAAGCCGCACCATTCCGCTTCCCCCAAAACCCCCGCACTCCACAAAATCCCGCTTCACAGAACTTTCAAGCCGCTCCACAAATCCCTCCGCCCGCCTTCACCGTTCCACAAAACGCCTTCATCGCTCCGCAGCAACAACCACCACCTCTGCAATTCCATAATGTCCCTCCACCCAATGGCTATAACAACAATCCGAACAACAAGCGCCCGGCTCCCAAGAGGGCACAATATCCTCCACTGCTAGAGACCCTCACGGATATCTTCTCGGCTCTTATGTCGGTGAATGCAATTCAACTTCCTCCGGAACGGCCTAACTGGAACCCAGCCGTTGATCAGACGAAATATTGCATGTTCCATAGCCAGCCAGGCCACACTATCGAAGGATGTTACCAGTTCCGGGATCTGGTATACGATCTCCATGAGGGACAGAGAATCGATTGGGCCGCAATGCATCGGGCCATTGTTGAAATCAAGGAGAAAAGAGGGCAGCAGTCGAGACAGCAAGCACAGCAGCAACAAGCACCGCAGCCGCAGCAGCCACTACCACAACAGCAACTACAACAGGCTCAGGATCTGGGGATCCATCAAAATCCGATGCCAAATCATCCGCCTGCTCTACAGCAACCTCAGCCGCCTACACCGGCTCAAGTGAACGTAGTTCAACCCCCGGCCCCTAGTGCCGAGTGGTCTTTTGATGACGATGGCGCCACACCGCAAGTCATGGCCCTCCACCACAACCACCGCAATCCTCTTACCCCCTCCTTCTTCCTTCCTTCACACCCAATATCCGCTCCACTGGTCCTCCCGTTTACGCCCGCTCCAACAAATTTACTACCACCCACCACTCCGTCATACCCCTCGCCATTTACCTCTGCCACCATCATCATGCCATCACCTAACCTATCACCCGTTTTGACACCTCCACCAACACTCCCTCCATCCGTACCACCCACCATCACCATCCCGCCTTCCATCAATCCTTCACCCATCATCCGCTCACCACCACTCACCACCATCACTAACCTTACACCCCACCAAATCATCTCCCCCACACAGCCTACACCGCTCATCCACCCCGCAGGGCCCATCATACTATCCACCGATGCCGCGGCCGCTACAAGTTGCGCCTTAAGAAGCGGGAAGATGTTCTATCGGAATTACCCTACCAATTCCAACCCCCAGTCCTCTCAGCCAACAGTCGAGCAGGCAGAAACTGAACCTCTGCCGGGTACTCAATATGACTTGCTGCATCATCTGGATCGAGTGCCCGCTAAAATATCTGTGCTGGAGCTGATCAAAAGATCTACCCTTCATCAGGATGCACTGAGAGATTTCTTACAGAAGGTAATGGTCAGCGAAGATATGGCAGTTGACAGCTTACCAACAGCCCTAGCAACTATTTCCAATGGGCCAGGAATCACATTTTCAGGATCCGAGCTAGCGCTTCCGGAAGCTCGGCAAATGCCACTCTGCATTATAATCACTCTGAACAAAGTCAGCATTGAAGCAGCACTAGTTGACACAGGGGCTTCAATCAATGTGTGCCCACTCAGCACTCTACGAGCTTGCAACATATCCGAAGAGTTATTACGACCTACCCCGACCACTATAGCAGCATATGACAATTCAAGGCGAGCATGTCACGGGGTGGTCACTATCCAAGCAGAGCTCGGACCCCTTACAATGGCTGTAGAATTCTATGTGCTAGACATCGACCCTATGTTCAAGGCTATCTTGGGTCGTCCATGGCTGGATACGCTCGGTGCCGTGCCCTCCACCGCACATCAGTGCGTCAAATTCCCTTTCCAAGGGAGGGTCGTCAAGATCAAAAGCCAATCTACAGTGCAATCGGTTAAGGTAATTTCAGAATAGATTCTTCCTACACTTTGGCCAAGCAGTCGACCCATCATATCAGTGCTGGATTTAAACTTCCCTTGGGCTTATACGTCTCCTAGGCCCATCACTACTCCAGTTAACATCAAGATGTAGCCCCAGATCCGAGACCCAAAAGGCTGGAACATTATACTGAAACTGGGCTACCAACCGGGTAGAGGCCTCGGTGCACAATTACAAGGAATGACCAAGCCCATACCCAAGGGAAGAAAGATGGGCAGGAGAGGTCTTGGCTACAAAGAGACCGCATTATCTGTGATGGGTGATTCTGGGCCACTCACCTGGGACTACCGCCAGCACTTTATCCGAGGGCCTCTCCAGCCCGGCACATTGGCTCTGCAGCTGGCTCCGTTAGAGAGAAATACAGTATGTCCGATTGCCAGTCCTCCGCCGGCACTAAAAAGGCCAGAACATGATATGCTTGATTATGGTCAAACCCTTCAGAGATTGTTTCATGAAGAAGACTGCCAAAAGAAGCAAGAGGTTCGGCTCATGCAATGGAAACCGAAGAAGCGGCCAGACGGTGATCCACGGGAGGAGGGGAGCTCACCGATTGTCTTTTCTTGGTCTCCCTCCCACTTTCAATCTCTCTTCCAGCAATGGGAGTTCTTAACCCGTCTTCCTCCTATCATGGTAAAACCATCCTTCGTTGATCTGCCCGAGATTCTATTCGTTCCTTGCGCTTGCGGGCTGCCCGCCCATTGATTTATCCACTCTATTCACTCCTCCTCCTCCCAACGCCCAACTCCACGAGATGTGGTTCTCATCTTCCGATCCCTTCTTTGACTACATCTTCCCTGAGCTATTCCCTATGCAGCTCCCGCCTCCTCCATCTTGCTGTATAGTTTCTTCTCATTTCCAAAAAAAAAACGTCAAATTCAATATGGAGATTTCAGTGGAAGATTATGCTACCCTGTCTCCATCCTCATCCCAGGGGCACGAGTCCCCTGCTCCTTCCCTTCCACTAGGTCTCCTTTCTCCTAGGTTAGGATTAGGGTCTATCGAGTCTAGGGAAGTAGAATTAGTTAGGTCTAAAGAAGTAGGGTCTTGTTCTGGGTCATCCAACCCTTCCTCCTCTGAGCCGCGCCCGCTTGGGCGTCCTCCCAAATCTGTTCCTGATAGGTTCTTGCAAGACCTAGCTCAGCGCTTTCATGCCCTTTTAAAATGTCCAGAATTTGTTGCTACGGCAATTACGATTGACGATGAAGAAGAAATAGAAGGGGCATGGGGCGATGACGGACTCGGCGTCTATGAAATCCTGGGTGAAAAAGATCCGGTTAATGAGGACAGCGACGTAGATGACACTGCGGATTTGTATGCACAAGGACTTAAGAGATTCGACGAGCCGTCGATGGCAGTGGACGAACCTACGAAGGAAATCAACTTGGGAACTGAAGAAGACCCAAGGCCCATCATTATTGCCGCTATTCTTCCTCCGCAAGTAGAAGAAGATTTAATCAAAGTTCTAAGGGAGTATAGCGATTCCTTCGCCTGGTCTTACGAGGACATGCCGAGTCTTGACCCCTCCTTAGTGGAACACCGGCTCGTGCTTAAACCAGGGGCAACACCTATCAAACAACGGTCAAGAAGATTTCACCCCCACATGGCCTTGAGGATCAAGGAAGAAGTTGACAAGTTATACAAGGCCAGATTCATCAGAGTTGTTTTATATCCTCAGTGGGTGGCAAACATAGTCCCTGTTATCAAGAAGGATGGAAAAGTGCGTATTTGCATCGATTTCAGGGATCTTAATAAAGCATGTCCTAAGGATGATTTCCCGCTGCCTCATATAGACGTCCTGGTAGATAACACTGCCGGGTATGAAGCTCTGTCATTTATGGACGGGTACTCAGGCTACAATCAAATCCGTCTCGCTCCGGAAGATCAAGAGAAAACTTCATTCACCACGCCCTGGGGCACGTCTTGTTATGTGGTTATGCCATTTGGTCTGAAGAACGCAGGTGCCACCTATCAGAGGGCAATGATGGCCATCTTCCACGACATGATGCACATCTATATGGAAGCTTACGTGGATGATATCCTGGTGAAGTCAAGAACCAAGGAAGAACACCCCTCTATCCTGGCTAAGGTGCTGCAGAGAGCCAGGGAGTACAAGCTCAAGATGAATCCGAAGAAGTGTGTGTTCGGTGTCTCCTCAGGGAAATTGCTAGGTTTCATAGTGAGCAAACGGGGGATCCAGATTGATCCTAACAAAGCACAGGCCGTCATGGACATGCCTCCGCCGAAGAACATTACTGATGTGACACAACCTCGGACCTAATGCAAGCAAGCACAATCGCAATCTAAATGGGCCAATTTGGGCCGCCGCTCTCTCGTCGCTCACCCAAGCCCGGGGTAACTTGGCAATGCCAAGGTGAGGTTGAGGGGTTGGGCCCTTGCTGGTAGAGGACCAGCAAGGCCAAGATTTGATTCCCAATGGATTTGGAAGCCCAATTCAACGGGGCCGACGAAGTGCCGAAGGCACCGGTTGCACTCTTCCCACGGTGATCACTCAAGGCAATGGGGCTTGAGGATCGGGCTCTCACTCGCATAACCAGCGGAATTAGAACTAATATTGAAAGACAAGCACTAAGTGGAGTGAAGGTTTGAGCACTTACTCGACCGGTTTGAAGAAACCGGTCCCGGTCGGAGACGAGGGCGAGCGGGGAGGCGAGTGGATCCCCACACGCCGCGGCGGTGTCGCTTGACCTGCGAAAACAAATTACACCACTACACCTCTCACAGGAGGGGGAACTTGGGTGGAGGTTAATGATATTACATTAATACTACCTCCACGCAGGGAGGGGCCTTCAGCCGGCCAAGCGGGGTGGGGAAATCAAAGCAAAGAACGAGGAACAAGGGTGGACGCTGAATCTGCCTACTGTCTGTGAACCAGGATAGAGGGTCGGTGTTGCTGTTGTAGATCTTGCTCAGGAATTTCTCTGATGGCGAGAATGGCGGAGAAATCTTTGTAACAGGAAGGGGAATGCGTCAGAATTTTTGTAAATTCTTCTGGAGTCACTGCAGGTCGGGGTAGGAGCTTGAAAAGGGCCTCTGTTTCTCGGACTAGCAGGGGCAGGTCACCAATAGTAGGATGCAGAGGCTGTCCGGGCCGCTCCCGAACTCCAAATTTGATACCGTCAGCGTCGTTAGAATCGTGGGTGAGTCTCTTTGCAGCAAAAGAAACGGGGATGCCAGAAGAGAACGGAGACTATCTGTGGAGCCAGAAGAGTGAGGAGGTTTCGATGCAGACTGGGGAAGGCAGAGCCGCGCAACCGTGGAAGCAAATTGGTAACTTCTGTTCCCGGATGCTGAATGGGCTTCTGCTTCTTGATTCTGAAAGTAGACAGGCCGATGAAGAACGTTGAAGAAGAACTTGAGGACTGATTCCTTCGGGGTTAGTCGTGGCAGAGCTTCTAATCTGGCTCAGGTCCTCAGCCAAGGCAGAACCGCGCAGCTGTGGGAGAATGGACCTCTTGGACGACTCAGAGATCGGAAGAAGACGAAACCACTTCGGTTACGAAGGCGACTGGCAGACGCTTCCGACGATGGCTCTTGGGTCTTCAAACTCGTCCGGAGGAGGTCGTGGTGGCCGCTGCAAATTGCTGGTCTGCTGTAGATCTTCAGTTGAGAGCTGTAGGTTGATGATGATGGGGGGGAATGGGGTATATGGGAGGGGAAATAGGGGTGGATGAGTGTGGGGAAAGCCCGGGCTGTGAGGGGGTCTAGGAGGGGGTGTTCTAAGGTGGGGGAAGGGAAGAATGGGGTCTGGAAGGGGGTCTAACAAGTGGTGGGAGGAGGAGCTACGAATTTGGGAAGGTGGGTGAGAGGAGAAAGTGAGGGGGGGCACAAGTGAGTGGAGGGAAGGGTGGATTTCAAATTTGAAATGGCCTTGGAAGTTGTGGGGTTGTGTGGGGAAGGGGTTGATTGTGTTGGAATGGGGAAAGTGGTGTTAGAATGTGGAAGATGGTGTTGGAATGGTGAGGGATCTTCTTGGGACTAGGGGGGTGGAGTAATGGAGGCCATGGGGAAGTGGAGGGCTTTAATGATGGTAGGTGGGGTTTGAGGTAGTTGGGAAGGGAGGAGAGAGAAGAAAATTCAAAATTGGGTGTTGAGGAGAGAGAAAGTGGAGTACAAAAAGAGGGATTAAGAGAGGGAAGGGTGGGGAATCTCTCCCCTAGGGTTTCTCACCCAAAGAATGTTGGAATCACTCCACTAAACTAAGCTTTGGACTCTCAAATGGTATTTTTTCATTAATTGATTCATTAAGTTGAAATGGGGGGAATGTGGTCCTATATATAGGAAACCCACATTTCTACAAAAGTCCCTTACAAAAGACTCAATAACAAATAACCAAAGGGGTAGGGGGGGCTCATGGGCCAAGCCCGAAGAATTGGGCCCAATAGCACATTACACAATCTAATGACACTCAAACATAGGAAAATAAATGCAAGACCTAGGGACATGACTCAAATAAAATGCAAATTACTTCAAATGACTCAAGTAAAATTACATAGGACTCAAAATTAAATGATTAAACCATGCCGGATGCAACCGGGGCGAGGAGACGAGCTGTGAAGGTGGGCATGGGAGGTGATGTCCCCATCATACTCCCGGGGTGCGGAGAACTCGACTCTGTCGAGTAACTGTCCTTCCCTCCTTGGAGGGTGTAGAAGTGGTACTGCCCTCAAGCCTTCCGAACGAGACCGATCCATCCACCTGCCGAGATAGCGCTCGTATACCTTGCTCCGAGTGGTAGTGACTTGTTCATCTAATATTTGTTCAATTTGTTCACGCTGGGCTCTCTTGGCTGGTGGTCTCTCCTCACGGGTGGGTGCTCTCTCAAGGGAAGACGTAGGCTCAATCTCCTCACTAGGTACTACCGTGGGTCCCTTATATGACACTAGGTCGGCAACATTGAATGTGGGACTTATTCCATACTCCTCGGGGAGATCTAACTCATAGGCATTTGCACCAATGCGCCTCAAGACCTGGAAGGGACCAGCCCCACGTGGCCTCAATTTGGAGATGTCTCCCGGGGAGAGCCTCTCAGTCCTTACCATCACAAAGTTACCCTCATGGAAGTCTTGGTGACGCCGATGAGAGTCGGCCCGCCTCTTATAAGCCTCATTCTTTTTGCTTATGTGCTTGCAAAGGCTTTCGTGTAATTTCGTGAATGTTGACATTCTAGGGGTGATGGGTGGACCTGGGCAACCAAAAGTAGACCGATCATACTTTGATGCCAAGAAGACTTTGATGGATTTTGGAGGGCCGGGGTAACCATATGTGGACTTATCATGCAATGTTGTCATGTAGACTTTGGTGGGCCTGGGTGGGCCGGGGCACCCGTAGGTGAACCTATCATGCACAGTGGTGATGAATGTGGGGGGGGCCCGGACATCCGTAGATGCTTTTGACATGCTTACGATCCATGATGAATGAAGGAGGACCATGACATCTGAATGTGGCCCACTCATGCTTTCTACTAGACATGTGGGTGATATGAATGAATGGACCCAACATAGTGTTCATGCCAAAGGGGGTGGAAAGCCTAGACACATGCATAATTTTCCCAAAAGTGACTTCCATGTGTATAGGTGTGGGACAACCTTTGAACTCCCATTAGAAAGGATCGAATGGATCTAAGAAGGTGGTCATCATGGGGTGGGACACCACCTTATTACCTAGGGATATATGGTCCAAGGTTATGGCTCCCAAGGTGCAACCCGGATCATGGATGAGGTGGGTTTGGCCCAATATGGTGGGTGAGGGTAGGAAAGGGTGGGTGGTTGGTAAGATGGTTGGGTCATATGAGTCCCTTGACTCCCATTGGAAGGGATCATATGGATCATAAAATAGGTCACTTAGGGAGTGGAACTCCATGTCCTCAAGATCCTTAAAAGGTGCTAAGTCATCCTTCCCTATGATAGTTAGGCCAATGTTCTTGACAAGTGGGTCGGCCATGAGTGGAGGGCTTGGCTTTCTACCCGAGATAAGAAGCTCTAAATCGAGGAGAAGGTTGGGCTCATCCGGTGTAGGGAGGAATAGAAGGAGGTCGCTAGTGTAGCAACCATTGGTGCAAACCGAGGTGATAGACCCTATGCATAGGTGTAGGAGGCTAAGGCTCCTAGGTTGTTCGGCCATAGGGGTCAACATGCTAGTGAACTCAATTTGCCATGCTAAGCCCCTAAGAAAATCCTCTAAGGTCTCCACTTGATAGGATGCTTGGATTGTGGTGTGATAGGAGAAGAGGGGCACTAGGGGAAAATTTTGTTCTATGGGAGGGCAAACATGGGTCGAGGTCTCTCTAATTAGGCTCTCCCTTAGCCACCTAACAAGGGACTCTTCTAAGATGAATTCAGCCTTATCTAGAGGGGATGGTGTAGGGTGAAGATCCTTGTGCGAGGCTTCCTCTTCAATTGGGACATGGGAGCTCTCTATGGAGGGGATAGGTTCCCGAGGGATATTTGTCTTCATGTGGCAAAGTGGGTGGACTACTTCTTCCAAAACTAATGGAGTGGGAAGGTTCTTTGATGGTGGGGTGATGATGGCCGGAGTATGGTGCACCCGGGGTGGTGAACAAGGGTGGGATTCCCGCGGGTGGGAGAATAAAATGTTGTTGAATTTAAAGGTTCCCGAAAGGTGTGGCGGATGCACTAGGCAAGTCCGACGTGTTGGGTCGATGTCGGCATTCCTTTCATCTAACCATTTCTTACCTAGGATTATACATGGACCCGCCAATGTTCCCTTTTGACACCAAGCCCCATCCAAATACTTAGTCTTCCCGAACCATTTATGGAATTCAACGAAGACTAGGTCTCCGTTGTGCACAATTTATCCAGTCGTAGAGAGGGTGGCTACAATTTCGGGGGATACCCAATTATCTTCTTCCATGTCGATGAAGTCAATTTCTGTGGGGCTACCATTAGGTAGGTATGCTTGGGATATGATGGGAATTGGGGCCTTTTGGTCGGTAGACTCAATGACAATAGGAGGTGGATAATGCATAGAATGATCCGATGAGAACTCTAATGCAAGCGTGCCCATGGACTTGACTTGTGAGAACAAATCAAAGACTTGCTCTGATACCACTTGATGTGACACAACCTCGGACCTAATGCAAGCAAGCACAATCGCAATCTAAATGGGCCAATTTGGGCCGCCGCTCTCTCGTCGCTCACCCAAGCCCGGGGTAACTTGGCAATGCCAAGGTGAGGTTGAGGGGTTGGGCCCTTGCTGGTAGAGGGCCAGCAAGGCCAAGATTTGATTCCCAATGGATTTGGAAGCCCAATTCAACGGGGCCGATGAAGTGCCGAAGGCACCGGTTGCACTCTTCCCACGGTGATCACTCAAGGCAATGTGGCTTGAGGATCGGGCTCTCAATCGCATAACTAGCGGAATTAGAACTAATATTGAAAGACAAGCACTAAGTGGAGTGAAGGTTTGAGCACTTACTCGACCGGTTTGAAGAAACCGGTCCCGGTCGGAGACGAGGGCGAGCGGGGAGGCGAGTGGATCCCCACACGCCGCGGCGGTGTCGCTTGACCTGCAAAAATAAATTTCACCACTACACCTCTCGCTGGAGGGGGAACTTGGGGTGGGGGTTAATGATATTACATCAATACTACCTCCACGAAGGGAGGGGCCTTCAGCCGGCCAAGCGGGGTGGGGAAACCAAAGCAAAGAACGAGGAACAAGGGTGGACGCCGAATCTGCCTGCTGTCTGTGAACCAGGATAGAGGGTCGGTGTTGCTGTTGTAGATCTTGCTCAAGAATTTCTATGATGGCGAGACTAGCAGAGAAATCTTCGTAACAGGAAGGGGAATGCCTCAGAATTTTTGTAAATTCTTCTGGAGTCGCTGCAGGTCGGGGCAGGAGCTTGAACAGGGCCTCTATTTCTCGGACTAGCAGGGGCAGGTCACCAACAGTAGGATGCAGAGGCTGTCCTGACCGCTCCCGAACTCCAAATTTGATGCCGTCAGTGCTGTTAGAACTGTGGGTGAGTCCTCTTTGCAGCAAAAGAAACGGGGAGGCCAGAAGAGAACGGAGAAGATCTGTGGAGCCAGAAGAGTGAGGAGGTGTCGATGCAGACTGGGGAAGGCAGAGCTGCGCAACCGTGGAAGAAAATTAATAACTTCTGTTCCCCGATGCTGAATGGGCTTCTGCTTCTTGATTCTGAAAGTAGACAGGCCGATGAAGAACTTTGAAGAAGAACTTGAGGACTGATTCCTTCGAGGTTCGTCGTGGCAGGGCTTCTAATATGGCTCAGGTCCTCAGCCAAGGCAGAACCGCGCAGCTGTGGGAGAATGGACCTCTTGGACGACTCGGAGATCGGAAGAAGACGAAACCACTTCGGTTGCGAAGGCGACTGGCGGACGCTTCCGACGATGGCTCTTGAGTCTTCAAAATCGTCCGGAGGAGGTCGTGGTGGCCGCTGCAAATTGCTGGTCTACTATAGATCTTCAGTTGAGAGCTGTAGGTTGATGATGATGGGGGGGAATGGGGTATATGGGAGGGGAAATGGGGGTGGATGAGTGTGGGGAAAGCCCGGGCTGTGAGGGGGTCTAGGAGGGGGTGTTCTAAGATGGGGGAAGGGAAGAATGGGGTCTGGAAGGGGGTCTAACAGGTGGTGGGAGGAGGAGCTACGAATTTGGGAAGGTGGGTGAGAGGAGAAAGTGAGGGGGGGGCACAAGTGAGTGGAGGGAAGGGTGGATTTTAAATTTGAAATGGCCTTGGAAGTTGTGGGGTTGTGTGGGGAAGGGGTTGATTGTGTTGGAATGGGGAAAGTGGTGTTGGAATGTGGAAGATGGTGTTGGAATGGTGAGGGATCTTCTTGGGACTAGGGGGTGGAGTAATGGAGGCCATGGGGAAGTGGAGGGCTTTAATGATGGTAGGTGGGGGTTGAGGTGGTTGGGAAGGGAGGAGAGAGAAGAAAATTTGAAATTGGGTGTTGAGGAGAGAGAAAGTGGAGTACAAAAAGAGGGATTAAGAGAGGGAAGGGTGGGGAATCTCTCCCCTAATGTTGGAATCACTCCACTAAACTAAGCTTTGGACTCTCAAATGGTATTTTTTCATTGATTGATTCATTAAGTTAAAATGGGGGGAATGTGGTCCTATATATAGGAAACCCACATTTCTACAAAAGTCCCTTACAAAAGACTCAATAACAAATAACCGAAGGGGTAGGGGGGCTCATGGCCCAAGCTCGAAGAATTGGGCCCAATAGCACATTACACAATCTAATGACACTCAAACATAGGAAAATAAATGCAAGACCTAGGGACATGACTCAAATAAAATGCAAATTACATCAAATGACTCAAGTAAAATTACATAGGACTCAAAATTAAATGATTAAACCATGTCGGATGCAACCGAGACGAGGAGACGAGCTGTGAAGGTGGGCATGGGAGGTGATGTCCCCATCAATTACGGAACTTCGAGGATTGATTGGTCGATTGCAATTCATCAGAAGATTCATATCCCAGCATTCTCAATGGTGCCGTCCATTTTATGAATTGCTTAAGGCGGGGGTCAAGTTCGAATGGAATCAAGATTGTCAGAAGGCCTATGAGAACCTTAAGGAATATCTATCTAATCCCCCGGTTCTGCAACCTCCTGTCCCTGGGAAACCCCTAATCCTATACATCTCGGTTATTGAGGACTCCCTAGGGGCGGTCTTAGCACAAGTGGATGATGAAGGGAAAGAGCGGGCTGCATACTATCTCTCTCGGTTGTTTAATCCAACTGAATCCAATTACACCGCTATGGAGAAAACTTGTGCCTCCTTAGTGTGGGTAGCTCAGAAGCTGAAACACTACTTTCTAGCCCACCTAGTTAGGTTGATCTCTAGAATGGACCCGATCCGCTATCTCTTAGAAAAGCATGTCCTCTCTAGTAGGTTAGCTCGCTGGCAGAGCTTCCTCTCTCAGTTCGATATCACCTTTGTTGTTAAGAAGGCAGTCAAAGGATATGCCATTGCTGAGCATCTTGCCCATCTCCCCATTCCTCACACCGATTCCATTCAGGACGATTTCCCTGATGAGCATCTCTTTGTTATCTCTCATCACCCCTTCTGGTCTCTGCACTTCGATGGTGCACTCAACTCTCAAGGCCGAGGGATCGGTGCTGTTTTGCTTACTTCGGAGGGAGTGACCATTCCCTTTACTTATCAACTTCGATTTCCTGCTACCAACAACATCGCTGAGTATGAGGCTCTCCTGACCGGATTGAAGCACGCCTATCTCCTAGGCGCGCGTTATTTAAACATCATAGGAGATTCTCAGCTCGTCCTACGGCAAGTTCTGTCCACTTACCGTACTCGTGACCCCAAGCTTAAGCCTTATCAAGATCTGGTCACGCTCCTTGCCAGGCAATTCCGTAAGCTGATCTATATCCATACTCCCCGTTCTCAGAACATTCTAGCTGATGCTCTGACATCCCTTGCTTCTTCCCTATCTTTCCCTCTCAGTCAGAGCACTGAGACTATCGTCGTTCAGAGATTGGACGCACCCTCTCTTCAGGACCCTTGGTTCATCAATCTTAGGAAATATGTAGAGGCAAGAGCTGAGAAGGAAGACCTCAAAGAATTCTCTTTAACAGAACTAGAAGAGATCCTGGACGAAGAAGAGTTGCCTTGGTATCATGAAATCGAGTTGTTTTGTAAGGAGGGATTGTTCCCAGAAGGGGCAACTGCTGAGCAACGCAAGTCAATCAGAAGAGCCACCGCAAGGTATACTATTTTCGCAGGAGAATTGTACAGGCGTGCTACTAATGGGATGCTTAGATGATGTTGAAGCTTGGAAGGTGGCCGAAGCAGCCCATTCTAGTGAGTGTGGGGGTCATGTCAATGGCCAGGCTCTAGCGAAGAAGATCCTGAGGCAGGGCTACTATTGGCCCACTCTAGAGGAAGATTGCTCCCTCTATGTCCGGAGGTGTCTTAAGTGCCAACTCCATGCTGATAAAATTCATTCCCCAGCTTCGTCTCTCTATCCTATGACCGCTCCTTGGCCATTCTCTATGTGGGCCTTTGACATTGTCGGCCCACTCGGTGATCCTAACTCCCAGATCAAGCAGAAATCCTTTATCCTTACCGCCACTGAGTACTTCACCAAGTGGGCTGAAGCCGAGGCGTACGCAGAGATCAAAGCTACAACGGTGTGCCGCTTTATTATGAAGAATATCATCTCACAGTTCGGAGTGCCAAGCAGCATCATCACCGACAACGGACCCAGTTCGTTTCCCAAGAGCTCAAGGACCTATGTAAGAAATTCAATATTGCATTGCATCATTCATCTCCATATTATCCTCAAGGCAACGGCCAAGCCGAGGCCACTAATAAAACCCTTCTTAAAATCATCAAGAAAACATGTGAAGCTCATAAGTTCTCTGATTGGCCAGAAAGATTAGTGGAAGCTCTGTGGGCTTACCGCACCTCCGTCCGTACCCCTACGGGACAAACTCCCTATTCTCTTACCTACGGGATGGAGGCGGTGCTCCCATATGAGATCCTGATCCCTTCCCTTAGAGTGCAGCTTGATAAGGAACTTAATCTCGATGAACGTCGAGAGGCGTTGCTGGTTCAGTTGGAACTCTTAGATGAGAAGAGGATGAATGCGGCCGATCATGTATCCGTTTATCAAAAGAGGGTTTCACGTTATTTTCAAAAGAAGGTAATCGAACGTAAGTTTCAAAAAGGTGATATGGTTTTAAAATGAAAATTCATTCGGTCTGCAGGTCCTAGGTCTAAATTACAACCTAACTGGGAAGGGCCGTTTGTCGTAAAAGAAGCTTATCCAGGAAATGCTTATCGTTTAGTAAACGCGGAAGGTGAGGAGCTCTCTCACCCGTGGAATGGGTTGTATCTTAAGCGTTTCTTTCCTTAGAGTCTAACCATGTGCTACCCCGGCGGCAAGATGTTCCTCCTGTCACTAAAGGAGTCCCGAGTGAGGCAATCACACACTACAAGATGTCCCTGGTCAGGTTTTCCATGTTGAGAAAGGACAACGTTTCTCCTTGGCCATGCTTTGGGGGAAAGTCAAGGTCCCTGTCCGTTTCTTCCTTCAGCTAAAACCAGGGGCAAGAGGTGAATAAAGAGGCGATAATCGATCCAAACACCCTCACGAGAGGAGGTCTCAAAACGGGGCAGTCCGTTATGACCTGACGCCACAAAAAAGCAAAAGAGACAGCGAAGGGGCAATCTTTATGACAAAATCAAAAGCATCACCTCAAAGTCGATATAGTATGAATTATGAATTCCAAAGCTCCAGAAAGGCAAAGCAAGAAAAGCTAGGCATGACAAGAGTGGAAGTACAGTTCCCCGCGGGACGTTATGAGCCCAGTCGCATGCATGCCTAGGGTGGATTAAGGTTCGATGACGGACTCAAAGCCCCGGCACAACAGACCAAGTCTCTAATGGGTTGTACGGAAAGGAAATCAAGTCTTAAAAACTTCTATGTCTGGCCTAAAGCTTACCCCCTGTATTCTGTTTTTCTTTTAGGACCAAGATTAATACCCTGGGTATGGCCCTGGCAGAAACACCGTCATGACAATTGGACCTTGTCCAGGGGTCGTCACCTTCTCTCACACCCACCCCCCGGGCTCAATATCAACAAGGAAGGGCTCACGCTGCTGGGGAAGCACTGGTTTTTCAAAATCCAAAAAAATTAAATATTTTCAAAATCCAAACAAATTTAATATTTTCCAAAATCCAAAATCAAACAAAAGAAATCACATATTTCAAAACCCAAAAAAAAGCAAATATTTCTAAAACTCACAAAAATTCAGATATTTTCCAAAATCCAAAAAAATACCATCATGTGCATCGCATGCATCGCATTAGTTCTATAATATTTTTCCCGCCTATTTAATAAGACTCCACCCCTTGACCAAATATCAAGAAACGATCATTATCTAACTTACTTCAAGGTAAGGGGTTGAGTCTAAGAACAGATCTAACTTGTTTCATATTTTAAGTGTGCGCAGAACACAGGATCAAGATCAAAGTGAGAAGCTCACAATTATGCAGATTCAAAGGCTGTAACGCGTCATCACCAGACTGCTACAGTCATCTAACGGTCATATCCTTACCGTCACTCCTCTTCTTGCATAAGCTTTCTTTCTTTCAGCAACCATCATTCTAACTGCCAAGGTTAGGACCGTTACTTACTCTAACGGCCTGAGTTTTGACCGTTACATCCCTCAAAGAATAGGGTTCTTCGTGCCTCCATTATGACGGCCTATCGTCAGACTGTCATTTCTTTATAGCGGCCCACTGCCCATCCGTTACATCCTCCAGAGGCTCTACCTCTTCACATCATTCTAGCCAATCAAACCACAAAGCTCATGCTCATTCAACTAAGGCAATCTCAACTCATTCAAGCAAGCTTAATGAAACATGAATTCATAATAATTCCAAACTTGGATTGTCAATTACAAATAATATCTCTCATGAACAAAAGGAAATCAAGGAACATTCAGTTTTTTATTCGCAAGAGGGCGGATTCTTCTCAGCTCTTTCACGTAATCACGGCGTGCCTCATCGTTCTCTTCTACTTCTGCTTGCCACGGACGCACCTTGCTGATCTCCCACATGGTCAGCGCGTTCGAATCACCCTTTCATCCTCCTCGGTCCCCGTCTTCCTAGGTAGAAGGGGAGGGTAGTGTGATAGTGCAGGGTTCTTGGAAGTCCGATCTGAAGATGGCACCGGTGCGGATTGTAGATCGCCATGGCGGTGTTCCCCACTAGCTGGAGGTCCAGGCCTTGACGCCGCGGTATTTTAAGAAGAGTGCTTCGAAGGATTCTTGGTCGCATGATGAACTTATCTATTGGCAAAGTGCTGAAGAAGAGGCGCCATTCATCCCGCGTTTTCTTATCCGCCGTCTTACATTCAACCTGTGAAGAGTATCCAAATGCCCCTCCAACGAAGAAGAGAGGGTGGCTCCCGAAGATTCGGCTAGTTGAAGTTAGGTCCTCCTTGTATTGGAATTTGACTCTTACTCCCATCCAGCACTCAAGGAGTATCATGGAGCCGAATAGAAGTCCTCCTAGGCAAGCCGAGCTGAGTCCTTCATAAAGGTATGAAAGGATCGCTTGAGAGATGGACATTCCCCGCCACAACCCACTAATAATGCTGAGATTTTGGGTGTCTAGAAGGTGGTCGGTCGTAGTGAAAAGGAAAACTCCGCATAGGCAAACCGCCACCGCCTTGGCTATTGCTTCGTGTCTCTCCCACTTGTTTTTATAATGAGACACTATCCACTGTGCCAAGGGTATCAAATGAATGTGGTGTGGGCTGATCATAGTCCTCACGTCCTTTGGATTATGGATGAAATCACTCAAGATCAAGGACGGGTCAATAGGCTCTATTGTATAGCAAACCCGATCTTCATCCCCCGCCTTAGTCTTAGGGAAGGCTAGGTAGGTCTCTACCTCTTCTAATAGGATTGTTGCTTCGAAGGAAGGGAAGATGAAAGTATGAGTTTATGGATGCCATAGTTCTACAAGAGCTAAAATACTTGGCCAATCTAAGGATAATTTCTAGAAATTTTTGCCTAAAACCAAGAGAGGTTGAAGGTGCCAAGCTTTAAGGATGGATGTGACTTCTATAGGGAGTGCTTTTATCATGGGAGCCACCCACTTCAGATTAGAGTAGCATCTTGGACCAGGAAGAGGCTTGAAGAAAGAAGGAGAAGAAGAAGTCATAAAGAGAATTAAAGAGCAGAGTTTTCTGAACCTGGATGAGTTGTTGGGAACTTACCACCCTTTGAACATTGGAGCTTAAGTGCTTTGGAATTGACGTCAACCGTTGGAGCTCTCCATGTTCTTTTCTGGCAGCTTTAGGTCCGGTGTAGACCTTCTCCTCCATATCCATCACCTCGAAACTTCTCTTCATCTTGATTTCTACCTTTAGGAGAGGTTCCTCGGCCCTAGAGCAGAGGTTTTTAGCAAAGCTACGATTTTTGGTTGAGTTTCCAAGTTTTAAAGGCTTGATTTTGGCTTAGGAAGGATAAGACTTGAGTTGGAAGGCTTTATCTTCAATCTAGATAGGTTCTAGTGGGAGATTAAGTGGATAAATCTCGGGTTTAGGCTCTCACGGCTCAATCCATCTCGGAACACAACTCAGTCTCTAACGGTCTATCGTGGGGCCGTCATTTGTCTCTAATGCGCCATCCTTAGGCCGTCGCATTTCCTATGGGTTTGATTTGGCACGACCCTGTTCTGTGAAGCTTAACGGTCTAGTCTTTGGCCGTCTTTATCTTGTAATGCGTGGACCATGATCCGTTACACTCTCGGTCGTTCAGATGTTGGCTTTTGGGTTCAACATTTTCCCGACGGTCTTGTATATGGCCGTTATTTCACCCTGACGCGTCTCCCGTGGGCCGTCGCATTTCCTGCTAGTTGCCCTGACAACCCATCGTTCTTTCATGATCAACGATCTAGCATTGGCCGTTATTTCCCTCTGACGCACCAGAGGTGGGCCGTCGCTTTTCCTGCAGCTCAGATTACAAATTTGGCCTCTGTTGTGTATAATGCCCTTCAGCCAGTGCGTTATTTGATTATGACGGTCTGACCCTGGACCGTTACTTTCTCTGCTGCTGAATTCAGGCAATTTCTTCCTGCCCTTGTGTTAGACCTGGCCGTCTTTCACACATTCTACAACTCATTCATCATCCACGCATTCTCATACATACTCCTTTTTTCCGCATACATGCATTCGTACATTCACACACATTTCTCGCACTCAAATCATCTGAATCGATCATTCATTTCTGCATTCACATTCAAACCTGCCAAACCATTCGTTCACTCATTCATTCCTGCATATTTATTCATTCACACTCATGAAACAAAACAAAAATGCCAAAAAAGAATTTCATTTTTCTATATATATAGTCATGTACAAAAATATAAAAATAAAAAAGAAATGCATCATTCGGTTGGCTCGTTCGCCGGGCCGCCCTCCTCATCTCCACCCTCCGGCTTCCTTGCTGGCAGTGCTATGGAGGCACTCTCCTCCTGCTGTCCTCTCTCCACCCTCTCATTCCTCCGCTGGCCGGAGGAACTCACAAGGAAATCAGCCACCGTCCCGCTCCAAGTGACGCTCCTCTGTGCTCCGCTCTGCGAAACACTCCGCTCAGGTCCTCGGCCTATCATCCGGACAGTCCTCTCAAGGGTCCACAGCTCGATCTTCATATCGTAAGCCTGGCGCCGAGCCTCGCGTGCCTCGGTCCGGTAGCGGTCTAAATATACCGTCCCAACTCGGAGCCGCTCAATCTCGGCCTGTGACTGAGTCAACTCCTCCCGAAGTTGCTGTGTCTCGGTCGTTGCTGCGGCTAGTTCTCTCGCCTGTAGGTTGCATTTCACATAGATAATCATAAAGCATTTAATTGGCATAATCATAAAGCATAAGCATTTTTTTAGCTTCTTACCCGCTCCGCGAGGGTGGCCTCCGCCTCCTCGGCCCGGGCAACCGCCCGAGCAAACTCAGCCTCCTGCTCAGCCCTGCCTCCCGCAGGCTGCGAGGAAGACGATGGGGCATCCGGTCCCGCTCGTTGGGCTCCATCGGCCCGCTGCATTTAGCAATCACGGTTAGGTGTCGTGGTTAGTCAGCATTAGCATCATTTTGCATTGCATAAACATAATCATTTAAGTCTAAGTTTTAGAATCTTACCAAAAGCTCCAGGGCTGTCCGGTACTCATCCCGCTGCTGGATGGTGGAGTAGAGTAGTCCCTCCAGCTCGGCTATCCGTCCCTCAGGGTCTAGCTGCATTTAGAAAGCATGTAAGTCAGTACATCTAGCTCGTTGCATTTTTGCATATAGAAAGAGTTTTTGAGTTTAGAATTTGCATACCGGTCGTCGGGTACCTCGGTACACCCGGTCGCCGTAGAATCGAGCGAAGGCCTTCAGATATGCCTCGTCGCTCTCATCTCGCTCCTTCACCGCTCGGCCCTGCCTGTTGCAGTCATGGACGTACTTCGCCTTCCGAGCGCACCAATCCACGTTGCCACTAATGCCCCTTGCCGACTTGCCTGGGTGGTCATCACTGTGGCGTGGAAAGGTCACCTCGGGCTGGTGTAGTCCCCGAGTCCGCAGGATCAGCCTGTAGTGCAGAGGCTCAATGATGTGGATGCAGTGCAGCCAGATATCTCGTCCCCGATATGATAAGGCCGCCTCTACCCACGGCTGTCTCGTGTAACCCTCGCCGCGATACGGGGTCCATCTCACCTGAAAGCATTCAGAACAATTCATCAGATTTAGAAGCATTTAGAAGCATTCAGGAGCATTTAGAAGCATTCAGAAGCATTTAGAAGCATTCAAGAGCATTCAGGAGCATTTAGAAGCATTCAGGAGCATTTAAAAGCATTTAGAAGCATTTAAAAGCATGTAGAAATCATTTCGAGTTCTGGACTTACCGACGCGTGTGGGTAGGAGTCCAGGTCGTCCTGGATCGTCCGGGTCAATCTGATGATCGACCCTGTGTCCCTCGCTACCGTCCACCGTCTCGCAATCGGGATGTAGCCGGGGTGGAGTAGTGTACCTCTCCCGATGCCCGGGAGATACATATAGCTCCAAATCTGCATTTTAGAAATCAAGTTAGTCAAATTGTATAATTATTTGCATAGCATTCTTTTGCATAATATAGAAGGCATTTAAATTGCATTTACCTGTAGAAAAGGCGAGAAGCCGCCCAGCATCGTCTGCAGGTCCGTTGTGCTGAGGGACTCGAAAAGGAACGCTAGCACCACCGCTCCCTAGGTGTATCTCCCAACTCTGTGCAAATTTTCTACCATCGGAAGCAGTCGGCAGCTGATGTCGTCCGCTCGAGTTGCGAAGAGGAGCTTCCCGAATAGCAGCATCAGGAAGCGTCTGAGCACTCTGCCTCCCTCTGGTCCCACCTCTGCCGCCACGCGAGGGCGCACCTGGTCTATCACTCTGCCCAAATGCTCCTCGGGTAGCTCTCCCACGGTGATCGCCGCTCCTCTCAGCCCCAAGCTCTCCTGCAGTACTGATCTCGAGAGCTGAGATGAGGATTGTCCCGGCCTGATCAAATCCAACCCGAGCAGTTGCTACGCCATCTCCCAGTAATCACCGTACGTCCATCCTGTCACTGCGGCTCCGTGGACTCTCAACCCGGTAATCCTTGCTATATCTTCTAGTGTGGGGATCATATGGCCCCACGGGAAGATGAACGCCTTGCTAATTGGGTCCCACCTCTCGTGCAATGCGTACAGCAATGGTGTGTCCATCCGGATCACCTCGATGCTGAGCACCTCAGCGAATCCCATACTGGCTAGCCGTTCTCTCTGGAAGTCGGGCAATGCCTGGTACACTGCCCGGATCTCCAGCCAGGAGATCCTTGATCTTCGCTTTCCCTGCATGTCATTTAGATCATAAGTTAGTTGATTGCATCATAAAAACATTGCATAAATGAAAAACAAACAAAAATCTGAAATTGAAAAAAACACTAAAAAATAGTCTAGGTCCCTGGTAGATGTAACGGCCCTGGGGTAGGGCGTTGCTTGGCTCTGACACACTAAGGGTGGCGCGTCAGGCGTGTGACGGTCGCTGGCAGGACCGTCACATTGTCTGCGTTTTGGCGTTTTTTCTTTGCATTCCTGTGGTCTCCCACTTTGGCCAAAAGGCCTATAATCAATCCTAATGGGTTCGTGGACCCATTTTCTACCCTCAAAACCCACATGCATACATAATAAAAATTCAAAAAAATCAAAAATTGAAGGAATTAGTGCGGGAGGACCTACCTCATGGTCCATGCCCCTTCTCCTCTTCTTGGCTGGTTCTTTGGGCTCTTCTTCACCCAATAGGGCTTCTCCTTGGTTCTCCGCGGCCGTGGGAGCTTCATCTTCCTCCCTTGGATCTCTTCTCGCCGTTTGTTCTTCTTCCACCGGCGGGATTGCTTCTTGTTCGAGCCGGCGGTGGAACCGCCGTATTGCCTTCCTCTTTCCTCTCTCTCTCTCTTCTGTGGAGGCGGCTGGGATGGCTCGTCGCCGGCCATGGTGGTGGTGGGGGTTGAAATCGCCGGAGTTTTTTGGGGCGTTTGATTGCTTGGTGATTGAATGAAGGCCGTGACCGTTCGGTTTTATTTTTTTGAACGCTCAGGAAATGTGGCGGTCTATCGACCGACCGTTACATCATTCTGACGCATCTGGATTTGACTGTTACATGTGTTGGCCCTGTTTTATTGAAGAATGTGAACCGCCTGGTTTATGACGGACTAGGGGTGGTCCGTTACTTGATGTGACGCACGTACATGAGACCGTTACAAACTTGCAAGTTTCTTTATGAATTAAATGGTCTAATTGATGTCAAAATGGTTCCATGTTCTGTCAAGATGTTCATTGATGATGTTTCTCGCACGTACAAATGGTTATACCTTGATCATGATCATATTTATTTTTGGCTAACCTATCTTTCATGAAGGAATTTATGAACGAAGTCACACTTTGCTGTCCGTCAGGCAGGTAAGTCAGGTATTGTATTTCGTTTCCTTATCCCTTAATGCATTACTATATGTTATCTATGACATATTATCTCGAGAACCGGCCGGTCATTCATGTGTTCTGGGATCTGATGTTCCCCTTAAACAAAAATGATGATGATCTGAGTTTACACGTTTAATCGTTGGATAAGCCGTTAGGTTGGAAAAATTTGGGGATGATGGTTCTATCTTGCACACCGTGGTTGCAGATGGTGTCCTGACCCTAATTTCTCCGGTCTAGCAATATTATTCTCGAGTATCTTGCTGTTTTATCTTTCTTTTGCATTCGTTTTGATGATTTCTTTTCCTTTAGCCCAGCATGCATCATGCGCATTCTTTGAGCATTCTTTGAAGCTTCATCTGTTCAAGGTATCTCAGTGATGGTGAATAGCTGTGTTCTTGATCCCGAATGAGGAGAATCATTCCACTCTGAATTAGAAGGTTTCCTTCGATCTGCTCACTTGATCTGGCTGGCTGAAGATTCCTGTCTGGAGTTTAGTCAGTTCCCTTTCCTTTTCGTTGCCTCCGGCGGCTAGCCGTGTTTCCATTCCTTAGTTGTTAGCTCCTCCAGACTTGCATTCTTTGGTTGGCTATTTCCTTGTGATCAGGTTGGAGTTTTTCCAGAAATTCCTGTCGCTTGTTGGTAAAGAACAGATGTCGTTTACCTTAACGCCCTCTTCTTGATCTACTCCGCTTCACTTCCGCTTCATCTCCATGTTCCATTTCACTTTCGCTTCACCTCCGCTCGCTCCCCTACAAAGAGGACGTTAAGGAGGGGCATCTGTTGACACCCGTTTTATGACCAATAAGTCGGGTCATCTCCTTGTTCATTCTACATGATGCTTCGAGTAATTCACTCTTCATTGAGTCTCCTTGATTGATTTGGAGCCTATTTCTTGGGTCTTTTCCTTCATTGGATGTGGCTTTTTGTGGCATTTCATTTGGCTAAGGCTTAGAAAAACCTTCATTTCTTCTTTTTTAAACTCCATTGATAATAACGGTCTGCTCCAGGAGCGTTGTTTCTTTCTAACGGGTGGGTCCTGGGCCGTTACTCTTTGAAGAGTCCTGAAGCTTAAGGTCTCGTTTCAAATCTTTATCCTTTGGCTTACACGTTGATAATAACGGTCTGTCGTGCAGCCGTTGCTTCATTATGACGCCCTATGCCTTGGCCGTTGCTTTCTTCACAGAGTCATATTGCTTTGGCCTTCTCCCTGTTGATCTTATCTTTTAGGGATAAGGTTGAAAGTAACGGACGATCCTTGGTGCGTTATTTCCAAGTGGCGGACTGTCGTACAGTCGTTACTTCCTTCAGAGAGTCCTGACAGTTCATGCCTTTTTCTCTGCTACTCCGTGGTCGAGATAAGAACTTGGATTGGCGATATCTCTTTCAAATCTGATCCTCAGGACCTTCTGTTTGATTCTATGGACTCTTGGTGATATTATCTTCAAGGATTTGCTAAGAGTTATCCCTTTATCTTGCCGGATTATCCTCTGCTCGACCTGAGAGTTTGGGGGTCTATAAATAGAACCCTTAACTTTATGGCCAAAGGGGGAAGATCTGGAGTTTGCGTCGAAGTGCTGCCGCATTCTAGAGCCACGTTTGATCAAGGAGAAGTGCTTCTCACGTTTGTTTGCTGCCTGGTGAAGGGAGTATTTGTTCCTTTGGTTCTAAAGTTCATAATTGCATATTGAGTTTCCATTCAATCTCCCTTTCATCATAAGCATTATTTCTCTCCTTTCTCCACGTTTTTCACTGGTTTTCATCATCTAAACATCCTCCTAATCTTTTAAAACGCCCAGAGGGGTTAAAAAACCAAAACTCCCCGGTATTCCAATCCCCTTTTGATGATATTTTGTTTATTGAAGAATTGATGCTATATTATTGAAAGGGCTAATTTGGGTTGTTTTGTTCTTATCTTCCACTTCTTTGACAGGTTTACAGGTTCACTAGGGCGAGGCCCAAGTCTTCTAGCCGGCTGGAATAGTTGGAGTTAAAAGGATCCACACTTTGCTACTGTAGGTATTACGACGGCCTTGTGCAGGCACGTCAGAGTCTTCCAGCGGTCTATCGAGCGACCGTCACTTTCAAGTGACGCATAGGGTTCTGGCCGTTACTTCCAGCTGACCTGTCGGTTTTCTTTGGTTTTCTCTCCCGTGGGCGGGTGCTTCATCCACCTATTTCCAAGGTATTTTTTAGATCTTTGGCTTATTTTTACTTTGGTGGCGATCACGACTTTCCTTGGTATTGGGCATTAGCTTTCTCCTTCATTGCATATCTTTTATTTCCTTGCTTGTTCCACCCCTCGCGGTGTGTTTTCATTTACTCTTTGCTCCACGCCCCGGCGTGTGTTTTCCTTTCCTTAACTTAGTCTGATTGAGATAGCATGCCCATGCCAGAGCTAGCTTTGATTGCCTAGGTTCATGATGACATGTTCATAGGTTGAGTGTAGATCTTTGATTATTTGCTTGTCATCTTGCTACATATCTTCACACAAAACCCCCTAAGAGAAAGAAGATAGATAAGCAAAGTAAAATCAACAATGATCAAGCTGAAGTCCCACGATCAATGACACCCAAGAGGGGGGTGAATTGGGTGTTTACCAATTTTACGAAAACTTTTGACCTTTTTGAAACATGTGATATAATGCTAGTTAAGAGATACAAAACTATATGATCACAAATCGGATTTATCAAACTATGTATGATAATGATATAGATTATGCAACATACACGAGGATAAATCGGAACAAACAGTTTACACTTATACTCACGGAGAATGGAGGTAGAAGAAATGGACCAAACCACACAATGCAAACCATACTGCACAACGGTTTTTAAGGTGTTTCGGATGCAACGACGGCAGTCCTACGTCCACCCCTCATCAAACCTGGTGAGGCTTCACTTGGGGATAAATCCCCAAACGGAGACGACGCTCCAACCACACACGCAGGACGACGCCTGCACACACACATGGGGACGCACCCCAACACACACACACACACACACACGGAGATGAGGTCTCCAACATGATCCAACAGAAGGATCAACAACACACACACGCTGCAATAGATGCAGCACTCCACACACTAAAAAGACCGGATCTAAATAGATCCACACACACGTAGATCTAGGAAGCTCTACGTACACACACACACACGAATAGAACACAATGACCACACACGACCACGGATCCACAACGATCCACACACACATAAATATTTCCAGATTATAAAGAACACAAACATAAAGCCCAAAACGCAAAAATAATGAAGCATGGTTTAGAAGACTCCTGATTTGGCTTCCACTGAGTGTATGATGTAGATTTTGAATGATGCTTCCTTCTTCACTTGAATGGAGCTTGAATGGCTTCAGATAAAGCTTGAAGAACTTGGAGATGGATGAATAAACCTTTCACGAATTTACTGTTCACGGAGCTATAGTACTTCTTTCTTCTCCTCACTTGGACAGCCTTCCCTTAAGCTCTTCTTAAGACCCTTGCTTGATTGGAACTCCCTGGCTTTGGAAGATGACTGAATGGCTTCAGTTGATGCTTGAATGGCTTCGATCAGATGAAGAACTTGGTTGAAGGAATGTTGTTCACGGTCGTTGTAGCAACCTTCCCTTGATAGCTACTATCTTGATCTCTCTTGGTTGATTTGTTGTTGCTTCAGTTCATGGGAAGATGAAGGCTTCATGATAAATCTTGGATTTTCAGCTATGATGTAGCTTTGATCTCCAAATCACTGTTCACGGCTACAGTGATATTCCTCCTCTTCCTTGAGCCAACTTGATCCCTCTTGTTCTCTTAGAGTCTCTTAGGGTTTATGACCTCAAAGAGAGGTTTTATAACCCTTGGAAGGTTAGGAGATAAGCCCCAGACCTAGATCCACAATTTCTGGGGTGATTGGGAGCATTGGGATTAAAGAAATGGGGAAGGGAATCTCTCTACGGATTGGAAACAAAAAGTCAAAGTTGGAGGCTTCGGGGCTGGCGGTCGACCGGAGGTGGGCTAGCGGTCGACCGCTCTGAGAAAACCATGTAGAAGATTGCTTGCTGTTATTTTCGGTTGACCGGGATCAGCCGACGGTCGACCGCTCTGAGAAAAACTATAGTTTTCTGAATTCTGGTAATTTCGGTCGACCGCCAGCTACAGGTCGGTCGACCGCCAGCTACAGTAAATTTCAGACCACTACATTTTAGCCCTAAACTCCATTGCAACCCTTCCAAACTCTGTGGCATCAAACTCCTTTGATTTGGAGGGATTATACAAAGAATTTAACCTACAAAACCATGATAAAAATGATTAGAACTTTAGCTTAATAATCAATATGATCAGTGTATGAAATGCATACATGAAGGCCCATGTTCAAGGTGCATACAAACACTTGAACCATAAAAGCTTTAAGCTAAAGGTCAAGAATTATTTCTATGCAAGTGAGCAAAGTATGAGAACACTTTAGCCATGCACATATACAAGTGAACACTTTGAAAACATGATTGACTAAAGATCAAGATCTATGCATTTGTCCAATATGAATGTGATGTGACACAACCCCTTGGAGGTGGCAGCCACTTGACCAATGCACCTTAGACCTATATTCGCAAGCAAGCAATCAATCGGTGAACCCACTCTAGCAGACTCACCCGTGTAGCGCACACTCGGATCCGTAGATGGACCGGCGATAGTGGAGAGGTTCCGAGGAGGGACCTCACCTTTCTGGGGATTTGACTAGCTTGGGCTGAACCCCTAAGGGCATGGGATTCCCAATTCTGTGGGCGGCCAGGATGCCAAGGGTGTGGGTTGTAGGGTCGCACTCTCAACTCACTCCGCGGTGGTCACACAATTCAATGGAGTTTGGGATCGGGCGCTCACCTCACCGCCGACGGGCAACTAGAAATGATACTAAGACAAGTAAAAGTAAAACCAGCTGAGGAAGTGACCAGAAGCTCACCTGATCGGCGTGAGGACGCCGATCCCGGCCGGAGACGAGGGCGAGCGGGAAAGCGTGGGCTACCCGCACGCCGCGCCGATGACGCTTCGGCCGCTTACCTGCTAGTACAATCACTACGCCCTCACAGAGGGGGTGGACTAGGGGTGGGGATGATTAATTACAATAAAAACTACCTCCACGCAGGGAGGGGTGATCAGCCGGCCAGGCAAGATCAGACGGAGAGCTAAAGGAGTCGCCGAAAGAGGACTTCGCCGATTCTGCCTGCTTCTGGAACTGCCTGATAGGTACTCTCTGTTGGCGCTGCCACAGGTTCTCCCGGACTTGGAATTCGTCAAAACCAGCACTCAATCTTCACTGACTGATCTGGGAGGGCTGCTGAATTTTCTTGTGGGTTCGAGTCATCGTTGACGGCCGGGGCAGGCGCTGGACCGGTGCTGCTCTATTCTGGCTCTGACTGGTCCCAGGATGCTGCAGCAGGTTGACAAACTCGCCATGAACTCCCCCGAGATCCGAATGATGCGGGACCAGAACGGACGTGAGCATGAATGAGTCTTCTTCGATCCACAACCAAGAAGAGCACCAGAGGAGGTCGGAGTCGAGAGAACAAGCCCGAAGAGTGGGGGGGTATCAGGACTGTCTCTAACTGGCCAGACCTGCGTACCTGAGGGAAAAAAATTGGAACGGGGTACTCCGAACTCCAAACGAGGATCCGCTTATTTTGATGGATAGGGGACTGGTAGAGGTTCGTCCCGGTCAAATGGTGTGCCAAGGGGAGCCGGGGTGTGGTTGCAGCAGCTTCTGAACTAAGGCTCTGGTCTCTGCTCAGGTGTCGGATGCGTAGTCGGGAAAGAACGGACGTCGCGGATGGCTCCAACCTCGGAATGAGGCGGGATCACCTCGCCTGCGAAGCCGACTGGAAGAGCTTTCCGGAAATATATGATACACCTCCAGAAGATGGGCGGTGAAGATGTGGCTGCCTCTGCAACTCGACCCTTGACTGTTGCCTGTGAACTGAGATGAACCGGGTGGTGATAGGTGATGGGAAACGGGGTAGATGGGATGGGAGATGGGGTGGATGGGTGTAGGGGCGACCCCGGGCTGTGTGGGGGTCTGGTAGAGGGTGATCCAAGGTGTGGGAGGGGCAGAATGGGGGCTGAAAGATGTTCTAGCAGGTGGAGGAAGGGGGAGCTGCGAATTTGGGTTGGGAAGGAGAGATCTCTCCCAAGGTTGGAATGTGACTTAATGGGGGTTGTTAATGGGGGTCTTGGGGATGGGAAGGGGTGTGTTGGGAGATGGAGAGGTGTGTTAGGGAAGGGAAGGGGTGGCTTGGGGAAAGGAATGGTTGCTTGGGGAAGAGGAAGGGTTGCTTGGGAGAATGGAGAGGTGCCTAGGAGAGGGGAATTCCACCTAGGGGTTGGAGGGGAATTGAATGAGTGTATGGGGAAGGGGGAGGGGTCTTAATGAGAGGTGAATGGGTAGGAGAGATAGAGAATTTCGAAATTAGGGGTGGGGAGGAGAGAGAATGGGGTTCGCCCCTTTTAGAGAGAGAGAGAAGAGAGAGAGGGGGGAATCCACCCCTTAGAGAGAGAGAGAGAGATTCTCACAATTGTAGTGGAATTTTAAATTTTCTTTCAATCATTCATTAGTTCCAAATGGTGGGAGTGGGGTCCTATTTATAGGATTCCCATAATTTAACATAAGTCCCTGACTTTTGGACTACTAACAAGAAACCAAGGGAAGGGGGGTGCCCATGGGCCTAGCCCATAGAATTGGGCCAATTAACCTATCAAACTAACATAATGACTCAAGACTTAGCTAATGACTCACTTAACCTAGATACTTGACTCAATAAAAGGGAAATTACATAATTTATGACTCAAGAAAATATAAAAATTACATGCCATGATTAAGAAAAATGCAGCGAACATGACGACGCATAGCTGGCAAGCAACGGGACCCTCGAAAAAATGAGGAGTGGTAGGAGATGTCCCCATCAGAATGTATCATGTAACCAAGCTCCATGAAGAGTATGCATAGGAAGCATTCAAAGCACATGTTCAACTCAATCATATTCAACCAATTGACAGGAACAATCCACCATTTAGTTTAGTTATCATCGTTCACTCAATCACACAAAACCATAGCATTACACACTAAGTTTAGTTAACATCAAAACCATAGCTCAATAATCTCCCCCTTTTTGATGATGACAAACTTATGCATAAATGAGGACAAAACAAAGTGATGATGACAAACTAAATGAGGATACAACATGTTCTTCTCCCCCTAACACAAGTAATCATAAATATTTTTCTCCTGACAAAGGAAATCATGAATCTTTTTTCTCCCCCTTTGACATTATCGAAAAGCGGGATAAGGCAAAGCTTTCTCCCTTATCAACAAGCAAAACAAAACCAACGAAGCAGGAGCAATTCTTGCTCCCCCTTTGACAGTATCAACAGGCAAATGAACGTCAATCTATCTGCCACATTAACACTATCAAGATGAAGGGAAGAAACCACTGAGGTCCTTATAGCAGCATGATGAATGAGCAAGGGATAATGACCCACGTTTGAAATTCTGATGAAGCATGAGCAAATTATAAACAAGTGGGTTCATGGAATGTCTCGAAGGCACCAAAACATGTTTTTGTTGATTTTCATGTTTGCGGATTTTTATTTGTTATGTGATACCAATGGTTGGCATGAGGGGATACCAATTGTCGATCACTTGGACGTGCTAGGATGAGTAGAGTTAATTTCACGCTTCTCCCCTTGGTCAATCAAAATTCAAAGCTTATTTAACAAGTGTGTAGCATGTGAAGTCCATTTAATTTTTGGGTTTTCATTATTTTCATATTTTTAATTTTTGATTTGTGGTTTGAAATGCATGAGACGCAACATATACATGTGATGACATGTGAGATGCATAAACAAATAAGTAAATACATATATATATATGCAACACAGCTCCCCCGTACTTATTTAAGAGGGAATGAGTATAAGAAGAGTGCATGAGGGTCATAGCAACTGAAATGTTCACTTAAGACACCTAGGAGGTTGTGCAATCATAGAGGAAGAGTCATGCAATAATCAATGCAGTCAATCAATTTTCTGAATACATATTAAATCAAATTTTTAAAGTGTAAGTGAGTAATATGAAAAATGATAGTTGTAGTATGGAAATTCAGATTTTCATATTAACACAATGAGACATTTTACAGACTGCACTTCAATTTTTGAGAACAGCGTATTGGAGGCTACGCTCTACCACAATGAGTTTTCACCATCATTTTTTAACTCAACCAGTATCATATGGTAGTCAAAATTTTTCAAGAGTGATCAGGTTCAAATAATTCCTTTTTACGCGAGTAGACGCATGGAGCTCATGCCAGAATTCTCGGTTACTCAGAATACTGAACCATTTCACCTCATCTTGAACAGAGGTACTTTAATCAACACTTTTCATAAATGAACCACATCACGTCTCAGGTGACATGTGCCCAATTTACTTAGTGAGACTGAGTATTGCTCTGCCTTTCTTTTTCATTCAAGATTTTTCAAAAAGATAGGTAGGCAACTTTTTCCTCAACTGTCTCTTCAACATACATGCAGCAAATTTAACATCTCGAGAGTGTTGAAAAGAAATTCATATATCCTTATCGTTAACACTCATTTTCACATTTTGTGCATGAAGTGTGCGAATTTGATTCAGCATGTATACCAAAAATATCATGAACACATGACAGTGCTACTCCCCTTAAATAGATGCACTTATTAAGTATGAACTCCCCCAGAGTGTATGACAGGAAACACACCAACAATGACTCAAATGCATCATTATTAAGCAAGGATATATGAAGTCATAGAAATGCCAAAGGATGGGGGTAAATAGTATATAATATCAAGCAAGCATGTAGAGGGAATGTATGCAACATGCAATGCAAACATGCAACTGATACCAATCAAATGGATACCAATTTAATGAATTGAATGCAGCTAATGCATGAGTACTGATGCAATGTAACCTTTGATCATATAGTAGTGGAATGGAAATGCAATATGCCAAGATAAAATGCAATGTGGTGCAAAGCTTCTGATATCAAATGAATGAACTTACTACAGTTGATGCATGAGTTCTAATGTATGCAACCTATGCCTGGATGAGAGTGTGATGTAATATGCAATTATAGCAAGGGGGGGCTTTGATTTTCACACTATGAGACAAGTTCCACATTAGAGCATTCACATTTTATCAATGTGTCAACAACTTTTGCATGACATGACCTTTATGAGATAAGGGTGCTTAAAAGATTAAAATTAAGCAATGCAACCCAATTTTCAGAATTTTTCAAAAATAGATTTTCAAAGGTCATTCACAAGTATTGAAATGAGAATTAGCCAAATGTATGAATCATTCAATCACAAACATGTTTTTAATTTTCATAGCTTAGCTCAAGAGTTCATTCACACATCAACCAATCTAATTTACAAGATCTGGTAAAAGGCGGAGTTTGTAGTCCGAAGACCCAGCTCAACGCATAGGGAATGCTTCCAAGTGGACATGATCCACTCTTCCACAGATGCCATTTGATGTACCAGATATGTAATTCAATTCAAGTGTGATCATGCAATTCAAATTGAGAATATTCAATATGCAATCACTTCATATACATCTCTCAAAATTTTCAATTTAATTCAACCAATTAGACAGGTTCATCACAACATGCTGGTGAATGACAATACAAGTTTTTAGAATTAATACCTATGATCTAAAGGTTGCACCTAGTGACAAAAGACCATTGCATGATTGTATACTTCTAAGGAAAAAAGGGTTGAGTTACCTTAGTTCAGGATTCAAGATTGGAGGCCTTTAATCACTAAAATCACCAACCTCACGAAGGTTGATATTTCAGATTTTGCTTTCTTACCTTTGCCTTGAGAATCTATTTTCTTCCAAGCCTTTCTCCTGCAGTCCAAAGAAGAGTAAAATTTAGTTTACTTATTGAAAGTATTTTCAAATCTTCTCGCACAATTCCGGCAAAATATTCACAAAAGATATTATTAGTAGCTCAGAAATGATATCATCTACATATACTTGAACCACTAGATTATCTTTACCTGCTTACCTCGTGAGACGTGGTTGATTAACCTTACCTCTTGAAGCCATTTTCAATCAAAGGATGCGAGCCCTTTAACACCATGCCTTTGGTATTTTGCCTCAGTTCTTACAGATCTTCCTGTAGCTAATGTGCATGTTTGTGGATGATTTGTATCTTTAAGATCTGAAGAGGGTTATTCAATTTAGCAACCGACATGGGGTGCTTATCAAAATCACTTCCTGTTTCCTAGTAGCGGTTGAGGAAATTTCCATCATTTTCATCCTTGTAAGGTATTCTTTCACTTGTTTCATCCCTTAGTTGATTCAGACATGGCCATGGCTTGCCTAACACGACTTGAATTTGGAAGTGTGATCTTCTTGGCAAAAACTGATTTCTTACTTTTCATCCCCATGGCACACTGTTGACGCCTAGAAAATGAGCAGGGGCGGAAACAGAATTGAAAAGAAGATCAGACCAACAGTGAAAGATCAATGATGAAGCTCCTCAACCATCTACCCGGCCGAAGCCTTTTCCCGGCCAAGCTGATGTCTGATGCCATTGTAAGCCAGACGATGGCGCTGATGAAATAGCAGTCACCTGGCTGAAGTCTTTTCAGGCTAAAGCTGATGTCCGGTCTTGTCATCGTTCAGGTGACGATACCGATGAGATGATGTCTGACTTTGTCATCATTCAGATGGCAACGCCGATGAAACCCCAGTCTACCGACTGATGAAAATCTATGAATGATCTCAATAGAAACTGTGTCACCAGTGGAGGGCCTTCTCGGGTTCCGATATATTTGAAGGACCAATAAAGGCCTAGGTGTATGCGAGGTCTAAAAAGCCCTAAATGGGCCTATAAAAGCGACGCCGGGAGCCCCTTGTCGAAGCCCAAAAGTGGCGCCGAGAAGCTGGAGTCCCACGCACCGGGAAGTCTGCCCACGATTGAGGCGCGCCGGGACAGGCCTGCCGATAGGATACCAAGGAGGGATATAAAACCCCCTCATTAGAAGAAGACACACAAGGGGCAGAAGACACACAGAAGAGAGCAACCAAGAGGGGAAAAGAAGAACAGATAGCCACAAAAGGAGAAGAGAGTGGAGCCTGCAATCTGATCCGAGAGAGGAAGAAGCAGAAGGGCCAAAGAAGAAAAGAGTTCGAAGCCTGAGCGAAGGTGGGTAGCGGGGAGGGAGAGGAGTCAATGCTCCGCCCTCCCCTCCCCATTTTCTGTAGTTCATTCTTTTAATTCCGATTGCTTCTACTTCTTCCCCCTTTTGATGTATGCTGTGATATCACAGTCGGTTGTACTCTGCTAGGGCAAAGCATAGTCTCCCTATACCTTCTTTTATGTATTGCATCTGATGTACGAATGTAATCGTGATGTTTGAATGAATGAACACTACAGGCTGCATTTGATGCCTGTTGTCTATCTCTCCGAAACCCTATTGTTATCTCCCCATGTTTTCCGTCCCTTCTTAGATTCAGTAGCATGCTATCCCCCTCCCCAGTTCGATTGATCGCCTGCTTATTCGCCTGGTTCTCGAACGCTGCTCGTGCTTACTTCCGAGCTAGGGACAGACTATCCCTTGGCCTCTGAAGCAAAGCGTAGATGTATAGCAACCGCTGTTCGATTTTAGATGTTATATTTATGCTCATCGGCTCGGCTGAAGTCATCCCCGGGGCCAGAGACAGCCATCTCTTGGCCCCCAGATGACGAAGAGTATATCAAAATCATCCTCAGGGATTATTATGAACGATGGTGACAGAGACACCCTAAACCATGTTTCCCCCAAATCACTCTCCGATTTTGGCCTTCCCTTGGAAACCCAAGCCAAAATTAGTTGCAGTCTGATGAATTGATCTCCTTTGATTTCCCAAGGCCCGTCTATCTTGGCCTGAATCACCGGGAAAACCCCTGAATCCTCAACAGATCCAAGAACAGGGTACCGTAAAGCTCTGTTTCTCATCCCGGCACCCTCATACATCTCGGCCCCGTACACAGTAAAACAGATGAACAGTTCTCGGCGCTATCCTTCAGGCGCCGAGAACCACCCCTGGCCTTCTTACCTTCGCGCCGGGAACCTTTTCATCTTGGCCGCGCCGGGAAACCCCCATGGCTACTTTGCCATCGCGCCGGGAAGCCCATCCTCTGGTCTTCTCCCCTGCGCGCCGGGAACCCCCCTTCGAGCAATTCCTCCTCGCACCGGGAAGCCAGCGCCGGGAACTCCCTGGCCTTCTCTTCAGCGCGCCGGGAACCTGGCCTCTTTGCCCTTGCGCCGAGAAGCCCACACCCTTGGTCATTTGGCCCTGGCGCCGACAACCTCCCTTGGCCATTTGGCCCTTGCGCCGAGAGCCTACTTCCTGGCCTCTTCCCCGTCGCGCCGGGAATCCTCCAAATTGAACCCGCCAAGAACCCTCACCCTCTGGCATCCTTCTGGCGCCGAGAGCCCTAATTACTTGGCCTCCTTGCCTGCGCCAGGAGCCTAACCCCTTCACCCTTCTACCTTGGCGCCGTAAGACCCCTTTGCTTTCCTGCTTGCCTGCGCTGAGAACTCCCCTAACGCCAGCTTCCCGGCGCCCCAAATAGTGCCTTGCAAAGAACCCTTCCCGTCGCGGTGGTCTTCGCACCGGAAGCTCATATACCCGTTCAAATCCGTGCCGAGAGGCTGCCCTGCCACCCAATGAGCCTCCAACGCTTCTATCAAACCCACCTAGGGATGTCCATGAGTCACCAGAACCGTCCCAAGGATAAAATTAAAGGGAGTCAGACTCCCTTATGTTCCACTGATCCGTACCGGGTTTATGAGCAACCCCTTTAGCTAAGGTGAGCTCTGCCACTGCATGAGTGTCACCGGCTCTTATAAGGGAAGATTCAAACATTTCCCCAGGGCATACATGTGCAATGTAGGAGGTACGCTCCCTCCTTTTCTCGGCTTTCATCCCGGCACTCCGTGGGTGATAGCCTATTCTCCCCTGGGCATAATCCAGATTATGGGGAGATGCTGCCGAAATGTCGATCGATGTTTTAACCCCGATAAGTCCCGGGAGGTGCACATCACACGCCCCTCGTCCGGCTCAATCTTTCGGGGAATATGAATGCTGCGAGGTCCTTGGCTGGATGAGAAAAATGAAAGGGGACATCTCCCCGATGATGGTCCGGACCCTGTCCCGCCACTACGTGGACGGTGTCCTATTTCTACCCGGCACGACCCACATAAGAGGTGGTCATGTCGGTGTAGTAATCTGCTGTGCATTAAATTATCTTCCCAGAATAACAAGAGCTTCAATATCACACACCGTTATTTTTCTTTTATTACCGCCCCGAGTGGCCTCCTATTTTGGCGTTTAATCAAGGGTTGTCCTTCTTAGGAAGGGCGTAATTAACGTCATAGCCTTTATGGTATGGCGGACTTTTGGTCTCGACTCGGACTTCACAATCGACTGACCAAGTCAAGTCGAGCGCATAATGAAATCGTCACCCATGTGACTGGCACGCCTAACAAACCAATAAATAACTAATAAAAAAATAATAAAATAAATAAATATAATAATAAATGAGCGAGATAAAATCCCGCGTCCACAAGTCTGGCACGTCCGGTGGGACCGAGTCTCCCTTCATCTCTACGCCAAAATAGGAGGCCCAGCGGGCCCCCCCTCAAATTTCTTATTCTTGTGTGCTTTCTCTATTTTCAAGAAGCTACGATGACGGCTGGAATCATGTTTGTATGCTTTGATCAACAAGCGGTCGATGTGCATGTTCGAGAAGGCTACCTGGCGATACCTCTTTCGTTCGGATCGATGCCGCCTGCTGTCGGGATGCCCAACTGCCTGGGCCTCATCTTCACTGACTTGCTCGAGATTGACAACCAGGAGCAAAAGACTGTTGTCGAGACATTGCCGCAAGCTACCAGCCCCAAGATGAGCCAGGTGATGCAGGATACTCCTGAGGTCGTGTCCTGCTTCGTCCATCACGAGGCGAAAAGGGGCACATCCTCTGCTGCTGGAAGAAGGAAGAGATCCGACAGGAGAGCCCGATCCACTGCTGCGGGTCGTCGGATATCCAACTCAGGAAAGACAATGCTGATTGGAGATGTCCGGGTAAACCTCAGTGGTTGCCCAAGGGCGGTCAAGCCGAACATGATCATCCCGATGGTGCCTACTACCAACAGGTTCCGGGTAGTAGCCACCAGGAGGGCCGACATGAAAGAGGAGGATAGAAAGCCACTGGCACCAAAGCCGCCCAAGTTCAGGCAAATCTGGCGGCCGAAGAAAATCTGGAGCTGGGTCCCAGCTCAAGAGGAAGAGAACATTGCTGATACCACTGTTGCCCGCTTCAGGGCAGGAAGCGGAAGAGGAGAAGGAAAAGACATAAGAAATGCTGTTGTTGTTCACCCCAGGGCTCGGGGTAGGAGAGATGAGAAAGAGAATGAAGGAAGAAATCTGACTACTATTCACCCCAGGATGAAGGGCAGAAGATATGAGCAGAAGGAAGACCTCACGGTCACACACCCCATGGCTGGGGGTAGAAGATGGGAAAGGAAGAATTATGCTGCTGCTGCCAACCGCTGCCAGGATGGGAGTAGAAGGTTCAGGGAGGAAGAGGAAATGAGAATAAGTGAACTAGTCGCTGCTGCCACTCTAAGAAGACCAAGAGCCTGTGCCAGACAGGCCGATATATTCAGATACTCCAAAGCCGAGCATTTGAATGCTCAGGTGGCAAGACTGGCTTATCAGCAGAAGAGCCAGGAAAGATTGATGCTCCAACCAGAGCCACGAAGGCACAATCAAGAGGAGATGAAACAAGTGGCTCAAGACTACTTTCACTACTTGGGGAACTCCGCCCTCGGGCAGCAAAGATTATCCCGTGCCTTGGGCACCATGGATGAAGAAGAAGAAGAAACCCTTCAAGAAGTGATGATCGGAGTTTCCTCCTCCGATTCCAATGATTATGAAGAAGGCCACAGAACAGGGTATGGGATAGAAGACCTGCACAGGCAAGAAGCTGAAGAAAGAATATCGATCTTTGACCTGCTCAAATACCCCAATCAGGTGAGAAGGAAAGTCTACAGGCAGAGGGAAAAGATGCAGATCTTTGCCTGCAATATGGCCGGGCTTGTCAAAGGGCAGGATATGTTACCGACACAACCAGATGAACTGCTCAGACTGGCAACCAGACCAGGCCCCGTCACAAGAAGAGGCCAGGCGGCAAAAGATAAGATGAAGACTAATGATGAAGCCCGCAAGATCACCACTATGACAGTTAATGTGGTGACAGCCGAAGATGAAGATAATCCCTTCGTCGATGATGCTGAAGGGACTTCAGAAGATCTACATATCCCGTCAACCCTGGATCCCATGATCCAGATGATGTTTAGAAGATATCAACAAGAGATCAATGCTCTCAGAAGACAGCTAAATGAGAGGCATGAAGCTACACCAGTCTCCAAGCAAGCCGAGCCTGTGGGGCAGACTACCAGCTCAACAGAAATGGCTATCCCAGCTAATCCTCTCCTGACTGATACGGGCAAAGCACCAAGCCAACCCGTTCTGCAGCAGACGGTAGCTCAGCCCTCTGTATCTCAGATGCAGCCTGCCGCGCCGGCCTTGCGCGCAACTGTGATGACATCTCCTTATAGTCAGCAACAAGCTCACTTCTTCCCAGAAAACATAGATCCAGCCATAGCCCAGAAGCTGATGATTGAAAAGATTGTGGAGATGAAGCTGTCTGAAAAGACTGGTGATGATGCTAATACCTATGATGTGTACAGAGTACCGTATCCTCCCTAGTATGCTGCTAAGAGACTACCGCTAGGCGTTAGTAAGCCGCCAAAGTTTGAAAATTTTAATGGCCAGGGCTCTCCCAGGGAGCACATAGCTTACTATACCACCATTATGGGTGACTTGGCAGTTGATGACGCTTATCTGCTCAAGTTCTTCGGCTCATCCCTCACCGGGATAGCTTTTGAATGGTATTCAAGCCTGCCGGCTGGGTCAGTGGCAGATTGGCCTGATATGCAAAGAAAGTTCCGCGACAGATTTCACGTCACGGAGAGAGAGATTACAATAGCTAAACTATATGCGACCAGGCAAAAGCAAGATGAAACAGCACTGGACTACATCAAAAGGTGGAGGAACTTAGCTATGAGATGCAGAAGACCTCCTCATCAAGAAGATGCAGTGCAAATATGTAAGCAGAGCCTCAGGAGAGAGGTACTGGAAAAGATGATTGGTGCAGATGTCAGAATATTTGACCGGCTGAACAATATAGTGGCGGAGGTCGAGATGTTCCTGTCCAAGCGTCCGACGGCCAATGCTCCAACTGTGCCGAAAGGGAAATCTAATGATCGACGACCATCACACTCTGAGGCTAACACCGTCGATTTCAGAACCTTCGAGCAACAGAAAGGGAAGAAGGGGGCAGATGAAGCTCCCCCGCCAGCAGACACAGCAGAAAGAAAAGATAAGGTCTCTCTGAGAAACAAAATGAGAAAGCCATACTCTTTTTCGAAAGATAAGATAGCTGCACTATTCAACTGGGCATACAAGTTCAACAAGGTAACATTGCCAGAGCCAAAGAGACCCGATGACGCGGCAAAGAAAGGTGACCCATTGTTCTGTCCATATCACCATGCGCTGGGGCACGCAATTGAAGATTGCTACGTCTTCAAAGATATTATGGAAGGCATGGTCAAAAAGGGAGAGCTACAGCTGGGAGATTACCAGGTAGAGCCACATCGTCCACATGAGCCTCCGGCATTAAAAATGGCCGCCAATATGATTTCAGTCTACCAGCAGTTGCCTAAGGAGGCCGTTGAAGAATGTACCAGGCATACTTATGAAGCTTGCTTCCTCACCCCACTGAAGGATCAGGAAGGATGGCAGATGAAACCCATAAAGAACAGAAAGAAGACTCCCGCAGCCAATACCAATGGAGCATTTATCCGCGGTGTCACACCAAGACCTGAACCGCCTCCAGTAAAGCCAGTATGGTGCACAGCTGAGACAGGGCCAGTCATCCGGATCCCCACTCATAACTGGAGAAGACAAGTCCCCCTACCTGTACATAAGGAAGTAAGTCCTGCAGCCAGGCGTTTACAGCAATATATTAATGGGCTCGATGAATATGAACAGAAAAAGCCCGGGCACCTGCTGGTGAAAGACTGTATACTCTGAGAACAGCTCGAAGAATTGAAAATTAAAGAGCAGTCAGAGGTAGAACAAGAAAAAGCTGAGACTGAACCCTTCTGGGGGCAGGGGCCAATAAAGCCAAATTCCCAGAAAAAGAAGAGACGGCCCAAGTCCAAGAAGGGAAAGAGGGTCGTGACAGTACAATGTAACACCCTGTCGGCACTCTTTACCTCGCCCGGGGAGAATGATGAGGATGAAACATCAAATGCCCCGCTAGAAGCCAACCATGCCGAGGCCTCAACCTCAGCACATGCAACACGCTCCGGAAGAAGGTGGGGGCGCCCACCACCAGCTAATCATAACATTATGTTCAGAGGGGAACAGCCATACCAGATTCCCGAACCGGAGGTACGAGGTGTCCAGGTTCCTCCCCCTGCCAGCTTGTACCAAGAAAAGAAGAAAGGAGGTCAGACTCCAACATTTCTGGAATTTCTGTCCAGTCTGGAAAAGGAGCAGTCAACACAGGTTGGGCCAGATAAAGGCAAGAGACCTCAGCAGCCGGCATTGGTTGCCTGCAAACAGAATGAGAAAGGGGAGGATAACCCTCCAACGACGCCAGGGGCCATTGTTACGGAAGAAGCCTCCCAAGAAATCAGTCTAGAGGATGAAACCAGCACTGGACAGCAGAGGCCACGGGCACCACATGAACTTCCAAAACCCCGATGGGCGGAAGAAATGAGACTGTCTAATGTCAGGGTGGGCAGCCGGATCATGAAAATGCTAAAGAAGCTTCCCACGAGATTCTCTCTCTGAGTGAAGAGGCTCGCCAAGCAATTGTTGATGCCTTGCAGTCGCCGGCACAATATGAAGCACTCTTGACAGAAGTGAATTCTGGGCCGTCAGTCACATTCACAGAAGACGACATGCTGATTCCAAATTCCGGCCATAACAGACCGCTGTATATGAGGGGCTCCCTGAACTGTCAGCCACTGAACAAGATACTGATAGATCCCGGGGCTGCCGTGAACATTCTCCCATACCGCATCTACCAAAAATATTACTTTGATCTGCAGCTTACCAAGGTCAGGGACATGAAAATTGCGGGATTCAACCAGAAATGTGAGACGCCCCTTGGGGTGGCTGATTTTAACCTCACATTAGGGGATCTCACTACCGTGGTACGATTCTATGTAATCGACTCCAACACCACATATAAGGCCCTGCTGGGGAGACCGTGGCTGCATGAATATCAGATAGTGCCGTCCACGCTACATCAGTGCATTAAATACTGCCATGAAGGAAAAGAAGAGAGGGTGTTTGCGGATCTACATCCCTTCGAAGTATTCGAGTGTCATATGCTCGATGCATCCTACTACACCGAGGTGTCGCAAAATTGTGGAGAGAAAGAGGCTGTGGTCAGCCAGAAAAAGCCGGCGACGAAGGCAAGAAACTGGTCTCCACCGCCACCAAAGGGCTATATTAAAAAGCATGAGGTATCTCACATCTCTTATGCTGGTGACTTTGCTCGGATCACCCCTCCTAGCATTCACCCGGATGATATCGATGAAGAAATGAAAGAAAAGTACACACAGGTGGAGGTTCCGCAGGGTTTAGTCAAGCCCATCGCCAGCCTAGAGTACCAGACGGTGCTACCACTAAAGACTATGGAAATCCCTCACTTCTGCGAGCCTACTACCATATTCTACACCGGGAGTCAGTCGAGGAAGATGATCAAGACTGCATGGTCCCTGAAGAAGCTGCAAACCGGATGGTGCCGATTACAGGCTTGGATTATACTACCCAACGAGTTTCGCAGATGTTCTCTAAGATGCAAATGCCGTCATTGCAGCCTGCTGCCCAGAAGAAGGCGTTCAAGGAGCTATGGGATCCGCCTCGGGATAATAAAGAACTGAGGAAGATCACTCAGCACCCGGGATTGGGTTATACCCTTCAAGAATACTATGAAGCTGAGGTGGACGTCATCTCTGTCTCCTACCAGCATGAAGACCCTCCGAGGTGGGATATGACAAGTACCCCTCGGAAGATGAAGAAATCATTTATCAATCCATAATGAACAATGAAGCCCCAGACAGTCAGCCGGAGACGGGGACGTCTGATGAAGCAAAGAAAGATTGGTGCTGGGAAGACCTACCTTGCAAAGAGGATCTGTTCCATGCTGAAGCAAAGTTTGATACGGGAACCCCGGATGAAGACCAAATAGCCAAAGAGCTGAGGGAATGCCTGGAGTTTGAGCGCATCCTGGAAGAAGTCCGGGCTCTACAGAATGATGATCTCTCAAGGGAGCCTGCATCAGAAGAACCTCTAGGGGCGGAAGACTCCATTTTTGAGTTCCCTTCTGAACCAGTCCCGTCCTCGGGGCAGACTGAACATAATCCAACAATATTGGCCGTATATGATGAGTCAGCACCCGCTGATGACCAGTATGATGAAACAGAGAATCATGAAACTGAAGAAGATTATATCCCGGGAGGCTTCATTGACTTGCAAGAAGCCCCGCCCGAGGTCGAAGATGGAGGTCAGGCCACCGTCGATGAGCTTGTGGAAATAAATCTGGGGACCGCAGATGAGCCAAGGCCGACATTCCTCAGTGCACTGCTGGAGCCAGCTGCCAGAGAACAGTATATACAGTTTTTGAAGGAATTCCGAGACTGCTTTGCATGGACATATGATGAAATGCCGGGACTGAGTTCTGATGTGGCACAGCACCGATTGGCAATAAACCCAGAGGCTAGCCCTGTAAAGCAGCCTTCCAGGAGAATGCGCCCTGAATTAATAAATCAGATTAACAAAGAGGTCGACAAGCTGATTGACGTAGGCTTTGTTGAAGAAAATCAGTATACTACATGGTTAGCCAACATAGTGCCCGTAAAGAAGAAAAATGGGCAGATCAGAATATGTGTTGATTTCCGGGACCTTAATAAGGCCTGCCCGAAAGATGATTTCCCAGTGCCAATCACTGAAGTGATGATCGATGCGACTACTGGTCATGAAGCCCTGTCATTTATGGATGGGTCATCCGGATATAACCAGATCTGGATTGCTGAAGAAGACAGAGTGCACACTGCGTTCCGCACTCCGAAGGGGATATTCCACTACAAAAGGATGTCGTTTGGCCTCAAGAATGCCGGCGCTACCTACCAAAGAGCTATGACCAAGATCTTTGATGATTTGCTCTTCAAGAAAGTAGAGTGCTACATTGATGATTTGGTAGTAAAAACTAAAAGAAGAGAAGACCATTTGCAAGACCTGAGGGTAGTATTCCAGAGGCTGCGCAAATATGAACTCAAGATGAATCCTATGAATGTGCCTTCGGCGTGTCCAGTGGAAAATTCCTCGGGTTTATTGTCCGTCATAGGGCATTGAAATTGACCCATCCAAGATTAAGGCTATCCAGGAGCTCCCTCCACCAAGGAATCTGCCCGAGCTGAGATCTCTGCAAGGGCGTCTGGCCTATATCCGACGATTTATATCAAATCTGTCGGGAAGATGCCACCCCTTTCACAAGCTCATGATGAAAGATGTGCCGTTCCTCTGGGACGATGGATGTCAGGAAGCCTTTGATAAGCTGAAAGAATATCTCAAGACCCCTCCGGTGCTGGGGGCACCAATTAAGGGCAGGCCCTTGATACTGTATATCGCGGCCACATACTGTTCCCTGGGGGCAATGCTGGCATAGATAAATGAAGAAGGCAAAGAGCAAGCCTTGTACTACCTGAGTAGGAGGCTGATTAGAACTGAAGAAAGCTACAGCTACATAGAAAAGACCTGCTTGGCACTAGTCTTTGCTGTCAAGAAGCTCCGACACTATATGTTGTCACATGAAGTCAGATTGATATCTGCAGCAGATCCGCTCAAATACATATTGACTCAGCCAGTACTGAAGGGCCGGTTGGGTAAATGGGCAGTGATCCTGATGGAATTCGATATTACCTATACACCCCAGAGGGCGATAAAAGGACAGGCTGTGGCTGATTTCTTAGCAGAGCATCCTGTGCCGAAAATGATATGCTAGGGACTGAGTTACCCGATGATGAGACACTCGAGGCCTGCCAGACCCAATCAGTTATGTGGCAACTATTCTTTGATGGAGCATCTAGAACAGAGACAGACTCCGATGGAAAGACCAGAATACGGGCTGGAGCCGGTATTGTGCTGAAATCACCAGAAGGGGAGGTCGTGCATACTTCCTGTTCTATAAACAAGCCCTGCACCAATAATGAGGCCGAGTATGAAGCTCTGATAATCGGGCTATATATCAGCCTCAACATGGGTATCCAAATGCTTCAAGTATTCGGGGATTCGATGTTGATAATAAAACAGATCCAAGGGGAGTTCGAAGTGCGGAAGCCAGAACTGAATCCCTACCACCAAAAAGCTGTGCGCCTCATGGCGAAATTCTACCATATTGAGCTCAAGCATGTGGGCCGTGGACACAATGCCCAGGCTGATGCACTGGCAAAGCTGGCCAGCTCACTAGCAGTCCCACCAAATAAGACACTGAACATTGTCGTTATGAACCGGCGGCAAGTCCCCAGTATGCTAGAAGGGTGCCCCGAAGAAGACGAAGTTGCCACCATCAGCACAGAACAAGCGTCTGATTGGAGACAGCACTTGCTGCAGTGGTTTCTACACCAACAGCTGCCGCAGAAAAGAGAAGAAAAGATGAAACTCCTAAGAATCAAAGATTCTTATGAACTCAGGAATGGAATTTTGTTCCGAATAATGGCAGATGCACGCAAGAAGATTCTACTCCGCTGTCTGTCCACTGAGGAAGCCTGGCAAGCGATGAAAGAAACACATGCTGGGACAGCAGGTGCCCACCAGGCTGGTCCCAAGATGAAGATAGAAATCAAGAAGCTGGGCTACTATTGGCCCACTATGTTTGAAGACTGCTGTAAATTTGCAAAAGCATGCCAGAAATGCCAGGAGTATGCTACCGTGCCTAGAAGGCCTCCTACGACTCTGCACCCTACAGTTCCCAACTGGCCATTTGCACAATGGGGAACTGATGTAGTCGGGCCACTGCCGACTTCCTCGGCCGGACATAAGTACATACTGGACATAACAGATTACTTCTCCCGATGGGCGGAGGCTATAGCATTAAGAGAAGTGACTGGTGAACTGGTCGCCAGATTCATCAAGCAGAACATTATCTTCCGGTTCGGGATCCCCAGCCGAATAATATCCGACAATGGAAGTCATTTCAGAAATCAGAAGGTCTATCGGCTTGCTGAGAAGTATAAGATCGAATGGAGGACCTCCACTCCTTACAATCCACAGGCAAACGGATTGGCAGAAGCTTTTAACAAGACTCTCTGCACCGTGCTGGCCAAGGTCGTCAGTTCTAATAAGAAGGACTGGGAAGAGAAAATGTATGAAGCTCTGTGGGCATACCGCACCGTCTTCAAGACACCTACAGGGTGCTCGCCATACTCGCTGGTATACGGCTCAGAGGCAGTGGTTCCGCTAGAGTTGGAAGTCCCATCACTCAGAGTGGCAGTCCAATATGGCCTGGCCCGTGGTGAATAGACCAATGCAGAAAGAAGACTAGAAGAGCTAGCTGAATTGGAAGGGAAGCGCCTCCGAGCTCAGAAGAGTATCCAAATGTATCAAGCCCGCATGGCCACTGCATTCAACAAACTCGTAAAAGGACGAGAATTCAAGAAAGGCGACCTCGTCATGGTCAAGAAAAAAGAAGTCATGGCGTCCAACCCAAAAGGAAAGCTGAATGCTAATTGGGAAGGTCCTTATGTGATACAGAGGGTCTACGAAGGAGAGGCCTACGTGGTTGTTAACCATCGAGGGGAAATCCAATTCTCGCCACTCAACGGAAGACATCTGAAGCTGTATCATCCAGCACAACCAACATTCCCCGAGTAATCGGGCAAAAGCTACACCCTTTTCTTGGTCTAGCGGCACTCCGCCCTAGCCAAGCTACACCCTTTTCTTGGTCTAGCGGCACTCCGCCCTAGCCAAGCTACACCCTTTTCCCGGTCTAGCGGCACTCCGCCCTAACCGAGCTACCCTTCCTTGGTCTAGCGGCACTCCGCCCTAACCGAGCTACCCTTTTCTTGGTATAGCGGCACTCTGCCCTAGCCGAGCTACACCCTTTCCTTGGTCTAGTGGTACTCCGCCCTAGCCAAGCTACACCCTTTTCCCAGTCTAGCGGCACTCCGCCCTAGCCAAGCTACACCCTTTTCCCAGTCTAGCGGCACTCCGCCCTAACCGAGCTACCCTTCCTTGGTCAAGCGGCACTCCGCCCTAACCGAGCTACCCTTTTCTTGGTATAGCAGCACTCCGCCCTAGCCGAGCTACACCCATTTCTTGGTCTAGCGGCACTCCGCCCCAACCAAGCTACCCTTTCCTTGGTCTAGTGGTACTCCGCCCTAGCCAAGCTACACCCTTTTCCCGGTCTAGCAGCACTCCGCCCTAGCCAAGCTACACCTTTTCCCGATCTAGCGGCACTCCGCCCTAACCGAGCTACCCTTTCCTTGGTCTAGTGGTACTCCGCCCTAGCCAGGCTACCCTTTCTTGGTCTAGCGGCACCCCGCCCTAGCCGAGCTACCCATCTCTTGGTCTAGCGGCACTCCGCCCTAACCAAGCCACCCCTTATCTTGACCTAATGGCATTCCGACCTGTCACCCTCTAAAAAAAAAGGAGAGAGGAAGAGAGAATAGAAGATGACAAAATAGGGGCTAAAAATAGAGATGCCCCGCCAGACTTGTTCAAGCGTTCTGAGCAAGGGCAAAAATGGTTAAAACCCAGCTGTGGTGAAAACCCGAAAGGGCACTGCAGACAAAATCGGGTACCCCGCCACGTGAAAACCTGAGAGGGCGCGTGGGCAAAAGCAAGAGGGGGCTGACTCCGGCGAAAACCCGAAAGGGCACTTGGGTCGGTAATGTGGTGATTCCAAAGAAAGCCTCACCTCCCACTATAAAACTCCTCGTCGATCGACCGGCGCCTTGCCCGATCAATGATTAAACTCATCCGGAATGGACCCTACGTCTATTCTGTTGAAGCCTTCATGCATTACTCAAGAAAAATTCCCTCGATAATAAGCCCACCTCGGGATAGACCTTCCGTCTGTTCTGATAAAACACTTCCACTTATTTTTGTCTGAGACCCACCACGGTAGAACCGGCCCGGTTTAGACCTTACGTCTATCCCGATGAAACCTATCCTACGTCTCACCGTGATGAAACCTGCCATTGATCGACTGGCACACTGCCCGATCAACAATGAAACATGTCCGGTTTAGACCTTACGTCTATCCCGATGAAACCTATGAAATCCTTACATTGGTATAAACCCAATACTGATGATGAAACCTGATACTGATCGACCGGCACACTGCCCGATCAGCGATAAAACCTTGTCCGGTTTAGACCTTACGTCTATTCCGACTAGATCTACTGGTCTCTTTACGGTCCACCGTGATGAAACATGTTGTTGATCGATTGGCACACTGCCCGATCTATGATGAAACCTATCCAGTTTAGACCTTCCGTCTATCCTGATGAAATCCATGAACTCCTTGCATTGGTATAAATCCAATATCGATGATGAAACCCGCCATTGATCGATTGGCACCTCGCCCAATATCAATGATAAAACCCTATCCAGTTTAGACCCTACGTCTATCCTGATGAAGCATATGAAATCCTTGCATTGGTATGAGCCAATACCAGTGATGAAACCGGCTATCGATCGGTTGGCACGCTGCCCGATCGACGCTAAGACCCATCCAAGGTAGACCTTCCGTCCACTCTGACATAGCACAACACTGCTCTTTGAATCGATTCAGACCCTCCGTCTGGATAGATCATGAAACTCTATTCCTTTGCGGTAATGTCAGACCCTACATTAACGATGAAACTCACATTTCTGGCAAATGGCTCCGTGCCCGAGCTGCTAGCTATTCAGACCTTCCCGCCTAAATAGGTCATGAAACCATATTTTCCTTTGCATTGATGTTGACACCCACATCAATGATCGTGTGTCCACAATAAACATATGGCGCCATGGTCCATAGGATAAAAGTTCCAGTTCCAGAAAAGACGATGACAAAGAAAAAAGAGGAAGAAAACGATAAAAGAAAGATATATGATAAAATGGGGTTAAAAATATAGATACCCCGCCAGACTTGTTCAGGCATTCTGGACAAGGGCAAAAATGGCTAAAACCCAGCTGTGGTAAAAACCCGAAAGGGCACTGCAGGCAAAATCGGGTACCCCGCCACGTGAAAATCTGAAAGGACGCGTGGGCAAAAGCAAGAGGGGGCTAGTTCCGGTGAAAACCCGAAAGGGCGCTTGGGTCGGTAATGTGATGATTCCAGAGAAAACCTCACCTCCCCTTCACTGATGAAGCCTTCCGTCGGTCACCTGGCTCTATGCCCCACCGATGATAAAGCCTCTCCGGGATAGATCTTACGTCTACCCTGATGAAATCTATATACCCTCTTTTCACATGTCCCACCGACAATAAAACTCGTCACCATTCGGATAAAGCTTGGCCAGTTAAGACCTTACGTCTGTCCTGATCAAACTCCTAAACCTTCCCTTGATCGATCGGCTCCTTGCCCGGTCAACGATGAAACCCTACCAGGATAGACCCTACGCCTATCCTGATGAAACCTACGTATTTCTTGGCAAAGTCCCACCCGCGAAAAAACCTGCTGGAATAGACCTTACATCTGTCCTGACGAGACCTACACCTCTACATACGTCCCACCGTTGATCGACCGGCACCTCGCCCGATCAATGATGAAATCCTCTGTCCGGTTTAGACCTTACGTCTATACTGATGAAACCTATGAAACTCTTGCGTCGATATAAGCCCCATATCGACGATGAAACCAACCACTGATCGACTGGCACCTCGCCCGATCAGTGATGAAACCATGTCCAGTTAAAACCCTGCCAGTTTAGACCTTTTGTCTATTCTGATGAAACCTATAACACTTTCTTTGCATCGATATGAACCCAATATTGATGATGAAACTAGCTGTTGATCGACCGGCACCTCGCCCGATCAATGATGAAATCCTATCCAGTTCAGACCCTACGTCTGTCCTGATGAAAACCACGCACCCTTCAATATCCCACCTGCGATAACCGCTACCCAGTCTAGACCTTACGTCTACTCTGATGAAACCTATAAAACTCCTTTGCATCGATAGAAACCCAATATCGATGATGAAATCATATACTGGTCGATTGGCGCATTGCCCGACTAGCTTTGAAACCTGCCCGGGATGGACCATTCGCCCGTTCCGGATAATGCTCTGAGCCTCTTCGTTCACATTCCTGCAAACCGTCTCCCTTGCGACACGTATGGCCAAGAAGGACGTTTGCTAGCACCAACAGAATTTGGTTTAAGTACCCCCCCCAGAGGTCGTCACGCGGTGGAGCGAGTTCCCCATCCTTTCTTTGAAGGGGTGGACGCTCTCCTGCCAGGTACGAGCCATTCGCATGAGGGACTGCTAGAACCACTCCCCCACTTCCCAAAATGATAAAACCACATGGAAAAGACAATGGACACACATGAGGCCGAAGATTCCTTTTCATTAAAAGAGGGGTACATAAAGAGCCCCGAGGGGACACTGTATCACAAAAGAGGGCAGAAGAAAACAAAGAAGAGATAATTCAAGGCCACCGGAAGATATCTTCAAAGGCCAAAAGACCCACATCGGGAGCGGCTCTTAGCTCATGAACGTGCGCCTCCTCTTCCTGAAGCTTCACGGACATATCCCGGAGAGACATCACCTGTCCCTCCAACAAGGCCACCTCCTCGGTGGACCGTGGCCGAATAGAGGATAATTGTTGCAGCTCGGCTCGAAGTCCAGCAAGTTCTGCTTCGAGAATGGCTATCCGGGCCTGGACGGCTTCCTCCCGCTGGACAACGCTCTATAGCTCAGCTTGGCGTTCGTCAAGGGCAAGCGTCAGCTTTTCCAGCTCAGATTTGCACTCTAACCTCTACAACTTCAATGCCGTCAGCTTGTCGGTCATAGTCCGTGCTAGGAAATCTCTCCGATGCACGAATTTCAACAAAAGCAAGACCCGCTGAGCCCATATGTCCAGAGGGCAGCCCATGGCTTGCAGGGCAGCGGTGAAGCGATTGGCAATTTCCTTCAGTTGCAAATATGTCAAGCCAGGCTGGGATTCTACCAGCTGGCGTAGCATGTCCAAATGCTGCCAAACAAAGCTGTCAGAAGAAGCAAATCCAAAGGAGGCAGATGGGACGACCTCAAAAGTCACCTCGCCGTCAATGTCTGCCCACAGTGCAACATCCGGCTGAGAGGACGAAGACGGTAAATCTGCTGGAAGAACTGGCCGGTCCCTCTCTGTGCTCTCCTGTTGAGCTGAAGACTCCTCCTCTACCGCTGTCTCGGGAGCTATGGCTTGAACATCTGCGGAGGGAGAACCAATAAATGATGGAGCTATCTCTTCATGAGTCTTTTGAATAAGGGCTTCATCTTCAGCTACTCTTTCTGATAATGGGGACGAAAGGTCCCTAGTCTACAGAGGCAGAAATCCAGTCTCTATAGCCACTGTGGCAAGGACTGCTGACTCGGGCGCAATCGACATTACGGCGGCCGGTATAAAAGCGGAGCTTCTGGCTGGGTCTACTTCGGCTCTAAACTCTGAGGCCCTGACAGGGATGGAAATCTCTCCTGATGATCCCAAGTCCAGTGATGTTAAGTCAGTTGAAGATTGTATTCTTACTGGCACGGGGCGAATAACCTCAGAAATTCCCATGCAAGTTGAAGGTAAAGTAGGGATGATGACCAAATCTGCAGATGAGATGTCCATAGAAACTGCGGCCGCGTCTGAGCTGGTAATGACAGGGTCCTGAGGACAAAGCAGAATGATCTTCAGCAATGAATGAAAGAAAATAAATAGAACAGCAAACAAAAAGAGAAGCTTAACTTTAAAGTGGGGTCTATATCCTCAAAATGAGACAAAAGAGGAGAGAGCTCCATAGTTGAAGCAACAAACGGAGGGGTTATGTCAACCTCGGTGTCGAGCCCGGCAAACTCCTCTTGCAATTCCTAGTCAGAAGATAGCATCAGCAGCTTAGGGGGCTGAAAAGGCGGAAGGCCTTTTGCAAATACGGGCAAGGCTTCTGATTTTAGGACTTCCTCCTCACTGTCGCTGAAAGTCACTTCCTCCTCATTATCAGGGACGGTCTCAGAGCTGCCCGAGGATACCTCCACACTAGCTATATGCTGCGGGGTCACCTCTAGAGCATGCCGGGATGCGGACCGGGTGATTATGCGTCTGGCCGGGACAGGGCTCCGTTTTGTTTGAATCCTGTGACCCTCCTGCGGCTGAGGCGACTCTCCCGCTGCTATCATGGCCTCAATCTGCTCCCTGACTGCCACCTCAACAAAAGGGGAACTCTGAGGGATATAAAGAAAAGGAACAACAACGAAGTATAAAGAAAAAGGATGAGAAAGCACATTTACCCTCCTCCTCGCCAGTCGGCGTAGGAGAAGGCAGCCTCGTGTCCCTTTCCACAGGCACTGCAACTTGCTCCGGGGCTGTATCAGATAAAGATAAGCTCAGTCTCGAAGGACGCTTTAAAAGATCAGTCAAGAAAATAATGAAGATTGCATCTGCAAGATATTTACCGCCACTCTCGGCAGGTTCCTGAGCAGCCTCCCTCTGAGACCTTAACTCGTCAAAAGAGGGGATGTCTGGAAGAGGGGTTCCGGCATCCATCGCAACTGGAGCTGACTGCTGGACCCGAACAACCTTGGCCCTCTTGGCCTTGACAACTGCAGCTTTCACCACAGAAGGCTTCCTCTTCTTGCCCGGAGGCAAGGGAGTGGTCGTAGGTGCCGCTGCAAGAATTTCAAAGTAAGCAAGCTTCTCAGCTTGAGCAATAATCTTCCTGTAAAGTCCCTGCCATTTTATGTCCGGTCTATCTGTGCAAGACACAAGAAAGGCAGTCATAGTCGACAGATGCAGAACATAACAATAAAAGAAAGATGCCATGAGCGCACAGGAAGGGTCATACCTACTGGGCCATCATAAAAGGTGGAAAGCGGCCAATACAGATAAGCCACCTCCTTCGAGCGGGAAGCAGCCTCCTTCACGAGCCAGCATATGTCGCCAATGGTCTGGCACTTCTCTGTCAAGGCAGCCAAGTCTTTATGCCCATGGAAGTCGAGGCAATGAAACAGGCCGAGATAATCCATACACCAGCCGTCGACATAATGAAAAGAAACAAAAAGTGGCCTATTCAGAATGCCAGCTATCGGGTTCTCTACTGACAGCCCGTGAACATTCAACAGTACAAAAAGCCAAGAAGTGTGCTGATAATATGTCTGGGTGCGGTCTTCCCTCCGCACAAACGTCCTATAAGGGTGAAATCTGTCCACCGGGCCCCTCCAAGGGGCTGCTGTCGGGAGAGGCTCCTCCGGGGGAAACGGATACTGCACCTCCACATGAATACTCCCTATGTGGCCAAACTGCCTCAGGTCCTTTGTAAAAGCATCTTCATTGATCTCAGAAAAGACAGGAGTGGGTATTTCAGAACCTTCCTCTTTTAAGGACCGACGCCTTGCAATATATGTTTCCGCCTCCTTCGGATGCTGTGAATAGAGCCTTTTCAGATGAACCTCATCAATTTCAAACACAGGCCCTGATTGCCGCTTTAAGAAAGAGCGCTCGGCCACATCCCAGAAGGCGCCTCTGCCATCCTTATAAAAATTGGTGTGGGTATTCCACCACTTGATGTATTCTGATGTGACACGGGGAATACGATTAGAAACGGTCGGGACCCTGAAAGTTACGCCCTCTCGACGATGAAAGAAATCCCACCATATTCGACCGTCACTGGCAATGGTGGACCCATGCTTGGCCCGGCTGTCTAAAGGAAACTGAGCAACTGATGGAGGAATATGCTGATCATAGCCAAAGTTTCTGCTAAAACGGAATGGGTAATAGGGCTCTAAAATGAGCAAGCCTCCCTTCCTGAAGACCAATACACTGGGTCGGATAGCCATAGCCCACCTTACCAGTTCTGGTTCTAATATGGGCCGGGTGGCATTGGCCCCCGAAACAGGATGGACATAAACTTCTACCTCCTCCATTTTGCATTCCCTTTGAGGGTCTACTAAAGGAGCCGAACCTGCTGCCAAGCTCCAAAAATGAATGCTGCCAGGAGCAACTACATGCACTTTTGTCAACCTGCCCCTTATCTTAAACAGCTGCTCTGAGAAAAGACCGGGTTCGGCGCTAGCAAACTCAATCATCCGAGGGAGCAATGTGTCTGACTGCAAAGTTATCGGGGCCAGCTCGGGGAAAATGCTGCAAACCCAAGCATTGAACAAATGAAATGGACCTATAGTCCGTAAGGAACGGGGAACCCAATGTCTATGCAAATCTCCCAACGATTTGTAAACTAAACACAAAGCCACCGGGCACAGAGACAGTCTCATCCCCCAGGCCATCTGACAGGCCGGATATATAGCCTCCGGTCTGATAGTCGTCTCGTCCCCTTGGGGGAGAGCGAAAGTGCACAGCCAGAAGGTCAGATAAGCTGCACAATGAGTAATGGGGTCAACCCCTGCTGGGTTCGGGCCGTCTACACCTGCTCGGCGCAGTGAAGCCGGCAATGCTGATTTGTAACGAGGGGCCCTGATCTGCTTACCGGGAGTCGGTCCCACGGAAGGGAAGTCTGTATACTTCAAGGGACCCCCGAAGAATTACTGTATCCACTGTCCTACACGGACTCTCAATCTGCTGCTCTTTTCTCGGGGTTGATATCCTTTGGAAGATCCCCTGCTGTAGGCCAGGCAGATGGTGCGATAAGCCTTCATCAAGTACCGGTATGCGTAGCCAAAAGAATATCTGCCCTCTCCATCAGAGGCGTCCTTTACAGAGTCATCTAGACAGACCTCCTCGTATGGCTCCCCATCTATAGCCAGGCCTGAAAGCTGCGCAAGACTCCAAAGATCGAGAGAAGTCTCGCCTTCTGCTGTATAGAACGTATTAAACTGTGGGCAGAACACTTCAAGCATGCCGCAACATAATCCCCGAGAGATGGGATAGCGGAACCTGGAGGCAAATACACTATGATATACCCCAGCTCTAATCAGTAAAGGGGCGTATTCCTTCAAGACAAATTCTGTAAACTCCACTGCTCCTACCCTGAAGAGATGGGCGTCTGTCACTTTAGCATCTCCAAACCAGCCGGCAGCTAGCTGATATTTAAATTGAACGGCCAGACAGTTCAGAATAAATGGCTCGTCCCTGTAACCCCACTTCACAGGAGCTAGAAAAAGTCCGAAGTTGGGCTTCTCTCGATGGACGCGACCTGCTGCATGGTCCCACCTTGCCGGGGTAAACTCTGGAGCCCGGGCCAGCTTCTTCTTCTCCGGCTCTAATTCAGAAATGCCTAGCACAGCATTCCAGTCCCTCTGCTCGCCCGGGAAATATATAGCTCGGGCGCGATAAACAGAACCCTTCATGCTGTCTCTGTCAGCAAGTATTGCCGCTTCCACAGACCGAGCAAGTAGGAAATCCTTCATTCCGCCTATGGTGAAGGTCCGGATAAATGGCAACAGATGATGATCCTTCGGCAGGTCCGTACGGTAGTCAGCAGCCCTTCTGAAATCAATACCTTCTGTGGAAGAATAGACTCCGGAAGACGGCACTGTGTCAGTCTCGGAATCAGAGGACTCGTCGACAGTGGCGATCTGGTTATAGCCAAAACTCAGACTATTCACATTCAGCCAGTTGACTGAAGCCCGAGATATGTCTGGCTGAGCCGATGAACTCGCTCTCACAGTCATGGAAGCCGCAGCAGAAGAGTCGGAAGCCATGTCAGTGACTGCAATCAAGAAAAGATGAAAAATAAGCATCGGAAAGATGAATGGGCATGTGATGATTAAATAAATAATTCCAGTTAAATTTCGGCATCATCTCCTCTTGTCCGGGGTCTGCCCAAGAAAATAGGGAGTCACCCACCAAGAGGGAGTGATCCCGAACATAAAATGGGACTCAATCCCGTATAATGAACCTACCCGAGAATGAATGGGTCAAAAAGGGGGGAATGCGACAAGGCTCTCGGAGGGGGGGAGCTCACCACCGCCGCCGAGATGAAGAGAGAGAAGGGAGAGGTAAGAAATGAGGTAAAAACCCTCTCGGGGGGGTTAAAAAGAAGAAGAAGGAGGGACTTCTCGGTGCGAAGAAAAGTGCGCCGAGAACCCCCGTTGGCCGGAAGAAAAGGGTGCGCCGAGAGGGTCCTGCCGAGAAGCTCGCCGAAGACGCCCGCACCGAGAAGCCCGCCGAAGACACCCGCGCCGAGAGGGTCGCGCCGAAGACGCCCGCGTCGAGAGGGTCGCGCCGAAGATGCCCGCACCGACAACCAGGCGCGCTGAGAAGCGGCTCACGCCGAGAGGCAGCTCCCGCCGAGAAGCCCAAGGCAAGGCCAAGAAGGCTACAAAGTGCTGACAATAAAATCAGAAAATATGGGGATGAAAGACATGAAAATGAAAGATACATGTGCATAATATTGCAACATGATTAAGCCGAAGGACAATGTCAAGGAGAGATTGAGGAGGATACCCTCGAATGATGAAGGGCACCTATGGACCCCGTGCCGCTTATTCTGCACTTACGCCGCCCGCAGGTGGGGGGCATTTGTTGACGCCTGGAAAATGAGCAGGGGCGGAAACAGAATTGAAAAGAAGATCAGACCAACAGTGAAAGATCAATGATGAAGCTCGTCAACCATCTACCCGGCCGAAGCCTTTTCCCGGTCAAGCTGATGTCCGATGCCATTGTCAGCCAGACGATGGCACTGATGAAATAGTAGTCACCTGGCTGAAGTCTTTTCAGGCTAAAGCTGATGTCCGATCTTGTCACCGTTCAGGTGACGATATCGATGAGATGATGTCCGACTTTGTCATCATTCAGATGGCAACGCCGATGAAACCCCAGTCTACCGACTGATGAAAATCTATGAATGATCTCAATAGAAACTGTGTCACCAGTGGAGGGCCTTCTCGGGTTCTGATATATTTGAAGGACCAATAAAGGCCTAGGTGTATACGAGGTCTAAAAAGCCCTAAATGGGCCTATAAAAGCGGCGCCGGGAGCCCCTTGTCGAAGCCCAAAAGTGGCGCCGAGAAGCTGGAGTCCCACGCACCGGGAAGTCTGCCCACGATTGAGGCGCGCCGGGACAGGCCTGCCGATAGGATACCAAGGAGGGATATAAAACCCCCTCATTCGAAGAAGACACACAAGGGGCAGAAGACACACAGAAGAGAGCAACCAAGAGGGGAAAAGAAGAACAGATAGCCACAAAAGGAGAAGAGAGTGGAGCCTGCAATCTGATCCAAGAGAGGAAGAAGCAGAAGGGCCAAAGAAGAAAAGAGTTCGAAGCCTGAGCGAAGGTGGGTAGCGGGGAGGGAGAGGAGTCAATGCTCCGCCCTCCCCTCCCCATTTTCTGTAGTTCATTCTTCTACTTCCGATTGCTTCTACTTCTTCCCCCTTTTGATGTATGTTGTGATATCACAGTCGGTTTTACTCCGCTAGGGCAAAGCATAGTCTCTCTGTACCTTCTTTTATGTATTGCATCTGATGTGCGAATGTAATCGTGATGTTTGAATGAATGAACACTACATGCTACATTTGATGCCTGCTGTCTATCTCTCCGAAACCCTATTGTTATCTCCCCATGTTTTCCGTCCCTTCTTAGATTCAGCAGCATGCTATCCCCCTCCCCAGTTCGATTGATCGCCTGCTTATTCGCCTGGTTCTCGAACGCTGCTCGTGCTTACTTTTGAGCCAGGGACAGACTATCCCTTGGCCTCTGAAGCAAAGCGTAGATGTATAGCAACCGCTGTTCGGTTTTAGATGTTATATTTATGCTCATCGGCTCGGCTGAAGTCATCCCCGGGGCCAGAGACAGCCATCTCTTGGCCCCCAGATGACGAAGAGTATATCAAAATCATCCTCAGGGATTATTATGAACGATGGTGATAGAGACACCCTAAACCATGTTTCCCCCAAATCACTCTCCGCTTCTGGCCTTCCCTTGGAAACCCAAGCCAAAATTAGTTGCAGTCTGATGAATTGATCTCCTTTGATTTCCCAAGGCCCGTCTATCTTGGCCTGAATCACCGGGAAAACCCCTGAATCCTCAACAGATCCAAGAACAGGGTACCGTAAAGCTCTGTTTCTCATCCTGGCACCCTCATACATCTCGACCCCGTACACAGTAAAACAGATGAATAGTTCTCGGCGCTATCCTTCAGGCGCTGAGAACCACCCCTGGCCTTCTTACCTTCGCGCCGGGAACCTCTTCATCTTGGCCGCGCCGGGAAACCCCCCTGGCTGCTTTGCCATCGCGCCGGGAAGCCCATCCTCTGGCCTTCTCCCCTGCGCGCCGGGAACCCCCCTTCGAGCAATTCCTCCTCGCACCGGGAAGCCAGCGCTGGGAACTCCCTGGCCTTCTCTTCAGTGCGCCGGGAACCTGGCCTCTTTGCCCTTGCGCCGAGAAGCCCACACCCTTGGTCATTTGGCCCTGGCACCGACAACCTCCCTTGGCCATTTGGCCCTTGCGCCGAGAGCCTACTTCCTGGCCTCTTCCCCGTCGCGCCGGGAATCCTCCAAATTGAACTCGCCGAGAACCCTCACCCTCTGGCATCCTTCTAGCGCCGAGGGCCCTAATTACTTGGCCTCCTTGCCTGCACCGAGAGCCTAACCCCTTCACCCTTCTGCCTTGGCGCTCTAAGACCCCGTTGCTTTCCTGCTTGCCTACGCCGAGAACTCCACTAACGCCAGCTTCCCGGTGCCCCAAATAGTGCCTTGCAAAGAACCCTTCCCGTCGCGGTGGTCTTCACGCCGGGAGCTCATATACCCGTTCAAATCCATGCCGAGAGGCTGCCCTGCCACCCAATGAGCCTCCAACGCTTCTATCAAACCCACCTAGGGATGTCCATGAGTCACCAGAACCGTCCCAATGATAAAATTAAAGGGAGTGAGACTCCCTTATGTTCCACTGATCTGTACCGGGTTTATGAGCAACCCCTTTAGCTAAGGTGAGCTCTGCCACTGCATGAGTGTCACCGGCTCCTATAAGGGAAGAGTCAAACATTGCCCCAGGGCATACATGTGCAATGTGGGAGGTACACTCCCTCCTTTTCTCGGCTTTCATCCCGGCACTCCGTGGGTGATAGCCTATTCTCCCTGGGCATAATCCAGATTATGGGGAGATGCTGCCAAAATGTCGATCGATGTTTTAACCCCGATAAGTCCCGGGAGGTGCACATCACACGCCCCTCGTCCTGCTCAATCTTTCGGGGAATATGAATGCTGCGAGGTCCTTGGATGGATGAGAAATATGAAAGGGGACATCTCCCCGATGATGGTCCGGACCCCGTCCCGCCACTGCGTGGACGGTGTCCTATTTCTACCCGGCATGACCCACATAAGAGGTGGTCATGTCGGTGTAGTAATCTGCTGTGCATTAAATTATCTTCCCAGAATAACAAGAGCTTCAATATCACACACCGTTATTTTTCTTTTATTACCGCCCCGAGTGGCCTCCTATTTTGGCGTTTAATCAAGGGTTGTCCTTCTTAGGAAGGGCGTAATTAACGTCATAGCCTTTATGGTAGGCGGACTTTTGGTCCCGACTCGGACTTCACAATCGACTGACCAAGTCAAGTCGAGCGCACAATGAAATCGTCACCCATGTGACTGGCACGCCTAACAAACCAATAAATAACCAATAAAAAAATAATAAAATAAATAAATATAATAATAAATGAGCGAGATAAAATCCCGCGTCCATACACACCTGCAAAACAGATTTCTCATTTGACATTCTTAGGTATCCAAATCTTTTTGGGTCCTTGATGGTTAGTAGCAACATAGACATGTGATTTCTAATTTTTGACAACATCCAAATCATCATTTTTCTTTAGAAAATAATCATGCTTAACGTTCCTAGATTTTTCAAAGTGATGGTAGAAAGCTCTTGGCATCATATTCTTTCTTCTCATGGGTTCTACGGATTTGTGTGTGTGAGCTTGATGTGTTGAGTGGGAGTTCTTTCTCTTCAACAGTAACCAGCAATGTGAAGTTGTATGACCCCTTTTACCACAGTGATTACAATGCACAGAAGGTTCTGTGGTGAATACTTTCTTTGCATTTTTCAAAACAGCTTGGTTTTTGCATGCTCTCAAATCATCATTTTTCATAATGAAACAATCATGCATGTCATGCCCAGATTTACCACAGTAAAAATATGAGAGTTTCTTTCTAGGTGGTTGTGTGTGTGTGGCATAAGTATGTTTAACATGCATGGAAGTGCTGGTAGCATTTTTAGATTTTTGATGCAAGTTGATTTTCTTTGTGGATGCATGTGTGTGTGTAACATGATTTTCCTTTTTCAAATTTTATTTAATGTGCTGGCTATGTTTGAACTGTGCACAAAAGATGTATAAACTTTATTTTCAAACTTCATTTTATTCACAAGATTATAGCCCGGCCCTTCCCTTAAAAAATTCACTTTCACCCCCAACAATTTGTCCAAGTTTTCTTGACCATTTAAAAATCTAGATAACGAATCATTCAAGTCAAGAATTTTAGATTGAAGAGATGAAATTTGCAATCCAGAATTGGCAAGTTCTTCTTCACAAGTAGAAAGACTAACATTCAACATGGCATTGGTAGTCTTAAGGCATTCTACTTCTTGTCTAAGTTCATCCACATTTTCACATTCTCTAACAACCACATATTTTCCTTTTTCAAGAATTAACAATCTTTCAGAAATGACCTTGTTCAATTCCTTCAGTTTCTCATTCTCTTTAACAAGTTTTTGATCATGAACAAATTCATTTTGGCCATTGTTCATCAGACATATTCTCTCTCTCAGCCCTTTATTTTCATTTCTCAAAGAAGAGATTTGATCTTTATAAATTTCAATGTCAAACACATGACCATCAATCAATTCCTTTAAATGTAGACATTCTTTGCATGAGGAATTACAGTTATTTTGTTCCGCATTCCTTTTTAATTTCTTGTTTTCAAATTTTAGCTTCTTATATTTATTTTCCAGCTCATCATATGCAATCAATATATCATCGAGAGATATGCTTTCAGAGTCTGAGTATACCTCTAGGGATGATCCTTTCTGATCACTCCCTTGATCGCTCGTGCCTGCCACAAGGCATTGGTCTCCATGCACTTCTCAGACTTTGGTTAAGCCATCGAAGATATCCTTCGCGGACCTGCAATGGGAGACAAAAGGAAACTGATTAGAACTGACTGCAGCAGTGAACAATTTTAAAACCAACCGATTTTGATCATGTTTATGCTTATGATTTTTAGCCCAGATAGCTTTGTCTTTAGGCAATTCATAGGGACCACAAGAGACAAGCTTCCATAGCTTAGGGTCGTATGAATTGACTAGACTGAACATTCTTCCTAACCACAAATCAAAGTTACAACCATCAAGCACCGGTGGAGAACTCAGGGTGTACATATTGGTAGTCATTGATCTGGATCTCTCTAGATCGTTAGATCTATGAAGAATTAGAGCCTTAGCTCTGATACCAATTGAAGTCCCGCGATCAATGACACCCAAGAGGGGGGTGAATTGGGTGTTTACCAATTTTATGAAAACTTTTGACCTTTTTGAAACATGTGATATAATGCTAGTTAAGAGATACAAAACTATATGATCACAAATCGGATTTATCAAACTATGTATGATAATGATATAGATTATGCAACATACATGAGGATAAATCGGAACAAACAGTTTACACTAATACTCACGAAGAATGGAGGTAGAAGAAATGGACCAAACCACACAATGCAAACCACACGGCACAACAGTTTTTAAGGTGGTTCGGATGCAACGACGGCAGTCCTACGTCCACCCCTCACCAAACCTGGTGAGGCTTCACTTGGGGATAAATCCCCAAACGGAGACAACGCTCCAACCACACACGCAGGACGACGCCTGCACACACACATGGGGACGCACCCCAACACACACACACACACACACACACGGAGATGAGGTCTCCAACACGATCCAATAGAAGGATCAACTGTTGTGCCCCTGTGATTTTGATGATAGCAAACACTATGAGTCAGAATTGTATATCATGAACATCTCTATCTAAATGAAAGTCCTGCTTGAGCATGCATTAAAAGTCTATACATGGTGCATTCATGCATATAAAGTCTATACACTCTGTTGCATACAGATGTAAGGCAATGTCATGTACTCAAAGTCCATACATGCACACGCATAGTCTGTGCATTGTGCGTTCATGCATAACTCCAGACTTAGCAAGTCTGTACAACATCATGCATATAGTTGGTGCATGATTCTCTGGAGCATATAGTCTGTGCACAACTGCATTCTAAAAAGTCCATGCAACCCTTTTGCTTCATGCACGATAAGTCTGTACATCGCTACATGCACCACTTAAAGTCTGTACAAAGTTCTGCATAGTTTGCATCGGTCAAGTCTGTACATCACTACATGCATCACTTAAAGTCTGTACAGAGTTCTGCATAGTTTGCATCGGTCAAGTCTGTACATCGCTGCATGCATTTCTTCAAGTCTATACATTGTTTGGCTGCATAACACTAAGCCTATACACTCCCTTGTGACATGTCTATACATCGGTTGTTTTATACATACATAAAGTTAGTACATAATGTTTTATCTCTGCTTGATCGACTGAAGTAACTCTATCATTAAACTGGCAGATGACTGAGCACGTGATCCGAGGTTGGTGCTTGGCACGTGATCCGAGGCTGGAAGGGCTGACAGGATGATGACACGTGGAGGAACCTTCTGTACGGGAAGGCGTGGGAATCACACGCCCAGTGTTGCTCCTGCTGGAACTGCTATATAAAGAAGACTTCTCCATCTGGAGAAGACTGATCATGATCGAAGCAGAAGGGGCAGAAGCAGAGAGAGAGAGCCTGCACGATCCAGAAGAAAAAGAAAAAGAGAAGAAGAGCAGAGTGTGAAAGTAGCAAAGAAGAAGAAGAAAAAGAAAGAGGAAGAGAGATCGAGAGCAGAGAAGAAGAATAAAAAGAAAGAGGAAGAGAGATCGAGAGTTGAGAAGAAGAAGCAGTCAGTTGTCTGAAGTTTAGTCTCTACTGGACCGTGGATCAAATCCAGGCCAGTCAGCTCCTTGAGAGCCACTTCATGCTTCATTGCTTATAGCTTTTCGGTGCTGTGATTTTCTATCTTTTGTTTTCTTTTAAACCTTTCTTCAAGCTGTTTGCCAACAGTGCAAGCTGTCATGCACAGCGGCGAGGTGGATACCTCAGACGGCTAAGCTGTATTGCCCAGCAGAGCAAGCTGTGAAGCTCAGCGTTTGCAGTGGAGGATTCCACTAGTCGGGTTAAGCTGTAGTCCCCAACGGTCGGGTTAAGCTGTGTTGCCTAGCCGGTCAAGCTGTGAGTCAGCGGATGGCTAAGCTATATTGCCCAGCGGAAGCAAGCTATGATGCTCAGCGGATGGCAAGCTGTGAGGCCCATATGATGTAGGCAAGCTGTGTTGCCCAGCCGTTCAAGCTGTGAGTCAACAGTAATCCACACTCGGGTTGAGTGTGGGGTGGACGTAGGTCTGGAGGACCGAACCACCTAAAAACTCCTCTGTGCATTGGTTTGATCTGTTTAATTCTGCTTCCGCTAGATGAATGCTTAGGTGCGTTCCTCATATTTTTTTACTGGTTCAACATAAAATTTGTTAAGCTTTTCAGATTGTCTAATTCTGTCTAGTTAGCGTTCTAGATTCTTAACTGAGCGAAATTTTTAAAGGGGAGATTCATTCACCCCCCTCTGAATCCACCGCACCGATCCCAACACTTGATATCAGAGCGGGTTGTTGTGCATAGGATCTAACAATCCGCAGCATATCCTGCATCTTCTGTGGTGCATTTCAGAGTGGGTTTCTTGTGCTCGGTGTTTTGTTTCACTGATTTAGTGTCTTGCTTTGCTCTTCTGTTTTCGGTGCATTTATCATCTCTCGATGGCTCATCCACCGATCTTCAGAGGTAATGACTTTGACATATGGCTGGAAAAGTTGCATCGGTATGTGAGGACAATTGATCCTGATCTTTGGAAGGTGATAACTCACGGTCCTCATAAATTATCGAGGGATGTATCTAAATGGACCGATAAGGATAGATTGAAAGACTCTGTCAACTCTAGAGCATTAGATTTAATGAAAGCATCACTTGACATAGCTCTAATTTCATGTGTTTCTTCTTGCAGGTCTGCCAAGGAGATTTTAGAGAAACTGAAGCTTACCAGGAATCGTAACACATGTTTGATGGTTGACGATGATGGAAAGCAAGAAGAAAATGAAGAAGAAGATGAAGATGAGGTACCTTCTGAATTTGATAATTATGATATGGATGATTGGATTGTAGCACACAATGATTTGCTTGATTCTTACGAAAAGTTGAAAAAATGAAATAAATCTCTAAAAAGGAAGTTGAATGATCATGTGAATGTTAATTCTGGAGGTGAGGATATGGAAATTCTGAAGACAGAAAATGAGATATTCAGAAGACAACTAAAAGAGTTTGATTCTGTTACTTCAGATCTAGATCATTTGAAATCTGAGAAAGAAATGCTTATGAAACAAATTGGTTTACGCAAAAAGGAAAATCAAGAGCTTGCTTGTAAAATTGCTGAACAAAAGGAAAGACTTAGCTTGATTGATGATGATCAGGCTCATAACGATAATGTAGTTCAGAATGAAAAATTGGTAAACGATTTAGAGTGTGTTAGCTCTGAATTGAATGTCTTAAAATCTGAGAATGAATGTCTTAGGAAACAGAGCTCAAAAGTCAATGCTGAAATTACATGTGAATCTGTTTGCAAGGATTGCTCATGTCTGAAAGAAGTTAACGAGAGTCTTCATATTGATCTTGAATGGTATAAGGATCTAGTTGCCTCATTAAGAAATGAGAATAATGAATTGCTCAATAAAAGTTTGAAAGATGAACAGAGAGAAGAAATTCTAATAGAACAGCTAAGTTCCATTACTAATGACGAAAATTCTACTGAACAAATCAAAATTTTAAAATCTGAAAATGAAAAATTGAAACTGATACAAAAAGGGAATGAAGAGTTGAAGCAATTAAACACTGCTATGTCAGAGAGACTGCTTGCTCTAGAAAAAGGAAAATATGTTGTTGATGGAAATCAATTTGAAAATCAGCTCAAACTCAAACAGGAAAATGAAACATTGAAAAGTCTGAATGATGCTCTGCATAACCAGGTCATTTCCTATGAAACTGAAATTGTTGGCCTAGAACTTAATGTTTCAAAACTTGAATCTGAAATCTCTGACTTGAACAAATCTCTTAAAAAAATTGTGAGTGGAAAGGATAATTTGGATAAGCTCCTTGGTTGCAAAATTAATTTCCAACGTGAGGGTCTGGGTTTTAACCCAGCTAATAAAAAGAGCCTTGACAGTAAGCTTCACACTTCATTCGTGTATAGTTCTGAGTCAACTAGCACATCTAGTGTACCTATCTTCGAATTCAGTGCTCAGAAAAATCAAAAATCCACTGTCAATTCCAAATCTGCAGAACAAATTCAGAAACTGAAAAGGAATGAAAATCTTCAGAAAAAGAACAAAAACACTCCTGCTGGTACAAAGAAAGCTGCACACAAGACACATGATCTCTCACACACTCATATTAAAAAAGGGTCATGTTATTATTATGGGATGGTAGGTCACATAATGGAACATTGTAGATTGTTGTTAAAGGATGAGCATGCTAGTGAAACATTACATTCTAGAAAGTCCTTTTATAGAAACCATGCTACTAGGAAGCCTGATGCTTCATGTTACTATTGTGGTAAGCATGGTCATCTTATGAATGCATGTTTTATCATGAAAGAAGACAATAAACTGCATGCTAGGTCTTCTATGCATTTTCATGGTCCATACGGAATTAAACCCAAGTCCAGTCAGCACACTGTGTGCTCTAACTGCAATAAGCCTGGGCACAAGGCTGTTGAGTGCTGATCAGGAAATTACTAGAATAATTCTAAATCAAGCAGCAAGCACCTCAGGTGCTTTGAATGTGGCAAGTATGGGCATATAGTCAGGGACTGCTGGTATGTTCAGGGAAATCACATAAATTCCAAATCTGCTAAATTCCCTAGGGCAAGACCTGCAAATATTTCATGCTTCAACTGTGGTAAGCAAGGTCACAAATCTGCTGAATGTTGGCTGATTAAGAATAAGAAACAAACTGTTCATGCATACAACAGAAAATCTTATGATCATGTTTATAGACCTCATACTGCTGTTACTATGCATCATAAGAACCAGAAATCAGTCATTTCATGTAGATATTGTGGAAAATTTGGACATTCTATGGACAACTGTCACCTGATGGATCATGATGATAACTTTGCTAAAAGATTGTTCAGAACACCTGTCAGGGTTAACGCAGGACCCAAGGTTGCTTGGGTCCCTGCAGGATCAAAATGATCAAAACGTTGCAGGTGTGCCTTGGAATGAACAAAGAGGGGTAATTTAGCCAAGGCACTCAAAAAGGAAAACCCCAGGATTCTACTCTTCAGGTCAGTTCTGAACACTGTTTAAATTCCATCATCTGAAAATTGCTTGTTTGAGATGGTTGAGCATCCTATTGATCTGATATGTGTTTAATTGAAACTTTCTGAAAATTTGAAATGAACTTGATGCATTTGATAGTTTCTCTCTCTGATTGAACAAGCATGAATTCTCCTTGAGCATAAACTTTAAAATCATGAGCAGTGCTTTAATTGCATGTCATGCACTTTGTCAGGGGGAGTTTGACTGTTGTTGCATTTGAAGAGTAGTGCATGTCATAAAATTTGAAAAACCTAAAAGGATATTCCATTGCATCTAGACAGGGGGAGCATTCCTGTTTGATCACTTCTTCACCTCTTGAACTCATTCTGTCTAGCAATCTAATTCATTCTCTTAGAAAATGTGTGGTTCACTTGAATTCATTGATGTCTCCACTTGTGTAGCTGTTCTGTCTGTACTCCAGACTCAGCTATTGATTTCTAAACTGCACTGTTCTAATGTTTAACCCCTGTCTCATCATGATTGCTTTCTGCTATTCTCTCAATAAAAATGCTTTGTTGACTCCTCTGATTTGCTGCAATGTCAATGTTGATTCATCTGAATGAGGAAAGATTTTAGTCAGTGCACCCTAATCATAAATCAGAAATATTCTGAAAAGAAGAATCTTCTATTATACTGGCTTAAGAATGTCTGATGAATCAAATTGATTTAAGACTAATGTATTCATTAAGTTTTGATCTAAAAGACTTGAAAGTATCTGAATCATTTGTTTAATAAATCTTAACCAACTATCTCATGTAATTTCATGCAAAACCTTCTGAAATCTGAAATTTTAAAACCATGGCTTTCCTTGGTTAAGATACATGTAGTTGGTATTGTTCTTAAACTTTTCAGTGATCTGAGAAATGTCTATATAATCTGAAAATACTTAAAAGAAATCTTGGTCAGAGCAATGACTTTGGTCACAGAGAAATTGGGTTCTCTATCAAAGAAATAGAGCAAGCCCATGTCATGCAGTGCCATAGTTACCTCTCTTATAAAAATGATTGAAAATCTGGCAGAGCAATGGCATAGTTGTGTTGAGTAACTGGGGATTCTAGCCTCTGATCAAGGTGTCCCCTCATGAAAAAAGACACTCCATATTACTACCTCTGTTCTCTTTGAGAGGCAATATGGTTGTCACACTGAGTAACTGGGTCACTTCACCTAAGACGTGTTGTGCCTCACGTAAAAAGGTGTTGAATTAACCAAACTTGCTCAAGAAATAAGTGTTGATCAATAGAATATTCTGAAAAACTAAAGATAAGTTCAGACATATTTATCTCTGTTTAATCTCAATACTATCTTGTGTAACTTCCAAAGGAGTCATTGAATTTTAATTGAGTAAGATGGAGGTAGATTAAACATGAATATCAGATGAGTTTTTGTTTGGTTCATTTCTATTAAAAGATGTTTCAGATATGAGTAATGAATTTTCCTGATAAACTTTGGATTCATCATTCTTAAATCATGATAGTACATTGAAGATCATTCATAATCTATTATAATTGAAGAGTCTGAAATCCGTTTATCAAGATTTATGAATTTGGTGTGCTGATAAAAATCCTTCTTCCTCATCCATTCATTGGCATCTGAATCAAATGCACTGTGCTTACATATTGAGGTATTGCTTGATTATCCATGTGCTTTTGTTGATATCTTCTTTCATCATAATTGGTTTCAGCCTTCAGAACTTTTCTGATCTTTATTCTCAAAGGGGGATATTATTGCCAAAGGGGGAGACTTTCATTCAATCATTGCATGCATATTTGTATTTCTCATTTCAAACTATTTTCTTTTTGATGAAGTCAAAGGGGGAGAATAGTTTGACATGAGTCAATGTGACTCATAGTGTTGCCATCATCAAAAAGGGGGAGATTGTTGTGCCCCTGTGATTTTGATGATAGCAAACACTATGAGTCAGCATTGTCATGAACATCTCTGTCTAAATGAAAGTCTTGCTTGAGCATGCATATAAAGTTATACATGGTGCATTCATGCATATAAAGTCTATACACTCTGTTGCATACAGATGTAAGGCAATGTCATGTACTCAAAGTCCATACATGCACACGCATAGTCTGTGCATTGTGCGTTCATGCATAACTCCAGACTTAGCAAGTCTGTACAACGTCATGCATATAGTTGGTGCACGATTGTCTGGAGCATATAGTCCGTGCACAACTGCATTCTACAAAGTCCATGCAACCCTTTTACTTCATGCACGACAAGTCTGTACATCGCTACATGCACCACTTAAAGTCTGTACAAAGTTCTGCATAGTTTGCATTGGTCAAGTCTGTACATCACTACATGCATCACTTAAAGTCTGTACAGAGTTCTGCATAGTTTGCATCGGTCAAGTCTGTACATCGCTGCATGCATTTCTTCAAGTCTATACATTGTCTGGCTGCATAACACTAAGCCTATACACTCCCTTGTGACATGTCTATACATCGGTTGTTTTATACATACATAAAGTCAGTACATAATGTTTTATCTCTGCTTGATCGACTGAAGTAACTCTGTCATTAAATTGGCAGATGACTGAGCACGTGATCTGAGGTTGGTGCTTGGCACGTGATCCGAGGCTGGAAGGGCTGATAGGATGATGACACGTGGAGGAACCTTCTGGACGGGAAGGCGTGGGAATCACACGCCCAGTGTTGCTCCTGCTGGAACTGCTATATAAAGAGGACTTCTCCATCTGGAGAAGACTGATCATGATCGAAGCAGAAGGGGCAGAAGCAGAGAGAGAGAGCCTGAACGATCCAGAAGAAAAAGAAAAAGAGAAGAAGAGTAGAGTGTGAAAGCAGTAGAGAAGAAGAAGAAAAAGAAAGAGGAAGAGAGATCAAGAGCAGAGAAGAAGAAGAAAAAGAAAGAGGAAGAGAGATCGAGAGTTGAGAAGAAGAAGCAGTCAGTTGTCTGAAGTTTAGTCTCTACTGGATCGTGGATCAAATCTAGGCCAGTCAGCTCCTTGAGAGCCACTTCGTGCTTCATTGTTTACAGCTTTTCGGTGCTGTGATTTTCTATCTTTTGTTTTCTTTTAAACCTTTCTTCAAGCTGCTTGCCAACAGTGCAAGCTGTGATGCACAGTGGCGAGGTGGATACCTCGGACGGCTAAGCTATATTGCCCAACAGAGCAAGCTGTGAAGCTCAACGTTTGCAGTGGAGGATTCACTAGTCGGGTTAATCTGTAGTCCCCAGCGGTCGGGTTAAGCTGTGTTGCCCAGCCGATCAAGCTGTGAGTCAGCAGATGGCTAAGCTGTATTATCCAGTGGAAGCAAGTTGTGATGCTTAGCAGATGGCAAGCTGTGAGGCCCAACTGATGTAGGCAAGCTGTGTTGCCCAGCCGTTCAAGCTATGAGTCAGCAGTAATCCACACTCGGGTTGAGTGTGGGGTGGACGTAGGTCTGGTGGACCGAACCACCTAAAAACTCCTCTGTGCATTGGTTTGATCTGTTTAATTCTGCTTCCGCTAGATGAATGCTTAGGTGCGTTCCTCATATTTGTTTACTGGTTCAACAGAAAATTTGTTTAGCTTTTCAGATTGTCTAATTCTGTCTAGTTAGCGTTCTAGATTCTTAACTGAGCAAAATTTTTAAAGGGGAGATTCATTCACCCCCCTCTGAATCCACCGCACCGAACCCAACATCAATAACACACACACACGCTGCAATAGATGCAGCACTCCACACACTAAAAAGACCTGATCTAAATAGATCCACATACATGTAGATCTTGGAAGCTCTACGTACACACACACACGAATAGAACACAATGACCACACATGACCACGGATCCACAATGATCCACACACACACAAATGTTTCCATATTATAAAGAACACAAACATAAAGCCCAAAACATAAAAACAATGAAGCACGGTTTAGAAGACTCCTGATTTGGCTTCCCTTGAGTGTATGATGTAGATTTTGAATGATGCTTCCTTCTTCACTTGAATGGAGCTTGAATGGCTTCAGATAAAGCTTGAAGAACTTGGAGATGGATGAATAAACCTTTCACGAATTTACTGTTCACGGAGCTACAGTACTTCTTTCTTCTCCTCACTTGGACATCCTTCCCTTAAGCTCTTCTTAAGACCCTTGCTTGATTGGAACTCCCTGGCTTTGGAAGATGACTGAATGGCTTCAGTTGATGCTTGAATGGCTTCGATTAGATGAAGAACTTGGTTGAAGGAATGTTGTTCACGGTCGTTGTAGCAACCTTCCCTTGATAGCTACTATCTTGATCTCTCTTGGTTGATTTGTTGTTGCTTCAGTTCATGGGAAGATGAAGGCTTCAAGATAGATCTTGGATCTTCAGCTATGATGAGACTTTGATCTTTGAATCACTATTCACGGCTACAGTGATATTCCTCCTCTTCCTTGAGCCAACTTGATCTCTTAGGGTCTCTTAGGGTTTATGACCTCAAAGAGAGGTTTTATAACCATTGGAAGGTTAGGAGACAAGCCCCAGACCTAGATCCACAATTTCTGGGGTGATTGGGAGCATTGGGATTAAAGAAATGGGGAAGGGAATCTCTCCACGGATTGGAAACAAAAAGTCAAAGTTGGAGGCTTTGGGGCTGGCGGTCGACCGGAGGTGGGCTAGCGGTCGACCGCTCTGAGAAAACCCTGTAGAAGATTGCTTTCTGTTATTTTCGGTTGACCGGGATCAGCCGGCGGTCGACCGCTCTGAGAAAAACTGTAGTTTTCTGAATTCTGGTAATTTCGATCGACCGCCAGCTACAGTAAATTCCAGACCACTACATTTTAGCCCTAAACTCCATTGCAACCCTTCCAAACTCTGTGGCATCAAACTCCTTTGATCTTGGAGGGATTATACAAAGAATTTAACCTACAAAACCATGATAAAAATGATTAGAACTTTAGTTTAATAATCAATATGATCAATGTATGAAATGCATACATGAAGGCCCATGTTCAAGGTGCATACAAACACTTGAACCATAAAAGTTTTAAGCTAAAGGTCAAGAATTATTTCTATGCAAGTGAGCAAAGTATGAGAACACTTTAGCCATGCACATATACAAGTGAACACTTTGAAAACATGATTGATTAAAGATCAAGATCTATGCATTTGTCCAATATGAATGCATCATGTAACCAAGCTCCATGAAGAGTATGCATAGGAAGCATTCAAAGCACATGTTCAACTCAATCATATTCAACCAATCGACTAGAACAATCCACCATTTAGTTTAGTTATCATCGTTCACTCAATCACACAAAACCATAGCATTACACACTAAGTTTAGTTAACATCAAAACCATAGCTCAACACAAGCAAGATTATATTATGGTCTTTCATTAACGAGAATGTACAATCATGTAATGAGAATGTACTTTCATAACCTTAAAAGACTATGCACTAGAAAGTCATGTAACAAGCATGTAATAATCACGCATGAGACTTCATGGATTTCACCAGTTTATAAAAAAAGTATTCCCAGCGCAATGTGACGCCAGTGTTCATCATACCCCATGGTTTAGAGCATGTTTCTGGCCATCTACCGAGGGGGCTAGCGTGGAGTCCTTGGACACTGTCTGTGCCTGCTCTTGCATCTTCAAGTTATAAATCAAGCTACTTCCACGAGAAATAAAGTAGGCCAATAATGTCAAGTTCAAACAATAGTCTTCATGGTAACAAAACCAAGGTAAGAACGTACCAAAATAAAATCATGAGATCAATGATGAATTAATTGGACATTATGCTACGGAGGAATTCTGACAGCATAACGGTACATTTCCATAGTTTCGTAGTTCATTAATAACTTATTGAATAAGGTGTTGGGCTCCAGATAATCAGGAGACTATCTAGGAACATGGTAGAATTAACCCCTGGGTCAAACCACGGGTTGGACAACAAGTTGACATAAAGCGATCGAGCCAGGACCATTTTCTTAAGGTAGCGGTCAAGTCCCGAATGCTATCAAGTGGAGTCGACACAGAACAAGGAATAGGTCGACGCAATGAATAAACTAGAAGAAAGCAGTTGCGCTAGGACCGCTATCATGAGGTAGCGGTCACCTGATGGCCGCATTCAATCAGTCTACATAAAACGCAAGGTTCAACGAAGTGTTTTCTAGACTTTTGGGCTTTTAGGGTACAACCAGCTCGGCATCCTAGTGGGAATCCTAGGCTCGCGGAGTCTGACGGAGGTCTTGAAACAAGATCACCTGGTCCGGCAGAAGGAATATCCGACTGAGAGGCTCTCAAGTCCAAGAGGTGTTGCTATCATGTGCGAGTGATCTAATAGCGTCGTACCGGAGTACGGGTTACATGTGAACTTAATAAAATAGAAAGGAGATGTGAAGGGAACGATTTAAAACTCATAAGCCAACGTACACCCAAGCATGAAAATTCCTTTTAAATACAATGCTATATGACTTTGGGCAAGAAAATAACATACTTAAAAATAAGCTTAAAACAGTCCAACACGCCGAGTGAAATATGCCATGATCAGGAAGTATAATGTCTAGACTAAGGCATGCATGACAATATTAATATAAAGGAAATATACACCGTTTAATCTGGTTACCGAAACCAGAAAGCGGTCGGTCGGGGATCGCCACTTTAAGGTAGCGGTCTCTGCTAGACAGCCTTCTGTCTGCAAGAGATAGAGACGAATCCATGTTTATAGGACCTATACTATGGCAATTAGTGCATGAAAATCGACTATAACAGAAAGAATAGACATAGTAGCATGCTTAGGACAATATTATGGCATGGAAAAGGCATGAGTTAGTTCAAAGTTCTTATCTTTTTGTTAAGGGGGTAGGGATGGCATGGAGTGAAAGACATGATTATGCAGTCATAGCAAAACGCTAAATACTCCGTGTATAGTGCATGAAATCATGATATATTAGAAGGATTTTATTCGTAGCTGTATGTTTAAGCCAACATGAGATAGCCTACCTCTGGGGTTGCTCCTAATCAGAGAATTTCTTGCTGGTAGAGGGCTCCCGTTCCTACGTGTCTTACGTAGAAACTGCGACTTCCAGACGCTCTAACTCCTTAGATGCTTAACCTCCTAACACGAAAGTTTACAGAGGGTTAGAAGATACTAAGGGGAATAAAAACTTCAAAATGAAGAACTTAAAACAAGGATACTATACCTTCGTACCACGTGATCCAAAATTAGGGTTCGCGCTGGACGGATCTGGGACCTATTTATAAGGAATGGCCTAGGGCTAAGCTTTTAGATCGAATTAGGAGTCCCATGGGGTGTCAAATCGATCCCCTAAGAGTCCTAGACAAGTCCCCATGCCAGATCACATCGATCTTTAATGATTTGGGTTGTTAAAAATCTAAAATTTTTGGGGTTTAACACCTTCCGTTTACAGAACAAGGTGGCGGTCTGGTCTGGACCGCCTTCACCAGGTAGCGGTCTTGTGATAGACCGCCTCTTGCTTGGGTGCCAGAATTTGAATTTGACTCTAATTCCTCTCTTAATTATCCCTATTTATCTAGTTAAGTCGAGAAATAATCTTAATACATCTCTAGGGCAGGGCTTAGGCCTAAAAGTCTTAGAATTTGCTCCATGGGCCCAATTTAAATGGTCTACAAGTAATTGGGCCTTTAATAAATGTTAAATAAATCATTAAATCAATAGCTAGCTTATTTTAAGCTTAATTAATTCTATTTAATTCTTAAAAAATCTACATAAATTTTCGGGGTGCTACACCCTCCCCCACTTAAGAAGATTTTGGTCCCCAAATTCATTGTATGGGATATGTGGAGAGTGCATTTTACTTACAATCAATTAGCTCCGGAAACCTCTTGCGCATATCTTCCTCCTTCTCCCATGTTACTTCTCTGTACTTTTATTCCACCGGACTTTTACCATGAGAATGGTTCTATTTCGAAGTTGACGTACTTCTTGATCTAGAATTTTAAGTGGCCTTTGCTTGTATGTTAGGTCCTTCTGTATTACAAGATCGTCATGACCGATGACATGAAATGGGTCATGAATGTACCTTTTAAGCATCGGGACATGGAATACATCATGAACTCCAGATAATTGTGACGGCAAAGCAATCCGACAAGCTACCTCGTCAACCCTTTCAAGAATTTCAGAAGTGCCAATAAACCTCGGAGTAAGCTTGCCCTTGATGCCGAATCTTCTAATTCCACAACCTAGGGAAACCTTGAGAAACACGTGGTCTCCCACTTGAAATTCCAGGTCTCTTCTTCTTCTATCCACATATGTCTTTTGTCTTAATTGAGCCGCCTGGAGTCTTTCCCTGATCAATTTAATCTTCTCAGTTGTATCTCTAATAAGTTCCGGCCCTAAAGTTATTTTTTCCCAACTTCATTCTAGCATATTGGTGAACGGCAACTCCTTCCATACAATGCCTCGAACGGTGCCATTTGTATACTACCTTGATAGCTATTGTTGTAGGCAAACTCAACTAGAGGCAAGTGGTCATGCCAACTTCCACCAAAATCAATAGCACATGCGCTAAGCATATCTTCTGTCACCTGGTTTGTTCTTTCAGTCTGGTCATCGGTTTGTGGATGAAAAGTAGTGCTGAAATTTAACCGGGTCCCTAAGGAATGTTGTAAACCCTTCCGGAATTATGAAGTGAAACTGATGCGGGACGACAATGTGACTCGACTCAGACTTGTTGTGAGATTGGGACTCTAGGTAACGACGTGACCCAAAGACGACGCGACCAGCAGCGACACGACTGGTTCAGCACCTAACGTGGTTTTTCAAGAGGCAAGCGTGCCCCAAACAAGAAGTACTCGCTCACGATTGTCCCCAGCAAGGAAAACGTGTCGATCTGCATGGTTGAGAAATCGGCATTGAGTCTCGGGTGGTCAGCTCACTCTCATGCTCGGAATGAGTCACGGGACGGGTCTCGCAAATAAGATAAAAGTAGAGAGGCGAGTGTACCTCCATGCTCGGGGCGTGGGGAAGACGTCCCGGCCAAGTTCCGTAACTCCCGGTACAATAGTAAAAATTAATTTATAGTAAATATTTTATGGCCCACTCCACGTAGGGAGGTAAAGGGATACACAGTGGTGTCGAGAGCACTGAACTTGGGTTGGCGGGTAGCAAGGCGGCGGGGTGCCGGGCGGTGGCGGCAGCGGCCCCGGTTCTACGATTGCTGGCCGGCAGGATAGCGGACAAGGACCACCAAAGGGACAACAACCTTCGGTAAGCTTCTGATGGCAGCAGTTCACCGGGACAAAGGCAGAGGGTCCCTAGTCGACCCCTAGGAGTGGCCATCACTGAATCTTCTCCGACATATTTTCCGATGAATTTCTACGGTCGCCTTCCTCGCTGGCCTGGTTCGGTGCAGGATGGCGCGCTTCCACAAGAATGGCCGGCACGACCAGATCCAATGTCGGATCGGGGCGAGATTAGCGCCGTTGGAAAGAGGACTCAAAGGGCTTCGACATATTTGAAAGTCAGGTCCGTCCAACTGTTGGGTTAAAAATGAAAACCTCTGCAAGTTGGCTGTGGTTTCTATCCCGGAACGTAGAACAGGCGGGGCAGATTGGGATCTGCCTGAGAACGAATTTTGACCGTCAGGGGGATGGTGGATCTAGGGTTTGGGATTTGTATGGTGGAGAGGTGGGGCGTGAGGATGACACACAAATATTTTTATATTTTTTGGACAAGGTTTGGGTGGTGGGAAAAATCGGACACTAGGTGATTATCCTACAGATCTGCAAACTGGCAGATTTCATGGGGTGGAAACAAAAGATTGGAAGGAGGGGTAAAATGGCTTTGATCGGAATGAAATTTAAACTGGGGGTTTCGAACGATGGGGGGAAGACGCCCTCAAAATTAAGGTCGATCCAACGGCTGGATTGGGAGAACCGACCTGTCCTTTGAGCTTCAGATCTGGAATTTGGGGTTCTGGACAACAGGCCGGAGTTGTTATTGTGATGGCTTGATGGCGGCACGAACGGAGGCGGCGGCGATGGTGATCGAACCTGGTACCCAAAAGAAGAGATAGAATTGGGAATCACTCCCAAAGAAGGGCTTCACACCTAGATCTTTTTGTTGTAAGGAAGAGGAAGAGGAGGAACAAGAACAAGGGGGGAGAGAGGGGAGGTGCGCCCAAGGCTATTTCCAATAATTTTTTCGTGATTAATTTTTTGGAAATCACAAAATACAAGGGTTATATAACTCTAACTAAAAGATCTAATGAACCCCAGATCTAGGGTTAGGGAGGGGCAATTAGGGGATAGGAGATTCTTCCCCCAAATGGTCAAATTAATACAAACATAAAAAATTGTTAAAAGGGGGGTGGGTTATTTTAATCCCACATGGGGTCAAGAGAGGGGGGCTTGGTCAATTTATGCAACACATTTGACCACATGTTGTGGAATGGAGAGGGCTCCTACGTGGGTGATATTCTCTCATTGAAAGAGGAGGATGTGGCTAGTAGACTGTGGGAGATGGATTTTTATTAAGAATATATCTTTATTGTGGGTTTATTTGATTTATTTATTAGAGGTTTATTTACGCAGGGCGTGCTAGTCACTGAGTGACAAATTTATTATGCGCACCGTCTGACTAACCAGACGATTATAGGTGATCGTGTCGGGACCCAAAACCCGCCGTACCATAAAGGCTACGGCGTTAATTACATCTCTCCAGAAGAGAGAAAACCCTTGATTAATCGCCAAAATAGAGAGGCCAAGGGGCCCGTAGAATATGTGAAGGATGTGGTTGCATGCAAGCACACAATATGGTAGTATTCGTTTATTAGGCCGGCTCTCAGTATGAGGCGGAGAACCTAGGTCCGAGGACCACCATCGCACATAGCGAAATCCTCCGACCGGGCGTAACCCGACCTTCTGCCAATCACCGTTTGATATATCGAAGAGTCGGCTCATGTCAACATGCACCAAGGTGATATATATATACATGAATATACATAACACATACAATACGAGCATGATAGAAAATAGGTTTAAATTAATCAATTTCTTTTTACCCGACCCATGGTCAATTAGGTTGACCAATCCCTGCCATAGAAGGCAAGGGTTGCCCCGGGAATGAATGCGGGGTTAAAACGGCGCAAAAGGAAACAATTGGCTCAAATTCGATCCGGTCAAGCGTAGGTATAGGCTAAAACGGCACGGGGTAGCATAGGTAAAAAAGCTAAACCGGCGTGGTATGGAGGATAGGTTAAACCGGCGTGGCTGGCTTGGGGCGCGCCTGAGTAGGGCGCGCCGGAATAGGACCATTTAAAAATCTAAAATTTTGAGTCTAAAGCTAATACGGCGCGGGGGGGTATCGCGCCGTATTAGGGCGCGCCGGATTAGGGGCGCGCCGGATTAGGCCATTTTCTTGCTATTTTCAACCCGTTTGAGTTCCAGATTTGTTTATTAGCCTCTTTGATGTTAATTGAGTTAATTAATTATTGAACTGGAGTCTTGGATACCCCAGAAGCAGAGTCAAAAGCTTGTGCGAGGTTCATACTCAAGCACGGAGGTTCATTGTTTGAAAGCACATGTTTTATTAAGTCCAAATCACCAGGGTAACTTAGTGTTCAAAGCCTGGCGAAAATTGGGCAGCATCTCCCCTATCCCTGAAGGATTGCGGGGGAGAAGCGGGGTCATACTCACGTGCGGAGTAAGCCCCTAACAAGCCGGACAGCACAACGGCGGCCAGCGGATCCCAATCGGATAGGAAACCCCGAGGACTAGCCTGCGAGGGGCACCATTCTTCCGTGGGTTAAAGCTCGATCGGATGGGACGACCAATGAGGGACGAAACCCCGAGGGCGAAGCCTACGAGGGGCACACAACCCGTGGTCAAAGCACGATCAAAAGGGATGACCAATAGGGAAGGAAACCCCGAGGGCTAGCCTACGAGGGGCACACAACCCATGGTCACCACTAGTTCCCTTAGGGATAGTGGATTTAATGTTGGGCTGAACCCCTGTTTATATTCACCGGACGGCTCATGAGGATACATACCATTACAGGACATGACCCTATGATCCAATGGTGGCTAGAAACAATGATGGGGAAATGCCCCCCTCCCCAGTCAGTAAGTTACTCGAGGGAAAACAGTCAAGGATGATGCATACGCAGAGTGCATTCGGTCAATAAACCGGTGATGAATAACTAGATATACATATGTATATGAGTTAGTTGATTAGTAGAGGGGTTCAACAAGTTAGAGCGAGGCTGAGATATTGGAAGAAGCAAATGGTCGAACAACGAAGGGGCCTCTGTGGCATGGACGACTACAGGAAGGAGAAAGCCCTCCGCACTCGTAGACTTTAGAAGTATCTTCTTTCCCATAACCCGTAGCCATAAGCAGGGAAACGTCAAGGAGCCGTCCCTGGGGCTGAAGGGACACATGCTTGCATACACGCCTCCAACACGGAGAAACACATATGGACGCACCGGGTACGAGATGCAGTATAGATCAGAAATGAACCCTGGGGAGGGGGATTTGCTGTAGCCCTTTTGGGATATCCCGGGGCACATTCAACACCGGCGAAGAGAAGAACAGCACGATGGCTATATACGATGGAAGATTGAATGCATTCAAAGAAAGAAACGCAAAGGGGCGCATACACATATCAGAATTTCATTCATGCTCAAAGTTAATCACACAACTCAAATAAAACTCAACAGGGGCACGAGATTACACGTTACGATACGGCTTGGCGTTGTCGCACAGAGCCGATCAAATCCTCAAATCAAATATAGAAGAGGGATAAGGGGAGCAGAAATCAGGAAGAGACGAGCTCACATCATCGCCCGCTCATTACAGAGCTATAGAGTAGCGGATTTACAAAACGAGAGATAGAAGAGAAGGGCGGAAGGGACCCTTCGTCACCCACCTCTAGCTCACTACTAGAAAACAGAGTATCGGAGTAGGGGGGGCTTCTCTCCCCGGCTTCGGGCTTCTCCAGACAGACAGGCGGAATGAGGTGGCTCTTCCTGGGCTTTCCCTCAGAATTCCCTTTTTTCTTCCCCAAGCTCTCTCACTCTCGGATGATTGACCGCTCGGCCTCTATTCTTCTCCCCCTCTTTGAATTGGTCGAAACTTAGTGCTTTATAGAAGAAGTCTCTCCCGGCGTGGAGAATGCGCGCCGGAGAAGGCTCCCTTTTCATCATTTTGGCGCGTCGGTTGATAGGGCGCCAGGAAGAGGGCTTCAGCAAGGTGTTTTTGCGCGCCGGTTAAAGGGGTGCCGGAGAAGAGGGCGCGCCGGATAAGGGGGCGCACCGGATTAATCTTCTTTTGTCGCGTTTGTTTGACACGGGTCAGACTATGGGCCCTAGACTGGCTCCAGGAGTTGACTTGGTCCTTCATCTTATCATGGCTTCACAGAATTGCAACGAGAAGTTTTGGTAAAGCCTTCGGGACATTGAATGGTCAATTCCGGGACCTTTTGTGCCTTTGGTTCGGACACTCGGGTTTTCCGCTCACATGGCTTTCGGCACCGTAATTTGTGCTACCGGGCCGGCTTCACTTGTATTTGTAGCTTTTTGGTTACTTCTTCGGGGATGGTCCCGAATACTCTTCCGAGCTCTCGGGTCTTGCTTTAGCGGCTATCCATTGGAGCCAAGCATCTTTTCTTTTCTTCTTTCCTTTGGTCTCATCTTTTGTTCGGCTTCCGCCATTCTTTCTTTTCTTTTCTTTCTTTTCTGTCGGCGCAGGAGCACCCGATCAGAACTTAAGACCTGCAGAAGCAGAAGTCAAGAAATATTAGGAATATTTTCAGTGTCAACAAATGCCCCCCACCCGCGGGTGTCGCGATAGAGGGACGAAAGAGCGGGACATGCGGGTGTAGCCTATGGCCCATTTGAAAATATTGCATGGATCCTTTTATTATTCATTCTTTTTATTTATTCTATTTTCATTTATCATCATTCATTCATCATCATTTTTTATTTTGTCATTCATTTTTATTATCTATTTTTTTTTATATAGCCTCATCCAAGCACGCAGGCATTCATCGACTGCAAGCATAGAGTAGATATATGTAGCATAGTTCCCCTATAACAGGGATAGGATAAGGAGAGCGCCCACGATTCACGGACAGAGTGTGGCTCACAAAGCATAACTAAGGGAGATGTGCATACGTAAAGGGGACGCCGCGTAGAACATATGCATACCATGAATCACAATTTGCACCCGAGACTATTCCTCCATAGTGTGAAAGTGCAATTATATGAGTAGTGAACCCTAGACATAGGGACGTGCAGACGTTCTGAGTAACACTGGAGGATTACTTCATCGCCTGCACACACATTCGGGGCTCTCGACTTTTGGTAGCTTCGCACAACCCCCTTGTCCATTTCTTGATTTTGGGCTTCACCGTTCGGCGCGAGTTTCCTCATGTGTCTCAATGGGGATTCCCGGCTACTAGGATTCGTCTTTTATTATGATACTATTGTGGATTTCACCGTTTGACGCGAGTCTCCTCATATGTCTCAATGGGGATTCCCGGCTACTAGGATTTATCCTATATTATGATTTTATGATGGATTTCACCGTTTGACGCGAGTTTCCTCATGTGCCTCAATGGGGATTCCCGGCTACTAGGATTCATCCTTATTTTAATTGTGGAGTTTGCTGCACCGTTTTCGCGCGAGTCTCCTCATTTGTTTCAGTGGGGATTCCCGGCTACTTGGATTCACATTCCACTTACCATTATCATCATTTCTTCATTTTCTTCATTTTTTTTATTTTTTTTAAGGGGTAGGCAGCTTTTTCCTCACGATCACCCTTTACGCGAGTGCAGAGATTTAAGCGTCCATGAAGTGTTAAGAAGAATTTATGACATCCCTATGACTAAAGACCATTGCTCACATTATGTGCGAAGTGTAGGAGTTTTGTCTAGGGTGTATTCAGTGAGTTGTGCTAGCAACATAGCTACGACTCTTCCCCTAGTCGTATGCACTCACCGAGAATTAGCTTTTCGTTCCTTAGTGTATGCCGTGACGCACACATATCCTAAATCAGGGCAACGTTATTTAGCAAAGGATTACGCAGCCTTAGAAATTTGAATGAAGTGTGTTAATACTATATTTCAGGCAGACATGCACGTGAGGCAAACAAGCACACAAATCACGTCATGATTATCATTTTTTTTCTTGCTCTCTTTTTTCTTTCTTCTTCTTTTTTTTTACTCTCTTTGCTCTCTCTTTTTTCTTTTCCTTTCTTTGCTCTTTTTTTTCTTTTTTTTCTACTTTTTTGTTTCTTCTTTTTGTTTTCTATTTTCTAAAGGGCTTAATGGGCATGCCCGCAATGATTCCGGCGTCGGGAGCCCGATGCCATGGCAGTGGAGAGAAGGTGTCATATGTGGTTGTAAATCCCTAGAGGGATCGTGGGTTGGTATAAAACCAAAGGAGGTCTTTTCGTTCGTTAGTTCGGACAACAGTTCCGAGCCAAGGGTAAGAGGTATGTCGGCTTAGATCGAAGGTCATGACGCCGAATGACTTGGCTTAGACGTAAGGTCATGACGCCAAGAAAGGGCATTCGCCGGCTTAGGCAAGGAGCCTTGACACCGGACCACTTGGCCTAGACGGAAGGTCATGATGCCATGGGAAAAATATTTACTGGCTTAAGCATAGAGCCATGACGCCAGACAACTTGGCATAGACGGAAGGCCATGACGCCAAGGTAGAATATTTTAACGGCTTAGACGTAAAGTCATGACGCCGCACAACTTGGCTTAGGCGGAAGGCCATGACGCCAAGGTAGAATATTTAATGGCTTATACGTAGAGTCGTGATGCCGTACAACTTAGCTTAGGCGTAGGGCCATGATGCCAAGGCAGAATATTTAACGGCTTAGACCTAGAGTCATGATGCCGTACAACTTGGCTTAGACGGAAGGCCATGATGCCAAGGCAGAATATTTACCGACTTAGGCGAAAAGCCATGACGCCGGACAAGGATATTTAACGGCTTAGACGTAAAGTCATGACGCCGTACAACTTGGCTTAGGCGGAAGGCCATGATGTCAAGGCAGAATATTTACCGACTTAGGCGAAAAGCCATGACGCCGGACAACTTGGCTTAGGCGGAAGACCATGACGCCAAGGCAGAATATTCACCGACTTAGGCAGAAAGCCATGACGCCAGACAATGATATTTAACGGCTTAAACGAAAAGTCATGACGCCATACAACTTAGCTTAGGCGGAAGGCCATGACGCCAAGGCAGAATATTTACCGGCTTAGGCGAAAAGCCATGACACTAGATAAGGATATTTAACGGCTTAGACGTAAAGTCATGACGCCGTACAACTTGGCTTAGGCGGAAGGCCATGATGCCAAGGCAGAATATTTACCGACTTAGGCGAAAAGCCATGACGCCGGACAAGGATATTTAACGGCTTAGATGTAAAGTCATGACACCGTACAACTTGGCTTAGGCGGAAGGCCATGACGCCAAGGTAGAATATTTACCGACTTAGGCGAAAAGCCATGATGCCGGACAACTTGGCTTAGGCGGAAGACCATGACGCCAAGGCAGAATATTTACCGGCTTAGGCAGAAAGGCATGACGCCAGACAAGGATATTTAACGGCTTAAATGAAAAGTCATGACGCCGTACAACTTGGCTTAGGCGGAAGGCCATGACGCCAAGGCAGAATATTTACCGGCTTAGGCGAAAAGCCATGACACCGGACAAGGATATTTAACGGCTTAGACGTAAAGTCATGACACCGTACAACTTGGCTTAGGCGGAAGGCCATGATGCCAAGGCAGACTATTTACCGACTTAGGTAAAAAGTCATGACGCCGGACAAGGATATTTAACGGCTTAGACGTAAAGTCATGACGCCATACAACTTGGCTTAGGCGGAAGGCCATGATGCCAAGGTAAAATATTTACCGACTTAGGCGAAAAGCCATGATGCCGGACAACTTGGCTTAGGCGGAAGACCATGACGCCAAGGCAGAATATTTACCGGCTTAGGCAGAAAGCCATGACGCCAGACAAGGATATTTAACGGCTTAAATGAAAAGTCATGACGCCGTACAACTTGGCTTAGGCAGAAGGCCATGACGCCAAGGCAGAATATTTACCGGCTTAGGCGAAAAGCCATGACACCGGACAAGGATATTTAACGGCTTAGACGTAAAGTCATGACGCCGTACAACTTGGCTTAGGCAGAAGGCCATGACGCCAAGGCAGAATATTTATCGGCTTAGGCGAAAAGCCATAACGCCGGACAAGGATATTTAACGGCTTAGACATGAAGTCATGACACCGTAGATAGAAGGAGTCTTTTTATTCTTCAACTGGATGGAAGGGTAGAGTCACAAGTAGAAAGGATCCTTTGTTTCCTGGCTAGGCGGAAAGCCCAAGCCAAAGGTGAAAGGGTCTTTTTGTTGACTGATTGGACGAAAGGTCCACGCCAGAGGTAGAGGGGTCTTTTTGTTGCATGGTTGGACAAAAGGTCTGAGCTAGTAATAAAAGGGACTTTTTGTTGACTGACTGGACGAAGGGTCCGAGCTAGAGGTAGAATGGTCTTTTTGTTATATGGTCGGACGGAAGGTCCGGACCAAAGGTGAAAGGGTCTTTTTGTTGACTGGCTAGATGAAAGGTCCGCGTCAGAGGTAAAAGGTTCTTTTTGTTGTCTGGCTGGACAAAAGGATCCAAGCCAAAGGTGAAAGGGTCTTTTTATTGACTGGCCAGACGAAAGATCTAAGCTAGAGGTAGAATATGAACGTTAACCTGACGGGATGTCAGACTTAACAAACCTTGCCTAGGAGGTATGTCTAGGAAAGGGCAGAAATAAAGCATTGTTGTCGTCTCGACGTCATGTCAAACACGACCAACCTGGAAGAGACGAAGGGTCCGGGCCAGGGCAGAATATGGCCGTTGACTTGATAGACTTGTCAAAGTCAACTAACTTGGAAAAGGCGTGAGGCCTGAACCAAAGGCAGAACACAATATAGGTGTTGACTTAACGTTCTATCAAAGTCAACAAAGTTGGCGAAGGCGGGTGGCCTAAACCAAGAGCATCATGTAGGATAGGTGTTGACTCGATGGAATGTCGAAGTCAACGAACTCGGCGAAGGCATGGGGCCTAAGCCAAGGGTATAATGTGGGATAAGTGTTGACTCGACGTCATGTCGAAGTCAACAAACTTGGAGAAGGCGTGAGGCCTAAGCCAAGGGTAGGATATAAGGTATAAATGTTGACTCAACGTCCTATCGAGGCAAACGAACTTGGCAGAGGCGTAAGGCCTAAGCCAAGGGAAGAATATAGGATATGCGTTGACTCAACGTCCTGTCGGAGCCAACAAACTTGGCAGAGACATGAGGCCTAAGCCAAGGGCATAATGTAGGATAGGTGTTGACTTGACGTCATGTCACAGCCAACGAACTTGACAGAGGCGTGAGGCCTAAGCCAAGGGTATAATGTAGGACAGGTGTTGACTCGACGGAATGTCGAAGTCAACGAACTCGGCGAAGGCGTGGGGCCTAAGCCAAGGGTAGGATATAAGGTATAAATGTTGACTCAACGTCCTGTCGAGGCCAACGAACTTGGCAGAGGCATAAGGCCTAAGCCAAGGGAAGAATATAGACTATGTGTTGACTCAACGTCCTGTCAGAGCCAACAAACTTGACAGAGACATGAGGTCTAAGCCAAAGGCATAATGTAGGATTGGTGTTGACTTGACGTCATGTCGAAGCCAACGAACTTGACAGAGGCGTGAGGCCTAAGCCAAGGGTATAACGTAGGATAGGTGTTGACTCGACAGAGTGTCGAAGTCAATGGGCCCTACCCCGATAGAAGGTTTGGGGTGAGGGTAGACTAAATTGTAGACGTATGAGAGGCCTGGACCCAGGGTTAAATATTGATGTCAACTCGACGAGGTGTCAGAGTCAACCAACCTTGCCCGGACGATAGGTCTGAAACAAAGGTAGAATATGTAGGTGAAGATGCCATCCCGACGTCATGTCGAAATTGACCAACTTGGCGAAGACGTGAGGTCTAAACCAAGGTAGAGAATGGACATTGACCTGAGGAGATGTCGGGATCAACAAACCTTGCTCAGACAGAAGGTCCAAGACAAAGCGAAGAGGTCTTTTATTGGTTTATTAGTTTGGATTGACTGAGTTTATTGAATTTGTTGAGTGGATTGACTTGCTGAGTTTATTAGGTCTGTTGGATTTTATCAATTCCATTGGGTTTTTTGATTTGTTTGGTTTTATTGGGCTTATCGGGTTTATTAAGTTTGTTGATTCATTGAGTTCATTGAATTTTTTTTTGGGTTTATCGATTTATTGAGTCGATTGATTTTGCTTAGCTTATTGGATTTATTGAATTGTGTTGGGTTTATTAAATTCATTTTAAATCATCATTTTCCATTTTTTTATTCATTTTCATCATTCATTTTTTTATTCATTTCTTTCTTCTTTTCATTTCCTTTTTTATTAACATTATTTTTGTTATTATTTGTTTTTTTTGGGCTCCCCGACGCAGTCTCGTCTGTGATGCGGGATATTTTGTCCGGTGGGACTATTGATGAATTTGACTATTTATTCTATTGGTGGGGCTAGGGATTGATGTCCAAGAGCCCGACGGGTCTGGCGAGGGCGGAGTGCCACTAGGCCAAGGAAAGGGTAGCTCGGTCAGGGCGGAGTGCCACCAGACCGAGGAAAGGGTAGCTCGGTCAGGGCGGAATGCCACTAGACCAAGGAAAGGGTAACTCGGTCAGGGCGGAGTGCCACTGGACCAAGGTGAGGGTAGCTCGGTTAGGGCGGAGCGCCACTAGACCAAGGAAAGGGTGGCTTGGTCAGGGCGGAGTGCCACTAGACCAAGGTAAGGGTAGCTCGGTTAGGGCGGAGCGCCACCAAACCAAGGTAAGGGTAGCTCGGTTAGGGCGGAATGCCACTAGACCAAGGAAAGGGTGGCTCGGTCAGGGCGGAGTGCCACTGGACCAAGGTGAGGGTAGCTCGGTCAGGGCGGAGCGCCACCGAACCAAGGTGAGGGTAGCTCGGTTAGGGTGGAATGCCACTAGACCAAGGAAAGGGTGGCTCGGTCAGGGCAGAGTGCCACTAGACCAAGGTAAAGGTAGCTCGGTCAGGGCGGAGTGCCACTAGACCAAGGAAAGGGTTTTATGAATCCTGCCCAGTAGGACAAAGGATAATTTTGGGGCTCGGCGAGGGAGGAGTGCCTCAGGCCAAGGAAGAGGGCTTTATGAATCCTACCCAGTGGGATGAAGCTTATTTTCGAGCTTGGCGAGGGTGGAGCACCTCAGGCCAAAGAAAAGACTTTGTGGACCCAGCCCGATGGGACAAAAGGTAATTTTCAAGTTCGGCTAGGGCAGAGCGCCTCCGACCAAGGGACAGCTTTTGTGGGCTCGGCCCGACGGGGCTGATGGGCAAATTTAGAGCTCGACAAGGGCAGAGTGCCTTATGCCAAGGAAAGGGAGATTTTATTGGGCCGACATTGGGCAAGGAATCCAAACCGGCAGTGATAGGAGACTCCCAGGGACAAATATGGCATTGTTGTGGCTGAATGCCGAAAGGCCATGAGAGTGCATTGGCTGGGAGCATAGGTCCCAGATCAAGTGTGGAGGGTTAGTCTTGGTGGGACAAGTGGGGAGTATCCCCGTGTGATAAGAGGGCGGCAAGGCACCATGAATTCTGGTGGGACCAGGGGTGCTGAGATAGGCCACTAGAAGCCGAAAGGCGCTTATTTGTTGGCTTGATGAGGATAAAGGAGCCGAGAGTGCAGACAACTCTGGAGGACTTGTTCTTTTCATTCCCCAATAGGGTTTGGACCCGTATTTGAAACGGGAGGCCTAGTGGCCAATGAAGGTCCTTTAGCGTCGGTGGGACTGTTGATTAACATGATCCCCCTGGGAGTATTTAGTGACAGCTCTACATCAGATCAATAGCTATTTTCTTTCGTCATTGATTTCTTTAGGAGATGCTCCAAATAGCTTCGGTTCGGGCCTCCGACGCTTACGCCAAGTGTCCTCCTCTTGACGCTTATCCTTAGAAGCTGCAGTTGCAGGGTCCTCCCACCTCCATAGATGATGTAATCATTTCATTATTCCTTGGGCATTCACCATGCAATGCTACTAAGCAGTCTTCTGCCTATGGGGAGGATAGGGAGGCCTTGCTGACCATATAAGTTCCTTTCCCCCCTTTTTGCATTCATGCTTCTTCTTTTTTTTTAACAGATAGCTCAGATGATGCTGATAGTGCAGTGCAGTGTAAGGTCACTACCCTTCATCCATTTTATTTTATTTTTGTTATTATTTATTTTTTAACAGACCAAGGTGGGTGCATAGGAGAGCGCTCACCCCCTCAGAGAGGGGATAAGTGGTTCGCTCCACCACGCCAACCCCACAATGGTAGTTTCTTATTTGGCACGGACCAAGACATGGGGGGGGGAGTGATATCTCCCTTGACAGATGCAGCCATCCAGGCCTCCTTCAAAAGAATTTTTTTTCTCTTCTTTTTTTTGTGCCTGCCCCCAGAACAGGACCTTTCCTTTCTTTTTTTTCTCTCTCTTTTTTTTTGCTTCATTTGCCATTCTTCTTTTGTTGGCAAGCATCCGCATTCAAACTATGCGGGCCTGCTAGACATCGGCTTCAGCCAGATTTGCGAGGAGCAGTTGAGGCGGTAACGCCGCGCGGGGCTGCTCTTTTAAGGACGGATATTTGATGAGGGCACGGTGGGTCCACCTTATACTCGCCCATCTGTAGTTCGCCTTTCTTGATCAGGCCTTCAATAATGTCCTTGAACACATAGCAATCCTCAATGGGATGCCCCATCACTTGGTGATAAGGACAGAATCGTGGATCGTCTTTTCTTTCGGCATCGCCTGCCTTCTTTGGCTCTGGAAGAGCTACTTTGCCGTATTCACGGGCCCACTCAAAAAGTGCCCTAGTCTTGTCCTTTGGAAAGGAATACAGTTTCATCATTTTGCCCCTTAACGGGGGCCCTTGTTTTGATGGATCGACGGAAGATGCCTCTTTCATCTTCTTCTTCTGTTGCTCGAAGGCTTCAAAATTTGAGGCGCAAACTTCTTCTTGTGCCGGAGGTTTGTTGATTGGTTTATTCTTCTGGCTCGAGGCCGTAGAGGACGAGCAAAGCCTTGCCAGAACTGCTTCAGCATTGGCCGCAATGTCGCCCAGTTGTTCAAAGGTCGTGACTTCAATGTCAATGACCCATCGTAGAATTTCTATTCTCAAATTTTCTTTACAGATTTGAACAGAGTCCCCGTAGCTCGGTGGATGTCTGCATCTTTCACGGAGATTCCTCCACCTTCTTATGTAGTCCGTGACAGACTCATTATCTTTTTGTTTGGCCACTTGTAATTCGGCCTCAGTGACTTCCTCTTCGGCCGCCTTCATGTTCATTGTTTGTTTTGCCTTTAGCTTGTCTGACTGCATGCGCGGTCTCATTGGCACCATCTTCGGAGATGCTTTAGTTGCCCCCTGACGTGCCTGGGAGACTGTGTGCTTGAGTGGTTGAGGGAGGATACCCCCTCGTGTCGCCTCATGTAGATGTCCTGCCAGTTGCGGCATAGGTGGACTTAGATTCATTTCATTCAGCTGCCTTTGCAGCATTTCAATTTCATGCTGCTTCTGATGCAGCAGTGCCATCATAGCGGGGCCTTGCCAAGAGGGGCCGGAAGTGCTATCTTGCGCCTCCGGTTTGACTAGGGTGAGTGGCATCCCGTCATTGTTGCTGGACGCTCCCAGTTTCTTCGAGATAAACTCCTAGGGTTTCATGCCTTCGAGCCTAGGAGGAACATGGTATTGTGTTCCCTTGTTGGCTGGTGGGTGTCTTGGTATTCTCCCGGGTCCAGCAGCATGATGGGAGGCAGAAGCTTTAGCCTGGTTTGCTCCTTTTGGCATAAAGCAAATTTCTTCATCTTCTTCATCAGCAGCTTGAGCCACACTGGACGGTGCTGACAGCATGTTGCAAGAGAGAGCAACATGTCTTATTTTAGCTTTTGTATTCTCATTTTCCTTCTCCCATATGGCTGGCCTCTGCCCCCGCAGTGGGTCATTCGGTGCATGGAATACCCTTGCCTTTTCTTTAATTCTTTTTGTTAGCCTGTGAGACTTATTGTGTCCTTGAAGGGCATGCTTCTTGACCTGCATAGGCTGGCTCTCGAGCTGCTCCTGCTCGTCTAGCCTGTCTGTAATAGTTTGTAGCCGTTCCACGGCTGAGTTGATTTCTTCATGCGCCCGCGCCGGGGCTTGTTTCTTTGTGTTATCCACTGGCCTTCTGATAGCCACAGGAGGGGCTATTTGATGCCAAGCCGGAGCTATATAGGGCGGAGCGGGCCGGCCCATGGCTCCACTAACATGGACTCTTGGAGTCGAAGGGATGTTGATCTTGTTCTTTTCTTCATTGACGATGCTTGCCAATTTCTCTGCTTTTCTTCAGGCACTAGGGCACAGTCTTCATTGGTGTGTTGGCTAAAAGCCTCTGGCACTTCTTCAGGCAGTCGCTGACATATAGATATTACATTAATTGATGCCCCCGGAGTAGGCACTTCATGAGGGCGCGGAGGATCGACTCTGTCCTCCTCCATTTGTAGCTCCCCTCTTTTTATTAAGCCTTGGGCGATGTCTTTGAATATTTGGCAATCTTCAATAGGGTGCCCCAAGATTTGATGGTAGGGGCAGAAGTAAGGATCATCTCTTCTTCTGACGTCAGCAGGTCTCTTTGTCTTCGGAAGCCTGATTTTGCTATATTTGACAGCCCACTCGAACAATGCTCGAGTCCGATCCCGGGGGAAGGCATAGAGCTTCTTTGCTTTGTTCTACGGAGGATGACTCTCTCGACATTCAGCAGGTTCATTGAGAGGAGGATCGTGCACCCATTTATGCCTTTTCACCGTGAGGCTGACAGCATGAACCGCTTTCAGTATCGGCCGTTTATTAACCTGCTTGGCTTCATAACTTGAGTCATCAGAAATGGAGGGATATTTTGTGAAGAAATCTTCAACCTCCGTGGCAATATCACTTAATCGGTCAAAAGACCGGATTTCTATTCCAATCAACTTTTCCAGAATATCTTTCTTCAGATTTTGTTTACATATTTGTATTGTGTCTTCTGGATGCGGAGGACGCCGACACCTCATGCTGAGATCCTCCCATCTCTTGATATATTCTACAGCTGTTTCATCATCTTTTTGCTTGGCTACCAACAGCTCAGCCACGGTCACCTCTGCCTCGATGACGTGGAATCTTTCACTGAATTTCTGCTGCATATCTGGCCAGTCGTGGATAGACCCGGTCGGCAGGTCAGAGTACCATTCAAAGGCAGGTCCTGTCAATGAAGACCCAAAGAACATGAGCAGATACGACTCATCCGCCGCCAAGTCGCCCATGATTATCATATAATGTGCAATATGTTCTTTCGGGAGCCTTGCCCGTTGTATTTGTCAAATTTTGGAGTTTATTGACGCCCGATGGCAATCTTTTGGCAGCGTGATGGGCTGGATATGGCACTTGATATATGTCAAAGGGGGCGTAATCATCACCACCCCTCTTTGCTAACCTTGTCTCAATCATCTGCTCCACCATCAACTTGTTCATCATAACTGGATCTGTTGGTTGAGGGTGGAGGTGGGCGGTTTGCATCGATAATGCGGCCGAAGTCATAGCATTGGATGGCAAAGGCTCCAACAGGGGAGCCTGCCACTGCATCTGAAGGGGCATTGGCCGTGTTGGCTGGAGCCACTGGGAATAATGCTGGGGAGCAGCCCAGCTCTGATCTGCAGATTGTAGAACAGCCGGTGAAGGAGCGCCTGTGGGGTCGGAACCTTCCCGTGGCGGCTCAGCCCGTGCCCCCGGCTCCTCGGGCGCCATAGCATGTTCGGCCTTTTCATTTAGTTGTTTCTTCAGTAGTTCTATCTCTTGCTGGTACTTTTGTAGTGCCATCAGGAGGGCAGGGTCTATTGTTGTCTTATTGCTGATGCCCTCGAGTGTGTTGCCCAAAGGACCTTCAATGGAAGGAGGTAGAGATGCTCCTTCTTGCTCAGACGCCACTATTCTAGTGGTGACAGTAGTTATGTTTTCTTCAGCAAGCTGCTTGCCCTTTGTGGTTTGCAGTAGCTCAGCGTCCTTTCTACCCCGTCTTGTCATCGGGTCTATTCTTCTGGCAATCTCGACCGGCTCTTCTTGTTCATTTGGTAGGGGACCAGGTGTACTCATCACCCCTATCATATTGCAAGTAAGAACTTGCATTCTTCTTTTGTGCTTTCTGACTCCCCTTCGGGCCTGACGGGAGAAAGTCGGCTCTTCAGATATAGAAGCTCCTTTCATCTTTTCATTTTGTGGAGGCCTTTCAAGGCTTCTAGCTTCAACTTGCTTCTCCTCTTCATTCGCCCCCACGGGTGATATTTTGTCTCTTTCTTCTTCTTCGGCCCTGATGACACGAAGCAATCTTTGCTGGCCCATGACGGGACCTCCGAAGCTATGGAAATATTCCTGGACCATCCTTGGTGTGTCTTCCTGGCTGCATTCTGTAGAGATGGCAGAAGGTAGCACTTGGATTCGGGCTGACGATATGTATGAAAGCCGTGTCAGTTTGGCCACTTGATCGGAATTCCCTGATAATTTGGAGATATGGGCTTGTCTTGCGGAGACCCTGATGGTGGGTGAAGAGATCACAACCATGGTATCTTCTGCACGCGCAGCCCTTTTGCCCCCTCTTTTGGGGACATCAGCAGAATTGTTGAAATTCTGCGAAGCCGGTGTAGTGTTTCGGGTCTTCTTGGGAACCCAGACTTGTCTGAACTTTAGCAGTTTCGGGGTTTGCCTCCCTTGCTTGTTATCATTAAAATTCACCCTTCGGCTTGCTAGCACTTGGAAGGTGTTGTGAGTGGGCACAGTCGGGATGATCCGATCCGGCAGAACTTCGGCACCGCGACCTTTGAAGTAGACTCGGATGCCCCCGATTAACGAGGACTTCCCAGATGCTGAAAGTTGACTCTGAGGAGTAGCAACAATTCTTCCTCTGGAGCTCTTCTCGTTGCCCCCAGCAGGCTTCTTCTCATGTGCCACAGTTAGGTAAACAGTATGGTGGACGTGGCAGCTCACGATCACCGGAGTTTTCAGTAGAGTTTCGTTAATTTGGCCCTCACTTCGGCGGACCGCAGCTTTGTTGTTCTTCAGCTCCGCAGGTCCAGAACTCTCCACGTCGAGGAGATCCGCGAATGCAACTCCCAAGAAGTTGGGGAAGCCAACGACCGGGGGAAAGTTGCCGAAGGTAGTAGGTATGACAAGGTAGCCATATGCTGCATGGTCGGCCATGATTTGGGGACCGAAAACAACTCCAGACAGTCCGCTCGCCATCACTTCAACCTAAAAAGAGGAGAAACAAGACGAATGAATAAGTAGCATTTGAGGTGGTTAGGAGGGGGCCCCATGGTTCCTCTATTTTGGCGAAGAGATGAAGGGAGGTCTTGTCCCACTGGGCGTGCCAGCTTGTGGGAGATGGATTTTTATTAAGAATATATCTTTATTGTGGGTTTATTTGATTTATTTATTAGAGGTTTATTTACGCAGGGCGTGCCAGTCACTGAGTGATAAATTTATTATGCGCACCGTCTGACTAACCAGACGATTATAGGTGATCGTGTCGGGACCCAAAACCCGCCATACCATAAAGGCTACGGCGTTAATTACATCTCTCCAGAAGAGAGAAAACCCTTGATTAATCGCCAAAATAGAGAGGCCATGGGGCCTGTAGAATATGTGAAGGATGTGGTTGCATGCAAGCACACAATATGGTAGTATTCGTTTATTAGGCCGGCTCCCAGTACGAGGCGGAGAACCTAGGTCCGAGGACCACCATCGCACATAGCGAAAGCCTCCGGCCGGGCGTAACCCGACCTTCTGCCAATCACCGTTTGATATATCGAAGAGTCGGCTCATGTCAACATGCACCAAGGTGATATATATATATATACATGAATATACATAACGCATACAATACGAGCATGATAGAAAATAGGTTTAAATTAATCAATTTCTTTTTACCCGACCCATGGTCAATTAGGTTGACCAATCCCTGCCATAGAAGGCAAGGGTTGCCCCGGGAATGAATGCGGGGTTAAAACGGCGCAAAAGGAAACAATTGGCTCAAATCCGGCGCGGTCAAGCGTAGGTATAGGCTAAAACGGCGTGGGGTAGCGTAGGTAAAAAAGCTAAACCGGCGTGGTATGGAGGATGGGTTAAACCGGCGTGGCTGGCTTGGGGCGCGCCGGAATAGGGCGCGCCGGAATAGGACCATTGAAAAATCTGAAATTTTGAGTCTAAAGCTAATACGGCGCGGGGGGGTATCGCGCCGTATTAGGGCGCGCCGGATTAGGGGCGCGCCGGATTAGGCCATTTTCTTGCTATTTTCAACCCGTTTGAGTTCCAGATTTGTTTATTAGCCTCTTTGATGTTAATTGAGTTAATTAATTATTGAACTGGAGTCTTGGATACCCCAGAAGCAGAGTCAAAAGCTCGTGCGAGGTTCATACTCAAGCACGGAGGTTCATTGTTTGAAAGCACATGTTTTATTAAGTCCAAATCACCAGGGTAACTTAGTGTTCAATGCCTGGTGAAAATTGGGCAGCATCTCCCCCATCCCTGAAGGATTGCGGGGGAGAAGCGGGGTCATACTCACGTGCGGAGTAAGCCCCTAACAAGCAGGACAGCACAACGGCGGCCAGCGGATCCCAATCGGATAGGAAACCCCGAGGACTAGCCTGCGAGGGGCACCATTCTTCCATGGGTTAAAGCTCGATCGGATGGGACGACCAATGAGGGACGAAACCTTGAGGGCGAAGCCTACGAGGGGCACACAGCCCGTGGTCAAAGCACGATCAAAAGGGACGACCAATAGGGAAGGAAACCCCGAGGGCTAGCCTACGAGGGGCACACAACCCATGGTCACCACTAGTTCCCTTAGGGATAGTGGATTTAATGTTGGGCTGAAGCCCTGTTTATATTCACCGGATGGCTCATGAGGATACATACCATTACAGGACATGACCCTATGATCCAATGGTGGCTAGAAACAATGATGGGGAAATGTCCCCCCTCCCCAGTCAGTAAGTTACTCGAGGGAAAACAGTCAAGGATGATGCATACGCAGAGTGCATTCGGTCGATAAACCGGCGATGAATAACTAGATATACATATGTATATGAGTTAGTTGATTAGTAGAGGGGTTCAACAAGTTAGAGCGAGGCTGAGATATTGGAAGAAGCAAATGGTCGAACAACGAAGGGGCCTCTGTGGCATGGACGACTACATGAAGGAGAAAGCCCTCCGCACTCGTAGACTTTAGAAGTATCCACTTTCCCCTAACCTGTAGCCATAAGCAGGGAAACGTCAAGGAGCCGTCCCTGGGGCTGAAGGGACGCATGCTTGCATACACGCCTCCAACACGGAGAAACACATATGGACGCACCGGGTACGAGATGCAGTATAGATCAGAAAACGAACCCCGGGGAGGGGGATTTGCTGTAGCCCTTTTGGGATATCCCGGGGCACATTCAACACCGGTGAAGAGAAGAACTGCACGATGGCTATATACGATGGAAGATTGAATGCATTCAAAGAAAGAAACGCAAAGGGGCGCATACACATATCAGAATTTCATTCATGCTCAAAGTTAATCACACAACTCAAATAAAACTCAACAGGGGCACGAGATTACACGTTACGATACGGCTTGGCGTTGTCGCACAGAGCCGATCAAATCCTCAAATCAAATATAGAAGAGGGATAAGGGGAGCAGAAATCAGGAAGAGACGAGCTCACATCATCACCCGCTCGTTACAGAGCTATAGAGTAGCGGATTTACAAAACGAGAGATAGAAGAGAAGGGCGGAAGGGACCCTTCGTCACCCACCTCTAGCTCACTACTAGAAAACAGAGTATCGGAGTAGGGGGGGCTTCTCTCCCCGGCTTCGGGCTTCTCCAGACAGACAGGCGGAACGAGGTGGCTCTCCCTGGGCTTTCCCTCAGAATTCCCTTTTTTCTTCCCCAAGCTCTCTCGCTCTCGGACGATTGACCGCTCGGCCTCTATTCTTCTCCCCCTCTTTGAATTGGTCGAAACTTAGTGCTTTATAGAAGAAGTCTCTCCCGGCGTGGAGAATGCGCGCCGGAGAAGGCTCCCTTTTCATCATTTTGGCGCGTCGGTTGATAGGGCGCCAGGAAGAGGGCTTTAGCAAGGTGTTTTTGCGCGCCGGTTAAAGGGGTGCCGGAGAAGAGGGCGCTCCGGATAAGGGGGCGCGCCGGATTAATCTTATTTTGTCGCGTTTGTTTGACACGGGTCAGACTATGGGCCCTGGACTGGCTCCAGGAGTTGACTTGGTCCTTCATCTTATCATGGCTTCACAGAATTGCAACGAGAAGTTTTGGTAAAGCCTTCGGGACATTGAATGGCCAATTCCGGGACCTTTTGTGGATTTGGTTCGGACACTCGGGTTTTCCGCTCACATGGCTTTTGGCACCGTAATTTGTGCTACCGGGCCGGCTTCACTTGTATTTGTAGCTTTTTGGTTACTTCTTCGGGGATGGTCCCGAATACTCTTTCGAGCTCTCGGGTCTTGCTTTAGTGGCTATCCATTGGAGCCAAGCATCTTTTCTTTTCTTCTTTCCTTTGGTCTCATCTTTTGTTCGGCTTCCACCATTCTTTCTCTTCTTTTCTTTCTTTTCTGTCGGCACAGGAGCACCCGATCAGAACTTAAGACCTGTAGAAGCAGAAGTCAAGAAATATTAGGAATATTTTCAGTGTCAACATAGACAAAGTCTACAAGTGTGGCTATGGGATGGGGGAAATTTTTTTTTTTGCCTTGGTCAATATTTTCCCATGGACCAAAGACCAAGCCCTGTGGGCACTAGATGCTAGGTGACCCAATGAGAGAGAAGGTGGGGGTCCCGCCGGGCCTATGTGACCTTTTGCAAAGAAACCCACTAACTCCTAAGGACTAACACATTGGCTTATAATTGCCATACAATTATCCCAAGGGTAAAAATGAAAATAAAATGTTAGTGGCCTTGCTTTCATGTCCCCATCATAAATGAGGGTCTCGATCAGATATAATGGCAACATGGACTCTATGTAGTTTAACAATCTCCTTCATATATGAGGCTGCTAGAATATCCACAGACCATCGACTTTTAATAGGCAAAAATTGTGCAGATTTTATCAATCGGTCTATGATCACCCAAATACCATCATGTCCGCCTCTTGTATTTGACAAACCCATGATAAAATCCATCCCTATACTCTCCCATTTCCACTCGGGAATCTCCAAGGGATGTAACTTTTCAGCGGGCATTAAGTGTTCCGCCTTAACTTGTTGACAAGTGAGGCAGCGAGATACAAAGTCCCCCACTTCCCTCTTCATGTTGGGACACCAGAAATTTCTCTTTAAGTCTTGGTACATGTCACGCCCTGAGATATGCAGCGGAATTAAGTCAGGAACGTGAATAGTCAACAATATGCCTCAAGCTAGCCAGATAATCAGAGCGCTAAATATTCACACATAAAATAATGAATACACAAGGTCATATACTCAAATTTCCACTTTATTAAATCATAATAATCAAATGTACATTTACATTTGACTCTCTTTACATAGTGACTAACTAGGCTCAATAAAAGAAAAATTACATAACATGATCAACTTCACCGCCTGTTACAGTGAAGGGACTTATCCATAACAAGACTCATGACCTTTAAACTATCTAGGGCTTCTCTTGATCATTACTCGCTCTCGCCCTCGGATCTGTCATTCGAGTAATCCGAATCCGATCCACTAGAGTTTTCTAAAAAAGATTGGGAAAGTAGGGAATGAGCATACTTGCCCAGTAGGTATCTTTGTATCAACATGAAGGCATGATTTAAGTAATTAATATTTTAGCTCTAGCGGGTAAAATAATGTAAAATGCGATAAAACACGTGATAAAACCAAAGTAACCATAAGTATCAGGATGAATGTAGAGATATGAGATATCAAATATAAGAGCATGATCAAGCAAGAATATAATGTTGTCATTCAATAACGAGAATGTACTAGCATGTATCGAGAATGTACTTTTCATAGCCATAAAGGCTATGCACTAGAAAGTCATGTAACAAGCAAGTATAATTTCATGGTGAGCCTCGTGAATTTCACATGTTTATAAAAAAAGTACTCCTGGCGCAATGCGACGCCAGTGTTCATCATACCCCATGGTTTACAATATGTTTCCGGCCATCCGCCAAGGGGACTAGTGTCGAGCCCTTGGACACTGTCCGTGCCCGCTCTTACATCTTCAAGTTATAAATCAAGCTACTTCCACGAGAAATATAAAGTTGGCCAATAATGTCCAGTTCAACCAATAGTTTATGATAGCAAAATCAAGGTAAGAACGTACCAAAATGAATACATATATAAGTTTAAGGAAGAATTATTTGGACATTATGCCACGGAGGAATTTCGGCAGCATAATGGTACTTTAATAAAGTTACATCTATCATTGATGTCTTGGTGAATAAGGAATTAGGTTCCAGATGTTCAAAAGACCATCTAAGAACATAGTAGAGTTAACCCTTTTGGTCAAACCACGGGTTAGACACAATCTTGGAGAACGCGGTCAAGTGAGGACCGTTTTCTTGAAATAGCGGTTGAGTCAAGACCGCAATCAAGTGGAGTCGACGCAGAAAGAAGGAATATGTCGATGCAGTGGAACTACAGGTAGAACGTGGTCGTGCCAGGACCGCCTTCATGAAGTAGCAGTCGCCTGAAGGCCGCGTTCAGGTCAATTCACAGAAAACATAAATTTCACGAAGTGCTTTCTAGACCATTGGGCTTTTAGGGTACAACCAGCTCGACATCCTAGTGGGAATCCCAGGCTCGCGGAGTCTTACGGAGGCCTTGAAACAAGATAACCTACTCTGACGGAAGGAATATCTGACGGAGAGGATCTCAAGTCCAAGAGAGTGTGCCTAGCAAGTGCGTGTGTAACTAATAGCAACGTACCGGGATACATACTATGTACTTAAGAAAGACCAGAGATGGGAGTGAAACTTGTAAAACAACGATTAAAACACGAATGTAGCACATTCTACTAATCATGAGAAAAAATATCTTTAAATACATGACTATATGGTTTGGCATTTTAAAAATAAGTTTCTAAAACATGCTCATACTAAACATGGAATTATGACATGATCAGAGACCTAAATAAATGAAAAAAGGCATAATAAGCTTAATAGATATTATAGAAATTAGGCAAAGTTTGGTCTGGTTATAGAAACCATAACGCGGTCAGATTTGGACCGCCTTCGTGAGAACGCGATTAGTCGGGCAACTGCCTTTTGGAGGCGATGGTCTCTGTGGAACTACCTTCTGTCTGTAACAGACAGAAGCTAAAACAGAACGGACAAGGCCTATACTAGGGCAATAAATGTATGGAAATCGTGGAGAACTAAGAGATTAAGCATTTTAGAGCAAAATAATTGCATGGGGGTGCATGGATTTGGCCAAGTTAATAAATTTTCTATTAGGTTGCAAGGACACGCATGCAGTGGTAACTAAATTACGTAGTCCGAGGAAAACATGAAATACGACCTGTATAGTGCATAAAATCAAGAGGGAACAGAGGGCTTTGAGTCCTAACACATTTTTTAAGCTATCATGAGATAACCTAGCTCTGGGATTGGCTCTAGACTTCAAATTTCTCACTGGAAGTACGCTCCTGTTCATACGCGTCTAGCGTGGAACCAGCAACTTCCCGGCCTTCTAACTCCTTAACTGCTAGACCATAATTCACGAGATTTGGAGGGTGATTAGAAAACATAAAGGAGAACAATTAACTTTAAAGTATGGATATGAAATTTGTAATATCATGGATTCTTCGGATCGGAATCGGAGAGCTATCGTATCACTTTTGTGGGTCCTGATACGTGTTTTACGATTCACGCGAGGTTTTCCCTTGTATAACTTGCAGAACCCTGTGGAGAGTTGACCGTTGAGTTTTGCTACTCAAGGACGCTACATGTGCGTTGTGCTCGTTCCGAGGATCGTGGAGATTATTTTTTTGGATTTTTCTAAATTTACGGATTTTTGTGCCAAAAATCAGATTTTTAGGAAATTGCCTAATTGCCTATTTTCTTTTCCTTTTTCTTCCTTCACCTCTCTCCTCTCTCTCTCCTCTCGCCGTTAACTCTCTCTCCCTTTGTTCTCTCTCCTCTTTCCCCCTCTGCTCCGGCTGTACACGGAGAAGGCCCGGGGATGATGTTGAGATGTCGTGGAGGTATCGTGGAGTGTGCTGGCGTGAAGATTGAAGCGTGGCGTTGGCGCAATCCCGTTCAGTGGATTCAAAGCCGACGTGCGGTTCGTGTGATGGTTTTTGGCGTATCGTGGCCGTTTCGGCGCGTGAGATCTTTGATGGAGGTAGGAGGATAGATGCCCTACTCTTTTCCTGCATTCTCTCGCGATTTGGAGCCGAACTGTGTGAGTTTGAGCGGGTTTTTCTTCGGTTGGGCGAAAAGCATGTTCAGGGGCTGTCAGCCGTGTTCACCGTTTCAGGTGACGGTTTGTAGTTTAAATGGTTCCATTTGAACCCATGGCATGTTGGGATTCATTTCCCGCCAGTTTTACTAAATTTGGTTGAGAATCGGAGCCGGTATGAGCCCGATTGTCCATGTGAGTCATTTTGGGTTGATTGGTGGGAATCGCCCGTTTCTAGCTTTTTTACGCGTGGTTTGGCCCCTTCCAGCTTGTGGAAGGTTGACAATGTGATTAGGGTTGTTTCCCCGTCGTTATGGCGACAATTGGGGTGTGGAAATATGTTTCCGTGCGGATTTTCTGATTTTCGCTCCGTGACGGGAACGCGCTCGTCATGTGCGTTCTCATGGAACGCGCTACAACGATGCACCGCGTCTCGTGAAGGAGGTGAATAGTTAGGCGGTTAGGAATGCGACCCAGGTTATGGGCACGATCCTATTTAACACGGCCCATGTGATGGGCGCGATCATTGTTAACGCGACCCAGGTGAGGGGCACGTCTCTGTGTTGTCACGCTCGAGCTTCTGGCCGTGACTATTATCGCGACCTGACTGAGTGCCACGTCTATGGGTTATCGTGACCCAGGTAAGCGTTGCGTTCTGATGACATCGTGACCTAAGGTAGGGGCGTGTTAACTATCGCGACGCAGGGTATGGGCGCGTTAATGCTTTCTATTTTTCGTGTCTTATTTGAGCTGTCTCGGGCTCCAGTGAACCCAAGATTCGATGCCTTGTTGGCTTTTGGCTCGATGGATGACTTTGGTGTTCCGTGATAGTCATATGTGTATCAAGGGATCTCAGAGGAGCGATTTTATCCCGAGCAGCGTAGTGTTGGTTTAGTCTCCGATTATTGTGGCTTTGACCCCTTGGTTAGCCCACTATTCTGTGGATGTCTTGGATGTCATATGAGGGTTGTGACCATGTTATAGGGTGTCTGAGAGTGCCACTGTACCGAGTAGTATTTTGTATTATCGAGGGTCATTATGGTTTCTGGTCAACCCGGTTGTGACCTAGTAGTTGACACGTGACCTTGTGAGTGTCTCGTCTATCTTGTGAGGATCGAGACATGATTTTAGATGCCTAGAGGTGTTTTCTTGCCTCGATTTATGTGCCATGTGGTTTGAGGGCTTTTGGTGATCCCTCATGTTCCGTGTTTCGTGTTATACAGAATTATGAGTCTGTTGTGTGGCTTGGAGGTCGAGGACTCATCATTGATGTGTTTTATCATGGATTTTGGCTTAGGGACTAGGCTGATTAATAGCGTGTTGCTGTGATGTGCAACGATCTTGACCCGAGTCTTGTGACTCAAGGATCGTTGTCAGCAGGTCTAGTTGACTGTCCTAAGTCTGGTAGCAGTTGTATACTACATTATGCTCCGTAGTACATGCGACAGGTTTGTGCTTACACTGTCTATACTTCAGTGTTCGCTGTTTTCGAGTCTCTATGTCTAGTGAGCCTCCACTAGTCATAGCGTGACGACACTTTCCTGTGTGTCGGCCCACCTAGGACTGGTGGCGAGATAGTTCCGGACAGATGATTTGTAGGCTAGTTTCCGTGGGCCCTCTTGCTTTGCGGTAGCGTCCTACTGGGGGGGAACTAGCTAGAGGCCTGGCTCAAGGCATTAGGCTTGTGTGTGCACACGTGGTCAGGGGCGGTTGGACGAGCGTCGACGGGCGTGCCCCTGACTAGTCACTCATTACTGTGGTACTGTTGTACTTGGTACTGTTGTTCCTTATACTTAGTTCTTTGTGAGTGTCTCAGTTACCGCCGTTCCAGGCGTGTGTGAGATACTTGAGGCACAGTGTAAGATGTCAGTGGACGCATCTGGCTATTCTTCTAGTGAGGAGGTGCTTCTGTCACTTGACGCATGACTCTTGTGACTTGTGTTTTCGTGGCTTTTTCGAGTAGCCTGTGTTTGGCTTCACTCGAGCCTATGGGTTTTGTAGTGTACACGATGGTGATCTCGTGTATATTTGTGCCTTTGACTGTGTAGGTCTTTGGTAGGCTTTTCACGATAAAGTTTTGTGATTTGACAACGGATCGGTAACGCCCGACTTGGTGAGATTGGGGTTCGCCTTTCTATTGCTGTTTGGAGTAGTTTAGAGGGTCGAGGTTCCTTCGGCTACCATGTTTCAGCGTTATCGCTTTCCTCTTTACTATTGTTCCTGCTCCTGCTTTGTTACTGCTTTGCTTTAGAGTAGCACTGATGTTACTTCGTGTTTTACGGTAGGGTTCTTTGGGATCGCTACTGTGATGACCCGGACTCCGGATACCAGATATACCCGATAGGACTACCGAGTAGACCCGATACCACTTGGAACCCGCGAAGCCTCCCAAGAGCGGTAAAGCTCCAGAGGGATAAAAGGATTGTCGTGTAGTACATTGAAGTCACAGATATAATAGTAAGCAATTAAATTTCATTAATCATGTTTGCTAAAGTAGCAGAAATAAAATTACTTTTTAATTAACAGTTCAAATTAACAATTATACCAGAGTCCAGTCCAAAGGAAAGGCAAGTACAATCCAACATAAAGAAAAACGTACACTGAGGTTGGGGGAAGCCCGACGCAGGTACCGCTGGCAACTACGAGCACGCCACGCCAAGAACCGCGAGGAAGCAGAGACAACCACACCTGAAAAGCAGGGGTGAGTCTCGTGTCACTGGCTCAATAGGGGTCATGCGGATCCCCACTGAAAAATACGTAGTAACACGGAACAACAACTAAAACAGTAGTAGTAGTAAAGCAGGAAAACTACCACTAGAAAGCTGTAAAAGAAAACTGGAACAGCAGGAGTAGAACAGTTAAAGGAAAAGGGAAGAGCAAAGGGGAAGAGAAAGAGACCGTACTTGAAGATATACGGATGCCGAAGGAAGTATGGCTCCCTAAGCTATTCCGAACAACAACGAGAAGGTGAACCCTGATCTCACAAAGTCAGGAGTTACCGATCCGCCAGCTGAACATTAGCCCAAATGCTAAAGCCCACGAAAAGACCTAGATAGACAACATACACGGACGCATACATGACTAGATCATCATGCATGCAACACAGAACTGACCTTGGGTAAAGTCAAGAAAAGACTAACCTGGGAAGGTTACAATGTACGAGAAACGCGAGAGTCACATGTCAAGTGACGGAAGCATCTCCTCACTAGAAGAACAGCCAGATGCGTCCACTAACGTCTTACACTACGCCACAAGTATCTCACTACGGACGCCGAGAACGACGGAGACTGAGATACACACATGACTAGAACAGTAACTACCGTAATGAGTAACTAGTCAGGGTCACATCCGCCGGTGCCAGTCCAACACCCTTGACCACGTGTGCACACACTAGCTCATGCCTAGAGCCAGGCCTCTAGCTAGTTTCCCCCCAGCAGGACACTATCGTTAAGCAGGGGCCCATGGAACTAGCTAAAAAATCGTATCTCGGGAACTGCTGTACCACCTACTCCCAGGTCGACCAACACTCGAGGTCGTAAAGCTACGACTAGTGGAGGCTCACTAGACACAGAGACTCTGAAACACGAGTGCTAGAGTACCGACAAGTTAAGAAAGCATTACCACACGTACTACGAAGCACAGGACACGAGGTAGCATACCAGACCGCTATCGGACTCAGGACAGGGCAACTAGACCTGAAAACACAACGATCCTTGAGTCAGAAGACTCAGGGTCAAGATCGTCGTACAAAGCAGAACAAGCCGCCAATTGGTCTAATCCTAAGCAAGAGAAATCGACACTTCCGTAGGAAACGACACACAGAGACTTGAGGAATCACCAAGACTCTCAACACAATAGGATACGCAAACCGAGGTAAGATGATATCTCAAGGCATCCAGAACCACTATCTCGATCTATACATAATAGCCGAGACACACACAAGGTTATGTGTCAACCACTGGGTCTAACCGGGGTGACCAGAACCTGAATATGACTCTACAGCAGTACAGAAACCAAGGCATGCCTGAGAACCTTATATCGTGGTCATAGCCCTCATAGGACATCAAGAGACATCCACGGGACAATGGGCAAACCATGAGGTCAAGCCGAGGCACTTGAAAACCAACACATCGGGAAACGACACACAGGAATTAAACGAAAGAATGACTCTGGCGGTCAAAGAATGGGCCGCTCGATGACTGTAGCGGTCATGGATTAGGCTGCTAAACACAGTCAACACTGAACCGACCTATTCAGTCAAACCACCATAGCGGTCTAATGAAGATGCGCTACACGGACTAAGGCGGTCGAAGAATGAACCGCCACACTAACCGCCCTAAAACGTTGACCTAAGACAAACGGACTGTAGCGGCCTAAGAAGGGCACGCTGCAAGGAAGAAACGCATGAAGGTTGGGCCGCCAAGGCCAACCGACTTAAAACAATGACTAACGTCAAATACACCGTAGCGGTCTAAGGATAGCCCGCTACAGCACAATGCCGGTCAGAACTAGGGCCGCCAACTCGAACCGACATACAACTGACTGACACACTATGGAGTGTGGCGGTCCATCGTGGGGCTGCCAGAGACCTGTAGCGGTCTCTGAAATGACCGCCAAAACGTTACGGCGGGAACATTGGGGAAATGGCTGATCTCGGTCGTTCAACACCCCATACGCGTCTAAACGCATGGGAAACAAACCTAATGGAGAAAAATAACCTTCCATAGGCCGGAAGGGGTCCAAACAACATCTAAATCGCAAGAAATAGGCGATTCCAACGAATCGACCCTAATTGGGTCACCAGGGTTCCCAGACTTGTACCGGCCCCAAATGACAACCAATCAACACGAAATCAGCGGAAATGGAATACAGACATGCTGGGGGTCACAATGAAACTAATCTCGTCGAAAATCATCGCCATTTTCTGGCAAACCCGACGCACACCCCAAAAGCATGCTTTTCCCAAACTTAAAAGAAACCCACTTGAATGCTCACCGTTCGGCGTGAAACTACGAGGAAACGTAACAGAGAAGTAGGCGATCCATCTCCCTACCTCCACCGAAGATTTCACGCACCAAAGTGACTAAACCACGCCGAAAATCACATCGCGAGCTCGACCATCGGCTTTGAATCCACCGTTCGGGATCGCGCCAGAAACGGTCCAAACCTCGTCCCATCGCGCACCCGACCATCCCCACGGCATCTCCACTACTTGCCCGTGCCTCCTCCGTCTGCAGCCGGAGCCGGGAGGGCGAGAGAGAGTCACGGCGGCGAATGAGAGGAAGGAGAGAGGAAGAAGAAAGAAAAAGAAAGAAATTTTCTAAAAATTTGGTAATTGACCCGAAAATGGACTAATTCAGAAAAATATGTAAAAATAGTTGAAACGATCCTCTCAAAGAGTACATCGCAACTGTGGCGTCCACGAGTCGATAAACTGAGAAATAAACTCACCACAGGGTTCCATAACTAGTAGGAGAGAAAAACTCACGTGGATCGTAAAATTCAACTCAGGACCTACAAAAGCGATCCGAAACTCTCCGATAAGGATTCGAAAAATCCGATAAGAATCCAGGATATTACAGCCTCCCCTCCTTCAAGAAATTTCATCCTCAAAATTTAAGGAACGAACAAGAAGCAGGGATGAACAAACCCCAAGACACAACTTGAAACAACACGAATCTCGAAAAATATAATTCAGAGGAACACCGCCAGACCATCATCACAAGCACACACTCTGGATCTCAAGGGAAATCGATCCAAGGGACGAGGATGGCACACAAGTGAACACAAGTCTGACACCTCTGAAACAAGGCAACGTCACTTACATCTCACAGGAAAGGAGACACAACCCATGCCAAGACAACAGCAATCGATAAAACAAAACGACAAGGAAACGCGAAACCTACGCCAACGAAAGACTGTACTGGACTTTCAGGACTCTGGATACTGTATATCTCGGATTCCCATGTACTTCACACAACAACAGCTCTGATACCACCTGTGTCGACTCGGACTCTGGATACCGGATATACCCGATAGGACTATAGAGTAGACCCGATACCACTTGGAACCCGCGAAGCCTCGCAAGAGCGGTAAAGCTCCGAAGGGATAAAAGGATTGTCGTGTAGTACATTGAAGTCGTAGATATAATAGTAAGCAATTAAATTTCATTAATCAGGTTTGCTAAAGTAGCAGAAATAAAATTACTTTTTAATTAATAGTTCAAATTAATAATTATACCAGAGTCCAGCCCAAAGGAAAGGTAAGTACAGTCTAACATAAAGAAAAACATACACTGAGGTCGGGGGAAGCCCGATGCAGGTACCGTTGGCAACTACGAGCACGCCACGCCAAGAACCGCGAGGAAGCAGAGACAACCACACCTGAAAAGTAGGGGTGAGCCTCGTGTCACTGGCTCAGTAGGGGTCACGCGGATCCCCATTGAAAAATACGCAGTAACACGGAACAACAACTAAAACAGCAGTAGTAGTAAAGCAGGAAAACTACCACTAGAAAGTTGTAAAAGAAAACTGGAACAGTAGGAGTAAAACATCTAAAGGAAAAGGGAAGAGCAAAGGGGAAGAAAAAGAGACCGTACCTGAAGAAATACGGTTGCCGAAGGAAGTACGGCTCCCTAAGCTACTCCGAACAACAACGGGAAGGTGAACCCTGATCTCACAAAGTCAGGAGTTACCGATCCGTCAGCTGAACATTAGCCCAAAGGCTAAAGCCCACGAAAAGACCTAGACAGACAACATACACGAACGCATACATGACTAGATCATCATGCACGCAACATAGAACTGACCTCAGGTAAAGTCAAGAAAAGACTAACCCGAGAAGGTTACAACGTACGAGAAACGCGAGAGTCACATGTCAAGTGACGGGAGCATCTTCTCACTAGAAGAATAGCCAGATGCGTCCACTGACGTCTTACACTGCGCCACAAGTATCTCACTACGGACGCCGAGAACGATACAGACTGAGATACACACAGAACTAGAACATGAACAACAGTAACGAGTGACTAGTCAGGGTCACGCCCGTCGACGCCAGTCCAACGCCCCTGACCACGTGTTCATACACCAGCTCATGCCTAGAGCCAAGCCTCTAGCTAATTTTCCCCTCCAGCAGGACACTATCGTTAAGTAGGGGCCCACGGAACTAGCTTAAAAACCATATCTTGGGAACTGCCGTACCACCTACTCCCAGGTGGACCGACACTCGAGGTCATAAGGCTACGACTAGTGGAGGCTCACTAGACACAAAGACTCTAAAACATGAGTGCTAGAGTACCGATAAGCTAAGAAAGCATTATCGCACGTACTTGATAAGTGATATATTTTACATCATAATTTACATCACATCCATCATCTTTGAGCATTATTTGAGTATATTTGTGCAACATGAGCATTAATTATATTCTCACACATTATTTGAGTCATCATGCATTTTATCATCTTTTTGAGCTTAAAAGACCATGTGAGAAATATTTAAATATTTGCACAATTATTTTAGAATTAAATGGATTGATATTTTAATTTTCAGGAAAAAGCGAACTAGATCAAGGCGCTATTTAAATAACGACAGATGCAAGAGCGCGTCTTTAGCAAGAAGCGACAGCTCCAAGGGTGTCAATTCAGTTGATAAAAGAAAGTGGAAAAAAAGAAAAAAAAAAGAGAAAAGAATTAGCGCCCGAGATGAGGTCGCTAATCATTGAAAGGACGCCCAAAGTGAAGGTCGTCAATTCCTATTTTACGAAAAATGTGGAAATAGCAAAATAAGGAAATAAGAAACTGACGCCCGAGATGCAGTCGCTACTTCAGGAAAGGACGCCATAGATTAAAGCATCATTTAAAGAAAGGACGCCCCAGATGAAGTCGCTATTTCAAGTTCAACCAGATATGGCAATTGTAGTTTCCCGATCGAAGTCTCCTTCCAATTTTCAAGCTTATCCAAGTCATATTCAAGGAAAGGAGGACTCCAAGGATGGAAATAAGTCTAATTGGGTGAAGTTGTATTGCTAAAAACCTGGATTTGAGTGGATTTGGGAAGTCCACGATCGTGAGAGACCAAAAACCCTATAAAAGGATGCCATGGTCGCAGGGTTACGAAGAGAACAGTTTGGAGATCTGCCTTAGGGATTAATTTCAAAACCTTTCCTTTCGTCTTTTGCAGTTAAGTTCTTCATCAAAGTTCTTCGTTTTTCAGTCTTCTACAAATTCATCTTCTTCCTCGTCTCCTAACTTTTTCTCGTTTTTATGCTATAGTTAGTTTTTCAAAGCTCTATCTACGGTTTTTACTGTTCACCCGATTTTCATACTTTCTGTTCTTCATCGTTTTTCTCCCTCTTCTGATCCTCATCTCTTTCTGCTGTCTTCACAAAAGGTGTGCGTTTTTGAACGTTCTTCAACTTCTTCTTCTACCACTTCTTCCAAATCGTCACCGTTTTTAAGCTACAATCAGTTTTTCAAAGTTCAATTTTTAAGTTTACTGTTCATCCACGCACCACCTCCTGTTCTTCTTAATTTTTCACCCTCTTCCTCTCCTCTTTTCAGATTGTTGTCTTCATCAAAGTTCTTCATTTTTTAATGATCTACATCTTCTTCTTCTTCACCTTCTTCTGATTCTTCCTGGTTTTGAAGCTATAATCAAGTTTCTAACGTTCTGTCATGTGTCTTTTCTGCACTGTTCATCCGTGACCTATCTCTGTTCACCCTCCGTTTTCTCCATCTTCCTCTCGTTTTTAAACTCTGAAGTCTTCATCAATCTTCTTCATCTTCGCAATCTCTACAACTTTCATGTTTTCCACTTTTCCTAATTCTTCTGATTTTAAAGTTATTCTTCCTCCAAATCACTCTCTGTTTTCAATCTAGTTTTTCACTGTTTCTTCTCAAAACACACCAACACACACACACCCTTTTGCACTGTTTTCAAATTTCCTCCATCTATTTCTTTCTTCCTCTATTTTCCTCTCATATCCCAAGGCGGATCTTCATCTATTAGTCTTCTCACGGCGTCGACATCCAAGGCGAGGCGATCTTCATCCAAGGCTTGGCAAGGAGGCGGCGTTATTCTTCATGCATTGGCTATATTTTCTTATCTTTTCTCTTTGATATTCCCATGTTGTAATTCTTATTTTTCTAGTGTGACTTTTCACTATCATCTTAATGAAATTCATCATTTGTGATATTGTGTTTTTCTCTCTATCTCCTCCAATTTCTCTTCTTAAACCCTCTCATGTTCTTTAAATAGTTTTCTTGCAATTTATCTTTCCTTAGATTAATCTCATTCAAAATTCGATTTTCAAAGCATAAGGTGTTTTTCCAACTTGATAAAATAAGGATTTTTCCTCCTCGTGGGATCGACTCCGCTTACCACTATATAATTTGATTTTCCAATCTTTTAAAAGTGAGTGAGTGTGAATATTTTGAAATTGTGGCACGGCTTTCTTAACGACACTAGTCGATGCGCATCAATTTTTGGCGCCGTTGCCGGGGAGGAAATTAATTTTTATGTTGGGAAATTCTTGTGTTTGATTTATATATAGTTTTACTTGTTTTTCTATTTTACTTTATAGGAAAAAGTAAAAAAAATCAAAAAATCAGAAAATTCAAAGAAATTCGGACCTGAAAATCCAAGGAAAAAAATCTGTCACAAGAAGTGTCGCTAAAGCCCAGATCTGTCACAGAAAGTAGAAATTCAGAAAAATCTGAGAAAATCAAGCGTCGCTGAAAGGTCAGAAACGTAGGTAAAGCTCATGTTTTGCTAATTTCTAAAAAATTCCGAAAAAATCAGAAAAAATTTGAAAAATTTCAAAAAAGTCAAAAATCTAGAAAACATAAAAAACATGCTTTTAGATTTTATTTTGCAGTAGTTTTGTATATTGTGTGGTATTTTTAGTTTATAGACTATTTCGTTCATATCTCTATTTGAAAATTGAAAAAAAATCTAAAAATAAAATAAAAATAAAATAAAAATCAGAAAACATAAACAAAAAAAAATTCATCATGCTAGCATATCTCCATCTTAGTTGCATTACTTTCATGCATTTGTGCATTTAGTTGCTCTTTTTGTTTTTCATTCTTTATTTACAACATCTTTTGAAAAAAAAATTCTCTTCTCATCGATTTCCCCTCCTTAAGGGCATTAGGATCTTTACACCCCTCTTAGATTGGAAGGACACTCCATTGAGCATTCCGTCTCTTTGGACTTGAAATTCCATTTCTGAGACCTCCATAAGTCCCCGTACCCGTGGATTCCCTCACGGACGCCGGGCAGGTTGTACCACGAAGCACCTTGGAGTTAGAGTGCCCTTAGAAGGTTTTCAAAAAAATAAAAAAATAAAAATCATCATTCTTGCATTCATATAGTTAATCCTTGCATAACTCATTCATATAGGGATTCATTGTATTTTGAAAAAAAAAGCATCATTACCTTTTGGGCCCTTTGCATTGCATGCAAGGTAGGAGATCCCTCCACCCTCATTTGATAGGACCCATTAGTGAAGTTGAAAGGTTAGTGCATTCTAAGTCCCAACCCCAACTTAACCTCATGGAGAATCAAAATCAAAACCAACAAGTTCCTAAGCAAATGAAGGACTACTTCATTCCTAATCAATATCAACCGTCCTTCTATATTCAAGCACCTCAGAACCAGGCGGTTCATTATGAAATTAAATCCAGTATCATCCAGATGTTGCCATCCTTCTATGGTAATACTAATGAAGATCCATATAAACATCTCGATGAGTTTCTCCAGATATGTTCAACTGTCAAAATTCAAAACTTCTCAGATGATGCCCTTAAGCTTACTCTCTTCCCATTCTCCCTTAAGAATAAAGTAAAATATTGGTTAGGAGTCTTGGGTAGAACAATTGACACATGGGGAGAGATGCAAAAAGAGTTCTTGAAGAAATTCTACCCCATTGGTAAGACTAATACCATGAGAAGGGCCATCACTGGATTTACACAAAATTCTGGGGAACAAATTCATGAGGCTTGGGACAGGTTGAAAGATCTATTGAGAAAATATCCCCATCATGGCCTATCTAGATGGCAAATTGTACAAGCATTTTATGAGGGATTAACAGAAAACTATAGATAAATGGTAGATGCCTCATGTGGGGGTGCTTTCATGAGTAAAAGTGAGGATGAAGCTTATGATTTATTTGAGATGTTAAGTGAAAATTCTATTAGTCATGCTTCACTTTCCTCTTATGAAAGGATGATTGGACCTACTAAGAAGGGTGGGCTATATGAAGTCAAAAGTCAAGTAGAGTTGGAGAATATGATGGATATTAATGCACTTACTCAAAAGTTGAATAAAGTGGACTTGTTGGCACAAAGGATGGAGAAGGTATATTTGGTAGCACAAAAACTTGATCAATTATTATCCATGAATAAACAAGAACCTTCTTTTCCTTCTATCCAACAAAATCAATCTTTCTCAGATTCCAACCTTCAAGAACTTTGTGCTCTATGTTCTAGCCCAAATCATGCTGTCATTGATTGCCCCATGGCGGCCCAACTTCCCCCATTTATCCAAGAACAAGTCTTTGCTGCTCAGGGTGTCTCTAAGCCCACCTATGATCCATATTCCAATACCTATAACCCGGGCTGGAGAAATCATCCAAATTTTTCTTAGAAATCACAACAAGGTCCATCTACTCAAGTCAATCCCTCAATTCCAAAACAATCTTTTCAAGTTCCAAACCAGTCTCACCAACATCTTCAAAATCCTTTTCAACATAATCAACAACAACAACCTCCATTTCAGCTATCGTCATTCCATCATGCTCAGGCCCCATATCAACAAGCTTCATCATTTCAGGGCCAACATAATCAATTTCCATCACATCGTTATCAACCTCAAGCCCCGTTTCAAGCTCCTTATCAACCGCCTCCTCAACCCCCTCAGCCTCATTTTGAGGATAAATTTGACCAACTTCAACAACTTATTCTCTCTCAACAATAATCAATTGCTAAGTTAGAAGGTCAAATAGGTCAGTTGGCGGCTAGTAATATGAGGAGAGATGCTGGGCAGCTACCTAGTCAACCCATAGTTAATCCCCGCAATCAACAACCTCCGGGTTTTCAGCAAAGAGCTCCTATTCTTCCCCCTTCAAATCAGCCCAATCAACCTCAGCCACCCCCTCCTATCGTTCCTCAATTCGAGAATGCCAAAGCTATCTCTACCCTTAGGAGCAGGAAAGTTCTTAATGATCCATATCAGGCTAAGGATGTAGGTAGTAGTTCGGGCCAAGATGCCCAAGAGGAAAGTGATAATGAGGAAGAAGAGCCGATAATTGTGCAAAAGAAAAAGAAGCCGGATGGGGAGGAGAAGACAATGGACAAAGGAAAGGTCAAGATTGATTAAGGTTTGCAAGGATATGTTCCTAAGATCCCTTTTCCGGATGCATTAAAGCCAAAAGCTCAAAAGAAGCCGGTCCATCAAGAAGAGATGTTGGAATTATTTAAACAAGTCAATATTAATATTCCACTCTTGGATGCTATTAAACATGTGCCGGCGTATGCGAAGTTTTTGAAAGAGCTTTGTACATCAGGAAGGGAGCCGAAGGCAGCAACACAGAAGATCCGTCTATCTGAAGATGTTAGTGTTGTTTTAATGAATTCTTTACCAAAGAAGTTGAAGGACCCTGGTGCTCCATTAATTTCATGTGATATAGGTGGGGTGACATTTGATAAAGCTTTGCTAGATCTTGGAGCAAGTGTTAATTTGTTACCCACCTGCATTTATGAGCAATTTGATTTAGGGGAATTAAAGCCCACTTCTATTATCCTTCAACTAGCGGATCTGTCTGTTAAAACACCAAAGGGTTTGTTGGAGGATGTGATAGTGAAAATTCATGAATGTTATTTCCCAGTGGATTTTTTAATCTTGGATATGGCCTCATCCCAAGAGTTAAAACATACACCAATCATTTTGAGATGCCCATTTTTGGCTACGGTGAAGGCCAATATTAATTGTGCCACAGGGATGAAGGATATTACCTTTGGCGGAGAGAAGGTCTCACTGAATGTTTTTAAAGCTTCACAATACCCGGATCATGAGGGAGAATGTAATGTCATTGATATTTTTGATGAAATAATTGAAGAAAATACGGATATGAATGAGGATGTGAATGAAGAAGGTAGTTTGCTTCAAGATTCACCTCTTTCTTATGCACCCTATTCTAGAGTTGAACCACTCCCTCCACTTCAAGCTGAACCTATTCTTTCATCTCTTGATCAGCCACCCATTTTGGAACTTAAGCCTCTACCGGATTCATTGAAATATGCTTATCTAGGCCCAGATCATACCTTGCCTATTATCATTGCTTCTAATCTTACCTCTGCTCAGGAATCTAAACTCTTAGAAGTTCTTAAGGAGCATAGGGGGGCGATAGGATGGTCTGTGGCAGATTTGAAGGGTATAAGTCCAGATGTTTGTATGCATCATATCTATTTGGAGGACAATGCCAAGCCGAGTAGAGAGATGCAACGTCGGCTGAATCCAAATATGAAAGAGGTGGTGAAGAAGGAAGTTGTTAAGTGGTTAGATGTTGGGATAATTTATCCTATTTCTGATAGCAAATGGGTTAGCCCGACACAAGTGGTTCCTAAGAAGTCGGGGCTGACAGTGGTTACAAATGAAAAAGGAGAAGAGGTGCCCATGTGATTATAGACGGGATGGAGGGTTTGTATTGATTACAGGAAATTAAATTCAGTAACAAAGAAAGATCATTTTCCACTCCCGTTTGTTGATCAAATTCTAGAAAGGCTGGCTGGACAAAAATATTTTTACTTTTTGGATGGATATTCCAGATATAATCAAGTTGCTATCTATCCAGAGGATCAAGAAAAAACCACTTTTACGTGCCCATATGGCACATTTGCTTTTAGAAGGATGCCTTTCGGGCTTTGCAATGCTCCCGCCACTTTTCAAAGGTGTATGATGTCGATATTTTCTGACATGGTGGGGGAGACTTTGGAAGTTTTCATGGATGATTTTTCGATGTTTGGCGATTCTTTTGAGGGATGCTTAGAAAATTTGACTCAGGTTTTGAAGAGGTGCATTGATGCTAATCTTGTGCTGAGTTGGGAGAAGAGCCACTTTATGGTGAGGGAAGGCATAGTTTTAGGCCATGTGATTTCGGAAAGGGGAATAGAGGTCGATAAAGCCAAAGTAGACTTGATTTCCAATCTTCCTCCCCCTACATCTGTCAAGCAAATCAGATCCTTTCTTGGCCATGCGGGATTCTACCACAGATTTATTCAAAACTTCTCCACCATTGCTCGTCCCCTCACACAGTTGCTTGCTAAAGATACTCCATTCCATTTTGATGATTCTTGTCTCAAGGCCTTTAATTCTTTGAAAGCGACCCTTACTCAAGCTCCGATTCTTCAATCTCCAGATTGGTCGCTTCCTTTCGAGATTATGTGTGATGCCTCGGACTATGTTGTTGGAGCTATCTTAGGTCAGAAGATAGAGAAAAAGCCCGTGGTAATATATTATGCAAGTCGCACCCTTGCTGATGCTCAGATGAATTACACCACCACGGAGAAGGAGTTTCTAGCTGTTGTTTTTGCCCTAGAAAAATTTCGATCATATCTTTTAGGGGCTAAGGTTATTGTTTACTCCGATCATTCTGCCTTAAAATACTTACTTTCCAAGAAGGATGCTAAGCCCCGTCTCATTAGATGTATTCTATTGTTGCAAGAGTTTGATCTAGAAATTAGAGACAAGAAGGGGTTAGCCAATGTAGTTGTTGATCATTTATCTAGGATAGTGATCCCTGAAAGTACTCCAATGTCCGATTCTTTTCCCGATGAACAGATTCTTTCCCTCTCTCATTCTTCAACTCCTTGGTATGCTAACATTGTTAACTACCTGGCGGTAGGTCAGATCCCGGGAGGGTGGACTAAGCAGGAGAAGGATCATTTCTTTTCTAAAGTAAAACACTATTTCTGGGAGGACCCTGAGCTATTTTATATGGGTCCCGATCAGATCATTAGAAGATGTGTCCCTGAAGAAGAAAAACAATCAGTATTGAATTTTTGTCATAATTTAGCTTGTGGGGGACACTTCTCGGGAAAGAAGACAGCGGCAAAGGTGCTACAAAGTGAATTCTATTGGCCCACTTTATTTAAAGATGCTTATGAAGTCTCCAAATCATGTTTGAGATGCCAAGCTGTGGGCAATAATTCGAAGAAAGATATGATGCCGCTAAATCCCATTTTAGTGGTTGAAATTTTTGATGTTTGGGGAATAGATTTCATGGGACCGTTTCCATCTTCATTTGGCAATGAATATATCTTGGTGGCGGTCGATTATGTTTCCAAATGGATTGAAGCCATTGCTACTAGGACAAATGACCATAAGGTGGTTATGAAATTTGTGAAGAAGAATATCTTTTCTAGGTTTGGTTGTCCTAGAGCTCTGATTAGTGATGGGGGTTCTCATTTCACTCATTTTCAATTCCGAGCTTTGCTTCATAAGTATGGTATCACTCATAAGCTTGCTACACCCTATCATCCCCAAACTAGTGGCCAGGTTGAAGTGTCAAACCGGGAGATTAAAAATATTCTGCATAAAACTGTTAGGCCGGATAGAAAAGACTGGTCCGAGAGACTAGATGATACATTGTGGGCCTATAGAACTGCATACAAAACTCTCATTGGCATGTCACCTTACCGTCTCATTTTTGGTAAAGCCTGCCACTTGCCCGTAGAATTGGAACATAGAGCTTATTGGGCCATTAAACAAGTTAATTTTGATCTTAATCAAGCTGGTGCCCAAAGAGCTTTACAAATTAATGAACTGGAGGAATTAAGGAACGAAGCCTATGAAAATGCGAAGATTTACAAAGCTAAAACCAAAGCATTTCATGATAAGCACATTCACAGAAAGAGTTTTCAAGAAAATCAAAAGGTTTGGCTATTTAATTCAAGGCTGCGTTTGTTCCCCGGTAAGCTAAAGTCCAGATGGGATGGACCGTTCATTATTGTTAAAGTTTTTGACCATGGTGCTGTTAAGATTTTGGATCCTAAAAATGGTCACATTTTCACTGTCAACGGTCAACGATTAAAATCTTACTTGGAGAATGAACAGTTAACTGCAAAAGAATCAATTGCTTTGTGTGATTTGGAGTAATTATTTGTGAGCCTTCATGCGTCTGGCTGAAGATGGAAAACTTAGCGCTTTTGGGAGGCAACCCAAGATTTTTGTTATTTGATACTTTTGTTTTAGTGTGTTTTAGTTATTAGATTCAAGCCAAGGAGAGGAAGTTATCGCCAAAGGAGATTCTGCCCCGCACACTAGGTTGTTTCTTTCCTACCCAGAAAACTTCATTGTTAAATTCTTCTTTCATTTCAACTTTCCATGTCATTGAGGACAATGTCATTTAAGTTGGGGGGAGAGAAAATTGGCATATCATTTTTTGTAAATTTGCATGAAAATGAAAAGATGAAATTCCCGACTGAGTTTTATTGTTTCATGCTTGAATTGAAAGTAATTCTGGATTAAAAAAGGCTAGGGAGAAGGTTGAAGGAAAATTAAGTTCGATCTAGCCATGGAAAACTGATATACGAATCTCTTTAAAGTTCATGCGCACTATTAGAAAAATATTCACTATGCACTCTGATGAAGCAAAATAAGACAAGCCCTCTGTTATTTTGGGAACTGTATCTGATACTCTGTATTTCTTGAGGATGAGATCTATTTCAAGAAAAAGCTTTCTGCCAAGTTTTATAGAAAAAAAAGAAAAGAAAATGCAAAGGCATATTGTTGAAAAAAGAGAGAAATGATGAAATAGAAAGATCACGCCATGAAAAATGCCCCTGATCTGAGTAACCGGGCCTGCTTCACCTAAGACGTGTTGAGGTTCGCACAAAAAGGTGAAGGGTAGTGCAGCATTATGGTTGTGCAAATGAGAAAAAAAGTTTCAAAGGAACAAAAGAAAAAGGCAGACAAAAGCTAGTATGCTTAAATGCTCTGATCTGAGAGGTGCAGGGTTGAAAGGTACTTACTTGGAATAACAAATGGGGGATGCAATTGTCTTAACTGCAGATTTAGAATTACATATGCACAAGTGCTATTGAACTTTGATTTGTATTCTTAAGTCATGTACTTTAATTTCCAATCTAAGGCTAGTATGAGCATTAATGATTCTGGATTCCTAATCTTCAGTTGATTTTATGAAGGGAGAGCTGGATATAAGAGTATGATCTTTATGAATTCTTGTTGGTCCTAAATTCTAATTTAATTGTATTGCTAAGGGGCTACCAATGAGTAAGTTGGGGGGTGTGATAAGTGCTATATTTTACATCATAATTTACATCACATCCATCATCTTTGAGCATTATTTGAGTATATTTGTGCAACATGAGTATTAATTACATTCTCACACATTATTTGAGTCTTCATGCATTTTATCATCTTTTAGAGCTTAAAAGACCATGTGAGAAATATTTAAATATTTGCATAATTATTTTAGAATTAAATGGATTGATATTTTAATTTTTAGGAAAAAGCGACCTAGATCAAGGCGCTATTTAAATAACGACAGATGCAAGAGCGCGTCTTCAGCAAGAAGCGACAACTCCAAGGGCGTCAATTCAGTTGATAAAAGAAAGTGAAAAAAAAGAAAAAAAAAGAGAAAAGAATTAGCGCCCGAGATGAGGTCGCTAATCATTGAAAGGACGCCCAAAGTGAAGGTCGTCAATTCCTATTTTACGAAAAATATGGAAATAGCAAAATAAGGAAATAAGAAAGTGACGCCCGAGATGCAGTCGCTACTTCAGGAAAGGACGCCATAGATTAAGGCGTCATTTAAAGAAAGGACGCCCCAGATGAAGTCGCTATTTCAAGTTCAACCAGATATGGCAACTGCAGTTTCCCGATCGAAGTCTCCTTCCAATTTTCAAGCTTATCCAAGTCATATTCAAGGAAAGGAGGACTCCAAGGATGGAAATAAGTCTAATTGGGTGAAGTTGTATTGCTAAAAACCTGGATTTGAGTGGATTTGGGAAGTCCACGATCGTGAGAGACCAAAAACCCTATAAAAGGATGCCATGGTCGCAGGGTTACGAAGAGAATAGTTTGGAGATCTGCCTTAGGGATTAATTTCGAAGCCTTTCCTTTCGTCTTTTGCAGTTAAGTTCTTCATCAAAGTTCTTCGTTTTTCAGTCTTCTACAAATTCTTCTTCTTCCTCTTCTCCTAATTCTTTCTCGTTTTTATGCTATAATTAGTTTTTCAAAGCTCTGTCTACGGTTTTTACTGTTCACCTAATTTTCATACTTTATGTTCTTCATCATTTTGCACCCTCTTCTAATCTTCATCTCTTTCTGCTATCTTCACAAAAGTTGTGCGTTTTTAAAAGTTCTTCAACTTCTTCTTCTACCACTTCTTCCAAATCGTCACCGTTTTCAAGCTACAATCAGTTTTTCAAAGTTCAGTTTTTAAGTTTACTGTTCATCCACGCACCACCTCCTGTTCTTCTTAGTTTTTCACCCTCTTCCTCTCCTCTTTTCAGATTGTTGTCTTCATCAAAGTTCTTCGTTTTTTAATGATCTACATCTTCTTCTTCTTTACCTTCTTCTGATTCTTCCTGGTTTTGAAGCTATAATCAATTTTCTAACGTTCTGTCATGTGTCTTTTCTGCACTGTTCATCTGTGACCTATCTATGTTCACCCTCTGTTTTCTCCATTTTCCTCTCATTTTTAAACTCTGAAGTCTTCATCAATCTTCTTCATCTTTGCAATCTCAACAACTTTCATGTTTTCCACTTTTCCTAATTCCTTCTGATTTTAAAGTTATTCTTCCTCCAAATCACTCTCTGTTTTCAATCTAGTTTTTCACTGTTTCTTCTCAAAACACACCAACACACACACACACCCTTTTGCACTGTTTTCAAATTTCCTCCATCTATTTCTTTCTTCCTCTATTTTCCTCTCATATCCCAAGGCGGATCTTCATCTATTAGTCTTCTCACGGCGTCGGCATCCAAGGCGAGGCGATCTTCATCCAAGGCTTGGCAAGGAGGCGGCGTTATTATTCATGCATTGGCTATATTTTCTTATCTTTTCTCTTTGATGTTCCCATGTTGTAATTCTTATTTTTCTAGTGTGACTTTCCACTATCATCTTAATGAAATTCATCATTTGTGATATTGTGTTTTTCTCTCTATCTCCTCCAATTTCTCTTCTTAAACCCTCTCATGTTCTTTAAATAGTTTTCTTGCAATTTGTCTTTCCTTAGATTAATCTCACTCAAAATTCGATTTTCAAAGCATAAGGTGTTTTTCCAACTTGATAAAATAAGGATTTTTCCTCCTCGTGGGATCGACTCAACTTACCACTATATAATTTGATTTTCCAATCTTTTAAAAGTGAGTGAGTGTGAATATTTTGAAATTGCGGCACGGCTTTCTTAACGACACTAGTCGGTGCGCATCAGTAGTACGAAGCACAGGACACGAGGTAGCATACCAGACCGCTATCGGACTCAGGACAGGGCAACTAGACTTGAAAACACAACGATCCTTGAGTCAGAAGACTCAGGGTCAAGATCATCGTACAAAGCGGAACAAACCGCCAATCGGTCTAATCCTAAGCCAGAGAAATCGACACTTCCGTAGGAAACGACACACGGAGACTTGAGGAATCACCAAGACCCTCAACACAATTGGATAAGTAAATCGAGGTAAGACGATACCTCAAGGCATCCAGAACCACTGTCTCGATCTATACAGAATAGCCGAGACACACACAAGGTTATGTGTCAACCACTGGGTCTAACCAGGTTGACCAGAACCTGAATATGACTCTACAGCAGTACAGAAACCAAGGCATGCCTGACAACCTTATATCGTGGTCATAGCCTCACAGGACATCAAGAGACATCCACGGGACAATGGGCAAACCACGAGGTCAAGCTAAGACACTTGAAAACCAACACATCGGGAAACGACACACAGGAATTAAACGGAAGAACGACTCTGGCGGTCAAAGAATGGGCCGCTAGGTGACTGTAGCGGTCATGGATTAGGCCGCTAAACACAGTCAAGCCTGAACCGACCTATTCACTCAAACCACCATAGCGGTCTAATGAAGATGCGCTACACGGACTAAGGCGGTCAAAGAATGAACCGCCACACTAACCGCCCTAAAACGTTGACATAAGACAAACGGACTGTAGCGGCCTAAGAAGGGTGCGCTACAAGAAAGAAACGCATGAAGGTTGGGCCGCCAAGGCCAACCGACTTAAAACAATGACTAACGTCAAATACACCGTAGCGGTCTAAGGATAGCCCGCTACAACACAATGGCGGTCAGAACTAGGGCCGCCAACTCGAACCGACATACAACTGACCGACACACTATGGAGTGTGGCAGCCCATCGTGGGGCCGCTAGAGACCTGTAGCAGTCTCTGAAACGACTGCCAAAACGTTACGGTTGGAAAACTGGGGAAATGGCCGATCTTAGCCGTTCCACGCCCCATACGCGTCTAAACGTAGGGGAAACAAACCTAATGGACAAAAATAACCTTCCACGGGCCGGAAGGGGTCCAAATAACATCTTAATCGCAAGAAACGGGTGATTCCAACAAATCGACCCTAATTGGGTCACCGGGGTTCCCTGACTTGCACCAGCCCCAAATGACGACCAATCAACACGAAATCAGTGGAAATGGAATATAGACATGCTGGGGGTCAATGAAACTAATCTCGTCGAAAACCATCACCATTTTCTGGCGAACCCAACGCACACCCCAAAAGCATGCTTTTCCCGAACTTGAAAGAAACCCACTCGAATGCTCACCGTTCGGCGTGAAATAACGAGGAAACATAATAGAGAATTAGACAATCCGTCTCCCTACCTCCACCGAAGATTTCGCGCACCGAAGTGACTAAACCGCGTCCAAAACCACGTCGCGTGCTTGACCGTCGGCTTTGAATCCACCGTTCGGGATCGCGCCAGAAACAGTCCGAACCTCGTCCCATCGCGCACTCGACCATCCCCACGGCATCTCCACTACTTGCTCGTGCCTCCTCCGTCTGCAGCCGGAGCCGGGAGGGCGAGAGAAGAGAGAAAATGGGAGAGAGAGAGAGAGAGTCACGGCGGCGAATGAGAGGGAGGAGAGAGGAAGAAGAAAGAAATTAGGAATTTTTTTAAATTTCTAAAAATTCGATAATTGACCCAAAAATGGACTAATTCAAAAAAATACGTAAAAATAGTCGAAACTATCCTCTCAAAGAGTACATCACAACTGCGGCGTCCACGAGTCGATGAATTGAGAAATAAATTCACCATAGGGTTCCGTAACTAGTACGAGAGAAAAACCCACGTGGATCGTAAAACTCAACTCAGGACCTACAAAAGCGATCTGAAACTCTCCGATAAGGATCCGAAAAATTCGATAAGAATCCAGGGTATTACAGCTACTAAGCCAATGACAAAAGGCTCACCCCTGACTTTTCAGGTATAGCTATTCTTCCTCATGGCAAGAGGTTCCATTGTGCGGTAGTTCTGTGTTGCCAGCGTTTGCCAGTGTCGGGCTTCCCTAGACTTGAGAGTACGTTCTCTTTCTTGTTGGACTGTACTTGTCTTTCTTTGGACTGGACTCTATTAGTTTTAATTGGTTATAGAAAATATAATTTTATTTCTGCTACTTTAGCAATCCTGATCATTGAAATTTAATTGCTTACTGCTTTATCTGGAAGTTCAATGTACTATCACATACCTTTCTATCCCTTCGGAGCTTTTTCGCTCTTGGGAGACCTTGCATGTTCCAAGTGGTATCGGGTTTACCCGGTATCCGGAGTCTGGGTCGCCATAGGTGGTATCAGAGCGAGAGTTTAGAGTTGTTCGGAATTTTTCTGAGCTAGATGAGCTTTTGTTTATGAAGTACATGGGAATTTGAGATATCGCGGTGTTCAAAGTCCGTAAGGTCCAGTACAGTCGACAGCTGGCATTGGTTTTGTGAATATTTATCGCGTTGCTTTCACGTGTGATCTTGTGCGTGCTGTGTTGGCACTATGCAAGATGGTTTTTGCTCTCGTCAGGATGTGACGGAGTGTTCTTCTTTTGTCATGGTGTTTGTCTTGGTTATGCTGTACTTGGCAGAGTTTGCCAATAGGCGTGAATCTGTGATGCGGTGTTCGAGATTTTTCAGTGGCTTGTTCAAGTGCCTGGTGACTTTATCGTTGGAGTGATGGTCATGCACATTCTTATGTTGTGTTGGTCGTCCCAGCTTTAGTTTGTTTAGCCCCTGAGGTGTTAGGTTACGTTGAGCTAGTCCATTGGATGCCTTGATTGAAAGAATGCTCGAGCAAACCTAGGATTTTCCTTCCTGGTGAGCTACTGTTAGTTGAGTTTATTTCTTCTCATCTTGTTTGGTGGCATCTTTTCGAGGTAAGCTTTGGGAATGCTGTCTCGGTGAGGCCTTTATCCTGTGTTTGCTTAAGTGTGGACTGCGTTGGTTCTGAGCCTGATTTGCTCTTGTTCGGCGGTTGCTTGCCTTTGGACCCAGTCTTTGTGTTGGGGGCCGTTGTGCACCGTGTTCGACGTGCCGTGTTTGGCGACTGTTGTGCTGTGAAGGTTCAGTGATTATTTCAGGACGTAAGGATAAGTTGAGATGGGTGTTCTTTGTGCTTTATGCTGAAGCTGGTGCTCTTCCTAGTTTTCACTTTGGCGACTTGTGATCGGCTGTTAGCAGGATCGATACTCGAGACGTGGTATATTGCAGTTTTGTGAATTGCGATGGCGCCGAGTGTGTGCTGAGATGCGGATGCCGCGTTATTTATGATGCATGTGCATTGTGTGGAGTGCACAGCGGAAGCGTATGGGCTTATAACCCACAGGTCGAGGATCGTTGGTTGGAAGATTCTGGACAGCCGAGAGGTTTGTTTCCTCGATATGATTATCATCTTGGCTATGTGTGCCATGATGTTGTTAGTTGCTGTGCCGTTGCTTGAAGCTTTGTGATGGTTGGCACTGGCATGCGTGAGGATTGGAGGAAACATGTCGGCGTATATTCTGGTCGAGTACCCTTTTCTTCTTTATATTTTTCTTGGGTCATATGCTCTCGGGACGTGATCGTGGTCCTTGAGATGCGTTCTCCGAGATTATTGGTGTTGTTGTTGTGGGTCCTTGTTGGTGAGTTGTTCGCAGTGTGGCTTGTATGTATTAGCCGTGTGTTCAGTTGTAATTGTGCCTTGATGTGACCCAGCTTGCAGTTGTGTTCTGTGGTTCTGTGTTGAGAACAGAGCCCGAAATTCTGCAGGTGCTGCTGTTGTTGTTGTTGGTTGGTGGTTGTGTTTAGCTTGGGAGGAGTTCCCTGTGAGTCTGATTTGGCATTTGAGTGGACCAAGGTCTTGTCAGTTGGTTTTGCTATACTCTTCTGTCATGGTAGAGTTGGCATGCGACTCGAATTAGATGTGATGTCTGAGTGAGGACTGACTTGATTATGCTCGTGGTCCAGTGCTGTCATTGGCGTTCTGTGTGCCATGTTTTGTTGTTATTCTTGGCACGAAAGCTAATGATTTAGAGCTATCAGCTGAGAGGACTGTGTTTCCCTGTTTAAGCTTATGCTTATTGTGTCTGCCGAGTGTGTTATCGGTAGCTGTGGTCGTGACATGGATCGTGTCTCCTTTCCCTATGAGACGTAAGCGATGTTGCCTTGTTTCGGAGGTGTCGGACCTATGTTCACTGGTGTGCCATGCTCGTTCTATGGATCGGTGTCTTGAGATCCAGAGCGTGTGCCTGTGATTGTGGTCTGGCAGTGTCCCTCTGAATTGTGTTTTTCGAGAATTGTGTTATCGTGTTTTATGTTTGAGGTTTGGCTGATGTTTGGAGAGCGTGGCCAGTGTTTTGGGTTTGTTCTTCCCTTGTTCACTTGTTAGCTCTTTGAATTTTGAGGATGAAATTCCTTTAAGGGGGAGGACTGTAATATCCTGGATTCTTTGGATCGAAATCGGAGAGCTATCGGATCGCTTTCGTGGGTCCTGATACGTGTTTTACGATTCATGAGGAGTTTTTCCTTGTATAACTTGCGGAACCTTGTGGAGAGTTGACCGTTGAGTTTTACTACTCAAGGACGCTACAGGTGCGTTATGCTCGTTCTGAGGATCGTGAAGACTATTTTTTTATATGTTTCTAAATTTATGGATTTTTGTGCCAAAAATCAGATTTTTAGGAAATTGTCTAATTTTCTATTTTCTTTTCATTTTTCTTCCTTCACCTCTCTCCTCTCTCTCCTCTCGCCGTTAACTCTCTCTCCCTCTGTTCTCTCTCCTCTTTCCCCCTCTGCTCCGGCTGTAGACGGAGAAGGCCCGGGAATGATGTTGAGATGCCGTGGAGGTATCGTGGAGTGTGCTGGCGTGAAGATTGGAGCGTGGCGTTGGCGCGATCCTGTTCGGTGGATTCAAAGCCGACGTGCGGTTTGTGTGATGGTTTTTGGCGTATCGTGGCCATTTCGGCGCGTGAGATCTTTGGTGGAGGTAGGAGGATAGATGCCCTACTCTTTTCCTATGTTCTCTCGCGATTTGGAGCCGAACTGTGTGAGTTTGAGCGGGTTTTGCTTCGGTTGGGTGAAAAGCATGTTCGGGGGGTGTGAGCTGTGTTCGTCGTTTCAGGAGACGATTTGTAGTTTAAATGGTTCCATTTGAACCCCTGACATGTTGGGATTCATGTCCTTCCAGTTTTACTGAATTTGGTTGAGAATCAGAGCCGGTATGAGCCCGGTTGTCCATGTGAGTCATTTTGGGTCGATTCATGGGAATCGCCCATTTATAACATATTTCTGCGTGGTTTGGGCCCCTTCCGGCTTGTAGAAGGTTAGCAATGTGATTAGGGTTGTTTCCTCATCGTTCTGGTGATGATTGGGGCGTCGAAATAGGCTTTTATGCGGATTTTCTGGTTTTTGCTCCGTGACGAGAATGCGCTCGTCGTGTGCGTTCTTAGGGAATGCGCTACAACGATGCACCGCGTCTCGTGAAGGAGGTGAATATTTAGGCGGTTAGGAATGTGACCCAAGTTATGGGCGCGATCCTGTTTAATGCGACCCATGTGATGGGCGCGATCATTGTGAACGCGACCCAGGTGAGGGGCGCGTCTCTGGGTTGTCGCGCTCGAGCTTCTGGCCGTGACTATTATCACGACCTGAGTGAGTGCCGCATCTATGGGTTATCGTGACCCAAGTAAGTGCCCTGTTCTGATGACATCGCGACCTAAGGTAGGGGCGTGTTAATTATCATGACGCAGGGTATAGGCACGTTAATGCTTTCTTTTTTTGTGTGTCTTATTTGAGCTGTCTCGGGCTCCGGTGAACCCAAGATTCGATGCCTTGTTAGCTTTTGGCTCGATGGATGACTTTGGTGTTCCGTGAGAGTCATATGTGTATCAAGGGATCATAGAGGAGCGGTTTTATCCCGAGCAGCGTAGTGTTGGTTTAGTCTCCGGTTATTGTGTCTTTGACCCCTTGGTTAGCCCATTGTTCCGTGGATGTCTTGGATGTCCTATGAGGGTTGTGACCGTTTTATAGGGTGTCTGAGAGTGCCACTATACCGAGTAGTGTTTTGTATTATCGAGGGTCATTATGGTTTCTGGTCAACCCGGTTGTGACCCAGTGGTTGACACGTGACCTCGTGAGTGTCTTGTCTATCCTGTGAGGATTGAGACATGATTTTGGGTGCCTAGAGGTGTTTTCTTGCCTCGATTTATGTGCCATGTGGTTTGAGGGCTTTTGGTGATCCCTCATGTTCCGTGTTTCGTGTTATCCAGAATTATGAGTCCGTTGTGTGGCTTGGAGGCCAAGGACTCAGCATTGATACGTTTTATCATGGATTTTGGCTTAGGGACTAGGCTGAATAATAGCGTGTTGCTGTGATGTGCAACGATCTTGACCCGAGTCTTGTGACTCAAGGATCGTTGTCAGCAAGTTTAGTTGACTATCCTAAGTCTGGTAGTAGTTGTATACTGCATTATGCTCTGTAGTACGTGCGACAGGTTTGTGCTTACACTGTCTGTACTTCAGTGTTCGCTGTTTTGGAGTCTCTGTGATTAGTGAGCCTTCACTAGTCATAGCATGACGACACTTTCCTATGTGTCGACCCACCTAGGAGTGGTGGCGGGACAGTTCCTGATAGACAGTTTGTAGGTTAGTTTCCGTGGTCCCCCTTGCTTTGTGGTAGCGTCCTACTGGGGGGGGAAACTAGCTAGAGGTCTGGCTCAAGGCATTGGGCTTGTGTGTGTACACATGGTCAGGGGCGGTTGGACGAGGGCCGACGGGCGTGACCCTGACTAGTCACTCGTTACTGTGGTACTGTTGTACTTGGTACTGTTGTTCCTTGTACTTGGTTCTTTGTGAGTGTCTCAGTTACCATTGTTCCAGGCGTGTGCAAGATACTTGAGACACAGTGTAAGACGTCAATGGATGCATCTGGCTTTTCTTCTAGTGAGGAGGTGCTTCTGTCACTTGAAGCATGACTCTTGTGACTTGTGTTTTCGTGACTTTTCCAAGTAGCCTGTGTTTGGCTTCACTCGAGGTTACGGGTTTTGTAGCGTACACGATGGTGAGCTCGTGTATGTTTGTGCCTTTGACTATGTAGGTCTTTGGTAGGCTTTTCACGATAGAGTTTATGATTTGACAATGGATCGGTAATGCCCGACTTTGTGAGATCGGGGTTCGCCTTTTTGTTGCTGTTCAGAATAGTTTAGAGGGCCGAGGTTTCTTCGGCTGTCGTGTTTCAACGTTACGACTTTCCTCTTTACTGTTGTTCCTGCTCCTACTTTGTTACTACTTTGCTTTAGTGTAGCACTGCTGTTACTTCATGTTTTGTGGTAGGGTTCTACAGATCCCTACTGAGCCAGTGACACAAGGCTCACCCCTGACTTTTCAGGTGTAGCTATTCTTCCTCGTGGCTGGAGGTTCCGCTGTACGGTAGTTCTATGTTGCCGGTGTTTGCCAGTGTCAGGCTTCCCCTGACTTGAGAGTATGTTCTCTTTCTCGTTGGACTGTACTTGTCTTTCTTTAGACTAGACTCTGTTAGTTTTAATTGGTTATAGAAAATGTAATTTTATTTCTGCTACTTTAGCAATCTTGATCATTGAAATGTAATTGCTTACTGCTTTATCTAGAAGTTCAATGTACTATCACATACCTTTCTATCCCTTCGGAGCTTTTTCGCTCTTGGGAGGCCTCGCAGGTTCCAAGTGGTATCGGGTTTACCCTGTATCCAGAGTGTGGGTCGTCACAAAATTACCTCTGCTAAGGTCCCTAAACCTAGGGTCTTTATCGAATGAACACGCTTGTTCATGTGCATTCTGTAGAGAAACAGTTCCTTGTAGATCCTCTAACTCCTCAACGGCTTGAACTCCTAACACGAAATTTAGAGAGGGGTTAGATAATATTAAATGGAACAAAAAGTTCTAAAAGACTGGCATGAAATATCATCATCTTACCATCAAACCACACGAGCCAAAACGAGGGTTCGTGTATGTTGATTCTAGGCCCTATTTATAGGGATTGACCTAGGACTGAGGGATTAGATCAAAATAGGAGTCCTATAGGGCATCAATTTGATCCACCAAGAGTCCTAGATAGGTTTACATGCCAGAGCACTTCGATCTTAGGCGATTGGGATAGCAAAGATCCCAGTTTTCCACACCTCTCTATCACCCGTTCACGGAAGTAGAACGCGGTCGTGTCCGGACCGCCTCTTGGAAGTTGCGGTCGCGCGATAGACCACCTTCTGGTGTTTTATCCGAAAAATTCAGATTTCTTATTTATCCTCTAAGTAGCCTATTTATCTATTTTAAATCTAAAAATAGTTCTAATTACGTCTCTAGGAGTGGGCTTGGGCCTAAAAGCCTTAGAATTGGGTTTATGGGCCCAATTTTAGTGGACTTATTTATTTGGTTAACATTGGGCCTTCAAATTTATTTACTTAACCCATAATTCATTAAATAGTCCATGAAGCCTTTTAAATGATTAATAATTTTATTTAATCTTTGAAAAAATCCTAAAAAATTTCCAGGGTGTTATAATACATCTTGATAGCACCAGGGTGAATAGCATATCTTATTTTGTGGGCTTCTTCCATAATTACCTTCTTTGTTTCCTCGTGATCTGGTACACAGATCCGACCTCAGAATAGTAATCTTCCATCAGTCGTGACAGAGAATACTGGTCGTTGATCAATATTAGTTTTGATCTCCACGAGTATAGGGTCATTCTCTTGAAGCTTGACTAAATCCTCTATTAATGTGGGTTGTGACCTGATATTGGCAACAATACCCGCTTCATTCTCCGTGTCAATATCTTTATTTAGCTTAGCAAAATCTTCTATAAGGTTGGTCATACCTCTCCTGAGACTTGATAATGTTGCTAGTGGTTTCCTATTGAGAGCATCTGCTACAGCATTTACCTTGCCAGAGTGGTATTGAATAGAAAAGTCGAAGTCCTTTAAATATTCTTGCCATCTTCTTTGCCTCATATTTAAATCCTTCTGGGAGAAGAGATAAGAAGAGATATTTCAAACTTTTGTGGTCTGATAATATAGTGAATTTCTCCCAATAAAGGTAATGTCGCCATATCTTCAAGGCAAAGATAACAATAGCTAATTCCAGATCATGCACTAGATAATTCTCCTTGTGCCGCTTCAATTGCCTCGAAGCGTAGCAAATCACATTACCATGTTGCATAAGGACACAGCCAAGGTCAATGCCTGATGCGTCGGTATAGACTTCAAAACCACCACCTTCAACGGGCAGTGCTAATACAGGTGTCGTGGTAAGATGTTCCTTGAGAGTCAAGAGACTCTCTTCACAATCCTTTGACCATATAAAAGGATTTTCTTTTCTTGTAAGCCTGGTCAGAGGTACGGCGATCATAGAGAAATTTTGTATGAACCGTCGGTAATAGCCAGCCAACCCAAGAAAACTCCTAATTTCAGATATAGTTATCGGTCGGCTCCAATTCTTGACAACTTCGACCTTAGAAGGATCCACATCGATACCTTCCTTTGAAATAATGTGGCCAAGGAATGAAACCTCCTTTAGCCAGAACTCACATTTGTTGAGCTTCGCATAGAGTTGAAGCTCTCTTAATATTTGCAAAGCTATTCTTAAGTACTTTTTATGCTCTTCTCGAGTCTTGGAATATATAAGAATGTCATCAATAAAAATGACCACAAATCGGTCCAAATAAGGGCTGAAAATATTGTTCATGAGTTGCATAAAAGCTGTAGGCGCGTTGGTTAACCCAAACGGCATAACCACGAACTCATAGTGCTCATATCTACTACGGAAAGTAGTTTTGGAAATATCTTCATCTTTGATCCACAACTGATGATAACCAGACTTGAGGTCTATCTTTGAGAAATATTCCGCACCAGAGATCTGGTTGAACAGCTTGTCGATACGCGTCAGTGGATACTTATTCGTCATTGTTAGTTGATTTAACTGCCGATAATTAATGCATAGCCAGAGAGAGCCATCCTTCTTCCTGACAAATAGGACTGGCGCACTCCAAGGGGATGTGCTGGGTCAAATAAAGCCTTTCTCCAACAACTCTTGAAGTTGCTTCTTCAACTCCTTGAGTTCCGTGGGGGACATCCTGTAAGGAGATTTTGAAACAGGTGCTGCTCCAGGGATAAGTTCAATGGAAAAGTTCACTTCCCTTGCAGGTGGTAAACCGGGTAATTCGGAAGGTAAGACATCTGGGAACTCTCTTACAACAAGGATCTCTTCAAGAATAATTTCCTTGGACTCGGTTATGATTACGGAAGCAAGGAAAGCTTCACAACCTTGGGAGATAAGTTTGTAGGCGTGAAGAGAAGAAATAAGAATAGGGTGCCTCCTATATTTAATGCCAAGGAAAGAGAATCTTGGAGGATCCGGTTTGTGGAAGGAAATTCTCCTATTGTGACAATTGATGTTTGCATAATGATCACATAACCAATGTACACCTAAGATGGCATCATAACCTTCCATATCAAGGCATACGAGGTTTGCAGGGAGATTGTGGCCTTCTATAGGTACCTCGCTATTAGGGTAGTGGGTTTTGAGTTCGGTTCCTGGACCTAAAGGTGTGGTAATAGCTAGGTCCGAAAGTAAAGGAACAGGTGAAACTGGTAGAGTTTTAGCAAAAGCCGTAGGTATAAAAGAATGAGAAGCACCAGCATCAAATAATACAAAAGTAGGATGTAAATAAATTTAGACAATACCTTACATCAGACCATCATCCTTTGGGGCTTTCTTGTCCATTACGGCATTTAGACGAGCATGTCGCCGACGTCCACCATTAATTTTAGAAGATTGTTCTTTCATAAGTGGGCAATCCGGCATGCGGTGTTCCCGGCTGCCACATCGAAGATAAGCGCCAAGGCGCTTTCAGCATTCCTCGGCCGAATGACTGAACTTTTCACAAAACGTGCAAGCTGTCATGACTTGCTTCTCTTCTTCCTTCACCTTCTTATTTTTGTCGTTCCTGTTGCCATTACGGGACCGCTTCTTGTTGTCACGAGATTTGTAAGTCCCCGTGATGTTAAATTTCTCTTCTTTACTTCCTCGCTCATCATGTTTCCAGCTAGATTCTGCTCTCTTACCCTTGAATTTCTCGACCTTCTCAAGGGTCCTTTCACATAAGTGGGCTCGATGGACCATCTCCGTATATGTGCGGATATTTTGAGGCCCAAGTTGTTGAATAAAGATGGCGGGCCTTAAACCGTCCATAAAGTGATTGGCCTTCAAGAGCTCTGTGCTGATAAGATGCGGAGCATACGGTGCTAGCCTTGAGAATTGAAGTTCATATTCTGCCACGAACATCATGCCTTGCCGAAGGGAGGCAAATTCCGCAGCCTTCCTTTCCCGGACATGCTCCGAGAAATACTTTTTGTAGAAGAGCTCAAGGAACTCCTCCCAAATAAGTTGAGCATTCTAAAGATGGGCCGAGGTGGCTTTCCACCACGTATGGGCGTCCTTATTGAGTTGGAAAGTGGCAAGAAAAACCTTCTCCTGGTCCACACATTGCATAACATTAAAGATCCTATCCATTTCATCGATCCAATTTTTCGCTTTATTCGTATTTGACGATCCTGAGAATTATGGAGGGTTCATACTCCGGAAGTTACGATGAAGATCATCGACGCCCGCTCGTGCACCAGCTTGAGCTACGGTCTACAGGGCCTGGGTAAGACCCTAGATGGTTTGTTGCATGGTTTCCCAGTTTTCTCAGTTAGCAGCCATTGGGAAAATGAAATGCCTGAGAAAATAAACAGCTAGTTATTTTCTTTAAAGTTATAGAGATTAACCTAAGGGTTAATTTCTAAATAAACTATCTTATCCAGGGCTCTACCCAATCTCACATGGGTTTGGATTTTTCTTTCTAATTCATAGCTATGGGTCTTTAAGCCTTAGACTAAACCTATGACTTGACTTTTTCCTAGGACTTAATAATCCTAGGCTCTGATACCAACTTAACTGTCACGTCCCGAGATATGCAGTGGAATTAAGTCGGGAACGTGAACAGCTGACAAATAAGCCTCAAGCTAGCAAGACAATCAGAATGCTAAACACATCCACATAGAAGAATGAATGCACAAGAGAAATATACTCAAAACTTCCACTTTATTGAACAATAATCAATGTTTACAATAACACATGACCTTTCGACATAGCAACTCACTAGACTCAATAAAAGAAAAATTACATAGACATGGCTTTGACTAACATAAGCGGACTCATGACTCTCTAAGTCTTCTCTCGAACTTTATTCGCTCTTGGACTCGCTACTTGAGTAGTCCGATTCTGACTCGCTAGAGTTTCCTGAAAAAGATTAGAAAGTAGAGAATGAGCGCACTCGCCCAGTAGGTATCTTCGTACCAACATGAAGGCATAATTTAAGCAATTAACATTTTAGCTCTATAAAAAAGGGTAATGATGTAAGATGCAATAAAACATGCGATAAAACTAAAGTAACAACAAGATATCAAGACAAGTGTAGAGATATGAGATGATATGAGAACATAATCAAGCAAGATTATAATATGGTCTTTCATTAACAAGAATGTACTATCATGTAACGAGAATGTACTTTCATAACCTTAAAAGGCTATACACTAGAAAGTCATGTAACAAGCATGTAATAATCAAGCATGAGACTTTATGGATTTCACCCGTTTATAAAAAAAGTACTCACAGCGTAATGCGATGCTAGTGTTCTTCATACCCCATAGTTTATAGCATGTTTCTGGCCATCTGCTGAGAGGGCTAGCGTGGAGTCCTTGGACACTATCCGTACCCGTTCTTTCATCTTCAAGTTATAAATCAAGCTACTTCAACAAGAAATAAAGTAGGCCAATAATGTCAAGTTTAAACAATAGTCTTCATGATAACAAAACCAAGGTAAGAATGTGCCAAAATGAAATCATGAGATCAAGGATGAATTAATTGGACATTATGCTATGGAGGAATTCCGACAGCATAACGGTACATTTTCATAGTTTCATAGTTCATTAATAACTTATTAAATAAGGTGTTGGGCTCCAGATAATCAGGAGACTATCTAGGAACATGGTAGAATCAACCCTTGGGTCAAACCACGAGTTGGACAACAAGTTGACAGAAAGCAGTCGAGCCAGGACCGTTTTCTTAAGGTAGCGGTCAAGTCCCGACCGCTATCAAGTGGAGCCGATGTAGAACAAGGAACATGTCGACGCAATGAATAAACTGGAAGAAAGCGGTCACGCCAAGACCGCTATCATGAGGTAGTGGTCACTTGATGGCCGCATTCAATTCAGTTTATAGAAAATGCAAGATTCAACGAAGTGCTTTCTAGACTTTTGGGCTTTTAGGGTACAACCAGCTCGACGTCTTAGTGGGAATCCCAGGCTCGCGGAGTCTTACAGAGGCCTTGAAACAAGATCACCTGGTCCGACAAAAGGAATATCCGATGGAGAGGCTCTCAAGTCGAAGAGGTGTTCCTATCAAGTGTGAGTAATCTAATAGCGTCGTACCGGAATACAAGCTACATGTGAACTTAATAAAACAGAAAGGAGATGAGAAGGGAACGATTTAAAACTCATAAGCCAACGTACACCCAATCATGAAAATTCCTTTTAAATACAATGCTATATGACTTTGGGCAAGAAAATAACATACTTAAAAATAAGCTTAAAAACATGCCAACATGCCGTGTGAAATATGCTACGATCAGGAAGTATAATGTCTAGACTAAGGCATGCATAACAATATTAATATAAAGGAAATATATAGCGTTTAATCTGGTTACCGAAACCAGAAAGCAGTCGGTCGAGGACCGCCACTTTAAGGTAGCGGTCTCTGCTAGACCGCCTTCTATCTACAACAGAGAGAGACGAATCCAGGTTTGCAGGGCCTATACTAGGGCAATTAATGCATGAAAATTGAGTATAACAGAAAGAATAGACAGAGTAGCATGCTGAGGACAAGATTATGGCATGAAAAAGGCATGAGTTAGTTCAAAGTTCTTATCTTTTTGTTAAGGGGGCAGGGATGGCATGCAATGAAAGACATGATTGCACAGTCATAGCAAAATGCTAAATACTCTGTGTATAGTGCATGAAATCATGGGATATTAGAGGTCTTTTGTTCTTAGCTTGATGTTTAAGCTAACATGAGATAGCGTACCTCTGGGGTTGCTCCTAATCAGAGAATTTCTCGTCGGAAGAGGGCTCCCGTTCCTGCGTGTCCTGCGTAGAAATCGCGACTTCCAAACGCTCTAACTCCTTAGATGCTTGACCTCCTAACATGAAAGTTTGTAGAGGGTTAGAAGATACTAAGGGGAATAAAAACTTCTAAGGCCCTGTTTGATAATAGGTTAGGATAACTCACATGAGATGGGTTAAGATGAGTTATTCCTTGATTTTTTCACTTTTTCAGTTTGATAACTTGTTCTTACCCTAAGAATAACTCATTCCATAGAAATGGTAGAATAAGTTATTCCTAGAATAAGGTCTTTTATCAGAACTGACCCCTGATAACTTAACCTTGCTATCAAACTAGAACAAGGGTGAAAAGGTAGAATAACTCATTCTACCCGAGACTTATTCCATTAACAAAGTGGGCCTAAAGGAAGAACTCAAAACAAGGATATTGTACCTTCGTACCACGCAATCCAAAATTAAAATAAGGGTGTAACAACCCAAAATTTTAAATAGAGAATAAATAGTAACAACTATATAATAATGGTCATATAACAATTATGGGAAATAAAATTTTAATATAAGTAAAGTAGAGATAGCTAAAATAAGTTAATGGGCCTTAATATTAAGTTAGTAGACCACTACGAAGGAATCCCTAAAAGATAAAGGCCCAACCCTTGAACCTTAAAAGGCCATCCCCTATTAAAGGAACTAATGGGCTTTAAAAAAACCTAATGGTTTTTGGGCCTTAAGAGAGTTACATTTAAACACATAATAAGGGGATATATATATATATTAACAAAAAGGTTTTTCAGAAAGGGCCACAAACCCTTCCACGTTTGAAGCATGCATGGGCTTTAGGGTTTTAGTCTAACAAAGAAAGCGGTAGCTGTTTTGGGAAACAGTAGGATTACACACAAAGATTTAAAACCTAATAGGATTCTTAGACTCACGTAGGACCCTTAATCTATCTTGGAATCTACTAGGACTTCAAATAAATAAGACACCCCCAGGCGATGACAGAGCCATCATGCTCCTGTTGTTGCTGGGCTTGCTGTTGCTGTGTCGACGTCCCGTGCGTGAGGAGCGTCACCTGGCGTCATCCTCTTCCTCCCTCTTCGTCCTATGCGTGGGCATGTTGCAGTTGCTGTTACTACTGTCGTTGTTGTACGAAGAAGTGAACAACTTCTTCCCTTCTTCTTCCTTCTGCTTCCTACTGTCTGTCTGCTACTTCTCTTTCATGTTCTTCGTTCGTCTTCATCCGTTAAAGCTTCGTCAAGGTAGGCAATCTCCCTATCAAAACTCTAATTAACTATCATGTTAGATCATTAGAGTATGTAGATTCCTTCATGGATTTTTCTGCTTATATATAGTATGCATGAACGTGGTTTTCGAACGTCTGGTATCATTCTTGCATGTAAAAGAATTGGTGACCACGTCAGTGGTTGCTATTTCTAAGAATCAGCGCCCATCTAAACGGACGCTAAATAATCAGTGACATAAGACTGATGCTAATTCCTTTAGATAATTAATAATTACATCACATTTAAAATTTAATAACTATGGAACCATGTACCTAAAAATCATGATATGCATATTTTTGGAATTCCTGTAATTTTCTCTACATCACCATGCCTTCAGTTTTTTAAAAATCCTCTTAGATTGAAAGTGACACTATTCATCCCCCTAAGGAACAGTAATGAATGAAATAAACCCATGTTGAGTCTGTGAACGTATCCAGTGGATGTGTTGCAGCACGCAACATCGAAAGAATTTGCGACCAGAACCCTGTTGTCTATTTAAAGCTGCGCCCGTGTAAGCGGGCGCTATTTCCAAAAAAATTAGATATATAAAAGAAATTATTTATATAATTAGCGGCTATGACTATGACGCATATTAAAGAACCTGTGCCCTTATAGAAAGGCGCCTTTTCCTGTGGAAATGAATTAGTGACCTCTGAGGGGGCACTATTTTCTGGATTATAATAAATAAGAGAATTGGTGTCGTACCTCACGGTGTAGATTGATGATATTGCGCCTCTCTGACGAGTTGCCATTTGTCTGGTAATTTAAAAGTAAATTCTGGAAATTTCATTAATTAACGTCCACATAGTGGGCGCTAATTCTAATTAGCGGCGATTGCTTGGACGCCATTTTTTGTGACGGTTACATCGCATGTTTTCCTCGATCTTACACCACCGGATCTTGTTGGCACCACTGTCTCACGTTCGAGAATTGGTCCCTATTTTACTTTCTACCGCTTACATCTCAACTGTTGGTGATGATTGGACCCTCAGTGAGATATTCTTTCCTTCGGACTGGTACTTTCTTCATTGAGACTTCCGTAAGTCTACGCCAACCTTGGATTCCCTCAAGGCAACCGAGCTGGTTGTACCCTAAAAACCAAGAAACCTTGCTAGTCATGTCACTCAGAAGAAACATGATGTTCTAGCCCTCATAGAGTGTTGTTTCTGGCCTCTTTGAGAAGTGTGTCTCTATCTGGAATTAGTGACCAAGACGTGGACACCAAAAGGAATTGGCGGCCAGGCCAGTGGGTGCTAATCACTGAATTAGTAGTCTTCATAGGGATGCTATTTCTTTGTGCCTATCTGTTCACAGGAATGGGCGACCACCATAGTGGATGCTATTTCTATAATTGGTGGTTGTCTGAGTGGACGCTATTCAACCCAGCTTTATGAATATTCGAGTTTTCACGAGAGACTTATCATTATAATACTCTTATATAAAGTTCTATTCTTGGAATCTCTATTCCATGAATCTACCTTCATGTTCCTACATGACTTGATCCTTGAAACTCTTTTGGCCATTAAATTGACGTGGAATTTGTCTAGAACTTAAAAGGGGTTATGGGTCCAACAAAGATTGACACTTAATGCTAGAGTAAAAAGTGACGGGGTCCTAATCTGATCCCATGGACAAGGCAAAGTCCAAACGTGTGCCGGTATCATGAATGATCGGGTGTGGCATTGCACCAATGAAAAGCAAGATTGATCTATGACATTTCCATAAAAGATTGACATACTCTCTACTTGAATGTTTGAAATCCTATTTACATATGGCCAATCCTATGAATGATAGTTACATGTTATGCTCTTATGGAAGTGAGCGCTTTATTGAAATACTTGCTAATGTCTCATCATGATTGCACATGGAAACATTTTCCTAGTTATTGTCTTGTCTATTGCCTTATAGTTCTTGAAATTATCTCCGAATAATTGATCTGTTTCGTGCCATTATAGTTCTTGATTATTGTATCCTTGCATGATCTGCATATTCATGTTAACTTGTAATTTACTTAAAGGTAGCTTGGAGCAAGAGATATAAGACCTACTGAGCGTTCGCTCACCTAGTGTTTTCTCATATTTTTCAGGTAATAATGAGGATGAGAATGACCAAGATGGACAAGGGCAAGAGTGAAAATAGCTTCTACAACTTAGACAAGCCCCACGGTCTTATGTCTTGTGTTTAGTATAGATAATTGAGAGTCTATTGTACTTTTCTTTTATTGAGTCTAGTAGCTGGAGTCAAAAATTTGTAATAAACTTATATTTCAAATGAAATTATATTTTGTCCAAAATTATTGTGCCTTATGATTTGCTCTGATTGACACGACTGTTTCGTTATCACGTTCCGAGTAACACGTTCCGCTGCTATCAGTTCGGGGCGTGACAGAAGTGGTATCAGAGCCTAGGCTCTCTAAATCCCTAGGTCATTAAGTCCAAGTCATAGTTGGGTTGTCCTTGTCAAGTTATCCTATAGGAATCCCGTGAGATTTGGGGTAGAGCTATGGGCTAACCGATAAAATATGTTTCATCTATGTTAGATTTATGTCAAGATATGAATAATCAGTAGTTAAAACTCGTTTTGTAGGCTAAGATGGCTGTCAAGCGAGCTCAGTGAAGAGAGATGCAGCTTACTGTACAAGGTTTGACTCAATATTTATAACAAGTTGCACAAGGTGGAGCTCAACATGAAGCAGGGGATTTGCATCGAGGTTTCCAAAAGATGAATCCCCTGAAGTTTGGTGGGTCAACTGACCCAGTTGAGGCCGAGAATTGGGTTCGAGAGATAGAGAGGACCTTCAGGGTCATGCAATATACCAATCAAGAGAAGGTGTTATTAGGGACCTATCAATTAAAGAGAGATGCTCGAGCATGGTGGTAATCCGTGGAAGCAATCTTACCCAATGATCAAGTGACATGGGAGGAGTTCCTAGAACACTTTAATGAGAAGTATTTCTCGGAGAGGATCCGAGAGAAGAAGGCCATGGAATTTGCATCATTAAGGCAAAGAAGTTTGTCGGTAGCGGATTATGAAGTGAATAGCCCGATATACGTCACATTTAGTCAGCACGGAAAGGATGAGAGCAAAAAGATTTATGAATGGCTTAAAGGTGGAGCTTATTCCTCAATTAGCCCCGTTAGAAATTCAAACTTATACGGAGATGGTCAGGAAAGCGCAACTATTGGAAGATGCTATGGATATGGCGGAATGAATTCAAGGAAAATTATCAAGAAAGGATTAGTAAATGAATTAAAAAGTGGGGAACCCGTAAATGGAAAGAAGAGGCCGAAAGGGAGTAATGGTTCCCGGAAAGACAAGAAATCCCGGAATGAAGACCACCAGGTTGTTCCGGGCAAAGAAAAGTGTGAACATTGCAACAAAGGAGGGCACAAACTGGAAGAGTGTTGGTACAAACTCGGAAAGTGCATCCGTTGCGGAAGTGAAGATCATAGAATTGCTCATTGTCCTCTTGTAAAGGAGCAAGCGCCATGAGACAAGCAACATGGAGGACCGAAGAGGTAGGGTAGACTACAAGCATTAGAAGGTAACTCTAAACCTACCTCATTTATAAATTGCATACTTTGATGATGGGAATCGACACCGAGCCAGTACCTTTTCATATTGTATTTATATCCTTTAGTTTATTTTTATATCCACGGGAAAGTATACGCGCAATTGTACGGCTTTATCGGCCAATGCGTCACTCCCGTAGATTGTGTGGGTTTCTATGTAATTTATCAGTAGACCAGTAAGGGGGCCCTCAGCCCTTTCCCATTGGTCCATGTCATCTTGTGGGGCTGGTCAACCATCCTAGGTGGACATCTAGAAGGTTGGACTAGTCATATGCCACATGGGTAGACAAGTGGCCCATTTTGTCCAAGGTAGGCCACCTACCATTCAACCTTCCATTCAACCTCCCCTCCTAGTCAATAGGCCCCCCCCTTGCATATTATATTTATTCTTTTTTGTGTTTGTGGCATGCAATCCCAGCCCTTCAATCCTCTTCCCTAGATCTAAGGGTCCACATTGCATTTGATGTAAGTCATATAAAATGTTGTATTTTCATATGAATATTAAGGAAAAATCAGAATTTTTGTGTGTAAGCAAGGAGCTTGGTGCGCCCCTCTCTCCTCCCCTACTGTTCTTCCCTCCCCAACCCCAAGTTCTAGAGTGATTCTACCTTCTATCATCCCCTCTCAACCTCCGGTGATCGTCTGTGCCGCCGCCGCCGCCGTTCGTGCCGCCATCGAGCCGCCTCTGCAGTTCTGTCTTCGTCCGACCACAACAGCTTCCACGAATTGTCTGTCTCAGCCAAGAGCTTGGATTGATCTGAATTTTTTATGGTGTCTTCAGTCCTTGCATCCCAAGATCCATAAATTTTCACGCCAAAATTCCATCATTTAGTATTTTTACATTTTCGTCCAACCTGTCATCCCAGATCTGCCAGGTTTCTATCTACAGTGACAGAACCTCTGAGTTCTCCCCCTCCGACCATCTTTTTGATTTGTCCAAACCCTCCCAATTTTACTGGGAGTTCTGTTTATCACCCCCTACCTCCAAAAATTTTCTTAATTTTTTATCAACCTTCTATCTATTTTTAGAAATTCGTGTTCTTCCTCTGATACAGTGTTTTTAGTCAGATCCCAGATCCGACCACCCTCCACTTCCAAAATCAGAACACATCACCACCACCTCCAAATCCAGATCCAAAAATAGTCCGGTTTCCTTGTTCGATTTCCTACAACCGTACTGAAGAACACATCTTCAAATTCGGACATCTACTTCACGGTCAAAGGCAATCAACAGGAAAGTTCTCTGCAGATCTGAGTCTTCGGTTACTGTACAACAGTAGCATATAAAATTCACCAACACAAAGCATAAATCTGGTGAATTTTTTTGAAGGCCACTAGATTGCAGTACTTCGAAGCAGCTTTCCAACGGCTCTAATCTCGTCGCATTCCGACATCGGTGCTGATCGCAGCGTCCGTTCTCGCCGGAGCGCGCGCTGAAATACAGAACCGGCAGATTTCCGATCAGTTTTTCCGACCGGTGCCGAACGGAGCCGCCCGGCCTCCGGCCGGCGAACCAGCGTGCCGCCAGCCCGGGGAGCGCTTCTCCAAGTGTCTTCACTACAGCAGTACCACCGGGTCCCACACGGCATCTCCGGACAGCACGTGGGCCCCACGGTCGTGAACACGCGTGTAGCCGAATCAACACATGAAGCTGCCCGTCAACCCGAATTCGGTCCTCCCGGGCCCATTTGTATAGCCCTTTACCTCCCTGCGTGGAGTGGGCATGTTCACATTGCTGTAATTATTGTGTGTTAAGTTTCCCGGGAGTACGAGTTTTCGGCCGGGTCCGTCTTCCCCACGCCGAGCGCGTGGAGGTATCGCTCTCGCTCCCTACACTCGGCATTTGCTTATTTTCATATACACTTGTTTATGCCGCTGCTAGAGAGCATGCTTTAGGTCCGTTAGCTCGCTATATTATCATTCACCGCTGCTACGAGAGAGAGCGTAACCGTCCCGTGACCCGATCCGGGCACGAAAGTGCGAGCCGACCACCCTAGCTCTTGCCGATTTCTCAACCGCGCACGTCCGACGCTTCCCTCGTTAAGGGACGATCGCGAGCTTGTCGTGTCCGTGTCTCGTCCCGCATCAATTTGGTATCAGAGTGAGTTTGAGTCTAGGGTGTCCAAAAAAAAAGTGTCATTCATTAGTCATTTACGTCTAAGTCGTGTTTAGGGTCATCATTGTTTAAAAACAAACAAAAAAAAAGTGTCTTTTTGCATTGCATCCCTTTACTCGGTATATCAAAAGGTGTTGTCTGAACATTAGGCTACGCCTATCGGGAAGGCCGCACACTTGTGCGAGTGACCTTCGGGTCGATTACCTCCGCCGCATATCGCGTTTTGGTTAAGTCTATGCGCATCATTTTGCATTAGTGTGTTTTGCTTTAGTCGGCGTCTTCTAGTCGGTGTGTTTGCATGCCCACTCATCGGGGTACTCAGTACTCACCCCCACCACCACCTATGGCCAACCCACGGGATACCTCGGGAGACTTCCACTCCCTACAAGAGGCGATGATGGCCATTATGACTAGGTTGGACCAATCCGATGCTAACTTTCGGTCATGGAGGGGCGCTTGGAGACCTTCGACAGGTCGGTCCAAGACCTCGTTGGGCGGTTAGATAGGATGTCACACGGGGACCCTCCAGGGGCAGCCCAAGGCCCACCCGCACCTCCTCCCGTGGTGGCCCAAGTCCAACCCGCTCCCATGGCCCAAGTCCAGGCCGCTCTCGCGGCCCAAAACCAGCCACCAAAGGCTCCTCCACCTGCCCTTCCTCGGGTTCCCCAACTACCGCACCGTGACCTTGGTCTCGAGGACTATGGTTCCGACAATGCCTATGAGGGATATGGTCAACGCCGTCGTGGTTTTCAGCCACAACGAGATGAGGATGATGATCGGGTCCTTAAGACCGTGCGAGCGGACCCTCCTGCTTTTTACGGGTCTTTGGATCCGAAAGTATACCTAGATTGGGAGTTCGGCATGGACCGTTACTTTGAGTGGTATGATATGTCGGAGCGTCGAAGGGTCCGATTCGCCACCATGAAACTCATGGGGCAGGCACAAACCTATTGGAAGAATGTGGAGAGCCTGCTACTTCAGCGGCTAGAACCCCCGATCAACACATGGGCCGAGATGAAGAATAAACTTCGGCAAAAGTACCTTCCTCCCACATACCGCCAGCGACTCATCGATAGATGGCAAAGTCTTAGCCAGGGAGACCGGTCCGTCTCCGAATACATCGCGGAGTTTGATGAGTACTTTCTACGATGTGGTGTCACGGAGGAGAGTACCATGCCCGTGTCCCGCTTTCGACGTGATTTGCGGCCACACTACCAGTATGAGCTTTTCCGCCGCAATGCCAAGACGTTGGAAGAGGCATACCAGGTTGCTCTCAAGATGGAGCAATGTGAGGGAGAGTTCGAGTCTAGCCATCGGTTGGGCCCCACCCCTCTCCGTAGTACCGAGCCCCGTCACTCCATAGGCCCACATCAGCGGCCTCCCATGGCTCGACCTCAGGAGCCCACCCGTCAGGAGCACTTCGCTCCACGGCCTCGTCCTCCTCCACCCCAGGATCTATTCCCACCCCAACCACCGGCACCCGTTGCCCGTCCCCCGGCTCCTATAGCCCGTCCTCTGGCATCGGCACCCCCTCCACTATTGTCCAAGGCACCTACATCTCCCCCTTTGCTGCCTACACCCCCTACCCAACGGGATGATAAGGGTAAGGCCCCTTTTATAGGAGAGAGTAGTCGGTCGAGAGTGTAGTGTTTCCACTGTCACAGGTTTGGCCACATTACCAGCGAGTGTCCCGCTCGCACCACCCTAGCCCTAGGTGTTGGAGAATCCGTACCTCCCGAGCTTGAGTATGTCAATTACGTGGCCGATGAGGCACTAGCCGATGAATACTATGCCTTGGGGGAAGAGCTGGGCGACTCTCCGGCCGCCCAGGATGCCGCCACCTAGTGGGCTTGATGCTACCACCTTAGTCTCGAGTCGTGCATGAGTCAGTGTGTTTTCTTGTGTGGTTTGTTTGTGTGGTGTGTTTCGAGTCGATTGTTGTGTGTATTGCATGGTAAGTCTACATGAGTCTTGTGCAAGCTCGTTGTCGGTCTCTTATGAGTAAGAGGCGAGTAGACTCACTTGATGAGTATGGGGTCGATTCTACATCTATACCCAGATCAGTCACCTATAGGGACTCAGCGGTGATTCCTAGTGAGTCTTTGAGCCGCTTCCCTTCCTTTTGAGAGTGCCCCACCCGGAGTGTCCACCTTCAGGCCATAGCAGTTTGCGCATATCGAGTATATATGGAATGAGCAGGTGACGATCATTTGGAGTGGAGCGTACCCGCATTACTTAGCACGATGACGGATCCGCCGGAGTATTCGAGCATCCCTACCCCTACTCGACGGGGTCGAGTTCCTCCCACCCGGGGAGAGTTGATGGGAATCGACACCGAGCCAGTACCTTTTCATATTGTATTTATATCCTTTAGTTTATTTTTATATCCACGGGAAAGTATACGTGCAATTGTACGGCTTTATCGGCCAATGCGTCACTCTCGTAGATTGTGTGGGTTTCTATGTAATTTGTCAGTGGGACCAGCAAGGGGGCCCTCAGCCCTTTCCCATTGGTCCATGTCATCTTGTGGGACTGGTCAACCATCCTAGGTGGACATCCAGAAGGTTGGACTAGTCATATGCCACATGGGTAGACAAGTGGCCCATTTTGTCCAAGGTAGGCCACCTACCATTCAACCTTCCATTCAACCTCCCCTCCTAGTCAATAGCCCCCCCCCCCTTGCATATTATATTCTTCTTTTTTGTGTTTGTGGCATGTAATCCCAGCCCTTCAATCCTCTTCCCTAGATCTAAGGGTCCACATTGCATTTGATGTAAGTCATATAAAATGTTGTATTTTCATATGAATATTAAGGAAAAATCAGAATTTTTGTGTGTAAGCAAGGAGCTTGGTGCGCCCCTCTCTCCTCCCCTGCTGTTCTTCCCTCCCCAACCCCAAGTTCTAGAGTGATTCTACCTTCTATCATCCCCTCTCAACCTCCGGTGATCGTCTATGCCGCCGCCGCCGCCGTTCGTGCCGCCATCGAGCCGCCTTTGCAGTTCTGTCTTCGTCCGAACATAGCAGCTTCCACGAATTGTTTGCCTCAGCCAAGAGTTTGGATTGATCTGAATTTTTTATGGTGTGTTCAGCTCTTGCATCCCAAGCTCCACCTAAATTTTCACGCCAAAATTCTATCGTTTAGTATTTTTACATTTTCGTCCAACCTGTCATCCCAGATCTGCCAGGTTTCTATCTACAGTGACAGAACCTCTGAGTTCTCCCCCTCCGACCATCTTTTTGATTTGTCCAAACCCTTCCAATTTTACTGGGAGTTCTGTCCATCACCCCTTACCTCCAAAAATTTTATTAATTTTTTATCAACCTTCTATCTATTTTTAGAAATTCGTGTTCTTCCTCTAATATAGTGTTTCTAGTCAGATCCCAGATCCGACCACCCTCCACTTCCAAACTCAGAAAAAATCACCACCACCTCCAAATCCATATCTAAAAATAGTCCTGGTTTCCTTGTTCGATTTACTACAACCTTACTGAAGAACACATCTTCAAATTCGGACATCTACTTCACGGTCAAAGGCAATCAACAGGAAAGTTCTCTACAGATCTGAGTCTTCGGTTACTGTACAACAGCAGCATATGAAATTCGCCAACACAAAGCACAAATATGGTGAATTTTTATGAAGGTCACTAGATTGCATTACTTTGAAGCAGCTTTCCAACGGCTCTGATCTCGTCGCATTCCGACACCGGTGCTGATCGCAGCGTCCGTTCTCGCCGGAGCGCGCGCTGAAATACAGAACCTGCAGATTTCTGATCGGTTTTTCTGACCGGTGCTGAACGGAGCCGCCCGGCCTCCGGCCGGCGAACCAGTGTGCCGCCAGCCCGGGGAGCGCTTCTCCAAGTGTCTCCACTACAGCGGTACCACCGGGTCCCACACGGCGCCTCCAGACAGCACGTGGGCCCCACGGTCGTGAACACGCGTGTAGCCGAATCAACACACGAAGCTGCCTGTCAACCCGAATTCGGTCCTCCTGGGCCCATTTGTATAGCCCTTTACCTCCCTGCGTGGAGTGGACATGTTCCCATTGCTGTAATTATTGTGTGTTAAGTTTCCCGGGAGTACGAGTTTTTGGCTGGGTCCGTCTTCCCCACGCCGAGCGCGTGGAGGTATCGCTCTCGCTCCCTACACTCGGCATTTGCTTATTTTCATATACACTTGTTTATGCCGCTGCTAGAGAGCATGCTTTAGGTCCGTTAGCTCGCTATATTATCATTCACCGCTGCTACGAGAGAGAGCGTGACCGTCCCGTGACCCGATCCGGGCACGAAAGAGCGAGCCGACCACCCTAGCTCTTGCCGGTTTCTCAACCGCGCACGTCCGACGCTTCCCTCGTTAAGGGACGATCGCGAGCTTGTCATGTCCGTGTCTCGTCCCGCATCATTTGATATGGTGAGTTTAGGACTTTGGCATTCTATGGGAATGAATCTAGTTAGAATACATGTTTTGAATATGGTGAGCTCTCCCCACTGTTATGGAAAGAAAAGTATGTGAATTTGGGGACCAAATTCTTTTAAGTGGGGGAGGGTGTAGCAACCCAAAAATTTAAATAGAGAATAAATAGTAACAACTATATAATACTGGTCATATAACAATTATGGGAAATAAAATTTTAATATAAGTAAAGTAGAGATAGCTAAAATAAGTTAATGGTCCTTAATATTAAGTTAGTAGACCACTACGAAGGAATCCCTAAAAGATAAAGGCCCAACCCTCGAACCTTAAAAGGCCATCCCCTATTAAAGGAACTAATGGGCTTTAAAGAAACCTAATGGCTTTTGGGCCTTAAGAGAGTTATGTTTAAACACATAATAAGGGGATACATATATATATTAACAAAAGGTTTTTAAAAAAGGGCCACAAACCCTTCCACGTTCGAAGCATGCATGGGCTTTAGGGTTTTAGTCTAACAAAGAAAGTAGCGGTTGTTTTGGGAAATAGTAGGATTACACATGAAGATTTAAAACCTAATAGGATTCTTAGACTCACGTAGGACCCTAAATCTGTTTGGGAATCTACTGGGACTCGAAACATTATAAATAAGACACCCCCAGGCGATGGCTGTAGCAACTTGAAATTTTTATATGTATTCATATGCAAAAAGAAATAATGAAAGATGAAAATAAAATAAATTATGAATATTTTCCATCATAGAATACATAAACATAAATACTATTCCACTTGTTAACACGAACGACGAGATTCACGGCACGATTCTGAGAAGGCGAAGATGTCGGTACTGTAGCAGTACTATAGCATCCGATTTAAGAGAGAATTAGTAGCTTTAATCTAATCATAACTAATGGATGAGGTCATTCTTACATCATTAAATAAATGAGGTCATAGATTATGTCATCCACATAGTGGAACGAAGTTGGTGTAATGGGGTTGGTGTAATAGTGGAATAAAGTTGGTGTAATGGGGTTGGTGTAATAGTGGAACAAGGTTGGTGTAATAGTGACATGGTGGAATGAAGTAGGTGGGAGATTTTGGCCTATAAATAGGGCTGGGCTCTTCCTACTCAAAGCACAAATCTATTGAGAGGAATTGCTGGTTAGAGAGAGGGAGAAAGCTCGAAGTTGGAGGAGTGTTCGAAAGCATTCTTCGTTCTTAAATTTCTTCTTTGATCTTCAACGAGGTAGGTTTTCTCTCAGACGAAAACTTAATTAGGTCTCCATATATGTTTCTTTGCATGTGTATTTTGATTCTATGTAAAATTGTCATGATCATGTATTTATAGTTTATTTTAAGATTTAAAGTTCAAATATGGAGTTTTCATTATCATAACGTGTTTCAATAACGTGGATCACATATAGACCATGATTTGAATACGGTAACCATGCCCGATTTACATCGTTTATGTGCATTATTTCAAAACTTAAATTTTGAATTTTAAAATCATGTTCTTATCTTAAGAATACTATTAACAAGGAAATGACTAGGTGAATGAACTTGTAAAGCCATCGTTAATTGTTTAAACAACTATGCTCTAATTTTCGTACAATTCCTATACATGATTGACCCTATCTCTTTTATCTAAGCTCCATCTGAAAGCTTGACATCTCCGTTCAACTTCTCTTCATACATGAACATATTATGCAATTGGAAGCTTGACATCTTTTTCAATGTCTTTTCCTTCATTGAAATTCTTTCGCAAATGAACATGTTAGAATATACAAGAATGATTTCCGTTCGATTTACGTATTTTCGTGTCTCCGAAAAATCGTGTAGATAGCAAGTTCACCAAGAAGAATCGGTGTCTAAGGCTAGAGGTCCACGGGTAAACGCTTTAAGTGGATAAGTGGTTACTTAATTAGGACCTCGTGAATACGAGGGGAGCCTCCCATTGTCCCACCTCTTACCTGGCCACGTTTTATTTGATTTTCTGCTAACTTCCCGACTGAGAAAAACTTGATCTAAACTTATTTTACAAGATTTTTCACGAGAGTTGATCGCACCTTGACCGAAAATTCATTCTCTTTATTATCTTAATGTCGTTAAACATGATGCCTTAAATCATCCTTGAACTTCTCATATAAACTTCATTTATTCTTCATTCTACATGCCCTTTCTTCATACTACATGTCCTTGAAAATGAAAATTTTGCTAGATCTGTACTTTAGCCATAAACTATCGTTTGGGAGTGTAGGAGCTAAGTGCCATGCAGGGTAAAGTGCTACGTTATGGGAGCCACCTCTTGAGGCCGGAATGGCGCAAAGTGCTACTCAATAGGAGCCACCTCTTGAGCCTGTAGGGGCCACCTCTAGAGTCCTCCATAACTAAATGACTAGTTGTGTGCTATAGTACGCTTCTTAAGTTTTTCTTGAAACTCGAATTGGCCATAATTATAAATGAATTGTTCTGGAAATTACATGGGACTTTGGTCCACCTGATACTCAATGCCTGGTAAACATGGGGGCCCTGATCTGGTCCTAGGCGAGTAAAGCCTGAAAGTACTTGTGCCCGAGGGAGTTGAATGATCAGGTGTGGCATTGCACCAACAGACATGCAAGATTGAATTAGGTAATTCATTTATTACATGCTTGACTCGTTACATGCTTAACATCCTATACATGACATTTTTGACCGGAGTGGTTAATATCCTTATTACATGGCCATATTTACAATTCTATACTTGTTATTGATCTTCACGCTTACACTTGAGTTCTACAATATCTATTCTTGAAATTCTTGACTTCCTGATCTTGTTCTCTATTTGTCATTTATTTTATTACTTGTTTTATTCGAAAGCATATAGATGATCCAAAATGCTAATTACTTAAAGTGACCTGGTAAAGAGATATAAGTCCTACTGAGCTTTCTAGCTCACCCTGTATATTGTTGTAAATTTTCAGGAAATCCTGGAGATGACGGGAATGGGCTGGAGTGATGAGAGAGATGATAGTTTTTAATAAGTTTCTTTTCCAGTCTATCTACTTATAAATGAATGTATCGAGTTTGAATAGTATTGTAAGTCCTTGAAGGATATTTGTTGGAAATGTCAGATTATGAAATAAAGATGTGATTTTGTCCATTTGTTGTTCATACTCATCATTTGAGTCTCTTGATCGACCTGCCTGTATAACTGTTCACGCCTTGATAATTCTGCCTTATTCGGGACGTGATAGTTTAGTTGGTATCAGAGCCTATGGTTAAAAAGAGTCTAGGGCATCAAGGCTTAGTTATTGAAAACCCTAGGTTCTTCACACTATAGGACAAACGATAGCTATACTTGACCCGTGAGATTGGGTAGAGACTTGGGCTAGGTATTAAGATATGTAGAGATAATACATTTAATCCCCATAGCTTCTTTTGCAGAAATTCTTAGCTGTTGAAAATGGCCGCTGAGCGTGCTCAATGGAGAGAAATGCAAAGGACCATCCAAGGGCTAACTCAAGCCCTACATCAAGTGGCTCAAGGAGGATTTAATCACCATGGTGCGGGAGACCTGCACCGCAACTTTAGGAACATGAATCCTCCGAGGTTCAACGGTTCCACTGACCCTGATGAAGCCGAACATTGGGTCAAGGAGATAGAAAGAATATTCCGAGTCATGCAATGCTCGGATCAAGATAGAGTTTTGCTTGCAACTTTCCAACTTGAAAGGGATGCAAGAGCTTGGTGGGAATCCGTAGAGGCGACCTTGCCCGATCCCCATATCACTTGGGAAGAATTTCTAGAATATTTCAACAGCAAGTATTTCTCGGAGAGAGTCCAAGAAAAGAATGCAGTAGAATTTGCCACCCTTAAACAAAGAATTCTCTCTGTAGCTGAATACGAGGCCCAGTTTTCTCGACTAGCCCGTTATGCTCCACACCTCATTAATACAGAGAGAATGAAGGCCAAGCGATTCATGAATGGGCTAAGGCCCCAATACATTCCCCAACTGGCGCCTATGGATATCCAAACATATGCCGAGATGGTCCGGAAGGCCCAACTGCTAGAAGATGCCATGGAGATGGCTGATAGAATCAAGGGAAGAGTCATGAAAGAACAAGTTATTGGCGCCGGAAATTTTAAACCCACTTTTGGAAAGAAGAGGCCAAATGAAGGAAGAACCCCTCAACAAGATAAAAAGCCTCGAGATGAAAATAGACAAGTCATCCCTTGTATATCTACAAAAGATATCTGCAAGTATTGTGACAAGGCTGGCCACAAGAGTGAAGAGTGCTGGAGAAAGAAGGGAGCATGCTTACGCTGTGGAAGTGGGGATCATCGCATTTCTGATTGTCCCCTTATGAAGGAATCTCCATCGGAGAAGAAAACACAAGAAGGACCAAGGCGTCAAGGAAGACTCCAAGCTCTGATAGAACCTACACCTATTGAAGAAGGAGGAGTGGTGGAAGGTACTCTTACCATCAATTCTAGAACTGCTTTTGTTCTATTTGATACTGGAGCTACCCATTCATTCATATCCCAGAATTTTGCTTCCACCTTACATGAAAAACATATTCCTTTGAAAACTGAACTTGTTATTTCAACACCTTTAGAAGCAAGCACTGAGCTTAAACATTATTTTCCTTCTAGTGAAGTGTTGATTAGTGGTCATAACTTAGCCACTGATTTAATATGCATGAATATGGAGGGTTATGATGTAATCTTAGGTGCTGACTGGTTGGCCAAGTATAATGCTAAGGTGGATTGCATGCAAGGAAGTATAACCTTTGGTGAATCGAGATATCCTAAAGTGTCTTTATCTAGAAATAGCCATCCTAGACACCCTCTTCTCATCTCTGCCCTTCAAGCTCAAAAAATGATGAAGAAAGGATGTGTTGCATTTTTGGCTTCTGTCCTTATAACCGAACCCAAAAACCCCATTATGGAAGAAATATCTGTTGCTAAGGAATATCCTGATGTATTTCCTGAAGAATTACCTAGCATACCACCTGAGAGAGAAGTTTCATTCTCAATCGATTTGATACCAGGAGCAGCCCCTGTATCCAAAACTCCTTATAGAATGTCACCTACTGAGCTGAAGGAACTAAAAGAGCAATTGATGAAATTATTAAAGAAGTGATTCATCAGACCTAGTACATCACCTTGGGGAGCACCTGTTCTTTTTTTGAAGAAGAAAGATGTATCTATGAGGTTATGCATTGATTATAGGCAGTTGAACCAATTGACTATCAAGAATAAGTACCCTCTACCAAGAATTGATGAACTATTTGATCAAATCTCTGGAGCTCATTATTTCTCTAAGATTGACCTCAGGTCGGGTTATCATCAAGTGAGAATCAAGGAAGAAGATATTTATAAGACAGCATTCACGAGTAGATATGGACACTATGAGTTTGTTGTCATGCCTTTTGGGCTGACTAATGCCCCTACAGCTTTTATGCAACACATGAATAGTGTGTTTCGACCCTATTTAGATCAATTTGTGGTGGTATTTATTGATGATATATTGATCTACTCCAAAACCAAGGAAGAACATGAAGCACATTTGAGGATTGTCTTGCAGATATTAAAAGAAAATCAATTATATACTAAATTGAGTAAATGTGAGTTCTGGTTAGAAGAAGTTTCATTTCTCGGTCATGTGATCTTTAAGGAAGGTATTTCAGTTGACCCTTCAAAGGTAGAAGCTATCAATAACTGGGAAAGGCCTACAAATGTGACCGAAATCTGAAGTTTTCTAGGATTGGCCGGTTACTATAGGAGATTCATCAAAGACTTCTCTAAAATTGCCGTGCCATTGACTAGACTAACAAGGAAGGAAATTTCTTATGTATGGGCTGAGAAATGTGAGAAGAGTTTTCAAACTCTAAAGGAGCGCTTGACAACGGCACCTATTCTTACTCTGCATATTGCGGGAGGAGGATTCGAGGTATATGCTGATGCTTCGGGAATTGGCTTAGGTTGTGTATTAATGCAACAAGGTAGGGTGATAGCCTATGCATCTAGGCAACTGAAAACCCATGAAGTTAATTACCCTGTGCATGATCTAGAATTAGCCGCAGTAGTCTTTGCTCTAAAGATATGGAGGCATTATTTATATGGTGAGCAGTTCATTATCTATTCTGACCATAAGAGTTTAAAATATCTATTTTCTCAAAAAGAGCTCAACATGAGACAAAGAAGATGGTTAGAATATTTGAAAGATTTTGACTTTTCTATTCAATACCATCCTGAAAAAGGTAATGTTGTGGCTGATGCTCTTAGTAGAAAGCCGAGGGCTCTATTATCAAGTTTGAAGATTAATGAATGGCGCTTGCTAGAGCAATTTATAAGATTAAATTTAAATGTGGAATCAAAGCAGGAACGAGTCTTGATTGCCAGTATAAGGGTACAACCTGGAGTGTTCTCTGAGATAAAAGAGCAACAAGGTAACGATCCTTTATTAGTTGAAATTTTTAGAAATTTGAGCCAAATGCCTGATTTTCAACTAGCAAATGATGGAAGATTATTATTTCGAGGAAGAACTTGTGTGCCTGATAGTAACAAAATCAAGAAGACGATAATGGAAGAAGCGCACCAATCCAGGTATACTATTCATCCTGGTGCTACAAAAATGTACCAAGATCTCAAAAGAACCTTTTGGTGGCCTGACATGAAAAGAGAGGTAGCCGAGTTCGTGAGCCGATGTTTGGTCTGCCAACAAGTTAAAGCCGAACATCTCAAACCGGCTGGTAAGCTAAAACCTCTAAAGATACTGGAATGGAAATGGGATAGTATTGGCATGGATTTTATAGTTGGGTTACCAAAGACCCGAAGTGGATTTGATGCTATATGGGTGATTGTGGACCGACTAACTAAGTCTGCTCACTTCTTTCCCATCAAAACCAAATGGACCGTGGATGTTCTAGCTGCCCTATATATCAAGGAGGTTGTAAGGCTACACGGTATTCCAACCTCTATTATTTCGGATAGAGATCCGAGATTCACCTCTCAATTCTGGAAAGGTTTGCAATCATCATTGGGTATTAGGCTAAATTTTAGTACGGCTTTCCACCCTCAGACAGATGGACAAACCGAGAGGACGAATCAAATTATTGAAGATATGTTAAGAGCTTGTATGATAGATTTTAGGGGAAGTTGGCATGAACATTTGCCATTGATTGAATTTGCATATAACAACAGTTATCAGTCTAGCATCCAGATGGCACCTTTCGAAGCACTGTATGGTAGGAGTTGTAGATCACCTCTATATTGGAGTGAGGTTGGAGAAAAGGGATTGATAGGTCCCGATATTATTCAAGATACAACTCACAATATTCAGTTGATCCGTGAAAGGCTAAAAATTGCTCAATCACGGCAAAAGAGTTATGCTGATAATCGAAGAAGAGACCTTGAATTTCAAGTGGGGGAGTATGTCTTCTTGAAAATTTCACCCACGCGAGGAATTAAAAGGTTTGGTATCAAAGGAAAACTGAGTCCAAGATATATTGGCCCTTTTGAGATTCTAGAACGATTCGGTGAAGTGGCATACAAGCTGGCTTTGCCTCCAAAATTGGCTGGTGTCCATGATGTATTTCATGTATCCATGCTAAGGAAATATGTGTATGATCCTTCGCATGTGATTCAATTCGATGACTTGAAGCTACAGAAGGATTTATCTTATGAAGAAAGACCGATCAAGATCTTAGATTGAAAATTTCACCAGCTACGGAATAGGGCTATACCGATGGTAAAAGTCTAATGGAGTAAGCGTGGATTCGAGGAGGCTACATGGGAATTAGAAGAGTTAATCAAGAAGAAGTATCCAAATTTGATCTCAGGTTAGAATTTTGAACCTCCCATTTGAATTTTTAGATTACTATTACATGTTGTAAATTTGGAGGACCAAATTCTTTTAAGTGGGGGAGGATGTAGCAACTTGAAATTTTTATATGTATTCATATGCAAAAAGAAATAATGAAAGATGAAAATAAAATAAATTATGAATATTTTCCATCATAGAATACATAAACATAAATACTATTCCACTTGTTAACACGAACGACAATATTCACGGCACGATTCTGAGAAGACGAAGATGTCGGTAGTGTAGCAGTACTATAGCATCCGATTTAAGAGAGAATTAGTAGCTTTAATCTAATCATAACTAATGGATGAGGTCATTCTTACATCATTAAATAAATGAGGTCATAGATTATGTCATCCACATAGTGGAACGAAGTTGGTGTAATGGGGTTGGTGTAATAGTGGAATAAAGTTGGTGTAATGGGGTTGGTGTAATAGTGGAACAAGGTTGGTGTAATAGTGACATGGTGGAATGAAGTAGGTGGGAGATTTTGACCTATAAATAGGGCTGGGCGCTTCCTACTCAAAGCACAAATCTATTGAGAGGAATTGTTGGTTAGAGAGAGGGAGAAAGCTCGAAGTTGGAGGAGTGTTCGAAAGCATTCTTCGTTCTTAAATTTCTTCTTTGATCTTCAACGAGGTTGATTTTCTCTCGGGTAAAAATTTAATTAGGTCTCCATATATGTTTCTTTGCATGTGTATTTTGATTCTATGTAAAATTGTCATGATCATGTATTTATAGTTTATTTTAAGATTTAAAGTTCAAATATGGAGTTTTCATTATCATAACGTGTTTCAATAACGTGGATCACATATAGACCATGATTTGAATACGGTAACCATGCCCGATTTACATTGTTTATGTGCGTTATTTCAAAACTTAAATTTTAAATTTTAAAATCATGTTCTTGCCTTAAGAATACTATTAACAAGGAAATGACTAGGTGAATGAACTTGTAAAGCCATCGTTAATTGTTCAAACAACTATGCTCTAATTTTCGTACAATTCCTATACATGATTGACCCTATCTCTTTTATCTAAGCTCCATCTGAAAGCTTGACATCTCCGTTCAACTTCTCTTCATACATGAACATATTATGCAATTGGAAGCTTGAAATCTTTTTCAATGTCTTTTCCTTCATTGAAATTCTTTCACAAATGAACATGTTAGAATATACAAGAATGATTTCGTTCGATTTACGTATTTTCGTGTCTCCGAAAAATCGTGTAGCTAGCAAGTTCACCAAGAAGAATCGATGTCTAAGGCTAGAGGTCCACGGGTAAACGCTTTAAGTGGATAAGTGGTTACTTAATTAGGACCTCGTGAATACTAGGGGAGCCTCCCACTGTCCCACCTCTTACCTGGCCGCATTTTCTTTGGTTTTCTACTAACTTCCCGACTGAGAAAAACTTGATCTAAACTTATTTTACAAGATTTTTCACGAGAGTTGATCGCACCTTGACCGAAAATTCATTCTCTTTATTATCTTAATGTCGTTAAACATGATGTCTTAAATCATCCTTGAACTTCTCATATAAACTTCATTTATTCTTCATTCTACATGTCCTTTCTTCATACTACATGTCCTTGAAAATGAAAATTTTGCTAGATCTGTACTTTAGCCATAAACTATCGTTTGGGAGTGTAGGAGCTAAGTGTCATGCAGGGTAAAGTGCTACATTATGGGAGCCACCTCTTGAGGCCGGAATGGCGTAAAGTGCTACATAATAGGAGCCACCTCTTGAGCCTGTAGGGGCCACCTCTAGAGTCCTCCATAACTACATGACTAGTTGTGTGCTATACTACGTTTCTTAAGCTTTTCTTGAAACTCGAATTGGCCATAATTATAAATGAATTATTCTGAAAATTACATGGGACTTTGGTCCACCTGATACTCAATGCCTGGTAAATATGGGGGCCCTGATCTGGTCCTAGGCGAGTAAAGCCTGAAAGTACTTGTGCCCGAGGAAGTTGAATGATCAGGTGTGGCATTGCACCAACAGACATGCAAGATTGAACTAGGCAATTCACTTATTACATGCTTGACTCGTTACATGCTTTACATCCTATACATGACATTTTTGACCGGAGTGGTTAATATCCTTATTACATGGCCATATTTACAATTCTATACTTGTTATTGATCTTCATGCTTACACTTGAGTTCTACAATATCTATTCTTGAAATTCTTGACTTCCTGATCTTGTACTCTATTTGTCATTTATTTTATTACTTGTTTTATTCTAAAGCATATAGATGATCCAAAATGCTAATTACTTAAAGTGACCTGGTAAAGAGATATAAGTCCTACTGAGCTTTCTAGCTCACCCTGTGTATTGTTGTAAATTTTCAGGAAATCCTGGAGATGACGGGAATGGGCTGGAGTGATGAGAGAGATGATAGTTTTTAATAAGTTTCTTTTCCAGTCTGTCTACTTATAAATGAATGTATCGAGTTTGAATAGTATTGTAAGTCCTTGAAGGATATTTGTTGAAAATGTCAGATTATGAAATAAAGATGTGATTTTGTCCATTTGTTGTTCATACTCATCATCTGAGTCCCTTGATCGACCTGCCTGTATAACTGTTCACGCCTTGATAATTCTGCCTTGTTCGAGGCATGACAATGGCAGAGCCATCATGCTCCTGTCGTTGCTGGGCTTCCTGCCACTATGTCGACGTCCCGTGCGTGAGGAGCGTCGCCTGGCGTCATCCTCTTCCTCCCTCTTCGTCCTATGTGTGGGCATGCTGCATTTGCTGTTACTACTGCCGTTGTTGTTCAAAGAAGTGAACAACTTCTTCCCTTCTTCTTCCTGCTGTCCGTCTGCTACTTCTCCTTCATGTTCTTCGTTCGTCTTCATTCGTTAAAGCTTTGTCAAGGTAGGCAATCTCCCAATCAAAACTCTAATTAACTATCATGTTAGATCATTAGAGCATGTAGGTTCCTTCATGGATTTTTCTGCTTATATATAGTATGCATGAACGTGGTTTTCGAACGTCTGGTATCATTCTTGCATGTAAAAGAATTGGCGACCACATCAGTGGTCGCTATTTCTGAGAATCAGCGCCCGTCTAAACAGACGCTAAATAACCAGTGACATAAGACTGATGCTAATTCCTTTAGATAATTAATAATTACAGCACATTTAAAATTTAATAACTATGGAACCATGTACCTAAAAATCATGATATGCATATTTTTGGAATCCCTGTAATTTTCTCTACATCACCATGCCTTCAGTTTTTCAAAAATCTTCTTAGATTGAAAGTGACATTGTTCATCCCCCTAATGAATAGTAATGAATGAAATAAACCCATGTTGAGTCTGTGAACGTATCCAGTGGATGCGTTGCAGAGCGCAACACTGAAATAATTTGCGACTAGAACCCTGTTGTCTATTTAAACTTGCGTCCGTGTAAGCGGGCGCTATTTCCTAAAAATTAGATATATAAAAGAAATTATTTATATAATTAGCGGCTATGACTATGATGCATATTAAAGAGCATGTGCCCTTATAGAAAGGCGCCTTCTCCTATGGAAACGAATTCGCGACCTCTAAGGGGCCGATATTTCCTGGATTATAATAAATAAGAGAATTGGCATTGTACCTCAGGGCATAGATTGATGATATTGTGCCTCTCTGACGAGTCACCATTTGTCTGATAATTTAAAAGTAAATTTTGGAAATTTCATGAATTAACGTCCACACAGTGTGCGCTAATTCTAATTAGCGGCCACTGCTTGGACGCCATTTTTTTGTGACTGTTTCATCGCATGTTTTCCTTGATCCTACACCGTCGGATCTTGTTGGCGCCACTGTCTCACGTCCGAGACTTGGTCTCTGTTTTACTTTCTACCGCTTACACCTCAACTCTTGGTGATGATTGGATCCTCCGCGGGATATTCTTTCCTTCGGACTGATACTTTCTTCATTGAGACCTCCGTAAGTCTACGCTAGCCTTGGATTCTCTCAAGACAGTCGAGCTGGTTGTACCCTAAAAACCCTGGAACCCTGCTAGTCATGTCACTCTGAAGAAACATGGCGTTCTAGCCCTCATAGAGTGCTATTTTTGGCCTCTTTGAGAAGTGTGTCTCTGTCTGGAATTAGCGACCAAGACGTGGATGCCAAAAGGAATTGGCGGCCAGGCGAGTGGGCGCTAATCACTGAATTAGCGGCCGTCATAGGGACGCTATTTCTTCGTGCCTATCTGTTGACAGGAATGGGCAACCACCACATTGGGCGCTATTTCTGTAATTGGTGGCTATCTGAGTGGACGCTATTCAACCCAACTTTATGAATATTCGGATTTTCACGAGACTTATCGTTATAATACTCTTATACAAAGTTCTATTCTTGGAATCTCTATTCCGTGAATCTACCTTCATGTTCCTATCCATTAAATTGACGTGGAATTGGTCTAGAACTTAAAAGGGGCTATGGGTCCAACAAAGATTGACACTCAATGCTAGAATAAAAAGTGACGGGGTCTTGATCTGATCTTATGGACGAGGTAAAGTCCAAACGTGTGTCGTCAGGTGTGATATTGCACCAATGAAAAATAAGATTGATCTATGATATTTCCACAAAAGATTAACATATTCTCTACTTGAATGTTTGAACTCCTATTTACATATGGCCAATCCTATGAATGATAGTTACATGTTATGCTCTTATGGAAGTGAGCGCTTTATTGAAATACTTGCTAATGTCTCATCATGATTGCACATGGAAACATTTTCCTAGTTATTGTCTTGTCTATTGCCTTATAGTTCTTGAAATTATCTCCGAATTATTGATCTGTCTCGTGCCATTATAGTTCTTGATTATTGTATCCTTGCATGATCTGCATATTCATGTTAACTTGTAATTTACTTAAAGTTAGCTTGGAGCAAGAGATATAAGACCTACTGAGCGTTCGCTCACCTAGTATTTTTTCATATTTTTCAGGTAATAATGAGGACGAGAACGACCAAGATGGGCAAGGGTGTTGGGTTCGCTGCGCTCCCTCTTTGTCTATAGTAATGGTTTTGATAATAACAATATATTGTGTGGTTTGCGTATGATTTAAAGTGAAAATATTATATGCTTGCTTAGTGGAAAATGTCTTCATGATAAACAAGCTAATATGATGATATCTTGTTTTGCAGATACTGCTACTGGGTTGTGAAGCATGGTCCTTCCTGTATATATCTTTGACTCATGCATGCTGCTCATGAGTCTTTGGAGGTTTCATGTGAAAGCTGTGTCTTTCAGTGGATTGTCAAATAGCTTCTATGCTTTCACATGTTGAATCTATCACAGTTGTTCATGCTGATAATGTTGAAATCTTGATGTTTCATAAAAAGTGGACTGACCTTGTTCATATATGCACTGACTTTGTTGTTGTGTTTTACACAATGTGCACCGACCCATCTAACTATTTCATAGATGTGCACCAACTGTCTTTGGCAAGTTTCATAACTTGCACTGACCCTGTCATGTATGCACTGACCCTGTTCTTTGGGTCCTTCACAATGTGCATCGACCTGTGTTGAAGATGCTCTGACATTAGTCTTCATATGCTTAGACTTGTCTTTTATATGCATAGACCTTTGTGTTACATATTCCTCTATCTGCATCAACCTTGGGTCATATGCATCAACTTTGGTCTACATGTCTTGGACTGCATCTGAATTTCATGTGAGATTGTGTATAAAATTGGTTAGAAGCATGTGATACTCATATGTGAATTGATTCTGTATCAAAGTGGTCAAGGCAAGATTTGAACTGGAAATGATTCTTACATGTATGAAGAAAGTTTCAGATTGCAAAGCTTGTGCATTAAAGTGGCTGGATGGATATGAATCAAACTCATATACATGGTTGCACTTCAATATATGAACATGCAGGTTGAACAAACAATATCAATATGATTGTGCATCTCATTTGTATTTGTTTAATTGAGTTGAATGAGATACATGCACAGTGCTGTTGAACATGTGTGCAACATGATTAAATCATTTTATGGTTTTGATGATGTCTGTCTCTTTAGTTGGTTTTGATGATGTCTGCCTCTTTAGTCATTAATGAACTATACCTGCATTTGATAATGTTAATATTCATACATTGCATGTCATTATACTTCCAGTATAAAAGCTCAAGAATGGCACACCAATCTAGACAACTGAATTGACAGATATCAAGGCATATGACAATATTGGATGCACGAAAATATAGCATGTTTCAAGCACAGAACTTAAGCTGAATAGCATCACACATAAGGTCATTTCATATTCTTCATATGGTCAGTGCATGTCTTACCTTATGGATGATTCAAGGTCGATGCAATTTCTCGATAGCATGCTACAAGATAATCCAAGGAATGAATGTTGTGCCCCTGTGGTTATTTGAGTTTTCATATGGTCACTTGGGTCATTCGACATCATTCTATGGTCATATGTGTTCTGTGATATTCTTAGTTTTGATAATGGCTAAACACTATTCGTCATTGTTGTTTTTCACTCTTATATGACTGACATATGTTCTGTTGTGTTTATGACAGATATGCACATGAAAGCTCAATGTTGCGCCCTCGCACGCAGATCGACCTGCGCGGTCAGGTCGCGGGGATCGACCTGCCCGGTCAGGTCGCGGGGGTCAAGGGGGCAGCGCCCCTTGCGGGGGTTTCCGGGGGCGGAGCCCCCGGAACAAAAATTTGCTTGAATACTCAGTAATAAAACTTCAAGATAATCAAGGTCGATGCCACAAACATGAACGGGTGGCTAACGGACTCAAGCGACGGAGCTGGTGCGACCAACGGACCGAACCGGGGTGACCCGGGCTCTGCCCAGCTGGCGGTCGACCGCCAGCACAGGGGCGGTCGACCGCCCCAGCTAGGGATCCCCCGGCTACAGGTCTGCCTGCTGCCGGTCGACCGCCAGCCAGTGGCGGTCGACCGGAATTCCCAGGGGCCATTCGTCTACAGCCTTTTACAGTGGCGGTCGACCGCCAGGAGCTGCCGGTCGACCGCCAGCCCCGAGCCTTCATTTTTGACTTTGTTTCCAACTTCGAAAAGGGCCATTCAACATGGATTTCTTTAATCCAAATGTCACCTAATCACCCACAAATTGTGGATCTGGTCTGAGGCTTGTCTATAGACCATTTAAGGTCTATAAAACCAACACATGAGGGGATGAAAACCCTAATGCTTCAAGCCTTCAAGGGAGATCAAGGGAGCCCATTTTCGAGCTACTGTAGCACCTCCGTGAACAGTGTTTCGGGAGGAAGTTCTTCATCCATCCAAGGTGATTCAAGCTCAGATCTGAAGCCAAGCAACCTTCTACAAAGCAAGAAGCAATCAAGGGCATGAAGGGTGATCAAAGGAAGCCAGTTTGATTCAAGTTCTTCAAAGGAAATCATCTTCATCCATTCAAGTTCTTTCAAGTTCATTCAAGGTGATATTTCAAGCATTCAAACTCCTAGAAGCTAAAGAAGCAATCAAGATTCAAGGTAGCTTCATCATCTCCTTCATTCATTCAAAGAAGTTCAAAGAGAAGATCAAGAGAGAAAAATTGAAGGAAGAGGTACTGTTCACGTGAACAGTACTCCGTGAAGAACATTCATCCAATCAAGGGTGAATCAAGAAGATTGAGTTGAAGCTAAGAGGAGCCTTGTTGCTGATCAACATTCCATACAAGGGCCAATTCATTTTCACTCATAACTCAATCTCTTGTTTTAGTTCATTCACATCTTGTTTCATTTTCATTATTGTTTAAACATTGAAAGTGTGATTCATCCCTACCGGTGGTTAGTAGGAAGGCAATTGGAGGGTGTTCCAATTTGCAATTGACGTCCCTACCAGGTGGTGAGTAGGAAGGCAATCGGTAGTTTCCGATTTGCGGTTTGGTGCGCTGCACAAGTGAAGCCTCACCGGGTTTTGGTGAGGGGTGGACGTAGGGCTGAGGATTCAGTCCGAACCACCTTAAAAATCCTGTCTAGTGTGGTTTGCTTATGTGATTGATTCGTTCTAGATGCATGCTTAGGATCAAATTATTATATATCTTGCTTATCTTGCTAAGTGAATCATAGCATTCTTGGAAGCTAGTTTCTATTCCGCTGCAATTCATTTTAACTAGCTGTTTAGAGGGCCGCATTGCGAAAAGTGGGGCTGATCTATTCACCCCTCCCCTCTAGATCCGCTGTCCACTACACAACAATGAAGTGGAATTGGCAAATGTGAAAGCTCATGGCAAATGTGAAAGCTCAAGGCAAACGTGAAAGCTCAATGCAAATGTCAAAGCTCAATGCAAATGTGAAAGCTCAATGTTGCGCCCTCGCACGCGGATCGACCTGCGCGGTCAGGTCGCGGGGATCGACCTGCCCGGTCAGGTCGCGGGGATCGACCTGCCCGGTCAGGTCGCGGGGGTCAGGGGGGCAGTGCCCATTGCGGGGGTTTCTGGGGGCGGAGCCCCCGGAACAAAAATTTGATTGAAGACTCAATAATAAAATCTTCAAGACAGTCAAGGAAGATGCCACGGACATGACCGGGCTGCTAAAGAAGTTGAACGACGGAGCTGACGCGGATAACGGACCAACTCGGGATGGGCCGGGTTCTGCCCAGCTGGCGGTCGACCGCCAGCACAGGGGCGGTCGACCGCCCCAGCCAGAGCCTCACCATCTACAGGCTTTTTCAGTAGCGGTCGACCGCCAGCCAGTGGCGGTCGACCGGAATTCCCAGGGGCCATTCGTCTACAGCATTTTACAGTAGCGGTCGACCGCCAGGAACCTTAGGTCGACCGCCAGCCCCGAGCCAACCTTATTTGACTTCGAAATCCACCTCGTGGCCAGCCCCTTTCCATGGTTTTGTTTAATCAAACCTCACCTAACTTCCCATGATTTGTGGATCTGGTCTGGGGCTTGTTTATAGACCATTCAAAGTCTATAAAACCATTACAAGAGGGTTAAAAACCCTAGTTGATGGAGTTGATGAAGTGAATCAAGGGAGGCCATTTCGAGAGCACTGTAGCACCTCCGTGAACAGTGTTTCGAGCAGAACATCTTCATCCTTCCAAGAGATTCAAGCCTAGATCTGAAGCTATCTCAATCTCCAAGGAAGCAAGAAGCATTCAAGGCTCTCAAAGGTGATCAAAGCTACATCCAATATCCTCTCCATCAACTCAAGGTGATTCAAGCTCATATCTCAATCCAGCATCCTCCAAGAAAGAGTAGAAGCAAGTAAGGCTAAGAGGGAAGATCAAAGGAGGCTTCAAAGGGGTGTTCAAAGCAAGAGGAGTTCGAGTTACTGTTCACGTGAATAGTACTCCGTGAAGAACATCTTCATCCAATCCAAGGTATTCAAGCTCATATCAAAGAGATCATCTTCCAAGATCTGTGAAGAAGGAAGCAAGGATCAAGGTAGCATCTATTCACTTCTTCATCCATTCAAAGAGATCAAAAGAGGAGGATTGGAAGAACAGTTACTATTCACATGAACAGTACTCCGTGAAGAATAATCATCCATTCAAGGGTGATTACAAGAAGATTGATTTGCAAGAAGAAGAGATCCCTGCTGCTGATCAACAAAGCATATCGATACAAGGGCCAATTCCTTCTTACTCAATCTCTTGTTTTAATTCCTTCACATCTGTTTTACTTTCAATATTGTTAAACATTGAAGTTGTGATTCGTTCCTACCAGGTGGTTAGTAGGAAGGCAATTGGAGGGTGTTCCAATTTACGGTTGACGTCCCTACCGGTGGTTAGTAGGAAGGCAATCGGGAGTTCTCTGATTTGCAGTGTAGCCATCCCTTCCGGCTTTGTGTGTAGGAAGACAGAAAGAGGGTTTTCTCTGTTCTGTGGTTTGGGGCGTGTCCCCGGGTCAAGCTGTGAGTCAGCAAGGAAGCCTCACCGGGTTTTGGTGAGGGGTGGACGTAGGTTGCGGGGTTGCAACTGAACCACCTTAAAAACCCCTGTGTTGTGGGTTGTTTATTGTGTGTGATTGATCTATATCTTCTAACCCCATTCGCAGGTTCGTGTGCTTCCACACTTGGTTATATTGCTCACACACATATGCACTTTGAGTGATCAACATAGCATACACACACACACACGGTTGTTGCAAGCTATTGCATGTTCATCTATGTGTTATGCTTTGTAATTCACTTAAAGAAGTGTGGACGTTTCATAGCTTACAATTCAAGTCTTTTCATTTGAGCCACTCTACTTAATTCCGCTGTGCATCGTGCCTAAGTGATTCATTCACTTAAAAAGAGTGGTTTAAGTTTCTGTTAGCTAAGAGTTTTAAATAGGCCAAAGTTTCTGATAGGATCTATTCAACCCCCCCTTCTAGATCCATTTACACCTCACGGGACCCAACAAGTGGTATCAGAGCTAAGCTCTGTCATTCCCAGATCCAACGATCTGCAGGGAAAGATCCCGGTGTTTATTATTTAGATGGATTCACGTGCTACACTTGCTTCGATGGTTTCTCCGCCCATTTATGATAGTTCAGATTTTTCTACATGGGTTGGAAGAATGTTCATCTATGTTAGCTCCATAGATCCACAATTGTGGACTCTTATATATAATGGTCCTCATGAGCTGCCATCAAATTCAATTGATTGGTTAGCCGAACATGAGACCAAACATAATGATAATCATCTTGCATATAACTTAATTACATCTGCAGTTGATCTAAGACTAACTCATCTTGTGTCTTCTTGCAGCACAGCTAAGCAAGTGCTGGACAAGTTGGTGAAAATCCATGAAGGAAAAGAACAAGAACAAGAACAAGAACAAGAATGCTTCATGGCCGACCGTGCAGAAGCGTCAAGCAAACCATCCTCATCGAAGGTAAATTCTGATTCCGAGGAATTCACTTTTGAAGAACTTATGGAATCCTATGATGAGTTGTTTACACAATACAAAAAGGTAATATCAGAAAATAAAAAGTTGAAAAAGGATCTCAAGAAAATTAACCAACATGAAATCTTGATTTGTAAAAAGTGTTCTGCGTTTGAAGAGCTCTCTTTTGATCTAGACACACATAAACAAAGCATTGCATGTCTAAGAGATGAAAATGAAAATCTTCATGATGAAATCACTAGGTTGGAAGAAATTGTAATAAAACTTCAAAACCAACCTAAGGCAATCTCTAATGATCAAACTATGGCCGATGGGCTTATTCATGATGAGAGGTTGATTCAAGAAAATAAAAATTCTGTTTCATGCTCTACTAATTTTGCATGTGAAAAATGTTCATTCTTGAGAAACATAAATGCTGATCTCCATGATGATCTTGAATGGCAACAAAATTTAATTGATTCTCTAAAGGAAGAGAATAAAGAGTTGTTGGAAAAGAAAATTGAATGTGAAAAAGTTGAAGAAGAATTACATGAAAAATTGGCTGCACATGATAAAGGCAAATTTGTCATTGAAGATCACTCTGAAACTTTGCATGCTTTAGAACAACAAAATCAAAATCTTAAAGCAATAAACGCCATGCTTAATGAGCAATTGGCAGCATGCGAAGAGGGCCTTTTCCTCACTTGAAAATGAAATTTAAGGTTTGAATGATTTCCTGTCAATGTTTGCCCAAATCCAAGATTCTAGCTCACCGGAAGCCACCACTTCATGTGGTCACCAAAAAGGGCATACTGATCGAAAGAAAAGCAAAATTCAGCAGTTTCATCCAAACATGCACCATAACATGTTCAATGCTAAATATCATGTTTTCCACAAAAAGAATGTCCATTGTTATTATTGTGGTAGACATGGTCACACTGTGCATGATTGTTTTATCTTGAGAAATGATGAGCTTAGAGCAGGACATCAAGTGAAAGAACAAGGAAAGAAAGAAAGACACCACCCTCATACCATGAAAGGTAAGAATCATGCTCGCCCACAAAAGCATAGTCCACATGCACATGCACATGAACATAAAAAGGATAATCAATCTTTTGTGCGTTGTTTCTACTGTGGTAAAAATGGGCATGAGATGTATGGTTGCCATACAATGAGGGAAGATGATTTGATTGCCCTGAAAAAGATGAGTCAAGATGCTAAACCTGTTGCTAACCCACAAGGACCCAAGCAAGCTTGGGTACCTAAAAATTCCAAATAAGAATTTTAGGTGCAGGATGCCTTGGAGCTGAACAAATGAATGGTCAGGTAAATAAAAGCTCAAGGCACAGGTATGTAAATAAACCTTTTAATTTCAATCATCTTGCATGTTTAGTCCAACATGTAGATAGTGCATCATAAGTCTGCCAAATGTCATTAAATTCTGCAAATTGAATTACTCTTTGAAATGTAAAACCCCCATGGTGTGAGATGAACTTTTGAGCTAGATAATTTACTCACACCATACTTGATTTCAGCTATTTAACTCATGAAAAACTTGTTATGCTGATGAAGTTGATGTGATGATGAGTTGTTTGCTACCTGATATCAGCTACTTGCAATTCTTGGACTTTGGTTTTGATGATGCGTACCATGGCTGTATTTTCAACTCATTATTCATGTTAGCACTGCTCAAAGGGGGAGTCTATTGGCATCATCATCATCATATTGTATTCAGTTCAAAATTCATTGTGAATGATTTGTGTTTGCATCATCTCGTAATCACACATACCTTAATGCACATCATGTTTAGAAAACAAATGATAATGCACAATCATTTTGCAACATCTTCATTGCATTATGCACTCACATAATTCTTAGGTCGCATAGTTCATTGCCAACCCATGCATGCATTCAGGGGGTGTCAACATCAATCTAGTTTGAATCATTTCACATCATTTCACTCTTGCACGGCTATGGTATATCAAATGTTGATGTATGGAAAGGCAGGTTATGCTTGCCTAGAAGCACTCAATATGCGTGAGGTTTCATCTCCGCCACGTACCATGCGCCAATGTCGCATATAGTCCATAGAGTAAGGGGGAGTTGGTTGTTTACAGCATTCATGCATATTCTTCATCTTCATTCTGTTGACATCATGGCATAGAATGCATCTTCTCAGGGGGAGCTTGTTCATAATGAAAATCCAGTCAAAATTCTGTCGGTCGACCTTATTCCGTTGACAGGTCGACCCCACAGCTCTATCCACCTGATAACTTTATCTCTTGCATTCCAGTCTGAGCTCAGTGCATAACCTCAGGGGGAGTGTTCACCATTAATTCTCAAGTTTCCACTCATATGTAACACTCTCTTTCTATATCAAACCATTGCATCATATTGCTTAATCCTTTTGTGGTTCAACTTGGATTCAAAGTGTCTTGAACTTCTTGGAGGATTCCCTATCTTTTATTGAGGTAGTTTATCAGAGTAAACCTTCAAGAAGAATTTTCTTTTATAGAGTCTTGTGATTGCCTTGAACATGAATGATTTTGGTTTAACATTAATGATTTTTGAGTCTTGAAGTTTAATGGTCTTGAAAATGTTTGTTGTCGGGCTTAATAGACTTAAACTAGTTACTCATGTTTTGAATTGTTATGCCGTCTTGAATCTGAAAGATTTTTTAAAGGCATCCTTGATTGAGAAACTTCAGCTAAGTATTGTTTTTAAACATTTGTTGAATCTGTATATTTCAAAAAAGTGGCTATACTTAAAGTAAGCTCAAGGCAGAGCAATGGCACTGTTGCTGAGAAATATATCTCCTCATTAAAGAAAATTAGGTTCGATATGTCATGAGGTGACTATGCTATCTCTGTTCTAAGTGAAGCAAAATCGTGAGCTACACTGAGTAACTGGGGGTGCTTGCGTCTGGTAAACGTGCACACTCACGTCAAAAGGTGATTGCTACACTTGACTGCTCGTAAAATGATGACAATCATCTTTCAAATGATTTCAAAAAGAAAAATTTGAATGTGTAGCACTCATGAATCAAATCTAAGTCATCTAAGTGTTTAGCCTCAATACTTATTGTGGTCACTCTCAAGGGAACCGATGAAACTGAATGAGTAAGATAAGAGAAGGTTAATCTGGTTTTGACATGAATTTCTGGTTCACTACTATTAAACTTGCATACAAATGTCTTCATGTGATTCTACTGAGTAGGCCAGAACTCATTAGCATTAAACCAATCTGAACATCAGAGCTAGTTCATTTGGGTTCTATAACTGAAAATTCTGAAAAATCCATAACTCTGATTTATGAACTCGGTTTCAGATTAAAGAACCTCCATTCGTTTTTGAGAAGTCATATCTTGATGCTCCTTATTGTTTGCCTTCATCTGTCACATCTACATAAATCATTCAGGCTGCCATAATTACATCACCATACTTCACAAGTGCTATAATCCAACAAGTGGTATCATCTTCATGCACTTTTCAAGTCGCATCCAAAATCATTTGTGTCCTCTGTCCAGTGACATCACATTACTTTCTCATTCATTGGCATGTGGCATAAGTTCTAGCATCATTGGCATCATGTTTTCATGCATTAGGGTGGCATGCATGTCTTGACTTCATACAATTGTAGCTTGCATCATAATTTGATCATTTCCATGCATTGCATAGAAAATCCAAACAAAATCTGAATATTGGAAAACCACTAAAAATCTGCAAATTTTGAAATCAAAAATTTGATCTTTGGCTACTCTATCCATCTCCACTATTTGAGAAATTGAATCATGCTGCTTGGCTCCACCTCTCCCACATACATTGTCTTTGCCAAGCCACGGAACACCACCATGTTCGATACATCTATATCATTCATTGGTATCAGTCCTATAACTGGCTTTCCACAATTGGTTATTCTCTTTGGTTATTTTGTCAATCATAATAAGTGTACAACCATTGGCATGTATTTCCACATCATCTTCTGGAATGTTGCCTGCAATGCAATGTTTCTCCACATTATGGTTGCTTGTAATGATGTCACAAGGAGATATAAAGAATCATGTAAGTCATTTTGTGTGCGCCATTAATGTGAGTCTCGCGTTCTCTTTTCTGGATCTTTTGATGTTGTCAAAGGGGGAGAAGTGTTTATGTGAGTCATTAATCAGAATGCACTCTGTGTGTCAAAGGGGGTGAGAACCATGTGAGTGACTCATAGTTGCCATGTGCATTTTGTTTTGACTCATAGTTCAGAATGACTCATAGTTGCCATCATCAAAAAGGGGGAGAATGTTGAACATGTGTGCAACATGATTAAATCATTTTATGGTTTTGATGATGTCTGCCTCTTTAGTTGGTTTTGATGATGTCTGCCTCTTTAGTCATTAATGAACTATACTTGCATTTGATAATGTTAATATTCATACATTGCAGGTCATTATACTTCCAGTATAAAAGCTCAAGAATGGCACACTAATCTAGACAACTGAATTGACAGATATCAAGGCATATGACAATATTGGATGCACGAAAATATAGCATGTTTCAAGCACAGAACTCAAGCTGAATAGCATCACACATAAGGTCATTGCATATTCTTCATATGGTCAGTGCATGTCTTACCTTATGGATGATTCAAGGTCGGTGCAATTTCTCGATAGCATGCTACAAGATAATCCAAGGAATGAAGTGGAATTGGCAAATGTGAAAACTCATGGCAAATGTGAAAGCTCAAGGCAAACGTGAAAGCTCAATGCAAATGTCAAAGCTCAATGCAAATGTGAAAGCTCAATGTTGCGCCCTCGCACGCGGATCGACCTGTGCGGTCAGGTCGCGGGGATCGACCTGCCCGGTCAGGTCGCGGGGGTCAAGGGGGCAGTGTTAAAAACAAAAATTTGATTGAAGACTCAATAATAAAATCTTCAAGATAGTCAAGGAAGATGCCACGGACATGACCGGGCTGCTAAAGAAGTTGAACGACGGAGCTGACGCGGATAACGGACCAACCCGGGATGGGCCGGGTTCTGCCCAGCTGGCGGTCGACCGCCAGCACAGGGGCGATCGACCGCCCCAGCCATAGCCTCACCGTCTACAGGCTTTTTCAGTAGCGGTCGACCGCCAGCCAGTGGCGGTCGACCGGAATTCCCAGGGGCCATTCGTCTACAGCATTTTACAGTAGCGGTCGACCGCCAGGAACCTTAGGTCGACCGCCAGCCCCGAGCCAACCTTATTTGACTTCGAAATCCACCTCGTGGCCAGCCCCTTTCCATGGTTTTGTTTAATCAAACCTCACCTAACTTCCCATGATTTGTGGATCTGGTCTGGGGCTTGTTTATAGACCATTCAAAGTCTATAAAACCATTACAAGAGGGTTAAAAACCCTAGTTGATGGAGTTGATGAAGTGAATCAAGGGAGGCCATTTCGAGAGCACTGTAGCACCTCCGTGAACAGTGTTTCGAGCAGAACATCTTCATCCTTCCAAGAGATTCAAGCCTAGATCTGAAGCTATCTCAATCTCCAAGGAAGCAAGAAGCATTCAAGGCTCTCAAAGGTGATCAAAGCTACATCCAATATCCTCTCCATCAACTCAAGGTGATTCAAGCTCATATCTCAATCCAGCATCCTCCAAGAAAGAGTAGAAGCAAGTAAGGCTAAGAGGGAAGATCAAAGGAGGCTTCAAAGGGGTGTTCAAAGCAAGAGGAGTTCGAGTTACTGTTCACGTGAACAGTACTCCGTGAAGAACATCTTCATCCAATCCAAGGTATTCAAGCTCATATCAAAGAGATCATCTTCCAAGATCTGTGAAGAAGGAAGCAAGGATCAAGGTAGCATCTATTCACTTCTTCATCCATTCAAAGAGATCAAAAGGAAGATCAAAAGAGGAGGATTGAAAGAACAGTTACTGTTCACATGAACAGTACTCCGTGAAGAACAATCATCCATTCAAGGGTGATTACAAAAAGATTGATTTACAAGAAGAAGAGATCCCTGCTGCTGATCAACAAAGCATATCGATACAAGGGCCAATTCCTTCTTACTCAATCTCTTGTTTTAATTCCTTCACATCTGTTTTACTTTCAATATTGTTAAACATTGAAGTTGTGATTCGTCCCTACCAGGTGGTTAGTAGGAAGGTAATTGGAGGGTGTTCCAATTTGCAGTTGACGTCCCTACCGGTGGTTAGTAGGAAGGCAATCGGGAGTTCTCTAATTTGCGGTGTAGCCGTCCCTTCCGGCTTTGTGTGTAGGAAGACAGAAAGAGAGTTTTCTCTGTTCTGTGGTTTGGGGCGTGTCCCCGGGTCAAGCTGTGAGTCAGCAAGGAAGCCTCACCGGGTTTTGGTGAGGGGTGGACGTAGGTTGCGGGGTTGCAACTGAACCACCTTAAAAACCCCTGTGTTGTGGGTTGTTTATTTTGTGTGATTGATCTATATCTTCTAACCCCATTCGCAGGTTCGTGTGCTTCCACACTTGGTTATATTGCTCACACACATATGCACTTTGAGTGATCAACATAGCATACACACACACACACACGGTTGTTGCAAGCTATTGCATGTTCATCTATGTGTTATGCTTTGTAATTCACTTAAAGAAGTGTGGACGTTTCATAGCTTACAATTCAAGTCTTTTCATTTGAGCCACTCTACTTAATTCCGCTGTGCATCGTGCCTAAGTGATTCATTCACTTAAAAAGAGTGGTTTAAGTTTCTGTTAGCTAAGAGTTTTAAATAGGCCAAAGTTTTTGATAGGATCTATTCAACCCCCCCTTCTAGATCCATTTACACCTCACGGGACCCAACAAGTGCTTGTTTGCATGATGCCTATATCTTGATGAAATGATTGTGGTTTATGTATATAGTTTATGGGTTGATATGGCCTTCATAGTTTTCCTTGTAGAACCATAATTTGGTTTGTTTTATGAATGGCTTTTCGGTGAGCCTGTGCTGTGAATGAATTCAAAGTCCATGTTCTCCTCTCATAAGTAAACTTTCACATGGCTTCCTATAGCAGGTTGAACAAACCTTAACAACTATTTATGAATCTCATTTAGATTGATTAAGTATTGGCATGAATGGTTGTGGGTACAAAGTGGAGGTTTGAGTTTGCTCTCAATTCATCTAATTCATGTTGGCTTGATTAAATTGTATTTGAAATGTGAACCTGTGAAAAATGTGGTTTGGAAATGTGTGAATCATTTGTGCATATAGCTGCACTTTCAACATACTAATGTGCAGGTTCATTAAGGTTGAAATGCTTTGAAGAGGTGGTACTGTGTGGAGAATGCATTCAAGTTGGGTTCCTCATTTGCATGGATCAAAGAATAACATGAAATTGATTCTCTAAAAGGAGCAGGTTTATTTATGTCCAGAAATCTATTGAGACATGGTAAGTATTTACTTTTAATGTAATTCATGATTGGTTACATTGGGTTGCATGTTTAGGTCATTAGGAATGCATTAAAAATCATTTCATAAGGTTACAAGATCAATGGGTCGACCCCCCTCCCCCTCAATGGGTCGTCCCCTGGGCTAAAAATAGCCTAAACAGAATCCTGTCTGCAAGTGGGTCGACCCACTTGCAGAGATGGGTCGACCCATTCAGTGTTTTGGGCAAAACCAGAACACTGTTTGCAGATGGGTCGACCCACTTGCTAGATGGGTCGACCCATCTAGTTTCGCAACTCCGCGCGTCCATTCCGTGGGCCACCGGAACCCAATGAAATCACTTCCAAATGGGCTAGAAATTTACCCTCATACCCTTGGATTACTAATGAACATATTAGGGTGGTTTTGCTAGGGCTTTAGCAAGGGTAAAATGCTCTTTTCACACTGCTCTCATGGGTGTATATATATCATGCGAATTTAGAAGAAAAAAGATAAGAGCTCTAATTTCTCTATCTGTTTTGTAGGAGAACGACGGGAAGAAGGAGGGAGGCTGAGGAAGAGCACTGGATTCATCTACTTCCATCCATTTTTGGAGCTCGTGATTGAAGAAAGAAAGAAGCGGATCGAGAAGAGGAACGCGTGGACGCCCTCAACGTCGGCATTCAGCTATCCTCCGACCCGAGCATGAGAGATTATCAACTACACCTCATTTATTCTCATGGGTAACTACTTCCATGTCTTGTTTACATCTATTTGTCTCATTTGCTTTTGATTTTTGGGGTTGCATTGATCAACCTAACTTGCTAATATATATAAGTTGCGAATTTCAGGGTTTAGAGCAAGAGAGAAGGAAGCACTGGCCGTAGGAGAGAAAGGAAGAGGGTTTTGAGCTCTAATATGTTTCTCCAACTTGTAGGGATGTTCTAAATCAATGAGCTTCAAGGTTCATCCATTCTATCAAGAGTTTACAAGTCAAGGAAGCTGAATCTAGATCGACCGGCTCGTTCGGGTTCGGATTTGCTGAAGTTTCACCCTCCCTCACCTTGGAAGCTTCAAGAAAGATTTGTCCAGGCCACTCTTACATAAATGATACATTTCTCCAGCCTTTCTTCATATGCTTCAATGATTTACATTCTATTTATGAGCATGTATTGAATTTTTGGGCTAGTCATTGTATATCCTTTTATTTTGTCGAACTCAGAATATCTGTGTGTAGTGTACGGAGCTGTGACTCCGTGTGGTTTGAGTGTCTGGGGTGTGTTCCCCGATTCTGTGTGTGGGTGTGTGCTGCTGTGGCAGCATCTTGGGGCTAGACCTCATGTATGCATTACTGCGGAAGCAGCGTGTGTGGCGTTGGGGCTCGTTCCCATGTTGCTACGTTAGTAGTGTGTAGTGAAGCCTCACCGGGTTTCGGTGAGGGGTGGACGTAGGGAGCCCGTCGTGGTCCCGAACCACATAAAAATTTTCATGTTCATTGTGATTGCTTGTGCGTTTGTCCTTTTCTTCTATCTCCCTTTACAGGTCAATTATTTGGATTTTTATTCACTGCACTGTCACACATAGCTCCATCCGCTATCCGTGTTAGGATTAAATTTAAATTGTTCCTTGCATTGAAAATCCGTGTGAGTTCGGAAAGATTGAGAGATCTATTGTATCTCACGTTAGTTTAAATGAATTGACGTAGTTAATCTTAATTTCACTGTGATTAGTTTAGATTATTTTTAAAATCCACCATCTCGACAAGGGGACAATTCAACCCCCCCTTCTTGTCCGCCATCTAGTCTGGGCCAACAATTGGTATCAGAGCCCAGTCTCTGATTTTTTAGCAGACCTTGCGGTCTAGGAGTAAAGATCTGCTCATGATAGCTGGTGTGAATTCTGTTCCTATCTTTGATGTTTTTGATTATGTATCTTGGATTGGAAAATTCACTATTTGGATTTCTGGTACTGATCCTAAGCTTATGAAATTAATTACTCATGGTCCTCATGTTTTACCAAAAAATGAGTCAAGATGGACCGATGAATATTGGAAGATGAACTCTGATAATCTTTTTGTTCTGAATGCTCTTAAGGTTGCCTTGGACTCTAATCAGTTTTCATTTATTTCCTCTTATAGGTCAGCAAAAGAAATTTAGGATGAGCTAACCAAAGCTCAGAAAGAAAATAGTGTTGATGAGTGCCTCGCGGCAAACAACGGCGATGAACGTCAAAGCGAGGAAAGTTCTAAGGTAAACTCTGACTCCGATGAGAAAGATGGCCTTAGTTATGATGAATTAATGGATGCTTATGATGAATTGTTTGACAGATACAAGAGGATTAAATCTGAAAATAGAAAATTAAGAAAGAAAATTGAAAACACTCATGTTAATGATTTCACTTGTAAAAAATGCACTGAACTTGAAAAATCAATTGAATCTCACATGCATGATATTGATGTTCACAATGAAACAATTGTTTATTTGAAGAATGAAAATTGTGCTCTAAAGAATGAGATTACTCAATTGAAGAAAATTGAATGTAAGCTAAGAAAAAAAATTGAATTGAATTGAATTCTTTTGATCATGATTTGAGTAATGAATTGACTATCAATGATGAACTTTCTAAGGAGAATGAAGCGTTGAAGCATCTAAACATAGCAATGTCTAAAAAATTACTTGTCCTTGAAAAAGAAAAATGCATGTCTATTGACAAATCTGAATGATTAAGGGAGCTAAGACATGAAACAGAAAGCCTTAAGAAAGTGAATGATAAAACTGTTGAATTAGAGGAGGGGCTGAGAAATCTGAGGAGTGATTTGTCCAAGTCTGTCGACTCCAATGAAATCATTAATGTAATGACTATTAAAAAATTTCAAAATGAAAAGCTTGCTGAAGAAATTGAGAAATTAAAGAATCAAAATAATGTATTGGTTGATAAACTCAATACTTTTGAAAAAGGAAAACATGTGGTTGATGATGATTCTAGAAATGTTCATGTTTTGGAACAAGAAGTTGTAAGCTACAAATCTATCGATTCTATGTTGAATGATAAAGTTGCATTGTGTGAAGAACAGCTTGTTAATTGTGAACTGCATATCTCATCATTGGAAAATGAGATTAAGAATTTGAATGAGTCATTCTCCACTTGTGATAAAGAAAATCAAAAATTGAAAAAGGTTGTTAATTGCTCTTGTATGCATGAAAAACTTTCATCTGCTAAACATACTCATGCATCAAGAAAAAGAGTGAATGTTTCATATTTTTACTGTGGGACCTTTGGCCATGATATGTATGATTGCTTCTTGATGAAACTTGATGATGATGAAGCATTAAAGTCAAGATTGAAAAATGTTGATGGTTCTAACGATCATGAGAAACCCATTAGGAAAACATTCAACTCTCATTGCTACTACTGTGGGCTGCATGGTCATGTGTTTGAAGATTACTTCACAAAGAAAAATGATGATGAATGGTTTCTCAAAAAGAATTTTTCATGTTATTACTGTGGTGAACATGGACACATGATGAATAATTGTTCTCTAATGAAAAATGATGAAAAATGGTCCATGAAAAGAAAATTGTCTTATTGTCATTATTGTGGTAAGAATGGTCATCTAATGGATGACTGTGTCACAATGAGATTTGATGATGATCGTTGTGCTAGAAAATTTGGGAATCCACTTGCTCATGTTGTCACTAACCCCTCGGGACCCAAGATGGCTTGGGTACCCAAATCACCAAAATGGGAATTTATTTTGCAGGGGCACCTTGAGGATAAGGAAGATGTCGATAAATAAATAATTCTCAAGGCGAGAAATAAAAAAGTTTGTTTTGAAGTTTGTTTCACTTAGACTTTCTTTGACAAATCTGAAAAGGTAAAAAAAATTGTTTGGAGGAAAATGTTTGCATTTGAATGGTTACATTTTTGTTTCACTGACTCTTGTCAACTCTTGAAATGTTGTGATCTTTTGACTCTGACAAGTAGTTCTCTTGAATGCTTAACAGTGAACATATGCAGTTCTTAATACAAACCTTCTCTTCTGCTTCATAAATAACAATTTGGCTCTAAATGCCTTTCACTATGCATAAAGTCTTTCATACTTTTGATCACTTTTTGCAAATAACAATTCACTTGTGCACACACAGTTTACATACTCAGCTGCATGATACTCATTGCACATATCATACACATCTTTGCATATTTGTGAGTAGGAATAATTTTTCAATCATCTTTTCAAGTTACATGCACATACTTGCATATATAACTTGACATACTTGTGTGCTTAAATGCCATGATTATTTGGTATATAAAATGGTGTTAGTGGAAGGTTGGATTATGTTCAGTCGGAAGCTTTCACTACACGTGAGGTGGTCTTCGGACCTACGTTCTCCGCCAAGTATCGATAATCAATCTGCTTGAAGTCATTGGAATACTCTAGTTGAATGCATGTATATACTTTATACAACCACTTTTTAACTCCTTCTATGACTCATCCCTTGCTAAATGAAATTACATTGATGAAGACATGTTTGTAACATGGCATATATTAAGGGAGAGATTTTTTATAACCGTGCATACATTTAGGGGGAGACATTACTGTGATAAGGCTAATTCATCTTTTACATTCAATACAACCACCCACACAAAATGCACCTTTTTGAGATAATGATTCAATCTAATAAGGATTACTATTTTATACTCTACACTTTTGAGGACTATTGATTCTTTACATGGAAATCACATGTCCCGTGAGGAAAGAGCTGTTCACCCCATAAAAATCGTATAAGTGGAACGTAGATCCGAGTAGTCGGGAATCCCCCCTGAAATAAAGGAGGAAACTCGCATCGAAAGGAGAAACTAATCCATATTAAAATAAGTGTGATTTGCCACCGAGTAGCCGGGAAGTGCCCCTGAGACAAAGGGTACAACTCGCGTCGAAAAGTGTCTCATCCACATCATAAAAAGTGACGAAACTGAGTAACCGGGAATTGCCCCTGAAACAAAGGGCATGACTCGTGTCAAAAGGTTAGTCACACCATTGTTAGTAATTAAAAAAAATTGGGGGTCATACGTAGCTACAAATATTCGAGCATTGTGTTGAAAGTGTATAGATGATAAGTTCTTTGTAGTGTTCTTTAGAAAATCTGATTTTTCATACTACCTTGAAATTCATTGCTCAATCATCACATATGCACCTTGGGTTTGATTGTTTGAATGTTCCTTATGAATCTGTCGCTTATCATGGTTTATGCAGTACTTATTTATGTAAGCACGACCCACTTAGTATTGTTCATACACATCATGTTCTACAATCGATTGCATTATCCTTACACCCGTCCCGAAGGGACTTGCATAAGTCTATATCTTATTATGTATGCTTGAATGCTTGATTGCTTGATCCTTTTTATTTTTATCATACATCATTTCATATTGATGCATCTTTGGATCATACATGTACATATCTGCTTAAATAACCCCATTGTCAGTCAGTTTTTGTTCATGACAAAAAGGAGAGAATGATGGGCTTTTCAGAAGAACACTTGCATATAATTCAGTTAGTCATACATTTGCATATAACTCAAAAATTGACGATCTGCACATATTTCAAATTTCAGTTCTAGATACATGTTCTTAGTTTCACACATGTTCTTAGTCTTATACGTGTTCATAATTCTCTCACCTTCCTTTCATGGTAGGCTATTGCTGAGTTCATGCGCCATGGTCTTTATATTTCTGTCTCATTCGTCTTTGAAAACTCATCATTTTGTTCCTCTAGTCCCCCACTCTTTGATAATGCCAAACGGGGAGAGAGAGTTGTAGATTGCCACAATATATTGTCATCATCAAAAAGGGGGAGATTGTTGGATTCATTGCGCTCCCTCTTTATCTTTAGTAATTGTTTTGATGATAATAAAACATTGTGTGATTTGCGTATGCTTTAAAGTGAAACTATTGTGTGCTTGCTTAGTGAAAAATGTCTTCATGATAAACAAGCTAATATGATGATATCTTGTTTTGCAGATACTGCTACTGGGTTGTGAAGCATGGTCCTTCCTGTATATATCTTTGACTCATGCATGCTGCTCATGAGTCTTTGGAGGTTTCATGTGAAAGCTGTGTCTTTCAATGGATTGTCAAATGGCTTTTATGCTTTCACATGTTGAATCTATCTCAGTTGTTCATGCTGATAATGTTGAAATCTTGATGTTTCATAAAAAGTGGACTGACCTTGTTCATATATGCACTGACTTTGTTGTTGTGTTTTACACAATGTGCACCGACCCATCTAACTATTTCATAGATGTGCACCAACTGTCTTTGGCAAGTTTCATAACTTGCATCGACCCTGTCATGTATGCACCGACCCTGTTCTTTGGGTCCTTCACAATGTGCATCGACATGTGTTGAAGATGCGCTGACATTAGTCTTCATATGCTTAGACTTGTCTTTTATATGCATAGACCTTTGTGTTACATATTCCTCTATCTGCATCAACCTTGGGTCATATGCATCAACTTTGATCTACATGTCTTGGACTGCATCTGAATTTCATGTGAGATTGTGTATAAAATTGGTTAGAAGCATGTGATACTCATATGTGAATTGATTCTGTATCAAAGTGGTCAAGGCAAGATTTGAACTAGAAATGATTCTTACATGTATGAAGAAAGTTTCAGATTGCAAAGCTTGTGCATTAAAGTGGCTGGATGGATATGAATCAAACTCATATACATGGTTGCACTTCAATATATGAACATGCAGGTTGAACAAACAATATCAATATGATTGTGCATCTCATTTGTATTTGTTTGATTGAGTTGAATGAGATACATGTACAGTGCTTGTTTGCATGATGCCTATATCTTGATGAAATGATTGTGGTTCATGTATATAGTTTATGGGTTGACATGGCCTTCATAGTTTTCCTTGTAGAACCATAATTTGGTTGGTTATATGGATGGCTTTTCGGTGAGCTTGTGCTGTGAATGAATTCAAAGTCCATGTTCTCTCATAAGTAAACTTTCACATGGCTTCCTATAGCAGGTTGAACGAACCTTAACAACTATTTATGAATCTCATTTGGATTGATTAAGTATTGGCATGAATGGTTGTGGGTACAAAGTGGAGGTTTGAGTTTGCTCTCAATTCATCTAATTCATGTTGGCTTGATTAAATTGTATTTGAAATGTGAACCTGTGAAAAATGTGGTTTGGAAATGTGTGAATCATTTGTGCATATAGCTGCACTTTCAACATACTAATGTGTAGGTTCATTAAGGTTGAAATGCTTTGAAGAGGTGGTACTATGTGGAGAATGCATTCAAGTTGGGTTCCTCATTTGCATGGATCAAAGAATAACATGAAATTGATTCTCTAAAAGGAGCAGGTTTATTTATGTCCAGAAATCTATTGAGACATGGTAAGTATTTACTTTTAATGTAATTCATGATTGGTTACATTGGGTTGCATGTTTAGGTCATTGGGAATGCATTAAAAATCATTTCATAAGGTTACAAGGTCAATGGGTCGAACCCCCCCCACTCAATGGGTCGTCCCCTGGGCTAAAAACAGCCTAAACAGAATCTTGTCTACAAGTGGGTAAACCTACTTGCATAGATGGGCCGACCCATTCAGTGTTTTGGGTAAAACCAGAACACTATCTGCAGATAGGTCGACCCACTTGCTAGATGGGTCGACCCATCTAGTTTCGCAACTCCGCGCGTCCATTCCGTGGGCCACCGGAACCCAATGAAATCACTTCCAAATGGGCTAAAAATTTACCCTTGGGTTACTAATGAACATATTATGGTGGTTTTGTTAGGGTTTTAGCAAGGGTAAAATGGCCTTTTCACATTGCTCTCATGGGTGTATATATATCATACAAATTTAGAAGAAAAAAGATAAGAGCTTTAATTTCTCTATCTGTTTTGTAGAAGAACGACGGGAAGAAGGAGGGAGGCTGAGGAAGAGATCGGGATTCATATACTTCCATCCATTTCTGGAGCTCGTGATTGAAGAAAGAAAGAAGCGGATCGAGAAGAGGAACGCGTGGATGTCCTCAACGTCGGCATTCAGCTATCCTCCGACCCGAGCATCAGAGATTATCAACTACACCTCGTTTCTTATCATGGGGAACTACTTCCATATCTTGTTTACATCTATTTGTCTCATTTTCTTTTGATTTTTGGGGTTGCATTGATCAACCTAACTTGCTGATATATATAAGTTGCGAATTTCGGGGTTTAGAGCAAGAGAGGAGGAAGCACTGGCCGTAGGAGAGAAAGGAAGAGGGTTTTGAGCTCTAATATGTTTCTCCAACTTGTAGGGACGTTCTAAAGTAAGGAGTTTCAAGGTTCATCCATTCTATCGAGAGTTTACAAGTCAAGGAAGCTGAATCTAGATCGACCGGCTCGTTCGGTTCGGGTTTGCTGAAGTTTCGCCCTCCCTCACCTTGGAAGCTTCAAGAAAGATTTGTCCAGGCCACTCTTACATAAAGAATACATTTCTCCATCCTTTCTTCATATGCTTCAATGATTTACATTCTATTTATGAGCATGTATTGAATTTTTGGGCTAGTCATTATATATCCTTTTATTTTGTCGAACTCAGAATATCTGTGTGTAGTGTACGGAGCTGTGACTCCGTGTGGTTTGAGTGTCCGGGGTGTGTTCCCCGATTCTGTGTGTGGGTGTGTGCTGCCGTGGCAGCGTCTTGGGGCTAGACCTCGTGTATGCATTACTGCGGAAACAGCGTGTGTGGCGTTGGGGCTTGTTCCCGTGTTGCTACGTTAGTAGTGTGTAGTGAAGCCTCACTGGGTTTTGGTGAGGGGTGGACGTAGGGAGCCCGTTGTGGTCCCGAACCACATAAAAATTTTCATGTTCATTGTGATTGCTTGTGCGTTTGTCCTTTTCTTCTATCTCCCTTTACAGGTCAATTATTTGGATTTTTATTCACTGCACTATCACACATAGCTCCTGTAACAACCCGAGAATTCGATTACCGGGAAGGCCCGATAACCCGAGACTCGCACCGCCACCAACGAGCCCGAAGACTCGGAAGGGTTAAAAGGATGGTGTGGAGACTACACAAGTATCACAAATAATTGCAGAGATTAAACATTTATATAATTAAGCATGAAATAAATTTAACATTTTACATGATACATGGTCCACAAGATAACAATAAAATAACAACAGTAGTAGTCCACAACTAGTATAGAGATAAGAAAGAAAAGTACAGCTACACGGTACATACCCCGGCTCTGATCTCTGGCACTAACGCTGGGCACCTGAACCACGCTGAGCCTCAAACGCACTCCCCTGAGGCCGCACTTTACCAGAAACACGGTGGAAACACGCAGGGAATGAGTCTCGGAACAAGACTCAGTAGGGATCACTCGAACCCTACCTCGCAAAATGGGAAACCACTACGCTAGCGTTTAAGCGAGAACCTCGAAAGGGAAGCCCTGCCATCTATAAAACACCGGTCTCACGGCACGAAAACCAACACACGTGCCACGGTGAAACGACCAGAACACCACAGTCAACACGATAAAAACATGAAGGTCGAAGTCATAACGACTGACAGTCTGTCACTCCGAACTCGACAGGAGTACCTCGCACTACAAGCACAGTCGGTAGCATCCCCTGACGTCTTACATTGCACCGCAGGTGAACTGCCTGACGTGGTAGCGCCTACCAAAGGCACAGACACCGTACAAGTAACCACAAAGTAAGTGACTAGCTGGGGTCACGCTCGTCAGCGTGTGTCCACTGCCCCCAACCACGTGTGCACACACAAATCATGCGTCCTAGGTCTAGCCTCTAACTGGTTTTCCCCTTAGCCGGACTCTGGCTACAGACGTGGGGCCCGACGGAAACCAGTCTAAAAACCATCCTTAGGGTAAGCCCGTTCACCTACTCCCAGGTGAGACTAGCACACGCGTACTGGTGGGATACGACTAGTGTGTTGGGTTCGGTGCTATGTATTCAGAGGGGGGGTGAATGAATACCCTTTAAAAACTTTCACCCAATTAAGATTCTAGTGCTCAGAACTACGGAATAAAAGCACTAAGACTAGCTGAGGAAAAACTACTCCAGTCATCTACTGAACCTATAGACAAATATGAAGAGTGCTCCTAGCAAACATCTAATGTGGGCAGCAATTAGACAGATCAAGCAAACACACAATACCACTATCAAGCATATAGTATGCGCATCAATGAAATGAACACATATAGAAGATCAACCTATCTTGACCCTATGCATTCATCTAGCGCCAAACACACAAAGAATTCAAACCACTGCTCAATGGGTTTTTAGGTGGTTCGGTCCAGCAGACCTACATCCACCCCACACTCAACCCGAGTGTGACTTCCGCTGACTCACAGCTTGAACAGCTGGGCATCACAGCTTGCCATACAACCGCTGGGCAACACAGCTTGCCATCCGCTGGGGACTACAGCTTAACCCGTCCGAGGTATCCACCTCGCCGCTGTGCATCACAGCTTGCACTGCTGACGAACAGCTTGATAAAAAGGTTTAAAATGAAAACATAAGATAGACAAGACAGCAACGGAAAGCTGTAAATGAAAAATACAATATAGCTCTCAACAGAGCAGACTGGCCTGGATTTGATCCACGGTCCAGTAAATAGATCTTCAGACTTCACTCTTCTTCTCTTGATCTCACTGTCTCTCTTTATTTCTCTCTTTCTCTTCTTTCTCTTCTTTCTCTTCTTCTTCTGCTAATCTCTCACTCTCTGCTCTTCTTTTCTTCTTCCTGATTCCTCTTCTTTCTTTTTCTTCTTCTCTTATGGATCGAAGGCTCTCTGCTGCTCTCAGACTGGATGTATATACTTTGCCTCTCTTCAGTCGATCTTCCTCCTTCTGAACGATAAGGGGCATGTGGCTTCATTATATACTATCAGCAGGTGGATAAGGGGCATGTGGCTTCCACATTTCCAGCCCTAAGAATTCGGACCACGTGGCAGCATCCAACAGGCTGTCAGTACATGTGTCTTCATCTGGGCACTCCCCTTATTCTCGGATAACGTGCCTTCATTAGGCTTCACGAAGGGTGCCTGTCAGACAGAGAACAAATTATCAGTCTAAGTCTAAACCCTGTACACACTTTGAATATGAAATGCATTGTATATACTTGTGAAGGCGAATGCAGTGTACAGACTTTGCCCCAATGTGTAGACTTCACATAAGAGGGCAACGGCTGTACATACTTTGAAGAGCATTCAGCATCCAACGTATAGACTTAGGCAATGTAAGAGGTTGCCAGTGTATGGACTTGATGAGCGTTCAACAATGTGCAGACTTCGACTCGATGTGTAGACTTCACAACTGATGAATGCAATGCAATGCAGACACTGACTGTATGGACTTGAATATGAATGCAGTGTACAGACTCTACCCAATGTATAGACTTCATCTATGTGAAGCTATGCGATGTACAGACTTCATATGTGAAGCAGCCACTGTACAGACTTAAGCAGTATGAAGACTTGACAGACAACTGATGATGTATGGACTTCAAGTGTGAAGACGTTGTGAATGCAAATGCAATGTACAGACTTCATATGTGAAGCAGCCGCTGTATAGACTTCACTCGATGTACAGACTTCACGAACGATGCATGCAGTGCATTGAAGGATGTACAGACTTCCTGAAGTGTAAAGGAGTTGAGTGTATAGACTTCATCATGTGAAGACTTGAACAAGGCATGTATAGACTTCACGTCGTGAAGCAATGTATATACTTAGCTGAAGAAACTCTGTACAGGATTGACCGAAGTAAAGTGTGTACAGACATGAAACAATGGAAGACAGCGAGTGTATAAACTTTGAGATGTGTAGACTTGCCAAAGAGCCGGACGATGTACAGACTTGAACAAGTAAAGTCTGTACAGACTTGAAGGTTCACAGTGTGTAGACTTTGGCAAGGCAACGTCAGTAAAGTTCCCAGTGTACAGACTTACTGAACTGAGCGTAGGTAAAAGATATGAGGAATGTATAGACTTACTCAGTTCAGTTCAGAGCGTAGGTAAAAGTCCCAATGTATAGACTTTACCTGAGAATGCAACCGCTGTACAGACTTGCTCAACCGGTCCGATGTACAGACTTAGAATTTCAACAGAAGGATGTACAGACTTGGAAAACTAATGCCAATATACAGACTTCACCTCGTGCAAGCTACAGTGAATGAGTGTATAGACTTAATGGTCTCCCTGGCTGTACAGACTTGATCACAGGCTGAACAGTCGAATGTATAGACTTGCTTCCACCGACCAGTGTATAGACTTTGTAAGCGTGAGACGCTGAATGAGACGGTGGCTGAGACGATGCACAGACTTCAGGTGAAACGATGCAGCTACAGTGCAGTGTACAGACTTGCCTAAGACGCAGCATGAACAGTCCGATGTATAGACTTCATGAACTAGACGCTGAAGTCTGTATAGACTTTAACACTGAATGAGACATTGGCTGAAACAATAGGCTGTACAGACTTTAGATGCGTGAGACGCAAGTTGAGACAATGCAGTGTACAGACTTCATGCATGCAGACGTTGAACTACAGAATGTGCAGACTTTGCCAACAATCAACAATGCAGTATATAGACTTGGCCAATGCAGTGTTGTATAGACTTCAAGTCAAAATGCACAATGTGTGGACTTGACCAATGATCAGACTTTGAATAAGAAGATCAATGTATGGACTTGGAAAACAAAGGGGGCGTCGATCCATCAGAAGGGAGCGTCGACCCACAACTGTCCAGACTATGCATGAGACGGTGAGCCATGTGCAGACTTTGAAGCTTAACAGAGATACAGGATGTACAGACTTCATGAAATGCATGCTACGATGTACAGACTTTGTCCACGAACTGTGCACATGCATTTCATGAACGATGTATAGACTCTGAAAAGCAATGCAGCAATGTCTACACTTTGGGCTTTACCCTGCAGTGTATAGACTTGCTGGTCTGCTAGGAATGCAATGTATGGACTTAGCCCAACCAATATATCAGTCATACACATGCATTCTCCACAGAACAAATCAGACATAGCACACTTAAGCATTTTCCAGACAATATATCATGTTGCTGTCATCAAAACACAATCTCATAAAGCACACTCACTGTGTTGCTATTATCAAAATAAAACTAGCATTGCTATCATCAAATCATCAACACTAAATAGCACATGCTTGTGCCTAAGGGGCACAACATAGTGGAGGGTCACTAAAGGAGTAGACTCTCAAGTCAACGGAAAATAACGTCCACATCCGACGACGTACGGGGACCGTCCCACGTACCTGCACCGTCGCACGGTGACCCTAGTCGGAAAAGAAACGGGACTGCAAACCATCCGGAGCAATCCTGAGCCTGGCGGTCTACCCTAGACGCGCCACATGCTCTTACGGTCTAAGGCTAGACCGTCACAGCCATCTGACGGCCCAATACAGGGGCATTAGACCCTCAGTGCAAAATGGTGTATGACGCGCCTACCCTGGTGCGTCACAAGACAAGAGGAAACTGACTGTGACGCGTGCCACTCGGTGCGTCACAGCCTGTAACGGACCAACCCTGGTGCATTACAGTGTGGGAGAACGTCAGCTCTAACGCACCCACACAGGGGCGTCACAAGACTGTGACGCACCAGGTCTGGTGCGTCACATGCCTTGACCCCCAACGGTCAAAACCAACGGTCAAGTCAACGGTCAAATCATCCCTGACGGTCCAACCTAGGCGCATCACAGCGCCGTGGCGGTCTATCGTGGGACCGTCACAGCCCACAGACCCCGAGTTGGCCCAAACAGAGCTGTGACGCACTCACCTAGGCGCGCCACATGGTGTGACGGTCACTGGAAGGACCGTCACACCGACCCGACGGTGAAACGGCGTGAAACGCCCAAAATTCTAACCACGCCCCCATGCCTCCATAGGAGAGGGGGAAATCAAAGGGGAAGACCCCTAGGGACCCCTAGCATGCTTCTAAGCCATCAAAACGTGAAATCATGGCCTAAAATCATAGATCGGGCGAACTCTCCCCAAATCATGGAAAACCCAAACCCGGCATGAAACCCCGTCTCTCGGCCTCCCCTCGGCCTACAAACCACGGGAATGGAACGCAAGAGGCTAGGGAACATCACCCTACCTCAATTTCGCCCTGAGACGCGCCAGACCGTCCACGAATCACGATGAAAGCTTTTAGAAACCCCGCTCCTTCACGCTTCCCACGAACACCGCATGCCAACGAGATCACATCGCCGCCACCCACGTCGTCGCGCCGTCGCCCCGCCGCCTTCTGCAGCCGGAGAGAGGCCCGCCGCATCGAAATGGGAGAGAGAGAGGGGAAGAGGGCGCTCACGGTTGGGGGGAAGAAAGAGGAAGAAGAAGAAGAAGGGTGGGGGAGAGAGAGAAAAAGAGAGGTATTTATAGAAAATCCAGAAATTCTGGAAAATACTAAAAAATTAAAAATTATATTTCCGCGATCCTCGGAACGCACCGATCGCAACGGTACCACTCTCGTCTAGGTGAACGACCCGATTCATCCGGAACGAGGTTCCGAAGGAATTACCGAATCACACACCGAAAATCAGAAAACACACATAGAAAAGCCGCGGACGCACTCTGGGCCTTCGAAACAACTCCGGATCGCGCCGATCCGAACACGAAAGATGTCCGAAACGAAATTTCGACACAACGGAGCTAGACACTCCAAGAAACCAGGTCTGGGACCCAAGAAGAAGGATCCGAAAGGTTCGGGATATTACAGCTCCATCCGCTATCCGTGTTAGGATTAAATTTAAATTGTTCCTTGCATTGAAAATCCGTATGAGTTCGGAAAGATTGAGAGATCTATTGTATCTCATGTTAGTTTAGATGAATTAACGTAGTTAATCTTAATTTCACCGTGATTAGTTTGGATTGTTTTTAAAATCCACCATCTGGGCAAGGGGACAATTCAACCCCCCCTTCTTGTCCGCCATCTAGTATGGGCCAACAAAGGGCAAGAGTGAAAAGAGCTTCTACAACTTAGACAAGCCCCACAGTCTTATGCCTTGTGTTTAGTCTAGATAATGGAGAGTCTATTGTACTTTTCTTTTATTGAGTCTAGTAGCTGGAGTCGAAAATTTGTAATATACTTATATTTGAAATGAAATTATATTTTGTCCAAAATTATTGTGCCTTCTGATTTACTCTGATTGACACGACTGTTTCGCTGCCACGTTCCGAGCAACACGTTCCGCTGCTATCGGTTCGGGGCGTGGCACTCTAACTCCTTAGAAGCTTGACCTTCTAACACGAAAGTTTGTAGAGGGTTAGAAGATGCAGAGGGGAATAAAAGCTTCTATAGGAAGAACTCAAAAAATGGATACTATACCTTTGTACCACGCGATTCAAAATTAGGGTTTGCGCAGGACGGATCTGGGACATATTTTTAGGGAATGGCCTAGGGCTAAGGTTTTAGATCGAATTAGGAGTCCTATGGGGTGTCAATTTGATCCCCTACGAGTCCTAGACAAGTCCCCATGCCAGATCACATCGATCCCTCACGATTTGGGTGGATAAAAGTCTAAAATTTTCGGGGTTTAACACCTTCCGTTTACGAAACAAGGTGGCGGTCTGGTCTGGACCGCCTTCACCAGGTAGCGGTCTTGTGATAGACGGCCTCTTGCTTGGGCGCCAGAATTTGGTCTAATTCCTCTCTTAATTATCCCTATTTATCTAGTTAAAATAGGGAAATAATCCTAATACGTCTCTAGGGTTGGGCTTGGGCCTAAAAGTCTTAGAATTTGGTCTATGGGCCTAATTTAAATAGTCTTAATGGTCTACGAGTAATTTAACTCTTAATAAATTTTAAATAACCCATTAAATCAATAGTTAACTTATTTTAAGCTCAATTAATTCCATTTAATTCTTGAAAAATATACATAAATTTTCGGGGTGCTACACCTCGTGATCGAGTTAACCTTCGAGACCTCCTAGACTAATACTTAGGAGGTTATTGTGCTGCTCACCCGAGGGCTTCTCTCATGGCCTACAATCTGACGGAGGGACCCACTAGGCACGTGTTGGGCTTGGCACCATGTGACGGGCTCTAAGATGCTTCAAACGAGCTAGGCGGCATTAATGGGCCGACCTTGGACCTATTGGGCTGAGGTGTGATCGGCTTTTTCCGTGAAGAAGGTAAAATTCCCTCTACAAGAACTTATGTGCAATATACACATATAATATATGTATATATATATAATATTATATTTTATTTGTGGGAAATGAAATCGGATGATCAAAATCAAATGAGGAAACAACCACTTCTTTCCCCGACTCCTGTAACCATCAGACTTCCCCTTCCCATTTTCTATGAGCCATCGAGTCGTCCTTAATGATCGGTGGTTCCGTATCCATTATTTAAACAAAAAATGGATCGAAAATGTAAAAGTTAGGCAACCGTTTTCAACCGGATAATGACAAACATCGTATTGCACGTCTACGGCCCTGCAACATTTTGACGATCATTAGAGTTTTATGTCTTTAATGCATCCTAAAGTTTTGTCGGATAGACAGAGAAAAAGTCTTAAAATACAAATTGGTAATGCGGAGAACTTATTTCTACGAGGACCGGGGGACAGGGGATACTATAACTGAGGACTAATTTCCCCGTGCACATGTTCACGTAACTTCTAATAATTGGCAGACCGTACCAGAATGCTATTATAAGAATTGCAGCAACAACGTCAAACGGTGTGTTGTGCCCCCGTGTGATTTTGATGATGGCTGACACACCATGAGTCACACTGAGGTGTGCTAATTAATTTAGATGACTGTTTAACTGCTTAAATATCTGATTGTTTGCTTGAATAGTTAATTCATGAATATGGCTAGATTGGGTTAACATAGTGGCTAATTGTTCATGCAGTGCGTTGACGCAGTTGGAGACTGGGTTGACGCATTGGCTGTCTGTTCACTAGCTGCGTTGACGCTACAAGGACACTGCGTTGACGTAGTAGTTGCTGGTTTACTTGCTGCGTTGACGCAGTGGAACAGCTGGGTTGACGCCATGCTGCTTTGTCTACTTTTTGTGTGAAAGTCTATACAGTGTCTCTTCTTTTACCTACGTTGCTTGAAACGAAGTCCATACATTCATTTGCATTGAATGTAGTCTGTACATTGGTTTTTGTTATGCTCAGAACGCTTAAGTCTATACACTGCTAAAGTCTGAACATCGCAGTGTTCATGTCTCTCAAAGTCTGTACATTGGCTTCGCTTTTGCAAGTCTGTACATTGGTGTCTCATCACCAAGTCTGTACATCGGCTTCACTCAATCAAGTTCATACATCCACAGTGAAACTTCCAAGTCTGTACAACTCTGAAGCCTTCACAAGTTTGTACACTGTTTGAACCACCAAGTCTGTACATCGCTTCAAGCGCTTCAAGTCTGTACAGCCTGTCTGTCTTCATTTGTTCTGTGCTTTTAGTGCGTTGACGCACTTGGCTGACTGCGTAGACGCAATTGTGTGTCTTTCGCTTTCTGTCTTGTTCACTGCGTCGATGCTGACACTGGATGCGTTGACGCATTGGCCAGTTGCCAAGGGCGTGAGCATCTCGCTTGAGGAGCTGAGGCGACGCTGCACGATGGAAGCGTTGACGCCTTGGGCTGATGTCCAAAGGTTTTTTGATCAACATCAAGTCCGTACAGCATGAAGTCTGTACACTGGTTTCTCTGGCACGTTAACACTAAAGTCTGTACACTCTCTATTTCGTTAAGTCTATACACTCTTACTTCACACGAAGTCTGTACACTCAGTTAACTTTCAAGTCTACACATCATCTGATACTGTCTTCGACTGATTATCTGACAGGATTAATGGACGAGGCCATCAAGGCTTGCACGTGATCCTAGAGGCTGAAATGCTGACACGTGGACCACTGAAGCTTGAGCGGGAATCGAAAAGAGCATAAGCCCTAGCTGCCTGCTGCTGGTATATATATATGGAGTCTCCTCCATCGGACGAGACAGATGGAGATGAAGAGAGCCATCGAGAAGAGCTGAAGAGCAGAGAGTGCCTCCACGATATAGAGAATAGAGAAGAAGGAGAAGGCTGAAGCAGTGAGAAGAAGAAGAAGAAAAGAGAGTTCGTGCTGGGAGAAAGAGAGAAGCAGAAGAAGAAGCTCCTGCTGCACCGTGGATCAAATCCAGGCCAGCCAGCTCCTGCGAGAGCCACATTTGATTTTATCTTTTCAGCTTTCTGTTGCTGCGTTTTTGTTTTTTCTTTGAACTATTCACTTACTGTTCTTCCGATCCTCTAGTGTGAGGTCGGGTTCCCTCCGGTGTGGAGGAAGAGAGACTTGCGTCTCTGGTTGCCTTTGACTGGGTGTCATTGGTTGTTTCCCTCTGGTTGGGAGGAAGAGAGGTCCGAGACCTCTAGTTTGCAGGTGACTTGGTGTCACTTGTGTTTCCCTCTGGGTTTCAGAGGAAGAGAGACTTGGGTCTCTAGGTTCCCCTCCGGTTTGGAGGAAGGGAGGTTTGGTCCTCCGGTTCTGGGCTTGTGGGTAGCAAGTCCAGGGGTTCCCTCCGGGTCTGGAGGAAGAGAGACCGTGTGTCTCTGGTTTCCAAGTGGCTGGGTGTCATTGGTTGTTTCCCTCCGGTTGGGAGGAAGAGAGGTCCGAGACCTCTAGTTTGCAGGTGACTTGGTGTCACTTGTGTTTCCCTCTGGGTTTCAGAGGAAGAGAGACTTGGGTCTCTAGGTTCCCCTCCGGTTTGGAGGAAGGGAGGTTTGGTCCTCCGGTTCTGGGCTTGTGGGTAGCAAGTCCAGGGGTTCCCTCCGGGTCTGGAGGAAGAGAGACCGTGTGTCTCTGGTTTCCAAGTGGCTGGGTGTCATTAGTTGTTTCCCTCCGGTTGGGAGGAAGAGGGGAGGTTGTTCCCCTGGTCAAGCTGTTTGGCAGCATTTGTTGCAGACTGAGTCTGCTGTGCTAGTGTTACTAGTGGAAGCCTCACTCCGGTTGGGAGTGAGGGGTGGACGTAGGTCTTTGGACCGAACCACCTAAAAATCATTGTGCAGTGGTTTGTTTGATTGCCTACTTCCGCTAGATGCATGCTAGGACCGTGATTTAATTGATTATCTATATCCTAGAGTTTAATTAAGTTTGCATATCTTATGGTTGATCAATTGTCCACTGATCTTGTTGTTATCATCTCATGCGAATTTTAAATTGGGTAGAATTCTTTGAAAGATCCATTCACCCCCCCTCTGGATCTGTGTTTATCAATCGCACCTAACTAACACGGTACATCGTGTTTTGAAGATGACTTAAATCACCGCATTGGTAGTCGAATAGGCTAAAATTGGGTTAACTTCTGTGGGGGCAGCTCACCCCTGGGTTAATCTATTTTCATTTTGATAGAGAGAGATGTGTGTGTGTGTGTGTGAGAGAGAGAAAGAGAGAGAGGGGCCGACAGTAGGGCGGGTGTGCGCATTCGTTGGTGGCAGGGTGGGCGGGCGAGGGTGGGCGGGGCGTGTCCGGTGCGGGTATCATCAGGCAGGGACAACATCGTCGTCAGGCGACAGGGCGTCTCAAGGAGGGTGTGTCTGACGTCAATAGGCGGGGGCATTGTTGTTGTCGGGTGATAGGGTGTCGTCAGTCGAGTGTCAAGCATCAATGGTCGAGGCATCACAGGGCGAGCGGGCGTCAGGCGTTGGTAGCCGAGGGTGACGTACGTCGTCCTCGAGCAGGTGTTGTGTCTCAGGGTGTCATCAAGCATTCGTCGTCTCAGGTCGTCATCACCGTCGTCAAGTGTCTCAGGGCATCGTCGTCAGGGGTGGGGGTGGGAGACATCGCTTACCAGGCTCTTGCTATTGAGAGAGAGAGAGAGAGAGAGAGAGAGAGAGAGAGAGAGAGAGAGAGAGAGAGAGAGAGAGAGAGAGAGCAGGGTGTTCCTGACGGCATTACTTGCCGAGTCAACTTAACCAACCTCACTTCAGGAGGTGGATTCTAGAACTCAGGGCTAATCTATTTTTTATTTCGGGTTAACTCATTCCCCATCAAACTATCAATTAAGTTAAATTCAACTTACTTTGGAGTTAACTCGAGGATAACTCTCTACCGGATGACATTACTTGCCGAGTCAACTTAACCCCACTTCAGGAGGTGGATTCTAGAACTCAAGGCTAATCTATTTTTTATTTCGGGTTAACTCATTCCCCATCAAACTATCAATTAAGTTAAATTCAACTTACTTTGGAGTTAACTCCAGGATAACTCTCTACCAGATGGCATTACTTGCCGAGTCAACTTAACCCCACTTCAGGAGTGGATTCTAGAACTCAAGGCTAATCTATTTTTTATTTCGGGTTAACTCATTCCCCATCAAACTATCAATTAAGTCACTATCAATTAAGTTAAATTCAACTTACTTTGGAGTTAACTCCAGGATAACTCTCTACCAGATGGCATTACTTGCCGAGTCAACTTAACCCCACTTCAGGAGTGGATTCTAGAACTCAAGGCTAATCTATTTTTTATTTCGGGTTAACTCATTCCCCATCAAACTATCAATTAAGTTAAATTCAACTTACTTTGGAGTTAACTCCAGGATAACTCTCTACCAAACCTTATCATAATCACGAGGAACATAAAGGGCAAGAGGACTACTTCACCTCACTTGATTTAGTTAACGAGTTCGTATTTGTCTAGACAACAAAGATTAGGTGTGTCGGAGCAACAACAATGGTAGTTTTTTGTTTCTTGAAAATCAATTATCTGTAAAATCACTCTGCGAAAGTATTTAAAGGAATTCCCCGTGGCATCAAAAGTTTGGGAATGTATGGAAGGTGAGGGCTTTTTGATACGATAATCCGATTAAATTTAAGTAAATTTATTTTATTTATTTTTATTCTTTTTTATTTTAGTATGACATCGGATTAAATTACCTCACAGGTAGAAGTGAGATAAGTTAATCCGATTAAGTCATTTTTAAACAGATTATCTAAATTTATTCTCATTAAAATAAAATAACTTAAATTTAAATTAAAACGAAGAGATAAATCTCAAACAGAGCGGAGCCTAAACGTGAGTTACCAAGGTCTATGGGAGTAAATGGTGTACGTACGGACGTTGGTTGATCACATCCTCCTTCGTAAGTTATCTTTTTAGCGACGACTCGTGTGGTAGGTCTTTGTTATTTTGCTTCATTTCAAGTTTAGTTTTAATATTGGATAAGAGACATGGATTTTTTTAAAAATTTTTTTACTTGACTTTAAAAAAACTCAAGACTCAAGGTTGTTCTTGCATACTTCCACATGCAATTTGTTGAAGTACATGGGAAGGAGTGGAGCGGTCACATCTTTTGTTCGAGAGAAGTAATGTTTATTTCTTTTTTTATTATTTCGGTGGAGCAGGGTTATCGTGAAAATCCATGGGTGCTCAAAGAGGGAATTCAAGAACCTGTAATTTTTCTCTCGTTAGGTGTTGAGTGATTCTTTTGGAGGATGAGGAGCCTCTCCTCCTCTCCTAACTACATTATCTCTATTTAACAATACAATTGGCAGTGCAATCTACATTCTTTCAATAAAAAAACACAAATAAAATACAGAAGTGATAAGTTTATGATTTTATTTTAAAAATACTTTGTATGTAAAATTGTCAAAGTTTAAGATTAGCGAGTAGAGAAAGGTTAGGATGCCACACTCTTTTCTCATCATCCAATTTTTTTTTTTAATAAAGAAAAGCCAATAGTGGGAGAGAAAACGGAGTTAAGTTCAATGCTACCATATTAGGAAATATTGAACTTGAGTTTAAGGCGAATCTCATTTCCATCGTCTGATCTTAGTAGTGATTGGATGAATTAGATGGGAGTGTTAAATTGAGTGACATAAAATGTGATACTGTCACACATTAACATTACTTGTATGGCTATAATAATAATAATAATAGGTATAAATAAATTGTTCTGACGTAAAAGAGCGACACTTTAATTCAGAAGGGTAATTGCATACTTATGTTTTTTTAAAAGTCCTCTCCTTTTTTCTTTCAGAAAAACACATTAACCTTTTTACGAGATAAACCCAAACAAAGGGAGATATAAATGTATTTAATATATTTTTTTAAAATTCAATGATCGGAATCTATTTCTTTTATTCTAAAGATAGATATGCACAAAAAGTGTATTTTTTCTCTCTCTATCAAAAAATTATTTTAAAATTTAATTAATAAATAAACTTTTAATAATTAAATAAAATCACATATTCCCATACTCCTCACGTCAAAAATTTTCTATTATTAATTATTCAGTGGACTCGAATCCCGATCTCGTCATCCCTCCGCATGTTCTGCTTCGCAGATCTGTTTTCAAAATAAATAATAATAATAATAATAATAATAATTATTATTATTATTATCCCACCTACCAACCCTTTCTCTCTCTTCCCCACTCTTCTCCGTCTCTTCTTCCCCGTCTTCTACCTGTTCCTCCTCTTCTCCTTGCTCCTCTCTCTCTTCCTTCTCTCCTACTCCTCTCCTCCACCAGGCCAAGCGAGCATCCCCTCTCCCACCCCCCAAGGTGCTCTCTGTTCGCCTGCTTGGACATGGCTGCCATGCCGGGAGGGCCTTCGGCATCGACCATCACCTTCCTGGCGGCATGTCTTCTGCTCTTCCTCCTCACGATCGGCGCCACACCCGTTCACTACTGCGGTATGTCATGGAACCCCCCCTCTCTCTCTCTCCATATTCTCGTTTCTGGGTCGGTGGGTGGATTTTCTTTTGAAAAAGTTCGGCTCTTTAGGTCCCGGCTGGTGGTGTTCTTTTTTCTAAAAACTTGTTTCTTGAAAAAATTCAAGAAAAGTGCAACTCGAGTTTTGCATTGTTTTCTTTGGTGGCCGGAAGTTGAATCTCAGTGGTTTTGATCCCAATCTTACTCTTCCTGGAAGTTGTTGAACGAAGAGAGGTCTCGTATCCGAGATTTATAGAGTCCTTTTTTTTTGAGGGAATTGATGCTGGTGCCCTCCATGCTCCAACGAATGATCCTTTCGCGAATAGGTCTGGCCTCCGTGGGGTTAGCTGTCGATTGCTCATTGATTTTCTCAAGCTGATGCCGTTTTTTCATAATTGATGTCTCTCTTCCCATGTTGCACGCATGTTTCAGATAGGCAAGCTGATTATGCTGTCAAAGTCAAGGGGGTCCAGATCAGTCCGAATCCTGTGGTGCGGGGAAAGCCGGCTAAGTTCAGCATTTCAGCTCTTACTGGTAAGAAAAAGGAAACTAGAAGAGAGGAAATTCATTCGTTTGATCTTTCTTCATGCCTGTCCTTCATGCTTGCAGCTGCATGTTGGTTGCTTCTTTCCTTGCAAATTGCTTTTCATCTTCTGGGGATGTTTATAAGATTGTCATGGATATTCCGGAATAGATGCTCAATTGGATGAAATGCATGCATATCTGTGATTATCAAGGTGCCAGAGTCTGAATAACTTGATGTAGATTATGTATATCATGTCAACAGTCATGTTGTTCTACATGAAGTGAGTAATTCTTTTTGTCTAATGGGGGGTTGCAATTTTACCTTTTCATGGATGGTCTTTGCTGTCCCCAGTAAACATGGTCGTTGTAGTGGTGCATTTATGTGGAGGAAGAAAAAAAAAAGAGGCAAAAGTTTATTATGTTATGAGTCTAGAGTAGATTGCGTCTGAAACAAATTATTGCATTTGTGACAAACTAGTGTGGACTCGATATATTACTTGTATCTTTTGCCTTTGTATTTGATGCTATGTTATCAAAAGCGTGCCTAGCACTTGCCTAGGCGGTTTTTGAGGCGAGGCGACCCCAAAGCCTCGCTTTCGCCTCAAACGCCTCACTCCCAGGAGGGCTGGTCCCAGGAGATCTTGATTGACTTACCCTATGTATTTTCGCCTCAAATCTTGATTGCATGTATGTATTTTTTGTGATATTTAGACAAATGTTTATACCTTTTGAATATATATATATTTTAATAAAATGCCTCAAACGCCTAGGCATCGACTAGGCATTTGAGGCGTGAGGCGACCCCTTGGTCGCCTCGGTAACCTCACGCTTCCTGCTACATCAATTTGATGGTGAGCTTTCTGTGGAGATGATTAGCATGAAAGGTGGTTTTGATGCCAGTTCCGATCGTTTTAGGTTATATGGATAATCAAATGGTTCTTTGTTTGATTCCTTCTTTGAGAAACAATAAAAACAATTAGGGTATGTTTTTGCTTATTTTGATTGTATGTAATGTTAAAATTAACTTAAAAGGAAGGACTTAAAGTCATTTGGGTTGTCATTTTAGTCATATGCAGTCAGCGATCCTTGAAGTTGGTTCATTGCTAGTCAAACAATGAGAATCAACAAAAGCTCTTTTTGTCACTTTCCTATATCTAACAACAATGTCGGAGTTTCTTTTGGAATCACCATACGACCTTAGTTATTGAAAACTGATTCCAAAATTTTACAGAGTCTATCACAAGGCTTCGAAAAGCTCCTAATGCCACTACTAGTTAGTTTTAATTGGAGTCTTGGAGATTAATACACATTTTTTTGGAAGTGGGTAGTAACACAATTGTATTAAGTGTAAAAAGGGGGGATGTACGAGTATAGTCAATATGCTCTCAGAAGATCCCTATACAAAATATCGCACTGAGACCGTGCGAACTAGCCTAGTCACCCAATAAAAGTAAAAGAGGGGAGTTGTGTGACTCCACCTTACACAAGTGCTCAGCCCATTCCCTCACTCTTTTACAGACAAAAGAGGCAACCCTCTCCTCAATTTTGTTTCATTCCTAAAATTCTGCTGTTCCTTCCATCCCATAGGGCCCATAATTGTGGCATGGAGGATGAGTCTCACTAGGTCAGTCTATCTTCTTTCCAGTTCCATTTCCTATGCCATCTCCCAACCAAGTCATTTACGCTTTTATAAGGATGATGAGTGCATTGGATCTTCCTGCCAATCATGGACCATACCTCCTTAGCAAAAGAGCATCTAGTGAAGAGATGGTTCAGATTTTCCTCCTCCTCCCTGCATAGGCAACACTTAGTGGGAATGCTCCGTAGGAATAGGGCAATCCTGTCACATGTAGGCAACCAGCCATGTGATATCATCCAGATCAGCAGCTTCACTTTGAGAGGCCTCTTAGAGGTCCAAATCTGCGGGGCGAAACGGTGACGTACTCCTCCATCTGAGATGTGTGAGTAGGCTGAGCTGACTGAGAAGCGACCCTCCTTGTCCCATCTCCACCACCACCTATCAGCTTTACTAGGGTCTGGGGCATAGTCTAGGAGGAATAGGAGGAGCTTTTCCAACTGGTCCATCTCATCGGGCCTAAGGTTCCTCCTAAAAATTGGCACCCATGTTCCCCTCACAAGTTGAGTGTCAAAGTGGTGTGCTACAGATGCCATGGGTGAGCCAGAAACCACATATAGCTCCGGGAATCTTGCTTCCAGGGTGAAGTCTCCACACCGTCTATCTTTCTAGAATAGGCATCTCTGTTCGTTCCCCAGCCTGACCCGCATGCTTGAGTTGGCGAAGTCCTTGCACTGAATGATTCCTCTCCAAATGGGCGAGATATAATGTTGAGTAGCCGGTTTCATGTCCCATTCCCTGGCCTTGCAATACTACCTCTGCTTAATGAGCTGCAGCCATAAGCCACCATCCTCAGCTCCCAATTTCCATAACCATGTACATAGGAGATTAATACACATAAAATGTGAAGTGGTGTTTCATAGCCTATGGGAGCTGAACTGTCAGTAGAAAGAGCAGATTTTCTTATGTGGTGGAGCAAAACAATAGAAGAAAAAACTCTGGAAAGTTCTAATTGGTGGCCCTGTAATGTGGTAGAACAAAACAATAGAACAAAAAACTGTATGGGTGTGTGTGTGTGGGGTGTGTGTGGGTGCTTGTGTATGTGCATGTCTGTGTGTAACTTTTTATGCATGGGGAGTGCTATGCATATTTTAAACTTGATGAATGTTCTATATAATATGTTTGTCTTATATAAAGTATAAATAAGTTTCTTTTTTTAATGAATTGTGGCCTTTTGGTCACCTTTCAATTTTTTCACCTTTTTGTTGGGATTGGCTCAAATCTTATATATGTATTTTATTTTATATAAGACATCTTTAATTTTTATTAGACTTGTTTGGGCTCATCTGGGCAAAATTGGGCTTGAACTTGCGCTTGGTTGAATTTGAGTCACTAGTGAGCTTGAGCATAATTGAGCTTTTGTGGTGCTATACTTGAGTCAAAACTCATGTTTTGGTCTCTAACCAAGCTCAAGTTTGAGTTTGAGCTTTACCGTTCACAGTATTACTTCCTACATCCTCTTTTAGTTTCCTTCTCTCATTTTCACCTCCTTTTCTCCTCATCCTCATTCCGGTTACTAAAAAAGAAGGCAGTGCTTCTACTCTATAGTCTATATAGGAAGTAACTATAAATTAATGATTGTTGAACGGTTAGATACTTATCTTAGTATATATGAGAGAAAGCAAAAGATGTTCTGCAGAGGTTGGAAACTGGTCAAAGAATCTTGACCATTTATCCCTCCCACAAGTGGATCAGGAAAATGAAGACGGGAATCTCCCTTTTCTTGCAAAGAAAGACCCGAAGTCAATGGGGCACTGGGTTGCGTGTCATCCTAGGGGGAAACCCTCCGATGTTCAAGTCATGGATTGGGAGGAAAGGTGGCAAGAGGAAGAGCTATTGGTGGTAAGCAAAGGAGAGAGGCAAAGGTGTGGGAAATGCCTCCTAGAAATTTATAGGAGGACCATGCCGCCTTGTGAACTGTAAGATGGGTACACCTTTATGTTTCTTAGAGAAGGCGAACCATTTAGACTTCTGTGCAATACTAGCACTTACTGTTTCCTATCTGTTTGCGGCTTTTCATGGGATAAACTTGAGACCCTTGATCAGTGGTCACCTCACAAGGAGATGTGTCATTCCTAACAAGTGGTGACTTCTCAAGGAACGAGATTGGGATCCACCTCACAAGGAAACATGTTGGCCTTTTTGAAGGATTCATGCTGATTTGGAAAACTGCCAAAGTGGATCCGATAAGATGGTTCGACATGGATAAAGGAATCCTCTAGAGCCTGACAATATTCTTTGAGCTATTGTTCTCATGGTTGTCAAGGCGACCAAGGCGGTGATCCACTGCCTTACTGCTTAGATGACAAGGTGAGGGGCCTAGATGAAGTTTAGTTTATATAACGAAGTACATATCAAGATGACCACCTTATCTACATTTTCTACCATATATATTCCATCTTTAATTAATACAGAAGCAATATGAACAAATGTTCTTCACATGTGTAAAAGGTAATAACAAACATTATCGAAATAATAATGAGCAAGCCATGCAGCCGTCAATCTGTGTAGAGGAAGGGCTATGTGTGTGATAATTGTCCAAGAGAAACTGCAGAAGGGGAGGGAAATCTGATAGTCTCTTGCTAGACTTAATGCAACATGCATCACTTTCTCAAGAAAGCCCCTAACTTTTATCTAAATATGAACACATATCCCCAATAAGGTGGGTCAGCTTCATGCCAAGGCAGGCTGGACGGGCGTAAGGCAGGCTGGGAGCACCAAGGAAGCCCAGGCGAGTGCCTTAATGGGCTGCTTGCCTAGGCACCAGTTACCTTGAGTGCTGCCCAGCGCATTGTCACCTAGAAGACGGTATTGCCTAGCTGACGCTATGAAAACAATGATCATTATGTTAGGGGCATCTGCCCGTGCTTTGACCAGAGCCCTTGTAACACCAAAGATGATACTCCCTATTTCATCTCCCAGCAAGCTTGAGAGTAAGGGGGGACAGTGAAGAGGGTGAAGTTAGTCCTCAGCCATAGGCCCAAAGGCCCAATAGCGAGACAATGACCATCTCATTCTCCAAGTGATCAAAAGGCCACAGGCCCAATTGTCTACTCATTTGGAAGGCCACCCTGAATGCGGGCCCTACTTGGGCTCAGGATAGCCCATGTTCTCAACCGATTTGGGGTAGTATCCCCTGTTCGTCACCTTTCCTCCGTTTGCCAAGCTCAAATTGCAGAAGGTGGCTGTGCAATTTTCCCAAAGATCCTAGAAAATCACTCCCTTACCTATGTTGGGCATTCAAATTCGAATGGAGGCAATGGCTGAATGAGGAAGATCCCTTATCTCACCATGGAAGGGAGCGATACACCGGCCGATGTAGAGATCCCCCAGATATCAGGAAGGATTGGTAGAATTACCTCCCCTAGGATCGCTACAAAAAGAAGAGCAACAAGATACCTACAGTGAGTTAAGGATGGCCCCTTCCTTTTCCAAAAGAGGCACCTTTTAAAGGACAAAACCCCACCTCCACTTTGGGGACAATTCAACTTGGGGGCTGCAAAAATCTTCTCGCAACATGTTCCACTGGAGGTTATACCTACAATGTTCAGTCAATGATGGTGAGTGATATATTTATAAGGAGTAATTATAAAGTAGCGATTATTGAACAGTTAGATACTTATCTAAGCAGATATGTCTCCATTTTCTGTTCTAATTAATATGTAGATAAAATGTTGGTATATCCTCCGAATAAGTTAATTGGATAATTTTCCAATTCTTGGATTTGCATCGAGTCAGATGATCTCCAGCTGTATCTGTAGATCTACTGCCCAGGGCTGTCTACTCTAGCTCTTTATCTTTGCCCTGCCACTGCTATAGACAATCAACTATGTCTGCTCAGCTGCCACTATTTTTGGTTTTGAGGCAGAGAAAATTGTCTCTTGGATCATTTTGATCAATTCTTCACAGGCCTAACCTTATGCTCCCATTCAGGCCTCTTGAACTCCAGACAAATGATACCATTGAGCTGATTGTTGTCCACTGCATCTTTTCTTCTTTTCCTCTTTTCCCATATCCCTGCCCTCTCTCATCCTAATTTGTGGGGCAATGTTGTAAAAAAAAGTATATATAGCAAGTCAGAATTGTGTCAACAGGTCTTGGAGGAAATAACTTATGGATAGTGAGTTTAACTTGTGTCGTGTTTGGGTTTTCCATGTTTCAGGCAAGGTTCACAAAACTGGTTCCGATTCAGGAACCGGTCAGGGCTGGTTCTGGTTCTGGAACCAGTACCGGCTGGTTCAGGGATTTTGGGACTGGTTCCCCTCTATACATTTATATGAGTTTAAAAATTATAAAAAATGTAAAAAAACGAAGAAATGGGATCTGCTCGTCGGTGGCGGGCGGCGATCGCCGGTGGCGAGGTGGCCGGCGGGCTCCTGGCCCTGGGTGCTGCAGCTTGCATCTGCAGGTGCTCTCCTCGGCCTCCTGCGGCTGCGATTGCGGTTCGCGGTGGTGGCGGCAGCGGTGGCAGTGGCGACCGCCAGCGGCGAGCCGGTTCCACTCTGGTTCGTCCAGTTGCTCTCTTTTTCTTTTTAATTACGTACCAGCCGGTTCCGGGATGAAATCAGCCGAACCATCCCCGCACTGGCCGGTACCGATACGAAGCTGCCTGGTACGGTACCTACTGAGCGGTTTTGCATAGCATGGTTTCAGGGTTGCACCAAGGCTGGGACTAAGTTGAGTGATTTTTCTCCTTCTTACTGCCGAATTGAGACTGGGTTGGGACCACAACTGAGTCGAGATTGGGTCAGATCTGTGATTGTTGAATTTGCCTGCACCCTTCTCTAAGTCAACAATGTAATGCTAAATGATTCTGTCTAAGAGAGCCCTTGTTAATCGGACATTGATTCAATCTACATTCGCCGGCTACATCACCGACTTGGAGCTCTCACTTTCTTAAACTCTTCAATCTTGATTTTTGTTGTCTCAGAAGTATATACAATTGTTTGTTAAATTGGGGTTCATATATGGTCATGATGTCCAAGTTCTTAGCAGAGGTAATGTTTCTTGTTTGCAAAAAGTTAGTGGATTTTACTAAGTTTCTGTAGACCATGTAAAAATAATGTTATCAGATTTATAGGAAATAAGCAAACAGCAATTGTAATTTAGATCTTCGTAAGTATTCTTGTCAAACTGTTTTAAATGAAATTGGAAATTTCTTTGATGATCTTTAATTTTTTGAAAGATTATTGATATTCTTAATTTTGTAAGTTCTGTTGCTGGGCATAGCTTTCTTGAGTGGCACACTGCTCACCATATTTAACCAAATAACTAGTGGTGCCATCGATGCAAGTAGCATCTTACTCGTACTTGGCTTGACAACTTGGAATCTGTGTTATCAAAAGCACCTGATGCACTCGCCTAGGTGCTGAGGCAAGGCGAGGCGGTGACAGCTCGCCTCGCATTGGCCCAATTTGCTGAGCCTCAAGCTCGTTTGGCCCACCTCGCCCCCCTTGGCATGCCCGACCTGCCTCACCCACCCTGGCCCAGGCCCGCCAGCCTGCCTGTGACAAGCCAGATCTGTCTTGCCCGCCAGCGAACCGCGAGGACCATCCAAGACCCGCATTCGGGCGAAAAGGGAATCCGGGTATAAAGCATCTTTTTCAATCGGGGTTTCTCTCCCCCGACCATTCTCCTCTCTTCCTCCCCTGAAGCGAAACCCTAGTTCCCTTCACCCCCTCTCGCGTCTCTCCCTTGCGGCGAGCGGCGAGGGGCGGTCAGCAAGCGGTGACCGGCGAGCGGACGATGCCGAGCTTGGTATGGCGGTGAGCAGCCGACGACGACGAGCACACACACTCTCTCTCAGGCAATGGTACCTCTCTCTCCCTCTCTCTCGCACGCACTTTTTCTCTGTCTCCCTCCCTCTCTCTCTCTCTCTCACACACACGCACACGCACAGGCCCAGCTCCTCTCTCTCTCTCTCTCACACACACACACACACACACACACACACATATGCACGCACACACACGCGTGCACACATGGCTCGACCCCTCTCTCTCTCTCTCTCTCACACACACACACACACACACACATATGCACGCACACACACGCGTGCACACATGGCTCGACCCCTCTCTCTCTCTCTCTCTCTCTCTCTCTCTCACACACACACACACACACACACACACACACACAGAGAGAGAGAGAGAGACATAAGGGCTCCTCCTCCTCTCTCTCTCTCTCTCTCTCTCTCTCTCTCAGATAGACCAAGTAGCCGAACCCCCTCTCTGTGTGTGTGTTATTCTTGTTTAGTGTATTTGCAATTTTGCATGTATGACAATATGAGTGTTATTTTTTTTTAGGAATGAATGAATTTAGGAAATTTATTGGCTTTATATATGCATTTTTGTGATATTTACTTTTCAAGAAAATACATTTGTGTGATATTTAGACATATATTTTAATTTCTTAATCATATATATTATTTTAATTAAATCTCGCCTCAATGCCTCAAACACCGACACCTAGGCATTTGAGGCATGAGGTGACCCCTCGGTCGCCTCTCGCCTCTGACTACATAGCTTGGAATTGAGCTTGAACTTGGCTCAAGCGCGATCTGAGCCATTCGATCTTGGCTTGTTTATGCTCAATGGAAGTAGTTGTGATCCAAACTCATTAAACAAGCCATCATAAACCAAGCCCAAATACCTTTTAAATTTCAAACCTTTTTTTTCTTTCCATTAAATGGGCTGTCCCTTCAAAGAAAACACCCAGGAGATTGAGAGGCGAATAGCCATTGGCAGAGAAAAAGAGGAAGTTGTTCTTTAAATAATGTTGTGCTCTCCTCTCTGTTTCCAAACTTCTGATGTGGGACTAAATTGTCCCACAGAGCACAAAAATTGAAGGCAGACGGTCCCTTCCGATGGAAACAACTGGATAATTAAGAAATGCTTTTAAATAAAAGAAAATTTATTAATCGAGCTGTTCATGAGCTTAAAGGAGCCGAGCATATTGGTGCTAAAGCTCAGCTTGTTTCTGAACAGGACCTAAAAACTTGTTTGAACTCTGCTTGTTTAGCTTAATAAACAAATATCTTTAAATTTTCCATGCAAGTAAGTTTCAGAATGATTTTTTTGGATGTTTCAATTATAACCGGGATGCCATCAAGGATGAATGTAATAAAAACTACAAGAAGTTCAATTAGAGACTGGACTATTTTGTTTCTGGGCATATAGACTGGCTATTGTGTAAATGCTGAAACCTTCTTCTAGTGTTTATTGAAGTCTAACATTATGCTCAGTGAAAATTTCTCTTGATCTGACACAGAGGATGCCATTGCTGGAGGGAAACTAGTGATTGATGTCAAGTTTTTCGGTGTACACATTCATCAAGAGACTCATGAACTTTGTGAGGAAACTTCATGCCCAGTCTCAGGTGGCAGTTTTCTCATCTCCCATGATCAGGTCCTTCCAGCATTTGCGCCACCGGTATGATGTTCTCTCCCGTGTCCAGTCTTGTGTGGCTTTTCTTCTTCCCTCCCTCCTTTTTCCATTGCTTTTTTGTCCTATAGAGTATTGGACTCATGGTAAAAGGTAAAGGTCCATACCCAGAACATGCAGATAATTTTTTTTGCAGATCTTTTTTTCCTCTCTTTTCTCATTTCATTTGTGAAGAATGTAGCATAATCTATTGTACTTACTATTCTATATGAATACGAAGATGATTTCTGAAGATTGTGAATCAACTTGGGAATATGCTAGGGCGATATCTTGGCAGCGGTTGCACCCTTTGCAACTACCATTTTTCCTTGTTACCACTTCTCGATCTAAACACAACTCCAACCCCCCCCCCCCCCCCCCCCCAAAAAAAAAAAAAAAAAAAAAAAAAAAGACCCACCCACCCAAAAAAAGAAAAAACAAAAAAAAGCCATGCCACCCCATCCTGGTCTCTGTCAGCGAATGATGCACCAACCCCCACTGCAGCTTTGATACTTTCTCCAGTTGGCAACAGTAGGAGGTAGGGGCCAACAATGTTAAATAAGAGACTTTTAGGAGGCAAGAGTCCTTTGTTTAAGAGTTAGCTCGTCAGCAGATAAATTAAGCAGATGGGTGCAGGGGCATGAAGGCAGATTTTGTATACTCAAGGTTATAGCAGTTAATAAATTAATATTGCATTTTCAGATGTCTAGCATCTTATCTAGACAAAACTTTCTTTCATGAAGAGCTAATGGTTCATGTCAAGGGTGGTTCGGGTATGTTTGGGGAGTGCTTGTGATACTGGTGTTTAGAAACTTGTATATCAGTCTACAATGAAAAACTCCTTGTCATTCAAATGGTTACTGTAGGGAAGGTCCTAAATTTCAAGTGTTTGCTTTTAATGGGAATTAAGCAGTTTCAGAGCATTTGAAACTCTAAAGGCCTTATGTTATGAAAATAATTCCTTTTTAGTAGGAAAGTATCTAGAAGAGATCACCCAATTTGCTTTTCTTTTTTTTTTCAGAGGTGATATAAGTTATATCTTTCATTTATTTTATAGAAAGGTAATGAGACGGAAAGACAAAAATGATTGCTACCTGTTACTGAATCAAACTGCCAACCCAAAACGCGAGATGTTAGGTGGCTCATAAATACCCGATGTGAGCTTAAACAGCTTTCATCAACACTCCCCCTTATGATGAACCCAAATGAAGTCATACAACAAAACGGCAGCATTCCTTGAAACTTTAATGGCCAAACGGGGGGGGGGGGACTAAAAGTGTGAACGTTTCTCTGATACCATGTTACTGAATCAAACTGCCAACCCAAAACTCGAGTTGTTGGGGGGAGAGGCCCATGATTGATATGGGCATGAAGTGGCTTCTATGTTATCAAAAGTGCTTGAGGCGCTCGCCTAGGCGATGTGGCAAGATGCCAACAATGCGTCTGGCTTCAGCCAATCTCGCCTAGGCGATTAGCTTGGGCCATGGGCACCTTTGGGCCGAGCCCACTTGGGCCACCCAGCCCATTCCTATAACGAAGCCCATTTTTTAGGTGTTTTATTATGAAGTTGAGCTTAATTAACACGTGCATGTATAAATTAAGTGATTTTATAGGTCTTATATATATTCATTGTCGACATATTTAATGAAATATATACATATCTGACCTATATAGTTTTAATAAAATGTCACCTCAAACACCTATGCCATCGCCTTGGCATTTGAGGCTCCTCGGGTGCCTTTCACCTTTGACTACAGAGTGGCTTATAAATATCCGGTGTGAGACTAAACGACTTTCACCATCACTACCCAAGACGGAACTGTGTCCCTTAAAAAAACAATTTAAAAAATACACAAAATGGTCTTCAAACCAGAGGACAGCAGATTTATCAAGAAGATAAAGCCACAACCCTAAATGCAAGGCAAAGCAAAAGCCTTAGCCTGTGAAACCATACTGGTGTTCTACAATACTTGTATTCACCATCTTTTAGCTGCAGAATCTGAAAAGTTTCTAAAATACTCCATCTTTGCGACAGAGCAGAGCTTAGAGGTTGGTCTAATTCACCATTTCCTATGTTTACTGTTTTTTTTCCCTTACAGTCCTTGCCCGTAATGACACTTCCTCGTCTCCCAGTCTCCAATGCCATTTAGCTCGCAGTTGTTTGTTGAAGGATGCTAATTTGCATGGTTCGCCGGATCGGATCAGATCGGTCCGGATCGGCCGATCCGATTGGTTTCCAGGCGAACCGACCCGATCCTGAGTCAAAGTGGACTGATCCAGCAGTGGGATCGGTGGGATCGGGCCGGATTGGCCTGGGATCAGCCGGATCGGCCGATCCCGGCTGATTCCGGGCGATCCCGCCCATGGTCCCATTTGAATTTCAAAAAAAAGTTTTTGGGGGGGATGCCAACCAAGGGTCTTTGGTCCTTGGGACATTTTGACCGGGATTTCACGGCCGATTCCGGCCCGATCCCGCCCATGGTCCCATTTGAATTTCAAAAAAAAGTTTTTGGGGGGGATGCCAACCAAGGGTCTTTGGTCCTTGGGACATTTTGACCGGGATTTCACTCTCGCACACACACCCTTTCACTTCTCTTCTCTTTCACCCTCCTAGGCTCCTTCCTCTCCAAGTCTAATAATAAAATTCAGATGTGCACCACATACATATCTTGAGGGTTCTTTTTCTTCTGAATACTCGATCACATGGGTAAAGATATTTTCCCAACATCTCCAATTAAAGATAGATTTAAAACTTCAAAGGAAATAGCAATTCCTTAACAGAAGCAGCAGTATACTTAATTTTATACTTGTTTCAAGTAAAAACGTAGAACAAAAATACTAGTGTAGTTACATCAAGCTTGAAACAGATAGTTGCATGCACAAATTCATCCTAAGATAGGGCAATTCAGCTCTTTACTCCATATTCTTCAGATTAAGATCCAAGGATTCATATGTTAATATAATATGCATATGAATTATTCTCTGACAGTCATCATCGGATAGTAAGTTCAAAAGTAATCTAATTCGTTTAATTTCCTTTTTCTTGTTAAGAAACCAGGTTTAAAAATTGTATTAGCTGTTCCCGTATCCATTGGCCTATCAACTGCAAAAATACTATCCAAAAGTCATCTGTTAAACTAAAAAAAAACAATCGGATAATCTGATTATCCGATCCTATTTAGACACATCATCACAACAATCAACTGGAGGTAGCTACCAAGTCCTTGAGATCTCCAGTTGGATCCCTTTTATGACAGTGTACACCAACACCAAGGAGTATACTCGGTATCTCATGGACTACCAACTCATGTATGCCATGTACATGTCATGGAATGACTTATGTACATATAGAAAACTCTTTCAATGTTTGCCTTCAATGAATGAAAGGTAGCTATCTCATGTAATTCTTGCACCATTTGAGTATGTCACCTATTTCATGAAATGATGAGCATATGTCAACTATTTCACATTAAATTTGATATAGAACTATGTTATGACAGTTTTTCTATTTTTTAAGATTTTTGGGAAGTTTTTTTGAATTTTTTGGACATATTTATCCCTAGCTGAGTCAGCTGGCCTGACTCGTCCGGGATCGGCCGGATCGGTCGATCCCACAGATCCGGACTGTTTTGGGACCGGCCGATCCGATCCTGATCCCCGATTCCGCCTTCCTTGCTAATTTGACCAAGCCAACCCTCTTTGCTCCTTATTTTACAAAGTTCATTTCAAGTTCCTAAGTGCATCCTTCTGCTTTTTCATTATTTGCTCTTGACCAGAAAAATGTTTCCTAATGGATTCAAGCATATTTTTCACAGTATCTGGGATCTTAAAAGTAGACATCTGATAAGTGGCCCAAGATGACAGTACTGATTTAGGAAGGATCCACCTCTCACCAGCTGAAAGGAAACTAGCTGTCTATTTTTCTATCCATTATGTCTCTGATAAAATTTCTTAGTGATACCTTGTCAATCCCTCACACTTAAATGGTCCATCTGTCAGTGGTAACCCAAGTACTTAATAGGTAGCCTGGATTCTTTGGAACTGAACATATTTGCCCTCTGATTCAGGCTGGTCTGAGAGATACCAATGCACACAACATCTTATTAGAGTAATTAATCTTAAGCTCTGTTACAGCTTCAACTAGAGAAAACCGTTTTTTTAGTGTTTTTCCACCATTAGCTCCTTACTATGAAGAGAACAGTAAACTATCATCAGTCAAATAGAGATGTGTAAGCAGCACCCTGTCCCTTCCAAGAACAATATCATCCACAAGCGCTACTTCTGCCGCCTTTTCCCATAGGGAGGTCAGGATCTGTCAACTAACTGAGTTAGCAGAGGAGATATTGGATCTCCTAACCTCAAACACCTTAAACTTCCAGAAAAGCCACCTGGCTCTCCATTAATGAGAACGGAGAATTGAGCAGTGGACCCATGGTTGCAATATCATGAGAATCTCTCGAGATCTGGTGAGACTCTCTCTTTGGCTTGCTGAGAACCAGAATGTGCAAGACACCCAGCCAAAAACATGCTCAATTCATGTCAAGTGCGTTTGGACCATGGAAGGCAGAATCGGACGGGATTGGATCGGATTGCCCGATCCGATCGGATTTCGGGTGAAACGACCCGATCCCGATCCGGCCTGAACCGATCCACCCCCGGGATCGGCAGGATCGCCCAGGATCGGCCTGGGATCGCCCAAGATCGGCCGGATCGCCCTCAATTTTAATTTTTTTAACTTATGTTCCCTTCGATAAAAGTTTTACAGACCCTATGTGACTCACGTGAATTTCACACGAGCTTGTGCATAGTGTTCCATCCGAATCAACGCATGACCCCAAGCATTCCAAATAGGAAAAGCATCAATCTGAAAAATGATACATCTTGCAGTATTAATATGCAACAGAAACCTATAAACAGGAAATGAAATAGATACATGCACGTAATCAATGTGCATCAGAACCTTGCATTTTTTACAAGTATGCACATCCATGCTATACTTGTAAAAAATGCAGAAGACTGATGCACATAGATACATGCACGTAATCAATGCATGCACCTATTTCACAAAATAATGAGCAAATGTCACCTATTTCACATTAAATTTGAAATAGATCTATGTTATAATATTTTTTTTATTTTTTCAGATTTTTTCAGATTTTGTTGACATTTGTATCCCTAGCCGAGTCAGCTGGTCTGACTCGGCCGGGATCGGCCGATCCCACCGACCTGGATCGGTTTGGGACCGGGCGTTCCGATCCCGATCCCGATCTCCGATTCCGCCTTCTTTGATTTTCAGAAAGGGCATTGTTGTCCTTCCCCAGCATTTTACATCTATTCTCCGTGTGGGCTTTTACCAGCCTTTTAGAAAGGGCATCTATATTTATGTTCCTATTATATATCTAATAATATATCTAATTTGATGTATTATTATGGATTTCAAATTTGTGCATTTTCTATAATTTAATATATATATATTTATCGTTAGCATTTATATTTTATTTTATCAATATACCTAATGTGGTGTGAAAGAATAATGTGCTATTATATTTTATTTACAAAAATTAATCTATTTTATGTTTATCATATGCTTAAATTGTTTGAGACACAACATTGTGAACTAGTAGGATGAGGGTATTATAGTCAAAGTTTATAGAGAAGTGTTTTCGGGCATTCTACCTATTTTTGTATCTCCAAACTCCTTTCACTTCTAAGGATTCATGTGTAGTACTCATATTTGTAACTCACTTCTATTACAAGAGTTCTTCTGTGTGAAGTAGTGCTAGAGTTCTCAAACGCAGCCTTTGTAACTTGAACCCTCGTGTCTTCTTCTGCATACACCCTAGCAAATATGCAAAGCTTCGAACAATGCATGGCATTAAAGTTTGTACCGTAGATAGTTTTGCGTAAGGTAGTTTGTTCGGTTTCTTCAACTCAACGAGACGCTATCTGCATTGACTTGGAACATTCCTGCCGAAACATTGTCTGGCTGGCTGCATTTTCTTTCCTCATCGTGCCATGACCAAATTCTCTCCCTCGGAACTTCCCATATTTAACCACCATGTGTCTATCTTCTTAATTAACTAATGATCTGAGATGCCCCTAGTCCAGTTGGCCGATTCTGCTTGTGGGTGGGGGGGGGGGTTGGACTTTCAAATTCAACCTGATGTTAAGGTTGGAATAATCACTGCTTAAGAAAAAAAAAATTAGGGAGGGGAGAAAAAAAATGGGAAAGAAAGGGTTACACCTCTCTGTGTGATGAAACCCGATTTATTTTTTCTGAATTTTTTTACTCGTGCAGGGTTCGTACACTCTTACCATGAAGCTGTTGGGAGAAGGTGGGGAGCAACTGACCTGCATCAGCTTCGACTTCAAAATCAGAATTGGGTCGCCGCTTGCTGAGAGCTGATCTCATATGCGTGAATCTGAGCCGATACCAGCTTGGTCTGTGAATACATGATGTCTCACTTAGCCCTCTAAGTGTGCCAATGAACAACGAAGAACCTATGGGCTGAATCCCAAGCCTTTTTTTTTTTTTGACTTGTCTTGAAATCAAGCTTGTATTGTATCAAGAATGTTGAACACTTTTCACGCAACTCTATTTTTCAAGACCAGATGTTTATTCAAGGAGTTGTTACTTGTTACTCCCTTTTAGTGGGAAACACACTGTGGATTGGCGGATTGGCTTGTTGAAGACACAGCTATTACTTGGTCTCCGTGCAAAGAAAGAATCTCCAGGAATGTGGGGAAATCTTTGGTGCCCTTGGGCCATGCCTTATTGCCATCAATTTTGACACTGGCGTGGGTCTCATTGTTGTCAGTGGTGGAGCTGCCCCGGGAGGGGGGGGGGGGGGAGGGGGAGGGGAGCACGCACGACACTGGGAGACAAGGATTATTAGTATCCCAGTTTGACACTTAAAGAGTCCTTATTTCCAGTTCTCAAGATGAGTAGACTTTAGATTTCCACCGACAAAATCACTTGCACACCAAACACAAGCTGATCTTCCTCTACCAAAGGACAACCCTAGATACCAATCTCCACCAGGTTTATCTTCCTCCCCTCCCGTTAAGAAGGTGACCGAGTACCGTGTGCCTCTTCTTCCCGTAAGAAGGTAATAAAAGAGAATACAGAAGGTTTACATAGGAATGATGCCCCCTCAAGACTAGGTGTGCCCAATAAACGCAAACACAGAACACCACAAGCTATTCAAGATGAAAGAAACATGATGAAAGAGCTCATCTTGAATGTGTAGAACCCGGAGCCTTGAATGTGAGTGCAGGAAGAACTTATTTTTAGAGAATAACAGAGATGGCACTCGGAAGCAGTGAAAACATGTTTCTTTTTTATCAGAACGAAAGTTTTTCTCTCTAGTGTTCTCTCTATCTGAAGCCCAAGACAAATGTATATATAATGTCTTCAAGGAAATCTTCTCGTTAAACTGAGTGATTTATCTGTTGTGATTGTGAGATCAGCTCGAGTCTAGCATTTACTTCACTGAGTCTTGCCCTTTTGTTCAATGGTATTGCTCCTCAGCGTAGCATCTTTGTCTTAGGGTTTGAAGTCTTCGTCTTCACGTATTTCCCATATTGATGTGCAAGCATGACAGGTGATGGTTTAACTTTACCTACTGCAGGACTATGAAAGGCAAGGTACTGGTCTTTTGACCAAGGGGGTTAGCATGGAGTAGGTAAAGATCCCATTTTTTATACAGATACGTAACATGACGTGATTGCTCGGAGTTGAAAAAGTTGCATGCATTAAATGTTCTTTGAAATTCTAACATCAATAGATTATAATACCTCGATATAATATGATTGAGAAAATTAATTAATCAAATAAGAATTTTCAAAATATAAGCTAAGTCAATATGGGATTCGATTAATTGAAAAGACATAATCGATTTCAATTCAAGTAATTGAAGACTAGTTGAGTTAATCGACTATGTGACATTGAGATAGTCAGAATATCTACATAAGTTAATCGAAGATATAAGAAGGATAATCGAGTATCACTGTGCTTCAAGTAATGTGTTAATTGATTACTTTTGATGGATTAACCTAAAAACATTAAGCTTTTTAAGTGTTGTCATAATCTAATACTCTTAATGTGACAATTGAATGCAACTGACGAGTTAAATGATTGAATGTAGTAAGTTAATGAAATGCTAGGCCTTCTACATAATCCAAGATGTGATGAGTTAATCGAATGACTCACTTTCATAAAGTTGGAATATATGTGTTACGTTAGATAGGTTAACAATATATTTATCGATTAACACAGCATGTTAGCTAAAGTTGTTGGTGAGTTAATCGATTAAGTTACCGAGTCACACAGTCGATCAATCCAATTAAGTAAAAGATCTAATCAATTTACTAAATAAACCACATAATCAGATAACTTATACTAAAGCAGTTAATACATGAGGAGACTGCTTTTGAAAATTCAATCGATCACCAAAAAAAAAGTGTGGGTTAAGTATCAGGGGAACTTGTCCAATTAGGTCTCCACCAACAAGGTTTTTCCTCTCTCTCTTTTTTTTTTTTTAAAATTTAGCTGTCCTCTTTGAGGAATTTTTAGATCTCAACGCCTACAATTTGTTGTATCGAGGGATTAGCTTTTCAGATCTTAATATTTGTTTTCAACCTCTAAAACCATATGGTTGGTTATATGGTTACCGCTCTTTCTATTTTTTCCCCCAAAGCTTGAAGAGCTTATTCCTAATTAATTTGATAGGGGTCTTTATTTGAATGACTGGAGGTCATGAGGAATTATAGGTAAATACTATGATTGAAATGAATGGTTCATCCCTGGATGTGACAGATTGTATTGTAGGTGGCATTGGCAACTTCTTGGAGACCCCAAATTGTATTGTAATACCAGGAATTGACAAGCATACTTCATGATTGCATTACCCTTCTTGAGAAAAAGAGAAAGTAGAGGTCTGTTCTTGACATGGCAGCAGTGCAGTTCATTCTCAGCTTCTTGTGTCAAGATCATTTAGAAGGAGTCCAAGGTACCTGAAGTCGGGGTGGGGGGGTGGGGGGTGGGGAATGATCCCACTCCTGTGGAAAAACTAAACCACAGTCCAGAAGATAAAATCTTCTCAAAGATCCTCTGAGAAAACATTTTTAGGAGTGTCATCGGGTCATTGGGAGATGCAGCCTTCTGCACAACTTTACAAAGAGAGTCCCGAGGGGGTGAAATGAAAGATGTACAAGAAACTGTCGGAGGGAAGAACACCATGCTTTCTGAAAGTGGTGGGAATTGAACAGTGATCAGGATTTGGGAAGATTATAAAGAGACTGAGAAAAGCTGCAAAGAAGGTTGCCACCAAGCAAAACATGCAACTTTTGACGTGCTTTGCAAGCAAGTTGGGCACAAGAAGATGGAAGAATGATGTATACATCATTGCTGAAGTGAGGGATGAGTTGGCATGGCATTTTACCAAAAGGAAGTACCAATTCAAGGCAGAAATGCTGGGTGGGATGATGTGAAATCTCCTCTTCACTTGTTTTACTGGCGACACAGTTATTAGGTGGTTCAAGTTGAAAGAAAAAGATGTATGTAACTGGGTCATGTCATCTGAGTAAGAAAAGTGGGATTTTTTTTTTTTTTAGATGATACACTCAGTAGTGAATCTATCTGATCCCATGACCAACGAGGAGATCAGGAGTAGAAACAGAGATTTGACATCCACCAGAAAGAAAGCTGGCACATTTCACATATTGATGTTGGATGTGTGCACCATGGGCGAGAACAGATGCTCCGATACCAAATGAAACCTTGAAAATTTGCCTTAAAAAGGGGACTCATGGATGCTGTAGAGTGATGTCGGAATGAGCGATGTAAGTTGAGGCTAGTATTTGCCTTTGTTTAATCACTCACTTTAACTCCAATGCACCTTCTCGGGTTACTTTGAATCGAATACCTGATCGTAGCGGTCGAAAAATAGTCGCCCAAATCATTACACATCTCATTCATCATATATATATATTTTCCCCCAAAATTATGCTTCGGGTACGAGATTCTCTCTCTCTCTCTCTCTTACACATACCCGTATTTATCGAGCAGCATTCGTCTAAGGTACCACTAGTCTATTACATTAGATTACTAATAAAAAGTTCAGAATATGTTTCTAGCTTTTGTTCAAAGATTAGAGCATATCATCCCTCACCTCTCATACAAGAACGGGACGCGCACACACGGTGCACATAAATAAAACTAGCTTTTCCATCGCACGCAAGAATCGTATTTTCAGGGCAGCTTGGATAACGGAATAAGGGTTGGATAGTGTAGCTCATTCACCTTATTCCACCTTAATCGACTTTGGTAACACAGCTCGAGTAGGATAGTTTATTTGAGGTCGGATAAGATAAGTGAGGGTTAAGGATACGTGATTTATTCGACCAAAATAGGTGAATAGGTTAATCGGGGTCAGATAGGTATGGTTACGGAGATTTCTTATTTATTTTATTTTATTTTATTTATTTATTTATTTTAATTTATTTTATTTATTTTTTATTTTAAATAGAATAAGAAATAATGAACAAATTTGATTAGGTTTAACCCTGGGGTCACTTACCCAAGTTTAACCTAACTGACTTACCTAACCTGTTATCAAAACGACCCCACAGATGCATTGAGTAAAGGGACGTAATTCAACTTGCGTGCCTTTCATGCGAGAATTGTCATCTGAACAACATATTAATTTCGAATATATTAATTTAAGTAACTTTATTAGACAAAATAAGTATTAGATATATCACTACTGTGATAAAATATTCGTAGCATCTCTGACACAAGTGTGAATTATAGGCGTAATTTTTAAGCGTATTTTGTAGAACTAATTGTTTAGAATAAATGTATGCTTATGGAGATGGCAATTATGCATGTTTACATGTACAAGGATTATAAGGTAAAAAAAATAGTAGACCATTGAAAAAAATTTGTTTCATACTACTTTGAGAACATACGACTTTATTCATTTTGTAAAGGTTCTTTTGCATAAATGTCATTATTACAGACAGGGTTTGTCGTCCCGCCCCGACCCGATCGACCCGCACGACCCGACCCGACCCAGGCAGGCGCCGGGTCGCACGGGCCGTGGGTCGTGGACGGGACACACCGAACTGCTCTGTCCCGTGCGTCTCGCCACGTACCGGTGCGGTGCGAGGCGAGACCCGGCTCGGTACGAGCGGGTCGGGGCGGGTCGGCCATTTAACGGGCCGGCAGGAGGGGGAGGGGGGGCGCCGGAGGTGGGAGGGGGGGTGGTGGGGGGCCGCAGGAGGTGGGAGAGGGAGGGGGCAGGGGGGGGGGGGGCGATCTCGGTGGTGGGGCCGCCGGAGGTTGGGGGGCGGTGGGGGAGGGGGGAGAGGTGGGGGGGCAGTGGTGGCCGCCGGAGGTGGGAGAGGGGGGCGGTGGGGGGCCGCAGCAGGAGGGGGAGGTGGGAGAGGTGGGGGAGTGGTGGTGGCCGCCGGAGGTGGGAGAGGGGGGCGGTGGGGGGCCGCAGTAGGAGGGGGCGGGGGGGCGCCGGAGGTGGGAGAGGGGGTGGTGGGGGGCCGCAGGAGGTGGGAGAGGGAGGGGGCTGTGGGGGGGGGGGGGGGCGATCTCGGTGGTGGGGCCGCAGGATGGGGGGCGGCGGGGGAGGGGGGAGAGGTGGGGGGCGGTGGTGGCCGCCGGAGGTGGGAGAGGGGGGCGGTGGGGGGCCGCAGCAGGAGGGGGCGGGGGGGCGCCGGAGGTGGGAGAGGGGGTGGGGGGCCGCAGCAGGAGGGGGCGGGGGGCGCCGGAGGTGGGAGAGGCAACGGGGCGGACCGGGTCGCTGTGCGACCCGCCCGACCCGACCCGTCCCGCGCAGAGACCGGGTCGGCCGGGTCGATAAATCCTGATTACAGATGAAATTACAGATGTATCGTTTCTAAAAACGTATTGACAGTTATTTTTTAAAAAATAACATTGATATATATATGTGTTTAACTAAAATTTTATATTTACAATTTTTTTAAAATAACAAGGATATACATGCTAATATATTTGCAAGAATGACACATTTACAATTTCTCCTGTGCTAATGAAATTGATGCAAAAAAAACCCTTTCGTAAAGTATAAAGAGCAATATTATACCACCAACAACATAGAACGTTAAAGGCCAAGCTGAGCCTTGGTTCAAAATTAAATTCAAGTATTTGGGCAGTGTTGTGAGTGCAGTAATTCTATTTGCATTTGATTGCCAAACAATGGCAGTACCGCGAGTGGGTCGATTATCGATAAAGACTTCGTCACTCTAGGAGGGTTTTCCTGGCTCACACTTAATTCTCTAACGTGACTTAGAAATTTGTTAACCTTGCGAGCAAGAGATGCACACGAGTTAAGCTTCGCTGAATTTGAATCGATATCTATCACACTCCGTGTTAAACCCAAGCACCACTGTATTAGATCCTCCGTCGTCCAACAAAAAAAAAAAAAAAAAACACACACACACACACACCAATGACATGACAGCCTTGACGGACCAGCGTCGCGACGTTCACACCTGATGCTAGCTTGGCCGACAGTGATAGCTATTTAAGCCTACGCGCAAATATTCATATGCAACATTGATTAAGTGGAAAGACAGTTTATGTAAATATAAACATGAAAAGCGAACGTAAAACTCCGCATGAGAGTTTTGGGAGTAAATATAACGCTGAAGCAGGATCAACAGCCGCTCGCCGGGTGATCGCAAATACGACAGAACAGAAGGAAGACCAGGCCTTCAGTTCAGGCAGTGTTTGTCTCCACCCCAGGTCATCATCTCGGGTTCTGATACCCGCGGAGAACCCAACGATCAGTCAGAAACAAAATTAAAGGAGGAAAAGGAAGAAAACTCCGTCCATGGCGATGGGCTCTCTCACTTTCCACCCATCGATCTCACATTGAAGGCTCGCCGAGGGTTAAAGCCAAAACTAAAGTGGAAAATGTTCCTAAACAAATCACATGTGATAAACAACCGTATGTACCACACCCCAGAATACAGAATCTATGTAACTGCCAGGCCAAAATCTGCATTTGAAGGTGCTAGAGCAAATGCTGATGTGGGCTCGACTGCCCGCTGTGGAAGACTGGTTACAGCCCCTACGGCCGGAGGAGGGAGAGCTGCCACCGACTGCTTGAATGGTTCGGTATAGTGAAACTCAATCTGCAGCCGGTGATGGATTGGTGTCGAGGCCACCAGACCTTTCCTAACATCGGCTTGCAATTCCCTGATAGGGATTGCGGCTAAAAAGCTCTTGATGTACTCCTTGCACGCCTCTTTGCCTCCATACACAATTGCCTCTCTCTCCCTGTCAACGTTGCCTTGATCCTCTGAATACACCGGGGACTCCTTGACCTGGTTCCCAGGCTCCGCTCTTTCACCAACGGTATGGTTCCCCTCACTGGAAATCCTATGAATCGTGGTGTTCTCGTCAAACTTCAGGATATATGCCCGGTTGCACCCCTCATAGAGCCTCTCACCAAGAGTGTCTAGGATGTAATAAGCCTCGGAATCAACCTTCAGCACAAAGAAGTGATCATTCCAGCTAACGATGTACATATTTTGGCTTGCATCAGAGGGCCTTGTGATCCAGCTCGACTGATCTCATCCCAAATACTGTCGAAGGACATGGCACCGTGCAAGAAGTCAAACATAGAGTTATCTTCATCGGCAACTTTAGGATCAAAGAACCCAATAAAAGATTTTCCCGGGGCCACAGATAATGGCCGGATCTTTGTCTGAAGGATAGTTTCAAGGTCAAAGTGCTTGTCGGGGAAACGTTCCCGATAAGTTGCATTTTCACAAAGGTTTCTCCACTCCAAAGAACCTTCTCGTATGAGTCTATCAAACTGACTCTTAATGGGCATTGTGCCTTTGTTGCTGTGGAACCAATCAGCGATAACAGCAACAAGGACCGTGCATGCACTCTGACCAGCAGCTCGCTCACTCCTCTGATCAATTGACGCGAAGAACACTTCAGTGCAAAGTTTCAAGAGCCCATCACGACTAAGAATCTCTTTTGTCTCCCAGCTGCCCACGGAAAAATTGTCATCACCAAACTGCGATACATACAAGTGGCTTGCTGCAATGCCATCAACCATCCCTTGCCACTGCAGGATGAACGTCTCCATCAGTCAAAAAGAGCCAACCAAAAACATGTATGATGATCCCAGAAGAAAGTAGATACAAATATAACCCACGGTCTGTAGAAATGCTGACAATGGTTTCCAGGGAAGCTTTAGGAAGAATGATTGCCAGATTTAAACATGTGCAAACTCACGTGAGTAGATCCATTTTAATTGTTTGGTATTCTGAGACCTGTTATGGCCACAGAACACCAATCAAACACCATTGGTTTGTCAGAGTACCTGGATGTTCAAAATCACATATCTTCCTAATTTTTCCTGTTGTCTTATTTCTTTCCCTCTTTCCCCTTTCTCTTCTGGTTCATACTGATCTCATTCCAAAGAGGTAGAGTTGCATGCCGGTAACTACTTACCATTTCTCATCCAGGTACCTTACCAAAGGAAGCAGCCTACAACATTGGCTAGCTAGTGCTAGCCTGCCTAATGAGTGGCAAAGTCCTCCACATGGTAGGGCTGCTGGTCTGCTAAGGTGCATGTCCTGAATGAGGACACGCCACACCCCCACCCCTCCCTATTTTTAATGGTTTTGGCTCAACTCTAGCAGTGAACGGTAGTCCAGAGCCACATGGCACCCTCCAATGTGGGGTCTGGCTGGGGAGGATCAATTGAGAGAGGTAGTTTCTAGATTTGAAGTTTGAACTCAAGACCCCTTCTTTGGCACTGGGCTGTTGGTAGCATGGCTAACATGTGGCATAGTCCTGCATACAGTCTGCTTTAGGTGGCGATCCTCCATGAAGGTTTGTCCCCCACCCCCGCAAATCTTCCTATCTTTAATGTATTGGCCCAACTCAGAGTAAATGGAGTGGAGTGCCACCTGGCACCTATGGATGCAGGGACTGGGGAAGGTCGGTGCATGCAATGCTGCCCCCTTTTTGACGAGGGGCTGTTTCTAGATTTGAACTCATGACCTACAAGGTCACAAAGGAGAAACCTTAATCTTGAACCAAGGTTCCCCCCTCTTTTGGCTCACCTCTACTGTGTTCTATATGTAATAAAGAGTTTTGGCCCCTCTTAAAGATAGAAACATTTATGTAATCCCCAAAATTCTAAAATTTCATTCCATGCAGAAAGATATGCCATGAGAATATCTCTGTTGATGAATGTTTAAATTTTAATATTTAGTCCCTAGGCAAGATGATTATACTAATTTTGCCCCCTCCCCCACCCCAAAAGATATTCATTCTCGCTCTGCAACTGACCTGGCTCCACGGCTGACTCCAGGTTGACTGCAGGTGGATACCTGCCCAATGGAAATCTGTATGACTAAAGCTGACTTTAACTGACTTGATAATATGTCTTGCCTTTTAAGATTTCTCAAGTTATACAGTCTCCAAGATGACTAATCATGCTAATGTAAGCCTTTTATTTTCAACAATAAGGGATAGACTGATCGGATTTTCACCAACAGCCATACAATTTTTTAAACTGGCGGATAGTTATGTCCCCACTGTGTAATTAAAATTACATCTAATTGTCTACAGTATGTTTCTCTTTTGTATAAATGAACCATAGCAGAACTCTGAAACTAAAATTAGAAAAAAAAATGTTCAGAACTGTAAAAGAGCACTGGTTTCAGTCCGGGGTAATCCATGCATAGTACGTCAAATTGCATCCTATTCTATGTAAGATATAGTAAACTTACACACATAGGATCACCAGAGGAACTCAGCTGACGGCGATCAAAATCTATGTCATCACCACCCTCCTCTCCATATGCCTTTTTTAACAGAGGTTCTCCTCTAGCTTTTGGAGATCTGAAACTCAACTTCCTCTTCCAGGGAAGGATGCTCCTCTTTGATGTTTGCTGTGATTCTTCGGCACTGGATGATGACATGTAATTGGCATGCAAGCAACTCACATCTGATGTATAGTGACCATAGCAAATCCAATCCTCATATCTCCCATGTATCCTCATCTCTGAATAAAAAGACCTGTCGACATAGTTTACAGATGCCAATGTACCATAATTAAATGACTTCCGGATAATAGAATTCTCTCTTTCATCATCTAGATCCCCTTCCTGATGGTGGTCATCTTGAGAACCTGAGTCAAACAGATAATTGTACTCAGTATCCTCACTTTGAGCAGAGCACATTCCCTCACTATCCTCATCCTCCATGCATGTCTTTCTCGACTTCCGACTGGATACAAGATCTGTAAGTATTTTCACTTTTCTCAATCCGAATTTAATTGCAGATAGCTCATCCTTCTCAGGAGGGATGCCATCCCTGGATGTAGGTGTCAGTGGAACAGGCACAATACATCTCTGAGCTGTCTCCAAGCATACTTGAGTTGTTCGAAATTCCAGCAGGCTGAGAGATAACTGCAGAAAGAGTAGCTAAGTAAAGTCAATGAAATGGAAAGTTTATATCACTAAAGTTCCTACTGGAAATGATGTCAGGTACTTTAATAGCTATATCTGGGTTAGTTCTAGCACTAATAAAACAATGTGAAAGAGAAAGAATCCTATTGATCGCCACAAACAAGAGTCATTTTTCTTGGATTGATACCAGGAAGAATCACTTTGCTTGTTCTGAATGGCTAAACACAAGGTCACCCACCTTACCCCAAGGAAGAAAAATAAAAAACTGACCGGTTCATTTAGCTGATACAAATGGTCAAAGTTAGGAATGGTAAAACGTACATAAAGAGATGGAGACGGTACAGAAGATACACCCGGCATGGACAAAGGGATATTCAATTCGATCTCTTTTTCCTCAGCAAGAGATGCAACTACTGCCAGATTTATCATAGCAGTCCCGATAACAGACATCTTGTTCCTGAGTCCATGGTTTTCCTGTACAAGATAGCAATGAAATGGTTTAATCCCGTATGGAGTTGAAGAAGAAACCCTCAAAATATGCATGCACCAGTGTCCTGACAAATGACTCCTATTTGTTCCGTATGACAACTCTGACAGTTGGCAGAAAATAGCAATGGATTCTTGCAGAGAATTGCTATTTAATTCAAAAGTATCAAGCACAAGTGCTGCTTCTTTGTAAAACAGTCAACCATGAAGAACTAATTATACGGCTAATCATTCCAACAGCATAGCCTCTGGGGCATTAAATAATTAGGAAAACAAGTAGTTGTCCCATATCGGCCCCTTTTTGTTCGTTTATTAGATGGGAGGGTGGCTGGGGGGGCGTCGAAGAGGGAGAAGGATGAAACAACAAGCGCAGCAATTGTGCATGCAAAAGAATAGTTGTTCAACAACGCTACACGAATAAGGCTTTTACAGGACAAGAAACAAAAATAAGCGCAACAGGCAACATACTTCGTCGAAATATGATAGGCATCGAAATATCAAACTTTTGGGGATGATGATACACATAAGTATTATTCTCAAATTGACAGATGCATAAACCTAGAATTATCAGAAATTGCTGCCGAGGAAACAAAAAAGAGGGCAGAGAGCATGAAATGCAAACATTCATGACCAGCATACCCACCCCCAAAAGAACATCTTATAATTCTCAATAGTAAAAGAAGAGAAACAAAACAACATAGAAAGAGAAAGACCATAAAACCAAGCAAACCCAGGTACCCACATGAAGGTCCCTTCTTTTTCCTTTTTCCTTCGCCATCACATGCAAACCTAAGCATGGGAAAACAAAACAAAAAAAAATGGAGGAAAAAAAAAAGGTCACAGATAGATGAGACCGGGGAAAAGGAGAAATCGCAACCCACATTGGCGTCGTAGATGGAGAAGGCGACCTCCCATGGATGATAGTCGTTCTCCTTATGGGCGGTGAGGCAGCATACACTGTAGAACTCCTCGTTCCACTCCGCCACGGACACCGTCTTGGCCCCGCACACCGCCCCATCCTCCTCCGCAGACAGCCGCTCCACCACCGCCGCCTCCCTCGTGCAGTTCCTCCTCACGGACGGTCTCCTCAGGGACCCCAGCGGCGCCTTCGGGCCCTTCCACACCACCTCCGTGGCCACCGCCCCACTCCCCCACGCCCCTGGCCGGGCCCCCGCCGCCGCGTCGTCCTGCAGCGGCGCCTCGAGGCGGCGGACTACCAGCCGGACCTCGAACTTCCTGGAGACGAGTTGCGGCCAGGGCCGCCACCGCATCATATCCCGGTGCTGCCGGAATCTTAGGAATCAGAATCGAAGCTTCCAACCCAACCTTATCCAGTTGCAGCGGCCAAAAGAGGCCACGCCATGGGTGAAAGAACAGAAGAAGAACCAGATCAACACCGCACCGCAGGCACCGGCGCCAGCGCCCCCGGAATCCAAAGAGAGAGAGAGAGAGAGACGCCGGCGAGTAGTCGTAATATTTGCGTGATCTAATCTAACGTCTCTAAAGTTGTTGAGTGTGAGGGGGGACGACGAAGTCAAGGGCTGGAAGTGGGCCCCGGGGGTGGTGACTGAGGAATAATGCTGGCGTAGTGTCTACGACCTTTTTTTTTTCTGATTCTATATTTTAATAGTCCCTTCCAAAAGATATGTTAAATGGATGATGATGATAAATAATTATAAAAATTAAAATAGTTTTACTTACACATTATACGTATATATATATATATATATTGTCCATGTTTCTTGATTACCGATAACTCTCAGGATTAAACTAGTCATCATAAAATAATAAAGGAAAATTACTATAAAGGGTAAAAGAATTCTCAACACATTTGATGAGCGTATTCTAAATTAAAATATCCAAGATAGATATTCTTCTTGAAGTTCATATTCGTAAAGGGCAAAAGTCATGTTTTTTTCTTCTACCATAACACCTAAAATAACCTCAATTGCTTTACAACCGAGTTAATTCTATGTCATCTAATATCTAAAGTATCAAAAAATAAAATAAAAATAAAATATCTATTATATTGGTCAAGATCAAAACATAAATGTTACATACATAAAAGAAGATGACTTAACGAAACATGCTATTTCTGTATGTAGAGTATTTTACATTTTAGTGTATTTATTTACATTGTGATATTTTCGCTATCTTGTCCCTTTCCTATACAGGTTGAAAGGATTGGAATAGAATTAGGAACATGATAGTAAGTCATATCATATTTTAGATATTTATGTTAAAAGATATAAAAGTTACAATATGTAAATTTAGATTATGATAAGTCATTTGTAAAATAGTTGAGGTCATTATTAGTAATTTGTCTCTTACAGCTAAGAAGTAGGGACGTTCATAATAAGGTTCAAATTAAAAGATCAAACCAAATTTTTAGTAGCGAAGCACCTCCTTGGCGGGTTGAATGGGAATGCCAATTAAAAATTAAAAATTTAAATAGATATGCATCTAATTTGAAGTAAAAGAATGGAGTTAAAACACAAAGATTGAACCACATGGACACCAGAATTTTTATATTGGGTCGAGACCCTATGATGACTTATGTCCAATACCCAGGTTTAACTTGAGGTTTTACTACTTCACTTGATAAAGTACATGTGTTAGGTTTTACATAGGTGCATCAGTTCACCAAACAACAATGGCTTATAGACACACACATTAGGTTTGATCAGATGACCAGTTCACCAACAGATCTGCTCTCAAACAATTCTCACACCAAAGAGCCTTAGATCCTTAATTACTCACGAACAGTAGCTATGACATAGAAGTAAAGTAGGAATGTTTCATGAAAATAATGTCTCTAACAATACTAGCGTGGAGAAATTAAATCACAAAAACAAATAGAAATAAGCACAAGAAAGTGAGAGTGATTGTACGCACAGAAGTTTGTATGATTATAGTGGATGTAGACTCTTGAATGCTCGTGTTTATGGCTCTAGTTCACCAAGGACTGGAGTCCTTCAATGAAGTTATTTTAATGGTAGAGAATTGAGTTGCTCATAGCAGTTAGAAGTTCTTGATCACTTAGAGTTCTAACATTTTTTGTTATAAGTATCCCTTGTATTTATAGCACATATGTAACTTATCTGTTAGACATGTTTCCATATTTTTACATACTTCTGTCTAATGTATACTTGTTTGAGAGATGAAGTTATATGTTGTGTTTGTAGCTGCCTACTTCCTTCTAAAGCCAAGCTTATTTTTTCTGTATCTTGTTCTTTCAGAGCATCTCTTGATTCGATATTGTTGAAAAATATTTTTTCATAAAAAATATTATTTTATGTTATAAAAAATAAATTAATTATTCTATTAATTATTAAAGATTTAACATAAATATAGGTCTCCACAAATAACTGGGATAATAACTACTTAATAGCACCTAAGTGAGAAGTTTCAATAAAAAGGTGAAAGGAACAATAGAAAGGTGAAGACGAAGTATTCGTCTTCATAAAGCATTCACCTCAGCAGGATAGAAAGGCGAAGTATTCACCTTAACCGAAGCTTCCATCTTATCACATAACAAAATCTTTGACAAGACGAAGCATTCACCTTAGGTCCCTGGAAGGTGAAGCATTTGCCTTAACAGGATGGAAAGGCGATGTATTTGCTTAGTTGAAGTGCTTCGCCTCAACATAAAACGATAAAACTCTAGAAGGTGAAGCATTCTGTTGGCCCAGAATAGATGGCGGACAAGAATGGGGGTTGAATTGTCCCCCTGGCGAGATGATCGATTTTAAAAATAACTTGAAGTATTGCAGCGGAAATAAAATTAACTATGTTAATTAAACTAAACTGAAGTGAGATTTAGGTTCACCCAATGTTTCCGATCTCACTCGAATAACATATGTGCTAAACAATCGAGCCTACGCCAAACATGGATAGCAGAAGTAGCAATGTGTAGAGGTGCAGTGAATAAAAATCTATATATTGACCTGTGAATGGAGATAGAAGAAATGGACAATCACACAAGCATGCCACGAAGAACACGGGGATTTTTAGGTGGTTCGGGACGACGACGGGCTCCCTACATCCACCCCTCACCGAAACTCGGTGAGACTTCACTACCACACTACAAATGCAGCAACCACGGGGACGGACCCCAACACCACACACACCCGCTACTTCCGCAGCAAGTCACACACACGGGGCCTGGCCCCAAGACACTGTCACTGAAGTACACACACACACACACTCGGGGAACTCACCCCGCACCTAATCCTCACACGGAGATGTAGCTCCGTACACCACACACAGAAATGTTTCGATTCAGAAAAAATACAAAGATAATCAATATATGCTCAGAGCAGAATGTAGATCAAGAAAACTATCACAAGAAAATGGGTAAAAGATGTGGAATGTTTCCCCCTTGTTCTTGAATGGCCGTTTAGATGTTTTCCTTGAAGCACATGTCGGAGAGAGAGTAGAATCTGCAGTAGGATGGAGTAGCCGGTCCACCTTCTTGAAGAATCGATCTTGACTGCAGCTCGAACAGGATAAGCCTTCAGATCCAAGCTCCAAATCCACCTGCAAACATCAGAAACTGATAATCACTCAAAGCCATCTCCTCTCCACCTTATGGCCGCCCTCTTTCTTCTTCCTCCTGCAAAAGATAGAACACGTTAGCCCCTTCGGTTCTCTTTTGGATGAAAATCGTAGCACTTATAAAAGGGCACTATAAGATGCATAAAAGACCACAATAGCCCTTGCAAAACCCTCTCAAAACAACCCTTAAACATGTATAGAAACCCTAAGGGTAAGGGTGTAAAAGAGCAAGGCAAATGGATCACAAATGGTGGGTTTCGAAACCCAATACGCAAACCCGATCCGGACACACTAGACAAAGTGTCGACTCTCAGAGTCGACACTTGTTGTAGGGTGTTCTGCCAGAACACACAAAAAATAAGTCACGGGCGAAAGTGTCAACTCTTAGAGTCGACACTTTTTGCCACACATTCTACCTGCAGCAAAAAGGGCCCCTGGACACCAAGTGTCGACTCACAGAGTCGACACTTGCTGCCTGCTGCAACAAGGCAGCAAGCAGTGTGACAAGTGTCAACTCTGTGAGTCGACACTTGCTCTGTCCAGCCAGAAACTGCCTATGGCAGTCCAATGCAATCTGAAAAACCTTCAACCCCATTTGAAAACTTGATATGCCAATCAAAATGACATGCTATTGAGGGTCTTAAAACACCAATAAAACTTGGTTACAACAAGAATTAAAGGAAGCTAAATGAGCAAAAAGCTACCAAAAGACTATCATGAAAATCATGCATGAAGGACACTTGAAAACCCAATTCATGAATAAAACTTAAAACCCATTCATTGAAATATGAGTGAACTTTAAACTTAGATTCTTACCAAAGATCCACTGGTTTGAAAGCAAAATGAACATGCACTAGTATAAACAAATCACTCATGTCAATCTTAAAGCAATGCAACTGAATGTTCAATCACATTGTCATAGCTTGTTCAACCTGCATGATTTTATATTGAAATGGAACCACAAATATGAATTTGATTCACATACATCCAGCCAATTTAATGCATAAGCTTCTCAATCCAAAACTTGCTTCGTATATGTAAGAGCCATTTCCAATTCAAATCATGCCTTGACCACTTTGATATAGAATCAATTCATACAAGAATATCACATGCTTCTAACCAATTTTCTACACAAGCTCACAAATCAAATATAGATACATTAACATCATATTTGAGTTTCAACAGATCATACTAAATATTGATTCAATCCTAAGCATGGAAAACCCATTTCCAAATTAATTCAATCAAATCATACATGAAATGCAAATTCAGTTCAACTCAATATGAGTATGCCATATTTCAAGATTTCATCATGATCAAAATGTGAACAAATATCACGCATGAAACAACACCAGTAGAAGTGTCGACACTTAGTGAAGACACTCTTGACTGCCTAGACTGTCTGTTGTGCAGACAACCCATGGCCTATGGAGGGTCGACCCCAGGGGTCGATACCTCACCTGTAAGATCTAAAAAATGGATGATAACCTCTTTAAGCAGCTAAATTCATATTTAACATTAAGGCATGATTTTTCATGGGTCCAAGGAATATGATGATCTTTTCAACAGAAGCTTGAAATGAAATGGCAATTCATTTACACAATGCCAACCAATTTCATATCCATAAGAACTCAACCATTCCAAGATAGTATGGGCATTAAAATGAGAACATTAATCTCAACAGTCCCATGCAAAAACATGCATGAAACTCAATACTTCCAACTTTGTGTTTCCATAAAAAACACACGGCAACCCAGCAAACCATTTGACAATTCATCATGAAAAACCCAATTATCACATGAGGGCTCCAAAGTGTCAAGCACAATATGCATGAATCACATTCATGATATCCACCATGCATTTCAAACCTGCAAAACAAGATAATCAACATATGAGCTCATTTGGCATCAAGACGTTTTTCACAAGATGCCCACACATTATTTTCACTTTAATGCATACGCAAGCCACACAATATTTTGTAATCATCAAAACCATTATCAAAGATAAAGAGAGAGCACAACGAATCCAACAATCTCCCCCTTTTTGATGATGATAAAATATTATGGCCACCTCAAAACTCTCTCCCCCTTTGGCATTTTCAAAAAGTGGGGGACTAGAGGAATAGATGTGGCATTTTGAAAACGAATGAGATAGAAATATAAATTCATTGGAGCATGAACCCAACAATGTGAACTGTATAAGCAATATACAGTTTACCAAAGAGAACAACATCATTCTTCAAACCTAAGATGAAGCACAAGTCTTTCAAGAACCCAAAATGATGTGCAAGTGTAAACCTGAAGATGCAAAATTATGCATGTCCTAAGTTCTGCCCAGTGTATGCATGACCTAGAAGTGCACAATATGTATGCATGCCTTCTAAATGCCATGACTATGCAACACATGTTATATGCAGAAAACTGTGATATTCACAAGTATGGCTGAAATATGTGCAAGCGTGCAAACATGAACTATATGCAAAATGTATAATTGAACTATGCACAAAGGTATGACTAACATGAACTATATGCAAGTGCTTTGCTGAAAGCTCATTATACTCCCCCTATTGTCATAAATAAAAACTGACTGACAATGGGGTTGTATAACCTGTTATTTACATGTATGATCTAAGGATGTATTAATGTGAGTTGAAGTATGAAATGAAGTATGCATGCAAGCAAACAAGCAAGTAAGCATAAAAGCCAGTCAAACAAGTATCTCTAGTACTCCCCCTCAGTAGGATAAGAGGATAACAACTGAATAGTGTATTCAAAACCAAAGAGTGAGACATTAGGCATAATCAAATGCATATGCTAGAGACACTGCATAACCCATGATTAGAATAAATCCCAGATATACATGCATCACAATATACCCAAGAGTGAAAGTGTGGCATGAGAAATGAACTTCAAATTGTATGGATGTCATTAGAATTTATTAAGACCACTCGAGGGTTATTTCCTCCCTACACTTCTATTTTAGATCCTCGAGTGTCGGTAGCTTCGCACAGCCCCATTTATGATTCTTTTATCAGACTTCACTGTTCGGCGCGAGTCACCTCATATGTCCCAATGGGGATTCCCGACTACTAGGATTCGTCACTCATGGATTAAGCTTCACCGTTCGTCGCGAGTCACCTCATATGTCTCAATAGTGTTTCCCGGCTACTAAGTTCCACTTTCCACTTATTTAAATTTTTATGTGGATTTATGTTTCACTTTTTGATCCGAGTTTCCTCATTTATTTCAGTGAGGATTCCCGGCTACTCAGTTCCACTCTCCACTTATTGATTTTTGTGAGGTAGGCAGCTCTTTCCTCACGATTACTCTTAACTTCCATGTAGAGATTTAAGTTCCCTTTAAAGTATTAAAAAGAATTTCTAGAATCCTTATCGATCAAAGTCATTTGCATCATTATGTGTATGGTGTGTGGGTAATTGCTTTGTAAGTAAAAATCGAATTTACCGTTACATAGCTATGACCCCCCCTAAATGTATGCATAATTGAAAATAAATCCTCCTCTTTTGTATATGTAATGATTCACAAATGATTTAAATCACTACATTTCATATAACAAGGAGGTGAGGTCTTAGAAGATTTTTAAGAAATGATTTTCTAGAAATATATACATGCATTCAAGCAAGGATTTGAAACTAGAGTCATGCAAGATGATTTTCGATACGTGACGAAGGTGTAGGTCCAAAGACCCGACTCATGCATGGTGAGTGTTTTCCGGTGGACGGAATCCACCATTCCACAACACACCATTTTAAATACCGAAGAATCATGGCATTCAAGCACATAAGTATGAGATATATGTAAATATATGCATGTAAATGGAAATGATTGAAGATTATCCTATTTACAAATATGCAAGGATATGTATGATATGTGCCAGAGGTTAAGTATGTAAACTGTATATACAAAACTGAATTGTTATTCCCAAAGTGAGCGAAGGTATGAAGGACTTTATATATAGTCTAAAGTATTCAAAAACCAAGTTTATTCACAAGATGTGAAACAGAGACTATGCAAAGCTGACTTAATCACCTAATCATTTAACTTGCAAATCTTAACACTTTAGAAGTGGCCAAAGTCAACAAAACATAAATGCAATTGTTTAAATGCAATCATTTTTCTCCAACATTCAATTTTTACCTTTTCAGACTTTTCAAGGAGAACCTAAGCAGAATAAATTTCAAAACCAAACCATTTTTCTTTCTCACCTTGAGAGTCCTTTATTTATTGACTTTCCTTGACCTCAAGGTGCCCCTACAAAATAAATTCTCATTTTGAAGATTTAGGTACCCAAGCCATCTTGGGTCCCGAGGGGTTAGTTCTAGCATGAGCAAATGTATTCTTATATCTCCTGGAACACCAATCATCATCATATCTCATTGTGGCACAGTCATCCATTGAATGACCACCCTGACCACAATAAAAGTAGTGAGAAGATTTTCTTTTCATAAACCATTTATCATCATTTTTCATTAAAGAACAATTGTTCATTATATGTTCAACTTCACCACAATAATGACACGAAAAATTCTTTTTGACAGACCATTCACCATCAATTTTCTTTGTGAAACAATTTTCAATAACATGTCCATGCAATCCACAATAAAAGCAATGAGCATGGAGTTTTTTCTTTATGAATTTCTCATGATTTTAAGAGTCAATAGACATCTTCACTGTTGATTTCAATACCACATCATCATCCGATTTCATCAAGAAATAAACATACATTTCATGTCCCTCTCTCTCTAGATTCTTTAGTGAGAGAAACTCTGAGTTTTTTCGAAAGTTTTCCCGCCGGCTATGGAGGTGGCGGGGGGGGGGGATCCTCTTCCGCCTCCAGCTCCGGATCCTCCTTTCTTGGCATCCTTAGGCTTGCAGTCTAATGGCCGGCGATCATTTGCTCAAGTTCTTATCGATTCCTCAAGAAAGGAGAGGGTCCATATTCCCGTGAAGGTACCGGCATTCACGGATCGGGGGGAACCTGCTGTCTTCTTTTCAAAGGAAGAGATTCAAGCTTCGGTGAGCTCTATTCCTTTTGCTTTGATCGCTAAATGTTCGTATGGAAGACCGGCGATTCCGGAGATCAAAAGCTGTCTGATACAGAGGTTTTCTCTGAGTTCTGATGTGATAATTAGCAGGCTTAACCAGAGACACTTGCTTCTTCGTTTTGACTGCGAAGATGATTTTCTTAAGCTGCTTATGCAGAAGAATTTGTATGTGAAGGGTTATCTATTTCATTTTTTTCGGTGGACTCTGGATTTCGATTTTGATTCGGATCCCCCGATGGCGCCTGTATGGATCAGCTTTCCTGCTCTCCCAGTTAATCTTTACCATGAGGATTGTTTGAGATCAATAGCTGGTAATTTTGGTAAGGTTCTCCGGATTCATGAGCGTTCTCTTGCCATGACTGATACCTCTGAAGCCTTGGTCTGTATTGAGATGGATTTAGTCGCCCAGCGAAATGAGCGTCTCTGGATTGATATGGATGGCCAAGGTTTTTGGCAGGTGGTCAGGTATCATCGGGTGCCTCATCTTTGTTCGACCTGCCACAAAATAGGGCATAATGCTAGCAGTTGTAGAAAATCCTTGAATAGAGCTAGTCGCCCTCCCTCTGTTCAAAGAAATCCTAATAAGGCTACAAGGGAGGTTTACAGACCGCGTCGTGTGGATCCACAACCTGCTCGATCTTTGTCTCCTGTGGGAAACAGATTTTCTGTCCTCCAATTTTTGGTGGAGGATCCCGCTGCTGTTCCTGGTCCCTCAATTTCTCTGATCACTGTTGATAGTCAACATCAGATTGGTGATGGTGATCCCAGTTATGGTTTGAAATATGCGAATGAACAAGCTAATTCTCCTTCTTCTCAAATTGTGGATGTTGGTGTGGAGCCCCTTTCTAATCAAAGTGCTCATTTGAACCAGGATATTGATCACCCTAATCATTTCCCCCAACATGAAAGGAGTGATGTTCAGGGACAGTGTGTGATTGGGCCCTCAGTTGAGCTTTCTGTTTTAGAAGCTGGAGATAGTATTGCTGATAGCAAACATATTGAATTAGTGAGAACTGGGAAAGATTCTAATATTCAAAAATTAATCCAAGTGGGTTCCTCCATTTTAGAAAAAGCCAAGCTGGACAATTTAATTCTGCAGGTTGAAGATAAGCAGATACAAGTTCATATAGATTTTAATCAGGTTGAGGGTATGATGACACGATCTAAAGCTAGATCGATTGGTGATTTTAGACAAGTTTTTTGATGATTTGCCCAATCCTAATTTGGAATATTAGAGGAGTGGGTAATCCCAGCTCCTGGAGAAGTCTTAAAAGACTGGTTCAGAGTAATAAAGTCTCTTTGGTGGCTATCAGTGAGCCAATGTTAGATGCTGGTAAAGCCTCCTCCCTGGCTAGATATATTAATCTACAGAGATTCGCAGTCAATTCCACTGATAATTCTAGGATATGGTTTTTTTGGCAAGAAAGTTTCTCTTTGGAAATCATATCTTCTTCTTCTCAACAAATATCCCTGGGCCTTAAGGAAGGGGCTAATACTACTGCTTATTTCTCTTTTGTCTATGCTTCTTACAATGCAGTACATAGATTAGCTCTTTTTAATGATCTTGCTACTTTTGCTGCCTCTGTCTCGGTACCCTGGGTGGTTGGAGGTGATTTTAATTGTGTCCTTCGGCCTTCAGAGAAGCTGGGTGGTGCTGCTCCTTCTTTATCCTCTATGACTGATTTCAATGCATTTATTTGTTCGGCTGGGCTTTGTGATGCTGGTTTTTCTGGAGAGGCTATGACCTGGAATAATAACAGAACTGGATCTGCTAACATCTTAGCTCGTCTTGATAGAGTTTTTCTCAACAGTCTTAGTCATAATGATTTGACTCAGCTTTTGGTAAAACATCTTCCTAGAGGGCCTTCTGATCATGCTCCTTTATTGGTGGATGTGGTTAGTCAATTATCTAGACCCTCTGATTCATTTTTCAGAAGATGTGGTTGTCTCATGGTTCTTTTATTCAGACGGTCTCAGATGCGTGGAGTCAATACCAGGTTGAGCACCCTAATGCCATGGTCAGGTTTTTCTCTAAGTTGAAGAATCTTAAAGCTATTCTGTGTAAATGGAACAAGGATGTTTTCGGTGATGTTACTAACAATGTTAAACAAGCTGAAGTTGACTTGGAGCTAAAACATATGGCTTATGATTTGCTGCCATCCCCTGACAACAGAAGTAATCTGAATGCTGCTAATGCCAATCTTCGACAGGCTCTGCTCAGGGAAGAAGTCTTTTGGAATCAGAAATCTCGCCTGGACTGGATTGAAAGCGGAGACAGGAATACCTCCTTCTATCATTCAGTTGCTCAATGTCATCGCAGGAGAAATTTCATCCGGAGACTTAAAGTTGGAGGTTCAGATCAATGGTGTGAAGATCAGCTTGTTCTTCAAAACCAGGCTGAGCTTTATTTTAGAAATCTGTTCTCTACTGAACCTCACCTTATGGATATGACTCTTTTTGACTGCATTCCTCAATATATTACTTAGGAGCATAATAGAATGCTTTGTTCTATTCCTGATGCTGCGGAAGTCAGAGCTGCAGTCTGGTGTTTGAATAGTTCTAGTGCCCCTGGTCCTGATGGATTCTCGGGTCATTTCTATATCTCTGCTTGGGAGGTGATTGCCAATGATGTTGTTGCAGCGGTCCAATGTTTTTTCAGGGGTTTCCCCATTCCTAGAGGGATGGCTGCTTCTATTATTACTCTTGTCCCTAAAATACAGGAACCTAAATCTTTTAATGATTTCCGCCCTATCAGCCTATGCAACTTCTCCTTTAAAATAATTTCCCTTATCATTGCTAAGCGGTTAAGTTTGATTTTGCCCAGTATTATATCTAAGGAGCAAGGAGCATTTATTAAGGGCCGGAACATCATTGATAATGTGGCCCTTGCTAAACAGTTGGTGCAGGACATTGGTAGGAAGGTCAGGACATAATGCTATACTCAAGATTGATATGGCCAAGGCATATGATAGAATGGAATGGGATTTTCTTTTGATGACCCTAAGGAAATTTGGTTTCTGTACTAGGTTCACTTCTTTGATTGGAATGAGTTTATCCAATTGCTGGTTCTCCGTTAATATGAATGGTGTTCTGGCTGGCTTCTTTAAGTCCAGCAGGGGGATTAGGCAGGGCGATCCCCTTGCCCCCTACCTATTTGTTTTGGCCTCTGAAGTCCTCAGTCGAGGATTGTCTAATAAGTTCCAATCTGGGTCCATCAAAGGTTTCAATGGGCCAAGGAATTTACCTAAAATCTCTCACTTATTGTATGCTGATGACACTCTTGTTTTTATGAATGCCTGTAAGCACAACCTGAGGACATTCCAGCAGTTTATTGCCAGGTATGAGTATAGTTCAGGATAAAAGGTCAATGCTGGTAAGAGCAGTATTATGGTCTCAGATAAGGCCCCTCTTTCTTTCAAACAGTCCCTTCAGACTCTAACCGGGTACAAGGTTTTTTCTTCTGGCTTTGTTTATCTTGGAGTCCCTATTAAGAAGGGCAAATACAAATGCTCGGATTTTAAATATATTGTTGATAAAGTGGTGCAGAAGCTTGAGGGATGGCAGGCTAAGCTCCTTTCCCAAGCTGGGCGTGCCATTTTAATCAACTCTGTGCTTTAGAGTATCCCGATTTATTTGGCAACTGCTTGCTTTATTCCTAAAGCTATCTCTCACACTATTGATAGATTATGTGCAAATTTCTTTTGGCAAGGATCTGAGACTTTAAGACATCGCCACTGGGTGTCCTGGCAGACTATTCAGAAACCCAAGTTGGAAGGGGGTCTGGGTATCAGAGATCTTAAATCAGTTCAGGCTGCACTGGCTTTGAAAAATTTATGGTATATTCTGCATGGTTCCTCTCTCTGGTCTGTTTACGCTCGACAAAGGTTTATTAAAACCTGTTTTTATGATTGCAGCACCCCTTTTCCAGCTGGTATGCCATCAAATCTGTTTCAGCAGGCTAAAGATTTGATCATTAACAACTCCAGATGGTTCATCAAAGATGGCAATAAGGCTGACTTCTGGAAAGATAATTGGTCTGGTAGAGGTCCTCTTATCTCCTTTGTGCGGCAGGATTCTGCTAGTATTATTCAGGCTCTTCCCAGGTCCTCTGTTAGGGAAGTCTTACAGGATCTGCATCATATTGCCAGGTCTTTTCTGGATAATACTGAATTCCTTTCTAACTTTCACTTAGACAGGGGGGCTGATACCTGTGTATGGACTAGTACTTTCACAGGAGAATTTACAGTGAAATCGGCCTATAATCTGATAAGGTCTAAAGGTGTTGAGAGAAGACCATGGACAAAGCTCTGGCTCCCTTCAATTGCTCCAAGGGCGGCCCTTTTCTGTTGGAAACTCCTTCATCGTGCAATTCCTGTGGATTGTAGAGTGGCTGAGTGTGGTGTCTCCTTGGCTTCCAAGTGTGTTTGTTGCAAACTCCCAGCGCAAGAGGATCTAAATCACCTTTTTCTCAAGAGTGACATGGCAGTAATCTTATGGAATTGGGCCTCTTCTCTGCTTAGTGATAAGTTTGGTCTGAGTGACCAAGTAACTATCAGATGCTGGGAAATTCTATCAAAGTCAAGTCTATATTCAGCTCACTCATTTATAGGTATGTATACTGTGATATTGATTATCTGGGAAATTTGGAAAGCCAGGTGTGCTCTAAAAGTTGAAGGGGCTGTTCCGAATATTAACAGTATTAAAAGGAAAATCATTACTGCTATCTCTTATGCATTGGATAAGAGATCATTTTCCACCTGTTCAGCTGAACAGAGGAGGGTATTGGCGAGCTTTCATCTTTTCCCTAAGGTTTCCCTAAGATGATGTATTGCTGTGGTTTGCTGCCTAGCCCCTTCACAGTTTACCCTGCACGTGGATGAAGCCTCTAAAGGCAACCCGGGGAGTAGCGGGGGTGGAGGCTGTATCAGAGATGCCAATGGCAATATGATTATTGGTTTTGCTTTCTACTATGGGATATGGTGCAGTATTCTAGCTGAGGTGAGGGCCCTCCATGATGGTTTGTCTATAGCCTTTTTTGGAGGTATCCCTATCGGTGTGGTCTATTCCGACTGTGCTCTCCTTGTGGATGCAATCCGAAGAAATAAAGCTCCAAGCTGGCTAGCTACTCCATGGTGGAAGAACATTATTGATCTTATCTCTAAATGTGGGTGCATGGTTCAGCATACTTTCAGGGAAGGAAACCAAGTAGCGGATGCTCTGGCTTCCTATGCATGTCAAGCTTATTCTAATAGGATTTTTGATGCGGTGAGGGACCTCCCTCACATGGCCAAAGGGGCCTATAGATTAGACAGGAGCAGATTGCCTTCCATTAGATTTTGTAAATAGTATCCTTTGTTTCTTTTGATCCTCCTCTTTGGATGTAGATACGGACAGGGGTATGCCCCGATGATTGATGTATTCTTTACATAAATCAATAAAATCTTTGGTCACAGGGTGAATCTGGAGGAGTGAGAACACATTCCCCTGCTGGGGGAATGTGCACTCGACTGGATGATATCCTGATTGACCGGTATTACAAAAAAAAAACATACATTTCATGTCCATATTTACCACAGTAAAAGTATGAAACATTCAATCTTTTCCTTGATGCATGATCATATTTAGCAGTTGGAGGTTTTGCATGCACACAAGAACAATCAATGACATTTTTCTATTTTTCCTTATCTTTATCACACAAGGACACAGACTCATTCAAACTCTTGATTTCATTTTCCAATGTTGAAATGTGCATTTCAAGATCAGCAATCTCTTTTTCACAGAAAGTGACTTTTTCATTCAATATGACATTGATAGTTTTATGACTTTCGATTTCTTGCAACAATACATGCACTCTCTCACAGACAGCATTTTCCCTTTTCAAGGGCAAGTAATTTTTCAGACATAGCTGTGTTTAAATGCTTCAACTCTTCATTCTCCTTAGTAACTTTATCATTCATAATCAAGTCACTGCACAAATCATGATCAATAGAATTCAATTCTATTTTGTCTCTTAGCTCATTTTCAATTTTCTCCATTTGAGTAATTTTTTCCTTAAGAGCAGAATTTTCATTTCTCAGACAAGCAATTGTTTCTTTGTGGCTATCAACCTCAAGCATGGAAGACTTACTTGATTCCTTAAACTCAGCACATTTTTCACATGAGAAATTGTTAACACAAGAGTTTTTAATTTTCTTTTTTAATTTTCTATTTTCAGATTTTAATGTTTTATATCTGTCAAACAATTCATCATAAGCATTTACCAATTCATCATAGCTAAGCTCATCTTCTCCATCAGAGTCAGAGTTTACCTTTGAACTCTCCTGGCTTTGACGCTCAATCTCATTGTTTGCCATGAGACACTCACTATTGCAGCTTTCTTCTTGGGCTTCGCTTAGCCCATCCCAGATCTCTTTGGCTGACCTACAAGATGAAACAAAAGGAAATACATTAGTGTTCACTGCAGCCTTAAGAGCATATGAAACAAAAAGATTATCAGAATTCTTTTTCTTATGCTCATCAGTCCACCTTAACTTATCTTTGGTAGAACATGAGGACCGTGAGTAATTAAATTCATAAGCTTCAGATCAATACTAGAAATCTAAATACAGCATTTTCCAAGCCATGATATATAATCAAAACCATCAAATACAGGAACCAAATTCACACTAGCCATCATGAGTATATCTTTTCTCCTAGACCGTGAGGTCCGCTGAATAAAAATCAGATACTGTGCTCTGATACCAATTGTTGGCCCAGATTAGATGGCGGACAAGAAGGGGGGTTGAATTGTCCCCCTGTTGAGATGGTCGATTTTAAAAACAACTTGAAGTATTACAGCGAAAATAAAATTAACTACATTAATTAAACTAAACTGAAGTGAGATTTAGGTTCACTCAATCTTTCTGATCTCACTCGAATAATATATACACTAAACAATCGAACCTACGCCAAACACGGATAGCAGAAGTAGCAATGTGTAGAGGTGCAGTGAATAAAAATCTATATATTGAGCTATGAATGGATATAGAATAAATGGACAATCACACAGGCATGCCACAAAGAACACGAAGATTTTTAGGTGGTTCGGGACCACGACGGGCTCCCTACGTCCACCCCTCACCGAAACCCGGTGAGGCTTCACTACCACTCTACAAATGTAGCAACCACGGGGACGGACCCCAACACCACACACACCCGCTGCTTCCGCAGCAAGTCACACACATGGGGCCTGGCCCCAAGACTCTGTCACCGCAACACACACTCACACACTCGGGGAACTCACCCCGCACCTAATCCTCACACGGAGACGCAACTCCGTGTAAGGATCGCAAGGGGACTAGATAGGATATGAGAGATAAGAGAATGTAACGGAATTTAAAAGTTTCTTCACTTAAATCCCCGCGGCCCTTGATCCGTTTCTACAAACCTAAGTGATAGAAGATCAGATCTTCACCTTGCGCGGAGTCGGATCCGCAATCGAGGGTTGATTCCTTTTGAGCGATGCCGCTAGCCGCGCAGGTGCCCGACCTCCAGCGGTATCCATGCGGTTCTCAGGTTGAGGGATCATCCTCGTTTCGTCTCTCACCGGTTGATCTCTTGCTCGACTCCTCGTCACGGGCACTCGGGGTGGCATACGACCTTGTGCTCCCACGGGAGAGAGAAAGGGGCGACCAGAGAGAAGAGGTTGAGGAGGGGCGGCTGCCACAGTGTGGGAAAACCCTGGAGCTTGGCCCATGGTTTCTCTTTGGCATGTATTTATATTAATCCATTCCACTTTTCATAAAAGTCCCTGGATTAATATAAACACCCACTTAATATCCCCTAACCAAAGAACCTATATGCGTGTGACCCTCTAGGCCCAAGTGCCAGTCTAGTTTTCAGCCCAATAGCCCAATAACCCCTTATTGGTAAAATTAGTTTATTTATTATCTCATATTAAATAAACACTTCATCTAATTATCATCCCATGATAATGGATTGGGCTTCTGATCAAGTTGGGTGCCAAGCAACACCGCATGACCCTAGAAGGCAATGGGGTTCAGCAACCCGCTCAAGGAACCCTTCCGTCAACAGTTACCACGTGACTATAGTCCTTCATTCGTACAATGCTCTCGAGTATGCTTGAGGGTATGGTTAACTATCAAACCCAAGAACACACACTCACTTGGATTAGATGCCATAAAAGCATTACCAGAAAACTCCTTTTCTGATATGTTGTCTTGCCTTGGCTAGGGACTCCTAGGCATCATTCCCTAGAGCATTCTCTCTCAATTACCGAGAGCGAATGATCTCGTATTAATCACACAATCACCTTCGAAGGTATTCCACTGGATTCGATCACATAGCTGATTAAGACCTCATGACTAGAGATCTATAAGCTAAGGTCAAAACCCAGAAGTCCCCCGACAAGATGTCCTTGGTGTCTTAGGTCAAAGGACCAATCACGCCACTGTGACAATGAATCTAACTGGTTGACAGTCAGGTAATATTACCATCCAGTGATTCATGTTGGATCAGTTCAGTGAACTCATTCATCAATGAGCACCTACAGGTTCACCTTAGTGTCTCCACACAAGTGTCTATGAGACCATCCACCCTCATCATATGAGCAGGTGTAACCTGAACTAGTCTTACTGGATATTTGATGTCCTTCTCAGATATCCCCGACTAGGAACAATTAAGAATATGCGTTTAAAGGATACTAATCTCATTATTATGATCTCATCATAATTAATATCCATTGCGCATATTCATGGACTTCATTATGAAACAATAAATGAATCACACATAATGAATATTAAAAGCCTTTGTCATTATTAATGAACAAGATTGTACATGTTATGATTGGCTTGAGGACATACATAACCAACAATCTCCCACTTGGACTAAAGCCAATCACCTTTATGTCGTATACCCATAGACTCTAGGTGACGTTCAAATATAATTTGAGTCAGAGGCTTGGTCAGTGGATCTGCTATGTTATCAGCGGAAGGAACTCCTTCCACCAAAACATCTCCTCTGTGAATAATCTCCCTGATCAGATGAAATCGCCTCAGAATGTGCTTCGACTTCTGATGAGACCACGGTTCTTTTGCCTATACAATAGCCCCATTATTGTCACATAACAACGGGACTGGATCATAGATACTCGGCACCACTCCAAGGTCGGTGATGAACTTCTTCATCCACACTGCCTCCTTGGTGGCTTCGGCTGTAGCAATGTACTCAGCTTCTGTCGTCGAATCTGCAGTGGTTTCTTGCTTGGAACTCTTTCAGCTCATTGCACCACCATTCAATGTGAACACAAATCCAAAAGTAGACTTACTATCATCTGGATCAGACTGGAAACTTGAGTCAGTGTATGCTTATAGTTTCAAGTCTCCTCCTCCATAAATCAGAAACATATCCTTAGTCCTTCTCAAGTATTTAAGGATGCATTTCACAGCCTTCCAATGTGCATCACCTAGATTTGCCTGATATTTGCTCGTAACACTTAGAGCAAATGTCACATCTGGCCTCATACATATCATGGCATACATGATAGACCCTATCGTAGAGGCATAGAGAACTCTATCCATGTATGCCCTCTCTTCAGGAGTGTTGGGAGATTGGTCCTTAGAGAGTATAATTCCATGTCTCATTGGTATGAGACCTCTCTTGGAATTTTCCATGCCAAACCTTTTGACAATGGCATGTATGTACATGGATTGGGTCAAGCCAAGCATCCTCTTAGATCTATCTCTATAGATACGTATTCCTAATATGTAGGATGCTTCTCCCAAATCCTTCATGGAGAAGTTCTTTGATAACCATACTTTTACCGATGATAGCATTCCCACATCATTCCCAATGAGTAGGATGTCATCAACGTAAAGTACAAGGAAAGTGACTGCACTTCCATTAGTTTTCTTATACACACATGGTTCATCATCATTCTTAATGAAGTCATAAGATTTGATGGCCTCATCAAATCTCATGTTCCAGCTCCGGGAGGCTTGCTTCAATCCATAAATGGATTTTTGAAGCTTACATACTTTGTTTAGAAATTCTTTGGATGTGAATCCCTCGGGCTGTATCATATACACTTCTTCCTCAAGGTTTCCATTGAGGAATGCAGTCTTCACATCCATCTGCCAAATTTCGTAATCAAAGTGTGCTGCAATGGCAAGAAGAATTTTGATCGACTTTATCATGGTAACTGGTGAGAAAATTTCATCATAGTCAATCCCTTGCCTTTGACGATAACCCTTTGCCACCAACCTTGCCTTATAAGTGTCGATTTGTCCATCTGCACCAATCTTTCTCTTAAAGATCCACTTGCACCCAATAGGTACAATACCTTCATGTAAGTCTACCAAGTTCCAAACTTGGTTGGTGTACATGGACTGCATCTAAGAATTCATTGCTTCTTGCCATTTTCCAGAGTGTGGGCTCTCAATGGCCTCTATGTAGGTCTGAGGATCACCATCCTCAATATAACATGAACCTTCATCGATATGTCCAACATATCTTTAAGGTTATTTTGGTACTCTACCAGACCTACGGGGGTACCAATGTGTGTTCCTGAATGGGCTTCGGAATCGATGGCTCATCTGATGAAGCTTGCATGGTTTGTGGATCTAGAACCTCTTCCAGATCTACTTTACTCCCGCTGTCCTCCTGGATAAGGTATTCCTCTTCCAAGAAGACATCTCTCCTGGCAACAAACACCTTTTGTTCACTAGGGTGATAAAAGTAATACCCAAATGTTTCTCTTGGGTATCCAACAAACCTACACTTATCGGTTCTGGATTCTAATTTATCTGTGTCATGTCTCTTCACATGGGCGGGACAGCCCCACACTTTAATGTGTTTAAAGTCGGGCTTTCTACCCTTCCATATCTCATATGGAGTAGAAGACACAAATTTATTGGAACCCTATTCAAAAGATATGCTGCTGACTCTAGCGCATACCCCCATAAGGATACTGGTAACTTTGAAAAACTCATCATGGATCGCACCATGTCCAACAAGGTGCGATTTCTCCTTTCTGATACACCATTCATCTGTTGTATGTAAGGAGGAGTCCATTGAGAAAGGATACCATTATCCTTTAAGAATTGTATGAACTCCGTACTCAAGTATTCACCTCCTCGATCTAACCGAAGAGTTTTAATACTCTTTCCAGTTTGCTTCTCAACTTCATTCTTGAATTCTTTGAACTTTTCAAAGGCTTCTGACTTGTACTTCATCAAGTACACATATCTAAATCTGGAGAAGTCATCAGTGAATGTAATGAAGTATGAGTAGCCACCTTTGGCTTGGGTAGACATTGGACCACATACATCCGAATGTATTAGTTCCAATATGTTTTTGGCCCTCTCTCCATGTCCACTAAATGGAGATTAGGTCAACTTACCAATCAAACAAGGTTCACAAGTTGCATATGATTCATAATCAAATGGATCCAAGTATCCATTCTTATGCAACTTCTGAAGTCTATTCTCGCTAATGTGTCCAAGCCTACAATGTCACAAGTAGGTTAAGTTCACACTATTCTTACTTCTCTTAGGAGAAACATCAAGGTGGATATTATCATAAGAAACATCAAGCAGATACAAACCATTCACCAAATGTGCTAAAGCAACAAGTTTATTTCTAAAATAAACTAAACAACTATTGTTCTCAATGGTAAATTTATATCCTATTCTGTCTAGACAAGAGACATAAATAATGTTCTTAATGATACTAGGAACAAAATAGTAGTCATCTAATATGATTCCATCTCCTGAAGGAAACTTGAGCTTTATAGTCCCAACAATAACCGCCGCAACGCTTGCGCCATTTCCAAGCCTCAAGTTGACCTCGCCCTTGCTCAGCTTTCTTTTACTTGTCAGTATCTGCACATCATTGCAGATATGAGCATCACATCCAGTATCTAATACCCATGATGTTGAATCTCGAATAGACAAGTGAAGATCTATCATATAGATACCTGAAGCTTCACCAAGCTTCTTTTTCTCCTGACCCTTCAATGCAAGATATTCCTTGCAATTCCTTTTCCAGTGACCCTTCTGGTTACAGTGGAAGCACTCACCCTTTTCCACTCCTTTGCCTTTGTCCTTCTCTTGAGTTTGTTTCTGCTTGGTCTGTTACTTTGCTTTGCCTTTCTTAAAGGCTTGGATTGCTTTTCTCTTCTTGTTGGACTTTCCAATCATAAGAGTAGCGGGCTTTCCCTTCTGAAGGTTGCCCTCAGCAGTTTTAAGCATGTTAAGCAACTCAGCCAAGCTAACCTGAATCTTGTTCATTGTAAAGTTAACAATGAACTGGGAGTATGAATCTAGTAGTGACTGAAGGACCAAGTCGGTACTCAGCTCCTTGTCAAGAGGAAAACCCAGTCCCTCAAGCCTTTCAATCCATTCTATCATCTTGAGCACATGGGTCTGCATTGAAGTGCCCTCTGCCATCCTAGCTCTAAACAAGGACTTAGATATCTCATATCTCTCGACCCTGCTCTGCTCCTCCAAAAGCTCCTGCAAGTGGCGCATGATGGATCTAGTATACATTTTCTCATGTTGCCTTTGCAGTTCATTGCTCATTGAGACAAGCATGTAGCATTGGGCTAGAATGGAATCCTCCTTCCATTTCGCATATGCGATCAACTCCCCTTTAGGTGCATCGAGGGGTGGTTAAGGGGGAATCTCATCCTCCATGACATAGGCAATCTGTTCAGACTTGAGGGCAATCTTCAGATTTCTGAGCCAGTCAGAGTAGTTAGGGCCAGTCAATTTGTTGGCATCCAATATGCCATGAAGTGGGTTACCTGACGACATTTTTTCCTACAAAGGAAATGTAAGAGCATTAAGCAGATGTTCTTAATAATGGTTAAATCTAGATCACGACTTTAATCAAGATTAACTCCCACTATTTTCGACGAACTGTATAACCCTCAAATATATAGAACGAGAGACGCCGACGATCTTCTAGCGGGGATCAGAATCTCACTGACTCATAGTATGATCTTATGGATAGCACAACAAACCACACCATGATTAGAGAGCAGTCAACACTTGACACTTGCAACTCTTGCAATATCTGATCATATTTCGGCCCCTAGATCATTGATAGCCTTGTGGATAGCACAACAAGCCATTAAAGTCCAGTTTAAGCAGTACCATCATTACTTAACATGCATAGATTTGGATGCAGCCCTTGTGGATAGCACAACAAAGCTGCACCATTCCTCTATCCCGTTTAAGGCATCATCATACCATAGTTTTAGTTTGTCCTCGGATTTGACAAGCCTTGTGGATAGCACAACAAACCTGTCTAATCTGATTTCAATCCTAAAACTATAATGATGGAGGGCCACGCAGCTCATTCTTAATGATTGCGCTACAGCTTAAAATTTGAACGAGGAGGGATTTTGACAATTTTTATCTTGGTCTCATCCTAGGCGATAGTAAATAAATATAGCTAACATATATGGATATTTACTATACCTAGATAATAACATTTGATTCTTAATCAAATAAAAGAAGCATGCATCAACCATACATGATATTGGTGGTGGTCATGGATAGCACGGTGACCAATTGGAGCCACACAATTAGTCACCATATTAATTAATATAATAATTATATTAACCTGCAGCAAACACAAACTCAATAGATGTCATCTTCTGAAGTTTTCCTGGCTGTAGTTGTGGATCATCCTCGCTCCTTCTCGACTGGCAGGTCCAATTACAAAGTAAATAATACAATAGAATTTACATTCATAATCAGAAATAGCCTTATGGCGAGTACATAAGTGGAGGGAGGTAGAATTACATCGGAATGGAGATATAGAGGGAGGCTCGCAGGCCCTCAACACATAACACATCCATCAAACCGACATACATCTTTATATCCACACACATATCATCACATGATATCAAATATTTTAAGTGCATATCCATGACCACTAAGGATTAACATTTAATCACACTACACATGATATTGCACATCAAGTGGAGTTGGATTTTCAAAAATAAATAGCTTTGGTTTTCATAAAACCAGGGATCCAATCAAAATTGGGTACAAAATAATTTTTGAAAATTCCCGATTCTATCATGCCATTAAATCTACATTCAAAAGCAGTAACATGTCAACATGTTCAAACAAGAATATGAAATTATTATCTATAAGTTCCTATGCATTCCTCCATCGATATGGAACCATTCCATATGCCTTTTACCCTTAAATGAATTTTAAGGCTGTACAAAGACACGGATTGACCTGCGCAGTCAGGTCGCGGTGGGGGGATCAAGGGGGGGGGGGCAACGCCCACCCCCTGCGGGGGGGTTGCCAGGGGGGGCAGCGCCACCCCAGTCCCACGGTATGCCCTATCCAATAGGGATCCGAGTGTTTTCTGTTGGACAGATAATCGAATTATCCGATAGAGATTCGAACAGCTCGAACCAACATGGGACGAATCCGCATGACCTGGTAAGGACCCACGATCCCTGTCGTCTTCACCCGACATGGGCGGCGACGGGTAGGGTTCCCAACTCTACCGTGTATCATCGCACAGAAGGATGAGAACGGCCGCCTACGGTGAAGTCCAAGCGAATAATCCACCTGCGGTGCAGTCACACAACGCCGCTAGGCGGGTCGTCAGTGTCACAAGGTCAGCCAAGGGAGGTGGTCGCAGCAACCATAGCTACCGCTGTTTGAGGCATTCCATCATGGATTCAAAACCCCATGAACGCCAACAGACCAACAAAGAAAACATGACTGATGCATGGAAACTAAAGAAAATAATTACAGATCGATAGAAACGGATCAAAGTGGCAACCTGGCTCTGATACCACTGTATGGATCGCAAAGGGACTAGATAGGATATGAGAGATAAGAGAATGCAGCAGAATTTAAAATTTTCTTCTCTTAAATCCCCGCGGCCCTTGATCTGTTTCTACAAACCTAAGTGACAGAAGATCAGATCTCCACCTTGCGTGGAGTCAGATCCGCGACCGAGGGTTGATTCCTTCTGAGCGACGCCGCTAGCCGTACAGGTGCCCGACCTCCAACGGTATCCACGCGGTTCTCAGGTTGAGGGATCGTCCTTGTCTCATCTCTCACCGACTGATCTCTCGCTCGACTCCTCGTCATGGGCACTCGGGGTGGCATGCGACCTTGTGCTCCCGCGAGAGAGAGAAAGGGGCAACCAGAGAGAAGAGGTTGAGGAGGGGTGGCTGCCACAACATGGGAAAACCCTGGAGCTTGGCCCAGGGTTTCTCTTTGACATGTATTTACATTAATCCATTCCACTTTTCATAAAAGTCCCCGGATTAATATAAACACCCACTTAATATCCCCTAACCAAAGAACCTATATGCGTGTGACCCTCTAGGCCCAAGTGCCAGTCCAGTTTTCAGCCCAATAGCCCAATAACTCCTTATTGGTAAAATTAGTTTATTTATTATCTCATATTAAATAAACACTTCATCTAATTATCATCCCATGATAATGGATTGGGCTTCTGATCATGTGCCAAGCAACACCGCATGACCCTAGAAGGCAATGGGGTTCAGCAACCCGCTCAAGGAACCCTTCCGTCAACAGTTACAACGTGACTATAGTCCTTCATTCGTACAATGCTCTTGAGTATGCTTGAGGGTATGGTTAACTGTCAAACCCAAGAACACACACTCACTTGGATTAGATGCCATAAAAGTATTACCAGAAAACTCCTTTTCTGATATGTTGTCTTGCCCTGGCCAGGGACTCCTAGGCATCATTCCCTAGAGCATTCTCTCTCAATTACCGAGAGCGAATGATCTCGTATTGATCACACAATCACCTTCGAAGGTATTCCATTGGATTCGATCACATAATTGATTAAGACCTCATGACTAGAGATCTATAAGCTAAGGTCAAAACCCAGAAGTCCACCGACAAGATGTCCTTGGTGTCTCAGGTCAAAGGACCAATCATGCCACTGTGACAATGAATCTAACTGGTTGACAGTTAGGTAATATTACCATCCAGTGATTCATGTTGGATCAGTTTAGTGAACTCATTCATCAATGAGCACCTACAGGTTCACCTTAGTGTCTCCACACAAGTGCCTATGAGACCATCCACCCTCATCATATGAGCAGGTGTAACCTGTACTAGTCTTACTGGATATTTGATGTCCTTCTCAGATATCCCCGACTAGGAATAATTAAGAATATGCGTTTAAATGATACTAATCTCATTGTTATGATCTCATCATAAATAATATCCATTGCGCATATTCATGGACTTCATTATGAAACAATGAATGAATCACACATAATGAATATTAAAAGCCTTTGTCATTATTAATGAACAAGATTGTACATGTTATGATTGGCTTGGGGACATACATAACCAACACTCCGTACACCACACACAGAAATGTTCCGATTCAGAAAAAATACAAGGATAATCAATATATGCTCAGAGCAGGATGTAGATCAAGAAAACTATCACAAGCAAATGATAAAAAATGTGGAATGTTTCCCCCTTGTTCTTGAATGGCCGTTTAGATGTTTTCCTTGAAGCACCGGTCAGAGATAGAGAGTAGAATCCGCAGCAGGATGGAGCAGTCGGTCCACCTTCTTGAAGAATCGATCTTGACTGCAGCTCGAACAGGATAAGCTTTTAGATCCAAGCTCCAAATCCACCTGCAAACATCAGAAACTGATAATCACTCAATGCCCTCTCCTCTCCACCTTGTGGCCGCCCTCTTTCTTTTTCCTCCTGCAAAAGGTAGAGCACGTTAGCCCCTTCGGTTCTCTTTTGGATGAAAATCACAACAGTTATAAAAGGGCACTATAAGATGCATAAAAGACCATAATAGCCCTTGTAAAACCCTCTCAAAACAACCCTTAAAAATGTATAGAAACCCTAAGGGTAAGGGTGTAAAAGATCAAGGCAAATGGATCACAAATGGTGGGTTTCGAAACCCAATATGCAAACCCGATCCGAATGCACCAGAGAACGTGTCGACTCTCAGAGTCAACACTTGTTGCAGGGTGTTCTGCCAGAACACACAAAAAACAAGTCACGGGCGATAGTGTCGACTCATAGAGTCGAAACTTTTTGCCACACATTCTGCCTGCAGCAAAAGGGTCCCTGGACACCAAGTGTCGACTCACAGAGTCGACACTTGCTGCCTGCTGCAACAAGGCAACAAGCAGTGTGACAAGTGTCGACCCTATGAGTCGACACTTGCTCTATCTAGCCAAAAACTCCCTATGGCAGTCCAATGCAATCTGAAAAACCTTCAACCCCATTTGAAAACTTGATATGCTAATCAAAATGACATGCTATTGAGGGTCTTAAAACACCAATCAAACTTGGTTACAACAAGAATTAAAGGAAGCTAAACGAGCAAAAAGCTACCAAAAGACTATCATGAAAATCATGCATGAAGGACACTTGAAAACCCAATTCATGAATAAAACTTAAAACCCATTTATTAAAATATGAGTGAACTTTAAACTTAGATTCTTACCAAAGATCCACTGGTTTGAAAGCAAAATGAACCTGCACTGGTATAAACAAATCACTCATGTCAATCTTAAAGCAATGCAACTGAATGCTCAATCACATTGTCATACCTTGTTCAACTTGCATGATTTTATATTAAAATGGAACCACAAATATGAATTTGATTCACATACATCCAGCCAATTTAATGCATAAGCTTTGCAATCCAAAACTTGCTTCGTATATGTAAGAGCCATTTCCAATTCAAATCATGCCTTGACCACTTTGATATAGAATCAATTCATACAAGAATATCACATGTTTCTAACCAATTTTCTACACAAGCTCACAAATCAAATATAGATACATTAACATCAGATTTGAGTTTCAACAGATCATACTAAATATTGATTCAATCCTAAGCATGGAAAACCCATTTCCAAATTAATTCAATCAAATCACACATGAAATGCAAATTCAGTCCAACTCAATATGAGTATGCCATATTTCAAGATTTCATCATGATCAAAATGTGAACAAATATCATGCATGAAACAACACCAGCAGAAGTGTTGACACTTAGTGTCGACACTCTTGACTGTCTGGACTGTCTGTTGTGCAGACAGTTGGAGGGTCGACCCCAGGGGTCGACACCTCACCTGCAAGATCTAAAAAATGAATGATAACCTCCTTAAGTAGCTAGATTCATATTTAACACTAAGGCATGATTTTTCATGGGTCCAAAGAATATGATGATCTTTTGAACAGAAGTTTGAAATGAAATGGCAATTCATTTACACAATGCCAACCAATTTCATATCCATAAGAACTCAACCATTCCAAGATAGTATGGGCATTACAACGTGAACATTAATCTCAACTGTCCCATGTAAAAACATGCATGAAACTCAATAATTCCAACTTTGTGTTTCCATCAAAAACACACACGGCAACCTAGCAAACCATTTGACAATTCATCATGAAAAACCCAATTATCACATGAGGGCTCCAAAGTGTCAAGCACAGTATGCATGAATCACATTCATGATATCCACCATGCATTTCAAACTTGCAAAATAATATAATCAACATATGAGCTCATTTGGCATCAAGACGTTTTCCACAAGACGCGCACACATGATTTTCACTTCAATGCATATGCAAGACACACAATATTTTATAATCATCAAAACCATTATCAAAGATAAAGAGGGAGCGCAATGAACCCAACACATTCGAGTAAGCATACTGAAAAGGCGATGTATTCACTTCAGCAAGAGCATTTGCCTCAGCACCTCGACAAGGTGAATCTATTTTGTCTCAAAAAGAAAATGACAAAATCACTCGTAAGGTGAAATAATAACTGTCATTTTGCCTCAACATATAACGACAAAATTAAAGTATAAGGTGAAGCATTTGTCATAGGACAAAATGTGTCTAATAACTTCATTTTAACAGTAAATGACAAATTCCTTAACAAGGCATAACACTCTTTAAAGGGGATACATTTTGGTTTAATAAATAACGACAAAATCTTTGATAAGGTGAAACATATCTGATATTTTGCCTTAGCAGAAAATGGCAAAATCCTAGACAAGGCGTAACACTCATTGTTTCCTAAAGAAGGTGGAATGAACCTGATACATCGTCTTACTAGAGAATGATAGAAACAAAGGTGTATCTACACCTTAATATATGGCAAGGCGATATTTTGCCTCTCTTCTTTATCAATATATTAACCCTTAGCATCAATATACAAAAGCGTCCATGTATATTGCCTCTTGATTCATTGACCACAAAATACACAATATGACACTTATCTGAAGCAATAAGACAAATGTGTCTCTCTCTCTAAAGTGATTTAATTAAGACACCTATAGTCATAAGATGAGAATATAATTATCTAATCATTAAAAGCACTCATTTTATAATATTCACATCCAAAGCATGAACGCTGAATATTCTAAGGAAGACAGTCTTATGCAAAAGGAAATAGACAATTTTTATAGCACTTACGTACACCTCAAAGGGAAAATATCTTATATGTAGAAAGTATCCATGATCACTTGACTATCCCTTTCATTTGCATTTATTACTGCGTATCTGTTGGGATACTTTTATAATAGGCATATATATATTTCCCGTTCGCATTAATTGCTCAATATCCATTGAAAATATTCACGTATTATCAAGACATACTATATAATGTATTTTACTACGTACTCAAATGCATGTTGTCTCTTCTAACAAAAAATATGAAACTTATATTATTTTTTATCTCCTCAAATTTTAAAATTTCTCATTTTATCTTATGTCACATTTAAAAGTCTGCATGGTAGAAATATTTCTAGTAAACCCATAGGCCATACAAATAGGGGAGGATAAAGATATACAAACATGCAATAGGGAATGATACTGACAAACGTATCTCTGCAATAGGAGATTTACCCTACCTACTACATGGACAAGACTAGAGCAACCAAGCTACGGAGTGGACAAAGACCCAATGCTCCACACTGAGAAGTTCAAGATCCAAAGTTCCATACAAATCTCTGTATGCTGAAAGTTGGGATCTAACCGTTAGAGAGTATTGTATCTAATGGACACAAAGTTTTCATCTTATAAATACCTAAAGATTGCAGCAAACGAGGAGATATAGTGAATGCTTCAAACAACGAACGTTTAAGCATTTAAGTGCCTTCCTGCAATTAAAGTGATCTTAGCGTCTTACTTCTTGTGCACTTACCATCAGGAGAACTTCACCATATTCAAGGATCATTCTTGAAGTTTTTCATCTTAGGAAGTGTTAAAGAGGAGGATATTATGTTGTAATGATATTCTACTTTCCTCCTCCACTTTCATTCATTATAATCATTTGTATTTATTCTTTATTGATTCTATCAGAAGAACAGTTAGAAAGAGCATTTATTGCTCTGTATAACCAGCATTATGTGTGATTGGTTAGTTTGCTGATACCGTGAAAATTAGCTACGTGACTAGCCCTTAGAAGGATAGCTGGTGCGAGATCACTAGAAAAACTAAGTCATTGAGAGTGACTATTAGTTGGCTGAGACCTGATCAAAATCAGTTAGGTTGGTGGTTGTTGAAACACCACTAGGATCTGCCTGTAAGATCAGTTAGGGAGTTGGCCCTGGAAAATAGCTATTGTAAACATCCTTTGAAGAAAGGTTAGTGAATATCCCGAGAGAGTTGTAGGGGGATTAGATGTAGGGAAGTCATGCATGGCTGACCGAACCAATATAAAATATCATGTCTCTATGGTTTCATTGCATTGATACATTTTTTATTCCATTATACAACCTAAAAAATTTTATACATGATTTTTTTTCAAAGGCACATCTATTCACTCCCCTCTAGGGTGTGTTTGGCTACTAACAAATATGTATACTTTTTCTATGTCGATAACATTCATCAATGTAAGCAATACAACATGGAGTTTATCATTTGTAGTTGTACTGGAGTAGTTAGATGTGCATGTCTAAGATATTTTTTAAGTCTGACAAGAGATTACATGCAAAAAAATAGAAAGGTTTTGGTTGCAGATAATATCTACTAAAAAACTAAAAATATGCACTGATATTTGACTAATGATTAGGTGTAATCTATGGTAAACATAAAATAGAGACATTATGTGGATATGCCTAGGGAATACACCATGTAATAAATGCATTTGAATTTTAAAATATATTTAGATAATATATTATATCAAGAGCCAAAAAGAAGAATTTTACAGTTGATATAAGTATTGCCTGAATTTCTCAGTTGAAATATATAAGACAAAAGTGTATCGACTAAAATGAATATGAGGTTGTTTAATAAGAGAAGATCAATTGAAGAAGATTAGTTGATTAGACACAGTTGAAATATTACTTAAAGACTAGATAGTGGTTAGATAGTTTGGCGACGTAGACAGTTGAAGTAAAGAGATATCGTCGGACAATCATCAACTAATAAAAAAGAACATATTACTGATTGGGAATGACATCTATCGAAGTCTCTAAGTAATGGTGCGTTGTCTGCAGTCTTTGAGATAAAAGACATAGGTGAGGCAAATTACGTGCTCAAAGTGAAGATTATACGAAATCACTCGAAAAAACTTCTAAGTCTATCTCATGAGTGTTATATAAATAAAGATTATTGAGCAATTATGAAATGATCACTTCAAACCCATCGATACTTCAATTAATAATGGACATGTTTTAAGTGCAAATCAGTACCTAAAGATTGATAACTAAGAGAATGAAATATCTAGAGTGCCATATACGACTGCAATGGTATTGAATCTTGGCTCATAAATGATCAAGTTTTTGCATGTTTTGAATGATAACATAGTTTACGCAAAAATAGATGAGCAAGAAGTTAAGGATGATGACGATGTAAAAAAAAGAAAAACTTGCCTAAAATAAACAACTAACAATAGCCATAAGAATGAAGAATAGTTGAACATCATGAAGGTTGTACATCTATGTTGATACACCTAGTCGAAAAATCTACACAATCGTAGTCCTTCCGCTGTGAACTATTACTCATTTGAAATTCCTCGAAAATCCCGACCAAAAACATGACTTGCTAGTCAAATCATATGGCAATCGGCGGTGACTCAGTTGGAATCCTTATCTCTCCTTAGTCAGAATGCATTCTTTCGGAGCACCTCAGTCTTAGTTAAACTTCCATTACGACTAAATGTAGTCGGAGCAATCAACTAGATCATCACAGTTGGAGTCATGCAACTGACTATCATTTGACTACCTTTATCAATCGGATTGCTTCAAGTAAACCACATAGGCGAAAAACTTTCAACTGAAGTCTATCATGTTTTTTGAGCTTTACTTGAATATCTTTTGATTCATATTTGCAACTGTTAATATCTTTTCGACTGTGCCTTATTTTATGTTTCTTTGAGTAGATTATATATATTCCAAATATGTGATTTCCAAAGTAGTCGCTCTCTCTCTCTTGGCAGTTGATTGACTACACTCTAAAAATCAGTCTAATACTCTTTTTTCTTTTCTATATCAACTGCCTGTCACAGCCAAAGTGAATATCAATCCTGATCATTCTATTTGGCTTAAAAATAAGAAATACTCTTGTGAACTCGAGAAAATTCATATGTAGAGTATTTTTTGCACATAGTCTCTGATGCATCAGGATAAAATATTCATAAGAGACTGCATCTAATGATCTGGTCGAAGACCGACAAAAGTTATTCTTTTTTTTCCAAACATTTCGGGCACAAGACAAATCAAGATTACTTGCAAGAAATCTTCTGACATGATAAAAGTAGTCTGAAACACAAAGTTACAAAGTGATTAGGATGACACAACACCACCACCCTTCTGACAACAAATACATCCAAGCTAATAAGATTTTCTCTGAGTTTAGTGACCATGATTACACTGAAGCCCTGTAGATCAAGTTTCAAGACAAACTTGATAAAAAACCCATGACACAATAGCTACATCAGCTCTCTCGTACACTACGTGACAACTAGACAATACTATGCACTTCACTTTAAGCTGTGTCCAATGGATAGCCAAGGGAGGTGGCTAAAAATACGAGGCCTTTGGGATGAGAAGAAGTTGATGATCAAACTTGAGAGATCCTAAATATCTATAGTGTTCTCGTCTATGCTAGTTTGTGAGCTATGCATTCTAGAACAAAAAACACTTCATTAAAGGAGTCCATCTTCAGTGAGCCCGAGCTATATCTAGAGAAATCAAAGGTAGAGCCACTGTGAGCTGAAAGCATATGTGTGCATCTTTCTACATTATTATCTTTCTTGCACATTTGTTATACTCCTTCTGTTTTAAGCTTTAACGTTCTCCACATCTGTCTAGTGATAGAGTCTTTACTTAGTGGGGATGAAACTATGAGTATCAAGAGTTGGTGTGCCGACACTTGATCAAAAGTCTCAACAAACTTGTTGTACTGGGCATATGATCAAAAATTAGAGGTTGGTGTGCTGACACATGATCAAATCTCTCAGCAAACTTGGTGTACTTGGCACCTAATCCAAATTTGGAGGTTGGTGAGCTAAAAAATTGAGCAAAACTTAGCTGGTGTGGGAGTGGTGAGCTAATCGCCTGAGTAAAACTTAGTTGATATACTTCTTACGTGTATGTAGTAGTGAAATCCTAGACATAGTGTAGGTACTAGACGTAGGTTACTAGGAAGCATGTCCAAAACCAGTATAAAATCTTGGTATCTCCTATGGTTTGATTGGCGTATATCTATTTATCCATTCAGCTCTTACATCATCTGATCGATATGTGTTTCTGTTCACATACTATTTCTGTTGTTATCTTATCTACGAATATATTTTATGAACATAATTTTTACTTGGCACTTCCATCACCCCCCTCTGGGACTTACTTTGCTTGCTAAGAAATAGGAAGTCTGATGTATGCTATGTTGTGTATTCAACCTGACATTTGTTATGCAGTGAGATTAGTCAATGCTATCAAAGTTCCCATATCCCACTTACTGTAAGGCAATGAGAAGAATCTTTTGATATTTTCGTGGAATGACCAACCTCGTCTTATGTTATGATAGAGGTGACTAAAGATTGAGATGTTATAACGATGCTGATTGGACCAACGATAAAAATGAATAGAAATCCAACTTAGGCTATGTGTTCATGCTCGATGGTGGGGCAACAAATATGCATCCTTCTATCCACGAGGGAGTGGAAATATGTGACTTGTTCAGTAGCATGTCAAGAGGTTGTTTGGTTATAGTCTTTAACAACGATCAATTGCCACACACCGCCAAGAAGAGGCAATGTTGATGTACTATGATAGCACATCGGCCTTGGTCTACACGAAGGACCCAAATTATCATGCCAAAACCAAACATATTCACATTCGTTATCACTATATTTAGGATCTACTTGTGAAAGAGTTAGTGATTCTCCGACACATCTCACTAAGTCGTATGTCCACTAATCAAGTAGATTTCAAAAGAGGCCTTTCTAGCCCATATTAATTAGAGCTATGGGGTTATGCAAATTGCAATGTGAACAATTTTCAGTTGACATCAGTATGTTGTTATTCCTCCTTCACGTGTAGAGTAATGCTTGTTACACCACCCCCTAATTACACTGCCCAGTGATGTACCAATTTTCTTTTTTGAATTTTTTTAGCATGGGGCCCACGTCAATCTACCTTGGTGTGGGTCCCACAAAACCCATCCCCCTCTCCTAAGAAACCCAAGAACCTCCCTTCCCCCATGAATAGTGTAAATTCCCAAATTTGCACTATTCATAGGTTTTTTTTTTCGCTTGGCGTGCAAGCCACTTCAGATGATGGTGTGGTGCCCATGCCAAAAAAATTCAAAAAATAAATAAATTGGTACACTAGTGGGCAATATAATTATATATAGGGGGTGGTGGTGCTGTAACAAGCATTACTCTTATGTGTATCTTTGAACGGAATACATGTTTACACATCATTAGGGAGAAGTCTCACTAGACTCGAATTGACCACATCAGTAGTTCGCCTTGGCACTGAGATAGCAAGGAAGATGAGACATTGAATATCTATGGCACTTGAACAATGAGCAAGATATACATGAGAATTTATTTATAGTGTCACCTTAAATAGAGCTAATATGAGATCTAGTTGGATTGATAATTAGATTTAAATAGCTAATCTTGTATAGCCTGACCAAGGCAAATGTAAGTTTTATGACAAGGGGCTGAGTGGGAGCGATAGTGTCGTAAGACTCACATTAGCCATAATGAGAGAGTCCAGACTAAGATCCTTAGGATGTTTAATTATTCTTTTGAGTGACACGCCTATGCTGAAGGAAGAACACTATAACATGCGTCTCATACCGCATGTGCTATATATGACCATTAGTGAGATTGATGAATGAGTCTCTGTTTCATCATTATGTGAGTTCTTGGATCATGCTCTATTGATCCCCTTTGTACCCTCTATGACTTGAGGGCTATGCTATGAAATGAAAACTTGATGTCGTTACTTTAACATAGTCCTTAGGACTATGGTTAATACAATCTAGAGGGACATATCTAGGAAAGCGATCGGGATCAATTAATTAGATTGACATGAAAACTTGGGTAATGCTTCTGCATATTACACCATGTTTTGTGGCTCATACCCCCTAGAGACTCTGCTAACTTTGTGATGATAGACTCATGATCACATAGCATTTGGGATTTAACACTACTTGTTATTTGAGAGATCTAGCGTTAAATTAAGTGACTATGAGATTGCTTGGGATGCTATGAGATACTTAAATGTTCTATTAATTTTAGTGATAACTTATAGTTCACTACTCTTCTTATTAAGAGTTTTCTCGTGAGGTGACATGCTCAATTTTCTGTATGACATACTAAGGAAAGCAAGAATAAAGAGAGGTTTTGTGGCTATCTTTCGTGGACAAGTGGGAGATATTGATAAGGGGCACATGGCCCTTACATGGGATACACACATAGGGGCAGCCGCATATGCATCAGTTGCATGGAGGGAGTTTTGAATTCCCTTCCGCTTCCTATGGATGTGCACAAGAGGGTGAATGCTGGGGATAGTTTATCCTAAACTGCCATTTTCTCCTTCATGTAGGCTACACATCGTGAGCTCTCGCCCTTACTCTATCACACATACATCCCTCTTCCTCTCTGTTCATTCTCTCGCAAAAATTCAAACAACAAGAACAAGGGGTGTAATTGGTGCTTCTCTAAGCACCCATCACCGGCTTGATGGCAAGGATTTGGACTACGGATTATAGGAGTGACTCTAGTAGCCGTTCTATTTGGGACCTCCATCCTTTGGGACACCGCGAACTAGGTATTCTTTGCTTCGTTCATGCACTCCACATCGACTTCCTTTAGTATCCAATGCCTATGATGATAGAGTATATGCTTTCTAGGGTTGGTGGAGGGATCCAACGAAATAAGTTTTGCATATAATAGGACTAATAATCATATCGATGTCAAACTCAATTAAGTATTGGGTAAATGGATCAAGTCTCAGATCTACATTTTTTGTTCACTTGACATTAAACATCTAGTGGGTCTAAACTATTGTTCATCTTAAACTCTAACCTAGATAATAAGTTGACTTGATTTCGGGTCTAAATGCATAGAGATTTGATTTCAATTTTATGTAATCTATGACAATGGGGTTGTTATTGACTAAATGGGTATACTCGAACCCATAATTATTGGGTCTCAGTGGGTTTGGTAATGGATATGCGTCCATTTTCACACCCCTATGTGGCCTTTTTGATAAAGTATCATATTTTCTTACATTATTGGATGTTGTAATCCCGAAAGTAAGAGATCGGTAGGAGGGTTTTACAAATCGAGACGGGACGGAGCGATCCGCCCGCCCGTCCCGTCCCAGTCACGGACCGGGACGATCGATATGTTGGATGTAAACGGGTCACTTTATATATTAGATATTTTAATTTAAATATAAAATATTTGGTAGGTAAGTTGGTTGAGTTGCTTTCACTCAGTTTAAGACGGTTTGAGTTTGAATCTCGTTGGTTACATGCATTTTTTAGGTTTCTTTTATTCGAACATGAGATCTCTTGGAGGAAAGGCGCACAAACGACTTAACTAATTGAGCTACAAATTTTATTATATTATTTTGTATATATTATATATTATATTATATATATATATCTTACGGGACAGAGACGACAAACCTTGATCATTAACTACTTTTTTTTGGTAAGTAAAGATAAGGTGTATATATTAAAATAGAAGAAAACTGTACATCATAAATCTGCCTAGCAGAACTACATAACTCAGGACTACACAGGTTGTGGAGTCAGAGCTTGTTAGATTCCCACCACCTCCCTGTTGTGAGAATATTTTCTTAATGTTTTCATGTTGAAAGTAGTAAATGGTTAGTTCGTCTTTGAAAATAGAATAAGTCACTCGTGTACGTATCTATACTCAAACCCATAAAATTATGACATTAACTTTGGAGTTCTTCAAATTCAAGAAAATGTTACAACTCAAGCAAGGGTGTTCTTCAAATATTCTGAAATAGTCTAAGAGAATTCCAATCCTGGACAACCACATTAACTGAGCAAGGAGCCGAGTTAGATCAGTGGTGAGTCAATTGAAGAGACTGGGAACATTGACAACTTACGCTAAAAGAAAAAGAGCATGCTTTTTTTTTCAATCGTGCATATTACCACCATACGTAGGTGTGTATAATTTAGAGTCATAGCACATCTCGATTCTCCGACCCATCTTTTTATGCCTTATTAATTAGAGATTTTTACATAATTAGGGATTTTTTCATATATACCCATATAAAGTTTCTTTTTGCCAAATATACCCCTTAATGTAGACATATTATCAACAATACCATCAAAATAGTTTAAATGATTACAGTTATGCCCTTGCAGTTCCTTGTCAACGACGTTAAGCAAATATTTGAGAGAATATGCTATTAGGGTATGCAAAATACCCAAATTATCCCAACTAAGAGAGAGAGAGAGAGAGAGAGAGATCGGCCTCCTATCCACTCTGACGAGCACCCCCCTCTCCCCCTCTGATAAGCCCCCTCCCCCAATATGCTCGCAAACGCCCCCCACCCCTCCACACACCCCTCCCGACCCCCTCTCCCCTTGTGCCACTGCCACCACTGTATGCCTTCTCCCCTCCCTCGTGCGTCTCTCCTCTTCCTTATCATGTTCTTCCTCTCCCTTTGACACTGTCGGCATAGCCCTACAACTATTGCCGTGCTACTATAGCACCATAACCGCCACTGTCAGCCGGAGCCCCTCTGATGGGAGCATCTCTCGCCCTTCACATTTTTCCACAGCTTCGATTGCTCGCCAGCATAGCTCCATTGTGTTCGTCATATTTTTCTGAGTCGAGTCATATAATTTTCATATTTTATTTGAGTCATGTCATTATAATTTTCCTTTTATTTGAGTCATGTAAATAGGTTAATGAGTCATCTACCTAGGTTAAGTGTCATTATGTTGATTAAGTTACATATTGGGCCTAATTCATTGGGCTAGGCCCAAGGGCACCCCCTTCCCTTGGTTTATTGTCATTGTCTTAAAATCCATGGACTTATTGTAAATTGTGGGATCCCTATAAATAGGACCCCACTCTCTCCATTTTCAGTTAATGAAGAATGAAAACCTAATGTTTGAGTTCCAGAAATTATCTTTTTTTCTTGGAGAGAATCCAATAGAGTGGAGTGAGAAGCTCCAACCCCCTCTCTCTCTCTTCCCTCTCTCTCTCTAGGGGGCGCCCCTTTCTCTCTCCTTCCCCCCAATTTCGAATTTCTTCTCTCTCCTCCACCTCACCCTCCACCTCAGCCCTAGTTGACCACCTCAACCCCTCCCCTTGTGCCACCTCACCCACCTTTTCACTTCCCTAGGTGCATTCATTACACCCACCCCAACACCCACCAAATCTTGCCCCTCCCTAGGAGATCTTTGGCCATTCCAACACAATCTCCCACTCCCCAACACAATCTCTTCCCTTCCCAACATAATCTCCCTCTCCCCAACACAATCCACCCTAGTCCCCACACAAGCTTACAGCTCCCTAGGCCAAATTTGAAATATTCCCTCCACTCTCTCCTCCCACAAGCCCTAGACCACCCCAAATAGGGAAACCATCATCGATCTTCCCCTCCCTCCTAGTCCCAAATTCGTAACTCACTCTCTCACCACCTGCTAGACCACCTTCCTACCCACATTCTCTCCCTCCCTCACCTTGGTTTGCCCCCTTCCAGACCCCCTAACAGCCAAGGGTTACCTCCACAACCGTCCACCCCCTTTCCCCTCCCATTTACCCCATTTCCCACCTCCCATCTTCAGCCTGCACTTCCCAGTTCGCAGGCAGCAGAGCACCAGCAACTTGCAAAGCCGACCACGACTTCATCCCGATGTCCCTGAAGGTCCAAGTGGTACCGTTGGAAGCGTCTACCGGTCTTCTTTGCAACGGCAGCTGTCCCGTCCCATTCGGAGCTTGCTGCTGCCCGGGGGAGTAGTTCTCCCCAGACTGCGCGTCCACCTCCAGACTGCAGACCAGAGACTGCTAGCAGAGGCTCGCACGACCAGTAGCCTGAAGATCTGGAGGCAGGACTTGGTCGAGATCTCCCTCAAAAAGTCACCTTCCATCTCCAAGAAACGTCTCCTCGATCGACCTCCGGAGCAGCCTTTTCTCATTTTTCTCCCTTAGGTGTGCTGGTCTGTCCACTCCTGGATTGGTCCGACACTTGAGCACTGTTTGGGCTGCTCAGGTCTACCCGGACATTGTCTGGCATCCCCGTGGGTCTCTGCTCGAAGAGGACCCAACAACAAAGCCGTCGACTTCGGCCAAGCCCGATTCAGAGCTCGGGAGCAGCCGGAGTGACTTCATCTTCCTGCTGTTGTTGTCCAGAAGCAGACAGAGCCAGAACCCTACTTCCCTGTTCGTGCCTCTGCTCCGACCAGCACCTGCAACCTGATAAATTGGAAAAATTTGGACGACTTCCCGTGTCACCTACGAAGATTTTCCAGCTAGTTTCGTTGACATCGGAGCTCTGGAGTGGCCGCTGCGACAGCAACATCAACCGTCTGTCCTCTGTTCTAGAGGGCGGGCTGAATCGACAACTTTCTATCATTTAGCTCCTAGTTCATTTTCCCCCCTCCCCGCTTGGCCGGCTGAGCGCCCCTTCCTGCGTGGAGGTACACTTTGGTTGTAATCCAATTCCCCACCCCTAGTCCAACCCCCTTTCAAGGGGCGTAGCGCATGCAACTTGAATTTTCAGGTTGAAGCTTCATCGGCGCGGCGTGCGGGTGAGCCCACGCTTCCTCGCTCGCCCTCGTCTCCGACCGGGATCTGTGTCTTCACACTGGTCAGGTGAGTTTCAGTTAGCCCTTGCTGGTTTTATTCCTTTGCTGGTTTAGTATTGCTGCTAGTGCCGTCGGATGGTAAGGAGTGCCCGATCCCGAATTACTTATGTGTGAGTGACTACCGCCGGCAAATTGTGAGTGAGCCATTACATCCCACGCCCTTGGCGTGCTGGCCGCCCCCAAAGGTGGGCATCCTAGGGCCCTTAGGGGTTCAACCTTAGGCTAGCCAACCTCCGGAGTAGCGAGGTCCCATCCTAGACCCTCACCACCATCACCGGATTGCCTACGGGCACGAGAGTGCGCTTAGCGGGCGAGTCCGCTCGAGTAAAGTCACCGGTTCGTGCATTGCTTGCTTGCTAGGTCCAAGGGATTTTTGGTCTCGTGACTATCACCCCCAAGGTGGTGTCACATCAATTGGTATCAGAGAAAGTTCTAGACTTGTCTCTACTAAGTCTTGTCCATGGGCCATTGCATTTATCCCCCTGTTCATCTTGGCCCATTCCTACTTAGCCTACTCGCCACCCATGGACTTCACTCTAGACAAGGATATTACCTTTGACGGATCTCGTTCTAGTGATTACCTTGGGTGGGAGGCTACCATAGAAAGGTACTTTGAAAAGACTTGGGTATATGGACCCGCGAGAGTCCGCAGGGTCAAGGGACAACTTCGGGGTCAAGCCAAGAGTAAGTGGGAACACATAGAGGGATTAAGAAGGGTTAGAAGGCAAGAGCCCATTTCCTCATGGGATGATATGAAGAAGGAACTTAGAAAGATTCACTCCCCGACATTCTCCTTCCTATCCGAGGAGCACTACCACTCCTCCATCCCCACCCGGCCAACTTGAGACCACCCTTAGGTCTCCACCACCACTCCCAACAAATCACATCTCAACCATCATCACTACACTTCACCACCAAGACCTCTCCCTTAAGACCCAAACAAGCCTAGCCTCTACCTCTCCACCTAACCCCATGAGGGTCCCCGAACCCCAACCAAAACCCCCTTCCACAACCCTCAAAATCCAAACCAAATCGGCCCCCACTCCCACCCCTCCACAATCGGCCGATCCCAAGGGGAAGAGACCCCTAACCGACCCGATTTCCCCAATGACGGCCACCACCCCCCAACCCACAATCCCTCACCAAACCCATACCCTACAAGCCCCCTTGGTCCCCACCACTACCCCTCCATCGTCCCCTAAAAGGGATGCCCCCACCAAAACCAATCAACCCAAGTCTCATCACCCAACCCACCTTCCACTCCCAACCCCAATCCTACCCCAACCTAGGCCTCCGCTACTTCCACTCCCAAACCCAACCCAAGTTCGACCTCGCTCACCACCCCGGGTGCACCATGCCCCAACCATCATCACCCCATCTCCATAAGACCTTTCCATTCCCTTGAGAAAGGAGGTCACGCCCACTCACATAGAAGTAGTCGCTAGTCCGGACCCTCTCCCCACCCATGAGGAAACCCAAGTTCACACCAATGGTGAGGAAGAGCTTCAACCCTTTACCACTTCAAATTGTCCGAGTCTTCAAGAGCCACAAACCTTCACAAATGGCACCATAATCATAGATGGGCCCCTAGCTAGATGGCTAAAGGAGAAACCAATTCACCCCATCACGTCCTATGTCTACCCTCTCATGGAGCTAAACCTCCCCATAGTACCCTTCTCCACCTATCACACCACCATCCAATCATCCTACAAAGTGAAAACTTTAGGAGATCTTTTTAAGGGCCTAGCATGGCAAATCGAGTTCACTGACATGTTGACCCCTATGGCCGAACAACCTAGGAGCCTTGACCTCCTACACCTTTGTGTCGGGTCTATCACCTTAATGTGCACCATTAGTTTCTACACTAGCGATCTCCTTCTATTCCTCCCCACACCCGATGAGCCCGACCTTATCCTCAAATTGGAGTCCCTCATATCAGGCAGAAAACCAAACCCTCCTCTCATGGCCAATCCACCCACTAAGAACTTCGGCCCAATCATTTCATTAGAGGAGGATGATCCAACACCATATTGTGAGGACCTTGAGGATGTTGAGATGAACTTAGAGCTCCTTTCCCCTGGGTACACTTATATTGATCCTTTTGACCCCTCCCAATGGGAACCCGGGAACCCATGTGATCCACCCACATCACTTATCACCCACTCATTCCTACCCTCACCCACCATGTTGGGCCAAGCCCACCTCTCCCAAGTCCCGGGCGACACAAGGGTAGCTATGACCAAGGAAGATCTACACCTAAGGAACAAGGAGGTGCCTCTCCACATGATGTCCACCTTCCTTGACCCCTTCGACCTTTTTGAATGGAAACTCCAATGCCAAACCATACCCCAACACATCAAAGTCATTTTCGGGTTAGGAAAACATGTGACTTGGCACCTCGAACCACTTGGCATGATTCATAAGTCGGGTACATTAATTCATATCACCCACATGTTAAGTCGGAAACATGAGTGGTCCATATTCGGATGTAATGGTCCGCCTTCATTCATCATGAGTCTTAAGCATGTTAGGAGCATTCATGGATGTCTGGGTCCTCCGGCGCTCATCACACCCACGCATGAGAGGGACACCTATGGATGTCCCGGTCCTCCCACACCCTTCAAAGTCTGCATGGCATCACTGCATGATTGGTCTAAGTATGGTTGTCCTGGCCCCCCTTTGCATATCATGCATCTCTCACTCACACCGCATCATAGTACTTGGCATGAGCATTTAAGCAAGCAACAAACAATGAGCGGTGAGAATTACAAGAAGCAGGCAAAACCTCGCGAATGCCACTTTGAATTCCATGATGGCAACTTGGCGATGGTGACTCTGGAGTGGCTCTACCCTAGGGTCACCTCCAACTTGAAAGCACGTGGACTTGGACCTTGCCTAGTTCTGAGTGGCCTTGGCAACCCAGCTTATGGGTTGGGCTTTCTAATGGGTTTTGGGATATACCCCACTTTTCACGTGGCGGATCTAGCACCCTCTAAGGGTACCGCGGTGGAACCCAGTGAGCATCTTGAGCCTACCCCCACCTTTGTGAGTGACACCCTCAGAGAGCCTCCACATATCAGCTTGAGAGTCCGACGTGTGCACACGGAAGCAATACTAGGCAAGCAGGGTACCATCGCCAGCAAGAGGGTGTGCCCAAGCCACCTTGAGAGGATGAAGAGCCGTCGCCCAGCTAAGGATGCGAGGTTGAGTTTGGAGGTTGTGGCTCGCCCGGAGCTGCATTGGAGGACCTTTCCCCTGGCGGACCCATACTCGACGGAGTCGAGTTCTTCGCACCCTGGGGGTATGATGGGGGCATCTCTCGCCCTTCACATTTTTCCACAGCTTCGATTGCTCGCCAGCATAGCTCCATTGTGTCCGTCATACTTTTCTGAGTCGAGTCATGTAATTTTCATATTTTATTTGAGTCATGTCATTGTAATTTTCCTTTTATTTGAGTCATGTACCTAGGTTAATGAGTCATCTACCTAGGTTAAGTGTCATTAGGTTGATTAAGTTACATATTAGGCCCAATTCATTGGGCTAGGCCCAAGGGCACCCCCCTTCCCTTGATTTATTGTCATTGTCCCAAAATCCAGGGACTTATTGTAAATTGTGGGATCCCTATAAATAGGACCCCACTCTCTCCATTTTCAGTTAATGAAGAATGAAAACCTAATGTTTGAGTTCCAGAAATTATCTTTTTTCTTGGAGAGAATCCAATAGAGTGGAGTGAGAAGCTCCAACCCCCCCTCTCTCTCTTCCCTCTCTCTCTCTCTAGGGGGCGCCCCTTTCTCTCTCCTTCCCCCCAATTTTAAATTTCTTCTCTCTCCTCCACCTCACCCTCCACCACAGCCCTAGTTGGCCACCTAAACCCCTCCCCTTGTGCCACCTCACCCACCTTTTCACTTCCCTAGGTGCATTCATTACACCCACCCCAACACCCACCAAATCTTGCCCCTCCCTAGGAGATCTTTGGTCATTCCAACACAATCTCCCACTCCCCAACATAATCTCTTCCCTTCCCAACATAATCTCCCTCTCCCCAACACAATCCACCCTAGTCCCCACACAATCTTACAGCTCCCTAGGCCAAATTTGAAATATTCCCTCCACTCTCTCCTCCCACAAGCCCTAGACCACCCCAAATAGGGAAACCATCATCGATCTTCCCCTCCCTCCTAGTCCCAAATTCGTAACTCACTCTCTCACCACCTGCTAGACCACCTTCCTGCCCACATTCTCCCCCTCCCTCACCTTGGTTTGCCCCCTTCCAGACCCCCTAACATCCAAGGGTTACCTCCACACCCGTCCACCCCCTTTCCCCTCCCATTTACCCCATTTCCCACCTCCCATCTTCAGCCTGCACTTCCCAGTTCACAGGCAGCAGAGCACCAGCGACTTGCAGAGCCGACCACGACTTCATCCTGGCGTCCATAAAGGTCCAAGTGGTACCGTTAGAAGCGTCTACCGGTCTTCTTCGCAACGGCAGCTGTCCCTTCCCATTCGGAGCTTGCTGCTGACCGGGGGAGTAGTTCTCCCCAGACTGCGCGTCCACCTCTAGACTGCAGACTAGAGACTGCTAGCAGAGGCTCCCACGACCAGTAGCCTAAAGATCTGGAGGCGAGACTTCGCCGAGATCTCCCTCAACAAGTCGCCTTCCATCTCCAAGAAGCGGCTCCTCGATGGACCTCCGGAGCAGCCTTTTCTCATTTTTCTCCCTCAGGTGTGCTGGTCTGTCCACTCCTGGACTGGTCCGACACCTAAGCACTGTTTGGGCTGCTCAGGTCTATCCCGACATCATCTGGCATCCTCATGGGTCTTTGCTCGAAGAGGACTTGACAACGAAGCCGTCGACTCTAGCCAAGCCCGATTCAGAGCTCGGGAGCGCCCGGAGTGACTTCGTCTTCCTGCTGTTGTGGTCCAGAAGCAGACAGAGCCAGAACCATGCTTCCCTGTTCGTGCCTCTGCTCCGACCAGCACCGGCAACTTGATAAATCGGTAAAATTTGGACGACTTCCCGGGTCACCTACGAAGATTTTCCAGCTAGTTTCGTTGACATCGGATCTCTGGAGTGGCCGCTGCGACAGCAACATCAACCGTCTGTCCTCTGTTCCAGAGGACGGGCTGAATCGACAACTTTCTATCATTTAGCTCCTAGTTCATTTTCCCCCTTCCCCGCTTGGCCGGCTGAGCACCCCTCCCTGCGTGGAGGTACACTTTGGTTGTAATCCAATTCTCCACCCCTAGTCCAACCCCCTTGCAAGGGGCGTAGTGCATGTAACTTGAATTTTCAGGTTGAAGCTTCATCTGCGCGGCGTGCGGGTGAGCCCACGCTTCCTTGCTCGTCCTCGTCTCTGACCGGGATCGGTGTCTTCAAACCGGTCAGGTGAGCTTCAGTTACCCCTTGCTGGTTTTATTCCTTTGCTGGTTTTGTATTGCTGCTAGTGCCGTCGGATGGTAAGGAGTGCCCGATCTCGAATTACTTATGTGTGAGTGACTACCGCCGGCAAGTTGTGAGTGAGCCATTACATCCCACGCCCTTGGCGTGCTGGCCGCCCCCAAAGTTGGGCATCTCAGGGCCCTTAGGGGTTCAACCTTAGGCTAGCCAACCCCGGAGCAGCGAGGTCCCATCCTGGACCCTCACCACCATCACCGGATTACCTACGGGCCCGAGAGTGCGCTTAGCGAGCGAGTCCGCTCGAGTAAAGTCACCGGTCCGTGCATTGCTTGCTTGCTAGGTCCAAGGGATTTTTGGTCTCGTGACTATCACCCCCAAGGTGGTGTCACATCACCCTCGCCATGACCTCCCTGCAACTACCCCCTCTTTTGCTACCCCTTCTTCTTCATTCCTCCGCTGACCGACCCTGCGTCCGCCGTCCATCGCCCTCTGCAACCTCTCTTCCCCCCTCCCCACTGTCTTCTCATCAGGTGTAGCCCCACCCTATGTGCGCCACCTTGCCCTCTCCGCCTCTAGCCCCCTGCACCGCCTGCGCAGACCCAGCTTGCACTGGCCCCCTCTCCCTCTCTAGCAGCCCCAGCCCCAGCCTGATCTTTCCCACCCAAACCTACGTAGCCCTAGCTTACCCAGTCTGATGCGGCACTGCTCTACGACGTCAGGGAGGAGGTAGAGGCGGAGCCCTAACCCCTCCCCCGCAGACTACCCACCCCTCCCTATCCCACCTACCCCCCTTTGCCCCTCCAGCGAGCAGCCTCCCCCTCCACACATATATATATATATATATATATATATATATATATATAGAGAGAGAGAGAGAGAGAGAGAGAGAGAGAGAGAGAGAGAGAGAGAGAAAGTAACACCATAGTTTTTGAAACCCAAATTTCATTGATTTTTTTTATGGGAGTCAAATAAGCCGGCCATTTAGAAATATCGTTCAAGAAAAGACATGGTAGACGAAGGGAGAAACTTAGAAGAAAAGAGATAGACGATGTTCCACCTAAGTAGAAAGGTGATACATGATGCTCCGCCTAAGTATAAATGAGATATATGATGCTCCACCTAAGCAGAAGTCAGAAAGGAGATAGATGATGTTTTGCCTAAGTTGAAGAAAAGTAGACGAAGTATCATCCAAATCATAAGTAGTTAAATAATGACGTAGACTGGAGAGTTGGACGACGCGAAAGTAGACGAAGTATCATCTAAGTCGAAAGCAGTTAGATTATGACGTGGGCTAGTTGGATAATGCGAACTTAGACGAAGTATCGTCTAAGTCAGAAGTATTAAACGAAGCGGCATATTAGATGAATTGTTTTTGTTGTCTTCTAGGTAGATGATATATTGAAGAGTTAGATGTTATATTGAAGGATTAAACGATATATTGAAGGATTAAAGGATATATTGAATAGATAGATGATATATTGAATGATTAGATAATATATTAAAGAGAATGTATATTAATGATAAATTGGAGAGATAGACGATACATAGGTGGATGCGGGATTAGACGATGGAATAAACAATAGATTTAGACAGTGGGAAATTAAATAAAGAACTTAACAACCTGAAAATGAACTTAAGTGCTATCTGACAGGGATTAGAAATATCTAACAGAGATCAAAGTTATATGGCGGGGATCAGAAATGAGTGACAGGAGTTAATGATGTAAGATAGATGTATATGCCTTTTGTTAATAGTTGCAATAGGAGGAGAGCAATTCTGCTAGGTGTTAAGAATAGTTACGACACGTGGAATGAGTCCTACTAATAGGTGGAGAGATCTTGGGTGATTAATATAAACATATTGTAAATAGAAGGACTTTTAAACTAAATAAATCTCCAATAATAGCCTTGAGGATGGCCTATTTAAGCGTTTGTTACCCCTCCTGCTATCCTTTTGGTCTACTATGCGCACAGAGAGGAGGAGCTGTAGGAACGACAGAGAGGAAGAAAGATAAGAAGGTGAGTTTTAGGATGTTAAATAGGTTATCCCATAGTAAAGTCTAACTAGACAAAGGTATTCTATGGTGTTAGGAGTAATATAATCATCCCCAACACAAGAAGAATGGCAAGGAGTGGTTCTGAGACAACCTTTGGAAAAGGAAAACCTACTGTGATTAAGGATCTCATAGTACAAATAGGCACATGATAAACCAAGCCCATGCTAATCATTACGTATATTATTTTAATAGTATTTTGACAATTAGAAGTTGAGTCATATATTAAAGAATGTGTATGAATGAAGCACATGGACAATACCAAGGGAGTAGAATGGGTTCACCGATTAGAAATGACATGTTGTGAGAATTAGAGCCAAGATGCCCTCATTGTCAGTAATTGTCATTGGAATTAGACCCTCGGGTGTCCCAACAAGCAATCTATCGAAATTAGACCCTGGGTGTCCCGATTAGCAAGCGTCTGCTATGAGAATTAGACCAGTGGTCCAAGGATGACATACCACTGTGTGTATGCCAGATGGTGCTTTTCGTCTGAGCGTTACAGCTATCCCTTATGTTGTGGTTATGATGCATGTCCGATATGTGCAACTAAGTTAGCATACAAATCATGTTTTGTTTTGAAAGACTTGCTTATATATGGTTGATCTACTTAGGTCATTTGAACATGGTCTGATTTTCCATGCTCAGTCAGTTATTTATTTGTAATTACGATCCCATGTGTACAAATATCTTACATGGTGATCAGCTTCATGTTATCATCTAATTTGCAAAACTTAATATATGATATGCATGTTATCAGTTTCCATGCCTACTGAGTCTTAGGACTTACACTTACAGTCTAACACTTTTCAAGGAACTAGGAGGTCAGAAGAAGATCTTGGGGGACTTTCTGTAGCCACTATGTAGAAGACTTTAAGGTTTTTAATTTCCACTGTGTGTATAAGTGTACTCTATGTGTAGTTCTCTTTGTATGAGAGATCAAAGTATCTTTTTGTAATAGGAGGAATGAATAGAAATGATTAATGATGCAATTACATTTTTAATTTTAATAGACTTTGGTATGGTGGGTTCTGTCTTGGATATGGATGGTATGGCCTTGAGCATCTTGCAAGAAATCTGAGCTCACAACACATAGGAGTGAAAGGTGATGCTCCCCGGATCATACACTGCATGTCTCGGGAAGTGGGCGCCATAGAGAATGGTATTAGATCAAGGTTGTGTGGTTTGAATTTTGTCTGCATCCATCAGATGTATACACTATACCTTGATATTCTATGTGGTTTTTTGGGGAACTGGGATTAACTTTGAGGTAATCTTAATTTAAGGTTAACTCTCCCTTGCAGGAGATAGTAGAGAATGAAAGAGCAGTAATGGACCCTCCTCAGGGAAGACGATGACCTTGAATGGGACATCAGTTAGTGTTGATAGGGGAATGACACAAGGAGAGTGGTCGTCAGGTAGGCAAGGTGTTGTGCCTGCACCGAGTGTACCACAAGTAGATTTAGGAGAATTCGTGTAGACTTTTCAAGGGCTAGTATAGGCTATGCAATTGTAGGCCTAAACATAGGCACTGATGTAGGCCCAGTTGCAAGCTCGAGTGCAGGAACAACAAGACAAGATAGCTGGAGCAGACTTGATGGAAAAATTCAAGAAGATGAGTCTGTCTTCTTTTAAGGGGGAGAGCCAGTCAAAAGTTGTGGAGAGTTGGACAAGGGAAATAAAGAAATTTTTAAGGCTATAAGATGCATAGAGAGGGACAAAGTGACATTAGCCACCTTTATGCTCAAGGATCATGCAGACGAATGTGGATGTCAGTGCTTATGACCACCTTCAGGGGCAGAGATACAAACATTAACTAGGAGGAATTTCTTGGGTTTTCCACGCTACATTTCTGCTAGAGCATGTGAAGGATAGAAAGGATGTTGAATTTATGAACTTGACTCAAGGAGACTCATCTGTGGTAGATTATGAAGCTAAATTCACTGAATTAGAGAAGTATTCTCCTCATGTTTGTGCGGATGGGCCGAGGAAGGTAAAGAAATTCGTTAGAGGACTGAGGAATAACATTGGAAGGAAGGTGGTGATATTGGATCATCAGACTATGGCAACAACCATGAGAATGACTTTTATTATAGAAGCCGAACATGAAGAACTCTAAGAAGAGCAAGAGATGGGCATAGCGAAGATAAGTAATCCCCACTCGACTATGAGGAGGGACGTCGGAAAGAGGAGGGCTTTTCTTGAGCTAGTTCGGCCAAGAAGGAGAGACAATGTATGAATCTATCGACACTGTGGCAAGCAACATGGGGGTGAGTGTTGGAAGATCAATGTCGCATGTGGGCAACTAGGACATATACGAAGGGATTGTCCAATGTCGCAACAACTAAGGTAGTCACCTCAACAGCAACAAGGAGCACATGCCAGGGTGTATGCATTAACCAGAGAGGATGCTAGGGATGAGAATACAGTGGCTGAAGGTATTATTCTTGTTAGTAATTTACATTCTAGAGTTTTATTTGATTCAGATGCTACTCATTCTTTTATTTTTGTTGTATTTGTTGAACTCTTGAAAGATACACAAATTGTTGAAATAGATGAGATGTCAATTAATGCACCCTTCGGAGAAATAGCAAAGGCCACCTATGGCATCCCTAATATTGATGTAAAAATCTAGGAAAATAATATGTTAGCATACGTACATCTGTTAGATATGAATGTGTAATGCCCGAGAATTTTTTAGGAGTTTTTTAGATTTAAATATAATTATTTAAGACCATAAATGGACTTAATAGGCTATTTAATGAGAAATAGGCTTTAAATGTAATTTTGGGTTAATTAAATTAAATTGAAAGACCAATTAATAACTAAGCTCTTTGGCCCACTTGAATCAGGCCCACAAACCCAGTCCATTAGCTTTAAGGCCCAAACCTAACTCTAGAACCGTCCTTAGGATAAATCCCCAACTTAATAAGATAACTAGGGGATAATTATGGAGGAATTTGATTTTTATTCAAATTCTGGCGCCAAAAGGAAATGGCGGTCTATCGCGAGACTGTTACCTACAATAGGTGGTCCTCAAATGACCGCAATCTTTTTTCAAAACCGTGATTGATAGAAGCGTAAAAGACTGGATTTTTCCCATCCAAATCACTTGGGATCGAAGCTATCTGGCGTGGGAAGCGATCCAGGACTCTTAGGGATTAAATTAAGCCCAAAATAGGACTCTATTTCGACCTAATCTAGTAGCCCCAACTCAACCTCTATAAATAAGCCCTAACTTCGACCCACGCGAACCCTAATGTTGGCTCGTGAAGTTCAAAGGTAAGGAGACACTATCTGTGATGACCCAGACTCCGGATACCGGGTAAACCCGATACCACTTGGAACCTGCGAGGCCTCCCAAGAGCGGAAAAGCTCCGAAGGGATAGAACGGTATGTGATAGTATATTGAACTTCGAGATAAAGCAGTAAACAATTAAATTTCAATGATCAGGATTGCTAAAGTAGCAGAAATAAAATTACATTTTCTATAACAAATTAAAACTAACAGAGTCCAGTCTAAAGAAAGACAAGTATAGTCCGACAGGAAAGTGAATGTACTCTCAAGTCGGGGGAAGCCCGACACTGGCAAACGCTGGCACTAAGAACCACGCAGCAGGAACCTCATAGCACGAGGAAGAACAGCTACACCTGAAAAGTCAGGGGTGAGCCTCCTATCACTGGCTCAGTAGGGATCCCGCAGAACCCTACCTCAAAACATGCAGTAACAACAGTGCTACACTAAAGCAAAGCAATAACAATAATAAAAGTAAAGAGGAAAGCCGTAACATGGAAACACGGCAGCTGAAGGAACCACGACCCTCTAAACTACTCCAAACAGCAACAGAAAGGCGAACCCCGATCTCACAAAGTCGGGCGTTACCCATCCATTGTCAAATCATGAAACCCTATCGTGAAAAGCCTATCAAAATAGTAAAGGCCTACCAAAGACCTACATAGTCAAAGGCACATGACATACATGAACTCACCGTCGTGTATGCTACAAAACCCGTAACCTCGAGTGAAGCCAAGCACATGCTACTCGAAAAAGTCACGAAAACACAAGTCTTCGTGTCAAGTGATAGAAGCACCTCCTCACTAGAAGAACAGCCAGATGCGTCCACTAACGTCTTACACTGTGCCTCAAGTGTCTCCCACTGTCCTCGAACGCGGTAACTGAGACACAAACCAAGTACAAGGAACAATAGTAACGAGTGACTAGTCAGGGTCACGCTCATCGATGCTCGTCCAACCGCCCTTGACAATGTGTGCACACACAAGCCCAATGTCTTGAGCCAGGTCTCTAGCTAGTTTTCCCCCTAGTAGGACGCTACCGCAAAGCAAGGGGCCCCATGGAAACTAGCCTAAAAACCGTCAACCGGGAACTGCCCCCCCCACCACTCCCAGGTGGGTCGACACATAAAAGTGTCGTCAGGCTACGACTAGTGGAGGTTCACTAGACACAGAGACTCAAAACAGTGAACTCCGGAGTACAGACAGAGTAAGCACACACCTATCGCACGTACGACGGAGCATAATGTAGTTCACAACTACTACCAGACTCAAGATAATCAACTAGACATGCTGACAACGATTCTTGAGTCACAAGACTCGGGTCAAGATCGTCGCATATCACAACAACACGCTGTTAATCAGCCTAGTCCCTAAGCCAAAATCCACGGGAAAACACATTATGGAAGACGGCTCATGACAGTCGGATCCATAACAGTAATAGTAACAATGAGTCCTCGGCCACCAAGCTACACACGGACTCACAATTCTACATAACACGGAACATGAGAGATCACCAAAACCCTTAAACCACATGGCACGCAAATTAAGGTAGGATAATACCTCCAAGTGCCCGAAACCATGTCTCGATCCTCATAGGATAGACGAGACACTCACGAGGTCACGTGTCAACCACTAGGTCACAACTGGGTTGACCAGAAACCATAATGACCCTCAAATAATATAAAACACCACTTAGTACAATGGCCCTCTCAGACACCTTATAACACGGTCACAGCCCTCATAGGACGTCCAAGACATCCATGGAACAATGGGCTAACCAAGGGGTCAAAGCCACATCAACCAGAAACCAAACCAACACAAAAGAACACTCTGGGTAGGTGGCGGTCTTACCCTGGCCGCTAGACCAACCTGGCGGTCATCCAAAGGGCCGCTACCCTCAAGAAATCCCAAATATAAAATTTACAAAAGCAGGAGCCTTGCGGTTTGCTTGAGGCCACTACTGCCACCAAACGGTCTCCTTAGGGCAGCAAGCTTGACCCTAGCGGTCATGACCTGGCCGCTACGCCCAGTCAAACCCCCAAATAGTTAAACCAACTTAACCGGTCAAAATCACCTAACGATCTACCTAGGACCGTTTCCCAGGGACTGGCGGTCACCCCAAGGCCGCCAAGGACCCCTTGCGGTCGGAGCTAGACCGCTAGCCCGAATCGGCTTAAAACCGTTGACCAAATCAAATGTTGCCTAGCGGTCGCCCAAGGACCACTAAAGCCAGCTTTGCGGTCAGTCACGTGACCGTTAAGCCAAACCGACATACTACCCTAATGGTCTCCAATGGACTGCCAAAGACCCCTCGCGGTCTCTAGTAGGGCCGTTAACCCAATATGACGGGAAAACCGTAAAACCACCCAAAACTGGGTTTTTCCACGCCCCAATCGCGTCTAAACGACGGAGAAACAACCCTAACACCGATAACATCCTTCCACAAGCCGGAAGGGATCAAACCATCTGCAAAAACACAAGAAACAAGCGATTCCCACGAATCGACCCAAAACGACTCACATGGACAGCCAGGCTTATACCACCTCCGATTCTCAACCAAATTCAGTAAAACTGGTGGGAAATGAATCCCAACATGCCAGGGGTTCAAATGAAACCATTTAAACTACAAACCGTCGCCTGGAGCGATGAACACGGCTCACACCCCCTGAACATGCTTTCGCCCTAAACGAGACAAAACCCGCTCAAACTCACACCGTTCGGCTCCGAATCGCGAGAGAACATAGGAAAAGAGTAGGGCATCTGTCCCCTACCTCCACCGAAGATCTCACGAGCTGAAAAATCCAAACCTCGTCGAAAACATTCACACGAACCGTACATCGGCTTTGAATCCACCGAACGGGATCGTGTTAACACCACGCTCTATTCTTCACGCCAACACGCTCCATGATACCTCTACGGCATCTCCACGACATCCTCGGACCTCCTCTGTCTACAGTCAGAGCAAAGGGGGTGAAAGGAGAGAGAACGGAGGGAGGGAGAGTGAAATGGCTAGAGAAGAGAGAGGAGAGAGGTGAGGGAAATAAAAAAGGAAAAAGGAAATAAGAAATTAGCAAATTTCCTATAATCTAATTTTTGGCACGAAATTCTGTAAATTCAAAAAAATATGAAAAAATAGTCTCCGCGATCTTTGGAACGAGCACAATGCACATGTAGCGTCCCTGAGTCGCAAAACTCTACGGTCAACTCTCCACATGGTTTCACAAGTTATACAAGGGAAAAATTCGAGTGGATCGTAAAACACATATCAGGACCCCCGGAAGCGATCCGAAAGCTCTCCGATTCTGATCCGAAGAATCTAGGATATTGTACTATCTGAGTTCATTCCTTTTGAAGATTTTGTTCTCCTTTGTATTGTCTAACTTCCCTCTAACTTTCATGTTAGGAGGTCAAGCCATTGAGAAGATAGAACCCTCAGAAGTTGCTGGTTTCCTGCAATTTGCACAGGAATGAGTTTCCTCCAAGAAGGAACAAGACATTAGAGGCCCTAGATGAGGTAAGTTCAAGTTGTACCTTTAGAACTATTTGTTCCCCTTCGAATCTTCTACCTATCCTCCAAGTCTCATGGATTTAGATCAAGAGATTCAAGAGATAGAAGGCCAGGAAGTTGCAATTTCTACGCAGGACGCACAGGAACCAACACCGTCTTCCAACCCAAAATTTGAAGTCTATAGCTTTACCCAGAGGTAGGTTATCTCATGAACGGCTTAAACATCAAGTTAGGATTAAAAGTCCTCTTCTCTTGCTCGATTTCATGCTTTCTACTTAGAGAATTTCATGTTTTCTTATGATCACGCATGCATAGTTTTCATAGTATCATATCCTTGTATCTTTAACCAAAAAGATGATAATTGTGGCTTAATCCTTCTAACTCATTCATCTCCATGATTTAACTTCGTTATGGCATATTTTATTCTTCTATCTAGCATGTTTTCCATGCATATATTACCCTATATTAGGCCTATACCTCGGTTTCTGTCCCTGCTTACAGCAGAAAAGAAACGATCTCCCTGAGACCGCTATAATCAGATAGCGTCCTTGCGACTGACCGCCACTATCAGTATGCGGTCCTCATTTGACCACTATTTTCTTTCTGATTTCTACACTTTGTTAACTCTACACAGATTACAGATTAGTCCTATTAATTATATGTTAAGCCCAAGTAATTAGGTCTTATTCCTAGTTATGACCCTGGATTCATGTTAATGATTATATTGTGCATCCATCATGGTAGGTTCATGACTTACATGACTTAAGAACTTACTTTAATCTTATGCTAATTTCATGCCAAAACCATATAATTTTATGTTAAAACTATATTTCACCTGCTTTGTGGACTTGTTTTATTGATGGTTTGATCGCCGTTTTATAAGGATTCCACTCTCATCTTTGAGTCATTCTTAAGTACAAGGCACATATTCCGGTACGATGTCATTAGTTACACTTTACACTTATAGGCACACTTTTTTGGACTTGTGATCCTCTCCGTCAGATATTCCTTCTGTCAGACTAGGTGATCATGTTTCAAGGCCTCCGTAAGTCACCGCGAGCCTGGGATTCCCAGTAGGACACCGAGCTGGTTGTACCCTAAAAGCCCAATAGATTAGAAAGCACCTATCTTACCGGCATTTTTCTGTACCCTGGATAGATAGCGGCCCTCAGGAGACCGCCACCTTCTGGTAGTGGCCATCCCATGACCGCCATCTTATTCCAGCACTCACCGTGTCGACTCTTTTTCCTTCTGGCGTCGACTCTGTCATGATTGCGGCCATCCTCGGATCGGTACTTTCAGTTTGCGGCCAGGCTATGACCGCTAATTCAAGAAATGGTCCAGACAAGACCGTCTTATGGTCCAGCGTTCTTAACCTGGGGTTTGACCCAAGGGTTGATTTTCCTATATTCCTAGATAGTCTATTGATTGTCTAGAACCTAACACCTTATCTAATAAAGTATTAATGAATTTATGGAAAATGATTGAATGTACCATTATACTACTGGATTCCTTCCGTAGCATGACCATATTCTTAATTCGACCTTGGAACTCTCATATTCCTAATTGGTGCATTCTTACCTTGATGTTGTTATCATGAACTATAGTTTGAACTTGTTATTATCGGCCTACATTATTTATATTTCTCGTGGAAGTAGATTGATTTATAACTTGAAGATGCAAGAGTGAGCACGGACAGTGTCCAAGTGCTCGACGTTTGCCCCCTCGGCAGATTGCTAGAAACATACTATAAATCATGGGGTATGATGAAAACTAGCGTCGCATTACGCCGGGAGTAATTTTTGATGAGTAGTGATAGGTAGATCTAGAGGGGAGGGGTGAATAGATCAGCCCCTTCTTTGCGGAAATAACAACTAGATTAAAACTTATACCAGTAAATCAGGAACACACACAAGCTAGCGAGCTAAATTCAAGGAAAATGATCAAGGCGTTCCTAAGCACACATCTAGCTACAAGACACGATAGAAGGCAAACCGCAAGAACGCAAGATTTTAAGGTGGTTCGGCCTCTATCCAGAGACCTACGTCCACCCCTCACTTCAACCAAGTGAGACTTCACTAGTGCAAAGGCACTACCGCTGATTCACAACTTCTAATAGAGAGACAAACTCTCTTAACTCAGCTGTCGAACAGCTTAAGGGTACACAACCCAAATCCTACAGATCGGTAGACACACCATCTGTCTTCCTACTCGCAGGTAGGGAGCAATAGTAAGAGTATGTGTTTTTGAGAAAAATAAAACTAAAAAAGAACAACCAGACAGAGTATGGCTATGAAACTCTATGGGAGAGAAAACTCCTGTCTGGGAGAGAACTGGATGACGCCTGGGTTCTCTTCTTCTTCTTCCTGGTTCTTCACCACGACCACAAGAGGAAATGATGAACCTACTTCCCAACTTTCACGGGCACCAAATGAAGCTTCAATAGATGCTGTCTTCCTTGCTGTGAGAGCTCTTGAGGTGAATAAGACGGTCTGTTGCGTTGCAGTCATGCCAGCAATGCAAGGAAGGAGATATCTCCCAGAGCAAGGTTCTTCGCTGCTCTTCCCTCCTTCTCTTGTTCTTCTCCTTCTTCTCTCTGCTTCTTTGTTCTCCAAACTGAAGCTTGCTCTTCCGTGTCTGTATGTCTTTCACGATCTCTCCAGCCTTATCCTTTTTGGAACCCCATGCGTAGGATGTCGCATTCCCCGTTCCTCCCTCTACCTCCTACATTCGTGGGTAGGTAGGGAACCAAATCTGCAAATGTACCTGCATCTGGAGGGTTCCTCTACCAGCCAATCAGATCTTCTGACAAAGTGGGCTTCCAGAAGCTTTTTCAAGTGCGATCGGATCCTCCACAACCAGTTACGGATCTTGAAAAGCGGACGCGACGGGATCCAGATCCATTCTGGGTGAGCTTGAAGGTGTCGACACTTTCAGACAAGGTGTCGGCACATCTCGTTGGAGTCTTGATGAAATATGGCTTCCAAGCAAAATAGGTCGACACTTCGATGGCCATGTGTCGACACATGCGCCACACTCACGTGAGGCTCGAGCCTCCGTGTCGAGACTTCACTTGGAAGTGTCGGGGCAGGTGCGCCAGGCAGAGATGAAGTCCGTTGCGCTGAGCCAAGGGTGTCGACACATTTTCTACAGGGTGTCAACACATGATCCCAAACAGAACCTAGATAGAAACGGTTCAATCGCAAATTTCTTCTAGACGTGTCGACACGTTGTAGGAGGTGTCGACACTCTACTCATTCCAGAGCTCAAATAGAAATGGTTCAAGGATGGTTTCTTCTAGACGTGTCGGCACGTCCAAGTGACAGGTCGACACTTTGAGAGTACATTACCTGTACTTGTCTAGACAAGAATTTAAACAAAAGAGTTAGTCACACCATAAGGATTTAACAATGGATTATGGTTTGTTATCATCAAAACCAGGGGACACAACATTCTCCCCCCTTTTGATGATGACAACCATGAGTCATTGTTTACAAGCATTCATATGGCATTCCATTAGATAGAAAACTTTTCATTCACAACGATAAGGAGTTCCATACAATTTTTTTCATATACATTCATGAAAAATTATGCATGACCTAACTAGATGCCTAATGCTATATGAAGACTTGACACTTGACTTGTCTTGACTCTTGACTAGTTACCAGTACTTGTCCAGACAAGAACTTAAACAAAATTGTTAGTCATACCATAAGGATTTAACAATGGATTATGGTTTGTTATCATCAAAACCAGGGGACACAACTGTTGGAACCCTGGTTTTGATAATGACAATTATGAGTCATGTGAAAATAAAATGCATAAATTCTCTATTCATTTCTATTTTGTGTTTGAATGAGTATGTGTGATATACAAGGTCTGTGCAAGTGTTGTTCATGCAAGTATTGTTCGGCATAAAACATCTGTGCATATGTCATGAAGGTCTGTGCTACGCTTAGCTGAAGTCTGTGTACATAACGTCGGTGCACGTTTGCATCACCAAGTATGCATAAGGTCTGTGCAATGTGCATTGTGCATGAATGAGGTCTGTGCATATGTCATGAAGGTCTGTGCAGGTTTTATCTTGTACACATGAGGTCTATGTAGGTTTTATCTTGAACACACGAGGTCTGTGCATGATCTGTTCTCCACATAATCAAAGTCTGTGCACACAACGTCAGTGCATGATGTCTAATGAGTGCACTCAAAGGTCAGTGCATGTTTTTCCTCCTTCACATGAAGTCTGTGCGTACAAGCTTCCAAGGTCGGTGCATGTGTTTCTTCTTCGCATGAAGTCTGTGCACAGAAGTCTTTACGGTCAGTGCATACTTGCCTCACATATAATGTCTGTGCATGTCTTGGTAGAATGCACACAACATCGGTGCACCTTCTGTAGACTACATACATAGTCTGTGCATAGTTGCATCATTAAGCATATATATAGTCGGTGCACACACTATAGACGGACAGTGCATGATTGATTGCAAGCACATGAAATTCGGTGCATTGTTTTATTTTGTACAACAAGGTCTGTGCAAATTATGTTGAAGGCTTAGCACATTAGTGCACATTCTATCATAAACGTGTATATGGTCTGTGCATTCACTGTAGCAGGTAAATGCATAGTCGGTGCATTTTTTAGAAAGGTCTGCATTGCTCAAGTTGTATCTGTGCACGTTTTCTTATTGAACGATTCAAGAAAGTCTATGCACATTTTGTATTGACTCAAAACGACGGTATAGGTTGTGCCATTGGTTTAGAAGGGGCTGTGCATACATGCTGTGTTTGTTTGGAATGTCTGTGCATACCCCATCTCATGCCAAATCAAACTCAGTGCATCTTTTCTCTTGACTTATCCTTTTCTGCATTGCAGGGTAGAACACAAGGCAGATTCGTTTGGAGGATTCTGCGACGTGTATTCGTCCATCTATCTACATCTGACACGTGTCCTCTTCAAAAAGGCGGGAACGAGATCTTCACACAGAAAATGTGTGAGCTCGTGGGTCCTGGAAACTGAAGCCATATAAAAAGCCTTTTCTGGAGATATGATGAAAAGTGTGTGGAAGCATTAAGAAATAGAGAGATCAAGAAGAATCACAGAGCGTGAAAAAGAGGGAAGATGCAGAGAGTTAAAAGAAGAGAAAATTGAAGAGAAAAGCAAGTATAGTAAGCAGTGATCCAGTTTGAGCTGAGAAGAAAAGTGCAGCAGCCTAAGCAAAGGAGGAAGAAGATCTTGTAGCCTCTGGATCAGATCCAAGCTACGTGTGCTCCATAGCGAGCTATATTTTTAGGTTTTAGTGTTCAGCTTTCTGTTACTGATTTCATCATTATTTTTCCTTTTCTATTCCTACTTTCTAAGCTGTGTGACAGCGGAGGCATAAGCTGTAAGGTCCAACAGCAGAGGTGGTTTCCTCTGGATAGCGAAGCTGTAATGCTCAGCGGTCGGCGAAGCTGTAATGTCCAGCGGTTTGTAGGCAAGCTGTGAGGCCCAGGGGTTTCAAACTGTGTGTCAGCAGTAATCCACACTCAGGATTGAGTGTGGGGTGGATGTAGGTCTGGAGGACCGAACCACCTAAAAGATTCTTGTGTACTGTGACTTGACTTCTTATGTGTCAAACACTAGATGAATGATAGGAGCGTTTCCACCTAATTTCCTGGTTGGTTTTAATTTCACATTAGTCTAAAGTTTTCAAGATAAATTTTAATTTGATCACATTTTTAGAGGGAGATTCATTCATCCCCCCTCTGAATCTGGGCTTGTACCACCTCATAGTTCTAACAATTGGTATCAGAGTAGGTGTCTGCACAGAGGGTCCTACGACCTACAGATCTGTTCCTATATTACTCTTGGTGCGATCCAGTTTCTTCTAATTCTTACTGCTATTTCTGATTCAATCCGATTCGACTGTCATCCATGGCTGAAATTCTTCAATATACTGGTCTTGGTTTTTATGACTGGTTTAGTCGATTTAGAGATCATATAATACATGTTAATCCTGATCTGTGGATACTGATTGCATATGTTCCGTATGAAGTTCCTGAGGACAAATCCCAATGGAAAGCTTCTAACAGACTGAAATTTATTGAAAATCAAAAGGCCCTAGATATAACAAGAAGGGCGATAGATGCTAATTCTTTTTCGTGTATTATTGAGTGCAGAAGTGCAGTAGAGATTATCAACAGGATATCATCAAGTACTTGTGAAGATGAAGTGAAATGTTTGATGACTAAAGATCGCATCTATGATCAGACTGAGGATTCATCCTCACAGGTAAATTCTGAAACTGATGACATTAGCTTTGACGATTTAGTTATACTGCGTAAAAACTTGCTTGAGCAATATGAAAAAGTAAAGTCAGAAAAGAAGAAATTAAGAAAAGAAAAAATTGTTGAAGTCACATGTCTAAAAGCTGAAAATGAAAATCTAAAGTCAGACATGAAAAAGGATAGATCTGAAATAGATAGATTGAATTCTAAAAATGAAAGCCTTAGAAACAAACTTTTTGGAACTGAAAATTCATGTAATGAATGTGCTTTCTTAAAAGAATGAATTGAGGATCTTGATTCTGATGATAATATATAGAAAAGCTTAATCAAGTCATTAAAAGAAGAAAATGACCTATGGCTGGAAAAGAAAAAGGAAGCTGATGAATATGAAGAAAGAATTTTGGAAGAAAATAGCCAGCTGAAGGAACAAAACAAAAAGTTGATGGTCTTGAACACTGTTATGTCAAAGAAATGGTCAGAAATAGAAAAAGGAAAATGTGTGTTGAAAGAAAAAGAAGCAAATGATGAAATAAAACTTCAACAGGAAAATGAAACATTGAAAAGCTTAAATGATGTTTTGCAACAACAATTAATTTCCGTGAATCTAAGCTATCTAAGTATGAAGCAAGCATTGTTTCTCTAAATTCTGAAATTGAAGATCTCAAAACCTCTTTGTCAAAGTTTGTTAAGGGAAAAGATAATTTGAATAGACTGCTTTGTTCGAATGTGAACTTTCAGAAAGAGGGGTTGGGCTATATTCCATCTAATAAGAAAGCTAATGGAAAGAAGGAATCAATTATCTTTGTAAAAAGCTCAGAACAGACTAATCCCTCTAGTTCATCCATCTTTTAATTCACTGCTCAGAAAATTGAAAATCCTTTAAAAAAGTTGAAAAAGATTAAAAAGAAGAAAAAGAATCTGAATAAGGCAAAAGTTCATTCTGCTGATTTTGAAAACGTTGTCCATGATACGAACTTTTCCATCTCTGAGAAATCTTGTAGCTCAGTGCAGGTAATCAAGAAATTCTTCACTCATTCACATGCATACATTAAAAAACTTTCATGCCATTACTGTGGTAAGGCATGTCATGTGATGGATGACTGCCAAATAATGATATCTGATGACATGAAGGCTTTCAGGAAGATAAATGCATCTCAGAATAGGAACCGTCATGCACAGAAGAATGTCAGACATATTTCCAGAAATAGTGCTAATTTGCATGCTAAGTCTTATTCAATTTCTCACATGCATGTAAATAAGAACAAAAATAGAAATTCATGTTTTAACTGTGGTAGCTATGGTCACCACATGCATGATTGTTATTATCTATCACATTATGATAAACACACTCAAGTGCCCATAATTGGAAACATTCATGGAAGGAACATGTATATGCATAGACATCTTGTTTGTAATCACTGTGGAAAATTAGGGCACACCATTACTCAATGCTATTGGATAAGTGACTGGAATAATCATGCTGGACCCAAGAATTCTTGGGGTCCAAGATATTTCAAATGATTTCTTGGATGCAGGTGTGCTCCTGTGAATAAAATAAAAATGAGGGTCAACAGGGCACAAAGGTTAGTTAAACCCCTCTTCTCAATTTTCTTTGTTTGAACTTGCATAAATAATGTTCTCTGTGGATTGCTACATGTCTGGAATAAATTGATGATTGATGATTATTTTGTTATGAGTTATACATGTTGACAATGTGGTTCATGCAAACTCCATGTGAGACTTTTAGTTAGTCATTCATGTTCATAAGTAAATGCATAAATCTGCATAACTTCTTGGTATATCAAATGGAAGTTGGGGGAAGGGCAGATATTTTCTGTCTAGAAACCCACGCCATGTGTAGAGGCTAGACCTCCACCAAGTACCAAGAGTAAAAACATTGCATGTAGCTTAAATAAGAAATTTGCATTTAGTTGATACATCTCCGTGTACTTTAGGAAAATCAAGCAATGTTTGGGTAAAATCCCTGCACTTCTTGAAGGGGAGCTGAGTCGTTTAAGTCTGTATGCATAATATGTTGGAGCTGGATTTATATGGTTTTGAGTGCTGGTGATTGATGTTTGGCTGCTTGGATAGTGAGCTAGATGTGATGAAGGTGTAGTAATGTGCTGCTGCTGAGTCAGTTAAAGTCATATCTGAGAGAATTGGTTAGTTGCTAGGTAAATGTCCTTTTGAAGACTTTGACTCTTATTCATGCTGAAGGTTGAAAGCTGATAGATTATACAGAAGGTTGTCAGTGGATTCTTAGACCTCTCAGGCTAAGTGTTTGAATATTTATGAACTAGTCCTAAATTTGAACTTTGCTCTTGTGCAATCTTCATCCATATCTCATTGCTCATCTTCTCTTTGGCTTATCCACTTCCAAACTTCTCATATATTCTTCACAATAATTTCATAGACTGTGTGAGTCAGGGGGAGTAAAATCTAAAATTTGTCACCTTTATTAATCTTCAACAGTTAACTGCTGAGATCACTCTAAAATAAATGAAGAATTGCTGAGTTTAATTGAAGTGTGATTTTCTATGTATGAAGATTAAATCTTATGAGAAAATGCTCACAATTGACCTTGAACAATTCTTCAATGTTCTTAAAACAGTCTAAATTAGAATTGCTCAGTAAGATCTCTAAAAATCTGAAAGTCTTTAGTAATAAGTCAATCTGATGGGAAATCTGGAGTTTATATGGTCCTTAAGCCATGTTTTAAGAAAATACTGTTAATAGACCATGGAATACACCATTAAATAAATAAAAAAGTATTAATAATAATATATTGGTAGAGCAATGGACTATTATTTGAGAAATTGACTATCTGTTTCAAAGAAATTCAGAGGTAAAGTCATGATAATAGATGCTATCTCTATTCAAAACATGAAGCATAAAGGTAAACTGCACTGAGTAACCAGGGATTCGGGTGTCTAATCAACATGTTTCCTTGAGTAAAAAGTGTTGAGTATATCCAAGTGATTTTGATGATAACAAACTCAGGGTTATATGTTTTATCACGTGCCATATTTCAACTATCAAGTTCGAATTCAACACCTTTCAAAGCCTACTTCACCATGTAACAAGCAAGCTTAAGTGTTTAAACCCGTCCAAATGCAAGAATCTGTGTTTTGGTTTCTAAACCACCCAGGCTAAGCTTAAACCCACTCAGCTTAACTGAAACCAAGCAGCCATAACCTGATTCGTTCATGTATTATATTGCATTGGCTTACCTTTATTTTTTTCCAAAAAATCAAGCCAGCGATCGATCGCCAGCCTATAGCGGTCGACCAATTTTCCCAGCAACGAATTGACATTTCCTGTAAAAAATCCGATCGACCGCCCTTATGCACAGGTCGACCACCAGCCTCGAAAAGCCCCTATTGTTGACCTTTTATTCTCAACGTGGGAAGTCTCTCTTCAAGGATTTGTTTAATCCCAAAGCCACCAAACTTCCCATGATTTGTGGATCTGGTTCCTGGCTTGTCTCTTGACCATTCAAGAGTTATAAAAACATCACATTGAGGCTTGTAACCCTAATCAATCAAAGGAGGCCAAGGGAGGCTATCAAGGGGAGATTCAAGATCTGGTACTGTAGCCGTGAACAATGCTTCGAGAAGAAAGAGCTTCATCCATCTTCATCCATCTTCTTCCATCTTCAAGCAACATCTGGAGCAGATCAACCCCAAGCCAAGAGGAGATCAAGCTGCATCCAAAACCATCTTCATCAACTAAGGGGGAGCTTGAATCTGAAGTTTTATTTTGTGTTTTCCATTCCAATCTTGTTGGGCTTTAATTTTTGTGTTCTTGTAATATTCAAACATCTCTGTGTGTGTGGATCTACAAAGATCCGTGTGTGTGTGAGAGTGATCTTCTTGTTCTTCATCCTTCTTTGTGGTTCGGTGCGTGTGCACCTTCGTGGGAGTTCTGAACTCACACGAGTGTGTGTGTGTGTGTGTGTGTGTGTGTGTGTCTTGATCTTGTAACTTTCTACAAGATAGTGTGTGAATCCTCACGGTCGGTGAGGGGTGGACGTAGGTTGCAGTTGTTGCATCCGAACCACCTAAAAATCATGGTGTTCTGTGTGGTTTGCTCCCTATCTCCTACCTCCAGTTCTGATGTAGCTTGTTTGCTTGTCGCATCACTTTCTAGTTTCATTGTTTAGATCGTGCTGTATTAACCCTTTTACGGGAGATCCTTGGTATATCAAAAGGTAGCTTCTGATCGACATAGTCAATCCTGTTGGGAGGAAAATACATTGTGTGAGAGATTCTTCGGATTCCCGGACTCCGCCTAGTACCAAGGATCTACTATAGGGGTTGTTTTAGCTAGTTTCACCTTATATTTCTTCTGATCTATTCCTGTCTGTTATTTGTTCTTCATATATCTTTTAAATTTTTAAAAAGGACTTAAAATCTGTCATCACCCAATTCACCCCCCCTCTTGAGTGTCATTGATCATGGGACTTCAATTGGTATCAGAGCTAAGGCTCTATCTTTCACAGATCTAACGATCTAGAGTGAGATCCGGATCAATGGCAAATAAGGGTATGATGCCCGAGGGTCACTCCATTAACTGTCCTCCTTTCTTTGATGGCTCAAACTACTCGTACTGAAAAAATAGAATGCATGTTTTCTGAGGGCTCATGAGTATGAAGTTTGGAGAGTTGTGGACATGGGTCCTTACAACTCGGGGATGATGAAGAAAAATGGACACCCAAGGAAATTAAGAAATGCACCGTTAATTTCAATGCTATGAATATTATGCAATGTGCGATACACCCTAACGAATTCTCTCGTGTTTCTATGTGCAGCTCAGCTAAAGAAATGTGGGACAAATTGTGGCTCATATATGAGGGGACGTCCGAGGTCAAGGAGACCAAGGCCAACCTTCTAGTCTGAGATTATGAGCTCTTCAAGATGAAGCTTGAAGAGATAATTTCAGAGATGTTTGCAAGGCTAACTGAGATCACGAATGGTCTCAAAAGTCTTGGAAAAGATTACACTAATTCTGAGCTCGTAAGAAAAGTGCTAAGATCCCTCCCTCCTGTGTGGCACACCAAAGCCACCGTCATTGAAGACTCCAAGAATATATCCACACTCACTCTCGATGAACTCATAGGGTCACTCATGACCTATGAGATAAATGTGAAGAGGACAGCCGAGGAAGATATCAAGAAGAAGAAGGTGATTGGATTGAGAGCTCATCAATCCGATGACGACTCCCAAGAAGAAGATTCCAGTGCCCAGATAAAAAATATGTGGCATGAACCTGAGGAAGAAAAGAAAAGATCACAACATAAACCTGAGGAGTGTACTGGAATCTGAGGAAGAAAAGAAATTTTCAAGGCAACTTTAGAAAGGGGTAAAGGAAGCCCACTTAAACCAAGGGTGAGTCGAGCAAGCCGAATAACATCATATGCTACGAATGCAAGAAGCTCGGGCACATGAGGGGAGAGTGCCCAGATATGAAGAAGAAAATCAAGAAAGATAACTTTAGAAAGCCCAAGGCCATGGTCGCCACGTGGAGCGATGAAGAGGACGAGCCGTCCGATGAAGAGATACAAGAGATTATGGAGAGCCTGTGCCTGATGACACATGAGGATGATTTAACCGAGGTAAATTCAGACCCTGATTTTATTTCCAATGAATAGTGGGAGTATGAATATGAAAAAATGTATACTAAATACAAGAAAATTAGATAAAACTCTCAAAAAGAAAATTGATGATTTGTCACATGAAGATATCTTTGTCAGGTTTGAAAAATTGGAACATGAATGGTTTGAGGTAACTGAAGAAAAAGAGAGTTTGCTACAAACAATTTCAGATATTGAAAGAACCAAAGAAGAGATTTCATGTAAAATGTCTGAAACTAAAAAAGTGTGTGAAAGACTAAAAAAGAAAGAAGAAACTCTAAAATCCACAAATTCAGAACTCGAAAGTAAAAATGGGATTTTGAGTGAAGAAGTGGCTGAACTTCAGTCCACTTTGTCTAGGTTTGTTAAAGGGAAACAAAATCTAGATAACTTGTTGGGGGTTAAAGTTAACTTCCAAAAGGAAGGTTTGGGGTACACTCCTCAAAATAAAAAATCTTTTGAGCATAAGATCATCACATCCTTTGTTCATGAAAAGATAATAACCATGATTCATGTTCCAATTCTAAACTAAAATATGTCCAACCTAAATCACGACAATTTCAAAGAAAGTTTGCACATGTTAACTGTTATCATTGTGATAGATTTGGTCATGCTATAGCAATTTGTTGGTTCAAACAAAGTCCACCAAGAAATCATGTTTTTTGGACCAAGAAAAGACATGTACAGAATTGGACTAACTCCTTTGGACCCAAACGAGTTTGGGTACCAAAAATAATTGCATGAGAATCTTTCCTTCTTGCAGATGTGTCTTGAAGCTAGGGGGAGCAAATGGTACTTGGATAGCGGCTGCTCTAGACATATGACAGGGGACAAGAATGTGTTCTCTACACTGCAAGATAAAGATGGAGGTTCAGTTGTCTTCGGAGGCAAAGACAAAGGTAAAATCATTGGGATTGGTAACATAGGTAAGAATTCTGAAATTCTTATTGAAGATATACTTTTGGTGAAAGGTTTGAATCATAACTTACTTTTTTTTTTCTTCCAAAAAACCCTGCCTAAGGGCGGATGGGAGGGACCATCAGACCACTAGGAGGTAAATTTTATTGCTAAAGTAAAAGAATAGAGATTACATCAATCTGATGCTGGGAAAACCCAGCTTATCCAACCGAGCCTCTCCCTTTATAATTGAGGGTAGCTCATTGTAATAAAGAAAAACATTACATTTTGATGAGCAAGCTAAAGTGGCCAATGAATCCGCTACTTTATTGCCTTCTCTGTAAATATGATCAATCTTGTCATGCTGTGAGATAGATCTCCAAATCACTCTGACATATGATAGAATAGACCAAGGGCATTGGTATTCCTTTTTAATTACTCGAACAAGGACTTGTGAATCACATTCAATAAGGGCTGGCTGGCTTGAGATAGTGTGGAGGTACTTGATACCATCAAGCAGAGCTCTCGTTTCTGCTACAAGACTGTTGGTCTGACCATAGAAATGGGAATAGGCAAGCAAAACATTACCACTATAGTCTCTTATAACACCTCAACCTCCTGAATTTCCATTGGGTTTGCAAGCACCATCAGAGTTTAATTTGAGGGATGGCCAAGGGGGGCATATCCATTTTACAATTTTCAGCTGAGCATCATTAGAAAGGTGAGTAGAAATACACAAGGTATCAAGAATCTTCCGTTTGCAAAAATTAGCTTCCTTGAAATTGGCATTAGCACAGGCGGTTTTCACTTGACTTAGGATTTGGTGAAGTACCATGCTTTTGTACAGAGTACTGCCTTCATACCTCACAGAATTCCGAGCCCTCCAAATACTCCAGCAGCCATAGCCAATGACTGCTAGGATTAAGTGGCCATAAGCTGATTTCGGTTGAATAGTACTAGCAGCATTGGAGATGAGTGAGATAATGGAATTTCCTTCCAACTGTAGTCCAACAGAATTGAAGTATGACCATATGTGTGAAGATAATTCACTGTGGAGAAATAGATGGTTCATGGTTTCCCCACGGTGGACCTGACAGCAGGAACAAATAGAGCAAAGGTGCACACCTAATCGCTGAATATTGGAATCAACAGGAAGGCTGTTGTGAAGGATTTTCCACAAATGGATAGAAATCTTCGTTGGTAACCAATGAGACCACAGCCTTTCCCAATGCACTGCTGGCTGGTTTGAAACAGTTTCAGAAAGAACCTGATAAGTAGAAGCCACTGAGCAACTCCCTGAGGCTGACAAACTCCAAGCATTAAAATCGGTATCTAAAGATAGGTTGGTGTTGATAACTGCTGTCTTGACAGAAGCAGGCATAAAACTGTCTAAAAGTTCCTTTTCCTCTCTTGATGAATGCATCAGGAAGTCATTAATAGAGATATGAGGGTTAGGAATGCTGTTAGCAGGAACAAAGTCAGCCAAACATTGATTCCCAATCCAATGAATCATAACTTACTGAGCATAAGCCAACTATGTGACAAAGGCTTGATGAAACCCATTACCTTGTCATAAATAAAACTTTCAATGAAATCAGATTCATCGGCAAGAGGAGCAACAATGTATATACTATTAATATTGATGATGTTTCCTGTAATGATATGTGTTTGGTAGCTAATAATCATGATAATGCATGGCTATGGCACCGAAGACTGGGTCATGCTAGTTTTGGAGTTATCTCCAAATTATCTAAACATGACTTGGTGAATGGTTTGCCAAAACTAAAGTTTGAAAGTGATAAAATTTGTGAGGCTTGCACAAAAGGCAAGCAAACACGCATATCCTTCAAAAATAAGAACATTGTTTCTACCTCCTGGTCTTTGAAATTGCTGCATCTTGATTTATTTGGCCCAACTAGAACATCCAGCCTTGGAGGAAAATCCTATAGTTTCGTGATTGTTGATGATTATTCCAGATTCACTTGGGTGTTATTTCTATCCAATAAAAATGATGCATTGATGGAATTTCAAGTGTTTTGCAGGAAAATCCAAAATGATAGAGGGAACCGTATCACCACTATCCAAAGTGATCATGGTGGCGAATTTGAAAATCATGAGTTCAACAATTTCTGTGAAGAGCACGGGTATACACACAACTTCTCATCACCAAGGACGCCCCAACAAAATGGAGTGGTGGAGAGGAAAAATAGAACATTGATAGATATGGCATGGACCATGTTAAGTGAAAACTCTCTACCAAAATATTTTTGGGCTAAGACGGTAAGTACATCATGTTACATCATCAACAGGGCAATGGTAAGTCCATTGTGAAGAAAACTCCATATGAGCTCTATAAGGGTAAGAAACTGAATATTTCCCATCTTAAACCCTTTGGTTGCTCATGTTTCATCCTAAACAATGGTAAGTCCAACCTAGGTAAGTTTGATGATAAAAGTGATAAAGGAACCTTCCTAAGTTATGCACTTAATTCTAGAGCCTATTGAGTGTTCAATAAACGGACTTTAATTGTTGAAGAAAGTCCTCATGTAATTTTTGATGAATCTGAACTAAAACTAACTACTCAAATTATGGATGCAGGAGAAACCCCCAAAGATTCAACCAATACTGGAACATCTAAAGTCAAGGATGAACCAAAGGAAGGAATACCCAGCAAGAGTGAAGAAGATGAAGATCCTTCAATCGAGACACTGCAAGGGCAGCAATTGCAGCACCGTGATTTGCCAAGCATCTCCACATTCTTAAAGGATCATCCAGCTGAAAATATAATTGGTAACCCTCAAGATGGGGTAAGAACCAGAGCCCCTCTAAGGATAGTAGAAGAGGAAGATTTGATAGCCTTAATTTCACAGGAAGAGCCTAAGGATATCCATGAGGCTCTCCAAAATGAATCCTGGATCCAGGCTATGCATGAAGAGTTGCATCAGTTCGAAAGAAACCAGGTGTGGACTCTAGTGCCACGACCTAAGAATCAATCCATTATCGGAACTCGATGGGTTTTCAGGAATAAGTTAAATGATACGGTATTGGTTGTTAGGAACAAGGCCCGGCTTGTGGCCAAGGGGTATAGCCAGGAGATGGGTATTGATTTTGATGAGTCATTTGCACCGGTTGCTCATCTAGAAGCAGTCCGAATTTTATTATCTTATGCTTGCTCATCTAACTTTAAATTATTTCAAATGGATGTTAAATCTGCGTTTCTAAATGGGTATATCAAAGAGGATATTTTTGTAGAACAACCTCCAGGTTTTGAAGACCCCAAACATCCACAACATGTGTACAAGCTTCAGAAGGTCTTGTACGGACTGAAGCAAGCACCAAGGGCATGGTATGAACATCTCACGTCATTTCTGATTGAGAATGATCTCAAGAGTGGTAAGGTTGATCAAACACTTTTCAGAAAGAAATCAGGTAAAGATATATTGGTTGTTCAAGTGTATGTGGATGATATAATTTTTGGAGCTACTAATAACATGCTATGTGATGAATTTGCAAAAATCATGCAAGGTGAATTTGAGATGAGCCTAATGGGTGAACTAACATTCTTTCTTGGACTGCAGGTGAAGCAAACACCTGAGGGCATTTTCATAAGCCAAGCCAAGTACACAATGAAACTTTTGAAGAAATATGGGATGGCTGAGACAAAACCTTTGTCAACTCCAATGGCAACAACCTCAAAGGTAGACAAAGATGAAAATGGTAAAACAGTAGATCCCACACTGTTTCGAGGTATGATCGGATCACTACTGTATCTTACAGCATGCCACCCTGACATTCAATTCAGTGTATGTCTTTGTGCCCATTTTTAGTCATGCCCTAAAGAATCTCAGTTATCGGCTGTAAAACATATTTTTAGATATTTACTTGGCACAATAGATTTTGGCTTGTGGTTTCCCATCGGTAGTTCTTTTGATTTGATTGCATACACCGATGCGGATTATGCTGGATGCATTATAGATCGTAAAAGTACTAGTGGGTAATGTTAGTTTCTTAGTGGGTGCCTAGTCTCATGGGCCTCCAAGAAACAACATTCAGTAGCTCTTTCAATGGCCGAGGCTGAATATGTAGCCGCCGGAAGTTGTGGAGCCCAAGTACTTTGGATCAAAAATCAACTGCTTGATTTAGATATTGAGATGAAATGTGTGCCAATTTTATATAATAATACTAGTGCAATCAGTTTGTCTAAAAACCCTGTTCAACACTCTAGAACCAAGCATATTGATATTCGTCATCACTTCCTGAGAGATCATGTAGGTAAAGGGGTCTTTGAATTGAACTTCATTGACACACACAATCAACTAGCTGATATTTTCACCAAACCCCTCAACCAGGATCAATTTAACAAGATAAGAAGAGAACTTGGGATGTGCAAGGGTGAGAGCATTCATGCATAGGTCTACACTTAAGTTAAGTTCTACATCAGTAGAAACTCATATGCATGAAGGGTAGAAAAACATGCATACTATCTTTACTTTTTGCTACCTTGTGTGTTTATATACACTCTTGCATGCTTGAATGTAATTATATGTATAGCCCTCCTTGAAAAACTTTCTAAGGCCAGATATTTCTTGGATAAACTGTTGTGGACTCAATGATGTCGAATGTAAGGTAACTTCTGAGGGGGAGTTAGAAACTTTCCTCAAACTTGCATCTATTCACTTCCCTCTACTTCATGACGTTGGCTCTTTTCAGAAAGCTGGTTGTTAGTCCCCCCCAATTTTCAAGAAACAAAATAAAAGAAAGAAAAATAAATAAAAAAAATCAAAAATTGGGGATTCTGGGATAGCGGTAGACCGCTAGCCCCGCAGCGGTCGACCGGTTGCGGCGACCGGCCCGACTGGGTTCCCGGCCGAGCCAACTTATAAGGGGGTTTAACACCCCATTCTTTCATTTTATCACCCCCATTCACCCTCCACCACTTTCCCCTAACCCTAGAACCCATTTTCTCCACCTCCCAAGCTTCCAAACCCCATTCTTTCTCCATCCGCACAAGATCCGACTTGTTCGTCACGTTTTCGGGATGAACTCTATTCAACCGTTCGTGCGTTCATGGAGTTCTCACCTTGGTTCCCGTCAGTGGAGAAGGCTTTTGCTAGCCCCTGGAGTGTCCGTAGATCTTTCTTCATCCCCCAGGACGAAAGTCTTTCCTTCAAGGGTTTTCTATCAGGTTCTAGTTCGGGATGCCGCCTAGATGAAGCTCTCGACGTTCTGCCCAAGGGGAAGGGAGTGGACAGAGATGTGAGGCACCCACTCCTCCACCACAGCAGGCACCGGCACCGTGTCGAGCTCCTAGGTTACTTATTCGACCCATCATCGACCCCCGACTGGTCGATTTCAATGTGGTGAATGAGCTCTTGCCCGATATATATGCAATCTTTGCAATGCAGCTGAGTTGGACTGATTTTGCCACTAGGTATAACTGTTATTACCCCAACCTAGTGCAGGAGTTATATGGGAACTTGGTTTCAAGGAATGATGAGCTATATATTGTTATTCGAGGTGTTGAGCTTCACATTAACCCCGATTTGTTTGAGAGGAGCTTAGGGGTTGCGGCTAGTGGAGCCAACATGGCTTATGGCCATGGGGAGGTTGAAGATACTTTTATAGCCATGACCAACTGTGATTACGTGCGTGGTGTCAGCGATTTGATTGAGTTAAATGTAAATTACTTCCCACCACTACAGCGTGTCTTACACCATATGTTTACCTCCCTTATTTATCCCAAGGTTGGCAACAGAAATGAAGTCACAGAAGTTCATAGATTCCTATTCTACCATGTCATGAATGGTATACAACTCAACATGGGTTGCCTCATGATGACCCTAATTGGAGCTTGCAGAACAAATTGGCAGCGATCTTTGCCATATGCCTCACAGTTGACCGGGGTGTTCATTCATGCTGGGATTAATTTGGCAGAAGAATAAATTATCTATGTTCGCCAGAATGATGTCTACAATAAGCATAAGATCTGCATAGACATGGGCTATTACTATGGTCCCGATGGTGAGCTGTGTCGAGATGTGCCTACATATGAAGACGAATATGACAATGAGGATGAACAGGAACAACAACAGCAGCAGGTTCAAGGGGATGTATCCCTTCCAGTTCAGGCCGAGGAGCAGCCTCCTACACCCCCACTTCATCCCATGGATGCCGACTTGCCTCCTCCACCTTCACCGCAGCATATGGATCCGGAGATGCCACCTCCTTCTCAGTTTTATCATGGAGAGTCCTCCACTCAGGGAGCTCCTCAACCTTCTTGGGTAGACTATGAGGTTTTTGACAGGCGGCTCACTAGATTAGAGACTCGTGTGAATACTTTTGGGGAGGCACTTTCTGCTCTCGGGGATCGCGTAGACACTATGGGACATGTGGTTGACACCATGTCAGGCCGCATGGATTCCTTCTCCACTGCTCTGGACACCCTTTCCACTCATATGGCTACACTCACCACTCATATGACCAGCCTCACCGACAGTGTCGCCGACTCAAGCCAATCCTTTCACATCATGAACCAAACTCTTCTTAGCATGTCTCGCCATGATGCGGCTCATGACCTCTCCATTGGCCGTATTCGAGACACTCTTCATGCTCAGGTTCATGCTCTTGCAGACATCCGCCATATCCTTGGACACCAGCCCTCTCCTCAAGAGGATCAGCCACCTCCACCTGCAGATGCACCATGAGGATTTTTCCTTTCTTCTTTTCTCCCTCTAGCTTGCTATCCTTTGGTTTTGAGTCACTTGGGTCCCCCTTCGTCTATTCCACTCCCTTTTTGATGATGCTAAAGGGGGAGAAGTAGTAGTGCAGGGCTTTATATATTTATGTATGTCCATGTGTGGTTGTGTGTTTGCATGCTTGACATGTGAGGATCATGAGTCTTTTATGCATTTTTTTAGTCCTTTGAGTATAGAGTCGTGCATTCACTTTTGCACCAAATGTATCTTGTCATGAAACGATGAATTGAATGCAACTAGTATTTGATCTCAAATGGTTGGCTCGTATATCTCATTTCTCTTCTAATTGGCATATACATGTTGAATGGTTTGTATTCGTTGGCATAACGAGACGTAAGTGAAGTGCTTTGACTTCGAACCTTGATCTCAATCTTCAACTTTGCTAAAGGCACGTTCATGCATTTCAAAACCCCTTCATTTTTGTCATCATCAAAAAGGGGGAGATTGTTGAGTATATCCAAGTGATTTTGATGATAACAAACTCATGGTTATATGTTTTATCACGTGCCATATTTCAACTATATAAACAAGTTCGAATTCAACACCTTTCAAAGCCTACTTCACCATGTAACAAGCAAGCTTAAGTGTTTAAACCCGTCCAAATGCAAGAATCTGTGTTTTGGTTTCTAAACCACCCAGGCTAAGCTTAAACCCACTCAGCTTAACTGAAACCAAGCAGCCATAATCTGATTCGTTCATGTATTATATTGCATTGGCTAACCTTTATTTTTTTTACAAAAAATCAAGCCAGCGCTCGACCGCCAGCCTATAGTGATCGATCGATTTTCCCAGCAACGAATGGACATTTTCTATAAAAATTCCGGTCGACCGCCCTTATCCACAGGTCGATCGCCAGCCTCGAAAGGCCCCTATTGTTGACCTTTTGTTCTCAATGTGGGAAGTCTCTCTTCAAGGATTTGTTTAATCCCAATGGCACCAAACTTCTCATGATTTGTAGATCTGGTTCCTGGCTTGTCTCTTGACCATTCAAGAGTTATAAAAACATCACATTGAGGCTTGTAACCCTAATCAATCAAAGGAGGCCAAGGGAGGCTATCAACGGGAGATTCAAGATCTAGTACTGTAGCCGTGAACATGCTCCGAGAAGAAAGAGCTTCATCCATCTTCATCCATCTGCATCCATCTTCTTCCATCTTCAAGCAACATCCGGAGCAGATCAACCCCAAGCCAAGAGGAGATCAAGCTGCATCCAAAACCATCTTCATCAACTAAGGGGGAGCTTGAATCTAAAGTTTTCTTTTGTGTTTTCCATTCCAATCTTGCTGGGCTTTAATTTTTATGTTCTTGTAATATTCAAACATCTCTGTGTGTGTGGATCTACGAAGATCCATGTGTGTGTGTGACTGATCTTCTTGTTCTTCATCCTTCTTTGTGGTTCGGTGCGTGTGCACCTTCGTGGGAGTTCTGAACTCACACGAGTGTATGTATGTGTGTCTTGATCTTGTAACTTTCTACAAGATAGTGTGTGAATCCTCACGGTCGGTGAGGGGTGGACGTAGGTTGCAGTTGTTGCATCCGAACCCCCTAAAAATCATGGTGTTCTGTGTGATTTGCTCCCTATCTCTTACCTCCAATTCTGATCTAGCTTGTTTGCTTGTCGCATCGCTTTCTAATTTCATTGTTTAGATCGTGCTGTATTAACCCTTTTACGGGAGATCCTTGGTATATCAAAAGGTAGCTTCTGATCGACATAGTCAATCTTGTCGGGAGGAAAATACTTTGTATAAGAGGATCTTCAGATTCCTGGACTCCGCCTAGTACCAAGGAACTGCTATAGGGGTTGTTTTAGCCAGTTTCACCTTATATTTCTTCTAATCTATTCCTGTCTGTTGTTTGTTCTTCATATATCTTTTAAATTTTTTAAAAAAGGACTTAAAATCTGTCATCACCCAATTCACCCCCCTCTTGGGTGTCATTGATCACGGGACTTCAAAAAGGTGTAGTAATACTGGACTGCTAAATCAAAAATCATAAAAGATCAATAAATAATATGGTTGACCCTGAGTCTGTTTAGTAATTTAAAACTGATTTAAGTTCAATATAAAATAGATTCTTCGATCAGTTTTGGCTAATGAAAAGGACTAGTAAGATTAATGAGTTCTCTGATTGGGCTATTTCAATGTTAAAATTGTTTTATTTCCATTGACTTTGCTTCATAGGAATAAGTTATGAATGTTCATCGTTAAGATATAATCCTATATGCCGGAAATCGCATAACTGTGTAAAAAGGCATTTTTCATTAAAGTAAAGGGTATTCTGGTCATTATGTGTTGAAGTTGGTAAAGTAGGTAGTATATCATGTATAATACTCAACCCTACTTACCATTGTCTAACCTACCCTCCTCGTTCAAGCCAAAACCCTTTTTCCCGCACTCGCAACTCCCTTGCTCGTGCCCGCACCACAAGCTTGGCCTCTCCAGCTTCCCAATCCATCTTCCCTATATTCGCTCTTCTACGATCCATCCTCCACCCTTATCACTTTCACCACTGTCATCCCGCCATGTCGTCTCCAGTCGCCGGGAGCAAGGGGAAGAGGAAGGCAATGGAGGAACATCTACTAGCAGATTCCTTGCTCGCGGAGGCTGTGGAGCGACAACTGGCAGATTCTATGGAGGAGAGGCATATAGTGGATATGCCCAGTGAGTTCTCTCAACTGAAGAAAGAAAAAGGGAAGGAAAAGGTAGAGGGAACATCCTCCAAGCGACGTAAAATAGTTGCCGCAGAAGATACTTCTGCCATGTCTTCAGCGTATGTTGAGAAGGTTTTGGAAGTAGGCAAGATTATGCTTCCTCGGTATGTTGATTTTGCTGACCAACCTATGATTACAGTATTTCCTGAACTATTAGAGATATTTGAGTTTCAAAAATGGAAGAAGTTTTTGAGTAAGCATAGAACATACTACCCAAGACTGGTTGCTGAATTTTATTGTAATTTGAAATATGATTATAAAAGGTCAAAAATCCAGTCTAGTGTTAAAGGGATCAAGATTGACCTATCTAGGCACTCTCTGCACAAGATTTTTAGAATTCCAGAAGGAGGGGTAGTAGAAGGTGAATTTGATTTCACTTTGCATGAGTCCTACTCCCTCATCTCAGAATTGCCTAGAGATCCCAGAGACCTAAAGAAGCAAGCAAATCTAGCTCAGTTCAATGCATATAAATTTACCCCTCTAAGGATATTAGTGCATCATATTCTTACTACATTGATAACTCCACAAGTTGGAGGTAGAGGGAGAGTGACTGAGTCACAGAGATTTATTCTCTTTTGCTTACTCAAAAGAATCAGAATCTGCTTACCAGCAATAATCATCCAGATAATGGGTACTTGTAGTGCCCCAGAATTTATATAAATAATTTTTGAATTATAAAATAATTTTCTAGAAATTATAAAGTCTTAAATAAATTAATGAAGGGGTTATTGGATTAATAAGTCATTATAAGGCTCAATTAGACTAATTAGTTAACCTAGCCTATCTAATTATTATCCAAAAGGTTTATGGTCCAAGCCCATCAAGTTTGGCCCATATTCTAGAAGGTTATTTAGCCTATTCACGTATTTTAAGGATAAATACTATTTATATAAGCTAATTATGTGGATAAATGAATAAATGAGTTTTATTAAATTGAAACTCTATATACGTTGAATGTAACGGTCTATCGGGCGACCGCCACAGACATGTAAGGCACCTAGACACGACCGTTACATCCTGCAGATTCCGTAAGGTTAGGAAATTGTAAAAAGATTGGATTTTTGCTAATTTATCTCTTAGGGATCGAGATTGGAAGACTAATAGAGGTGTTAAGGACTCTTAGAAGTTGATCTAAGCTTTAACAAGGACTCTAGAATCAATCTAATCTTCAAACCCTAGCCAAAACCCTATAAATAGGACCTAGTTTTGAACTGAGCGACCCTTACTTTTGGCTCGTGAAGAATCAAGGTAAGGAGTCATAATTTTGGGTAAGTTCCTTACAACTTTTTGTTTATAATACCTTAGACTAATAGCTCTCCAAATTTTGTGCTAGGAGATCAAGCAACCAAGGAGATAGAAGCTTCCAAAGTTGTTGATTCAACCTTAGCAACCCAGGAATCTGAACGCAAGTCCCCTTAAGATCCAGAGATTAGGACGTCTAAACAAGGTAATTAGAGTTCAATCCTTTAGAACTTTTTATTCCAAATAGTTTCATATTCTTACTCTCAAAATTTCACATCCTTAGGTCAAGAGGCTGAGGAAATAGAGCAGATTGAAGTTACTGATTTATCACAAGAAGTACAAGGGACTAAGGGTAGCACCTAGCATCAAATTCGAAGTTTAAAGGTCTTAGAAGAGGTAGGTTATCTCATGATTGGTAAAAATAACTTGTTAGGGATAAAAGCCCTCTGATTGTGCTTGATTTCATGCATTATAGACTAAGAATTTCATGATTTAATAGTTCTATACATTCATACATCTCTTAGCCCTAAATGGAAATTAAAAGATATTATCTTGTCTATTCACTAAACCCATGAATATAGTTGGCCTACACTTCGTTATCATGACTAGGACAGTAGTAGTATTTTGATTTCCAGGCATGTTATGTTTTCATAAACCTTTACTTTAGTTTACTACCAGCAGACTCTCTGACGCACCAACGTAAGACCGTCACGTAAATGTAACGGCCTTACGATAGACCGTCACACACTATTGTGTTTTTATTGTTCTATGGTCACTGACGCACCCTAGCAGGAGCGTTACACCACTGTAATGGCCCCTCAATAAACCGTCACAAGCACTGTAACACGCCTATCCTAGACCGTCAGACCCTTGTGTTCTGCCTGCCCAAGGCAGAATAATAACCAGTTAAGTTTACTTATAAATAAGCTTAGATAGCTAAGTTGGACATGTTATCATGACTTCAAGATTAGTTATTGATTCATAATCAAATTGCATGATTAATGTGTCTTAAGTTATTTTAAGTTATATTAATTTCATGTGCCAAAATTCTATAGTTTTGTATTTAAATCATGATTTTCCAATATTGTATTGATGGAGTTTTATCATGGTTTCACATCGTTACACATTCTCTTTATCAATAGAGTCATTTCTTTAAGTACATGACACATATTCCGGTATGTTGTCCATTAGTTCACTTTGCACTATAGGAATATTAATCTTGGACATGAGGACCTCTCTATTGGATATTCATTCCAATGGACTAGGAAATCTTGTTTCAAGGCCTTCGTAATTCTCTGGGAGCATGGGATTCCCACTAGGATGCGGAGTTGGTTGTACCATTAAAGCCATTGATTAGATTACACTATCGATATTTTTGGTTATCAGTAATGTAACGACTCTATACTAGACCGTCAGGAGCATTTAACGGCCCAATATACGACAGTCACATTCAACTGAGTCTGATTTCTTGGTTCTGGATTCAGACTAATGTAACGGCCCAATACTGGAGCGTCACATTAGTGTAACGGCCAGTCTTTGACCGTCACATCATGTAACGGCCCAGTACACAACCGTCACACGGCTTGAGTATTTTAACCCAAGGTTTGATCAAGGGTTGATATTCCAAGATTTCTAGATGGACTCTTGGTAATCTAGAACTTATCATATTGATCAAGAAACCTAATATAATGAATGGATGATAAAGAATGTACCGTTATACTGCCGATTTATTTTTCCTAAGCATAACATAGTATAAGTCATTCTTGATTTCTCATGATTCTTATTAAAAGCATTCATTCATTGAATTATTGTTATCAAGAGCTTGTTGGAATTGTACATTCTTGGCCATACTTTATTGTTACATGCGTGGAAAAAGTTTGATTTATACTTGAAGATGCGATCGAGCACTGATTGTGTTCAAGGGCTCTATGCTAGTCCCCTCCGTTGATTGTCAGAAACATACTATTATAAACCATGGGGTATGATGTTACTGGCGTCGCATTGCGCTGGGAGTACTTTCTTTATAAATAAGTGAAAATCCACAATACAATACGGCATGACATGACATTCTTGTACATGACTTTCTTGCTTGATATTCACAGAAATTCACGAAGTACTTGCTCATCAGCATAAGATACTAGAGTGATGATTATGTGGCTTACTAGTACATTCTCGATATATTCTTGTTCTTAAAAGGCCAATATCATGTTCTTGTTACTTTCTTGCTAGTTCGTACTTGCTCTCATTCTAACTTACATAATCATCTTATTACTTTGGTTAATCGCGTGATTGATCGCGTTTGCATGATTTTACCTTATTCTTTAGAGCTAAATTGTTAAATACTTTAATAGTGCCTTCATGTTGATGCGAAGATACCTACTGGGCAAGTGTGTTCATTACCTATTTTCAATCTTTTCAGGAGATGGAAGTGATTCAAATTCATATTCGGGTTATACAAGTAGCGGGTCCGAGAGCGAATGAAAGTATTGTCAAGATGAGAGTGAAGACTTAGGAAGTCTAAATTGTTTAGATTGAGTCTATGTAATTTCCTATTTCTTGAGTCTAGTACAAAAATGGAAATTGAATTAGTGGTTGTATTTGAATACTTGATTATTATGAAATAAAGTTGGAGTTTGAGTAAATATTGTGCAATTGCATTTATGTGTGTGATTGTCTTGCGCTCTGATCATTCTTGCTTGCAAGAGGCTTACCATGCCGGCTGTTCGCGCTCCCCGAGTTAGTCTTACGCTGTAATAAAGGCTCGGGACGTGACAATACTTGCAAGGAATCAAGAAGAAATCTACCCTACGCAGTCGATTTAACTGTAATTTTTAGGAAATTGGACATTCCATTAGAAGAGGAAACTTCAAAAGAAATTCTCAAAGTAAATATTTACACCATGGATTTCATTGATAAATTCTTGAGATTGAAGTCATCCTCAGTAAGTAAGGTGAAAGATATAGCTGAAAAGAAAACTTCAATAGTTGCATTAGACATTGTTGAACAGTCCCAGCCATCTCCTACAAGAGATCACATTGAACAGTCTCAGATAAGTCAGGGGGAGGATATACAAACTGCTGTTGAGCAAATAGAAGCCTTAGAGCAACCTCCCCAGTTGATTCAAGAAGAAAAAGAAGAGCAGCAAATTGAAAATCTAGCATTGGAGCAAGAAGTTCATGAATTGAACTTAACTGAAGAACATGTATCAAAACAACTAGATCAACACATTGATGAAATTTTTGATAAGTTTGGACTGCAACAACCAGATCTAACAACATCATGTAGAAGAGATTCAAGAAGAGTTTCACACAGAAACAGCTGAAGATAATCAGATGATTGATGAAACAGTCCTCTCAGAAGGATTTAGAAATGATTCAGGAAGTGAGAAGGAAACTGAAATAGATGAACAATCTTTGGCTGATATGGTTGCTCCTGGCCATCCTCTATCCCTGAACAACCATTTATTCCTCCTGGCCATCAAGCATCAAGCTCTACTGGACCAAGCTCAGAGCCACATATTATTGAAATGCTCACTACTCTGACAAATCATGTGGTAAATCAGCATGGTTTGATGAATGCACAATTTATCTACATAAATTATGCTATTGATCGATTGGATGCCAGAATGCGACATTTGGAACAAACTGTAAACAGCCAGTGGATGAAATTTGTATATGATAAACACAAGTCTGACTCCAAATTAAATGGTGTTTTGGACTCCCTTCTATCAGTCTGTCAACAGGCAGGTGAAATTTTGAATAATCTACACGAGACTCAGACTTCTACTTTTGTGAAGCTAACTAAAGTTCATGATCATTCCTATGATATTCAAATACATCTTGAAATGATAAGAATTCAGATGAATACTCTGAAAGAGAATCGGCAGGGGCTCACTAGAAAACTTGAATTAGTTCATCAACAAGTGGAAAACCTTGTTCACAGATGTGAAACATCTATCACAGAACATGTAACCACTTCTTCTACGTTTATGGCTGACACTTACCATCAGGTGATCTCCCAATCAGACAATTTGAACAGCATGATGCAACAATGGTTTGTGGATGTAACAACCAATGTTAAAGAGCTTCGTCATTTTATTCAGCAGAATGACCAGAGAATCATGGCAAAGTTTGCAGCACTTGGTACTAAAATAGATAGACTTCCTCCACCTCTTCCAAGAGCAATATCGGCAATACCTCTTAGGGGCTCTAGCAGTACACCACCACCTCGTAGTGGTAGCTCTAGCAGGTCATCACCCAGAGGAAGAAGAGGCTCCAGATGTACAAGTTCTGGTCACTCCAGTCACTGATATCTAAAGGTTCTTCTTTCTTTTTGATAATGACAAAGGGGGAGATGCATTCTCCCCCCTTTTGATGATGACAACCATGAGTCATTATTTACAAGCATTCATATGGCATTCCATTAGACATAAAACTTTTCATTCACAATGATAAGGAGTTCCATACAAAATTTTTCATATACATTCATCAAAAATTATGCATGACCTAACTAGATGCCTAATGCTATATGAACACTTGACACTTGACTTGTCTTGACTCTTGACTAGTCTCCCCCTTTGGCATCAGCAAGGAGGGGGTGAAGGAGGTGGTTGCTGTGGAGGAGGCATGGAGCTTAAGCTGCCTAGAAATTGAAGTTTCTGGGCCTCAGAGAATTGTTGTTGCAGTTGCAGAACTTGTGCAGCTAGAGAGTCAACTTTCTGAGTTAGTTGCTCGTCTCTTTGTTTCACAAACTTGTGAAGGGACTTGATATTGTCATTGATTGCATCCAGTCAGTCGTGCAACATGTCACAAACTTTCTGTTGGGTCCCTTTTGGTGAGACATGAGAGGATGTAGCTTCAGTGAGATGAGGACACCATTCATCACCTGTGTCTTCCAAAATTGGTTGGAGTTGAGCTTTATGTAGACGTATCAATTCAAGAATTTTAGTTCCAACCATATCAAGTTTGTTGTATGCAACATTCATTTTTGCTTCAGCTTTGGTGGAGCTGTTCACCATTATTGCTGTGTCGGTATGAACTTGTTCTACAAGCTTTGAGGAGGCATCAAGGAGCTTGTTAGAGTCGGAGTGAACCTTTCCTTTCAGCCTGTTGGATGCATCAGTTACCCATGCAGAATTGGCATTAATGGCTGCTTCCAAACGAGAGGTGACTTCTACAATCCTGGCTGTCTCAGCAGCTACTTGTTCTCTGATTGTGAGGGACTCAACTGCTACTCTTTCCTCAATCTTGTGAGAGGAATCAATGAGGGTTGCACATCTAAGATTCATGTTGCTTTGATCTTCTCGGATGTCATAGGCATGCATAAGCATTTCTGAAGTCTTTTCTTGTGTTTCAATATGAACCTCTCTCAATCTTTTCATTATAGTCCATGCTCTTTCACACACATGTATAAGAGAGTTCATAAAGGCATACAGTTTACCATCAGACTTGTGTTTGTCCCTGACAAATTTCTCCCATCTGCTGTTTTAAATTTGGTCACCACGAACAAACCTTGCGTCTAGTTTGTCAACTTTCATGTCAAGCTGCATAATAAAAGAATTCACATTGGCAAATTGATCAGTGAGAAACCTAATCAGTGTGGGGTGAATACCCATCGACCTTTTGTGGTAGCAGATTGTTGTCCTCTTGATGATGAGGCTTCTGTATGAAATGCAGGAGGCGCCTCTTCTCCCGTATGAACTGTAGGATCAGATGGAGGAGTATGAGGTGGAAGAGTCCCAAAGGGTATTATGGGACCAAAAAATGTACCTTATGGCACATCCTGCTACTGCTGTTGCTGCTGTTCAAAGTGTGTATCCATATGAAATTGTTCTTCATATTGGTCTAGATGTTCCTCTAACTATTCTTCGAATTGGTCTGCAGGCTGTGCTGGCTGGTCGGCCTACTGTTGCTGCGTAGGTGCAGCTGGACGGTCAATCTGGTGACCAGGCAAATCCCTTACAACTTTATCTCCTTTTTTCTTGAAGTGCATGTACTTCTCGATGAATCTCATGCAGTACACATTGCTTTGTGGGATTTCCTTCAACTTTCATTTTCCAGAGAAATTCCAACTCTCTGGGATATGGCTGAATTTTCTTGCTACGTGCCCTTGTAGCTGTTAGAACCCTGGGCTTCTGCTGCTTTCCTCTTTTTCGCTGGTTCTACGGCTGGTCTATCGTAAATGGTTTTGGAGCGCCCTTCCTGTTGTGTTTTCTTTGCTGCATGAGCTTGAGGATCAGCCTTCCTTGATGTTGCCGCATCCTTTTTCTTGCCGCGGGTGACCGGAGGAGTCATGGGGACTGCGGAAAGAAAGAAGAGAGGGTAGCTTGGGTTGTTGGAGCGTCGCAGTAGATAAATGGAGCTAGCTGGAGTGCTAGGATCCACGTACCGAGGGAGGCAGAGGAAAGTGTCGACCTCCGCGTAGAGAAGTGCAGACGCGCCGGAGAAGGGGTTTGCGAATGAAAGGGTTAGAAAAGGTAAAGTGAAAACACGATGTTCACCGGCCAGTTAAAAAGGTAAAGATGAGATTTTCCTTTTAAAAGAACACCCTTTAGATAAGAAATTACTGAAATACCCCTATTTTTATTGTTAAATGGTTTAAGGCCTATAAGCTCAATTTGGAAGAATAAAGGTTTAAGAGGAGACCATTTTCACAACAAATAATAAGATTAAAATATTTAAATGAAGTCAAATGTTTTAACTAAGCCTATTAATCTTACTCATTAAGTTCATTAGGCAAGATTGGGGAAAAATTAATCAAGTATTGAAAATAAATAAAATACCCTTTTTGAAGTAAAACCTAGAGTCAGCCCCAATTTTTTTTAAATTAAACAGTCTGATAAAGTATTTACTTCTTAACACAAGGAAACACGTTGTTCAGACGTCAGCGTCCCTGGTTACTCAGTGTAGCTTATCTTTCTGTTTTCTTTTGAACAGAGATAGTAGTCTTCATCATTACTAGATTTGCTGTATTTCATTGACGCAGGATCTAGTTTCTCTAAAGATGATGCCATTGCTATGAAATTATTGCAATATGATTTTAGGAGGCGTATTCTCTAGTTGGCTTCAATTTAGGTGAATTGTTTAAGGATAATACAAGCTAATGATTCTTTATCCAAAGAAGCCCTTTTACTATTAACTTTCAGAAGCTTAGGCCCTGGTCATTATCAAAGACTTTGATGAATGTTTTAACCCTATTATGAGTGCAAGGTTGGTGCAACTAAACACAATTATCAGCCAAATTGAGGGTTATAAACATCAAACCATTTTCTTTAACAGAGGTAGAGCAGAATAACTTAGCCAAGGTTGTATGAAAGAATTAAAACTTTCTCAACTCCCCCTAAATTAATGACCAGTGACTAAGCAATTGTTTAGAAGCAAAATATGTGATGAAGAAATGAAGAAGGCAATGATAAAGTAGGGTGAATAGACAGAATGACTCTCCATTGGATCACACACCCTTGAGTGGCTGAGCAACAGTGTCGACACTTCCTATGAAGTAGTTGAGAGATAGTGTCGACACTTCTAATATGCACTGACCTTCATTAAGATGTGCCTCAACCTTCATTAAGATGTGCCTCGACCTTCATTCCAATGTACATTGACCTTCATTAAGATGTGCCTCGACCTTCATTAAGATGTGCCTCGACCTTCATTCCAATGTACACTGACCTTCATTAAGATGTGCCTCGACCTTCATTCCAATGTGCACTGACCTTCATTAAGATGTGCCTCGACCTTCATTCCAATGTGCACTGACCTTCATGAAGGTGTCGGCCTGCTGATGGAGAACAGAAGCCTATTCTTTGAGCATCTCAATGAATGTGTTGACACATCACCATAGTGTGTCGACCTGTTCAATATCCTTTTCTCAGCCAGTGTGTCTGATTCTTATCTTTCTTTGATTGCTTCCTTTCTGAACCACTTCTACCAATTTCTGATACCAGTGCCTCTGACTTTCTGAATTCAGTCAGACAACAAAAAAATTTGCCTTCCTGCTGCCAGTAAGAAGTGCTTTATTTGATGCTAAAGCTTTAAACATGCTCATGCACTAAAGATTAACTATGCAGATCTTAACATGCAATTCTGATTCATGGTACTTGGCGGAGGTCAATCCTCATGCATGATGAGAGTTTCCTAACAGTCGTAGCCTGACTTTCCACAACTCAACATTTGAGATACAATGTAATCAAAACATGATATGCAATTCAAAATAATCAAAATGCACACAAGCTCCCCCTGAATGTGACTATCATTCATGAAACAATTCATTCACGCAATAGAACATTTCAAGACAAATCAGATATACTAACAGCCATCATAGCAAAGACAAGTATCTTGTGCATCAAAAAGGAGTAAACGGCTCAAACCTGAGTTGATTGAGGTCTGCATAGACCTAGCTCTCTCCTCAAGGTTGAAAACCTATCATTGCTTAAAGGTTTTGTAAAAATAGTCACAATCTAATTTTCTGAGTCAACAAAATGGAGCTCAAAATGATTTTTAAGGACTTCATCTCTAATGAAATGATGTCTAATTTCTATATGCTTAGTCCTAGAGTGCAGGACTGGATTTTTTACAAGGTTTATAGCACTTGTGTTATCACACAAAATGGGAACACATCCAAGATCTATTAGATAGTCTTGGAGTTGGTGTTTGATCCATAGCACCTGGGTTCCACAACTCCCTGCAGCAACATATTCTGCTTCTGCAGTGGCGAGGGCAACTGCATGTTGTTTCTTGGAGGCCCAAGAAACCAAACACCCACTCAAGAATTAGCAATAGCCACTAGTGCTCTTGCGATCCAGTTTGCATCCTGCATAGTCTGCATCTGAATATGAAATGAGTGAAAGCTCACAAGATGCAGGATACAATAATCCCAGATCTTGAGTGCCAGCAAGGTATCTAAAGATACGCTTGACAGCAGTCAAGTGAGACTCTCTAGGACTAGACTGAAATCTAGCACAAAGGCAAACACTAAACTGAATGTCTGGTCTAGATGCAGTTAAATAGGGTAATGAACTAATCATACATCTATAATTCTTTGCATCCACAAGTGTACCTTGTTCATCTGCATCCAATGAAGTGGCAGTCCCCATTGGAGTTCCTAATGGTTTGTAGTTGGTTAGATCAAATCTCTTCAGCAACTCTTTCACATATTTGACTTGATTAATGAAACAACCTTCATTGCTTTGATTTATCTACAAGCTAAGAAAGAATTGAAGCTTACCCATAAGACTCATCTCAAACTCATTAGTCATGAGTTTAGCAAAATCCTCACACATTTGAGATTTTGTGGATCCAAACACTATATCATCTAAATAAATCCGAACTAATAAGATGTCCTTACCTTGTCTCTTAGTGAATAGTGTTTGGTCTACATTACCTCTTGTGTAGCCTTGTTCAGTGAGAAATGAGCTTAGTCTATCATACCAAGCTCTGGGTGCCTGCTTCAAGCCATATAGAGCCTTGTCCAACTTATAAACATGTTCTTTAAAATGTGAACATTCAAAACCAGGGGGTTGCTCTACATATACTTCTTCTTTTATTAAGCCATTCAAAAAGGCACTCTTTACATCCATTTGCTGCAGTTTGATTTTATGAGAACATGCAAATGCAAACAAAATTCTAATGGCCTCTAATCTAGCTACAGGGGAAAAAGACTCTTCAAAATCTATGCCAAACTCTTGATTATACTCCTGAGCCATGAATTTGGCTTTATTTCTGATTATCTTACCATCTTCACTAAGTTTGTTCCTAAAGACCCATTTAATACCTATGACAGATTTCTCTTGGGGTCTAGGAACTAGATGCCACACATTGTTTCTTTCAAACTGGTTTAGTTCATCATGCATGGAATTTATCCAATTTTTATCTTTTAAAGCCTCTACAATATTTTTAGATTCAGTTTGAGACACAAGAGCAAGTTGTTCAATTGCATCCATAATTCTAAAATGAGATCTAGTTTTAGTTGGGTCATGCAGATTATCTAAGATGTTTTCTAAAGGATGGTCTTTTAACACTCTTAAATCAGTGTGAGTGTTACCTTTATCTGTATCAGTGACCGGAGTATTGCTTGACTCTCCTTGGTCTTCATTTCCTTGTGTCTCCTCATGTGGAAGTTCTTCTTTTCCTTTTACATTCAGAAATTCCCCATCATCATCTTCTCTGCAAGTATTGAAATGATTAGTCTCATCAAAAGTGATGTGATGTGACTCTTCCACACATAGGGTCTTAAGATTATAGACTCTATAAGCTCTAGACCTATCAGAATATCTAAGAAATATGCCTTCTTCACTCTTGGGCTCAAACTTGTCTAACACTCTCTTATCATTGTTATGGATAAAATATTTTGAACCAAATACTTTTATGTGAGAGAGAGATGGCTTTTTACCTTTGAGCAACTTATAAGGAGTCATTTTAATGAATGGTTTTACCATTGAGCAGTTGATGATATAACAAGTAGTGTTTACCACTTCTGCCCCAAATCTCTTTGGTAGTTGCTTTTCAACAAGCATTGTGCGTGCCATCTCTATGAGAGTTCTGTGCCTCCTCTCGATCACCCCATTTTGTTCAGGGGTTCTTGGTGATGAAAACCTATGATTTATTCCTTCAGTCCTATAAAGATTATCAAAATCAGCATTTTCAAATTCACCACCATGGTCTGAAAGTATGTTAGAAATTTTAAACTTACCGTCTTGCTTTAATTGCATGAAGAGTGCCTAAAACTCATCAAATGCGTCATTTTTATGTGCAAGGTAAAACACCCATGTGAATCTAGTAAAGTCATCTACTAAAATATAGCCATATATTTTACCACTTACGCTAGCTATTTTGGTTGGACTAAACAAGTCCATGTGAATTAGTTTAAGTGGTTTAGATGATAAGCTTTCAGTTCTACTTTTAAATGACTTTCTAGTTTGTTTTCCTTGTGCACATGCATCACAAATTTTAGAGTTCAGTTTGAATTTAATTTCAGGCAATCCTTTAACAATAGAATGCTCCACCAATTTATGAAGTGTGTTGTAGCTAGCATGACCTAGTCTACGATGCCACAAGCATGCTAATTCAGATTTAGGTGCAGCAAGACAAAGATTTATGTGAGCAGGGTCATCTAAGTCAATCATATACACATTGTTGACTCGTTTACCAGAAAACTTGGTTTCTTTTGAATTAGGGTGCAAGATCCTACATTCATTAGAGTCAAAGACTACAGTATGGCCTTTACCACAAAGCAGACTTATGCTCAGAAAATTATATTCCAGACCATCAACAAGCAATACATTATCAATTGAGTTGGAGGGATTCTTACCAACTTTACCTGTACCAATGATCTTTCTCTTGTTGTTCCCTCCAAACGTGACATGACCAGCTTCCTTTTATACTAAGAGATAGAATTTGGTTCTGTCCCCTGTCATGTGTCTTGAGCACCCACTATCAAGATACCAGCGATTGTGTACGGCTGCAAGACACTCCTGCACAAGGAATTAAGTGACAATGTTTGGAACCCAAGGACAATTGGGTCCCAATAGTCTTCTCATCTCAGTAAAGCAAGATAATGTAGGCTTTGAAATCTAGACTTTCTTAGTATTTTTGTTTTTCTTGCTTGGTTTGAAGTTCTGGTTTTTCTTTTCTTCATTAACATTCCTTTTCTCTCTTTTAGCTTCTGGGGCTTTATGGGTTTTAGGAATGTTGGAAGAGGATTATTTTTTAGACCATATGTTCTAGTTGGTTGGTCTAGAGGGGTAGGAGGTGTCACAGTACCTAGAGTGTTGAGGTTGGGTAAACCTATGACAATAAGGTTCATAACTACCCCAGACCCATGAAGGTGTCGACCTGTAGGAGGTGAAGTGTCGGCATGTCCCCTATTCTGACCATCTATAACGGTCTCTGGATGAGGGATGTGTCGACCTATCTCTTATTCTACCCATTTATAACGGTCTCTGTTTGAGAGATGTGTCGGGTCCCTATAAATTGAGTGTCGACCTGTCGGTGCATACCTAGGGAATTGACGGGGGTTAGACCATGAGGGTGTCGACCTGTCCTGAGGGTAGTGCCGACCTATGCCATTGTTGAAATTCTTTCTACCCTTAGGATGTGCAGACCTGGACTTGGGTTGGAGTCGGCCTGCTTGGTGTTGTTGGTGAGCCTTTTTGGGTTTTTTTAGGGTTGTTCTTTATAGGCTCTCCCATTTTCTCTTTTCCTTTGTTTCTAACTTTTTCTTGGTTTGGGCTAGGTGTTGTTTTAGAAGTTGATGTTTCAGAAGACGAGACAAAAGTTGTAGTTTTTAAGCCAAAAGTCTTTTTCTTAGTTTGCTCATATCCTAGCTCTTCCCTGTTGAAGTTCATTTTAGTCCCTAGCAGAGCATTCAAGTTCTCACTTCCATCAACAAATTTTTCAAGGGCAGTTTGTTTATCTACTCGGTCTTTTTGAAGATTTTCATTTTCTTTCAACAGTTGAGAGTTGACTTCTTTAAATGTATCATATTTTTCATTACATAGATTGTTATCTTTTACATAGCTTTGCATCTTTAGTTTTCTCTTAGGTTTTCATTTTCATCTTTCAAATCTCTCATTTCTTTTCTTCCCTCTTCTAGGTTTTCATTCATTTTTCTTAGATTCTCAATTTCAGTTTCCAGGGAAGTAATCTTTTCATTAAGGGTTTGATCATGCACAGTGGAGTCAATTTTCTTCTTTAGGACTTTGTTTTCTTTTCTATACACTTCATATTTATCCATTAATTCAAAGTAAGCCTTTTCCCAATCATCAGTAGAAAAATGTTCAAAAGGAGAGCTTACCTCACTATTCTTTTTTCCATTTGCCATCAAGTAGAGATCATCTTTCTCCTCTTCAGAGGAGCTATCTTCATTTTCTTCCTCTTCTTCATCACTCCATGTACACACCATGGCCTGTTTCTTCTTGTCCTTCCATCTGGACTTTGTTTTCTTAACTCCTTCTGGACACTCAGACTTGATGTGTCCTGGTTTCCTGTAAGAATAGCAGACAAGTTTGTCAAACTTTTTAGCATTTTCAGGTCTTGGCCTGAAACCTCTCTTTACTTGAGGCTTCCTCTTTATGAAGCCTTTACCTTCCTTTCTTAGAAACTTCCTGAACTTTCTTGTTAACATAGCAACCTCATCCTCTTCAGAGCTGCTACTTGAAGGATCTTCATCTTCAGAGATGTCCTTGGTACTTGGCCCATCTTTGAGAGCCAGAGGCTTCTTCTTACTTACCTCAGCCTCTTTGTTCTTCAAATTCATCTCATAGGTCATCAGGGACCCTATGAGTTCTTCTACCTTAATGGTAGCCAAATCCTTTGATTCTTTGACCATTGTTGCCTTTGTATGCCATGCAGGAGTTAGGGATCTTAATATCTTTCTCACAATCTCCTACTTAGAGTAGGTCTTACCTAGCTCAGTTAAACCATTAGTGAGCATGGTTAGCCTAGCATACATATCAGAAATAGACTCTTCAGGTTTCATTTTGAATTTTTCAAATTCAGAAACTAACATATTGGTCTTGGTCGCACGTACCACTGTTGTCCCTTTATATATTACCTCAACACGGTCCCACATCTATTTTGCAGTGGCTCATGTAGACACTCTTGAGAATTCTATTGGGTGAAGGGAGCACTGCATTATGTGCTTGGCACCCCAGTTCAGTGTAGATCTTCTGATGTGCTCCTTGGTCCATGTTTCTTCATCTTCGGGCAACTCAAACGGACCTTTGCTAATAACTCGTCAAATTTCATGATCCTGGGCTCTGATAAAAACATGCATACAGTTTTTCCAGTAAGGATAGTTTGTCCCAGTGAAAAAGGGAGGTCTATTTATGGAATGCCCTTCGGGCATTGGACTCTTAGTCGCCATATCACCAGGTCTCTCAGGGTCGTTAGACCACATACAGAGAGACTAGCTCTAATATCACGTGATGAGTAGTGATAGGCAGATCTAGAAGAGAGGGGTGAATAGATCAGCCCCTTCTTTGCAAAAATAATAACTAGATAAAAACTTATACCAGTAAATCAAGAACACACACAAGCTAGCAAGCTAAATGCAAGGAAAATGATCAAGGTGTTCCTAAGCACGCATCCAGCTACAAGACACGATAAAAAGCAAACAACAAGAACACAAGATTTTAAGGTGGTTTGGCCTCTATCTAGAGACCTACGTCCACCCGTCACTTTAACCAAGTGAGGCTTCACTAGTGCAAAGGCACTATCACTGATTCACAACTTCTAAAAGAGAGACAAACTCTCTCAACTCCGCTGCCGAACAGCTTGAGGGTACACAACCCAAATCCTACAGACCGATAGACACACCATCTGCCTTCCTACTCGTAGGTAGGGAGCAATAGTAAGAGTATGTGTTTTTGAGAAAAACAAAACTGAAAAAGAATAACCAGACAGAGTATGGCTGTGAAGCTCTATGGCAGAGAAAACTTCTGTCTGGGAGAGAACTGGATGACGCCTGGGTTCTCTTCTTCTTCTTCCTGGTTATTCACCATGACCACAAGAGGAAATGATGAAACTGCTTCCCAACTTTCACGGGCACCTGATGAAGCTTCAACAGATGCTGTCTTCCTTGCTGTGAGAGCTCCTGAGGTGAAGAAGGCGGTCTGCTGCGTTGCAGTCACGCCAGCAATACAAGGAAGGAGATATCTCCCAGAGCAAGCTTCTTCACTGCTCTTCCCTCCTTCTCTTGTTCTTCTCCTTCTTCTCTCTGCTTCTTTGTTCTCCAAACTGGAGCTTGCTCTTCCGTGTCTGTATGTCACTTACGATCTCTCCAGCCTTATCCTTTTTGGAACCCCATGCGCAGGATGTCGCATTCCCCGTTCCTCCTTTTGCTTCAACAGCTTCTTGTCCATTTCTCCCGTGCGTACCACATTTGTGGGCAGTTAGGGAACCAAATCTACAAATGTACCTACATCTGGAGGGTTCCTCTGCCAGCCAATCAGATCTTTTGACAAAGTAGGATTCTAGAAGCCTTTTCAAGTGTGATCAGATCCTCCACGACCGGTTGCGGATCTTGAAAAGCGGACGCGATGGGATCCAGATCCATTCTGGGCGAGCTTGGAGGTGTCGACACTTTCAGACAAGGTGTCGGCACATCTCGTTGGAGTCTTGAAGAAATATGGCTTCCAAGAAAAACAAGTCGACACTTCGATGGCCATGTGTCGACACATGCGCCACACTTGCGTGCGGCTCGAGCCTCCGTGTCGAGACTTCACTTGGAAGTGTCAGGGCAGGTGCGCCAGGCAGAGATGAAGTCCGTTGCACTGAGCCGAGGGTGTCGACACATTTTCTACAGGTTGTCGACACATGATCCCAAACATAACCTAGACAGAAATGGTTCAATCACAAATTTCTTCTAGATGTGTCGACACGTTGTTGGAGGTGTCGACTCTCTGCTCATTCCGGAGCTCAAACAGAAACGGTTCAAGGATGGTTTCTTCTAGACGTGTCGACACGTCCAAGTGACAGGTTAACACTTTGAGAGTACATTACCTGTACTTGTCTAGATAAGAACTTAAACAAAATAGTTAGTCATACCATAAGGATTTAACAATAGATTATGGTTTGTTATCATCAAAACCAGGGGACACAACACTTTTTTTATAGACGAGTGAAATCCACGAGGCCATTATATGCTTTCTAGTACATTCTTGTTATATGACTTTCTAGTGCATGACCTTCAAGGTTATGAAAAATACATTCTCGTTGCATGTAAGTACATTCTTGTTACATGAAATGCCACATTATATTCTTGCTAGATCATTCTCTCATTCTACGTGAGCTCTCTAGTTTCTATGGACTTGTGTTGATACTTTGGTTTTATGCATATGATTTATCGCATTTTCATTTATGTTAACGTCTAGAGCTAAATTGTTAATTACTTAAACATTGCCTTCATGTTGATACGAAGATACCTACTGGGCAAGTGTGCTCATTACTCTACTTTTCCAATCTTTCCAGGAAACTCTAGTGGATCGGATTCTGAGTATTTCGATGATGGATCCGAGAGTGATGATTAAAAGTTCGAGAGAAGACTTAGAGTGTCATGAGTCCTTATGTTAGTTTGGAGTCATATCATGTAATTTTTACTTTATTGAGTCATTATGTAATTTCATTTTTCTTGAGTCTAGTAATGAAAAGAGTCTACATTAAATAAACTTTTGATTATCATCAATAAACGTTAGTTTTGTCAATTCTTGTGCATTCCTCTTTATGTGTGAATGTTTAGCGCTCTGATTATCTTGATTGTGAGATGCTTATCTTGTCGGCTGTTCATGTCCCCGATATTACTTTCGTTGTACATATATCTCGGGGCGTGACAGTTAAAGTGGTATCAGAGCCTAGGCATAAGTAAGTCCTAGGAAAAAGTCATGTCATAGGCTAAGTCCAAGGTTGAAGGACCCACACCTATGAACTTGGAAATAAAAATTTGAACCCATGTGAGAATTGGGTAGAGTCAGGATGAGATAGTTAATTAAGAAGGTTTACCTAAGACAAATTCTTAAATTCCAAAGGAAATAACTAAGTGTTTATTTTCTTAGGTACCATATTCTCGCAATGGCTCACCATGTAAACTGGGACCAGATGCAACAAACTACTGCAGGTCTTACCCAAGCCCTTCAAACGGTGGCCCAAGCTGGCGTGAGGGCTGGCACGGGTAATTTACACGGGAATTTCTGGAGTTTGAATCCTCCATGATTCTCGGGATCCTCTAACCCTGATGAAGCAGAAAACTGTATTGACAAGATGACTCAGATCTTTGAAGTTATGCAATGCACCGACCAAGAGAAGGTCCGTCTTGCCACTTTCCAACTAAATAAAGATGCGTGTATGTGGTGGAAGGCCACCTTGGAATAACCTGAAAATGCTCAGCCTACATGGAATGCGTTTCTTACACTCTTCCGAGCAAAGTATTTCTCCGAACATGTTAAGGAGAGAAAGGCTGCAGAGTTTGCCTCTTTAAGGCAAGGAATGATGTCCGTGGCAGAGTATGAACTTCAATTCTCCCGTCTAGCCCCTTATGCTCCTCACTTAGTTAGCATCGACTTATTAAAAGCTTACTAGTTCATGGACGGCCTAAGGCCATTTTCTATTTCTCAACTTGGACCTCAAAATATTCATACTTATATGGAAATGGTCCAACGGGCACATTTATGTGAAAGGACCATGGAAAAGGTCGAGAAATTCAAGGGGAAGAGCGAGGAGTCAAGCCGTAAATTTGACAAACGCGGAAGAAAGGAGGAAAGGTTCAGTATCACGGGGACTCACCAGTCCCGTGACAACAAGAAGAGATCCCATAATGGCGATGGGGGTAGCAATGGCAAAGGCAAGAAAATCAAGGAGGAAGAAAAAGCTGTCACAACTGCTTGCACATTCTGTGAGAAGTTCGGCCATTCGGCTGAAGAATGTTGGAAGCGTCTTGGCGCTTGCTTAAAATGTGGAAGTCGGGAGCATCACATGCCTGATTTCCCCCTAATGAAAGAACAACCCTCAAGGAATGACGGTGGACGTAGGCAGCAAGCCCGTTTGAATGTCGTAATGGAAGAAGACACTACAAAAGAAGGGGAGCTAATTGAAGGTACCATCCAAATTTATTCACATCATGCTTCCGTGTTATTTGATACTGGTGCTTCTCATTCCTTTATTTCTAGCACTTTTGCTAAAACCTTACCAATTCCACCTGTTCCTTTACCTTCGGATTTGACTATAGTTACACCCTTAGGTTCTGGAACGGAACTTAATACATACTACCCCGATAGTAAGGTCAGCATACAAGGCCACAATCTCCCTACAAACCTCGTATGTCTTGACATGGAAGGATACGATTCCATATTTGGAGTAGATTGGCTTTGTGACCATTATGCCGACATAAATTATCGCAATAGGAGGATTTCTTTCCATAAACCTGATTCCCTAAAGTTTTCTTTCCTTGGCATTAAGTATAGGAAGCATCTTACCCTTATTTCTTCTCTTCATGCTTGTAAACTCATATCGCAAGACTGTGAAGCTTTTCTTGCTTCCATAGTTATTACCGAGTCCAAGGAAATTCTTATAGAAGACATCCCTGTCGTAAAGGAATTTCCTGATGTCTTCCCTTCTGATTTACCCGGTCTACCACCTGAAAGGGAAGTCAATTTCTCTATTGAACTCACGCCTGGAGCAGCACCTGTGTCAAAAGCTCCTTACAGGATGTCCCCCACGGAGCTCAAGGAATTGAAGAGACAACTTCAGGAGCTGCTGGAAAAAGGCTTCATTCGACCAAACACATCCCCTTAGGGTGCGCCGGTCCTATTTTTCAGAAAGAAGGATGGATCCCTCAGGCTGTGCATTGACTACCGGTAGTTAAATCAACTCACCATAAAAAACAAGTACCCACTGCCGTGTATTGATGAGCTGTTCGACCAGATCTCTAGTGCAGAGTATTTCTCCAAGATTGACCTAAGGTCCGGCTATCATCAATTGAGGATTAAAGAGGAGGATATTAACAAGATGGCTTTCCGTAGTAGATACGGACATTATGAGTTCGTAGTTATGCCATTCGGGTTAACCAATGCCCCTGTAATATTTATGCAACTCATGAATGATATTTTCAGACCGTATTTTGACCGATTTGTGGTCGTATTCATTGATGACATCCTTATATATTCCAAGACTAAGGAAGAACATGGAGAACACCTAAGAATTACCTTGCAAACATTAAGAGAACAATAACTCTATGAGAAGCTAAATAAATGTGAATTCTGGCTAAAGGAGGTTACATTCCTTGGCCATATTATTTCTAAAGAAGGTATCGCTATGGATCCTTCTAGGGTAGAAGCTGTCAAGAACTGGACCCATCAATGACTATATTTGAAATTAGAAGCTTTCTTGGTCTGGCCGATTATTATCAGCGGTTCATCAAGGATTTTTCCAAGATCGTCGTCCCTCTAACAAGACTTACTAGAAAAGAAAATCCTTTCGTATGGACAAAGGAGTGTGAGGAGAGTTTCTTGACTCTCAAAGAACAACTCACCACTGCACCCATTCTGGCACTGCCTGTCGAAGGTGATGGATATGAAGTATACACGGATGCATTAGGCATTGGCCTAGGGTGTGTTCTTATGCAAAATGGCAAGGTGATTTGCTATGCCTCGAGACAAATAAAGCGTCACGAGGAAAATTATCCAGTTTATGATCTGGAGCTAGCTACCGTTATATTCGCCTTGAAGATTTGGTGTCATTATCTTTATAGGGAAAAATTCACGGTATATTCGAACTACAAAAGTCTGAAATATCTTTTCTCTCAAAAGGAGTTAAATATGAGACAAAGGGATGACTGGAATATCTCAAGGACTTTGATTTCACCATTCAATACCATCCAGGCAAGGCAAATGTTGTAATCGACTCGCTCAACAGGAAACCAATGGGAATGTTATCCAGCCTCATGAAAGGTATGACTAACCTCATTGTTAAGTTTGCTTAGTTAAATCTAGACATTGATACGGAAAAAGAAGAGTGTTTCGTTGCCAATATCCGGTCGCAACCGACATTAATAGAAGACCTGGTCAAGTTACAAGATAACGACCCCATATTAATAGAGATCAAAGCAAATATTGATCAACGGCCGGAGTTTTCGATCTGAACCGATAAAAGATTATTATTCAAAGATCGAATCTGCGTACCAGATCTTGCTGATACGAAGAAGCTGATCATGAAAGAAGCTCATAAATCAAGGTATGCCATTCACCCTGGTGCTACCAAGATGTATCAAGATCTTAAAAGGAATTGTTGGTGGCCCAATATGAAGAGAGAAGTGGCGGACTACATATCACGTTGCCTCACTTGTCAATAGGTTAAGGCGGAATATCAAAAGCCCACTGGAAAGTTACATCCCTTGGAAATTCCTGAGTGGAAATGGGAGAGTATAGGGATGAATTTTATCATGGGCCTACCTAAGTCAAGAGGTGGACAAGATGGTATATGGGTGATCATTGATCGCTTGACCAAATCGGCTCACTTTCTACCTATTAAAAGCCGATGGTCCGTAGATATCTTGGTTGCTTTGTGCAAAAAAGAAATTATAAAATTACACAGTATTCCTGTTACCATTATTTCAGATCGAGACTCTTGATTCATGTCTCAATTATGGAAAGGTCTACAACATTCATTAGGGACCCGGTTGAATTTCAGCACCGCATTCCATCCACAAATCGATGGTCAAACTAAAAGAACCAATCAGGTGGTGGAAGATATGCTCAGGGCATGTGCAATTGATTTTGGTGGATGTTGGCACGACCACTTGCCTCTAGTGGAGTTTGCTTATAATAATAGCTATCAATCTAGCATTCACATGGCACCGTTTGAGGCACTATATGGTAGAAGTTGCCGTTCACCTATATGTTGGGACGAGGTTGGAGAAAGACAACTTCTAGGCCCTGATCTTGTTCGGGATACAAATGAAAAAGTGAAGCTGATTAGAGAGAGACTCCATATGGCTCAAGATAGACAAAAGTCTTATGCTGATATCAGGCGATGAGACCTGAAATTTCAAGTGGAAAGATCATGTATTCCTCAAGGTTTCTCCAGGTCAAGGAATTCAAAGGTTCAGCATCAAAAGTAAGCTCACTCCAAGATTCATCGGCCCGTTTGAAATTCTTGAAAGGGTTGGCGATGTTGCTTATTGGCTAGCATTGCCTCCACAACTATCCGGTGTTCATGACGTTTTTCATATCTCGATGCTTAAAAGGTACGTCTTTGACCCATTCCATATCACAAGTCATGATGATTTGGTGACCCAAAAGGATATGACATATGAGCAAAATCCGATCAAAATTATTGATCGAGAGGTGCGTCAACTTTGGAGTAAGACTATTCCCATGGTCAAAGTTCGATGGAACAAGTGCACAGACCAAGAAGCCACATGGGAGACCGAAGAAGCTATGCGTAAGAGATTCTCGGAACTATTCGATTGTAAGTATACTCTCCACAAAACCCATGCAATGAATTTGGGGACCAAATTATCTTAAGTGGGGGAGGGTGTAACGCCCGGGAATTTTCTAGGAATTTTTAGATTTAAATATAATTATTTAAGACCATAAATGGACTTAATAGGCCATTTAATGAGAAATTAGTTTTAAATGTAATTTTGGGCTAATTAAATTAAATTGGAAGACCATTTAATAACTAAGCTCTTTGGCCCGCTTGAATCAGGCCCATAAACCCAGTCCATTAGCTTTAAGGCCCAAACCCAACTCTAGAACCGTCCTTAGGATAAATCCCTAACTTAATAAGATAACTAGGGGATAATTATGGAGGAATTTTATTTTTATTCAAATTCTGGTGCCAAAAGGAAATGGCAGTCTATTGCGAGACCGCTACCTACAATAGGCGGTCCTCAAATAACCGCAATCTTCTTCCGACATCGTGAATGATAGAAGCGTAAAAAGACTAGATTTTTTCCATTCAAATCACTTGGGATCAAAGCTATCTGGCGTGGGAAGCGATCCAAGAGACTTAGGGATTGAATTAAGCCTAAAATAGGACTCTATTTCGACCTAATCTAGTAGCCCTAACTCAACCTCTATAAATAAGCCCTAACTTCAACCCACACGAACCCTAATGTTGGCTCATGAAGTTCGAAGGTAAGGAGACACTAACTCAGGTCGTTCCTTTTGAAGATTTTGTTCTCCTTTGTATTATCTAACTTCCCTTTAACTTTCGTGTTAGGAGGTCAAGCTGTTGAGAAGATAGAACCCTCGGAAGTTGCTGGTTTCCTGTAGTTTGCATAGGAACGAGTTTCCTCCAAGAAGGAACAAGACATTAGAGGCCCTAGATGAAGTAAGTTCAAGTTGTACCTTTAGAACTATTTGTTCCCTTTCGAATCTTCTACCTATCCTCCACGTCTCATGGATTTAGGTCAAGGGATTCAAGAGATAGAAGGCCAGGAAGTTGCGATTTCTACGCATGATGCATAGGAACCAACACCATCTTCCAACCCAAAATTTGAAATCTATAGCTTTACCCAGAGGTAGGTTATCTCATGAACGGCTTAAACATCAAGTTAAGATTAAAAGTCCTCTTCTCTTGCTCGATTTCATGCTTTCTACTTGGAGAATTTCATGTTTTCCTATGATCACGCATGCATAGTTTTCATAGCATCATATCCCTATATCTTTAACCGAAAAGATGATAATTATGGCTTAATCCATCTAACTCATGCATCTCCATGATTTAACTTTGTTATAGCATGTTTTATTCTTCTATCTAGCATGTTTTTCATGCATATATTACCCTAGATTAGGCCTATACCTCGGAATCTGTCCCTGCTCACAGCAGAAAAGAAACGATCTCCCTGAGACCGCTATAATCAGATAGCGGCCTTGCGACTGACCGCCACTATCAGTATGCGGTCCTCATCTGACCGCTATTTTCTTTCTGACTTCTGCACTTTGTTAACTCCAAACAGATTGTAGATTAGTCCTTTTATTTATATGTTAAGCCCAGGTAATTAGGTCTTATTCCTAGTTATGACCCTGGATTCATGTTAATGATTATATTGTGCATCCATCATGCTAGGTTCATGACTTACATCCTTTAAGAACTTACTTTAATCTTATGCTAATTTCATGCCAAAACCATATAATTTTATATTAAAACTATATTTCACATGCTTTGTGGACTTGTTTTATTGATGGTTTGATCGCCATTTTATCACGATTCCACTCTTATCTTTGAGTCTTTATTAAGTACATGACACATATTCCGGTACAATGTCATTAGTTACACTTTGCACTTATAGGCACACTTTCTTGGACTTGTGATCCTCTCTATCGGATATTCCTTCTACCAGACTAGGTGATCATGTTTCAAGGCCTCCGTAAGTCTCCGTGAGCCTGGGATTCCCATTAGGACGCCGAGCTGGTTGTACCCTAAAAGTCCAATGTATTAGAAAGCACCTATCTTATTGACGTTTTCTGTACCCTGGATAGACAACGGCCCTTAGGAGACCGCCACCTTTTGGTAGCAGCCCTCCAATGACCGCCATCTTGTTTCAGCACTCCTTGCATCGACTCTTTTTTCTTTTGGCATCGTCTCTATCATGATTGCGGCCATCCCCGGACTGCTACTTTCAGTTTGCGGCCAGGCTATGACTGCTAATTCAAGAAATGGTCTAGACAAGACCATCTTATGGTCCAGTGTTCTTAACCCAGGGTTTGACCCAAGGGTTGATTTTCCTATATTCCTAGATGGTCTATTGATTGTCTAGAACCTAACACCTTATCCAATAAAGTATTAATGAATTTATGGAAAACGATTGAATGTACCGTTATGCTGCCGGATTCCTGCTGTAGCATGACCTTGTTCTTAAATTGACCTTGGAACTCTCATATTCCTAATTGGTGCATTCTTACCTTGATGTTGTTATCATGAACTATAGTTTGAACTTGTTATTATCAGCCTACATTATTTATATTTCTCGTGGAAGTAGCTTGATTTATAACTTGAAGATGCAAGAGCGGGCACGAATAGTGTCCAAGGGCTCGACACTAGCCCCCTCGGTAGATAGCCAGAAACATACTATAAATCATGGGGTATGATGAACACTGGCGTCGCATTACGTCAGGAGTACTTTTTTTATAGACGAGTGAAATCCATGAGGCCATTACATGTTTTGAAGTACATTCTTATTACATGAGTTTCTAGTGCACGACCTTCAAGGTTATGAAAAGTACGTTCTCGTTACATGCAAGTATATTCTTGTTACATGAAAGGCCACATTATATTCTTTCTAGATCATTCTCTAATTCTACGTGAACTCTCTAGTTTCTATGGACTTGTGTTGATACTTTGGTTTTATGCGTATGATTTATCACATTTTCATTTATCTTAACTTCTGGAGCTAAATTGTTAATTACTTAAACGTTGCCTTCATGTTGATATGAAGATACCTACTGGGCAAGTGTGCTCATTACCCTACTTTTTCAATCTTTCTAGGAAACTCTAGTGGATCAGATTCTGAGTATTCCGATGATGGATCCGAGAGTGATGATTAAAAGCCTGAGAGAAGACTTAGAGTGTCATGAGTCCTTATGTTAGTTTGGAGTCATATCATGTAATTTTTACTTTATTGAGTCATTATGTAATTTCATTTTTCTTGAGCCTAGTATTGAAAAGAGTCAACATTATGTAAACTTTTGATTATCATCAATAAAAGTTAGTTTTGTCAATTCTTTGGAATTCCTCTTTATGTGTGAATGTTTAGCACTCTAATTATCTTGATTGCGAGAGACTTATCTTGCCGGCTGTTCATGTCCCCGATATTACTTCTACTGTACATATATCTCGGGGCGTGACAGAATGACTTTGATATTATTACGGGGATGGACTGGTTAGATGGAATCTATGCCCTTTTAGACTACCAGGGGAAGAAAGTTAAACCCGAAGAACATATGTTTTCTTATCAATGCTTGAGACATCATTCTAGTAAAACAATAGTGTCAGCTATTAAGGCTATGAGGTGGCTCAGAAGTGGATGTTGTTGGGTCCCCTTGGTGCAAACCGGATCTAGAGGGGGGGGGAGTTGAATAGATCCCTTAAGAAAATATGCCCAATTATAAATTAAAAACTTAGATGAACCGTCGGTTTCAACACAACAGATTACAAGCAAATCTTACTCAAACGAGGCTACTAGCTAACAAACATCTGATGTTTGTATGTGTTGCGCCAACTAGCCAATGGAGCAAGACACCATACAAAGAGTGTCAAGCGATGTGGTTTAGGAAGAGACTGGGGTCGACACAACCGTGTACTGGAGTCGACGCAGCCTCACTATTCTAGACTCGAAATAGTCCTTCATAGTGACAAGATCATAGTGTTATACACATTAAATCTCAAGGAGTTTTCCTACTCGAGACAACCACTATGCGTGTACGGACCGAGCATATTAGAGTGAGTGTGTGTGGTGTGTAGACATAACAAGGCGTGTCTGAATCTGTAGCATGATTCCCTGTGAATGGGGATGGTGAAAATGGAGCAAATCATAAGGAACAAACCACAGCACAATATTTTTAAGGTGGTTCAGTTGCAAACCCGCAACCTACGTCCACCCCTCACCAAACTCGGTGAGGCATCACGACACGCTACAAATGTAGCACGGTGACAAGTCCCCAACACACGCTGATACATAGCTTACGAGGTTGAACCCCCCCCACACACGCTGATACACAGCTTGACCGCTGACACACAGCTTGACGAGGAACACAATCCTAAGACCGCTGATACACAGCTTAACCGCTGACATACAGCTTGACGGGGAACATAGTCCCAAGACCACTGATACACAGCTTAACTGCTGACACACAGCTTGATGGGGAACACAGTCCCAAGACCGCTGATACACAGCTTAACGAGGACCAAGCTCCTCATGAGGACAAGGTTCTTACGCTGCAAGACTACAGCACACACGGGGACGAACCCCACGGGGACAAACCCCACACATACACACATGGCTGAGCACAGCCAAAGACCACCTCCAGTCTCTAAATAGAGCACCAGACACACTGTTGTAAGCACAACAAAACACACAGAAGATGAAATCAGAGTTGAAACTGAATGCACAAAATGAAACAAAGAAAATGACTGTAGCTTCAGAACAAGTTCACGAAGCTAAAACTGCAGATCCGAAATCAGATTTGTACTCTTCTCTTCTAGCTCAAACCGGCTGTAAGGAGGGGCTGCACTCCTTTCTTCTTCTTCTCTTTCAGCACTGGTTTGGATCGAACCAAGACTGGGCTGCTCTGTCTCTTTTCTCTTCACTCTTTTTCTTCTTCCTCTCAGATTTTCTGCGTTGGCTCTCTTCTTATTCAAGGGCAGCAACAGCTGTTAGCGCAGCAAGAGTGATATAGAAGGGGGGGATGAATAGATCACTCCCAATTTGCAGAGACTTAGGCGGAAAATAAACTCTACTACTAACGCCCCTTCTTAACCCGCACACAGAGAAATGTAAATACAGTCACCAAGCGAGGCAGTATAAGTAAATGAAAATGAAGAGCTGATCACATGGAAGCAAAGAGACAAGCAGATGGAGAGTGCAGATAACAACAACAAACCATAGAGGAGGCACTCAGTTTTTTAGGTGGTTCGATTGCAGTTCGCAATCTACATCCACCCCTCACTCCAACTAGTGAGGATTCCACTAGATAATGCTAGATCACTGCAGACTCAGTCTGCGAACAACATGCTGCCACACAGCTTGAACAACCAAGGGGAACAAATCCCTCAACCAAGCTCTGCTACCCACAGAACTTGAAACCTGTTCTAGCTCCCAGCTAGAACACAACCGGAGAATCCTCTCCCTTCCTCCACACACCGGAGGGAAACTGTTAATGACAACCTATCACTAACAACACCAGAGATCACATGTCACGCCCCGAACAAGGCGGAAATATCAGGACGTATAGTTAGGGACACGCTGGCAAGAGAGAGAACTAATCTAGAATAATACACAAGTGCTACAAGATGGAAATACTAAATGATCATTAACAAACCACAACTGATACAATAACCTCAAGTTCAACTTAATACAACTGGGATAATCAACCACTAAAACTCAATAACATGACTGAGACTAAAAGCTCTCCAAAACACAACTAAAGAAAGATAACACACTACTAACACACTAGAACTGATACACTCAAGACATCACTCCTGCCCTTCCCCATCGGTAAGCGCGTCACCTGAAAAGCCTGGAAAGGGAGAAAAACACAGCTATGAGCTGACGCTCAGTAGGAAATAACAGACAGGTATAAGTGATTAACAGTTTAATTACATTTTAAAATGTCATACTACAAATGATAAAAACACTAAAAAGATAAAGATGATAACACGAAACAAAATTCGAAGATCTTGCAAGGTCAAGAAATATACTGAATAGAATGGTAAGACAAGAATTTACTACAGGAGATAACGATAAGAAGTTGGCCATATCAAGTCAATTCAAGTCATGTCAAGCACGCATGTAATTTCATTTCCACGTCCAAGTAATAAGCAAGTAAAGTAACCACAAGTAGAGTATAGAACAGTGAAGAGTGGAAAGTGAAAAGTAGTAGAAAGTAATGTAGAGAGTAGTGGAGAGAGTAGTGGACAGTCCTAGATTTAACACATGTCATAGTACTGGTGCCAAATGCCACACCTAGTCATTCACCTCCCCGGGGGAACACTGTTCGGGCGCTCTTCCCAGGACCAGACCGAGCCCTTAATTGTTTGCCAGGCATTGATTTCTTTGGATCAAAGATCCCACGAATCTAGACTTCCACAGTTTATGGCCAGAATTCCAAGGTTTAAACTAAGTAGCAATAATAACTTCAAGTAGGAAAGAGATTCATTTCCAGAATTTCAAGGTAAGTATAATCATCAAGGAGATCGAAACCAAGTCATAACAAGAGTTAATCGTGTTGCGCTACTGTAAAACAGCAGCAATCAAACAAGCTAATCAACATATTAATCCTAATCACCAAGTTAAGATATCATGATTAACCATTATCATTTGCATTAAGACAATTGCCAAGAAGCTGATTCAAGATGATAAGTAAAGAACAAGCTCACAGGAATGAAATAGCATATATTAACAGAGATTTAGTTACACCATTAACCACTAATTATGTGGGTTTCTATTTAATCTTGTATGCATTGCAATGAAGATGATAAACGATGTGTTTTTGTACTATGTTTGCAAGAAAAGACCAATGCAAAATTTGAAATCAAGAGGGGTACAAGAATAGGTCAATTGTTCTTCAAAAATATAATTTCAGTGGGTCTAAATTAAATGGGTTGATTCCCCACTGACTCGGATCCATCTCGGGTCGCAAAACGATGAAAAATTGGTTTTCTGGTGTATGGGTCGACCCTTGGGGTCGACCCCTTCAGAAATGGGGTCTGCCAGTTGGATGGGTCGACCCCTGGGGTCGACCCCCACCTTTCTGGCTGTATGGGTCGACCCCTAGGGTCGACCCCTACACTCTGGCTGCATGGGTCGACCCCTGGGGTCGACCCTCGCGCCTGGGCCAAATGGGTCGACCCCAGGGGTCGACCCTCGGGCCTGCCTGGGCTGCCAGAAGATGGGTCGACCCCTGGGGTCGACCCCTGCAAGAACAGCAACGGCTGTTGCTTCCGGAAAACGTGAAATCTCACCCAATTGAAGTCCAATTGAGTTGAAATTAAAGCCATATGATCTAGGAATGTTAATGGACATTCTAGGGTCATAAAACTACAATTTTGAATCACGAATTGTTACAGAAATTGATTGAATCTCAACTTATATATGATAAATTCATGAAAACCCTAGTTCTTGACCTACTTCTACTAAATCATGCAATTCTCTTAACATACTCAACGGAATTTAGGGATTTTGGTGTCAAAAGAAAGCTAACTCGATCATGAATCCAACCATATATGATATGCAACATGAAGATCAAGTTACAGGGCTCAAAATTAGCCCGAAATCAAGCTCTGGCCTAAAGGAAACTATATGAAACATGTTCTAGATATGCTCTTACAAAAATTCAAAATTCACGATGCATGCTCAATGAAATTTGGGGCTTTCTAAGTTAAATGAAAGATAATAACATGCTGATTACTTCATGTGAATTAATTAAAGTTTGGTTGTTAGATCCTACCTCAAATCGGAGAGAGAAAACTCAAACCCTAGGATGAAGAACACTTGGACAGCACCTTACAAAAAGCTCGATTTCTCCACGAATACCTAATAAAAATTGGGGCTTTTGCCACCAATGGATAGAGCTCGATGAGAGGAACAATTTGCTATACTCATGATCAAGATTTGGTTGAGAATTCCTACCTCAATCGATGGATCAAAGAAGGATGAAGGGAAGCCAACGGCCTGCTGACCCACCTCCACAAATCGAGCTAGATCTCTCTAGATCCAAAATTTCAGCGAACCCCACAGTAGCCAAATGAAAGAAGACTCGTAGGGCTTCATTTTGATAGCTCATAGAGCTTCTGGAGCCTTTGAAATTGGGAGTATTCGCTGCTGCAAGCTACGTGTTTAGAAACGGCGCCGAAATCCTTGACTTGACCAAACTATGTCGGCAGCACGTTTTGGGGCTAAGTTTACCTCAAATTGATTGAGGGTAAATGTTCCTTACATTGTGGCCTTCCAATTGCCCCTGATTTCAGATCATTTGGTTGAGTAATCAGGTCGAATTTCACGTTTTAATCTAAGGGTTAGGTAAAGGGTCAAAAGTGTGCACATTTGGGTTTGAAGTCTAAATAAATCTTAACACAGATTTACAATGGCTTAATGCCAGAAGGAAAAGTTGTTATCTACATAGACCTTAATCTATTTACTATTTTTACAGATTTTTTTAAGGTAGTCAGATTTTTACTTATACTATTCCGTAATTAATTAAATGTTAAGTTCGGAAGACTAAGTTCACTAATTCGGCATAATAAATGATGTTCTTAGGCTTAAATGTAGAAGACAAAGTTGCTAAATAAAATTAATTCTACAAGATGTGATTTTTGGGGATTTTTAGAAAATAGTTGAAAAATGACTTATTCTATTAATTAATTAATTAATCTAGTTAATTTGGATAGTTCTCATTAATTCGAATAACTTCAAATAAATTCCAAATAATTACAAATAACTTTCTAAATAAATTTCTAAAGAATTTGGGGTCTTACACCCTCCCCTACTTAAAGGAATTTGGTCCTCCAAATTCACTGCACTAAAACTGAGAGTAGAAAAAGATCGCTCACCTAGAATAGATCGGGATACCGCTTTCGCATAGTCTCTTCAGACTCCCATGTAGCTTCTTCGGTCCCACGCCGACTCCACTGAATCTTGACCATCGGTATCGAACGATTCCGGAGTTACTGTTGCTTCCGGTCCAGAATCTTGACAGGTCTTTCCTCATAGGTCAAATCTTCCTTCAGTTCAAAATCCACCTGCTGAATGATATGAGTGGGATCGTACACATATTTTCGCAACATAGACACATGGAAAACGTTGTGTACGCCAGACAATTGCTGTGGTAAAGCCAGTCTGTATGCCACCTCTCCCACTCTATCTAGAATCTCGAATGGACCAATGTACCTCGGACTCAGCTTGCCATGAATGCCAAATCTTCGGATCCCTCTCGTTGGAGAGACCTTTAAGAACACATGCTCGCCAACCTGAAATTCCAATGCTCTCCTTCTATTGTCGGCATAACTCTTCTGTCTTGATTGGGCTACTTGTAACCGGTCTCGGATAACACGGATGTTCTGTGATGATTCCGAAACAAGATCTGGTCCAAGCCACTGTTTCTCACCTACCTCGTCCCAACACAACGGGGAACGACAACTTCTACCATATAGTGCTTCAAAAGGATCCATCTGAATGCTAGACTGATAGCTGTTATTGTAAGCGAATTCAATTAATGCCAAATGCTCACTCCAATTACCACCGAAATCAATCATGCAAGCTCGCAGCATATCTTCCACTATCTGATTGGTTCTTTCAGTCTGTCCATCTGTCTGTGGATGAAAAGCAGTACTGAAATTCAGACAAGTACCCAAAGACTCTTGCAGTCCCTTCCAGAAATGTGAAGTAAATCTGGGGTCTCGATCAGATACTATATTCACTGGAATACCATGCAATCTCACCACTTCCTTTATATACAAAGCAGCCAATACATCAATCGTCCACTTGGACTTAATTGGTAAGAAATGAGCCGACTTTGTCAATCGATCGACAATCACCCATATCACATTAAATCCACCACGAGTCCTAGGTAGACCCATAATGAAATCCATGCTAATACTTTCCCACTTCCATTGGGGTATGTCGAGTGGTTTCAATTTCCCTGTTGGTCTGAAATGTTCGGTCTTAACTTGCTGACATACCAAACATCTGCTCACAAAATCTGCAACTTCTCTTTTCATATTCGGCCACCAAAAGGACCTTTTCAAATCTCGGTACATCTTAGTGCCTCCAGGATGAATGGTATATCTGGATCTATGAGCTTCCTCAAGAATCTTGTTCTTTATTGTAGCCTCATCCGGAACACAAGTTCTGCCTTTAAATAATAATCTACCATCATCGGCCAACATGAAGTCAGGTCTGCTGCTCAAGTTTCCCTTGATCTCTACTAACTCGGGATCATTATCTTGCAAGGACTTGATCTCTATCAATAATTCAGGTTTAAGTTGAATCTGAGCAATCAAGATCCGATCGTTGTCAATATTGAGATCCAGACTAGATAATTGTTCCAACAATCTCCATTCTTGTAACATGAGACTTGACAGTCTAGCTACCGACTTCCGGCTTAATGCATCTGCCACAACATTACCTTTGCCAGGATGATACTCAATCGAGAAGTCGAAGTCTTTCAAGTACTCCAACCATCTCCGCTGCCTCATGTTGAGTTCCTTTTAAGAAAATAAATACTTCAAACTCTTATGATCCGAAAACACTGTAAGGGTTTCTCCATACAAGTAATGCCTCCATATCTTCAAAGCAAACACGACTGCAGCAAGTTCCAAATCATGAACAGGATAATTATCTTCGTACTTCCTCAACTGCCTAGAGGAATAGGCAATCACCTTCCCATGTTGCATGAGTACACAGCCTAAGCCAATACCTGAAGTATCAGTATAAACAACAAATCCTCCTTCACCAGAAGGTAAGGCCAAAACAGGTGTAGTAGTCAAACACTCCTTCAGAGTCTGAAAGCTTCGCTGACAATCATCTGACCAATCAAACTTATTCTCCTTGCGGGTTAATCTTGTCATAGGTACTGCAATCTTAGAGAAGTCTTGAATAAATCTTCAGTAATAGCCTGCCAGGCCTAGGAAACTTCTGATTTCAGTTGCACTAGTAGGCTGCTCCCAATTCTTCACTGCCTCAATCTTCGAAGGATCAACTGAAATACCTTCCTTGGTGATAATATGTCCGAGAAAGGACACCTCTTGCAGCCAGAATTCACACTTACTGAACTTAGCATAAAGTTGATGATCTCTCAACAATTGCAATGCCATCCTCAGGTGTTCAGCATGCTCCAATTCACTCTTGGAATAGATCAAGATGTCATCAATAAATACCACGACCCACTGATCAAGATAGGGCCGAAATACATCGTTCATCAACTGCATGAAAGCCGCTAGTGCATTCGTTAGACCAAAAGGCATAACGACAAACTCAAAATGACCATACCTGTTGCGGAAAGCCGTTTTATAAATATCCTCTTCCTTAATCCGCAACTGGTGATATCCAGATCGAAGATCGATCTTAGAAAAATATTGAGCTCCTGCTATCTAGTCAAATAGTTCGTCAATCCTCGGCAAGGGATACTTATTCTTGACAGTCTGTTGGTTTATTTGCCGATAGTCAATGCACAACCTCATCGAACCATCTTTCTTCCTGACGAATAACACAGGGGCTCCCCACGGAGAAGTACTAGGATGAATAAAACCCTTCTCGAGTAATTCCATCAGTTGCTGCTTCAGTTCCCTCAGTTCCGCAGGAGACATACGATAAGGAGCCTTAGAAATAGGAGCTGTGCCAGGAATAAGATCAATAGAAAAGATAACTTCCCGCTCAGGCGGAAGTCCTGGTAGTTCTTCTGGAAAGACATCAGGAAAATCTCGGACAATCGGAATGTCCTTGATCTCCATCTGCTGCTCAGGAGTTGCACAAACAAAGGCTAGAAAAGCCTCACACCCATGCCTCAAAAGCTTATCAGCTCGGAGAGCCGAAATGAGCGGTACGGAGTTATGGTGCTTGACTCCCGTAAAAGATAAACCAGAATGTCCAGTAAAAGTCACTGAGCTAGAACTACAGTGAACATTGGCCTCATACTTGGCCAACCAATCTGCTCCCAAGATTACATCATAATCCTTCATATCCATGCAGACCAAATCTGCTGGAAAGTTCTGTTCACCAATCATAACCTTACTAGAAGGATAGAAATACTGGATTGTTGATCTAGTGCCAATAGGGGTTGAAATCTCTAACGGAGTATTCATCAAAACAGGTTCCATAACTAATGACTTAGCAAATCTCCGTGAAATAAAAGAATGTGTTGCACCAGTATCAAAGAGAGCAAATGCGGGCTTATCGATTATAGTAAGGGTACCTTCGACGAGTCCGCCATCATCAAAAATCCCAGTTTCCTCTGTATGTAAAGCTTGAAGCTTGCCTTGTGGTTTCTTGAAGACTAGAGGTTTTGCCGGTGTAGCTTGCTCCGATATGAGAGGACAATTGGGGATACGGTGCTCCTTGCTTCCACATCGCAAACATGCGCCTTGCTTGTGCCAGCACTCCTCTATCTTGTGACCCGGATGATCACAATAGTTGCACACGCCCTTGAATGGAACAATAGGGCCAGGCTTCTTGTCTTCATGCCTCGGCATCTTGCCCTTCCATGATCTGGACCCGCTCCACGAACCAGGTCCACTAACAGGTCTCTTCTTGGTATACCCGGGTTTGACACTCCCGGAACCCGTAGGTAATTCTTTCTTGGTGCCTTTCCCACGGATTCTCTCCGTCATTTCAAGAGTATCCTCCAGAACTTGCGCTTTCCTTACCATCTCAGAATAAGTGGAAATCTCCATCGGTGCCAATTGGTTGATATAATGAAGCTTCAATCCATTGAGAAAGCGCTTCGCCTTCATCTTCTCGGTGGAAATGAGATGTGTAGCATATCGAGAAAGCCGTGCAAATTGAGCCTCATACTCTGCCACGGACAAACCTCGCTGTTTCAAGGCCGCGAACTCTGCCGCTTTCTTCTCTTGCACTCTATCAGAAAAATACTTGCCGTTGAAGAATTCCTCGAACTCTTCCCACATAACTTGCCGATCACCGAGAGTTGCCTTGATAGAATCCCACCAAGTACGTGCATCATGTTCCAGTTGAAATGTGGATAAAAGGATACGCTCCTGGTTGGTGCATTGCATAACTTCAAAGATTCTCCCCATCTCATCACAGATCTCTCTTCCTCTGCAACCCAGAGGGAAACTGTAGTAATACTCCCTTCCTCCACACACAGGAGGGGAACCAATTCAAATCAGAAGGATGAACGAAATGAAACGAAAACAAAGGAGAAAACAAAAACCAATGAAGAAGCAGTCGGTTCTGAAACCAATACAAAATATAGCTTCAAATGAAGCAATTCATCAAACCACAAACACTGCTCTCTCTCTCGAACAAACTCCTCTCGGATCTGGAACTCTCTGCTCTTTTTCTTTTCTGGATCGTGCACACTCTCACCAATGGCTTCTGCCTTTTCTTTTCACGATCTATCTTCTACTGAAGGATGAAGCTCTATATTTATAGCATATGTTGGCGTGTGGCTGCCAGGTTCCCGCCCATGAACTTTTTGCCAGATCATTTGAATTTCGACCACATGGAAGCATCCTGACTAGGTTGCCATCCACGTGTCATGTGCCTGTTGTCTTGGATCACGTGTCAGGTGCCAACCTCGGTTCACGTGCCCAATCATCAGTCTGAATCGCCTGCAGACAGACAGAAGAAATGTATATACTTATTCAGTTCAGGCTATTAACAAGAATGTATATACTTCAGAAACATCAACTGAGTAAGTGTGTACAACGTGAGAGAGTGTACAGAGTTAATGAATAAATCGCATGTGAAGGCAGTGTATAGACATATGAACAATGCGCATGAATGGTAGTGTATAGACTTATGAACAATGCAAACGAATGGCAGTGTATAGACTTATGAACAATGCAAACGAATGGCAGTGTGTAGACTTATGAACAATGCAAACGAACCTTACCAATGTGTATACTTTACAAAGCTCAGCCACTGTGTAGACTTCACGAAGCCTAACCAGTGTACAGACTTGGAACCAGTGTGAGACTCTTAATAAGACGGTGAGCAATGTATTGACTTGAACCCCAACGGTGATGTATAGACTACGACATGCTTGAGCCAATGTATAGACTATGCCAGGGTGAGACGATGCAAGAGACGCTAGGTTGTATGAACTTGCAAAGGCCTGAATGAGACGATCGGCTGTTGAACCGATGTACAGACTCTGGATGTGAAGCCAGTCTGTATAGACTTGAATCACTTGAAGCGATGTACAGACTTGGTGAAGCTCAAGCACTGTATAGACTTGTGAAGGCTTCAGCGTTGTGCAGACATGGAAGAACCACTAGTGCATGTATAGACTTGATGAACCACTGTGGATGTATGGACTTGAGCGAATGAAGCTGATGTACAGACTTGTCTAAGACACAGCATGAGACGCTGGCTGAGACGGACGCTGTACAGATTTTGAAGAGCAGTTCAATGTATAGACTTGAAGCTCCTGAGCTAATGTATAGACTTCACGCTGTACAGCCTTTGAAGGATTTGAACGTTTGAGCAGAATGCAATGTACACACTTAGCGATGTATATACTTGGCCAGGAAAGCGTAGGGAAATGTCTGAGTGTATGGACTTGGCCAAGCGTAGGAAAAGATATTGAATGTACAGTGTTGGTGAAACACAGTCCAGTGTATGGACTTGGAGAATTGTTCAATGTATTGACTTGGCGTTGTATAGACTTGGCTTTGAACGCTTGAGCTGAAGGCAATGTGCAGACTTAGCGATGTATAGTCTTTGCCCAAGGAACCGAATGTATAGACTTTGCCACGGTCTAATGTACATGCTTTGCAGAAGTGAACGAGCCAATATGTAGACTTCAAAAGAAGCAGTCCGATGTACAGACTTCAAGGATTCTAGACAATGGACGCTGTACAGACTTGGACTCAAGGAATGTATATACTTAGCATGAAGACTACCAGTCTATGTATAGACTTTGCTGAAGCTATCTCTGAAGCAATGTTAAGACTTTGTGCAATGTATGTACTTTAGTGTGTGCGAGCTTGTTGACAAGCAATGTGTAGACTTTGATTGTGTAAAGCAGGTATTGTACAGACTATGCAAAACAAGACACTGGGCGATGTATAGACTTACACTATCGGGTGTGTAGACATCATGAGAATGCATCATCCAGTGTATAGACGTGAAGCTTGGAAGGATGTATAGGGTTGAGGTGAACTGACTTTGAGTATTGAGACCAGTGTATGGACTTCAGTTAGAAAGTGCCCGATGTACATACTAGAAGAGGATATGCCAATGTACAGACTAAATAGATCAAGCTGGTGTATAGACTTTGGTACCCAAGCTATCAATGTTCTGATGTGTCGACCCACCCTTGCTGATGAGTCGACTCACGACTGTCCATATTAACCAAACAGTGTTGACAGATGAATTAATGAAACAGCATATGAACTGAAGTCACTTAGGTGATGAACCAGCATAAATCTAGAGATAGAAGATTGATGTATAGTGTGAGACATCATCAAAACCATAGGGATGCAACAATCTCCCCCTTTTTGATGATGACAACACTATGAATCAAGCAATATCAAGATTCAACAAGAGATTTATATCAGCTGCAACAAACAAAGTAAATTCAAGGCATGCACATGCAGATGAATTATACAATCCCTACAACACACTCTCATCTCCCCCACAACTCATAACCATATCTTCCCCGAAGCAAGAAGACTCCCCCAAAGCTCAAGACAAATCCAAGACTCACTGATATTGCAGAACTTCTCACTGATATAGTAGAACTTCTCTCCCCCTTTGACATCAGCAAAAAGAACTACAGAATGTAGGACAGTGCTGGAAGCATGAAGAATAAGGGCAGTAACTTCTTAGTGCAGAAAGTCACGAGGAGGTCTTAAGAGAATAGAGTTGCTAATCTCAAGAGAAGATTCTTTATACTCCAGTACACAATAGAGAAGTAGAATGATAGATAAGTTTATCAGCATACATAGTGGATGATTTAGAGCAGGAGTTAACATGTATGGCCAGAAATAGCTGATCATTCAACTATCCCACATGACAGTAAGAGACGAAATCAGAAAGGTGTTCTCAAGGTATTGAGGACAAGCAATCCATTACTTGCATAACAACAAGGAATTTTTGTTGGAGATGATTTTCAAGTAGATCAATGAGTAAGTTGGTAGTTCACTCCTTTGACATTAGAGAGACACCTTGATTAGAGGCCTGAAACCCCAGTTACTCAGAGTGAGTACCTCATTACTTCCCCCCCTTTTTTTATTAAGGAACAGAGTTAGTAACTGTGGCTTTTGACATGAGGAAACACCTTGATTAGAGACCAGAATCCCCAGTTACTCACCAGCAAGCCACCATTGATCTGTCATGTCTTTTCATTCATTTTAAGTATTTGACACCTCATGACATGGGAGAAATATTCATTTCATTGATGAAGCTCCCAGTTTCTCAGTGATCAAAACAGAACATGTTTGTTCAGTTAACCCCTTGAGTTAAAGAGATAGAATGATTGAAAACAATACCAAAATGGCTATTTCTTGAATTGAGTCTTGACGTCTATATTTCAAGTTGATTGGGTCAGATATCAAGGCATACAGATTTTTGGCCTGAACCAGAATCAATGACAATGTAGGAAGATATACTTTATGCAATTAGTCCAGATCTCTGAAGAGTACCAAAGGAAAGATTCTAACTGGAGATTAGAGTCACTGACTTATAGACTTAAGAGATAAGTGACACTCTACTGTCTGAGAGAACCACACTAGATCAGTCATGCAAGACCAGCAAAGTTACACATCTGGACAACCCTTTTTAAATCTGTCAAAGAACTTCTCTTCTCACATTACAACTCAGCTCCCCCTAAGAAATAGCATACCTCAATAAAACAACCCAAGCTAACCAGTAAGCATTCTGAACTCCCCCTTAAAACTAGCATGTCATAAGACTGACCATCAGACAAACACAACTCACCCTCACAACAAGAACAGGCTTCATAATTAAGACAATTTGTATAAGCCTAATTCTCTTCTCAATGTTGTGAATTTTTCATTATCCAGAGGTTTTGTGAATATGTCAGCAATCTGATTATCTGTGCCTACATGAATCAGTTCAAAATTATTTTTAGACACCTCATCTCTTATAAAATGATGTCTTATCTCTATGTGTTTGGTTCGTGAATGCAAAACAGGATTTTTAGCAATATTGATGGCACTAGTATTATCACAGTAAATTGGTGTGCACCCCATGTCTACTTGGTAGTCCTGAAGCTGGTGTTTAATCCATATTACTTGTGTTCCACAACTCCCTGCAGCCACATATTCAGCTTCTGCGGTGGAGAGGGCCACAGAATGTTGTTTCTTGGAGCCCCAAGACACTAAACACCCACCCAAAAATTCATAATGGCCACTAGTGCTTTTCCTGTCTAGTTTACAGCCTGCATAATCAGCATCTGTGTATGCTACTAAGTTAAGTGTGTGAGATGCAGGAAACCATAACCCAAGAGAATGAGCAGCTGACAAATATCTGAAGATTCTTTTAACTGCAGCTAAGTGTAATTCAGTAGGTCTAGACTGATACCTTGCACACATTCCTACACTGAATTGTATATCTGGTCTAGAGGCTGTCAAATAAAGAAGTGATCAAATCATACCTCGATAAAGTTTGGCATTTACTTCTTTACCTATCTCATCTGCATCTAATGAAGTATTGGTGCCCATGGGTGTTGTAATGTGCTTTAAGTTTTCCATACCAAACCTCTTGAACAGTTCCATTGTGTATTTGGTTTGGTTGATGAAGCACCCATCCTCTAGCTGCTGTACCTGCAATCCAAGGAAGTATTTTAGTTCACCAACCAAGCTCATTTCGAATTCAGCAGACATCATGGTAGAAAATTCATCACATAGTTCATGCTTAGTTGATCCAAATACAATGCCATCTACATATACCTGAACTATGATGAGATCTTTATTTATGCCCTTGGTAAATAAAGTTTGATCAACTTTACCTCTTTTGTAGCCCTTGCTGATCATAAATTCAGACAATCTTTCATACCATGCTCTTGGAGCCTGCTTTAGACCATACAAGGCTTTGTTTAACCTGAAAACTTGGTTAGGTTGAGAGGAGTATTGAAATCCAGGAGGTTGTTCAACAAAAACTTCTTCTTTAATGACTCCATTTAAAAAGGCACTTTTAACATCCATTTGTTAGAGTTTTATATTCTTTGAGCAAGCAAAGGCAAGCAACAATCTTATAGCTTCTATCCTAGCAACAGGTGCATAGGATTCATCAAAGTCTACACCGAATTCCTGACAGTAGCCTTTGGCTACTAATCTGGCCTTATTCCTCGAGATGATTCCATCTTCATTCATCTTATTTTGAACACCCACTTGGTTCCTATGATATTAATACCATCTGGTCTTGGGACAAGCTCCCAGACATTATTCTTTCAAACTGACCTAATTCCTCACTCATAGCATTGACCCAAGCTTGATCAGCTAAGGCCTCTTCTACTGTTTTGGGTTCAATTTGTGAGACTAAAGCAATTAAGTCATCATTATTCACATTTCTAAAGTGAGACCTAGTCCGAAGAGGATCTTCAGGATTGCCTATGACTTTATCTAATGGATGGTCTTTAAGAAATCTAATGTTTGTTGAAGGCTCACCTGTTTCTCTTGGCCCTTCCTGATTGGGGGAATTTGTTTCTCCACTTGGCTGAGTCTTCTCTTCTTCCTGTTGGTCTTCTAGAAAGTCCCCACCATGATTGGAATTCCTGTCAAGATTTTCAACATTAGAAGCATCTTTCTTTTCACTAAAAAGGATGTGTGGAGACTCTTCCACTTTCTGATCTGATATGTTAAATACCCTATATGCCCTTGACACTTCAGAGTAACCCAAGAATATTTCAGGTGTGCTTTTGGCTTCAAACTTGTCTAGATCTTTCTTATCATTGTTATGAATAAAACATTTTGCTCCAAAAATTCTGAAATGGAACAAGTTTGGTTTCTTACCTTTTAGAAGCTCATAGGGTGTTTTCTTGTGTATGGGTCTTACCATGGCCCTGTTGATTATGTAGGTTGCTGTATTGGCCGCTTCTGCCCAAAACCTTCTGGGTAATTTACTTTCAATCAACATGGTTCGGGCCATCTCCACCACAGTTCTATTTCTTCTCTCCACAATCCCATTTTGTTCAGGTGTCCTGGGAGAAAAAAACCTGTGAGTTAATCCTTCTTTTTCACAGAAATCAGTAAACATGGAGTTTTCAATCTCACCTCCATGGTCAGATTGAATAGAACAGACCTTGTACTTCCCTTCTTGTTTGACCTTATTGAAAAATAGATTAAACTTTTAAAATGCATCACTCTTATTTACTAAGAAAAATATCCATGAATATCTAGAGAAGTCATCTATGATGACATAGCCAAACCTGTTTCCATTAAGACTCTGAGTTCTAGTGGGACCGAAAAGGTCCATATGAAGAAGTTCCATTGGTCTTGAAGACAATGGCTCAGATCTTAATTTAAAGGAATTTCTGGTCTGTTTGCCTAGAGCACAGGCATCACATGCTTTTGATATTGAGTTAAATTTAATTCTAGACATGCCTCTAACTAAATCATGCTTGACCAATTTATTTAAAGTTGAAAAGCTAGCATGACCTAGACGTCTATGCCATTCAAAAGCATCATTTTCAGAATTGGCAGATAAGCAAATTGTAGATTCAAATTTCTCATCTAAGTCTACAATGTAGACATTATTAATCCTATTGGCTACAAATTTAACCACATCAGAATTTATTTCAAGGATTTTGCATGAACTATCATCAAATACAACCCTGTGACCCCTGTCACATAACTGACTAATGCTAATCAGGTTGTGTTGAAGCCCTTCCACAAGTAATGCTTTTTCAATAGAGTTTGTGGAAGACTTACCTACTGTACCAACTCCAATTATTTTACCTTTGTTCTTTCCTCCAAACTTGACCAGACCCCCTGGCTTCATCTCTATCTTGCTAAACTTGGATCGGCCTCCTGTCATATGCCTGGAGCAGCCACTGTCAAGGTACCACTTGTTGTCTTCAGCTGCCAGGCCGACCTACACAAATACATCAAGCAGAGTGATTTGGAACCCAAGATGAGTTGGGTCCAAGGACATTGTTCAAATCTCTGATCAAGTGTTTAGGTATCCAGATTTACTTCAGCATGGTTTTCTCTGGCACCTTCCTTTCTGGTTTATTAAAGTTGAATCCAGCTGAACTGGAGAAGTGGGTTCTATTCCATTCATTAGTCTTCCTATTCCTAGGAAATTTCCTGTAGGCTTGTTGATTAACATATTTTTGACCATGAAAGTTATTTCTCCAGTAGGTTCTGTTTGGACCCATCTGATTGTTGTAATTCCAGCTCTTATTCTGATTCACTTTCTTGGTCCATCTACCATTTGTGTTCTGGTGAGTGGGCTTAGTGTTATTTTTCATAAAATTCATTCCCATCTTAAATGGTTGTCCAGTTCTACTTTTTGTGTTTTCTTTAGGACTTTGAATTTCCTTAGAGCTGTTTGAGCTGGATGGTGTGTCCAGCTTCTCTTTTCCCTTCTCTGGGCAGAAGGTGATGGTCTTGAATTGCAAGGGTCTCTTGTTGGTTGGGTCATAGCCTAGACCCTCCTTATTAAAATTGACTCTAGTCCCTAATATATCATCTAAACTAGTCTTTCCTTGGACAAATTTTTCTAAGACTTTCTGTTTGTCTTCCAGCTCCTTTTGAAGGGACTCAGAATTTTTTAGGAGTTCAGCATTTACTTTCTTCACAGCTTCATATTTCTCTGAATTCACTCTAATTTCATTCATGCTTTCTTCAATTTTAGTTTTGAATTCATTGAGCTATTTTTGACTTTCTTGAATTTCTCCCTTGAGCTTATCATTTTCTTTCCTAAGTGAGGTCATTTCTTCTAGTTGTTCTTTTAGCTTCTCATTTTCCTCACAGACCAGAGTTTGTTCTTCAACATTTGTGTTAAAATTTCTTTTCAGAACTTTGTGCTCTTTACTAAGAGAATTAAATTTATCTAACAAATCACCATAAGCATCCTCCCAGTCATCAATTGAGAAATTTTCAAAAACATTTATTACCACCTCTTCACTGTTTGCCATAAGGCAAATTCCATCTTCATATTCTCCTGAGGAAGCGTCTTCGGGGTCTTCTTCTTCCTCGCTCCATGTGCAGACCATCGCCTGTGGCTTCTTCTTCTTCTGCACCTTTATGTTTTTCTTCTGAAGATAGGGACCCTTCTTCTGGAGGTCTGGGCATTCGCCTTTCATATGTCCCTGTTTGTTACAATTAAAAAAAGTCAGTCTCTTAGGATTTCTATCCCTGTAACTAGTAAATTCAGCACTCTTGTTGAAAGAGTGTGGCTTCTTCTTCCTAAAGGTCTTTCCCTTTTTCTTCAAAAATTTTCTGAACTGTCTAGTGAGCATAGCCTGCTCCTCCTGGTCGAGATTTGACAAGCCTTCAAGCTCGGACTCGGACTCGGGGCTACTGCTGCTACTCTCGCTGTTGCTACCCTTGTTGCGGGAAGCTCTTAGAGCTACATTTTTACCCTTCCTCTCACTTCCTTCTCCACCTCCTTGGAAGTTCATCTCATAGGTCATAAGGGATCCTATGAGTTCATTCACAGTCAAGATAGTCAAATCTTTTGACTCCTCAATCACAATGGCCTTAGTGTGCCATGCCGGGGATAAAGATCTACGGATTTTCCTGACTATATCTGCCTCAGCAAGATCCTTCCCTAGCCCTTTAAGAGTATTTGTGATTAAAGACAACCTGGCATACATTTCAGTTATATTCTCATCTGCATTCATCTTAAACATTTCATACTTAGAAGTGTAGAGGTTTACCTTCGAGGCTTTCACTTGAGCTGTACCTTCATAGATCAATTGCAGCTCATCCCACATTCGCTTGGCAGTCTTGTAGGCAGAGATACGGGCATACACCTCTGGGTGAACAGCACACTGGATGATATTCAGCGCCGTCCAGTTGAGTGAGGAGAGCTTGACATGGTCATCTGTCCAAGCGTCCTCGTTTGGTGGCAGATCATATGGCCCCACCATGATTACTCTCCACAGTTTATGACTCTGAGCTCTGATGAACACTTCCATCCTGTTCTTCCAAAACAGATAGTTACTACCATCAAAATACGGAGGGCGACTAATGGATTGACCTTCGGCCATGAAGGTTCTAGGACCACCAGCATTTCCTTGACCGTTCGCCCACATGGCGTAAACCTGCTCTGATACCAATTGTTAGCGCAGCAAGAGTGATATAGAAGGGGGGGATGAATAGATCACTCCCAATTTGCAGAGACTTAGGCGGAAAATAAACTCTACTGCTAACGCCCCTTCTTAACCCGCACACAGAGAAATGTAAATACAGTCACCAAGCGAGGCAGTATAAGTAAATGAAAATGAAGAGCTGATCACATGGAAGCAAAGAGACAAGTAGATGGAGAGCGCAGATAACAACAGCAAACCATAGAGGAGGCACTCAATTTTTTAGGTGGTTCGATTACAGTTCGCAATCTACATCCACCCCTCACTCCAACTAGAGTGAGGATTCCACTAGACAATGCTAGATCACTGCAGACTCAGTCTGCGAACAACATGCTGCCACACAGCTTGAACAACCAAGGGGAACAAATCCCTCAACCAAGCTCTGCTACCCACAGAACTTGAAACCTGTTCTAGCTCCCAGCTAGAACACAACCGGAGAATCCTCTCCCTTCCTCCACACACCGGAGGGAAACTGTTAATGACAACATGTCACTAACAACACCAGAGATCACAGATCTCTCTTCCTCTGCAACCCAGAGGGAAACTGGAGTAATACTCCCTTCCTCCACACACTGGAGGGGAACCAATTCAAATCAGAAGGATGAACGAAATGAAACGAAAACAAAGGAGAAAACAAAAACCAATGAAGAAGCAGTCGGTTCTGAAACCAATACAAAATATAGCTTCAAATGAAGCAATTCATCAAACCACAAACACTGCTCTCTCTCTCGAACAAACTCCTCTCGGATCTGGAACTCTCTGCTCTTTTTCTTTTCTGGATCGTGCACACTCTCACCAATGGCTTCTACTTTTTCTTTTCACGATCTATCTTCTATTGAAGGATGAAACTCTATATTTATAGCATATGTTGGCGTGTGGCTGCCAGGTTCCCGCCCATGAACTTTTTGCCAGATCATTTGAATTTCGACCACATGGCAGCATCCTGACTAGGTTGCCATCCACGTGTCATGTGCCTGTTGTCTTGGATCACGTGTCAGGTGCCAACCTCGGTTCACGTGCCTAATCATCAATCTGAATCGCCTGCAGACAGACAGAAGAAATGTATATACTTATTCAGTTCAGGCTATTAACAAGAATGTATATACTTCAGAAACATCAACTGAGTAAGTGTGTACAACGTGAGAGAGTGTACAGACTTAATGAATAAATCGCATGTGAAGGCAGTGTATAGACATATGAACAATGCGCATGAATGGTAGTGTATAGACTTATGAACAATGCAAACGAATGGCAGTGTATAGACTTATGAACAATGCAAACGAATGGCAGTGTGTAGACTTATGAACAATGCAAACGAACCTTACCAATGTGTATACTTTACAAAGCTCAGCCACTGTGTAGACTTCACGAAGCCTAACCAGTGTACAGACTTGGAACCAGTGTGAGACTCTTAATAAGACGGTGAGCAATGTATTGACTTGAACCCCAACGGTGATGTATAGACTACGACATGCTTGAGCCAGTGTATAGACTATGCCAGGGTGAGACGATGCAAGAGACGCTTGGTTGTATGAACTTGCAAAGGCCTGAATGAGACGATCGGCTGTTGAACCGATGTACAGACTCTGGATGTGAAGCCAGTCTGTATAGACTTGAATCGCTTGAAGCGATGTACAGACTTGGTGAAGCTCAAGCACTGTACAGACTTGTGAAGGCTTCAGCGTTGTACAGACATGGAAGAACCACTAGTGAATGTATAGACTTGATGAACCACTGTGGATGTATGGACTTGAGCGAATGAAGCCGATGTACAGACTTGTCTAAGACACAGCATGAGACGCTGGCTGAGACGGACGCTGTACAGACTTTGAAGAGCAGTTCAATGTATAGACTTGAAGCTCCTGAGCTAATGTATAGACTTCACGCTGTACAGCCTTTGAAGGATTTGAACGTTTGAGCAGAATGCAATGTACACACTTAGCGATGTATATACTTGGCCAGGAAAGCGTAGGGAAATGTCTGAGTGTATGGACTTGGCCAAGCGTAGGAAAAGATATTGAATGTACAGTGTTGGTGAAACACAGTCCAGTGTATGGACTTGGAGAACTGTTCAATGTATTGACTTGGCGTTGTATAGACTTGGCTTTGAACACTTGAGCTGAAGGAAATGTGCAGACTTAGCGATGTATAGTCTTTGCCCAAGGAACCGAATGTATAGACTTTGCCACAGTCTAATGTACATGCTTTGCAGAAGTGAACGAGCCAATATGTAGACTTCAAAAGAAGCAGTCCGATGTACAGACTTCAAGGATTCTAGACATCGGACGCTGTACAGACTTGGACTCAAGGAATGTATATACTTAGCATGAAGACTGCCAGTCTATGTATAGACTTTGCTGAAGCTATCTCTGAAGCAATGTTCAGACTTTGTGCAATGTATGTACTTTAGTGTGTGCGAGCTTGTTGACAAGCAATGTGTAGACTTTGATTGTGTAAAGCAGGCATTGTACAGACTATGCAAACAAGACACTGGGCGATGTATAGACTTACACTATCGGGTGTGTAGACATCATGAGAATGGAGCAGCCAGTGTATAGACGTGAAGCTTGGAAGGATGTATAGGGTTGAGGTGAACTGACTTTGAGTATTGAGACCAGTGTATGGACTTCAGTTAGAAAGTGCCCGATGTACATACTAGAAGAGGATATGCCAATGTACAGACTAAATAGATCAAGCTGGTGTATAGACTTTGGTACCCAAGCTATCAATGTTCTGATGTGTCGACCCACCCTTGCTGATGAGTCGACTCACGACTGTCCATATTAACCAAACAGTGTTGATAGATGAATTAATGAAACAGCATATGAACTGAAGTCACTTAGGTGATGAACCAACATAAATCTAGAGATAGAAGATTGATGTATAGTGTGAGACATCATCAAAACCATAGGGATGCAACAGCAGCTCCTCTTCAGGCAAGAGTTTCGTATATATAGAGAGGCTTGGTGGAAGATTTCCCTCCGAGAGATCTGCATTTGGTTATTTTGAATTAACATAAGGCCCTTTGACCACTGACCATTTCTCTTGTTTGGTCCACCACATCTGATAGCAGGAGCAAGATAATTTTCTTAGATTGAAATCTAATTGGCCCAGGGAAATAGCAGTTTTCTATCTAGAGCCACCTTCTAGATTTGTATTTTGATTGGCCCTCATGGCAGAAGAAAGGTTTGACTTGAAATCTCATTGGTGGTGTCCAAAAGGTAGAGTACAAAGACAACTGACCTTTCCCAAATCTGTCTACTGACAGATCTCCTTTCAAAAAGGTTGTCCTTGAGCCTCATGATGGAGAAGGACAATTCTCTATCCTAGGAGCCTTTTCTAGACCTCAAAAGGTGTGTTTTTGGAGGTTTAAGTAGGCTATTTTTGGTCTTTGTACGACCTCTGAAGTGTTGCGGTTTTTAATAGAATCAGGCTTGAAAAACTTTAGGTGCGTCGGCACAGCAAACCATCACGTCGACGTAGCTTCACAGCTTCTTTGAGTTGCTGGCGTGCTAGGCCTTCATGGAGTCGACGTAGCTACACGGGTGTGTCGACGCATCCTTGGAGAGACGCATTTACAATGGCTTCTGGGAGAGCCTTGCATCGACGCCCTAAAAGATTGAGGTCAACGCATCCGACAACGGCCGTCTGTCTAACTTTAGTTGGAGCTTGATGGGGTCGACGCATCCAACAACGTCTGTTTGTCTAACTTCAACTGGAGCTTGATGGGGTCGACGCGGCTCAATGGTGTGGTCGACGCAGTTGAAGATGGCTTGAAGCTACCTTACTGGAAGCAGTTTGGAGTCGACGTAGAATTGTCATGGCGTCGACGTAATCACTGTAGTGTGCTTAAATCTGCTTCTGGAAGCCGTTTGGAGTCGACGCCACATGTCGGTGGAGTCGACGCAGCTTCAGAGATACCCTTGGCTGTTCTTCCTTTTGCGATAGATGGGGTCGACGCTGCATTGATATGGGGTTGACGCAGCCTTGTGCAATTTTGATAATTCTTTCTTTTGCCAAACCCTTTCTACATTTCTTGAATCCCATGCATCCAAGGGCCTTTGCACCTTGCGCTTCACTCAGTCCTTTTCAACTTCATATCATTAAGAGGACAACCTTTTGCTCCTATATTTGAGTATGTCTAAAGCTTCTTACTTGCATTTTCATTTCTTCTGCTATTGCAAGCTTGAGCTTGCTTGCTGCCCTGGTATAGCTGATGTTGGCCTTGTTCATGCCCTTAACTTCAATGCATCATATCACATGACACATTGCATGATATCTTCACACTGCTCATCTTCGTGAGGCCATACACTTGCCAGTGTTGACTTTGACTTGAACTTCATACATGTTGACATCATCAAATACAAATTAGACTCATCGATGACTCATAGGTAGACATCATCAAAACCATAGAATCATGCATGTACCACTGTTGGCACCAGCTTATTTTCTTGGATTAATGAAGGATTAAGCATAGGGAAATACTCCCTGAATGGAGCAAAACGGCACATCGCCAAAGCTGCTCTACCGGTCGAGTTGAGCTCAGAAATCGAGACACTTTACCAGGTCAAGCGACGCAACATAACAACTAGGGATTGGCCCCGAGCAAATGGCACTATGTCAGCCAGTTTCCCGACAACCGGGTCAGTTTCGGGATTCGAGACAACTTACCGTACCTTACGGCACTCTGTGAACATTCGGGGATGACCCCCGGACACCCTGCATATGGTATCACACCGTCGACGCGTCAACAACTGGGTTAACTCGGGACTCAGAATAGCCTGCCGCTTTATACAACTATTTGCCAAGGAGCGACGGTCACCCCGACCACCAGACAAACGGCATCATCATGTCGACCCCCCAGTCACCAGGCCCAACCAAGGGTCCTAAGCAGCTAGCCGTGACCTATGGCAATATCAACAATCGATCGGGCCCACCCCCGATCACTCAATGTGGCACCCAGCAACGAGGTCGGGGTACCCGCGTTCAACATAACTACCCGAGCTGACCTCGGGGCACCCTGACTACAAGCCACGCCATGTGGCACCCAGCAACGAGGTCGGGGTCTACCCTCGAGTCACCTCCCTCCAGCCCTCTGAAGTCAAAGGAAGACCCATCTAGGCCAACCACAAGCTTCAGGAGCTCACAGCACCCGTATACGACCCACGCACGCGTATCGAAAATTTCCCTGAGCACCTAGTGGGCGTATATGCTCCAGCCACTCTACAGCAAGTCCGAGCCCAACTCGGGACTCCCAGCAACCTATCGCGTCATGCACCCCCAGTCAAACCCGCGGTAAACCCTCAGTCAAACCTCCAGTAAAACCCTGGTCAAAGCCCCAGTCAAACCCGCCTAAACCCCCCCTTGGGGACGATTTAGGCAAACCAGCCTGGACCTCCAGGCTGGTCCGCCTAAACCCTCTGGGGGGAGGGGTTTAGGCGGACCAGCCTGCCCCCTCAGGCTGGTCCGCCTAAACCCCATTAAACATAAAAAGAAAAAAAGAGTTTTTTAAAGAAAACCCCCCCTCTCCAGTCCGCCTAAACCCCCCCTAGGGAAGGGTTTAGGCAGACCAGCCTGGACCCCCCCCCAGGCTGGTCCGCCTAAACCCCCTAGGGGGGGTCCAGGCTGGTCCGCCTAAACCCTCCCCCAGGGGGGGGGTTTAGGTGGACCAGCCTCACCCCCAAGGCTGGTCCACCTAAACCCCCATAAAATAAAATAAAAAAACATTTTTTTACTCCGTGTAAACCCCTCTGGGGAGGGGTTTAGGCGGACCAGACTAGCCCCTTGGGCTGGTCCACCTAAACCCTCCGTCCCCATCTCGTAAACAAAAAAAACATTTTTAAGGGGTTTACCCGGACCAGCTTTGCCCCCAAACCTGGTCCGCCTAAACCCCTCCTGCACCTTCAAATTCCCCATAAAAGCCCCCCCTAGGGAGCTCAAGGGGCAATAGAATGAAGGAAGCAATGGAACACCCTCCAACCTAACTGCCGCACCCTCGGACTCCCGAGGCCTTCGGCAAGGGTCGAGGACGCGAGGAGCTAAGTGCGCGCGTGGTTGGCTTATTGATCGGCTTGTACACGCAGAGGGTGTGTCTCACGTACTCCCCTCACGCGGTGTCTAGCCATTGCACACAAGTCCATCCCCGCCGCACATAAGGCATTATGACAACTGAGAACACACCCGCATCCTGGGTCCGCCCGCGTATGACAACCCACGGTGGCCTCGCATATGCCATGATGCCGCACCTACTTTCGTCACAGAACCACGTGTCTACCGCTCACCTTGAGCTGGCCGCCGACCGCTTGGACTGATGACTCGAGTTAGCCGGACCCCGGCCCGGGAGTAATATTCCCAGGGCCGACCTTGACTCCCCAGCATGACGACACTCGCCTTCCGAGGCCCGGACCCGACTGCTCACCTTGAGCTGAGTCCGACCTCTGTCAAGCGCCAGCCCACGACCGCCCCTGCCACCTAGGTAGTTGGGCTTGTCTCGATCTCCTCATGGAGAGCCTCTGTAAAACATGCGGATATTCACCTCATTACACATTGACCTGAAGTCCCGAGATTAAATGGCACCCAAGAGAGGAGTAAATTGGGTGAAATTTTTTTTCTACCGAGATAGAATCAAATATGCGATAACAAGGGGACACAGAAGAAAACAAGAGCAAGACAAACTATATCTATCGAAACAATCACTATGAAAATCCTTGGTACTTGACGGAGTTGATAGATCCGTATATTTACTCACGCAACCTGTTATCTTTCCGGCAAGAGTAACCTTGTCGGTCCGAATCCAGCTTTTGATATACCACAGGATTTAAGTGAAGAAGATCAAACAACCTAGATCTAAAGGATTCAAAATATCTAGATACACAAGTATGCACAAAAGGGGGATAGGAGATATGGAGCAAACCACAAGGGACAACGATTTTAAGGTGGTTCATGTTATGTTAGGTGGATGCAGTCTATCTCCACTGAGAGTGGATTTAGAGGGGGGGTGAATAGATCTAATGGCTAATTTAAAACACAGTTGAACTATAATGCGGAATTTAAAACAAACAACTGTTGAGCGATAGAAAGAACACTATGAGGAGTGTCGACACATGCAACCACACAGCATATCACAAGCAAACTCACAAACACAACACACCTAAGTTTTTTTGGTGGTTCGGTCAGAGACCTACGTCCACCCTACACTCAACCGAGTATGGCTTACTACTGCGCAGTACAGCTTGCGTCTGCTAGGCAATATAGCTTGGCCTACAAACCGCTGAGCAACACAGCTTGCTGTCCGAGACAAGTCTCGCCTGCTGAGGATTACAGCTTCACCTGTCCAATGGAAACCTCCATTGCAACTGTTGGGGTTTACAGCTTACCCATGTAGAGGCAGCACCTCTGCTAACAGCTGACTCAGCTTGAAGAAACAATTTTGGAAATAAAAGACAGAAGCAAACTAAAATAGAAAACCCAAATGGGAATGTAGCTCGGAATGAGCAAAGCTCAGATCTGGTATTTGAACCAAGAGTCTGAGATACAACCTCTCAATCAAAACTCTCACAATCTCACTCTCTCAACACATCTCTCTTCTCTCTTTCTTTTCTTCTCTGCTTTTCTTCTCTGTGGATCTCGGTGGCTCTCTGCTGCTTCAGACTTTTACTCTCTCTGTATATACTTTGCCACTATTCGATCTGTCTCCTCCTGAAGAAGAAGACTCCTATATATACCAGCAGTAGATTGGATAAGGGCGCGTGGCTTCCACATTTCCCACCCAAATAATTCGCCAGATCCGAAGCAATTTCATCCACATGGCAGCATCCTGGATGGGCTGCTTCCACGTGTCACCATATGATCACCTCGTCCTTCCTTGGATCACGAGCCAAGTCATCAATCCCTGCAAAGAATCCCTGTCAGACAAACGAAATAGAATTATCAGTTTAAGTATAAACCCTGTACAGACTTTGTGGGATGCAATGCATTGTATAGACTTCACTGTATAGACTTTGTGAACTCGAATGCATTGTATAGACTTTGCTATATAGACTTTGTGAATGTGAATGCAATGTACAGACTCTGGAATGTATAGACTTCATATATGCAGTGCTGTGCGATGTACAGACTTTCTATATGAAGGCAACCGCTGTACAGACTTGCTGAAGTGTAATGCAATGTGCAGACTTTGAAGAACATTCAGCAGCCAATGTATAGACTAGGCAATGTAAAGACATGCCAGTGTATGGGCTTGATGAGCGTGCAGCAATGTGCAGACTTCAATGCATGAAGAAGCACTGTGAAGACTTAAACAGACACAACGTGCAACAATGTATAGACTTGAAACACTAGATGCACGATGTACAAGCTTCAACTAAAATGATGCACAATGTGTAGACTTGAATGCTGTGCGATGTACAGACTTCATGTTATGCATGAGACTCTAAGTAAGACAGACGATGTGCAGACTTAGCCAACATTCAACTCGATGTATAGACTTCATGAATGATGCATGCAATGCACTAGACAATGTATGGACTTAGCCGATGCAGACTAGTCCGATGTACAGACTTGCTCATTGTTCAGACTTCATGAACGATGTACAAGCTTGTCAAAGGAAAGACTGTACAGACTTGATGCAATGTAAGACAATCGAGTGTATAGACTTCACGATGTGAAGACTTGCCCAAGACAACTGGACGATGTACAGACTTGAGCGAAGCAAAGTCTGTACAGACTTGAAGGTTCACAATGTGTAGACTTTGGCAAAGCAACGATGTACAGACTTGCACAGTTCAAGGATGTATAGACTTTACGTGAAAGCCCAATGTACAGACTTGCAGAACTGAACGTAGGTAAAGATCCCAGTGTATAGACTTCGAAGTTCACTGACGGATGTACAGACTTCACCTCGAGCAAGCAACAGTGCAGTGTATGGACTTTGAAGAATGATGCATGACGCTGTACAGACTTGACTAATGTATGGACTTAGCTTCGTGCATGCTACAGTGCAGTGTATGGACTTGTGTTGACGCTGCAGGACAACAACCAATGTATAGACTTTACAAATGCAAGCAATGCAGCAATGTATAGACTTTGGGCTTGCCATGCAATGTATAGACTTTGAGCACAAATGCCACAATGCAATGTATAGACTTGCTAGTTAAGTGAGCTATAATGTATGGACTTCGCCTAATGCACAAAGACGCTAAGTCATACGGACAGTGTACAGACTTAGTTAATGCATGAGACACTAAGAAGATGGACAGTGTATAGACTTGGATGTTCTGAGGGAGTCGACCCATCTAAGAAGGAGGTCGACCCACTACTGTCCAGACTGTGCATGGATGTATAGACTTACGTTCTCAACAATGCACAACACAACACAATGTATAGACTATGCTGAGTGTGTATACTTGTGTGTGTGTGCAATGTGTAGACTTGTGAAATGCATAGAACACACAGACAATCTGATAAAAGCAATCTCATCAAAACATATAAACAGTTGCCAATCAATCAAAACAAGGTGTTGCCAATGAAGTAAAGCAGATTGTCAACATCATCAACACAGAGGAGTCACAACAATCTCTCCCTTTTTGATGATGGCAACCCCCTATCATATAGAATAGCAACAACCTGTCATACAGCTGAAATTTTGATGAAAGACATGAATTGTTATTCAGATTTGTCATGCAGATGCTATGAATGCATGCTAGAAATGTAAGCAACTCCCTGCTAACAAAATCTCCCCCTTTGTCATAACATGATGCATACACTTCCCCTGGAATGAATTCAGAATTCATTAAACAAGACAATATTCTCCCCCTTTTCCATCAACAAAGAGGAGGGAAAGTGATTACAAGGGAAGGAACAAGAGAGATCATCTGATTGGCATTCTGAACAAGCAGTTCAGGAATAAGCATTCTAAAGCACAGAGTCTTCAGTCATATGAATTTAGAAACTACTTTCAGATAGAATTCTGGTTTAAAGGTTATAAATTTTGAGTTCATGCACTACAATCAATGGATAAGTTTTCTGTGCATGAGAAAACAATAAATCAGAATCACATTTGCATGAGAGATTCAGTTTCAAAATATCTTACTTTCATAGACTCAGAAAAGAATGATTAAGAGATACCAAGTCATGTATTGAGATTAAACAAATTGACATCCATGAAATTTCTTTTGAAGGAACAACATTTTTTATTGTATTTCATTAAGGGCATTCAGGTGCCATTTGTCTTTCTGCGTAAGGGTATACGTTTATCAGACGTCAATACCCCTAGATACTCAACATGGTGGACCATTCTACCATGATCAAATGCAGTAGACTGATTTACACCTTTTTGTGTGAGGGTACACGTTTATCAGACGCCAGTTACCCCCAGGTACTCAGTGAAACCACCCTACTGTTTTGATCATTTTATACAGAGATAACTGATACACCTCATGACTGAAGTGTTGTCCATTTCTTTGATGGATCACTTAGTTTCTCAGTATTTTACCAGTCATTACTCTGCCAATTTATTTTCAATTTATTTTTAATGTTTTTCAATATCTTTCTTAGCTATCCTTTATTTGTTTCAGAATGACTTGTTTAAGAATAATACACATACTTAACTTCTCTAACATGTTTTCAGATGAGTTTTCATATTTCAGATATGATTAGCTTTGTCTGACATGAAATAAGATAAGGGTTGAGAGTTTTATCAATTTTCAGCTTTCTTATTCACTGATTACAATCTTTTAACTTTAAACTTTATAAAATTTAAACCATTAAGTCAGTCTTTAAGCAATTAAAATTCTTATAAGAGAAGAAGTTTGTTTTCTATTACTTAGGAATCGGAACTGACTAACAGATTGCCATATTGTCAGACTCAATCATTCAGAGTCAAAGGATGAATGAACAGGGTCGGCGCTGGGAGTTCAAGGCGTCCACGCATCAGTTGAAGAGGCAACAATATAAAACACTGAGATAATATTAGTGCATCGACTCCACGCTATTGCAGCGTCAACTCATCAGAATAAGGAGCAGAGTTAATTGTTCACTGGAATACCCCAGTGCGTCAACGCTACAGCGTGATAGCGTCGACGCAGCAGTTCACCCTGAATTTCTGACAAGACTCCCCCTGTCTATATGCATGCAGTTTTGCAAATGAATGGCAAGAATTAAATGAGAGAGAGCTTCGACATAGGTCATGGATGAATGATATGCAATGAAAACTATGTCATAAAAAAATTATAAATGACATGCATGTGGTTTTAGACACATTCATGACTAAATGACATGCAGTGATGATCATGAGTGACATGCATGATCATGAGTCTGTTGCTACATTCAACATTCACATATTTTATTCAAGCCATCAGAGAATTTATTCATTATGCTGAAATTTACACAAGCCAAGTTCTCTGCTAAGAAATTTAAACCTTTCATTCCCAAGAGGCTTAGTAAAGATATCAGTAATTTATTTTTCAGTTTCAATGAAGTTCATTTCAATTTCCTTTTTATTTACAACATCTCTAAGAAAATGGTGTTTTATCTCTATATGCTTAGTCCTAGAATGATGAACAGGATTTTTAGCAAGGCATATAGCACCAATATTATCACACAAGATTGGAATACATTCATATTTTATATGATAATCATCTAGTTGGTGCTTGATCCAAAGTACTTGGGCAGCACAATTACCTGCTGTAACATATTCAGCCTCAGCTGTAGACAAGGCTACAGTGTGTTGCTTCTTAGATGTCCAAGATACTAAACAGCCACCAAGGAATTGACAATAGCCACTAGTGCTTTTTCTATCTACTCGACACCCAACATAGTCTGCATCAGTGTAGGCTAGAAGTTCTAACTCACACTTAGCAGGATACCATAGACCTAGCTCTTGGGTGCCTAGTAAATACCTAAAAATCCTTTTCACAGCCTTAAGATGTGTTTCTTTAGGACTAGCCTGAAATCTAGAGCATAAACAAACTGAAAATTGAATGTCAGGCCTAGATGCTGTAAGATATAGAAGGGATCCGATCATACCTCTATATAGCCTTTGGTCCACTGGTTTACCTTGAGGATCTTCATCCAAACTGGTTGAGGTACCCATTGGAGCAGCTATTTCCTTGAGGTTGTCCATTTTGTACTTCTTCAATAGATCCCTTATGTACTTGGACTGAGAGATGAAAGTACCATCCTTTGATTGTGTAACCTGCAGTCCAAGAAATAGTTTGAGCTCACCCATTGAGCTCATTTCAAACTCATTAGTCATAATTTGAGAGAATTCCTCACACAATTTGGGGTTAGTTGACCCAAAGACAATGTCATCCACATAAATTTGAATGATAAGAATATCCGAATGACTCACCTTAGTGAACAATGTTTGATCAACTACACCTCTTGCGAAGTTCTTTTCAGTGAGTAATTTTCTCAACCTGTCATACCAAGCTCTAGGAGCTTACTTTAAACCATAGAGAGCCTTTTTGAGTTTATAGACATGATTAGGGAAATCTAAGCATTCAAATCCAGGAGGCTGTCTCACATAGACATCCTCACTGATTTCCCCATTCAGAAATACAGATTTTACATCCATCTGCTGAAGATTTATTCCTAGGGAACATGCATAAGCCAATAATATTCTGATTGCTTCTAACCTGACTACAGGGGCAAAAGACTCTTCAAAGTCTATTCCAAATTTCTGATTATACCCCTGAGCTACAAGTCTGGCCTTATTTTTAATGACGTTCCCTGATTCATCAGTTTTATTTCTGAACACCCATTTAGTCCCTATGACTGTTTCATGATCAGGAGGTGGAACCAAATGCCACACCTTATTCCTATTAAATTGATTGAGCTCCTCATGCATGGCATTAATCCAATGCACATCTTTGAGAGCACAGTCAATGGACTTGGGTTCTACATTTGAAACAAATGCATATGCATTCAATTCATTTTGAATTCTTAAGTGACCTCTTGTCCTAGGGGGGTCATGCAGATTGCCAATTACATTATCTATAGGATGATCTTTTAGATATCTAATGTTGACAATTTCATCACCATGAGTTTCATTTACCTCCCCCTGAACTGTAGGCTCTTCTTCATTAAGCTCTTCATTTCCTTCCTCATCCTCGGATTTGTCTGCAAGATTTCCTTCCTTCAAAATATCACCATTGTCTTCATTCCTGCATTGACCAACATTAGTCTTTAATAAGGATTCATCAAAAACTATATGTGGAGATTCTTCAACATTTTTTAGAATTCAGATTATACACTCTATATGCTCGGGTGTTTTCAGAATAACCAAGAAATATTCCTAGTTCACCTTTAGGTTCAAATTTATCAAGGTCACTTTTATCATTTATATGAATGAAACATTTGTAACCAAAAACCTTGAAATGAGCAATAGACAGTTTATTACCCTTTAAGATCTCATATGGTGTTTTCTGAGTAGAAGGGCTTACCATGGCTCTGTTAATTACATAACAGGCAGTATTTACTGCTTCAACCCAAAACTTCCTTGGTAGACCACCTTCAACCAAGAGTGTACGAACCATCTCCACTAGGGTTCTGTTCCTTCTCTCCACAATGCCATTCTGCTCAGGTGTCCTAGGTGAGGAGAACCTGTGGTTAATTCCATTTGACCTGCAGAATTCATCAAACTGTGAGTTTTCAAACTCACCTCCATGATCAGTCAAAATATTTTCAATTTTCTGGTTTTTCTTAAGACAGAACTCCTGAAATTCTGAGAATGCATCACTTTTATGTGATAAGAAATATACCCAAGTATACCTAGAGAAGTCATCTACCATGACAAACCCATACTTCCTCCCTGATAAGCTGACAGACCTGGTTGGCCCAAAAAGGTCCATGTGTATCAGCTCATAGGGTTTAGAAGACAGATTTTCTGTTCTAGATTTAAATGACTTTCTAGTTAACTTTGATTGAGTGCATGCATCACAGATTTTATTTTCTTTCTTAAAGGAAACTTCAGGAAGTCCTCAAACCATGCTATGCTTATTCAATTTATGTAAAATAGTGTAACTAGCATGACCTAACCTACGATGCCATAAAAATGCTAAGTCTTCTCTACTAGCAGTAAGGCATAGGTTAGAATGTTGAATATCATCTAAATCTATCATGTAAGTGTTATTTATCCTCTTACCAGAAAATTTAACAGTTTCAGAATCAGGTTCAAAAACTTTGCAACATTGAGAATCAAAAAGCACTTTGCATCCTTTATCACATAGTTGGCTGATGCTAAGTAAGTTATAAGCTAAACCCTCAACCAACATAACATCCTAAATGCAGCAAGTAGTACACTTACCTACCTTACATGTTCCAATAATCTTACCCTTTGTGTTGCTACCAAAGGTGACAAGGCCTCCTTGTTTCTCTGTCAGCATGTAAAACTTGGCCTTATCCCCTGTCATATGCCTGGAGCAGCCACTATCCAAGTACCACAAGTTGTTCTTGGCTGCCAGGCATACCTGCACACACAATCAGGTAGAGAAGTTTGGAACCTAAGACTGATTGGGCTCCAGAGAAGATGGAAAGCAGTTAAAACAAGAAAGCAGACTTTTCGGAATCCACATTTGTTTGAAACAGTTCTGTTCAATGGATTTTCCAGATTTCTTTATGTTATTGTTCCTTTTCTTCTTGTTGTTTGCACCAGCATGATTGTTGACAGTGTTGTTACTTCTGTGCCAGTGCCTTGGCCAGGGTGCATTCATGAAATTGTGGCCATAGTAGTTCCTGGGTTGGCTAAAAAAATTCAGATTCCTAGGTGTCAAATTGCCATACCCATCAACCCAATTTCTAGTGTAAGGTCTATAAGACTGTGTACCCTGATATGCAAGACCTGTAAACCTTCCTTGAGTCCTAGTCCATCCTGACCTATTTGGATAGGTTGACTGTGCAAAGAAGTGGGACTGGGCTCTAGGTTTGTAGAAATGCTTGGGTTGAGCTCTAATAGCATTCTGCCTCCCCTGCACCTTGGACCCTGCTGACCTATTCATAGGTGTGTATTGGGTCTTCTTCAGAGATGGTGGTGATGGTGGAGACTTGGTGACCTTAACATGGGGTTTATAAGACTGTTTAGGTTGACCCCTAACCTGAGACTGAGCTTTGAGATTTTGTTTGGATGTGCTAGCTATACTAGTCTCATTCAGTTTTTGTTTGCCCTTCTCCTCAGCACTGGGATTTTTCAGATTAGCAGTTTTGTTCATTGAAATGTTTGAATTCATGCTAATTAGAAGTCCTTTCTCTTTTTGTGCAACAAATGAAATAGTTTTCATTCCAAAGGTTTTTGTTGCACTAGAATTAAATCCAAGGCCCTCTTTTCTGAAGTTAACCTTTGACCCTAACAAAGCATTTATATTATCTGTACCTTGGGTCATTTTCTCAATGGTTTTAAGCTTGTCCTCATTATCCTTTTGAATGTCTTCAATGGATTTTTTCAGTTCTGTATTCACACTTAGGACAGCTTGATATTTTTCATTCACAATTTTTATCTCACTTTCATATTTCTGGATTTTCAGCTTCCGTTCATCAGCTTCTTTTTCTAACCTCTCATTATCTTCTTTAGAGGCTTTTAACTCATTCTTGATTTCATCTAATTCAGAACATGTGAGTTTCAAATTTTTATTCTCAGATTCTAGACATGCAATTTTATCAGTTAGAGTTGTATCATTTTGCATGGAGTTAATCTTCCTTCTTAAATGCCTATTTTCCTTCCTAATATCATCAGCTCTATCGGCTATGTCATGGTAGGCATCTACCCAATCAGCAATAGTGAAATTTTTGAATCTAGTGATTACCTCATCTGAGTCCTCCTCTCTGTCTTCAGAACTTGTTGCCATAAGGCAAATGGGCTTCTCAGATTCGGCTTCACTGTCAGAGGTATTGCTCAGGGTGCCTTCATCTTCATCACTCCAGGTGCTAACCATAGCTCTCCCTTTCATGTTCTTCTTCTTTGACTTGTCCTCGTATTTCTGATTCTCTGGACAGTCAGCTTTCATATGGCCTGTTTTCCTGCATTGATAACAAGTATTAGTTTCAATTTTCTTTGCAGGGTTATGTTTATACCTTTTATCCCTTCGGCCGCCACTGTATTCCTTTTGGCTGAATCGTCCTGCTCCTTTCCTGAGGAACCGCCTGAACTCTTTGGTCATCATTGCCATCTCAATACGAGTTATATCTTCTTCATTCAGGTTTTCCTCGGATGATGAACTCCTAGAGCTGGATTTGCTGGAACCAGCTTTCAGAGCGATTGACTTCTTCTTCCTCTCAGCTTCTTCTATCCTTGGCATATTAATCTCATATGCCATCAGCGAGCCAATTAGCTCATCAGCCCTCGTATTTCGGAAATCCCTTGACTCCTCCATCACTGTAGCTTTAGTGTGCCAAGCATGAGTCAGGGAGCGTAATATCTTCCTCACTACATCATATTCTGTCTGAGCCTTCCCGAGACCTCTAAGACCATTAGTAATGGTTGTCAATCGAGCATACATCTCCTTGATGGTCTCGTTGGGCTTCATCTTGAAGGCTTCATATTCGGACACAAGGAAATTGGCCTTCGTCTCTCTAACTTTAGAAGTCCCTTCATGAATGACTTCCAGTGCATCCCATATCTCCTTAGCTGAACTGCAGGCTGATACGCGGGAGAATTCTGTAGGGTGCAGAGAGCATTGAATGGCGTTTATTGCACTCCAATTTAGTGTAGACCTCCTGATCTCCTCCTTGGTCCAAACTTCCTCATTAGGGGACAGCTCATAAGGTCCCTTGCGGACTACCTTCAAGATCTCGTAATCCTTAGCCCTCAAAAATACTTGCATACGATTCTTCCAATATGCATAGTTAGATCCATCGAAGAATGGGGGCTTTATGGTTGAGTGTCCTTCAGCTATCATCCCTCAAGCATCCATCTTGGCCTTTCCTCTTCGGGCGATGAGTCCCTGTAGAAGAGTATGGCTCTGATACCAAGTGTTATGTTAGATGGACGCAGTCTATCTCCACTGAGAGTGGATCTAGAGGGGGGTGAATAGATCTAATGGATAATTTAAAACACAGTTGAACTATAATGCGAAATTTAAAACAAACAACTATTGAGCGATAGAAAGAACACTATGAGGAGTGTCGACACATGCAGCCACACAGCATATCACAAGCAAACTCACAAACACAAGACACCTAAGATTTTTAGGTGGTTCGGTCAGAGACCTACGTCCACCCCACACTCAACCGAGTATGGCTTACTGCTGCGCAGTACAGCTTGCATCTACTGGGCAATACAGCTTGGCCTACAAACCGCTGAGCAACACAGCTTGCTGTCCGAGACAAGTCTCACCTGCTGAGGATTACAGCTTCACCTGTCTAGTGGAAACCTCCACTGCAACTGCTGGGGTTTACAGCTTACCCGTCCATAGGCAGCACCTCTGCTAACAGCTGACTCACAGCTTGAAGAAGCAATTTTGGAAATAAAAGATAGAAGCAAACTAAAATAGAAAACTCAAATGGGAATGTAGCTTGGAATGAGCAAAGCTCAGCTCTGGTATCTGAACCAAGAGTCTGAGATACAACCTCTCAATCAAAACTCTCACAATCTCACAATCTCACTCTCTCAACACATCTCTCTTCTCTCTTTCTTTTCTTCTCTACTTTTCTTCTCTGTGGATCTCGGTGGCTCTCTGTTGCTTCAGACTTTTACTCTCTCTGTATATACTTTGCCACTGTTCGATCTGCCTCCTCCTGAAGAAGAAGACTCCTATATATACTAGCAGCAGATTGGATAAGGGCGCGTGGCTTCCACATTTCCCTCCCAAAGAATTCGCCAGATCCAAGGCAATTTCATCCACATGACAGCATCCTGGATGGGCTGCTTCCATGTGTCACCATATGATCACCTCATCCTTCCTTGGATCACGAGCCAAGTCATCAATCCCTGCAAAGAATCCCTGTCAGACAGACAAAATAGAATTATCAGTTTAAGTATAAACCCTGTACAGACTTTGTGGGATGCAATGCATTGTATAGACTTCACTGTATATACTTTGTGAACTCGAATGCATTGTATAGACTTTGCTATATAGACTTTGTGAACGTGAATGCAATGTACAGACTCTGTAATGTATAGACTTCATATATGCAGTGCTGTGCGATGTACAGACTTCCTATATGAAGGCAACCGCTGTACAAACTTGCTGAAGTGTAATGCAATGTGCAGACTTTGAAGAACATTCAGCAGCCAATGTATAGACTAGGCAATGTAAAGACATGCCAGTGTATGGGCTTGATGAGTGTGCAGCAATGTGCAGACTTCAATGCATGAAGAAGCACTGTGAAGACTTAGACAGACACAATGTGTAACAATGTATAGACTTGAAACACTAGATGCACGATGTACATGCTTCAACTAAAATAATGCACAATGTGTAGACTTGAATGTTGTGCAATGTACAGACTTCATGTTATGTATGAGACTCTAAGTAAGACAGACGATGTGCAGACTTAGCCAGCATTCAACTCGATGTATAGACTTCATGAATGATGCATGCAATGCACTGGACAATGTATGGACTTAGCCGATGCAGACTAGTCCGATGTACAGACTTGCTCATTGTTCAGACTTCATGAACGATGTACAAGCTTGCCAAAGGAAAGGCTATATAGACTTGATGCAATGCAAGACAATCGAGTGTATAGACTTCACGATGTGAAGACTTGCCAAAGATAACTGGACGATGTACAGACTTGAGCGAAGTAAAGTCTGTACAGACTTGAAGGTTCACAAAGTGTAGACTTTGGCAAAGCAACAATGTACAGACTTGCACAGTTCAAGGATGTATAGACTTTACGTGAAAGCCCAATGTACAGACTTGCAGAACTGAACGTAGGTAAAGATCCCGGTGTATAGACTTCGAAGTTCACTGACGGATGTACAGACTTCACCTCGAGCAAGCAACAGTGCAGTGTATGGACTTTGAAGAATGATGCATGACACTATACAGACTTGACTAATGTATGGACTTAGCTTCGTGCATGCTACAGTGCAGTGTATGGACTTGTGTTGACGCTGCAGGACAATAGCCAATGTATAGACTTTACAAATGCAAGCAATGCAGCAATGTATAGACTTTGGGCTTGCCATGCAATGTATAGACTTGCTAGTTAAGTGAGCTGCAATGTATGGACTCCGCCCAATGTACAAAGACGCTAAGTCATACGGACAGTGTACAGACTTAGTTAATGCATGAGACACTAAGAAGATGGACAGTGTATAGACTTGGATGTTATGAGGGAGTCGACCCATCTAAGAAGGAGGTCGACCCACCCACTACTGTCCAGACTGTGCATGGATGTATAGACTTACGTTCTCAACAATGCACAACACAACACAATGTATAGACTATGCTGAGTGTGTATACTTGTGTGTGTGTGCAATGTGTAGACTTGTGAAATGCATAGAACACACAGACAATCTGATAAATGCAATCTCATCAAAACATATAAACAGTTGCCAATCAATCAAAACAAGGTGTTGCCAATGAAGTAAAGCATATTGTCAACATCATCAACACATAGGAGTCACAACAATTCGGATGCCACAACGGCAACCTACGTCCACCCCTCACGGACAGTGAGGAACCACGCACTATCTTGTAAGGAGTTACAAGATCAACCACACACAACACACACACTGGGAAGGAGAGTTCCCGCGAAGGTGTAAGAACACCTTAATACACACACAAAGCTACAACGGAGAACACACAAACACACACACACAGATCTAGGAAGATCCACACACACTGAAATGTTTAACGATTACAAGAACCACAGATGAGGCTAACGAGAAAAGAAAGTGAATTTAGAACACAAGAGAAGAATCTTGATTTGCTCCCCCTTAATGGATGATTGGATGCTTTGGATGCAGCTTGAATCCTTGGGTTGATCTTCACTTGACTGGATGAAGAAGGATGAAGAACTCTTCTCGGAGCACTGTTCACGTCTATAGTGCGGAATCCCTTCTCTTCCTCTTGGTAGCCCCCTTGATCCACCTTGAGCATTAGGGTTTTCTTCACCCTCTTGTATAAGTTTTATAGGCTTTGAATGGTCCATGGACTCCCCTAGACCAGATCCACAATTTCTGGAGGGTTTGAGTGCTAAAGGATTAAACAATAGCAAGTGGAAAGGCTTCTTTCGAAGTGACAAAAAAGTCAACAATATTAGGCAGCTCGGGGCTGGCGGTCGACCTGCAGGGTCTGGCGGTCGACTGCCACTGAGAGACATGCAGGAGGCCGGTCCCTGGGAGATCCGGTCGACCGGGATTGAGGGGCGGTCGACCGCCACTGAGACAGCCTGTAGAAGTTTCCATTCTGTTATTCCAGGTCGACCGGGGTGATGCTGGAGGTCGACCGGGCTGTCAAAAACCTGAAAAATGAAGAGTTTAGCCCAGAAAAATGTGTCCATATGATCGAGGCATGATTTGATCGATTGGTTAAAAATTATTTCAAGTTCATTCAATGTTCTTAGAAAACCATTTGGAATGCTAAAACCTTAAGCAACAGCATGAAGAGTTCCGACCTTGAAGGCTTATGAAAAACACTTAGGTTATTAGATCCAAGCATGTGAGCAACCCTATGTCCTTGGTTTTGTTATCATCAAAACACCGAGATATATATACAACAATCTCCCCCTTTTTGATGATGACAAAACTCTAGGGCATTCAAACCAAAGTTCATGTTAAGGAAAATCAACCACTTGTATGCCAGCAAGAATATGAGATGAGACACAAATGCCAACCGTCTGAGTTCAAAACACCAGTACTTTCAATTCATCATAATTTGATTACAAGGTACATTAGTGCGAGAGTGAATGCACGACTCTAATACCAAAGACTAAGCAAAGGACTAACACTACTGACAACCCTCACATGTGACATGCAAGCAAGCAACACAACCACACAACAACATACACAAGTAGATAATAAACCTGCCCTACTACTTCACCCCCTTTGTCAACAGCAAAAAGGGATAGGATAGACGAAGGAGGGACTCAAGCAACACTGGACCAAAAGAGAACATGCTAGAGGTGAAAACAAAACAAATCCTCATGGAGCATCTTTAGGAGGTGGCTGATCTGCTGGAGGTGTAGGTGGAAGGCCAAGGTGCCGACGAATGTCGCCAAGATGGTGGTCATGACTGTGAAGAAGATCAAGAATATGACCAATGGATTCATCACGAGCCGCATCTTGGCGCCGCATGCCAAGAAGGGACATGTGCATGAAGCTAAAGGATTGGCCAGACTCAGCTAAATCCTCTCGGAAGGAAGTCATGTGGGTGGTGAGAGTGGCCATCTGAGTAGAGAGAGTGTCCAAGGTAGTAGAGAAGGTGTCCATGTGCCCAGATATGGTGTCAAACGCAGTGCCCATAGTGTCCCCAAGGGTAGAAAAATGATCCCCAAGGGTATCCACACAAGTTTACAAGCCGGTAAGCCGCCCGTCAAGAGCCTCGTAGTCCACCGAAGGGCGCTATCCGGCCCCCTGAGTGGAAGATTCCCCATGGTGAAACTGAAGTGGAGGAGGCATCTCAAAATCCTGATAAGAAGGAGATGGTGGGGGAGGCTGCTCCTCAGCTGGAACTGGAGGGGGGATATCCCCTTCGCCTTGCTGCTGTGCTGGTCCTTCTTCTTCCTCACTGATTTCATCTTCTCCATAAACTGGAATGTCCCGCACAAGCTCGCCGTCGGGACCAAAGTAGTAGCCAAAATATGTGAAAATTCTATGCTTGTTGTATACATCATCCTGCCTAACATATATGAACTGCTCATTTGCCACATTTATCCCGGCATAAAGGAAGATACTGGTCAACTGCGAAGCATATGGAAGAGAGCGCCGGAGGTAGGTACGACAGGTGCTGATCAGATCTGTCATGAGCCGACCCATATTGATTTGAATGCCACTCATGACATGATAGAATAGGAATCTCTGAACTTCTGTAACCTCATCCCGACCGCCCACTTTGGGATAAATTAATGAAGTAAACATGTGGTGCAGGACCCGTTGTAGTGGAGGAAAATGATTGGCATTCAGCTTGATCAAATTGCTCACACCGTGCACATACTCACAGTTGGTCATAGCAGTAAATGTTGCTGGAACTTCACCAAAACCATATGCTCTATCTGCACCCATGGCTGATACTCCTAGGGCCTACTGAAATAAATCCGGAGTGATATGAAGCTCCACACCCTCAACCGTGGTATATAACTGGTCATTCCTCACAACTAAAAACCCGTAGAACTACTGCACCAACCGAGGATAATATCTATTGTATCGGGTAACAAAATCCATCCAACCTTCCTGAACCTCAAAAAGAGCACACAAATTCGGGAAGAGCTCATTCACCTCATTGAAGTCGACCAAGCGAGGGTCGATAATATGACGTGGAGGTTAAGGTGCTCGAGGCAGAGGAGGAGCTTGCTGAGGTGGAGGAGCCGGGGCCTCTGGCCATTGACGGCTAGCTTGCCCTTGGGCAGAACATCGAGAACTCCATCTGAGCGGCATCCCGACCTTGAAAAACCCACCGTGAAACTCTTGGAACAATCGATCTCAACCCTGGAAACGTGGATGGAGCACAGGAGCACTGCTAGGGCTTGGAATGACCTTTCCATAGTGTGGATGCTGAGAGGGATCTCCACAGACGCACGAGCGACCGTATGGAGGATGTCCCGGGAAGATGACAGGACGACCGAATCGTGTGCGGGTGGAGGGAGAGAGAGTTGTGGGGGCTTGGTTGGTGGAGAGAGTGAGTGTTAGGGTTAGGGAAAGGTGGTAGAGAGTGAAAAGGAGTGAAAGAGAGAAGGAAAGAGGGAGAGAGAGCCCATAAAAAGGGGGTCGGTTGACCCTTAAGTCGGGTCGGTTCGCCGCCGGCGGTCGACCGGCGCGGGCCTAGCGGTCGACCGCCAGGACCAAAATCCCCATTTTTTGAAAAATTCTTTTTCTTTTTTTTGTTTTTCTTTTTCTTTTTTTGTTTCTCTTTTTTTTGATTTTCCTTTTTTGTTTTCCCCTTTTTTTTGTTTATGGGGGATAAGCAACCGACTGCTTGAAACATCAAGACAATGGAAGTATGTAGAGGCGAAAATGTGGAGACGAGAAGAAGTTTTGATTTCCCCTAGGTAGAACCGTTAGTTCCAGCAACACTGAGTCCACATATGTATTTAATCAAGGAATATTTTTCCGTAGAATTATTTTTCAAGGAGGGCTAAATATAAGTATGTACATGCAGGCATTCAACGGTGAATGAAGACACACAATGTATAGAAGGAAAATAAATTCAATATGCATGTTTTTCTACCCGTGATGCACATGAATTTCTACAAATGCAACCCTATACCTTAGATGCACACCTATGTATGTATGCTCTCACCCTTGCACATCCCAAGTTTCTTCTTATCTTATAAAATTGATCCTGGTTTAGGGGTTTGGTGAAAATGTCAGCTAGCTGATTGTGTGTGTCAATGAAGTGCAATTCAAAGACCCCTTTCCCTACATGATCTCTCAGAAAGTGATGACGAATATCTATATGTTTGGTCCTGGAGTGCTGAACAGGATTTTTTGATAAATTAATTACACTGGTATTATCACACAGTATTTGAACAGTTTTCATTTCAACATCTAAATCAAGCAGTTAGTTTTTGATCCAAAGTACTTGGGCTCCACAACTTCCGGCGGCTACATATTCAGCCTCGGCCGTTGAGAGAGCTACTGAATGTTGTTTCTTGGAGGCCCATGAGACTAGGCAACCACCAAGGAACTGATAGTACCCACTTGTACTTTTACGATCTACAATTCACCCAGCATAATCCGCATCGGTATAGGCAATTAAATCAAAGGAACCACCGATAGGAAACCACAAGCCAATATCTATTGAGCTAATGAGATATCTAAAGATGCGTTTCACAGCTGATAAATGAGATTCTTTGGGGCATGATTGAAAACAGGCACAAAGACATACACTGAATTGAATGTCAGGGCGACATGCTGTAAGGTACAGTAGTGATCCGATCATACCTCGAAACAGTGTAGGATCTATTGTTTTACCGTTTTCATCTTTATCCAGCTTTGTGGTGGTGGCCATGGGAGTTGATATGGGTTTTGCTTCCGCCATCCTGTATTTCTTCAACAATTCCATAGTATATTTGGCTTGATTGATAAAAATTCCTTCTGAAGTTTGTTTCACCTGCAATCCAAGAAAAAAGTTCAGCTCCCCCATTAAGCTCATTTCGAATTCTCCTTGCATAGTCTTTGCAAATTCCTCGCATAAAGTATTATTAGTAGCTCCAAAAATAATGTCATCCACATACACTTGAACTACTAAAATGTCCTTACCTGATTTCCTTGTGAAAAGTGTTTGATCAACTTTACCTCTCTTGAACCCATTTTCAGCCAGAAAAGAGGTAAGCCGTTCATACCATGCCCTTGGTGCTTGTTTTAGTCCGTACAAGCCCTTTTGGAGCTTGTACACATGTCGTGGATGTTTAAAATCTTCAAAACCTGGCGACTGCTCTACGAAGACATCCTCCTTGATATAACCGTTAAGAAATACAGATTTAACATCCATTTGAAAAGGTTTAAAATTCAAAGAACAAGCGTATGACAATAAGATCCGGACTGCTTCAAGTCTAGCAACCGGTGCAAAGGACTCATCAAAATCAATGCCCATCTCCTGGCTGTACCCCTTGGCCACAAGCCGGGTCTTATTCCTCACAATTAATCCGGCATCATTTAGCTTGTTTCTGAAAACCCAACGAGTTCCAATAGTAGGATGGTTTTTAGGACGCGGCACGAGAGTCCACACCTTGTTTCTTTCAAACTGATGCAGCTCTTCATGTATAGCCTGAATCCATGATTCATTTTGAAGAGCTTCATGAATGTCCTTGGGCTCTTCTTGTGAAAGAAGGGCCATCAAGTCCTCCTCTTCAACCTACCTTAGAGAGGACCTAGTTTTTACCCCATCCTCCAAATTACCTATGATGTTCACAGCTAGATGATCCTTTAGAAGTGTGGAGGAACTGGGCAAATCAGGATGCTGCACTTGTGGTTCTTGCAGTGTCTCAATTGTAGGATCCTCATCTTCCTCATTTTTGCTCGAGGTTGCCTTCAATGGTTCATCCTTAGCTTTGACATATGATGAGTTCCTAGGGTCTTCATCTGCATCCAGAGTGGAAGGAATTTGATTTGTGAGTTTTGAATCGGATTCATCAAAAATAACACGGGGGCTTTCTTCAACGACCAAAGTTCTTTTATTGAATAATCGGTAAGCTCTAGAATTGAGTGCATAACCTAGAAAAATTCTTTTATCACTCTTTTCATCAAACTTACCCAGGTTGGACTTACCATTGTTCAAGACATAGCAAGGGCATCCAAAAGATTTAAGATAGGAGATGTTTGGCTTCTTACCCTTGTAGAGCTCATATGGAGTTTTCTTCAGAATGGGCCTTACCATTGCCCTATTGATGATGTAGCATGCTGTACTCACGGCTTCAGCCCAAAAATACTTAGGTAGGGAATTCTCACTAAGCATGGTCCGGGCCATGTCTATCAACGTTCTATTCTTCCTCTCTACTACTCCATTTTGCTAGGGCATCCTTGGTGATGAAAAATTGTGTGTGTACCCCTGCTCTTCACAGAACATGCTGAATTCATGATTTTCAAATTCACCACCATGATCACTCTAGATTGTGGTGATGAGGTAACCCTTTTCATTCTGGATTTTTCTGCAAAAGACTTGAAACTCCGTCAGGGCATCACTTTTATTAGCTAAAAATAGCACCCATGTGAATCTGGAAAAATCATCAACAATCACAAAGCCATAGGATTTTCCTCCTAGGCTAGATGTTCTAGTAGGACCAAAAAGATCAAGATGCAACAGTTCCAATGGCCTAGCGGATGAAATAATGTTTTTATTTTTGAAGGAAATTCGTGTTTGCTTGCCTTTCGTGCAAGCTTCACAGATTCTATCACTTTCTAATTTTAATTTAGGCAGTCCATTCACCAGGTCATGTCTAGACAACTTAGAGATAACTCCAAAACTAGCATGACCTAACCTTCGGTGCCATAACCAAGCATTTTCATGATTGTTCGCAACCAAGCAGAGATCATCACACGAAACGTTATCAATATCAACAGTATAAACATTATTATTCCTTTTTCCAAGAAATTTGATCTCATTTGAGTTTTTGTTTAAAACAATGCAGTGGGTTTCATCAAAAACAACTTTAAAGCCTTTATCGCACAATTGGCTTATGCTAAGCAGATTATGATTCAGACCTTTCACCAAAAGCACATCTTCAATAATAATTTTAGAATTCTTACCAATATTGTCAATCCCAACGATTTTACCTTTGTCTTGACCTCCAAAGACAACTGAACCTCCATCCTTATCTTGCAGTGTAGAGAACACTTTCTTGTCCCCTATCATATGCCTTGAACAGCCGCTATCCAAGTACCATTTGCTCCCCCTGGCTTCAAGACATATCTCCAAGAAAAAAAATTCTCATGCAATTGTTCTTGGTACCCAAGCTAGTTTGGGTCCGTAGGAGTTAGTCCAGTTCTTGGTATATCTTTTCTTGATCCAAAAGACATGATTTCTAGGTGGGCTTTGTCTAAACCAGCAGTTCACAATAGCATGACTAAATCTACCACAATGATGTCAATTAACAGGTGCAAATTTTCCTTGAAACTGTCGTGGTTTGGGTTGATCATGTTTTGGTTCAGGCTTTGAACATGAAGCATGATTTTCACCTTTTTCATGAGCAAATGATGTAGTGATCTTATGCTCAAAAGATTTTTTATTTTGTGGAGTGTATCCAAGACCTTCTTTTTGAAAATTGACTTTCACTCCCAACAAATTTTCTAGGTTTTGCTTGCCCTTTACAAACTTACACAATGTGGACTGAAGATCATCCACTTCTTTTTCCAAGCTCACAGTTTTCTTTTTAAGTTCTGAGTTTGTGGATTTCAGAATTTGTTCTTCAATTTTCATTTTTTTCACATCCTTTCTCCATTTCAATTACTTTGCAAGATAATTCTTCTTTGGCTTTATCACAATCTGAAATAGTTTGTAATAGGCTTTCTCTTTCTTCCGTGGCTTCAAACCATTCCTGTTCCAGTTTTTCAAATTTGACAAAGATATCTTCATGTGACAAGTCATCAAGTTTCTTTTTGAGAGTTTTGTTTTCAGATCTGATCTTCTTGCATTTCGTATACAATTTTTCATATTCAGATTCCCATTGTTCATTGGAAATGAAATCAGGGTCAGAGTTTACCTCCGTGGATTCATCTTCATGTGCCATGAGGCACAAGCTTTCCACAAGTTCTTGGATCTCTTCATCAGATGGTTCATCTTCTTCGTCGCTCCATGTGGCGACCATGGCTTTGGGTTTCTTGAAATTATCCTTCTTGAATTTCTTTTTCAGATCCGAACATTCACCTCTCATGTGCCCGGGCTTCTTGCATTCTTAGCATATGATGCTACTTGACTTGCTCGACTCGCCTTTGGTCTGCATGGGCTTTCTTTACCTTTTTCTAAAGTTTCCCTGAAAGTTTCTCTTCTTCCTTAGAAATCTCCTCACTTGGCGCGTTATCATCGCCAATTCTTCCTCTTCATTGCTTCCTTCACTTGATTCACCTTCTTGTAATTCGTCATCAGAGTGATGAGCTCTCAGTCCAATGACATTTTTCTTCTTGATGCCTTCATCAACTGTTCTCCTTATATTTATCTCATAGGTCATGAGTGACCCTATGAGTTCATCCAAGGTGAGAGTAGACAAGTTCTTTGAGTCTTCAATCACGGTGGCCTTTGTGTGCCATGCCGACGGTAGGGACCTTAACACTTTCCTTACAAGGTCAGAATTTGAGTATTCTTTCCCAAGACTCTTGAGACCATTTGTGATCTCTGTTAACCTTGCAAACATCTCGGAGATGGTTTCTTCAGGTTTCATCTTAAACAACTCATAGTCAGTGACTAGGAGGTTTGCCTTGGTTTCCTTGACTTTTGAAGTTCCCTCATATATGAGTCACAGCTTATCCCACATTTCTTTGGCCGAGCTGCACATAGAGACACGAGAGAATTCATTAGGGTGTATAGCACATTGCATGATATTCATGGCATTATAGTTAGCGGTGCATTTCTTAATTTCCTCAGGTGTCCATTTATCTTCATCATCCCCTAGTTTATGAGGACCCTTGTCCACAACTCTACAAACTTCGTACTCTTGAGCCCTCAGAAAGACGTGCATTCTATTTTTCCAGTACGAGTAGTTTGAACCGTCAAAGTAGGGAGGACGGTTGATGGAGTGGCCCTCGGGCATCATACCCTTGTTTGCCATTTAACTGGATCTTACTCTAGATAGTTAGATCTGAAAAGGAAGAGCCTTGGCTCTTATACCAATTGAAGTCCCGAGATTAAATGGCACCCAAGAGGGGGGAATTGAGTGATAAAAAATTTCTACCGAGATGGACTCAAATATGCGATAACAAGGGGACACATAAGAAAACAAGAGCAAGACAAACTATATATATCGAAACAATCACTATGAAAATCCTTGGTACTTGACGGAGTTGATAGATCCGTAGATTTACTCACGCAACCTGTTATCTTTCCGGCAAGAGTAACCTTGTCGGTCCGAATCTAGCTTTTGATATACCGCAGGATTTAAGTGAAGAAGATCAAACAACCTAGATCTAAAGGATTCAAAATATCTAGATACACAAGTATGCACAGAAGGGGGATAGGAGATATGGAGCAAACCACAAGGGACATCGATTTTAAGGTGGTTCGGATGCCACAACGGCAAGCTACGTCCACCCCTCACGGACAGTGAGGAATCACGCACTATCTTGTAAGGAGTTACAAGATCAGCCACACACAAAACACACACTGGGAAGGAGAGTTCCCGCGAAGGTATAAGAACACCTTAATACACACACAAAGCTACAACGGAGAACACACAAACACAAACACAAACACACGGATCTAGGAAGATCCACACACACTGAAATGTTTAATGATTACAAGAACCACAGATGAAGCTAAGGAGAAAAGAAAATGAATTTAGAACACAAGAGAAGAATCTTGATTTGCTCCCCCTTAATGGATGATTGGATGCTTTGGATGCAGCTTGAATCCTTGGGCTGATCTTCACTTGACTGGATGAAGAAGGATGAAGAACTCTCTTGGAGCACTGTTCACGTCTACAGTGCGGAATCCCTTCTCTTCCTCTTGGTAGCCCCCTTGATCCACCTTGAGCATTAGGGTTTTCTTCACCCTCTTGTATAAGTTTTATAGGCTTTGAATGGTCCATGGACTCCCCCAGACCAGATCCACAATTTCTGGAGGGTTTAAGTGCTAAAAGATTAAACAATACCAAGTGGAAATGCTTCTTTCGAAGTGACAAAAAAGTCAACAATATTGGGCAGCTCGGGGCTGGCAGTCGACCTGTAGGGTCTGGCGGTCGAACGCCACTGAGAGACCTGTAGGAGGCCGGTCCCTGGGAGATCCGGTCGACCGGGATTGAGGGGCGGTCGACCGCCACAGAGACAGCCTGTAGAAGTTTCCATTCTGTTATTCCAGGTCGACCGGGGTGATGCTGGAGGTCGACTGGGCTGTCAAAAACCTGAAAAATGAAGAGTTTAGCCCAGAAAAATGTGTCCATATGATCGAGGCATGATTTGAACGATTGGTTAAAAATTATTTCAAGTTCATTCAATGTTCTTAGAAAACCATTTGGAATGCTAAAACCTTAAGCAACAGCATGAAGAGTTCCGACCTTGAAGGCTTATGAAAAACACTTAGGTTATTAGATCCAAGCATGTGAGCAACCCTATGTCCTTGGTTTTGTTATCATCAAAACACCGAGATATATATACAACATGACCCGGGGACTGACCTACGCGTCGGAATTGTCCCGTGGCTTGCGCCCATTGTACTTTGGCCTCTTCGGCCCCTTTGTAAAGCCCACGCGGCTCTCATACATCATGAAACCAGTTGAACGCATGCACCTGTACTCGGGTCTCAGCCTCTTAACGGCGCCCAGGTACTTCAGTCACAATGGTGCCTCTGGTACCCGACTGCCAGTCACATCGGGCCCCAAGCACGATAATCGAGGTCTCCCGACGCCCGCCTCCTCAGTCACAATGGTACCCCCGGCACCTGACTGCCAACGACTCGAGTCGCATCGGGGCCCGCAACACCCGATCATTCAACAATTCCAGTCACAATGGTGCCCCTGGCACCCGACTGCCAGCGACTCCAATCACATCGGGGTCCACAGCGCCCGACCATTCAACAACCTCAGTCACAACGGTGCCCTCGACACTCTATTACCAGCGACCCCAGTCACATCGGGGCCCACAGTGCCTGACCATTCAACAACCTCAGTCACAACGGTGCCTCCGGCACCCGACTGCCAGCGACTCCAGTCACATCGGGGCCCACGGCGCCCGACCATTCAACAACCTCGGTCACAACGGTGCCCCTGGCACCCAACTGCCAGCGACTCCAGTCACATTGGGGCCCACGGCGCCCGACTATTCAACAACCTCAGTCACAACGGTGCCCCCGACACCCGACTTCCAGCGACTACAGTCACATCGGGACCCGCGGCACCCGATCATTCAACAACTCCAGTCACAACGGTGCCCCCAACACCCGACTGCCAGCGACCCCAGTCACATCAGGGCCCACGGCAGCGCCCGACCATTCAACAACCTCAGTCACAATGGTGCCCCCGGCACCTGAATGCCAACGACTCCAATCACATCGGTGATGTGAAACCACCTATGGACCTATATTGCAGCAATCAAGTTGAGCAGCGGACTCATACTAGCGAACACGATCGCGTAGCACACACGAGTGCCCGTGGGCAACTTAGCGATGAAGGAGAGGGTCCGAGTCGGGACCTTGATGCTCCAATGGTTGGCTAGCTTGGGGAGAATCCCAAATGGGCCAGGGATGCCCAAAACACGGGCGGCCAGCACACCAAGGGTGTGGAATGTAGGGGTTCACTCACAACTCGCCCGCAGTGATCACTCACATTAATGGCAATTATGGGCCGAACTCTCACTCTCCGTCCGACGAAGCAATAGCGATAATACTATGCTAAGCAAGGAATTTAAACCAGCCAAGAGGGGGAACCGAGGCTCACCTAGTCAGCGTGAAGACGCCGACCCCGGTCGGAGACGAGGGCGAGCGGGGAGGCGAGGGTATGCACCCGCACGCCGTGTCGATGAAGCTTCAAACCCGCGACTTGAATTATTACATGAACTACACCCCTTGCAAGGGGGGGGATCTCGGGGTGGTGATTATGAGGTTACACTCAATACTACCTCCACACAAGGAGGGGCCTTCAGCCGGCCAAGCGGGGAGGGGAATTCGAGCTAGAAGTGATGAAAGGCCGCCGATGCCGAATCTGTCCACGTTCTGGAATCAGGGACCAGCAGTCAAAGATGGCACCTCTACGACCTCTCCTGATTTTTTCTGATGGCGGGGCCAGTGGGGAAATCTTTGTAACTGGATCAGGATGACTTCAGAATTTTATCAATTTCTGCGGGCACCGCTGCTGGTCGGAGTAGGAGCTTGAACAGGGGAACAGGTTGTCAGTTCTGACTGCTTCAGGATCACAACAGCAGGAAGAAGAAACTGCCACGATCACTCCAGAGCTCCAAATCAGGTGCCTCTGAAGTCGTTGGAACCGTTGACAAGTCCTCTTCGAAGCAAGACTAACAGGGATGCCAGATGTTGTCGGGGTCGGCCGGTAGACGCTGAACACTGAGGAAGGGTCGGTGCAGACTGAGTAGAAGCAGAACCGCGCACCCGGGGGATAAAATTGATAACTTCTGGATCCGGACGCCAAACGGAGCTCTGCTTTTTGGAGATGAAAGAAGACTTGGAGTATAAGACTTTTGATGAAGAACTCTTGCTTAGATTCCCAGTAAGATTGTCGCAGTAGATCCTCCACTCAGGTTCTAGTTTCCTGTCGGAGACACTTTGCGCAGTCGAGCGAGAATGGCTCCTCCAGTCAGCTCCGAGCTCGGATGGATGCGGAACCACCACCATTGGAAAACTGACTTGCAGATGCTTCCTTCAATGTATGGTATGCCACCTGAAGCTCCCAGGGGACGACGGGGTGGCCTCTGCAACCTGCGGCCAATCTGCTGCCTGCAACCAGAACTTGAGAGTGTGGTGATAGGTAATGGGGAATGGGGTAGATGGGAGGGGAAATGAGGTGGTTGTGTGTAGGGGCAACACCCAGCGGTGAGGGGGTCTGGGAGGGGGTGTTTCAAAGTGTGGGAAGGGGAGAATGGGGGTTGGAAGGGGGTGTTTGCTATGGGTGAGAGAGGAGCTGCGAATTTGGGGCTTGGAGGGAGAGGGGAAGGTGAGGGGGGCACAAGTGGGTGGAGGGAAGGTGAGTTTGAACTTCAAATGGCCTAGGGAGGTGGAAGGGTGCTTGGAGTAGTGGGAAGGTTGCTTTGGGAATGGTTATTGGGTGGTTGGGGGTTGGAGGGTGGTATGTGGATTGGGTGGGGCTCTCTTGGAACAAGGGTGGAGTAATGGGGGGGTGTGGGGAATAGAAGAAGCCTTAATTGGGGTAGGTGGGAGAGTGGAGGTGGTTGGGAGGGGAGGAGAGAGAGAAGAGAGAGGAAAGAGGGGAATCCACCCCAATAGAGAGAGAGAGAGAGAGAGAGAAGTGGAGAATCCTCTCCAATAACACTAAGGCACACTTGATTTTTTTTTGAATTGATCATAAAAGTTATTACAATGAGAGGGAGGGGAGGCCTATTTATAGGCTCCATACTTTCATATGACCATAGTGACCCTGACAAACTAACTAATGACCAAAGCAGTCCAAGGGAGGGGCGCCCTTGGGCCTAGCCCATTAGTTGGGCCCATTAGACTGCTTAATTAACTACATGACTCAAGACTTAGGTAAATGACCCTTATACCTAGGTACTAGACTCAAATAAAAGGAAAATTACATAGTTTATGAGTCAAAGAAAGTATGAAAATTACATGACTAGACTCAAAAACATGTGGGGAACATAATGACGCATGTCGACGATCCAACTGAGCTTCGAAAAAAGTGGTGGGGCAAGGGATGCCCCCATCATACCCCCGGGGTGGGGAGAACTCGACCCCTTCGAGTATGGATCCACCGGGGTAGTAGTACGCAAAATGCAGCTCCGGGCGAACCACGAACTCCAAACTCAACCCACGTCCATAGCCGGGGAATGGCACTTCAGTTTTTCAAAGTGGCTCGGACACACCCTCATGCTGGCTATGAGGTCTTGCTTGCCTAGTATTGCCGCCGTGTGCTCACGTCGGGCTCTCAGGCTAATTTGTGGTGGCACTCCGAGGGTGTCTCTCGCAAGGATAGGTGTAAGCTCAAGACACTCACTAGGATCCACCGTGGTGCCCTTAGAGGGTGCCAGATCCGCCACGTGGGAAGTGGGGTGAATCCCAAAACCCATAGGTAAGTTCAACCCGTAAGCCGGGTTTCCAAAGTCACTCGGAAGTTGGCAAGGTCCAAGTCCTCGTGCCCTTAAATTGGAGGTGGCCCTAAGGTAGAGCCATCCCAAAGCCATCATCGCCACGTTGCCAACTTGGAATTCCAAGTGGCGCTTACGAGTTTATGCTCGCTTCTTGTGAATCTCACCGCTTGTTGCTTGATACTTGCTTATATGCCATGCACTATGATGCGGTGTGAGTGGACAAGGTGTGGTATGCAAAGGTGGTCCAGGGCAACCACATATAGACCTATCGTGCATTGATGTTATGAAGACTTTGAATGATTTGGGAGGACCGGGGCATCCATAGGTGTCCCTCTTATGAGTGAAAGTTGGAGGACCCGGACACCCATGTAGGCTCCTAGCATACATAAGACCAATGGTGAATTGGGGAGGACCGTTACACCCAAATAGGGACCACTCATGCTTCCTACTTGACATGTGGATGATGTGAATGAATGGACCTGACTTTCTAATCATGCCAAGTGGTGTGTTGTGCCAAGACTTATACATTTCTATCCTAGAGAGGACTTCCATGTGCATGGGTGTGGGATGGTCCTTGAGCTTCCACTCGTATGGATCAAAGGGATCTAAGAAGGGGGTCATCATGGAGTGGGGCAATTCATCAATCCCAAGGTGTATGTTACCTATGGTCAAGGCTCCCATGGTGTAACCCGAGTCTAGGAAGGGAGGGGTTTGGTTCAACATGGGTGGTAAGGGTAGGGTAAGGCGGGTGGTGAATAAGGTGAGTGGGTCACATGGGGAACTAGATTCCCATAGGAAAGGGTCAAAGGGATCATGGTAAGGGTCACCTAGATAGGGGTACTCCATGTCCTCAAGATCCTCATATGGTGGTGAGTCGCCCTCTTCTAGTGAAATGGTTGGGCCGGTGTATGGGGTGGGTTGGTTGGTCAAGGTTCTAGGAATCACAATGGTAGGGGAGTGGACTGGGATGGGCTCTTCCACTATGGGGAGAAGAAAAAGGAGGTTACTAGTGTAGCAACCAACAGTGCAAACCGAGGTGATAGACCCAATGCATGGATGGATGAGGTCAAGGCTCTTGGGTCGGTCCGTCCCTAGAGTCAACAAACAAGTCAAGTCTAATTGCCACTCTAGACCCTTGAGGAGATCATCCCAACCCTCTATCTCATAATAGGATTGGATCGTGGTGTGAAAGGAGAGGAGGGCCACAATTTGGGATTGATCTCCCATGGGTGAGAGGTGTGGGGGTGAACTAGAGACGCGGGGGCCTTGCTTGAGCCATTGGAGTATGGACTCATTCACAGTGAGGGGGTGTGGCTCTTGAGGATCCAGACTAGGAGAGGTGGGTGGAAGTGGAGGTGCTTGGATTTCCTTTATGGTTGGTTGTGGATCCGGACTAGCATCCCTTTCCATGTAGGTGGGTGTATGGGTTTCAACTTCTAATGATAATGTGTTGGGTAGATCTAATGCGGGGGAATTGGTGATAGTCGGTGCATGGTGCACCCGAGGTGGTGAACAAGTATGGGCTTGGGTTGGGATTGGTAAGGGAAGTAGTGGAGGTCTAGGTTGGGGTTGGGTTGGGGTAGGAAGAGGAAGATGGGTGGGTTGAGGGGTTTTGAGGAGATTGTCCTTGGGAAGAGTGTCCTTGTTGGGGAACGATGGTGGGGTAATGGTGGTCGGGGTGGGAGATGTTTCAACCACTAGGGACATAGGAAGATGCTTCCTTGTGGGGCATTGTCCGGCGATGTGCCCCAATTGGTGGCACCTATAACATTCCGGCTCGCACTTACCCGGGGTTATTTCACTCACTTCTATCTCCATTGGGCTCTTTCCCTTTTGAGAAGTGGTGAGGTGAGGGGTGGTCAAAGGGGCTTGGGTAATGTGGGTTGTGGAATGGGGTTTTGGTTGCATTGTGGGGAATTGGGGAAATGGAGTCTTGGGTTGGCCGGATGGGAATGGTGGAGTTGAAGTGCTCATTGGGCTTGGGTGATCCGAGTAGGAAGGGGACACATAACTAGCCCTAAGTTGCTCCTTCATGTTTACCCAAGTGGTGATGGGATCTTTCCTTCTAATTATCCTTAGCCCGACAATTTGTAGCCAATAGGTTTGAGCCCGTTTGGTAAATTGTGATTTGGCAAATTGGACTTTCTCGTTATCGGTCATGGGATACCAAGTGAAGTAATGGTCCATGGAAGCCTCCCAATCCAAATAGTCACTAGGATGAGTTCCATCAAAGGTGGGAGGTGGGGGACACGTCCTTCTATCATCCGCCCTTGGGGCGGGCCCATTTTTTCCAAGTTGGTTGAGTCGACCCGATATGTTATCAAGCCGCTCATTGGCATTGGTCAAGATCTTCATGAGGTAGTTGACATGGCCAGGGAGGTCATGTGTGTTAGTGGTAGGCATCCCTTGGGGTTTTGGACTCATGGAGAGGGCCGATGAGGCGGTCATGCTAGTGGACAAGAGCGATGCACTGGAAGACTCTAAATGCATATGCGCGCCCTAGGACCAACTTGATAGAGACAAGTTGTGAACTTGCTCTGATACCACTTGATGTGACACCACCTACCCCACCAATCGGGGCCCACGTCGCCCGACCATTCAACAACCTCGGTCACAATGGTGCCCCCGGCACCCGAATGTCAGCGACTCCAGTCACATCGGGGCCCACGGCACCCGACCATTCAACAACCTCAGTCGCAACGGTGCCCCGGGCACCCGACTGCCAGCGACCCCAGTCACATCAGGGCCCACTACGCCCGACCATTCAACAACCTTAGTCACAACGGTGCCCCCGGCACCCGACTGCCAACGACTCCAGTCACATCAGGGCCTGCGGCACCCGATCATTCAACAACTCCAGTCACAACGGTGCCCCCGGCACCCGACTTACAGCGACCCCAGTCATATCGGGGCCCACGGCGCCCGACCATTCAACAACTCCTGTAACAACGGTGCCCCGAGCACTCGACTGCCAGCAACCCAATCACATCGGGGCCCACAGCGCCCGACCAATCAACAAGCTCAGTCGCAACGGTGCCCCCAGCACCCGACTGCCAGTGACTCCAGTCACATCGGGGCCCATGGCGCCCGACCATTCAACAACCTCGGTCACAATGGTGCCCCCGACACCCGACTGCCAATAACTCCAGTCACAATAGTGCCCCCGGCACTCGACTGCCAGCTACCCCAGTCACATCGGGGCCCGCGACACCCGACCACTGAACTTCCCTCACACAACGGTGCCCACGACACCCCTACTGCCCCGACCTCGACACTGTCTCATGTCAGGGAATACATTGTGACGCCCCTCGGGCGCCATCCTGCTGAGTCACAGGTCTTTTGACGGACGCCACGTACAAATGCAGAAATATCCGCACAATAACGCAATGACCCGGGGACCGTCATAAATGACAAAATTGTCCAGTGGCTTGCAAGCAATTGTAATCGGGCTCTCACGCCCCCATATAAATGCCTTTCATGGCATATAAGTCATGTAATCTAGTCAGGGAGCGGATCCCCCTCCTCGCCAGAACCAGTCTCTCTGGCCCCAGTTACCCCTGTTGTGTTGCTGTTGCCCTGTCGCTGTTGCACGGACTAAGCCCTCCCGACGTCGTGGCTCCCAGGGTCCCTGACTCTCTCTTCGACAGTAGAAACAAAGGTATTCGGATTCAATCCGATGCAAAATAATCACCTGCGCACTCGCACCTATGGAACCCCTTCTATCCACGTGTCGCTTGATCTCTCGAGCCACGTGTCACATCCTGGCGACACTTCCCGGTTAATCCTTGGTTCCATAGGTGATTGTCGAGAAATCGACTGGCACGCCTGCATTCCACCCAGCCATCCCTGTCCCAGTCTCCCAGAATGATGAACCATACGCCATCCCTTCCAGCGCGTTCATATCGTTCTCTCTGCCTTCTTCTCAATACCCCCGGAATCCCCGCGTGCCCAGTCAACCTATCTCGGCCTTCCGTAAAAAGGCGAGTGTGCGCCTCCGCCGTAAGGACAAAACGACAAGTGACCCCACGCGCGCGTATAACAACCACACATGCACAACATTCTTCCTCTTTTTGATGATGACAACTATGAGTCATTATGAGTCACCTCTCAAAAGAATGTAATCATAAAATAGATGATGACTCATCAAAACATCTCCCCCTTTGCCATCAACAAAGAGGACATAGTTTGATACCGAATGCAACAGCAGGAAATGAGCATGAATAATAGTTTGACATCAAAACCTCTCAATAGATAGGGCAGTTCAATGTGAGGCAGACAATGCAGGCATGCAACATAAAAATTCAGAGATTGGAAATCAAAGAGCAGTGAACAATTAAATTGAATGTAGCTGTGGACAATGATAAGCTTGGCATATTTAGAGACCAATTCAGATTAAATTGAATGCAACAATGGTTCAAAGTCCAAAGCATGAGATTCAGGTTCAAAAATTTCCAAGAGCAGATCAATCAGTCATATGCAGGAAGTTTGGACATAGCTAGGAAGATGCAATTTGAGATCAGTTCGACAGCCACTTAGCATATTTAGTTTTCAAGTTTTTCAAATTTTTAGGTTTTCTAGTTTTTAGATCTTTAATGTTTTCTATGCAATGCATGGAGATAGGAAATGCAGTCTAACTACATGCATGAGGAAGAGTTGTTGACAATTGCAAAAAGACACGAAACCAGAGCCTCTACATGCTAGTGACTTCACATGATCTTCTCCTATGGTACCATCAAGGACTTGAATGCAAAGGCAGGATAGGAGATGTCCAAGATGTGGAGCTCATGCCCATTCTAGAGCTAGAGCTGAAGTAAAGAATTGCAGTGGAGAAATATTGAGCGGCTCATAAAGAATGAGGCATCAAATAAGGCTTATACAACAAGGGTTTTTATTTGAAGAATTAACATTTTCCTTTTAGAGCAACATTAATGAAGACCATTATATGCTGTAATGGTTCAAAGTTTGTAAGCCCGAAATTTAAGTGTAAGAGCTTTGAAAATATGTTCTAGTATATTCAATAGAGGTAAAAGAGAACTGTTAAGATCAAGAGCCTCGCCTCGATTCCTTTTCATCTTAGTGATTTCATGAGATACCCCTAGAAGGAATTTTAACCATTATTGAAGATAAACATCTTAAGGTTCAGACTCTTTTTAGGGTCAACCTTTCGAGATTCATTTTCATTTACACAGATTTTACATGTTGCACATTTTTCAAGAATAGTCAGATGGAGTTTGCTCCTTTGGCATGAGAAGACATATTGATTAGATGCCAGACTCCCCAGTTACTCAGAGTTTTACTCATCATTTTGTCTCTTTTATGAACAGAGGCGGCATTGTCATATCATGATACAGTCCACGTCACTTCTTGGGTGAAGGGACATGGTTTCTCAATGAGCTTCAGCCATTGCTCTGCCTTTTATCTTAATTTTTCTCAGAATACTTTAAACAAAGTTAACTAGACCTTTACTTCATGACATAATTCCCATCACTTATTTGGTGAAGGGTACATGTTTTGTCAGTCAGTCATAGTCATTGCTTTGCAGGTTCATCTTTAATTTTTCTTAGGCAATTATTCTTCCAAAAACATCAGATCATTTTCAATGTTTAAAAATAATACTCAGTGCAAAGTTCTTTAACTAGGGTAACCTCAATACTCTCAGTTTTCTGATTTCAGGAAGAGATGAGGTCACATTTCTTTATGTCTGTTTTAAGTCTATTCAATACACTGAGATGGTCATTTTCAAGACCCTTAAACCCAGATTTAAGGTTTATATACTCCAAACCATCAATTTAATTTGGGGTTGATCTGAAATGTTAACAAAGAGCTCTAAGAAAATAATATTAAATACAAGCTCCCCCTGAGTGTATGAACTCAGTCATATTTGCACAAGAGAATTCCTCCTCAGGAAATGATTTTCAATGGATATTGTTCAAGAGAATGATAGACATTATGCACATGAGAAAGGACACAGACACACAAGAAGAGCAAGTGCTGTTGTCTGTAAGACAACTAGAGAGTCTTTTTAAGTTTTTCAAAAACAGCTCACTGAGGTACTGCCAAGATATGAAATTCATTCAACAAATTGCAAGAATCAATCATGGCAAAGCATTCATGGTGCACTACATCAATTAAATACTTGTATGCTCATTAGATATTAGGGTTACTTAGCAAGTGTAGTGGCTATCCCTTCGGAAGGGTGCAACTAGTCAATAGCCGATATTGATGTCATTAGAGAATTCTTAGATGTTTTTCCAGATGACCTCATAGCTTTGTCCCCACATCAAGTGGTGGAGTTTACCTTTGAACTCTTGATAGGGATCCTACCTATCTTAATAGCACCATACAGAATGGCCCTAGTGGAATTATAGATAGAGGATTTATCCCTCCTAGTGTATCACCTTGTGTTGCACCTATGCTATTTGTTAGAAAGAAAGATGGGTCCCTTCGATTGTGTATTGATTACAAGAAATTGAATCAAGTGACAATAAAGAGTAAATATCTAATGCCAAGAATAGATGATTTGTTTGATCAATTACGGACAACTAAGGTGTTTACCAAAATTGACCTTAGATCCAGTTATCATAAGTTGAAGATAGGGCCGGAGGATAATTTAAGACTACTTTTAGAACCAAATATGGACATTATGAATTCTAGGTGATGCCTTTTGGGGTGCTGAATGCACCAACAACCCTTATGAACTTGATGAACAGAGTCTTTCTGCCCTATTTGGACAGATTTGTGGTGGTATCCATCGATGATGTACTAGTGTATTCTACTACTATTAAAACTCACCAAGAATATTTGAGAATGTGCTAGAAACTTTGAGAGAAGATCAATTATATACTAAAGTCATTAAATGTGAGTTTTGGCTTGGTAAGGTGCAATTCTTAGGACATGTCATTTCATGAGAAGGGGATCAGTTGATCCAACTAAAGTTGAGGTAGTTTTGCATTAGGAAAGGTCGAAGATTGCCAGTGAAATTAAGAGTTTTTTTGGCTCTTTTAGGTTACTATAGGAGATTTATTGAGGGTTTTTCTTCTATTGCAGCCCCTATGACCAGATTAACTAGGAAGGGAACTTCTTTTGAACGGTCAGATGAATGTGAAAGGAGTTTTCAAGAGTTGAAGACTAGGCTGACTATAGCCCTAGTGCTTACTCTGCCATGCGGTTCAGGAGAATTGGTGGTGTATACAGATGTCTCTAGAAAGGCATTGGGTTGTGTACTAATGCAAAATGGCAAAGTAATAGCATTTGCATCTAGATAGTTAAAGAACCACAAGATGAACTACCCTACACATGATTTAGAACTAGCAGCTATCGTACATGCTCTCAAGATCTGGCAACATTATTTATACTTAGAGCAGTTGAGATATTCACATATCATTAAAGCTTAAAGTATATTTTCTCTTAGAAAGAATTGAATTTAAGACAGAGAAGGTGGATGAATTTTTTAAAAGATTATGATTTCACATTGAATTATCATCCAAAAAAGTCAATGTGGTAGCAGATGCACTGAGTAGGAAGAGACTAATGGCGATACAACTACATCTGGACTGGAGGATGATATTTGATGTAGTAGGGTGTTCTCCAGTGTACAAAAAGGAAAACTTATTTTTAGCCTAGCCGACTATTAGGTATGCAATGGTTAAACAAGTTGTACAAGCCCGGGTAGATAATCAGTAGTCGTAAGAAATGATAGGGAAGTCCAAATTTTCTCAGAGCACTGATGGACCTATTAGGTTTCAAGGGAGACTGTGTGTACCCCAAAATGAGAAACTAAAAGAAGATTTGTTGTCTGAGGTACACAAATCATAATATACCATACATCCAAATAGCACAAAAATGCATATGGATATGGGGAAACAATTTTGGTGTGTTGACATGAAGAAGGATATAACGAGATTTGTTAGTAAATATTTGACTTGTCAACAAGTGAAAGATGAACTGTAACGACCCGAGAATCTGATTACCGGGAAGGCCCGATAACCCGAGACTCGTACCGCCACCCACGAGTCCGAAGACTCGGAAGGGTTAGAAGGATGGTGTAGAAACTACACAAGTATCACAAGTAATTACAGAAATTAAATATTTTATATAATTAAGCAGGAAATATATTAACATTTTACATGGTCAACAGATAACAAATAGAAAGACAACAGTAGTCCACAACTAGTACAGAGACAAGAAAAGAAAAGTATAGCTACACGGGACATACCCCAGCTCTGACCTATGGCACTAACGCTGGGCACTCGAACCGTGCTGAGCCTCAGACAAACTCCCCTAAAGTCTCGCCTCGCCTAAAACACGGTGAAAACACGCAGGGAATGAGTCTCGGAACAGACTCAGTAGGGATCACTCGAACCCTACCACGCAAACAGAGAAACCGCTACGCTAGCAGTAAGCGAGAGCCCTGCCATCTACAAAGCATCGGTCTCACGGCACGAAAGCTGACACACGTACCACGGCGAAATAACCGGAACACAATGGCTAACACGACAGAAACCCGAAGGTCAAAGTCGCAACGACTGACAGCCTGACACTCCTGACTCGACAGGAGTACCTCCCACTAGAAGCACAGTCGGTAGCATCCCCTGACGTCTTACACCGCACCGCAGGTGAACTACCTGACGTGGTAGCACCTACCAGAGGCACGGACACCGAACAAGAACCACAACGAGCGACTAGCTGGGGTCACGCCCATCGACGTGGGTCCAACCACCCCCAACTACGTGTGCACACACAGACCATGCGCCCTAGGTCTGGCCCTCTGACCGATTTCCCCCCGTAGCCGGACTCTGGCTAACGACGAGGGGCCCGACGGAAACCAGTCCAAAATCGTCCTCAGGGTAGCCTCTCCACCACTCCCTTGTGGGACCATACGCGTGTAAGCAGGCTACGACTAGTGGAGTGTCACTAAAGGAGTAGACTCTCAAGTCAACGGAAAATCTCGTCCGCATCCGACGACGCACGGGGACTACCCCACGTACCGGTACCGTCGCACGGTGACCACAGTCGGACAAGAAACGGGACAACAAACCTCCTTGTGTTGCCCAAAGCTTGACGGTCTACCCTAGACGCGTCACAGTCTTTGACCGTCTAGGCTGGACCGTCACAGGCACCTGACGGCCCAACACAGGGGCATCACACTCTGGGTGAAAAACAACGTGTAACGCACCTACCCTGGTGTGTTACAGTCTGTGACGCGCCTACCCTGGTGTGTCACAAGACAATGAAAACCAGCTGTGACGCGTGCCACTCGATGCGTCACAGCATGTAACGGACCAATGCTGGTGCGTTACATAGTGTGGGGTTCGTCAGCTCTGACGCACCCACACACGGGCGTCACAAGGCTGTGACGCGCCAGCCCTGGTGCGTCACATGCCTTGACCCCCAACGGTCAAAAACCAACGGTCGGAAGCCAACGGTCAGATCATCTCTGACGTCCCAACCAAGGCGCGTCACATGCCTATGGCGGTCTATCATGGGGCCGTCACAACCCACAGACCCCAATTGGCAAACACAAGGCTGTAACGCACCCACCTGGGCGCGTTACATGATGTGACGGTCACTGGAAGGACTGTCACACCCGCCCATGGGCGAAACGACAGGAAAACGCCCAAAAATCCAACCACGCCCCTATGTCTCCACCGGAGAGAGGGGAAATCAAAGGGGAAGACCCCTGGGGACCCCTAGCAAGATACTAGGCCACCAAAACGTAAAATCACGGGCTAAATCCATAGATCGGGTGAGTTCTCCCCAAATCATGGAAAACCCCAAACCCGCATGAATACCGGTCTCTCGGCCTCCCCTCGGCCTACAAACCACGAGAACGAAAGGCGGGGTGCTAGGGAACGTCACCCTACCTCAATGGAGCGAAAGCTCCGCCGAATCGTTGCCGAGATCGCGAAGAAGGCTTTGAAAAACCCTCATCCCTTCACGGTTCCCCACAAGCTTTACGCCGCCACGATCTCCTCGCCGTCGCCCACGCCGTCGCCCCACGGCATCTACAGCCGGAGGGGACGCCGCCGCGATCAAACGAGAGAGAGAGAGAGGAAGAGGGGGCGGTGCTCACGGTGGGGGAAAAGGACGAAGAAGAAGAAGAAGAGGGTGGGGAGAGAGAGAAAATGAGAGGTATTTATAGAAAATCTAGAAATTCCAAAAATACCAAAAAATAAGAAATTACATTTCTGGGATCCTTAGAACGTACCGGTCGCAACGGTACCACACTCGCCTAGGTGAACGGCCCGGTTCACCCGCAACGAGGTTCTGAAGGAATTGTCGAAACACACACCGGAAATCAGAAAATACACGCGGAAAAGACGTGGAACGCTTCCGGGCCTCCTAAACAACTCCGGATCGCGCCGACCTGAACACGAAAGATGTCCGAAACGAGATTTCAGACACAACGGAGTCAGACACTCTGAGAAACCAGATCCGAGACCCACAAAGAAGGATCCGAAAGGTCCGGGATATTACAACCCTGCCCCCTTAAGAAATTTCATCCTCGAAATTGAGAACAACCCAAGGGAGAGAAGAGGGAGACTCACTCGAACAGATAAGGGAACTACTGACGCATCTCGTCCTCACGCTCCCAAGAAGCCTCACCACCAGACTACCACTGCCACACCACCCTGACCAAGGGGATGACCTTGTTCCGCAGGCGCTGCTCTCGCCTATCCACAACGCGGACGGGAAACTCTGGGAGAGAAAGATCTGGAGTCACCTCTGGCCAAACGGAATCCTCAGGCACATGAGAGTCATCGGGCATATACTTCCGCAACATCGAGACGTGAAACACGTCATGCACCGATGCCAACTCAGGAGGTAACTGTAGTCGATAGGCTACCTCACCGATGCGCTCCACAACAAGGAAAGGACCAACATAGCGGGGACTCAGCTTCCCACGCTGTCCAAAACGCATCACCCCCTTCATCAGAGAACTCTCAAAAACACATGATCACCGACGGCGAACGTGAGAGGCTGCCGCCTCCGGTCAGCATAGCTCTTCTGCCGACTCTGGGCCGCCAACATGTTCTGACGAACCAGGTGAACAACATCTACACACTGCTGCACCAACTCCGGTCCCGTCAAAACACGCTCACCAACCTCGAACCAATCGAATGGAGTCTGACACGGACGCCCATACAACTCCTCATAAAGAGCCATGCCGATGCTCAAATGATAGCTGTTGTTGTAGGTAAACTCCACCAACGACAGGTGGTGAATCCAACTCCCCTGCCACTTCAGGCAGCAGGATCTCAACATGTCCTCAAAGTCTGAATGGTCCTCTCTGACTGACCATCTGACTGAGGATGATACGTCGAGCTAAAAGCCAACTCCGTGTCAAGAGCTCGCTGGAAACTCCTCCATAATCCAGAAGTGAAGTGTGGATCCCGATCTGACACAATGGAGATGGGAATCCCATGCAACGGAACGATCCGCTCCACATAAAGACGGGCTAACTTGGGCACACTCCAGCTGACTTTGACCGGTAACAACCGAGTCACCTTCGTCAGCCTATCCACCAGCAACCAAATACTGTCCTGACCGCTCGGAGTCCTTGGCAATCCCACCACGAAATCCGTGGTCACGTGGTCCCATTCCCACGCGGGAACATCCAAGGGCTGAAGAGTACCTTCCGGTCGCTGATGCTCCGCCTTCACCTGCTGATAGGTCAGGCACCTGGCCACAAATTCGGCAACGTCTCTCTTCATGCCAGGCCACCAGAACTGTCTCTGCAAGTTCCGATACATCTTCGTCGCACCCGGGTGTACGTGTACGTGCTCCCATGAGCCTCGCGTAACACCGCATGATGAACCTGCTCATCGGCTGGGACGTACAGCCTACCACGAAATCTCGCAGCACCGTCCTCGCCGAGCTCCACATCAGGTAAGGCCAAAATTCGGGGCAACTCAGGGTCTGCATGCTGAGCCTCTGTCACCTGAAGGCGGATCGCATGCGTGACAGTTAGACTCGCAAGCACCACTAACCCTGGCTCCTGGGGAATCTTGAGCCTGAATGACACTTCGAGCACTTGTTCCCAGAGCCTCCACTTCCTCAACATCAAGGCACTGACCGCAACCTTCCGACTCAAAGCATCGGCGATGACATTCATCCTGCCCAGCTGATAAGACATGGTGAAGTCATAATCCTTCATAAACTCCATCCAACGCCTCTGCCTAAGGTTAAGGTCCCTCTGGGTGAACACATATCGCAGACTCTGATGGTCAGTGAACACCTCGAACTTCTTGCCGTACAGATAATGCCTCCAGACCTTCAGCGTGAAGATCACAGCCGCCAACTCCAGATCATGGGTAGGGTAGTTCTCCTCGTGGTGCTTCAGCTGCTGAGATGAATAGGCCACTACTCTACCATGCTGCATCAACACAGCACCTAATCCGACCCCGGAAGCATCTGTACACAGCACAAAACCTCCCGATCCAGAAGGCAAAACCAACACCGGAGCCGAGGTGAGCAATCTCCTCAATTCCCTGAAACTCTGCTCACACTTATTAGTCCAGACGAAAGGCACATCCTTCCGCGTAAGTCTGGTCATCGGGGTCGCAATGCGAGAAAAATCCTGGATAAACCGGTGATAATAACCCGCAAGCCCCAAGAAACTCCGGATCTCCGTCACAGACCTTGGCCTCGGCCACTGCATTACTGCCTCGACCTTGGCGGGGTCCACGGAAATACCATCACCAGAAATCACGTGCCCCAAAAAGTGCACCTCATGAAGCCAGAACTCGCACTTGCTGAGCTTCGCATACAACTGGTGATCTCACATCGTCTGCAGCACCAAACCCAAATGATATGCGTGCTCCTCGGTAGATCGCGAATATACAAGGATGTCGTCCACAAATACGACCACGAACTGGTCCAAGAACGGACGAAACACCCTCTGCATCATGTCCATGAAGGCTGCGGGGGCATTGGTGAGCCCGGACGGCATCACCAAGAACTCATAATGCCCATACCTCGAGCTAAACGTAGTCTTCTCCACATCGGACTCGCGAACTCTCAGCTGATAGTAACAAGATCGCAAATCAATCCGTGAGAACACTCGAGAAGATTGAAGCTGGTCGAACAAATCATCTATCCGCGGCAACGGATACTTGTTCTTGATGGTCACATCATTCAGCTGTCGGTAGTCAATGCACAACCGCAAGCTACCGTCCTTCTTCTTCACGAACAACACTGGCACACCCCAAGGGAAAATCTAGGACAAATGTACCCCTTGCCCAGCAACTCCTGCAACTGCGCCCGCAACTCCCTCAACTCAGCAGGGGCCATACGGTAGGGAGCCTTCGCCAAAGGTCCTGTACCCGACACAACCTCGATAAAGAAATCGATCTCCCGCTGGGGAGGCAATCCATGTAAGTCCTCCGAAAAAATATCGAGAAACTCGCACACCACCGGAATGTCCTCGACATCCGGACACGACTGGTCTACCAAGGCCACAGAAGCGAGAAAACCCTGACAACCCGCATCAAGCAAACGACGAGCTCGAATTGCCGAAATAAGAAAACGGGAAGAGGAAGACCTGATACCTTGGAAATAGAAGGTGGGTCCACGAAGTCACCGAAAATAAACCCTCTTCGAGCCGCAGTCCACCAACGCATGATGTGCCTCGAGCCAATCCATGCCCAAAATCACATCAAAGTCCTGAAGCGGCAACGCATAGAGCCTAGCCGGCAAACTCCACCCTTCCACCCACACCGGAACCTCATCGAAACAATACGGAGTGATCATAAAATCACCCGAGGGCAACTCCACTGCCAAATCGCAGGACAACTGGGTCACCGGCTCCTCGATACTCAGCGCGAAATCCTCCGAAATAAACGAATGAGACGCGCCAGAATCAAACAAAACCCGAGTCGCACAACCCAAAATCTGAACGATACCTTCCACGAGCTACGATGCCACTGCCTCTGCCCTGGTCATATGTGTAATCTGGCCTCGAGCTCTCTGCCTGCCTCCCACACTCGTTGACCTGGGTAGCGGCGGATACTGTCCCTGCTGCTGCTGCTGTGGCCTCTGCTGCTGGGGAATCTGCTACTGCTAAGAAAACTGTTGTTGCTGTCTCTGAGGACAGTCACGCGCCATATGCCCTGGCTGGTCACACCGAAAAAAGATAATCGGCGCCGTGCACTACCTATCGGGATGGTACTCACTACACCGTGGACACGGTCCTCGCGATCCACCCACCGACCCCTGTCGCTGCAAAGGAACCAGTTGCTGTACACTGCCCGATGAAGCCTGCCCCTGACCCTTGGACTTCTTCTTCCAGAAATTCTTCCCGAAGAACTTCTTGACCTTCGTGCCAAAAGACACCGATCCTGTCACTTATGCTGCTGGAGCCGACGCTCCTAAACTACCCGACGTATGCTGGAAGGAACCCTGCTGCTCGGTAGCTGACTGCTGGCTACGACCTGACAAAGACTGCCCCTGGCTAATTGGTCCTCGAGTCCTCTGCATATCCATCTCCAAAGAAGTCACAACGCGAGATGCTATCTCCAAATCGGTGGCAGCATTCGCGATCAAATGGTGTCTCAACTCCTGCCTCAAGCCCTGTACGAACTGTGCGATCTTCACCCTCTCATGCTCCATGATATGAGGTGCATACCGACCCAGCTCAACAAATTGGGCCATGTACTGCAATACGGATATGTCACCCTGGACCAGCTCCAAAAACTCACGCATCCGCTGCGTAGTAATAAACTCTGGATAGTATGTACGCTCAAAAGCGCTGACGAAGTGACCCCATGCAATCTGCTCGAGGGGACGTGACTAAAAAGACATCTTCCACTCGGAAGACCACCACGCTCGAGCCGTACCCTGTAACTGGTTGTAGGCCAACATCACCCTATCCTCTGCAGTACACCGCGCGGAACTGAACACCCGCTCCATCTCATCGAGCCAATCACGAGCCACATCAGGGTCTGGCTGACCGCCATAGTAAGGAGAATGGAACTGCAAGAAATCTCTCACTGCTCGGCCTGGCCCACCCCTGGTCGACGAGCCCTCACCAGCCTCTCCGTCGAACTGCTGCAACATGAGCTGGTACATGCCACGAAAGAAATCCTCGGCCCCCGGAAACGTCGCAGTATCCACTTCCTCGGTGGCCGCAAGTGGCACTCTACTATGCTCCTCCTGCTCCTGCTGAACCTCCTGCTGAATCTCCTGACCTCCAGCTGACTGTCCCTGCTGAGAGCGAGTCGCCTGCCTCGACGCCATACTCGCACCTAAAGCAAAGACAGTAAACACGGAACGGCAAGGTTAAGAAAAACACACGATGCCCGATGCCAGTGTCAATTGTACATCATTGTTGTGGACAAGTGGACCACTATAATTACCTATGATTCCCGTATAATTCCACAACCGCGCTCTGATACCAGCTGTAACGACCCGAGAATCCGATTACCGGGAAGGCCCGATAACCCGAGACTCGTACCGCCACCCACGAGTCCGAAGACTCGAAAGGGTTAAAAGGATGGTGTGAAAACTACACAAGTATCACAAGTAATTACAGAAATTAAACAGTTTATATAATTAAGTAGAAAATGAATTAACATTTTTCATAGTCCACAGATAACAAATGGAAAGACAACAGTAGTCCACAACTAGTACAGAGACAAGAAAAGAAAAGTACAGCTACACTGGACATACCCCGGCTCTGACCTCTGACACTAACGATGGGCACCCGAACCGTGCTGAGCCTCAGACGAACTCCCCTGAAGCCTCGCCTCGCCTGAAACACGGTAAAAACACGCAGGGAATGAGTCTCGGAACATACTCAGTATGGATCACTCGAACCCTACCTCGCAAACGGAGAAACCACTACGCTAGCAGTAAGCGAGTACCTCGGAAAAGGGAACCCTGCCATCTACAAAGCATCGGTCTCACGGCACGAAAGCCGACACACGTACCACGGTGAAATAACCGAAACACAACGGCTAACATGACAGAAACCCGAAGGTCGAAGTCGCAACGACTGACAACCTGACACTCCCGACTCGACAGTAGTACCTCCCACTAGAAGCACAGTCGGTAGCGTCCCCTAACGTCTTATACCGCACCGCAAGTGAACTGCCTGACGTGGTAGCACCTACCAGAGGCACGAACACTGAACAAGAACCACAACGAGCGACTAGCTGGGGTCACGCCCATCGGCGTGGGTCTAACCGCCCCCAACTACGTGTGCACACACAGACCATGCACCCTAGGTCTGGCCCTCTGACTGGTTATCCCCCGTAGCCGGACTCTGGCTAACGATGAGGGGCCCGACGGAAACCAGTCTAAAACCATCCTCAGGGTAGCCTCACCACCACTCCCTGGTGGGACCACATGCGTGTAAGCAGGCTACGACTAGTGGAGTGTCACTGAAGGAGTAGACTCTCAAGTCAACGAAAAATCTCATCCGCATCCGACAACGCACGGGGACTACCCCACATACCGGTACCGTCGCACGGTGACCACAGTCGGACAAGAAACGGGACTGCAAAGCTCCTTATGCAGCCCAAAGCCTGACGGTCTACCCTAGACGCGTCACAGTCTCTGACGGTCTAGGCTGGACCGTCACAGGCACATGACGGCCCATCACAAGGGCGTCACACTCTGGGTGAAAAACAACGTGTAATGCACCTGCCCTGGTGCGTTACAGTCTGTGACGTGCCTACCCTGGTGCGTCACAAGACAATGAAAACTAGCTGTGATGCGTGCCACTCGGTGCGTCACAGCATATAACGGACCAACGCTGGTGCATTACATAGTGTGGGGTTCGTCAGCTCTAACGCACCCACACATGGGCGTCACAAGGCTGTGACGCGCCAGCCCTGGTGCGTCACATGCCTTGACCCCCAACGGTCAAAAACCAACGGTCGGAAGCCAACGGTCAGATCATCTCTGACGGCCCAACCCAGGCGCGTCACACGCCTGTGGCGGTCTATCGTGGGGCCGTCACAGCCCACATACCCCAATTGGCAAACACAGGGCTGTAACGCACCCACCTGGGCGCGTTACCTGATGTGACGGTCACTGGAAGGACCGTCACACCCGCCCGTGGGTGAAATGATAGGAAAATGCCCAAAAATCCAACCACGCCCCCATGCCTCCACCGGAGAGGGGGGAAATCAAAGGGGAAGACCCCTGGGGACCCCTAGCATGATACTAGGCCACCAAAACGTGAAATCACGGGCTAAATCCATAGATCGGGCGAGCTCTCCCCAAATCATGGAAAACCCCAAACCCGCATGAATACCTGTCTCTCGGCCTCCCCTTGGCCTACAAACCATGGGAACGAAAGGCGGGGTGCTAGGGAACGTCACCCTACCTCAATGGAGCGAAAGCTCCACCGAATCGTTGCCGAGATCGCAAAGAACGCTTTGAAAAACTCTCGTCCCTTCACGGTTCCCCACAAGCTTTACGCCGCCACGATTGCCTCGCCGTCGCCCACGTCGTCACGCCGTCGCCCCACGCCGTCGCCCCACGCCGTCTGTAGTCGGAGGGGATGCCGCCGCGGTCGAATGAGAGAGAGAGAGAGGAAGAGGGGGCGGTGCTCACGGTGGGGGAAAAAGGAAGAAGAAGAAGAAGAGGGTGGGGAGAGAGAGAAAATAAGAGGTATTTATAGAAAATCCAAAAATTCCAGAAAATACCAAAAAATAGGAAATTACATTTCCGGGATCCTTGGAACGTATCGGTCGCAACGGTACCACACTCGCCTAGGTGAACGGCCCGGTTCACCCGCAATGAGGTTCCGAAGGAATTGCCAAAACACACACCGGAAATCGAAAAACACACGCAGAAAAACCGCAGAGTGCTTCCGGGCCTCCGAAACAACTCCGGATCGCGCCGACCCGAACACAAAAGATGTCTGAAACAAGATTTCTGACACAACGGAGTCGGACACTCCGAGAAACCAGATCCGGGACCCACGAAGAAGGATCCGAAAGGTCCGGGATATTACATGAACACTAGATACCAACAGGCTTATTACAACAAATGGAGATTTCACAGTGGAAATGTGAACATGTAACAATGGATTTTGTCATAGGTTTGCCAAGAACAAAAAGGAAATATGATGCAATATGGATAATTGTAAACAAATTGACCAAATTTGCTCACTTCGTGGTAGTTGTGAAGACTCAATCATTAGAAGATTTAGCTCAAAAATATATTAGGGAGATTGTAAGACTTCACAGAGTATCCATTTTTATTATTTCTGATCAAGATTCTAGATTCATAGTCAGATTCTGGAGAAGTTTGCAAGAAGTATTGGGAACTCAGTTAAAATTTAGTTCACTTTTCACTCTCAAATGGATGACCAGTCGGAGAGAACCATTCAAACACTAGAACATTTGTTGCGGGCATACAGTTTCTTTAATAGAATTCTCTTATAATAACAGCTATTATGCTAGCATTAGAATGGCCCCATATGAAGCTTTTATGGAAGACGATACAGATCGCCGGTGTGTTGGGATGATGTAGGGTAAAAAAATTAATTGGACCCCAAATGATATAGGACTGTGTGGAAAAGGTTAAACTGATCAGAAAATGGTTATTATCATCACAATCGAGGCAGAAACATTATGCTGATCATAGGAGGAGAGAACTAGAATTTGAGATAAGGGATCATGTATTTCAGAAGGTTTCCCTTACTAAGAGAGTCATGAGGTTTGGAAACTCAGTCTAAGATATATGGAACTATTTGAAATTCTGAAGAGAGTTGGTGAAACAACATATCAACCGACCTTGCCACCATCATTGTCAAGGATTCATGACGTATTCCATGTATCTATGCTAAGAATGTATGTGCCGGATCCATCTCACATCATTGATTATGAGCCATTGGAGATATAGTCGGATCTTATCTATGAAGAACAACCCGTCTACATTTTAGATCAAAAGGAACAAGTGTTGAGGATGAAGGCAATCTCACTCGTGAAGGTTTTATAGAGGAGTTATTCAACAGAAGAAGTTACATGGAAAACCAAAGAGGGGATGAGAAGAGAATATCCTTAATTATTTAGTATGTATCAAATTTAAATTTCGAGGATAAAATTTCTTAAGGAAAAGAGATTTGTAACACCCGAATTTCTGAAACCCAAATTTCATTGAAGTTTTCCTTGATAGGAGCCAAATAAGCTGACCATTTAGAAATATCGTCCAAGATAGGAGAGGTTAGGTGATGCGGGACGAGACACGCACACAACAAGCTCGCGATCGTCCCTTAACGAGGGAAGCGTCAGACGTGCACGATTGAGAAACCGGCTAGAGCTAGGGTGGTCAATTCACACTTTCGTGCCCGGATCGGGTCACGGGACGGTAACACTCTCTCTCGCAGCAGCGGTGATATAAATATAAAGCGAGCTACGATCCTAGAACATGCTCTCTAGCAGTGGCATAAACAAGTATATATGAAAATAAGCAAATACCGAGTGTAGGGAGCGAGAACGATACCTCCACGCGCTCGACGTGGGGAAGACGGGCCCGACCGAAACTCGTACTCCCGGAACAACAATACACAATATTACAGCAATACATGTCGCTGCCCACTCCACGCAGGGAGGTAAAAGGCTACACAATGGGGCCCGGGAGGACCGAATTCGGGTTGACGGGCGGCTTCTCGCATGGATTCGGCAACACCCGAACTAGTGACAGTGGGGCCCACGTGCTGTCCGGAGGGGCCGTGTGGGACCCGGTGGCACCGCTGTAGTGGAGACGCTTGGGGAAGCATTCCCTGGGCTGGCGGCACGCTAGTTTGCCGGCCGGAGGCCGGGCGGCTCCGTTCGGCGCCGGTCGGAATAACCGGCCACGGATCTGCAGCTTCTGGTTTTCAGCACGCGCTCCGGCGAGAATGGACGCTGCGATCAGCCCCGATGTCGGATCGACACGAAACTAGCGCCGTTGGAAAGCTATCTTCAAATACTTCAACCTAAGCCTAGAGATCAGACCTGGATCTGCACGGATCTTGGCTTTAATGAATTTTTGAGTTGCTATTGTACAGTGTCTAAACTCTCAGACTAGCAGGGAACATTCCTGAGAGTTGCCTTTGACCGATATGTGAACGTCTGAATCTGAATCGGTGGTCTTCAGCAAAGTTGTAGGAAATCAAGCTAGGAAACTGGAACTATTTTTTATGAAGGATTTGAAGGTGGCTGTGATTTGTTCTGATTTTTTAACTGGAAGGTGGTCGGATCTGGGAATTAGCTGAAAACACTGTAGCAGAGATAGAACACGAATTTTGCAAAAATGGATAGAGGGCGGATCAAAAATGAAGAAAAATGGTGGATGTAGGGGATGATGGACATAATGCCCAGTAAAATTGGGAGCCCAAAAAAAATAAAAAAGAAGGTCGGAGATAGGAAACTCAGAGCTGCTGTCACTGTAGACAGAGACAGGACAGATATGGGAGTGATTGAAGAACGAAATTGCAAAAATATCAAACGAATGATTTTCGACCTGAATTTTTTTGTGGAAAACCGAAGACGGATTCGTGGCGGCTCGAAGGCGGCACGAACGGCGGCGGCGGCGGCACAGATGATCACCGGAGATAGAGGGGAGGGGATAGGAGGTAGAAATCACTCTAGAATTGGAGGTTGGAGGAGATGAACACCAGGGGAGAGGGGAGGGGCTCAAGAATCACTCTTGATTTTCCAACAATTTTCTCTTCATTAATGCTAACAAATGGAAAATACAACCTTTTATATGCCATGTATCAAACCCATTCTACACCCTTGGATCTAGGGATGGGGATTGGATGGCTGGGATTAAGTGTGATTAACACACCAAAAATAATAAAATAATAGGGGAGAGGGGCGCCCCCTTGACCAAGGTTAATGGGGTTGGAAAATTAGGTGGCCTACCTTGGACAAATTGAACCACTTGTCTCCCATGTGGTCAATTGGCATTCCAACCTTCTAGATGGCCACCTAGGATGGTTGACCAGCCCCACATGGTCTAAGTGGACCAATAGGAAAGGGGTGAGGGCCCCCTAGCTGGACCTACTACACAATTGCACAAAAACCCACACAATCCATGGGAATGACTCATTGGCTTATAAAGCCTTACATTTGCGTACATACTTTCCCAAGGATATAAACACAAACTAAAAGGACATAAATGTAAAAGAAAAAGTACATGCTCGGTGTCGATTCCCATCATTAGGCAAAGGGGAAAACTTAGACGAAAGGAGATAGATGATGTTCTACCTAAGTAAAAAGAGATAGATGATGTTCCACCTAAGTAGAAAGGAAATAGACGATGTTCGACCTAAGCAAAAAGAAGATAGATGATGTTTCACCTAACTTGAAGGAAAGTAGATGAAGTATCATCTGAGTTGAAAGTAATTAGATGATGACGTTGATTGGAGAGTTAGACGATGCGAAAGCAGTTAGACGATGACATGGACTAGAGAGTTGGACGATACGAAAGTAGATGAAGTATCGTCTAAGTCGGAAGCATTAGATGAAGCAGCCTATTAGACAAATTACTTTTGTCATCTTTCAAGTAGACGATATATTGAAGGATTAGATGATATATTGAAAGATTAAATAATATATTGAATAGATAGATGATATATTGAAGGATTAGATGATATATTGAAGAGATAGATGTATATTAACGATAAATTGGGGAGATAAATGATATAGAGGTGGACACAAGATTAGACGATGGAATAAACAATGAATTTAGATGGTGGGAAATTAAATAAGAGAGCTTAAAAACTTAAAAATGAAATCGAGTGCTATCTGACAGGAATTAGAGATATCTGACAGAGATCAGAGTTATACGGTAGGGATTGGAAATGAGTGACATGGGTTAATGATGTAAGATAGGTGTATATGCCAGTTAGCAGTTACAATAGGTGGAGAGCAATTCTACCAAGTGTTAAGAATAGTTACGATAGATAGAAGGCATCCCGCTAACAAGTGGAGAGATCTTGGGTGATTAATATAAAGATAGTAAATGGAAGGACTTTTAAAATAAATAAATCTCCACTAACTAGTCTTTAGGAAATCCTATTTAAGCTTTTGTTACCCCTCCTGCTACCCTTTTTGTCTACCCTACGCAGAGAGGAAGAAATGTAAGAAGGTGAGTTTTAGATTGTTGAATAGGTTATCTAGGAGTGAAGCCTAACTAGACAGAGCTATTATATGGTGTTAGGAGTAAGATAATTATCTCCAACTCAAGAAGAACTACTGGGAGTGGTTCTTAAATGACCTATAAGGCTGGAAAAGGGATACTTATGGTGATTCAGGATCTCATAGTACTGGTAGGCATATGATAAACCCAGCCTAGGCTAATCTTTACCCATATTGGTTTGACAATTAGAAGTTGAGTCATGTATTAAAGAATGTGCATGAATGAAACACATGGACAGTGCTATCTTAGGGAAGAAGGATGAGTGCCGTGATTGGAAATGATATGCTACGGGAATTAGACCCAAGGTGCCTTGATTGGAAGTAATTGTAGCTGGAATTAGACCCTCATGTGTCTTGATGAGAAATCCACAAGAATTAGACCCTGGTGCCACTGTCCGAGGATGACGGACTATCGTGTGTGTGATAGACAGTGCTTTTCATCTGGATGCTACATTTATCCCTTATGTTGTTGTTACGAGGCATGTCCAATATGTGCAACTAAGCATGTTATGTTATGAAAGACTTGCTTATATATGATTGATCAATTGAGGTCATTTGAATAATGTCTAATTTATCATGCTCAATCACTTATTCCTTTGTAATTATGATCATATGTGTAAGTCCATCTTAAATGGTGATCATCTTCATGCTATCATCTGATTTCCAAAACTTCATATATGATATATATGTTATCGGTTTCCATTCTTACTGAGTCTTAGGAATCACACCTGCAGTCTAACACTTTTCAAGGAATTAGGAGGTCGGAAAGAGATCTTGGGGAACTGTCTACAACGGTTGTGTAGAAGACTTTAAAATTTTTAATTTTCATTGTGTATAAGTGTACTCTTCATTTAGTTCTCTCAATATGAAAGATGTAAATGTCCTTTTGTAATCAGAGGAATGAATAATGATGATCAACAGTGTACTTACATTTTTAATTTTAATGGACTTTGGTATGGTAGGCTCTATCTTAGATATGGATGGTATGGCCTTGAGCGCTTTGCATACAATCCGAGCTCACAACACATAGGAGTGAAAGATGACGCTTCTCAGGCTAAACACCGAATGTCCCATGAAGGAGGCGCCACATAGAGAGAGAGAGAGAGAGAGAGAGAGAGAGAGAGAGAGAGAGAGAGGATTACTAAGGGTAGGTTAACTATTTTCTATCTTAACTTACGTTTTCTTTCTGGTTAAGTAGATGAGGTTACGACGAGGGTATAACCACAACATTGAGTTATTTAGAGAATATTCTTGATAATAGGTCTACACGAAAGATATATTTGATAAAATGAAACATTGTAGGACCATTTATATGCAAAAACCCCTATTAATTAAGTTGCAATTTCATCATGATCTTTGGGTAGCCGGACCATACCAGCAGGAGATCGATCTGGTCGGCCTTTGGACTTGGGTTCTAAATGTGTGAGTCACACCATTTTCTAAAAAAAAATTATGACACTTGTGAGATTCAAACTCTTTACCTCACATGTCATTAACACACTTACTCATCACTGAACTATACATAATTTCTTATCATATTTTGTTATAATATATATTTATTAATTAAGTCTTCATTCTTGGCACATGAGGATACAATGCGATACGATGTCGTATTGTATCATAACGGCAAAATATCAATATGGTCGATACTACTGAGGCGCCAAACCTTGCTTATGGGTACCTGCAATCCGAGCTATTTTCTATCTTTCCGCAATAACGTATTGATCCACCTCTAACATGATGCATCATATATCCACCGTTGAATTAGGAAAATGCAAAATACATGTATATTTGTTTATTTATTCATATACTTACCTGATATATTATGACATTAAGGAGTCCAACAACGAAGACACTAAGGGGACGTTTGGTACGGGGATAGCATAACGATAACCCCACTTTAACCCTATTATGCTTTTGGTATGATAAATTTTGACGGAGATATCCGGGGATAAGGGGAATGGGTGTATCCTTGAAAATGGGTTAGGAATTTTGGTGGAATGAGTTATCCCCATCCCATTAATCTCAAAAAATTCTATCTCCTCTCTCATTAGTTCCATCATATCCTCCTTCCCCATCTCTTAATTAATCATAATTATGAAGAGATTAATTATTAAATATTGATATCATTATTACTAAATATTTTTACAAACTATGAAAAATATCTTATTAAACAATATCTTCATTTGTACTTTTTAAGATTATTAATAAAATTAATTTAATAATAGAGTTTTTTCATGAAAATTATTGTTAAATGAGAATTCACAAAAAAAATCATTCTTGTAAAAATCTTTTAATAATAATTTTATTAATGCTAATAAAACTTATCCTTTAAACTTATTTAGGATCTTCATTAGTTGTAAAAAATAATTGTTAATTCTAATTAATTAATTCATTTCACTAAGTTGAAATAATTATTAATCATTAATAACATTCTTACTAAGTATTTTTTAAAAATATCTTAAATAATATCTTTATTTGTACTATTTTAGATTATTAACAAAATTAATTTTATAATGTTTTTATTAATATTAATAAAATTATCGTAAGATATTATTAGTCATAACCATGATTATAAAGTCTAATTAAATAAGTCTTTTAACTAAAAAAATTATTTTAAGTCTTCTAACCTCATCCAAACAAACAATAACATCATGCACCTTAACACGGTATAAGAAGGATAATATGATAATTTTTCAACATCTATTCTTATTTGTATACTCAACTTTTACCAAACGAACAATAAGAATATTCTAGTGCTTATCCATCGATATCAAACATACACGAGAATAAGAATAAAAATAAATTAATCAAGAATGACTTATATCTATTCTTCTTAAAATTTATCCCGATACCAAAGGCAACCTAACACTCCTGAGTCCCTGGTATAGGTACCGCCGTCCAAGTGTAATCTTGACAAGGTTGCAGGGTTTGCCGACCCGTCCAACCGGCCGACCCGGTCTCGGCGCGGGACGGGTCGGGTCGGGCGGGTCGCACAGCGACCCGGTCCGCCCCCTTAGCTCTCGACGTGAATTTTTTTGATTTTTTTTTAAATTTTTAATAAATTTATTTTGAAAGATTAAATGTTATATATATTTAAAAATATTAGAATGTAGAGTTTATTTATGATAATAGATCCATACTAAATTATACATAATAAATCATATAAAAATTACATATTACACCGCTTAATTAAACATCATACTATATATAATACATGAAAATTTATTTCAATTACTAAATATGTAAAAGTAAACAGTGACATAATAATGACATTCATTCATGAAGTATAAAATACAAAAACTCACTAATCCTCGTCCATCTGTGAAGTCCGAATCCCAAAACTCACTCATCCTCCTCATCTGTGTACCCCGAGTCCCAAAACTCACTAATCCTCATCATCAGTGAAGCCCGAATCCCAAAACTCATCATCAGATACATGAGACTGATCACCCGTATAATCTAACTCTATCCTAGTGGGTGGAGGTACATGTGGGTGAGACTGAAAATATGTAACCATCTGCACAAATGATGGGTCGTGTGCTGCGGTGGAGGGTACATGAAAATCTGTAAAAAAAGTCCTCACTATATCTATAGCTTCAATTCTATCATGTGCGACTGGTGCTGGTGCTGCTCGAACTCTGGACGTGGAGGAAGATCCTGCTCCGCCCTATGCTCGTGGTGGAGGTACCCGGGACGTAGAAGAAGATGTCCTCGGTGTGCTACGAGAACCGTATCTATCCTGTAACTGTGTCCGAAAGGAATGTCGAACATCTCCCGGAACTCGGTCGCATGCACGAACATCGCGTCCCACTCCCGTAAGGTGCTCCGCAAACATGTGTATGCCGGTGACGCGATGTTCGCAAGGTTGTCCCCGAGTCTTTAACAATCTTCAAATGCAAATAGACGTATTTTTATGTATGAAATTTGATTTTTTTTCTAATCTTAGAACATCAATATTAAACTTGTATAAAAAAACGTATCTTATTAAAACATGGTAAACATGTCAAACACTTTGGGTTCGAAGATTCGCGAGGATAAATTAGGAATAATAAATGAAGAAAACCCTTCTAGATATAAATTTTGGCATAGTGCTCTTGTTAGACATTTCAGACATCCCGGCTTAAATAACTTTTTTTTAAGTCTAGTTCACTTTCCTAGGGACCCAAAAAGTCTTTCCTTCTTTAATAAAAAAAGGCCGAGAGAGAGAGAGAGAGAGAGAGAGAGAGAGAGAGAGAGTTTTGGGCTTTATCATCTACGTGAAAGAGCTGACGACCACCCAGCATCCATTCTTTCTTTCTTGTGGACCATATGTGCCGCCGGATTGGCCCACGCCTTTTTAGAGGAAACCAGTGTGGACCCAAAAGATTCAGTCCCAAATCTAATGGGAAATTTATCTCTATGCTGTTAAAATTTTGTAAACTTATCTCTATATCCTTATCTTTACTATATTTATCATAATACACTTAAAGTTTTAAGAAAAATTTCATCGTGCCTCTATCTGTCCCTATCCTTAAAATAAAAAAGTACCCTTATACCCTTACGAAGTGGCACGATGATTGTTCTGTAAAAGATTTTAAAGATATTAAGATAGTGATATAGTAATAATTTTAAATGATTTTAAAGATATAGAGATAATTTTCTCGAATTTAATTATATGTTCCTAAGATATACATACGATATTTTATGCACATTCTAAAGAAATAGTGCCACAAACAATATAAAAATAAAAACTTTGAGCCTAATATGCACTTAACTGCATGTTGAAGAAAATTTAAAATGTTATCTTGCGAGTTTTAAAAATTAAGATTTGGTCTATATTTTTTACCTGCGGACTATGTCAAGTTAGGCTCATCATGCCTATCATTTTCGGAAATGAATGAGACCCAATCGGCCCAACTCAACAGTTGATGCGGCCAACTTTTTTGTTTTTCTGGGCATTCTTTTCGCTTAATTTTGGTCCGACGAAGAGTAATAATATCTGGATCATCTGCATTAAATAAGAAGGTCGTCTTTGAGAACATAGAAAAGTAGTAGTCAAAAAAGGGAAGGGACAGAGAGGAAGAATAGAAGAGTTAGTCAAAAGCGAATATAAAAGAAGAACAAGACGTAAAGCAAAGACGAATTGTGGAGTCAACACGATGTTGTAAAGCGGCCACTTTCACTGATGCTATTAACAAACCCATTAACTCCAAAGGCTGAAGAAGAATCAGAGGGTCGACAGAGACGTCCCACGTGTTGAAGGTAGAGTCGCAAACAGCGTAAAGATGGGGGAACAAACTGATGGTCAGAGATGCATCATCATGAAATCATTATGGTGCTGATCCCACACCCCACACCGTGGCCATCCCTTCTGTCCAAAACATATGATACTTCACATAATGGTGCTAGGATTGGTATTAGATAGTGACTAGTGTGGAGGGTTTTTTTCCCATAAGCCTAATAGCCCAACAAGCGCGGCGTGGCCCAATAACGTCAAGATACCAGCGTGGCTCAATATCGTCAAGAGTCCGACCCATGTCTAGTTCACGTCCGTAACGTGGACGCAGAGGCCCGATCCCTACACTCTGGTGCCAGGCTGGAAGCTAGGAAGAAGGGGCCAACAGAGTTATCTCGAGCCACGGTAGCTCGACCCAACACGTTGCCCGGAGACCTAGAGTGGTACCTCTATCGGGAGCCTTCATAGGAGGCCTAGATTGGTTCTAGAGACCTAGAGAGGTAGCTCGACCCCGGACATTATCCGGAGATCCAGAGCACTAGCTAGATCTTGAGCCTTTCAAGGAGGTCGAGAGCGCCGACTGTTGCCTAGTAAATGACTAACTCAGAGAGGGGTGAATCGATAATTAAAAATTAATCGTTATAAAACAAACATTCAGATTTGTATGAGTGGAAATATGAATGTTACATAAATGATGTGAACAGAAATGAAAAGTGCCGCAACAGAATTGTGCACAGAAATAAAGCTTGATTGTTATAGACCGCATTTTAAAATGAATGTGTGACAGGATTATAGTGCTTAAATTGATGCAGAATGAAACAAAAGCATAGTAAATAGAACTGCAGTCACACAAATGGCATTCACACAGGACACGGGGATTTATACTTGTAGCACCCCCTTAAAATTATAGAAAATAAAAATCCATCCATAAAATGAAATAATATATATATATATTATAAATAAGGAGCTCATTAGAAAACCACCACAAATAACCCTCAAATAAATAACCCGACCCAATCAATGTTAGGACAAACATGGTCCTATTAAAACTCTAAAACACTTAAACCCAACCGTGAATGGGCTTCCCGTAAGTGGATTTCAAGGGCTCTCCATTTAGCTCATATCGAGGCCATTAGCTAGATAATGGGCTTTTGATGGTATAAGCATATATGATGGGCCTTTTAAAATGCAAAACCCTATGCCACGTTCGAAGATGCTTGGAGCATTAGGGTTCTGCGATCAAAACACAAAAAGCGGCTATGGTTTTTGGAAGATAACCCACCGAAGGAAACGATAGGATCAAATCTTAGATATCCAACATCAACTAGGATTCCTTAGTTCACTAGGGTTCTAAACCCTTATAAATAAGACCTTGCACAGCAGAACTTGCTGCTGTTCCTGAGTTCGAAGAAGGGTAGCTGCTGTGCATCGTCGTCCTGCACGTAAAGGAGGGCGTTGCTCATCTTCCTCTTGCTGCCTGCATCCTGTGCGGAAGGGTGTTGCTTCTTCATCCTTCTGCACCCTCTTCTTCCTCCGATCTTCACCATCTTCCTCCCCCGTTCAACCAATCAAGGTAGGTGTTCTCCCCGGGCACAACTAAACCAAACTATCGTGCATGCAAAAGTATCAGATTGTTTCATGTTGTTAGATCTCGTTCTTGTGACGCCCTCTGCATGTTCCGCATGTTTTAATTCATGTTTACACCGTTTTTGTATGTTTAAAGAATTGACGACCATAATAGTAGGCGCAGAGTCTTGAATCTGCGGCAATACCCTCGACGCCGATTAATCCGCGTCGACCGTTATGACGCTAAATTCTTGCCTAATTAATAAATACCAACATGTTAAAAATTTTATAACTATGGAATCATATACATAAAAATCATGATATGTATATTTTTAGAATCCCCGTAATTTTCTATTCAACTCCATGTCTTTAGATTCCTGAAAATTTCCTTGGTTTAAAAGTGACCATGTTCATCTCTTAAATGAGCAGTAAAAACTTAAATAAACAGTAACATTGCCTTTGTTGTCATGTTTAAACCGTAGGATTCTTGTGAATTAGCGACCAGATCTCAGTCGCTAATTAAAAATCAGTGCCCTTTTAAGGAGGCGACATTTCCTGAAATTTTGTATAAAAGAAATACATGAAGAATTGGCATCTTATATGAAGAAGCAGATTCATGAAAATTCGTAAATAATTAAAGTAAAAAAAGAAATTGCGTCCTTTTAAGTGATGCCGAATTATGTTTTTGCGCCTCTCCGAAGAGACGCAGATTCAAGAAAAATATGATATTTTGGAATTTAAAAGAAATTTAAAGAATCAACGTCTATACAGTGGATGCTAATTTTAACCAGCGACTACTGTATAGATGCCGTTTTTCTTGTGACTCTTTTATTCGGATTTTTGATCCTATACCACTGGATCTTTGGCACCACTGTCTCATAGCCGAGGCATGGTCCTCGTTTTGTGTTCTACCGTTTACCCTCTATCTCTTGGTGAGGTTAGGACCCTCCGTCGGATACTCCTTACGCCGGACTAGGACTTTCTTTATTGAGACCTCCGTAGGACTCCGCTAGCCTTGAAATCCCTCAAGGCAGCCGAGCGGGTTGAACCCTAAAAATCCTAGAAACCATGTCTTATCGTGTCACTATGAAGAAACATGATGCCCTAGCCATCATAGAGCGCCAAGATGGGTGTTCTGTGAGAGTCCAATCACTGTCTAGAATTGGCAACTAGACAGTTGACGCCAATTAGAATTAGCGTTCAGACAGGTGACGCTAATTTCTTCGTGCCTTACAGTTCACAAAATTAGCGACCACCGCAGTAGACATGAATTCTGAAATTGATGGCATCCTGAGTGGACGCCATTTTTCCTAGATTTATGAATGATCGGGTTTCATGAGAGATTTTTCGCTATACTGTCCCTACATAAAGTTCTATCCTTGAATTATCTATTCCATGAATCTACCTTAATAGCTCATACATTGGCTTATTCCTTTGGAACTCTGTGAAGTCCCGCTATCAATGACACCCAAGAGGGGCGGTGAATTGAGTGATTACAAATTTTTAGAAAACCTTAGCCGATTTAACCAAATATGATGAAATAGCAACTAAGAGGTTCAGATCTATTGCAAAACCAATTAGATCTATCAAAACCAATCACCACGATAGTTCTTCGGCATTGGGCGGAGGTATGAATCTGAAGATCCTACTCACGCAAGGTGTTATCGTCCTGACAAGACTAGCCTTGTCAATCTGAATCCACCTTTTGATATACCAAAGATCTAAAGTGAAAATGATCAATTAAGTTAGATCTGAATGAAGAAAACAATAGAGATAATATACAAGAATGCTAGCACAGAATGAGGGTAGAAGAGAAGGCTCAAAACATACAAGAGACAGAGATTTTTAGGTAGTTCGGATGCTACGACGGCAACCTACGTCCACTCCTCACAAACTGTGAGGATTCACACACTATCTTGTAAAGGATTACAAGATCAGAACACACACACACACACTTGTAAGGAGATAGGAACTCCCACAAAGGTGCAAACGCACCGAAGCACACACGAATCTGAAGGAAACAAGACACACACACACGGACATAGGTAGATTGGTGCGGACACCCGAGCTGTTGATCAGCACGACACACCGAGCCACCGGTACCGCACACGGAGCACGACACAAGCCACCTCAGCGTCCATCTGGCTCGGAGACAGCTTGGAGACTCCGCCTTGAGCCTCCCCATTTATTATATTTAGCTAGACTTTATGTGTGTGTAATTTATATTTATTTCGTTGCATTCGGTTTGCCATTTTGAGTGTAATAGGGGCTTACGAGCATTTCGGACCCCGTGGGCCCCGTGGGCCCCCCGGGCCCCACCACATTGGGCCACCTCAGCCTAGGGTCCCACATGGGGCCAGTCAACATGCCACATGGGAGCATCTAGAAGTTTGAATGGTATTTGGACACATGGGGGACAATGGACTTGAAAAGTCCAAATGAGAGGCCACCTACCCCCACCTACCAAGTCCAACTTCCACATCCTTGCCATTCTAGTCAATAGGCCGCCCCCCCCTTTATTTTTTTTTAATTTTCATTTGTGTGGATGGTCACATGCAATCCTAGCCCTCAATCTCCCACCCCTAGATCCAACGGTGGAGGATTGATTAGATTGGTGACCTATATATGCTTGTAATTTCCATTTTTGATGAATTAATGCCATTTGGAATCAAGAAATTGTTGGAGCTCCAGCTTGGTGCGCCCCTCTCTTCCCCCTTGCAGCTGTGAAGGTTGCCTCTGGAGGTGTGACTCCTCCCCTATCAGTTCCGGTCATCGCCGCCGCCGCCACGAGCCGCCACCGCACCGCCATCGCCTTCGCCGGAGTTCTGTCCATGCAGTACCACAGCCACTTCCACGAAATTCCAGTCTCAGCCACGGCCTCAGATCGAGCTGAAACTTTTACTGGATGTCCCAGAGGTGTCTAGCACTTCCTCAGAATTTTGGTTGGTCATAAAGATCTCATTTGGTATTTTTTGATTTTCGTCCAATCACAGTTTCCAGATCTGTCTACTGTCTGTTTCCATTTCCACCCGCCCAGAGTTTCAAGTCTTAGGTCCTTGTTTTGATTTTCTTTGGTTCGCCCAATTTAACTGGGTGTCCCTTGCATCCATACCTTCATCCACCATTTTTTTTAATTTTTGGTTCGTCCATTTCATATTTTATAAAATTCGTTCTCAGTCCTAGCTACAGTACTTTCTGCCAGTTCCCAGATCCGACCACCAGACACTCCAAAAATCCTATCAAATCACCACCAGCTCCAAATCCAATTCTAAAAATTTTCCCAGCTTCGTGGTTTGATTATCTACAATGTTGAAGAAGAGCTTGAAGTCTGATTCCTACGGAAAGTAGGCGGTCAACGGTGGTTCTCAGACAAGTACCCTGTAAATCTGATGTCTCGGTTACTGTACAACAGGGATTTGTAAATTCATTAAAGTCTAGATCCGGCTAGATCCATCTGATCTCTCTAAGTCTAGATTGAAGCATTTGAAGAGAGCTTTCCAACGATAGCTCATGCGTCCCGATCCGACGTCGGGATCGACCGCAGCGGCTGTTTTCGCCGGAGCGCGCGCAGGGAAAACAGAACTGAAATCCGTGGGCAGCCATTCCACAACTTGAAGATTGGACCCGACCGGCCACCAATCGGTGTCTCCGGCCGACCGCCGTCCGTGGAGGCGCGCCACCAGGGGTCTCCATCCTAGTGGGACCCACCTCCGCAGATCCGGAGGACAGCGCCATCCGTGGGCCCCACGGGCCCGCAGAACCCGCCGTTCGGGAAGCACGAAAACGCGGAGTTCGGCGCGTCGAGTCGACATCAAGATGCTGCCTGTCAACCTGATTTGCGTGATCCCCGGGGCCCACATGTGACCTTTTACCTCCCTGCGTGGAGTGGGTCGAATCCTTTTGTACTGCTGTGAATTATGTTAACCGGGGGTCCGTAAGTCAGCCGGGGTGTCTTCGCCACGCCGGGTGCGTGGAGGTAAAGGTCTTAACTTCTTGGCGTTACATTGCTTAGCTAGTATACGGTCTTAGGCCGCTGCCGAGAGTGTAGGTTCCTAGCCCGTGTGTCCATGTCACCGCTGTGAGCGTGAGAGTGACCCGTCCCGCGACTCGATCCGAGTCCGGAAGTGAGTCTGACTACCTTGAACTCTGCCGGTTCCTTAACCGCGCACGATCCGCGCTTTCCCTCGCATGGGACGCCGAGTGAGCTTGTACTTCTGTTAGCGACGTTTTGCCACTAGGAGCTCGTAGTGTCGGGCTTAGTGTCTCCCTGGTGTGTATTGCTGGTCGCGTCTTCATCTAGAGTCCGAGGGTGGCACTGTATAGTGTCGTCTCCCGTGTCCGTCCCGCATCATAGATCCACACACACACGAATGTTTAAAGATTACAAATAGCACACACTTGAAGCTCAGAGAATTTGGAAGAAGAAACACAAATGAAAAACTTCTGATTTAGGCTCCCCATGAGTAGATGGTGCAGATTTTGAATGAAGCTTGCTTCTCCAATTGATTTGAGGTTGATTGGCTTCAGATTAATCTTGAAAGGCTTGGAGATTGACGAAGAATCCTTGGATGAATCACTGTTTACACAGTGCTTGCAGCAACTCTCTTTCTCCCTTGATAGCCTTCCCTTTTTCTCCTTGGATCATTAGGATTTTCTTTGCCCAAACAGATGTTTTTATAAGCCTTGAGTTGGTCAAGTGACATGCCAAAACACAGGTCCACGAATTTAGGCATGTCTGGTGGCTTTGGAACCAAAAAGTCCTAAAGAGAGGCTTTGAACACGTTGGAGAAACAAAGTCAACAAAAGGGGCTTCGAAGGGTTCGATCGACCGAAATGTCCGGTCGGTCGACCGAACTCTGTAACACCTAAAACTTTTCAACGTTGGTAAGTTCGGTCGATCGAAATCCCTCATCGGTCGACCGAACTCTGTAACATTTACAGAGTTCTGAAACCTGGGTGAATTGGTTGACCGAACCAACTAAGTTGGTCCACCGAACTCTGGAATTCCTGTAAAATAGAGTTATTAGCCCCAGAAAACATATTCAAATGACAAGGCCTTTGTGTCCACATTTTGTTCCATTCATTTTGAGTTTATTTGACTGATTCTGGGCATTTTGAAGCATGATAAGTTTGAGCATTAGCTTTTAATGAAAATGGCTTTGTGGGCCTACTTGTGCTCGCACACTTGCAATAACGAACAGTACCAAAACTATTTGCCATTCTGGAGTTTTGTTATTAGCAAAATTACTGGCGTAACTTAACAATCTCCCCATTTTTGATGATGACAAAATGTTTAGAACATTACATGCATTGGCGTACCGTTAAACAAATTTGGAACTTGAAATCAATGCATTACAAACTTGAAAGTTCCCATATGGTTATGGTACCCACAAGGCAAATTAAATCCAATCAGAAGCCAATATTCAAGCAAACACCAAACCATATATTTGCTAGCTCCGAATGAGGAAGTGAAATGGAAATCAATAGCCATGACATAACCAAGTGCTTCATTTCATTCATTAAGATTTTCATTACATAGTACATGAACTCTTAACAGACGATCAAACGACATTGACTCCTTGACACATGGATGCAATGCAAACGACTCAACTAAATAAATGCAAATGACACTCATAAATGCCAAATGGCAAACACTCAGAGAAACATTTGACATGCATGCATAAGATATATATATAAGCCTAAACTAGCTACTTCTCCCCCTTTGCCATCATCAAAGAGGAGATGGGTTGCAAGAAAAGTGGACCAAAAAGGATCTGTAGAACCTAAAAACAAGCACCAAAGAGATGAAATAGAAGTACTTCAGTTGCCGTTTGCAGGAGGCGGAGAATCTGGGCCAAGTGGAAGCCTTGGCCAATAGAAACGAGATGGTGGATAATGGAGTTTAAAAGGTCATCCTAGGTTAGCATGTGGTGCTGGATGCCGATGAGAGAATGGTTTATGGTTAGGAATGCTTGGCGAGTGTCGGTATGGCTAGTAGTGAGAGTGGCCATGTTCTGAGTGATTGTAGCCAAGGAGTGGGAGAAATTAGCCATCTAGCCTTGCATTGATTCAAATAAATTACCAATAGAGGCAAAAGAGGTATCAATGGTACTCCCAAATGTAGACAGTTGCTCCCCAAAAGTATCCACCTTAGTTTCTATGCTAGTGAGCCACCTATCAATGCCCTCAAAGTCTGCCCAAGAGGGCTATCCAACACCCTGAGAAGAGGACTCCCCGTGATAGAACTGTGATGGAGGTGGCAAGTCCTGATCTGCATGGGGAGGAGGAGGTGGCTGCTCATCAGCCTGAACTCAAGGCGGGGGTGGTGCTTGAGCCTCCTGCTGTTGCTCCTGGTCCTCGTCCTCAGATTCTAAATCTTCTCTATACATTCTCACCATCTCTGTGTAACTCTCCATCAGGACCCCAATAGTACCCAAAGTCGAAGAACAGCTTGTGTTTATTATATACATCATCCTATCTCACTGGAACAGACACCTCTCTAGCCAAGCCAACTCCAGCATGAAGAAACACCCCTGTCAACTGTGAGGCATAAGGCAAGGATCGCCTTCTTTGTATACGACATGACCCTATCAAGTCCGTCATCAAACGTCCCATGTTGATCTTATTCCCACTCATAACATGGTAGAACAAAAATTTATGCACTTCATTAATCTCATCCCTGCTGCCCCCTTTAGGATAGATAAGAGTGGTAAACATATAGTGTATAATCCGCTGCAGTGGCGGAAAATAGTTGGCATTCAGCTTTATCAGATTACTAACTCCATGAATGTATTCACTGCAGGTCATGAGTAGGAAGGTGTTCTCAATAGAACCATGACCAAAAATCATATCAGCGCCTCTAGCGGACACTCCTAGGGCTTGCTCAAATAACTCTGGATTGATTATAATTTCAACTCCTTTGACAATCGTATATAAATGGTCATTCCTCATATCCAGGTGCCCATAAAATTCTTGGACAAGACTAGGATAATACATGGAGTATCTGGTAACAAAATCAATCCGCCCATCTTGAATTTCAAATACAACACTGAAATCTGGCAATAATTCATTCACTTCATCAACATCAACCAACCGGGGGTCAAGAATCGATCGTGGCTAGATTGGGGGTGCCCTTGGAGGTGCGGCTGGCCACTGTGGTGGAGGAGCTCGTTCCTCATTTCTCCGGGCACTAGATTCCCCCTGGGTAAGCCTTTGAGAGCTTCTTCTAGGCGCCATCTAAATAGGAAATATAGGTGGAAACCCTTAGATTGCTAACCTCTTTCCTCGGGAGTGGATGGAGACCGGATGACACACCAAGAGATGGTGGAAGAACCATCTCCACAAGCTGGAGCTCAGGGAATGGCTGCAAGGTCGCACAAGTCACTGCGGAGATTTCATCCCAAAACGAGGATGAACATGCCGGATCTTGTGCGAATGGAAGAAGGAGGAGGTTTTGGGGGTGGAAATGGGGAGAAAGAGTGTTCTAGGGTTTTAGGAGAGGGTATGAGGGAGAATGGATGTGAGAGAGTGAGAGAAATTGGGGTGAAAACCCCTTTAAGAAGGAGTTCAGATGCAGTTCGGCCGGCCCGGTTCGTCGGATTCGGTCGACCGAACCTAGGCGTCGGTCGACCGAAATGGTCGGCCTGCCCTTTTTTTTGATCAACTCCTTCAACTTTCTTTTTCTTTTTTCCTTCCCTTTTTTTGATTGAAACAACACTTGTCCTTTTTTGTGTAACCTTTTTGTTTTCAAACTTCACTTGTCCCCCTTCGTGTTTGGGAAGAGAGGGAATGGGTGATCCTTCTGAGACGACTGCTTTAGGAGTTTTTTCTGAAACCCCCCCTCATTAAATGCCTCTAATCCTGAGATCTTAAGATCCACATTTATTTAATCAAGGAATATTTGGCCTTAGAAAAATTTCAAGGAAGGGCTATATTGTATAAATACAGTCAAGCATACAAGGGTGGTATCATACATGACTAAAACAAAATCACACAGGATATGCATATTTTTCACACAATCTACCCTTCATGCCTCTGACTTTTATACATATGCATCACTCAACCTAGTGCAGACCTAGATATATATGCTCGCACCCTTGCACATGCCAAGTTCACTTCTGATTTTATTAAATTGTTCTTGGTTTAGGGGTTTTGTAAAGATGTCAGCTAACTGATTGTGTGTGTCAATGAATTTCAATTCAAAGACCCCTTTTCCTACATGATCTCTTAGAAAATGATGCCGAATGTCAATGTGCTTTGTCCTAGAGTGTTGTATAGGATTCTTTGACAAGTTAATTGCACTGGTATTGTCACATAAAATTGGAACACATTTCATTTCAACATTCAAATCAAGCAATTGATTTTTGACCCAAAGTACTTGGGCTCCACAACTTCCGGCATCTACATATTCAGTCTCGGCCGTTGAGAGTGCTACTGAATGTTGTTTCTTGGAGGCCCATGAAACTAGGCACCCACCAAGAAACTGATAGTACCCACTAGTACTTTTGTGATCAACAATGCATCCAACATAATTCGCATTGGTGTATGCAATCAAATCAAATGAGCTATCGATGGGAAACCATAATCTAAAGTCTACTGTGCCAATTAAATATCAAAAAATCTATTTAATAGCCAATAAATGAGATTCTTTAGGACATGACTGAAAATGGGCACATAGACATACTCTGTATTGAATATCAGGACGACATGCTGTTAAGTACAGTAGTGATCCGATCATACCTCGAAATAGTGTAGGATCTACTGTTTTACCCATTTCATCTTTGTTTAACTTCGTGGTTGTGGCCATCGGAGTAGACATGAGTTTTACTTCTGCTATCTCGTATCTCTTTAACAGCTCCAAGGTGTACTTGGCTTGATTTATGAAAATGCCTTCAGACGTTTGCTTCACCTACAGTCCAAGAAAAAATGTAAGTTCCCCCATTAGACTCATTTCAAATTCGCCCTGCATTATTTCTGTAAATTCATTACATAAGGTATTGTTAGTAGCTCCGAAGATTATATCATTAACATATACTCGAACTACTAATATGTCTTTACTTGATTTTCTTGTGAAGAGTGTTTGGTCAACCTTACCTCTTTTGAACCCATTTTTAGTTAGGAAAGAAGTGAGCCTTTCATACCATGCCCTTGTTGCTTGCTTTAATCCGTACAAGGCCTTCTACAACTTGTACACATGCTTTGGATGTTTTGGATCTTCAAAACCTGGAGGTTGTTCTACAAAAATATCCTCTTTGATGTATCCATTAAGAAATACAGATTTAACATCCATTTGAAATAGTTTAAAATTGAGTGAACAAGCATAGGACAAGAGAATCTGGACTGCTTCTAATCTAGCAACCGGTGCGAACGACTCATCTAAATCAATGCCCGTCTCCTGGCTATACCCTTTGGCCACAAGCCAGGCCTTGTTCCTAACAACCAATCCCGTATCATTTAACTTATTTATGAAAACCCAACGGGTTACAATTACAAGTTGATTCCTAGGACGTGGCACGAGAGACCACACCACGTTCCTTTCAAACTAGTGTAGCTCTTTATGCATAGCCTGGATCCAGGATTCATTTTGAAGAGCTTCGTGTACATCCTTAGGCTCTTCTTGTGAGATAAAGGCCATCAAATTCTCTTCTTCCACTTGCCTTAGTGAAGATCTAGTTCTTACCCCATCTTCAACATTACCAATAATGTTTGCAGCAGGGTGATCTTTCAAGAATGTTGAAGTTCTAGGCAAGTCGTGGTGCTGCACTTGCTATTCTTGAAGTGTTTCAATTGACGGATCTTCATCATTATCATCTTTGTTGGAGGTTGTAGATGGACATAACAGATGATTAAATCATATATATATATATATCCAAATCACAACAATAATGATGATATCAAGTGAAATAATGATGATAACATGATAAAAAAAAACAATAAATATAAGAAGGGAGATGATGATAAATCAAATAAAGCACGAGGTGCTAAGGGGAGTTGTGATCGCCAGAGGGGTTACCTCAATAAGAAGAAAAGGAGATCGCGTGTACCTGGTGGAAATTGGGATGCGGGATGGATGTGGATTTCCTCCTCCAACTTCAATCGGCCGACCGATGAAGTGGGTCTTCTTAGTTGATTACCTTGTAAAAAGACAATGAAAAACAAGCAAAAGAGAGAGGGATCAGCCAAAGTGCTATAGTATCAATCCAAAACTAACATGGAATGATGAAAAGACATCAATGTGCGCACCTTTTTTTTTGGTTTTTTTAAAACCCCTAGAAGAGAACTAGGGAAAGGATATGATATGTTGATACTTAATGCAATAAGAAAACTAATGATGGGGTGACAGTGATGATGATATGCTTAGAACACAAATGAAATAAGCACAGTATAGCCCTGCTCTCCCTGACGAGAGTAGAGGGAAACTGTGAAGGTGTTGAACGGATGCAGGGGAACGGATGAAGCTCGATTGGATGCAGAGGACACCAGGATGCGGAGGGATGGAGTGGAGCAGTAGCAGCAGGATGCAGTGGAACACCCGGATGCCGTGGAAGCAGTGGAAGCAGTAGCAGCAGGAGGAAGCACAGGAGGAAGAATGCTCTGCTTGAAATCGAGATGTTCTGGGTTCAAGGCGTTCAACCCTCCAAATGATCGATATGGAACCTCTTATATAATGCTCAATCGGATGTGATCAAACAAGGTAAGATAAGAACGGGTAATGAGTCATCCAAGGAAGGATCGAGATCGAGTAAGAGACCAATTGATAGTAGGGAACTGTGAGGGAAAGATGGAAAAAGGAAGGACTCTGGAGTGAAACACGACTTAGGACAGGGCGTCAAATCATGAATTGACGACCTTCACAGAGACGTTTCTTGAAACACGACCTAGGGAAGGGCATTTTTTCCTGGATTTAATTTTAGAAATAAAACTTTTTTTTGTTTGAAAATTATGGGGACACACTTGATGAAGAGACGTTTCTTTAAAAACACGCCCTGAGGAAGGACGTTACTCACAAAATGCTTTTTATTTTGAAAGTAGATAATTCCAGAAATTAACGGATAATACCAGGAATGGACGCCCTCACTTATGGTCGTCTCTTTTTTTGAAAACGCCCTATGACAGGTCGCTACTTTGAAAATAACGCCCTTCTTCAGGTCGTGAATCACGAAAATGCAGGAAAAATGCATAAAACTCACAAAAATAGAAAAACTTCATTTTATAGGAATATTGAAGTCTACTTGGGGCGTTTATATAATGACATGAGATTTGATCAACATAACGTCAATTTTGGCGTGTCTACAGCTGCCCCGCCTTGGCGTCTGCTTTGCAAGGGAGTGAGACAGAAATGGAATGAAGTGTAATGAAAGGAATAAAGTGGAATGAACTGATAAGGAGACGCTAAGGTGTGATGTGACACGCCTCAGACACCAAGCATTTGAAATCTTTCTAAGATTCTGAGTGAAACAACTCTGAGTGGTTCCAAGGAAACATCGATTTGTTGGATAAAAGGAGATTAAACTAAGTAAATAAAGGGTGTGCGCGTGGGCACGACAGGGAAAGACCATTGGAGAGCGATTACCAGCCAACGTGGACGTGCTACAACCAAGGTAAATTTTGCAGAAAAGTAAAGAGAATTGGGATAGAGATCCAACAAGAGGGACACTTTCAAGGAATCAGCCTGAACGGCTTCAAATAGAACGAAGTACTTGATTTGAAGTGGAATATCTCATGTCAACTCAATCAAGAGCGAGTGAACTTCATTATTGCCATAATATGAAGATTTTCAGCATGAAACTCAAAGTCCTATATGATGCATGCTGGGCTAAAAGAAAAGATTAAAATAAACTAAAATAGAAAATAATCAAGGATAATATTGCTAAGCCATTTAGATCTGGTCAAGAATCCACATCTCTGAGCTAACACTAAGCCGAAGCCCGTTTGTCCGCGCATCAACTCAGAAAGTGGAACCATCGTCCCAAACCTTTAACAACTCAACGACCTATCCGTGTGATCAAGACTTTCCTGAAATCGTCATCATTTTTGATGAAGGGGAACTCAAATTTCAGATTCATTAGAACCACAAGGTCCTTGACATACTATAATAGTGTAGATATCATATAATAATAATGCTTACAAGAAACAGATACAAGGTGACACGATGTTACTCCCATGAGTGGTCCAAACGCCTCGAATCCTGCAAACTTCTGCACTTGAAACTTATTAGTTTTCATAAATAATCATCAATTTAGAACATGACATGATCATAAGTGCTTAATCATAAACAATTTCACCAAAATAATAGCACTTAAGTTCATTAAAACATCATAATCCAATAAAACACGCCTAAGAATAGGGCGTTAACATCATAAAAGGCGCCTGACCATAGGTCGTTTAACATTTAAAACATGCCCCACTCGAAGGCGTAAACAGCAACGGAAGCTTAGAAGAAACACGACCCCATCAAGGGCGTTACATAAAACACGACCCCTGACAGGTCATCAAACCAAAAATCGACGCCCTTACACAAGGCGTTAATTCAGCACGAACATCCGTTTCTAAATCAAGAACACAGTCCTTAACCCAATCAAATTTCTATCTTCGGGACTCTTTAAGATTCTTCAAATCCTTATAAAAAGGAAGGCTTTCTTTCAACAAACCATCCGAATCTCTCTCTGTAGCCGAATTGCTTCTTTTCTTCTTCATCTGCAGGTTGCAGCACGAGCTACTTCTGCAAATCAAAGCGATGGTCAGGATGATGAAGAAACCTAGGATCTCTACTCCCAGAATTACTGAAGTACAAGGGCACATAAGTAATCGAATTGCTTCGAATCAGGTAAGCTATTCTCCTGTTCTTTGCTCTGTACTGTTCCTTTTCTTTCTCTTCTGCCGAACTCTCCTCTTATATTTCATATGCTTATGTTCGTCACTGCATGTGTTATATTTTCTTCTCACAGGATTACCCAACCCTTCCAGGAGCTAGAAGATATATCCAAACCAAGTGGTTGCCCCTCATCCTCTCCAAATTCTCCTCAGATATGAGGGTATATGTAGCTAGATGGCATCTCTTAGGATTGATAACCCATGCCAAGCATTATGACCAAATCCATCTTGATTGGGGTGCCATGGGAGCATTGATTGAAACATGGCATCCTACCACCCATACTTTCTTATTTTCCACATTTGAGGCCACCATCTTGCTGGAAGAAGTAGAGATGATCCTGGGCTTGAAACGAATGAAACAAGGAGAAGAAGAGCACATGGCCAACATGCCAAGACCTATCTCGTCTTACGAGCTCTTAACCAGCCTTATTCCTAACCCAAACTTAGTGAATCAGATCAAAATCACCAAGGGAATCAACCTCCTGAAGCTAGCCTCGTGGGTATACAAAAGAGCAGATCAAGCCAAGGAAGAGGAGGAGATAGAAAGAATAACAAAGGCCTTCGTGGTGTGCATAGCAGGTGCACTACTGTTTCCATCCACGGAGGACTTCCTTGAAGAGAGTCAAATAAGTGCAGTGGTGAGCTTATGGGAAGGTGAAAGAGTTGGACCGGCCATACTAGCTTACCTCTACAGCGGGCTTACATCGGCGGCCATGGGGCGGCCCATATACGGCTGTATGCTAGCCTTCTCAAGTTGGGTGGACCTCCACTTTAAATTTGATCCATGCCATGAAGCCCAACAATCGTCAAGGATCTTCTCCAAAAGTCCGCTTTCTTATATCACCGGCTCGTTGGGAATAAGCAATAGGGTGACGAACCGCATTCCTCAAATCAAGAAAAGGGCGGAGTGGAGAGAACACCTTAAGGTAATGCCCAAAAACCTCTTTACTTGCGCTCCGGGAATACTCAAAATGCAGGAACTTCGCGCAAGATTCTCCATCGGCACGAACCTTCGACTTATTGGCGCATCCGAGTTCATCTTGTACAATGCACACCGGTGCCTTCCTCAGCTCGGGCTTCCAAGGCAAGTGCTATAAGACATCTCCCATCTTCCTCCAATCAAATCAAGGGATCTAGGCAGCAATGAAGATGGAGAGGAGACAATCACCATTCAAGCTCTGTGGAGACTAAGCAAGCTTCGTCAACCTGTGGAAGACTTAGAAGAAGACAAGGAACATTGGAAAAATTATGTGATAGCGTTGAGGAAATTAAGGCCCAAGGTGGCTCATTAGGCATTGTAATCCTTTCTTTCAAATAATAAAGATTGCTTTCTGATTGAGCCAATTATCACTGTGATTATGATCAAAATTTTCCAAAACCTGCGTTTCTGTTGCAAATAACGCCTCAAAGAACGCCGCGAATTCAAAAATAAACGCCTTACCTCAAGGCGCCTCAATCGGCCCATCTTCCATATTTGACGCCTGCAGCAGAGGGCGTGACTCAAATAACGACTTTAAACAAGGCGTTAATAGGTTCAAACCCCAAAGAATATAATCGTTGAATCATCAAAATAACGCCTTCGCCTTAGTCACATTTAAAGAATAACACGCCCTCCTCAGAGGCGTTACTCAAAAATAGCAATGATGACTTTCATTACATCAATCAACGCCCATTCAATGCGTCTGACGACGGTTATCGTTCCCCATGCAAAACAAAATAACGCCTTAATCATCGTCGTCTACCTTCAAGAAACGCCCAAAGCTTTGTCGTAAATTCAATTATAAACGCCTCCTCTTAGGGCGTGTCTTCATTTCGAAACCTAAAAGTCATCAGCCCCCTTCTCCTTCCTCCTTCCGTCCTCATTTCCCCCTTCTGCAAACCCTAACCGAAGCCCCCCCCTCTCGATCTCCCTCTCTCGTTCTCTTCTCTCACTCTCTCAATCTCCCTCTCTCCTAACCCTAGCCATGGCCGGTGGAGGACACAAGCGCCAGAGGGTAGCCGCCCCAGAGGTCGTTGACCTCGACGCCTCTCGTGCCGAAGAAGAACCTGCCGTGGAGGAGCTCGCCGTCATTGCTGTTGAAGAACCGACGGTGGTTGCCGGCGGCGACGAGGCCGAAGGAGCAGCAACAGAAGAAGGAGGAGAAGACGAAGGTGGAGAAGAAGAAGAAGGAGAAGAAGATGAAGAAGAGGGAGATAGAGAAGAAGAAGACAGTGGACCACCGCCCACGGCGGCGGTCGCTCCCCGGGGTCAGCTCCGGCGGCCCAGACGGCCACTGCCTCGACCACAACCCCTGAAGCACAAAAAGGTAGGTTAATTCCAATTTTTTATATTTTATTTTCATTTTATTTTTATCTTTCCTATTTTCCATAGCCCTCGGGCACGAGTTCTGCAACTCAGAAAAGAAACGCCTCCCGTGGGGGCGTTATTCATAAACAAAACGCCCTGCCCCAGGGCGTTAACTTTTATTTTCTGTTGAAAATTAATTAACCTTCATGACAAACGCCCTGCAGCATGTCGTTTCTCAAAAATTATCATTTTCCATTAATTCCATGCCCATTAAACAATTTTCAAAATATTTTCATGAATTATTTCGCATGCTGCCAGTTATTTGATTTTCTGCTAAATTAGGAAACCACGCCCTCTATTAGGGCGTTAATTCAACAATAAACGCCCATATCAGAGGGCGTCTCTTGATTCATTAACGATTTAAAATTAACCACCCTTTTAGGAAAACGCCCTACCCCAGGGCGTGATTAGAAATATGTTTTAGAATTAGCAAACAGCCACCAAAATACGCCCAACACGGAGGCGTGATAAAGATGAAAAACGCCCTCATCCAGGACGTTGCCTTAAGGCACATTTAGACAAACGCCCCCTACAGGGGCGTGAATTCATCAAGAAACGACCTGAGGGTGGTCGTGAATTCCAAAAAACATTAAAATTCAATATCAGGCCAAACCAAATGTAATTCCACATGAATATTCAAACAATTAAGCAAAATAATTTTCTTTTAATGCATGCAGGGGCTGATGAGGACCCGCATCTCGTGGGTCATGGTCCGGGCAGCATACCAGGGTCTCCCTGACTCTCAGAGGGCTAGAGTAGATGCTATGGGGTTCGAGGCTTTCCTATCCATTGAGCCATTCAGACCTGACCTAGCACTTATCCAGGTTTTACGAGAGCGATGGGATAGGGTTAGCCGGACTTTTCTGATGCCCTGGGGGCATATGGTTCCCAGTTTAGAGGATGTAGTCAGGATCACAGGTTTGCGAGTAGATGGTGAGGCCGTGAGCGGGTTCACCTATTCCGACTACACGGAGATGGCCCAGAGGTTGCTAGGGTTGGATATGGTTTATGAGGTACCTAGTGAGTGCATGACCATCTTCCGTACCGACCTGACTACGGTGATGGGTTTGGGAGACGCCAGGCATAGGTCAGGGGAGACCATGGACGAGTTTTCACAGCGGCTGACCGACGGGGCGAGAGCGGTATACTGCCAGGACCCGACTGACCAGGAGAGAGCGGACCGCGACCTGAGGAGGTTCCTGCTGCTGCTGCTCGGGAGATTATTGCTGGGGACGAAAGCTGACGTCATCAACTGCCGCTTCCTGGGCATCCTCGAGGACCTGGAGACAGTTGGCAGTTATGCTTGGGGAGCGGCGCTGCTGGCGCATCTGATAGCCGACCTGTCCACGGGGACAGGACGAGAGACGACCGTCAGTGGCTTCTCACCTCTTCTTCAGGTGTGTATTTTCCTTATTTTTATTTCTTTTTCTTTTATTCTATGCATGTGAATACCTTACTAATGCAATGCATGGATGCAGGTGTGGAGTCATCTATACATGCCGATGGGGCGCATTGACCCACGGCCAGGAGCTGAGGGAGCCTTCCCTCTCGCACGACGCTGGTTACCAGTTGTCTCTGGTGCCCCACTCACCTATGAGTTGTGGGTGTTACGGAGAGAGTTCCGCGACTTCCCTCCCTCGTTGGTATGTATGAATGAATGATATGCATTTTATTATTTTTTGTGTTTATTAGAATTGATTATGATGAAATGATGGTGATGCATGTTTATAAATGTAGGTGCAGTGGAGGCCATACGAGGGGATGACAGATGAGGACCAACCTTGGGTCGTATCGGGGCGACCTCGCTTCGGGCGTGAGCTGTGGCTGCACTGCTTGAGCGAGATTGAGCCGTTACGGCTTCGGTTGGTGATGAGGACCCTGGGCCTGCCCCAGGAGTGGATCGAGGTCGGCGAGCCTCGAGGCATTGGAAAGAAGACCCGCGGTCGCACCAAGGCGATCGACTAGAGGGTACGGTTTGCGGAACAATACGGAGACTGGCAGCGAGGCGGGACCCAAGTCACCTCCCAGGCGATAGACAGCTCCGAGTACCTCCGGCGCTACTGGGAGGTTCACGCCGGCAGACCTCAGATGAAGGTCTTAGGGGTATGTATGAATGCAACTATTTCTAAATGCCGATGCTTATACATGTCTATTATGCAACTAATATGTGATGAATGCAGGATGCGCGAGATATAGCGGCTATGGATGCCCAGGCTCACTTACACAGCCTGGAGGACCAGCTGGCCACCACACGGGCAGACCTGGAGACCCTGGTGAGTGTTTAAATTATTCCTATATGCAAATGAATTTTTGTTGAATTAATGATTAGCCACTGACGGTCTTAATGAATGCAGCGTGCCCAGCAGGGAGCAGTGAGGAGAGATCCGGGGGAGGCCTCCAGCTCGAGGGGGCCTAGTGCAGAGGTGACTGCACTAACAGAGTAGCTGGCCGGCGCGATAGCGCGAGCCGAGGCGACGGAGCGCGACCTTGCTTCACGGGTAAATTCTGAACTCAAAACCTCATTCAAATAATGATTAGATATAAATTGTGCACTGATGAAATTTGTTTTGCAGGTCGAGGAGCTCCGAGCAGCCCTGACTTGTGTGGATGAGGGCTTCCGCATGACGAACTCTCAGGTGCGTGATCTACCTTCAGCCACATGTTGTTATTTCATTTCATGAATTATTGAACTGTGGAACTGATGATTTGTTTACCTGTTTGCAGGCTGCTCAGCTACGGGCGGCACGTACCGAGTTGTCGATCCGCGATCAGCAGATCGTAGAGCTTCAGAGGACCCTGAGGCGACGTAGTGAGCTGCCTCAGGACGTGGCCGAGCTGCGAGTTGCCCTGGAGCTGGAGAGGAGGGAGCGTGCTCAGGAGCGCGAGGAGCGGGCTCATGAGCGGGAGGAGCACCAGGCGGAGCATGCTCGGGAGCGCAAGGAGCGGGCTCGTGAGCGGGAGGCGCACCAGGCGGAGCGTGCCCGGCTCCAGGAGCAGCTGGCGGCACAGGAGCGTGAGCTGGCGGACTCGAGGACCCAGTTGATCCTTTCCCAGGAGCGGCTGCGAGTGTCCGAGGAGCGGTTGCAGCGAGGCCGTGAGCGAGCACGGGCTGCGGGGTACTCCTTCACCAGCTCCACCTTCGTGGCGGGTTCTTCTCTCCGAGAGAGGAGCGAGGCAGGGGGACACGTTCGGGTTCCGGCTTCTTCACGGGGGCCTATGCCTCCTCCACCAGCGCCAGCTCGGGACGGTGAGGAGGAGGTTGAGAGTAGGAGAGTAGAGGAGGGTGGAGGCGAGAGCTGAGAGTTTTGTACTTGTACTCCTCCACCCTCATACCTGTACATGATAGACATGATGATATATATATATATGAGATTTGGGCTTTTGTTACCTGAGCACTTGTGTGGTTGTGGACTTATGTTTGTGTACTTTTTCTTTCCACGTTCCTCGTGTTTGCTTTACTTTGCCCTGTATCTGCAGCTGCGGTTTTCACTTGAACAAACAGGTTAATTCATCTGTTCGACTTGGCCCCTTGCCCGGTGAGCAAGGGGTGTCAATATTCTGACCTTAATAATGGGTCAAGGGGCCAAGCCTTTAATTAAATAAGGCAAAATGAAATAACCAAAACTGGGAGATGCCTCATGCAATCACACATATGCAAACAATAATTAAAAGATGTCCAGGCAAGAGTGGAATTCATGCAACATGAAGAATTTATTTTTATTTTTATTTTTTCTTTTTATTATATTATTTTTTTTGGGATTTTCTGGAAAACACGCCTTAGATTAGATCGTTACTCTAGTAAAAGACGCCCTCGGAGGCGGCGTGAATTTGTAAAGATTTTTGAATTTTGTTGAAAACACGACCTTCCCAGAGGCGTTATTTTTTTAATAAACGACTTTAAGCGAGGCGTGAATTAACATGAAAGCGCCTTGAACAAAGGCGTTAATTTTATTCTTCCCAAATTGGGCTGATAAAGCCATTAAGGTGGTGGGCCCTACTTGGTCATCATCTAAGATCCATTAACCTTTCTTGAATAATTAAAAGGGGGATTGGCGTGCATATAATTAAACTTATACGCAAGATTTCGTGCAGTGCATTCTCTTTGGTTTGTCTCGACCATTCTGCTGGTTCATGACTTTTCTAAAAATAAAAGAGAAGATATAAGGAAGCCGACAAAAGATTCAGAGATGCCTGAGGCAAAGCTACCTCCCCTACCCTATGCCTGTTGGGGTTCGGTCTTTGGCGTAGGGACGTTTCGTTGCCTTTTGCCTCTTTTCATATTGCATGCATACGCCCAAGGTTTTCCTTGCGGGGACTTTGCCCTCTTGACATGCTTTTCTTTTCACCATTTGACTTTCACTTTGGAATTGATTTGCTTTGATGAACAGCCTAATTGTACTTGGGCTTTTTGTGGTATTTGTTCCCTTTTGGGCCCTGACTTCCTCCTACTAGGGCGGCGGATAGGCTTGGCGTGTCTACCTCGAGACCTCCCTTCCTCCCTTGTGGGCCGAAGAAGAAAAGAATGGATATCGTCTTTCGCCTTTAGTCCGGTTTCGATTTTCCATCAGATTTTGCACTGCTTGAGCTCAAGAGTAAAGTGTGTAGTGTGTGCGGGGTCAACTCTCATTTTAAATTAGCAAGACTGATGAATGGATCCTGAATTTTGACCTTTCGGACCGTGGACCCTTGTATGCCATGTCAACCCAAAAGGAGAACCATGAAAGAAAACTTTTTGATTTTGAAAATATTCGATTTTTTTTTGGATTATTTTGGGAGATTTCCATTTTCTTTAGATTTTTATGAAGTTTTCAATTTTTGTTTGGATTTTTGTTCAGGGGTAATATTTCTTGATATACAAACCATTCCATGGGTGAGTCAATTCCTCTCCTTCAGCATTAACCAGTTTATAAGCATTGCCAGGATAAACATTTTTTATGACGAACGGCCCTTCCCAATTTGGTTGGAGCTTTGAACGAGGGCCACCGGGTTTTACAAAAATTCTTTTGATTACCATTTCACCGACCTTAAATTTTCTCTCAATTACCTTCTTTTGATAAAAACGTGAGAGCCTGTTTTGATAAACGCGCGCATGCTCAGCGGCGACCAGACGCTTCTCGTCAAGGAGTTCCAACTGGGCAAGGAGTGAATCACGACGCTCATCAATAGAGAGCTCCTTGTCCAATTGTACTCGCAGAGAGGGAATAAGAATCTCATAAGGGACTACTGCCTCCATTCCATAAGTAAGGGCGAAAGGAGTTTGCCCAGTGGGAGTTCGAATGGAAGTGCGGTAGGCCCAAAGAGCTTCAACCAGCTTGTCTGGCCAGTCCGCAAATTTATTAGCCTCACACGTCTTCTTAACAATTTTGATCAAGGTTTTATTAGTGGCCTCTGCTTGGCCATTGCCCTGCGGATAATAGGGAGAAGAATGATGCAATGCAATGTTGTACCTGTTGCAGAGATCCTTGAGATCTTGAGAGATAAATTGAGGTCCATTGTCGGTGACGATGGTATTCGGGATCCCGAACCTCGTGATGATGTTCTTCATGATAAATTTGCAGACAGTTGACGCTTTAATTTCCACGTAAGCTTCTGCTTCCGCCCACTTGGTGAAGTACTCCGTTGCCGTCAGGATGAACGACTTTTGCTTCGTGAGGAGATTCGAGTCACCAAGAGGTCCAATGATGTCAAAAGCCCACATGGAAAAAGGCCATGGGGAGGACGTAGGATGGAGTGAAGAAGCAGGAGTATGAATCTTGTCGGCGTGCAGTTGGCACTTAACACACCTTCGAACATAGATAGAACAGTCCTCTTCTAGAGTGGGCCAATAGAACCCTAGTCTAAGAATCTTCTTAGCTAGCATCTGGCTGTTCACATGACCACCACACACACCAGAATGCGCCTCTTCCACAACTTTCCAAGATTCATCATCATCGAGGCATCTTAATAAAACACCGGTGAGCCCTCTTCTGTAGAGCACACCTCCAACCAAAGTATAACGTTGAGCCACTCTTCTAATTGCTTTCTTCTCTTCTGTAGTGGCTTCTTTGGGATAGGACTGATCATTGCAATACCTGGCAATCTCATAATACCAAGGCTTTTCTTCGTCAGTCAAATCTTCTTCCCAGTCCAAAAGCATGACTCTTACCTTTGAGAGCTTCTTTCTGTCTAACTTTCTCAAGCACCTGATCCCTAATATCAAGAAAAGCACGATCCTTAATAGCTGGAGTATCACGCTGATGAATCAGGGGGACATGAAAATCACACTCAGGAGGGAAAACTAAAGCGGAAGCTAAAGAAGCAAGTGCGTCAGCCAAGATGTTCTGGCTACGCGGGACATGAACGAAGATCAATTTAGTGAAGAGTTTGGCGTAAGCTGAAGCGAGTTCCTGGTAGGGCTTGAGCTTAGGATTGATAGTGCGGCACTTGACCAACACCTGACGCAGAATAAGCTGACTGTCACCGACAATCCGCAAGTGAGTGACACCATATTGATGAGCGGTTTGAAGACCGGCCAAAAGAGCTTCATACTCGGCTATGTTATTGGTGACGGGGAAAGTGAGCCGAGCAGCAAATGGAATGGTGACCCCTTCGGGTGTTAGAAGAACCATGCCGATCCCTCTTCCTTGAGAATTAAGAGCTCCATCAAAATGTAATGTCCACATAGGATCGTGGGGTTGATTAACGGACATTAATTCTTCATCTGGGAACTCTGAATTGACAGGATCAAAGCGGGGGAGAGGGTGGTGAGCAAGATGTTCGGCAATGGCATAACCTTTGATAGCTTTTTGCTGAATGTAAGTGATGTCAAATTGAGAAAGGAAGCTTTGCCAGCGTGCTAATCGATCAGTGAGGATAGATTTTTCAAGGAGGAATTTAATTGGGTTCATGCGTGCAATGAGGTGAACCTCGTGAGCTAGGAAATAGTGTTTTAATTTCTGAACTACCCAAACCAAAGCTGGACAAGTCTTCTCCATGGCTGAGTACCTCTGCTCACAGGGGTTAAGAAGTTTAGACAAGTAGTATGCTGCCCTCTCCTTACCTTCCTCATCCACTTGAGCTAAGACAGCGCCTACAGAGTCATCCAGGACAGAAACATAAAGAACAAGTGGTTTGCCTGGAATTGGCGGCCTCAGGACAGGAGGATTGGCTAAATAATCCTTTAATCCGTCAAAGGCTGCCTGACATTTGTCATCCCATTCAAATTTGACTCCCGACTTAGTGAGCTCGTAAAACGGCCTACATCTCTGTGAATGCTGGGAGACAAAGCGGCGAATAAATTGCAACCTCCCGATTAATCCTCGAACTTCCTTCAAATTCTTGGGAGGAGGCATGTCTCTAATGGCCTTTGCCTTGTTGGGATCAACTTCAATTCCCCTCTTGCTAACAATGAAACCAAGCAATTTCCCTGAAGAGACGCCAAATACTCACTTCATGGGGTTCATTTTCAATTGATATTCTCGGGATCTCTGCAAAACCTTAGCCAGAACCCCAGGATGCTCAATCCTTGTCCTTGATTTCACAACCAGGTCATCCACATACACCTCAATATGAATATGAATCATGTCATGAAAAATTACCATCATAGCCCTCTGATAAGTGGCACCAGCATTCTTAAGTCCAAAGGGCATGACCACATAACAATATGTGCCCCATGGTGTAGTGAATGACGTTTTCTCTTGATCCTCTTCAGATAGGTGAATTTGATTATAACCTGAGAAGCCATCCATAAATGAAAGAGTCTCAAATCCTGCCGTATTATCAATTAGAACATCAATATGAGGGAGGGGGAAGTCATCTTTAGGACACGCTCGGTTGAGGTCCCGGAAGTCTATGTAAATCCAAACCTTCCCATCTTTCTTCATAACCGGGACAATGTTAGCCACCCAATTGGGGTAAAGGACAACTCTAACAAATCTAGCTTTGTGGAGCTTATCGACCTCTTCTTTCATTTTTAAAGCCATATTAGGGTGGAAACGCCTCAACCGTTGTTTGACCGGTACAGACCCTGGCTTAAGTGTAAGGCGGTGTTCAACGAGCGCAGGGTCTAATCTAGGCATATCCTCATAACTCCAAGCAAACGTGTCCTTGTATTCTTGAAGAACTAAAATGAGCGCCTCCTCTTCGGAGGGCGGCAAATTCTTGCTAATGAGGACAATCCTAGGGTCTTCCTCGGTACCCAGATTAATTTCTTTGGTAGGTTCCTCTACGGAGGCTGATGGTTCATCGAATCTTCTCATTCCACTAGCAAAAGCATCAGCCTCGTCCTCATATTCTTCATAATTTTCGTCCCCCTCTTCAATAGGGTCTTCATCATTCATAATTTCATAAACGCCCAAACCCTCATAAGAAGCAATATCATCTTCATATTCTAACTCTGGCAGGATAATTGGATCTTCCACAAACTCCGTGAGAGCTAAACAAGCGTGGCATCTGATGGCCAATTCCAACAAAAATCTGCGAGGAATCTGCTTACCCTTGGCCTTCTTGTGTGAATCTACCCCATGAATTTTATTAGAAGAAGAGGAAGACGAAGAAGGAGAGCAACTAGGCTGATTAGAAAGGAAAGAAGGAGGTGAAAAAGTGGATACATGAGGTGATACAGAGGAGGACCCCTCACCGGAGGGGGAGAAAAGACTTACCAAGGAATCTTGGAAGAGCGGCCCCTGGGTCGGGACACACTCGGGAGAAAGATAGGAGGTCTCCTCAATAGAAATGGAGGATTGGAAAGTTGGAAAATCGGCGTTTTTTTTTTCGTTTTTATCTTTTTCTTCATTTTTATTTTCTTTTTCAAGTAGAAAGCAATGTGAAGAGAGAATAGCAGGGTGAGTGGAAATTGCAAGATCAGAGAAAGCTTCAATTAATGATGGCCCACGCGGGGGCGAGATGGAGAGTGTGAAAAATCGCTCGCGGAGCGAAGGAGGAATCGGGAGGGAAATCTGAATTGAATCGGGAGACAAGTTGATTATGATCGGTGGTGGTCGTGGCACATGACCAAACCAACGGGAAAATAAAGAAGCCAGCAAAGATGGATGCACAGAAGTGAGGGAAAAGAGGCCGGCCCACAGCCTATCCACGGTAAAACCTTCTTCAAAAGGGACATATGGCTCCCCTGTATCTGTAAAGTCACTTAGCAACTGCCTTTTGTTTGCAATCGCAGCTGGCATCTCAATCAGTTCTTGAATCAGTGGCGGCCATTCCGGATCTGTCGGCATGAACAGGCAGCTTAAAGAAATAGTGATGTCATTTAGGTCGAACCACCTGTACCAATCACATTCCGGATCATCCATTTTCCTTCTTTTGTCCGGCCTTAAAGACTCCAGGTCCTTGTAGGTAGCCAGTGGTGCAATATGACGAGCAAACTGTCTGGCGTGCACATCTTGACAATCAAGCAATGAAGTAATGATGGTAGCCTGCTCATTATTCTGAATGCCGCCGGTAACAAAATGTGTCTTTAAAGTCCAGGTGAGCGGCTGGCGATCTGGCTTGAAGGTGGACGTCATAACAGCCCACGGCTCTCCTTCATTCTTGCCCGGTGCTTTGTAGCCTAAGCCGCCTCGTACAAGCAATTTCTGCGGCTTAATGGGCCTAATCCTGCCCTGACAATTGGCGCCCAGGCCCTTGCCGTCTTGATACCCCATTTTCAACAGAATGTTCCAACCAGGGGTGTTAATCATATTCTTTTTCTTCTTCCCCTTGGAAGGTAGGGGCGTCATAGCAACTGCGGTGACGGTCTCAGACGGCCTCGGTTGCGGACGAGGGACGTCCAGCACAGACCAAAGTGGCTTGTTGGCTGGCCAAATGGAAGGAACTGATGAAGCTGCATGAATATCTTCTTCTGGCAAGATTGGCATACTGGTCACCTTGATAATACGCCCCTTGTGTGGGAATTTGAGACACTGATGATTTGTAGAAGGCACCGCATCAAGCTGCTGGATATACGGGCGGCCAAGAATGCCATTAAATGTTGGATCCATATCCAAGATGTGGAAATCTGCTGTTATGGAAGCTGGACCCAAACTTACTTTTAGAGTGATCATGCCTAGAGGAGGCTTTTTTGTGTTATCATAGGCAGTGACCGTTATAATGGACGGCCGAATTTGACTTTCAGGAATGCCGCACAACTTTAGAGTACTTGGTGGCAAAACATTGATGGATGCCCCAGTATCCACCAAACACTGCTTGACAGCCACCTTGTTGATGTCGACTGTGATGCACATGGCATATTTTCTTGCCGGAGGAGGTGCTAGCTCATGCTCATGAAAGGTGATTGCCGGTTGACTGCTAGCAGGCGTCAAAACTGTGACTATTTGCTCGACCGGAATGTCTTCGTTGACCATGACCTTCTGCAGATATTCTTTTAAAGCCAACTGATGAGTGGTGGACCGTTTGATCAATTCTAGAATAGATATTCTGGCTGGAGTGCGGTCCAAGTGCTTTAATAAATCATACTGAGTCCCTGGCACTGACTCTTGTTCCTGTTCTTGTCCTTGCGGCCCCTGTACGGGCTCTAGCTCTCTCTGTGGGAAAATACGGTGGAATATCCGTCCACTGCGGAGCGGCGCTACGCCTTGACGCGCCTCTGTCGGGGCAAGAATAGGAGGAGGGTTAGAAGAAGAAGAAGGAATGTTGGTAGCAGAAACCCTGCTAGGGGATATCAAAGGGGAATTCAATGAAAGGGATGCCCCCGTAGGAGACGTGGTAGTGGCATTTAACACTGATGCCCCCGCGGGAGGCGTAGGAGGAGTATTTGACGAAGGCGCCCCCGCAGGAGGCGTGGGAGAAGGGAGAGATATCCGAATGCGAGGAGCATTGGCAGGTGGTGGAATAAGGAGAGATCGTGGCACAAAAGGTGGTTGAACTGATGACGGAGGAACCCTTGCCGGTGTAGGAGTGGTAGAGGGGGTAGCGGGTGCTGGAGGTGAGCGAAGTAGGAGTGGCCTGGATGGCGGAGGTATAGAGTTGGTGGTGGAAGGTGGTACGGTAGGTTGTGGAGGTGGTAGGCGGGTAAGAAGAGAGCGAGCCGGCAAGGCCGTGGAATTGGTGGGGGTATATGGATTGACGGGGCGTAAAAGAGAACGTCCTGATTGAAGATTGACAGAAGAAGAAGGAGGTGTGCGCAAAAGGCGCGGAGGTTGATTTCGATTAGGATTATGATGAAATGCCCCGACAGAGGCATTTTCTTCGTGCCATCCCTGTCCTCTCTGCACTTCATAGAGGGACGTGACAGGGTTCACATGCTGATTAGGGGCGTGCTCCGGCAACGGATTACGGACGATCCCCATATCCTGCTGGGGTACTGGAGCTTGCTGTGGTTGAACTTGTTGCGGAGCTGGCTGCTGTTGTTGCTGATTTTGTTGTTGCCGAGAAGCCTTTCTTTCTTTCATAGCTGTGATGAACTACCTCATCTCATCCCAATTAATGTCACCCTGGTCATTTAGATCATAGATGTAATCTCTGAAGTGGAAACAACGATCAAGGTTGTGACCAGGTGCGCGGTGAAAAGCACAGTAACGGGATGTGTCAACATTAGCGGGCCACACGGTTCTTTCCCTTGGTAAGGCGAGCAAGTTGGCAGCCATCAGGGCATTAAAAATATCGGGGAGACTTTCAGGGAGTGGAGAATAGTGGTCCCTTTTGGGGCCAAGTGGTGGTCTCCGTTGTTGTTGGCTGTAGTTGGCAGGTGGGGGCACTTGATGGTATTGTGGTGGAGCTGGAGGGTCTATGCGGGGGGCTTGGTTTTGTGGTGGAGCGAAGGAGCGTTGAGGTGCGAATTGGGGTGGTGGAGTAGGGTTAAAATGAGGGTTCTGTCGTGGAGGCGGTGGTGGACGTGGGTTAGCTTGATGATGGGGGTTGCCAACTACGCCGACTTGCTCATTTGTGACAGTGCCCTCAGTTGTGGGCCCGCTGTTGACATTTGTGTTCTTTTTAAATAGCCGAGGCTTCGGCTCAAACATGCCCATGATGGGCGAGTCCTTCATTTGTGTTTGTATATAACGAGCTCTTTCATAGAGCTCTTCCATAGTTGTCAGCCGATTCATGGCCAAAATATGCCGGAATTGAGGAGTTGCGTTAGAAATAACCATTTTCACTTGCTCCTGTTCTGACAATGTGTCCTTCAATTTCTCGGCCATAGACCGCCACCTATCAGCAAATACGATGAAGTCCTCCTCGGGCTTCATTTTCTCAGCGACTAGATCTGTAACAGAAAGGGAAGGTCCCACCCGGTCTCTGTACTTTTGCAAGAATTTTCTTTGAATAACATCAAAATCGCCGGCATCAGCTGGCTCTAGAGAATAAAACCATTCGAGGGCTAGCCCCTCAAGAGATCTCCTGAATAAGTAGGCCAGGGAGGCCTTATTGTCTTGCCAGAAAGAAGTCTCATATCGGAAATCCTTTAAATGAATGAATGGGTTGCCCGTCCCATTATATCGCCGAAAATTCGGCATTTCAGAAGGTGGTAAATGGAACACCGGCAGCGTAGGAAGAGAGATTTCCGGAGCATTCTTAGTTGCTGTAACCTTCTTGAGCTGCTCCTCCATGCTGGCCAGCTTCTGAAGCAAGAGAGTGTTGGTATCGGGCTCGACCGGGGCCTGATTCTGAATAGAAGAATGCGGTATAAGCGTTCGTAGAATCCGAGGAGGTTGGGAAGATTGATGCCTAACCGCTGAATAGCTCGCCTGCTGGGCCGACATGGCCGCAGTAGGCGTTTGTGGACGAGAGGAGGGGGAATGCAAGACCGCCTGGTCATTAACAATCTAATGGCCGCTCATGGCCGGAGGGGGATTAGAAGAAGAAGAAAGAACCGACTTCCCCTTCAAAGCGGCCTGAATGGCTTGCCGCTGGGAGTCATCCAATTGAGAGAGAGCTTGGATTAAATCTGTGACGTTGATGGGTGGGGAAGGGTTCCCCGAAGTATTGGAAGATGGAACTTGAGACGAGGGGTCCGCCTCATGAGTAGTGGTATCAACCACATGAACTTGTGAGTAATGGGGGTGAGGAGGGAGGTAGTTTTCCTCATAATAAACGGAATCCTGGAGTGGATCCCCATATTGACCAAATATGTTCTCATTCTCATCATCATAGGAGTACCCGTTGCCTGACATGTTGATGATTTTACCTGAACGGAGTTTCATACTTAAGAGAGAGGATGTTTAATGAAGGAATTTCCAAAAAAGCACTTTAATCAAAACAATTCAACCAAGTCAACCCAACCAAGTATATGCAAACAATGTTGGAAAGCACGGCAGGTTTTAATGTTTGATGTTTTGAGATTAAGGTGGATTATTTGTGAATAGTTAACTTCTTTTGTCAAATGAAACCTAGTTTGATCCAAGTGACCTCCGGGTCAACTAGGTTTTTCTCTCTCCTCACCAACGCATAGGATCTCTAAACTCCGGGTACTTCGAGGGTACAACCAGCCCGGCGTCCGTGAGGGAATCCACGGGTGCGGGGACTTATTGAGGTCTTGAAAAAGGGATTCCCGGTCCAAAGAGACGGAATGCTCAATGGAGGGTCGTCCCGATTCCAAGAAAGGTGTGTGGAATCCTAGTGTAGAGAGAGGAGGTCTCTCAACCAAAAAACCACAAGTATAAAGAAATCAATGCAGATTACAGCAATATATCAAGATAGATCAAGATGCCAAACAACGAATCACAAATAAGGCAGTAAGCAATTTCTGTGAAAACTCAAGAAAGACACGACCTGGGAGAGGTCGCTACCAAACAGGAAACGGCAGCGTGGCTGTCGTGAATCCTGTGAGGGGCTCACAGGAAGAGGAAAAACCACGCCTTGGGGTCAGGCGTTATCAGGAAGGGACGCCTCCATGTGAGGGCGTCAAATCAAAAGAACACGCCTTGATTGAAGGCGTTAATAACAAATAATACGCCCTGCAAATGGGCGTGAATTCTCAGACAGTGCAACAACATATGAATAAAGCAGGAGAAATGAATAACGCGCCCTGATGACATGTGCTAAGAATAAATAACACGCCCTGGGGGTAGGCGTGAATCCTCAGATAATGCAACAAAGCAGCAATCGAAATAGGAGATATCAACAAGACGCCCTGAAAAATGGCGTTAATCAAATAAAACACGTCCCTGTGAAGGGCGTTAAATCAAAGGCGCCCTCGTGGAAGGCGTTACTTCTATGCAAACACTAACTGGCTGATCCCGGAGTGTGCAGTGTGCACAGTGGAGGGTGCCGAGGGGCACAAAGGAAAGGGTACCGAGGGTACCAAGGGGAAAGGGCACACGTGGGTGCCAAAGGGGAAAGGGCACGCGAGGGTGCAAAGGGGAATGGGCACGCGAGGGTGCCAATGGAGATGGTAATCAAAAAGAAAACAGTGGAAGTCCCACCGTGATCGCCAATTTGTAGATGGACATAACAGATGATTAAATCATATATATATATATATCCAAATCACAACAATAATGATGATATCAAGTGAAATAATGATGATAACATGATAAAAAAAACAATAAATATAAGAAGGGAGATGATGATAAATCAAATAAAGCACGATGTGCTAAGGGGAGTTGTGATCGCCAGAGGGGTTACCTCAATAAGAAGAAAAGGAGATCGCGTGTACCTGGTGGAAATTGGGATGCGGGATGGATGTGGATTTCCTCCTCCAACTTCAATCGGCCGGCCGATGAAGTGGGTCTTCTTAGTTGATTACCTTGTAAAAAGACAATGAAAAACAAGCAAAAGAGAGAGGGATCAGCCAAAGTGCTATAGTATCAATCCAAAACTAACATGGAATGATGAAAAGACATCAACGTGCGCACCTTTTTTTTTTGGTTTTTTTAAAACCCCTAGAAGAGAACTAGGGAAAGGATATGATATGTTGATACTTAATGCAATAAGAAAACTAATGATGGGGTGACAGTGATGATGATATGCTTAGAACACAAATGAAATAAGCACAGTATAGCCCTGCTCTCCCTGACGAGAGTAGAGGGAAACTGTGAAGGTGTTGAACGGATGCAGGGGAACGGATGAAGCCCGATTGGATGCAGAGGACACCAGGATGCGGAGGGATGGAGTGGAAGCAGTAGCAGCAGGATGCAGTGGAACACCCGGATGCCGTGGAAGCAGTGGAAGCAGTAGCAGCAGGAGGAAGCACAGGAGGAAGAATGCTCTGCTTGCAATCGAGATGTTCTGGGTTCAAGGCGTTCAACCCTCCAAATGATCGATATGGAACCTCTTATATAATGCTCAATCGGATGTGATCAAACAAGGTAAGATAAGAACGGGTAATGAGTCATCCAAGGAAGGATCGAGATCGAGTAAGAGACCAATTGATAGTAGGGAACTGTGAGGGAAAGATGGAAAAAGGAAGGACTCTGGAGTGAAACACGACTTAGGACAGGGCGTCAAATCATGAATTGACGACCTTCACAGAGACGTTTCTTGAAACACGACCTAGGGAAGGGCATTTTTTCCTGGATTTAATTTTAGAAATAAATTTTTTTTTTGTTTGAAAATTATGGGGACACGCTTGATGAAGAGACGTTTCTTTAAAAACACGCCCTGAGGAAGGACGTTACTCACAAAATGCTTTTTATTTTGAAAGTAGATAATTCCAGAAATTAACGGATAATACCAGGAATGGACGCCCTCACTTATGGTCATCTCTTTTTTTGAAAACGCCCTATGACAGGTCGCTACTTTGAAAATAACGCCCTTCTTCAGGTCGTGAATCACGAAAATGCAGGAAAAATGCATAAAACTCACAAAAATAGAAAAACTTCATTTTATAGGAATATTGAAGTCCACTTGGGGCGTTTATATAATGACATGATATTTGATCAACATAACGTCAATTTTGGCGTGTCTACAGAGGTTCCTTCAGTTGGTTCATACTTAGCCTTAGATGTTCCAGCATCATTTGAGTGTTCACGGGCTACATCTGCATCCAAAGTAGAAGAAATTTGATTTGTCAATTTTAATTTAGATTCATCAAAAATGACATGAGGGCTTGTCCTCTTATTAAACACTCTGTAAGCTCTAGAATTCAATGCATAATCTAGGAAGATTCCTTTATCACTGTTTTCATCAAACTTACATAGGTTTGACTTACCATTGTTCAGAATATAGCAAGGGCATCCAAAAGATTTGAGATGGAAAATGTTTGGTTTCTTACCCTTGTAGAGCCCGTATGAAGTTTTCTTCAAAATGGGCCTTACCATTGCCCTGTTGATGATGTAGCATGCCGTACTTACCGTCTCAGCCCAGAAATATTTTGGTAGGGAGTTCTCACTTAACATGGTCCATGCCATGCCAATCAAGGTCCTATTTTTCTTCTCCACTACTCTATTTTATTGAGACATCCTTGGTGATGAGAAGTTATGTGTGTATCCCTGCTCCTTGCAAAAACTGCTGAAGTCATGGTTTTTAAACTCATCACCATGATCACTTTGAATTGTGGCGATGAGGTAACCTCTATCATTTTGGATTTTCCTACAAAATATTTGAAACTCCATTAGGGCATCATTTTTATTTGCTAGAAATAATACCCATGTGAATCTGGAGAAATCACCAACAATCACAAATCCATAAGATTTTTCTCCTAGGCTGGATGTCCTAGTCAGACCAAAGAGGTCAAGGTGCAGTAGTTCTAAAGGCCGAGCAGTAGAAACAATATTCTTTTTTTAAAGGAAATGCGTGTTTGCTTGCCTTTTGTGCAAGCCTCACAGATTTAATTTGTCACTTTCAAATTTTAATTTTGACAGTCCATTCACCAAATCATGTCTAGACAATTTAGCGATTACTTCAAAACTGGCATGACCTAGTCTTCGGTGCCATAGCCACGCATTTTCATGGTTGTTAGCTACCAAACACACATCATCGCATGAAACATCGTCAAAATCAACGATGTATACATTATTGTTCCTTTTTCCAATGAATTTTATTTCATTTGAGATTTTATTCATGACAAGGCAGTGAGTTTCATCAAAAATAATTTTAAAGCCCTTGTCACACAATTGACTTATGCTCAAAAGGTTATGATTCAAGCCCTTCACCAAAAAAACATTCTCAATCAAGGTTTCAGAATTCTTACCTATGTTGTCAATTCCAATGATTTTACCTTTATCCTTTCCTCCAAAAGTAATGGAGCCTCCATCCTTATCCTGCAGTGTGGAGAGCACCTTCGCGTCCCCCGTCATATGCCTTCAGCAACCGCTGTCCAGATACCATTCGCTCCCCCTGGCTTCAAGGCATATCTGCAAGATAGAAAATTCTCATCAAATTATGTAATGCCCCGAAAATTTTATAGAATATTTTTGAAGTATTTGAGTATTTTCTAAGAATTTTTAAAGGCCAAAATGTTTTAATAAATGAATTTTTGGGTTAAATAAATCATTATTAAGACCCAAATATGATAACCAATTAACCTAGCCTATTTAAATAAAGCCCAAAGGACTTAAGGACCAAGCCCATAAAGTTTGACCCATATTCTAGAAGGTTAATTAGCTTATTCACAAAATATAAGGATAAATACTTATTATATAGATAATTAAGGGGATAAGACGAAAATAGAGTTTGAATGAATTTCAAATTTGGCGCCCAACCATTGTGGCGGTCTATCGTAAAATCGCTAGGGCACATATGGCGGCCCAGTCCTAGACCGCTAAATCCTATCAGTTCCGTGAGTTGAAGAAAGAGCAAAAAGATTAGATTTTTGATGTTCTATCTCCTAGAGATCGAGATGGGAGGACTAGTAAACATCTAAAGGACTCTCAAAAGTTGACCTAAGATTTAATAAGGACTCTAGGATCGTTCTAATCCTCAAACCCTAGCAAAAACTTATAAATAGACCCTAAGTTTCACTTGCGCGACCCCTACGTTTGGCTCGCATGGAACCAAGGTACGGAGGTATTATTTTGGGTAAGTTCTTTAGAAGTTTTTATTCCTAATACATAGGACTAACATCTCCCAAAATTTCATGCTAGGAGATCAAGCACACAGGGAGTTAGAGGCGTCCAAAGTTGCTAGTTTCACAACAACGACCCAGGAGACTGTGCAACGGGGTGTTGAAGATCAAGGAATTTGGGATCCAAAACAAGGTATTTAGAACTGGAACCTTTAGAACTTTTCGTTCCCCTTAGTATCTTCTTCTTACCCTCTAAATTTCACGTCATTAGGTCAAGTGTGTAGACACGCTAAAATCGATGCTATGTTGAGTAAATCTCATGTCACCATGTGACGCCCCAAAGTGGACTTCAATATTGGTTTAATATGAAGGTTTTCTATTTTCTATATGTTAATTGTGATTTCTTAGGTTTTTTCTTTGATAATTGGAATTAGCGCCTTAACAAGGGGCGTCATTTAATTGACGGCCAAGCCCGGGGCGTGTGTTAATAAATGGACGACCGTTCCTAGAGGCGTCATTTTTTAGATTTTTCCGAATCCTAACCAAAATGCAAAATCAAAGAATTGACGTCCCTATGAAGGGCGTTTATTATTTAACGCCCATATCAGAAGGCGTCATTTCAGAATTTCTAATAAGGAAAGTCAGTTGTTGCCATAATTAAATCCAGGAATTGACGCCCCAGTGCACGTCGTCATATTAATTAACGCCTTTGGTAAAGTCGTCATTTTTAATTGACGCCCTAGGTTGGGTCGTCATTTCCACTTCCGTCTCCCTTTCGCCTGCTTCTTTCCAGTAATAATCACTTCCCCATTTTACACATTGTGTTTGATTGGGAAGAGAGTTTCTTATTGAAGGGCATTGCCTAGTTTTAATCCTTGTTTTGCAAGGATTTTAAGGGCTATAAATACCCCTTGCTGTGCCCCTCGCGCGAGAGAGGGAAGCAGAGCTAAAAAGAGCTGAAGAGAAGAGAATTGTGCAATAACGATAGCAGAGAGAAGCTACTGAGAGTTTTCTTAACGGGGAGAAGAGAGTTTTTGGTTTTTACAGGTTCTATTCTTCAAGCAATCCCTCTTCCTCCTAGTGCTGATCATCTTCCACGGTGGTCATCAGCTGCCATTCGACCTCTTTGGTTTTCTCTCCCAGTACTGCTGCACACACAGCAGAGAGGAGACTCTTCTCTTCTTTATTAGCATTTGGTTAACATCTTCATCTTATTCTTTCTAACTACTTTGCTAGAAGACATTGCTATTCTCACATCATATATCTTGCTTTGCATATTGTTGCATTCATATTCCCCATACCTTTGTTATTCCTCTTAAGGGGTTTAAAACCAAAACACATAAGGTGTGTTCATGCTTCATTTGTTTGATTTTATACCTCTAGAACATTGATGCTACACACTTTTGGCTAATCAATTCTTTTCACTTGTTTTATATATTTTTGCAAGGGTAATCAAACTAAGAACCCCCTTCGTCTGCCGGCCGGTAGAAGGAGGAAGAAAAGTCCACAATATCCCACGCTCAATACAAGGTACATGCGATCATTTTATTCTTCTTGAGGTAACCCCTCTGGCAATCACACTCCTCATTAGCACCATGTGCTTTTTTTTTTCATTTCTTTAGTGGATTTTCCATAATCTACAAATTGACGATCACGGTGGGACATCTTAGATTTTTAGTTTGATTACCCCTCCATTGTGCTCCACGTAGCACCCTCCCTTTGACACCCTCGCGTGTCCCTCCTTTGGTACCCTCGCGTACCCCTCCATTATGCTCCACGTAGCACCCTCCCATTGGCGCCCTCGCGTGCCCCTCCTTTGGTACCCTCACGTACCCCTCCTTTGTGCTCCACGTAGCACCCGTCCCCTTGTGCACCACGTGCACACCTCCCACTGATTAGCCATTTTTTGATTTCTGTCGGATTGTTGTTTGATTGCCAGGGCTGTCGGTTCTCTAAACTGAATAGCGCCTTCCACACTACCGTCATTTCTCCATACAGCGACCGCGACAGAGGCGCTGTTTCAGTCATTTTACTGCATTTTTATCATTTTTATAATTCGCGCCCCTTACAGAGGCGTCATTTCAGAATTCAACGCCTTGCACAATGGCGTCATTTCGTTGATTACTATCATTTTGCCCTTTATCCATTACTGTTTACAGTGTTTTGACGCCCCTTTGCAGAGGCGTCCATTCATCATTTGACGCCTCATTCCAAGGCGTCTTTTTGCCTGCTGGTACTTACTGCACGATTTGACGCCTCCCACGAAAGCGTCTTTCACTGATTCAGCGCCTTATCACAAGGCGTCATTTTATTATCATCATTTTTATTTATATTGCGAGTACTGTTCACTGCCATTTGACGCCCCTGCCCAGAGGCGTTTTTCATAGAATCAGCACCTTACTCCAAGGCGTCATTTGCTTCTGTGCCCACAGAAGTGATGATTATTGGTGTTTACTTGTTTGAACTATTTTGATATCACTTGCTTGATATTGCTTGCATTAAATTGCATTCAGGGCATTCGATTTGGGAGACCTCCTCTCCCCATACTTTTTAGGAGCTACACCCCTCTTGGTGAAGGAGGGACCCTCCTTTGAACATTCCGTCTCATTGGATCAGAAATTCCTAAGCCAAGCCTCCGTAAGTCCTCGCACCCATGGATTCCCTCACGGACGCCAGGCAGGTTGTACCATTGAAGTACTCGGAGTATAGTTGACCCATACGTTGGAAAGAAGAGAGAAAAATCTAGATACCCGAAGATTATACCCGAAATTTCAATCAGGATCCACTTTCAAAAGAGAGAACCTAATATTGAACTCACCCTAATCTCCAGAGAAAATCTTAAAATTTTTGGGACTCATTACAACTTGTGTGCTTCTCTTGCTTGAAAAGGTGATATTCATTGGTTATATCTCATTAATTGCAAGTTATTTCTTTCTCCTCAAGTATGAAATTACGTTCAAGTAAAATTATCAGTATGGCCAACTACGGGTACACTTATGACGGTTATGAGGAGGGTCACTCTGACCCGTTCTATGAGATTCCCTCTCAGGATCCTATCTATTACAAGGGAAACTACACTTCTTCTCCCACTCAGGTCCACATGGTGGACACTACTACTTTGGAGGTTGAGCCTTCTTCCCAAGCTCAACCTACTACTCAGAATACTTCAGGGGACACTTCCCCTTCTCTCAATTTCAATGAATTTCTCAAGGCTCTTGCTCATCTGGATGACTCCCAGCGCCAGGCGGCTCAAGCCCTCCTAAAGGGAAAATCTATCCTGTCATCTTCTAACCCTCCCCAGGCCATGGGTGGCCACTCTGTTAACTCTCCCAACGACCCGACGATCGCCCCTAGGGTGCCCTCACGCCCATTAACTCCTGTTATGACTATGCTGGCCCAACCGGCAAGTCACTCCGTTGCTAGGCCTCAACAACCTCCGGTTTCTCAAATTTTGAGAAGGCCTATGACAAACCAACACTCTTTTCGTCCGACCCCAGCCGAGTCTGATAGCCATGCTCTACTCCTCCAAAAGATGGCTAGTATGGATGAATAGCTTAAGAGGGTTACTGCATCCAAGATCGCTCCCGAAATCATGCTTCCCCCTATGCCAGTTTTTCATCTACCACCGTCTGAGATGCCAAATTTCCGGCGGTATAATGGCACGGGCAACCCGCACATCCATTTGAAGGACTTTTTGTATGAAGCATCATTCTGGCAGGACAATAAGAACTCATTGGCTTATCTCTTTAGGCGGTCTTTGGATGGCCCAACACTGGAATGGTTTTATTCTTTGGAGCCGGCTGATGCCGGTGACTTTGATGTAGTTCAACGGAAGTTCGTGCAGAAATATAAGGACCGTGTGGGTCCCTCCTTGTCTGTTACTGATTTGGTTGCAGAGAAGATGAAGCCCGAGGAGGACTTCATCTTATTTGCTGATAGGTGGAGGGCTATGGCCGAGAAGTTAAAGGATACATTGTCGGAGACAGAACAAGTAAAGATGATAATATCAAACTCCACTCCACAATTCCGTCATATTTTGACCATGAACAAATTAAGCACTATGGAGGAGCTCTATGAAAGAGCTAGATATATACAAATTCAAATGAAAGATTCACCCATTATGGGCATGTTTGAGCCAAGGCCAAAGGTGATAAGGAAGAATGTTAATACTGGTAATACTGGCCCAACTACTGAAGGCACTGTCATCAACGAGCAGGTGAGCGCGTTCGGCAACTCCACTCCTTCCCGCCACCCTCAAAACCAAGGGCCATCACCACAACAGTCCGCCTTCCAGAACCAAGTCCACTAGCCAAATAATAATCCTCCTCAAACCTTAAGGCCTCCCCCACCTCCTCAACAACAACAACTCCCCTTCGCTCCACAAAACCAATATCACCAAGTGCCCCCCTGGCTAATTATCAACCGCAACAACCGAGAAGGCCGATGGGCCCACGCCCAATACCCTCCGCTACCTGAAAGTTTGTCGGACATTTTTAACGCCCTCATGGTTGCTAACCTACTTACATTGCCTAAAGAAAGGGCAGTATGACCGCAAAATGTGGACACCTCCTGGTATTGCGTCTTCCATCGGCAGCCGGGGCACAACATTGATTATTGTTTTCACTTTATGGATTACATAAAAGACATGAACGATCAAGGTGATATTAATTGGGATGAGATGAGGAGGGTCATTGCTACTTTGAAGGCTCGAAGGCCTCCTCGGCAACCACCAGTTCAGCAACCACAACAAGGTCAGCAACAGGTTCCACAGCAACAACAGGCTCCTACACCCCAGCCAAATATGGGGATTGTTAATAACCCGCTACCGGAGCACCCGATTCAGAATCAACAAGTGAACCTTGTCACCTCAACCCATGAAGTGGAAAGGGGGCAGGTTTGGCATAAAGAAAATGCCTCTGTCGGAGCCATTAGTCAAAATTCCGATCAATCATAACCACCACAACTGATAAGTAGGCCTCAGCTTGTATCTCCTTCCCAGCCACAACGTACCCTTATACGCTCCACCACCCCTTCGCAGCCTCTTCTTTTATGCCAAACTCCGAACTCCCCTCCACACCAAAACCCTCCACCAAATAGACCTCTTCTTATCCGCCGCTCGCCGACAGCCATCACTCCTCCTGCTCCATCTCCACCTACCACTACCATGATTCCAAGGCCTCTCTTTGTCACCCGGCCTCCGCCTCCGCCTTCCGATAATCCCCAGACGGTGAGGTCCCTTACAAGAACCTCTCCCCCTGCCAGTCCAGCACCCAATACCACTATTCCCTCCACCTCCTCTACCCCTTTACCCACTCCAGTCCCGATAGAGGCACCCCGAACCATGGTGCTCCGTAGTGGACGGATGTTCCACCGAGTGTTTCCCAAGCGGGAGCAGGAGCCAGCACAAGAACAAGGAGAGCAAGAGCAAGAGTCTACACCGGGAACTGAATATGATTTATTGAAACATTTGGACAGAACGCCGGCACAAATTTCTATTTTAGAAATGATTAAAAGATCAACCACACATCAGCTGGCCTTAAAACAGTACTTGCAGAAAGTGATGGTCAATGAAGACATTCCGACTGAACAAGTCACTACAGTTTTGAATCCGGCCAGCAATCAACCAGCTATTACTTTTTATGAACATGAATTGGCTCCGCAGCCGGCTAGAAAGTATGCATTGTGTATCACTATTGACATCAATAAGATAGCTGTAAAGCAATGTTTGGTTGACACCGGGGCATCCATTAATGTTCTGCCGCCAAGCACCTTGAAGATGTGCGGCATTCCAGAAAGTCAAATTTGGCCATCTACAATTACCATCACAGCTTATGATAATACTAAGAAGCCGCCATTGGGAATGATCACTCTAAGAGTTGGTTTGGGTCCGGTGACAGTCACAGTAGATTTCCACATTTTAGACATGGATCCGACATTCAACGGCATCCTGGGCCATCCCTATATTCAAGAACTTGATGTTGTGCCCTCCACAAACCATCAATACATAAAGTTTCCACACAAAGGGTGCATTATCAAAGTTATTAGCATGCCCATCTTGCCAACAGAAGACATACATTCAGCAACTTCAGTACCTTCCATGTGGAATGCATAATACACTTTGCACTCTTGTTTTTCCTGTTTTTCTCTTTTTGATCATGTCAAAGGGGGAGAAAATCTTGTGTGTGACTCACTGTCACAATGTGTTGCCATCATCAAAAAGGGGGAGAATGGTGTGCCTCTTAGGCACAAGCATGTGCTATGTTGCTTTGATGATAGCAATGCTGTTTGGTTTTGATGATAGCAAGACAGTGAGTGCATTTGATATTGTATTTTGTTGATAGCAATGTTATTGTGTTTTGATGATTGCAATAAACAAAGTGCATTTATGTGCATTCTTATTCTTGAGCATTCTGCATATGATAGCAACATGAATGATGATGTCTAGCATTGATGGCATTTGTTCTTTATATATATGCATTGCATTCTGTCAGATATCATGTCTCTGCATGTATCTACAGTCTGAACAGTAGTGGGTCGACCCACCCTGGCTGATGCGTCGACCCATCAGAACATTGATTGTTTGGGTAGCAGAGTCTATACACTGCAGGGTAAAGCCCAATGTCTAGCATTGCTGCATCGCTTGCATTTCAGAGTCTATACATTGGTTTTGTCATGCACATAGACTTCCAAGTCTATACATTCCTGCATTAGTGTGCTTCACGCTTTGTTCATGGCTGAGAGTCTATACACTGGGCTTGAAGTGTATACATTGAGCGTCTCAATGAGCATCTCATGTAAGTCCATACATTCATAGTGCATTGCATTGGCTAAGTATATACAACGTCAGTTCATGCATGTCTTAGGCTAAGTCTACACAGCGTCTTAGGCAAAGTCTGTACAGCGTCAACGCATCTCACTGGCTCATGTTACTACGTCAACGCACTTCATTGGATGTGTGTACAGCGTCAACTCGCTAAGTGTGTACAGCGTCAACGCATGAAGTCTGTACATCAGTCTTAATATTATAAGTCTGTACAACCGTTGTCTTTGAACCTCAGAGTCTGTACATCCGAATTGCCTTTGAATTGGTCAAGTGTGTACACTCATTCACTGTAGCTTTCACATATTCTAGTCTACACATCGTGAAAGTCTATACATTCATCACTTACCTTTCGCTCAAGGCAAAGTCTATACACTGGGGTCTTTCCCTACGTTTCTTAGGCGAAGTCTGAACATTCGGTTCTGAAGCCTGAAGTCTATACACTCCAGCCTATTCCTACGTTCAAGGCTTCAGCTACACATTAAGTCTGTACATTGGCTTCGCTTCATCAAGTCTGTACATTGACTCGCCAACTTCTTTGAAGTCTGTACATCGCTTCATGTCCCCAAAGTCTATACATCCAAAGTGATCTTTGAAGTCTGTACATTGCTTCAGGAGCTTCAAGTCTACACATCGCTTCGCTCCATGAAGTTTGTACATCCACAGTGGAACTTCGAAGTCTGTACACCGCTTGAGCCTCAACAAGTCTGTACATCGCCTTAAGCGTCTCAAGTCTATTAATTGGCTCAAGCTTCCAAGTCTGTACACTGGTTCAAAGTCTACACAACGCCTCTTTGATTCTAAGTCTTTACATTCGTTTTAAGGCAAAGTCTGTACATTGCCTTTGTGCTTCAAAGCCTGTCGATTGAAGAGTCTACACATTGGTTGTTCACATGTTCCTACAGTCTGAAGACTCTACATTGCTTTCGTCTGTTTTTCATCTAAGTATCATAAAGTTTGTACGTTGCTTTAGCCTTTACCTTCACAGTAAAGTCTATACAATGCAATGCATAAACTTAGAACTGATGACTTCATTTCATCTGTCTGACAGGGACTGAAGAGGCTAATGAACCCCTTAAAGCAAGAGGGCTGAAGCCATCCAATTTCCGTCGCGGGAACACACCAATGCGTCAACGCATTGATCAAGTGGCATGGACGCAGCAGTTCAAGTATCCCTTATTGCAGCCTCTAGAGTACATTGGCAGCATCGACGCTGCAGCTCCATGCGTCAACGCAGCATGCTGAGAGCGTCAACGCAGCACGTCTATCTGCTGAAGACCTGCTCACTGGAACGCATCAATGCGTCAACGCCACGGGTTGGAAGCGTCGACACAGCAGTTAAAAAGGGTTGAAGATCTCTGAAGGTTGCGTCAACTCCTTGGAGCAAGTGGGTTGACGCCATCTAACTCCAGTTGCTGAGCGTACTGATGAATGGGCACGTGACCCGAAGCTGGCACCTGACACGTGATCTGAGGTGGTGCTGAGCACGTGATCCGAGGAGGAATCTTCTTGATGGAAGGCGTGGGAAGCACACGCCCTATCTCCCTACTGCTGCTGGTATATATTGGAGCCTTCGTCTTCAGATGGAGGCTGATCGTGATCGAAGCCTGGGAGCAGAAGAAGAGAAGAAAAAGCAGAGAGCAGAAGCTGAGAGAAGAAAAAGGGAAAAAGAAGAGAGAGCTTCCACGATCCAGACAGAGAGAGAAGAAAAGAAGAGAAGAGTAGAGAGTGAAAGAAGAGCAGCAGAGAAGAAAGAGAAAGAGAGAGAGAGTGAAGAAAGAGAGTGAGATCGAGGGAGATCTATTCTTGATGGACCGTGGATCAAATCCAGGCCATCCAGCTCTTTAAGAGCCACATTGTGCTTCATTATTTACAGCTTTCAGATTGCTGTTTATTTCCATTTTATGTTTTCTATTTTACATCTTCTTCAAGCTGTAAGTCAGCGGATTGCAGAGGTGCTGCCTCTGGACGGCTAAGCTGTATTGCCCAGCGGTTTGCAGTGGAGGATTCCACTGGACAGTAAGCTGTGTTGCTCAGCGGGGCGAGGAGGATTCCTCGGACGGCAAGCTGTGTTGCCCAGCGGCTGTATGGCAAGCTGTGATGCCCAGCTGTTCAAGCTGTGAGTCAGCGGAAGCCACACTCGGTTTGAGTGTAGGGTGGATGTAGGTCTGCAGGACCGAACCACCTAAAAACCCCTCTTGCATTGTGGTTTGATTGCTTATGGTTTGCTTCCGCTAGATGTTTGCATAGGGGCGCTCCAAGTGTTTGATCACAGGTTCATTAGATGATTTGATCAGATTTTGTTCTAAGTGTTTAATCTGTTGAGTGAGCGAAATTCTAATTGAGCGAAATTTTATATTGGGTGAAAGTTTTTATAGGCTATATTCATTCACCCCCCCTCTGAATACTTGCACCGAACCCAACAATTGGTATCAGAGCAGTCTCTGACTTAACAGATCTAACAATCTGTAGAGGATCCTGCTAACTGTTTAGTGCATTTCAGAGTGGGTCATTTGGAATCGTTTTGATTTACTGTCTTAGTGCTTTACGTTGATCATCTGGTTTAGTGCATTTGTGTTTGGTGCATTTCATAAGTGTGCCTCTTGTGTTCTGTATTTAGCTTCACTAAGTTAGTGCCGTGTCTTGCTTATTTGGTTTTGTTGTCTATTGTTTTGTGCTATGAATTTGGTTGTTATCTGATTAGATGGCTAGTCCTCCGATATTCAGAGGTGATAACTTTGACTATTGGTTCGAAAACCTCCATCGGTATGTAAAGTCTACTGATCCAAAACTATGGAAGGTAATGACACACGGCCCATACAAACTATCGAAGGATAAATCTAAATGGACCAAGAAGGATAAGCTGAAAGACTCTGTCAATAATAGAGCTGTAGTTTTATTAAAAGAATCAATTGACAGATCTCTAATTGAATGCATTTCATCTTGCAGGTCTGCCAAAGACATTTTTGAAAAATTGAAGCTAATCAGAAATCACAGCAAATGCTTGATGGCTGATAGAAGAAATGCTGATGATGAAACTTCATCCGAGGTAAGTTCTGAACCTGAAGAACTTTCAATTGATGATCTATGGAATATAAATAAGGAACTCAATAATAGATGTGATAAATTGAAATCTGAGAATAAAAGACTGAAAAAGAAATGTGATCAGATTAATTCGAATGCTCATTGTGAAAAATGTCAAGATCTGAGAAAATCTCATGAAATATGCTTAGCTAATCTGAATGTGAGTAAGGAACAAATTTCTGTTTTGGAAAATAAAAATCAGGAACTCACAAACAAGATTTCTGAACTTGAAGATAAGCTGAATTCATTAGGGAATGATCAAATCTTAACTAATGAATTAGTTCAGAATGAACAAACTAGAAAGGAGAATGAAGAACTGAAGCTGCTTAATTTTGCTATGTCTGAGAGACTCTTAATGCTTGAAAGAGGGAAAAGTTCAATTGAAAATGAACGTGAGAGAGTGACTGCATTAATAGAAGAGATTGATAGCTACAAAGCCATTAATGTCTTACTTAATGAAAAGATCACAGATTCTGAAATTCTCATTTCCTCTCTCAAAAATGAAATCATTGAATTGAAAAATTCTCTATCTGAGTCATTTAAAAACAAAGAAAATTCAAAGGCTACTTCTAAGAAGAAAGTCTCTGATGGAGGCAGTAAACAGGAAGAGAGAAAAAGAATGTATACAACCTTTGTGCGTAGCTCTGAGTTAGCTAGCACTTCAGCTTCTCCTTCATGTCTGCCTGCGAATCAGATAGAAAAACAAAAGAAAACAAAACAGAATAAAAATTTGTATGCTGAAATTTCTCAGGCCAAACTGTCTCATGTTAAAAGAAAGAATGTGAAATGTTTCTACTGTGGTAAATCTGGCCATGAGATGGATGTTTGCTTTGCCATGAGAGAGGATGAATTGAAATCAGATAGAATTCATGCTAGGAATTCTAAATCGAAGAAACCTTCTCATGATCAAAATAAGAGAATTCAATGCTTTTACTATCATAGAATTGGCCACTTTATGCATGATTGTATATTAAAGAAGCAAGATGATTTGAATGCTAAAGAGCTTCATGATAGGAATCATGCATATCTGAAAAAGAAACTTCATTGCTTTCATTGTAACAAATTGGGCCATATTGCTGCAAATTGTTGGCATGCTAAGGGAAGAACAATTAACTCCAAAACTGCTATAATCCCTGTAAAAAGATATGCATTCTATAAGAATCTTGACAGAATGAATTCTTCATGTTTTGAATGTGGAAAACATGGCCACACAGTCAAGGACTGTTGGCGTGTTCAGAAGAATCATATTAACCCCCATGCTGTCAAATTTCATGCAAAACAATTTGTGAAATTTTCGTGTTTTAATTGTGGAAAACCTGGCCACAAAGCCTCTAAGTGCTGGGTGGCAGAGTTCAGAAAACAAAATGCCCATGCACACAACAAAAATTTTGACGTTCATGCACATGAATTTAATACTTACAATAAGGTGCATAAAAGGAACTTAAATTCTATTAGTTATCATGGTAAGTCTGGTCAATTTGGCTATTCCTTGTCCAGCTATAAGTTGATGGGCTATGATGATAATTCTGTTAAGAGACCAGTCAGAACACCTGTTAGGGCTCATACAGGACCCAAGGCTGCTTGGGTTCCTGCAAGATCATATTGATTGATATGTTGCAGGTGTGCCTTGGTGAGAGAAATAAAAGGGGTAATTTAGCCAAGGCACTCAAAAAGGAAGCCCCAGGATTCTACATCTCAGGTTAGTTCTGAACTTGTTTTTAAATTTCATCATCTGAAAATGCTGATTTGACTGGTTGATATCTGAAATTGTTGAACTGTTCGTTTGAATTGCACTGTGTAAATGGACTGCATGCTTGTTGTTGAATGCATAACTTGCTGATTGTGAATGATTCTTTAGTGTATAGAGTCAATGCATGTGTCTTGTGTCAATGCATTGCATGCTTGATTACATACTTGGACTGAGCTTGAATGGGTCAGTTAGTGCATACAGTCAATGCATGTGTCTAGTGTTTGCATACATCATATGCATGACTGTCAATGAAATTGATCAATGCATATAGGACTGATTTGCATGACTGTCATTTGCCTATTGTCGTAGACTGCATGTTTTTCAATGCATAATAGGGCTGCTTTGCACTGCATTATCATTTGCTTAACCCTGGTATATAAAATGGTATGTTACTAAAGGGCAAGGAAATCTACCCGGAGGTTTCTACCATGTGTGAGATGGTCTTTGAGACCAGGTTCTCCGCCAAGTACCATGGGTCCTGTCTTCATGTAGAACAGTGCACTGCATCATATGTTGAAAAAAAATCTGAAAAAGGATGAAAATGCTTATGACTTGGATGCATAAACCTGAATTGATTGCATACTTGTCTCATGTATCCTTGGTGCATACTCTGCATGTAGGACAGTATGTTGCATAGCATATCTCTTGCATCATGATGTCAGGGGGAGCTGAGAGTTTAGTTCAATACATTGAATCCTTGCTACTTCTCATTGTCCCCATTTAGTTCTTTCATATCTTTTGACATCAGATGCTCCTGGAACTCAATGCCTATTGCTATCATTTCCTCATCATTTTCACTAAATAACAGCTTTGCATCTGGTTTAGTACATTGAATTGTGATTATTGCAATTGTTCACTTATAAGAATCACTCTTACAAATTGAAAGGAACTAAATGTTTAACCTTTATAAATTGGAGAGTTAAGTGTCTGCACTTCAGAATTTGAGATAAAAGAAAACTTTTTTAGCTCTTAATCTTTGTCTCATGGATAAAATGGAAAAAGTCTTTGTAATGCCTAAATGTGTTGAACTGGATATGTCTAGAACAGGCTAATAAGAGTGTGTACTGATTTTTTAAACAATCACTCTAAAAGAATTAAGGGCAGCAGTAAATAAGATCATTAATGTTAAGAACTGAACACAGTGACAGAACAATGGCTTATTACACTGAGAAATTGTGAACTCCTCCAAAGAAGCAGGAGAATTCACATGTCATGAGGTGATTCAGAATATCTCTGTTCATAGGGTCAAATCTATAGGGGGAGTCCTCACCAAGTAACTGAGGGTACTGGCCTCTAATCAAGGTGTACCCTTAATGTCAAAAGTGAAGACTATCCTTTGTGGGTTCTGATCTGAAATAGGTCTAGTAGTTTATGCCTAGTAACTGGGGGTACCTGCCTCTGATCAAGGTGTACACCTAATGTCAACAGCATAAATGCCACTGATCTATTTACTTAGTTCAGGTTCTAAAAAATTCAAAAGTTAAAATCAAACTGCTGTAACCTTTCGAAAAATCAAAAGTCAATGAGTGAAAATTGTTTTTATCAATACATGTTCAAGTTGCCTCTCTTGAATTTCCTTGTTTAATCACAAAAGGGTATTATTTCTGACTTATCTATTAATACCATGTGCCCTAGATTCATTGCTATAAATTGAGTCTATAAACTCTTTTTCAGGGGTCAGGTGTTTTACTCTAGATTTATCATTGTTAAACCTGAATTTTAGAAAATTATATGTTGCTGATTCTTATACTTTAACAGTTGTTTATAATCATGCTTCCTTTCTGAACCTATGATTCAGCTGTTGTCAAGTGACCCTCCTACCTTCTCTTCCTTGTTTATCTGTTCATATTCCTTCTCAAAGGGGGAGCTATTATTTAGGGGGAGAAATAATTCAGGGGAGTCTTACATTCAGGGGGAGAATGTTCTAGAGGAATTTGAATGCATAATGCACTTTGCACTCTTGTTTTTGCTGTTTTTCTCTTTTTGATCATGTCAAAGGGGGAGAAAATCTTGTGTGTGACTCACTGTCACATTGTGTTGCCATCATCAAAAAGGGGGAGAATGTTGTGCCTCTCAGGCACAAGCATGTGCTATGTTGCTTTGATGATAGCAATGCTGTTTGGTTTTGATGATAGCAAGACAGTGAGTGCATTTGAGTGCATTTGATATTGTATTTTGTTGATAGCAATGTTATTGTGTTTTGATGATTGCAATAAACAAAGTGCATTTCTGTGCATTCTTATTCTTGAGCATTCTGCATATGATAGCAACATGAATGATGATGTTTAGCATTGATGGCATTTGTTCTTTATATATATGCATTGCATTCTGTCAGATATCATGTCTCTGCATGTATCTACAGTCTGAACAGTAGTGGGTCGACCCACCCTGGCTGATGCGTCGACCCATCAGAACATTGATTGTTTGGGTAGCAGAGTCTATACACTGCAGGGTAAAGCCCAATGTCTAGGCATTGCTGCATCGCTTGCATTTCAGAGTCTATACATTGGTTTTATCATGCACATAGACTTCCAAGTCTATACATTCCTGCATTAGTGTGCTTCACGCTTTGTTCATGGCTGAGAGTCTATACACTGGGCTTGAAGTGTATACATTGAGCGTCTCAATGAGCATCTCATGTAAGTCCATACATTCATAGTGCATTACATTGGCTAAGTATATACAACGTCAGTTCATGCATGTCTTAGGCTAAGTCTATACAGCGTCTTAGGCAAAGTCTATACAGCGTCAACGCATCTCACTGGCTCATGTTACTGCGTCAACGCACTTCATTGGATGTGTGTACAACGTCAACTCGCTAAGTGTGTACAGCGTCAACGCATGAAGTCTGTACATCAGTCTTAATATTCTAAGTCTGTACAGCCGTTGGCTTTGAACCTCAGAGTCTGTACATCCGAATTGCCTTTGAATTGGTCAAGTGTGTACACTCATTCACTGTAGCTTTCACATATTCTAGTCTACACATCGTGAAAGTCTATACATTCATCACTTACCTTTCGCTCAAGGCAAAGTCTATACACTGGGGTCTTTCCCTACGTTTCTTAGGCGAAGTCTGAACATTCGGTTCTGAAGCCTGAAGTCTATACACTCCAGCCTATTCCTACGTTCAAGGCTTAGCTACACATTAAGTATGTACATTGGCTTCGCTTCATCAAGTCTGTACATTGACTCGCCAACTTCTTTGAAGTCTGTACATCGCTTCATGTCCCCAAAGTCTATACATCCAAAGTGATCTTTGAAGTCTGTACATTGCTTCAGGAGCTTCAAGTCTACACATCGCTTCGCTCCATGAAGTCTGTACATCCACAGTGGAACTTCGAAGTCTGTACACCGCTTGAGCCTCAACAAGTCTGTACATCGCCTTAAGCGTCTCAAGTCTATTCATTGGCTCAAGCTTCCAAGTCTGTACACTGGTTCAAAGTCTACACAACGCCTCTTTGATTCTAAGTCTTTACATTCATTTTAAGGCAAAGTCTGTACATTGCCTTTGTGCTTCAAAGCCTGTCGATTGAAGAGTCTACACATTGGTTGTTCACACGTTCCTGCAGTCTGAAGTCTCTACATTACTTTCATCTATTTTTCATCTAAGTATCATAAAGTCTGTACGTTGCTTTAGCCTTTACCTTCACAGCAAAGTCTATACAATGCAATGCATAAACTTAGAACTGATGACTTCATTTCATCTGTCTGACAGGGACTGAAGAGGCTAATGAACCCCTTAAAGCAAGAGGGCTGAAGCCATCCAATTTCCGTTGCTGGAACACACCAATGCGTCAACGCATTGATCAAGTGGCGTGGACGCAGCAGTTCAAGTATCCCTTATTGCAGCCTCTGGAGTACATTGGCAGCATCGACGCTGCAGCTCCATGCGTCAACGTAGCATGCTGAGAGCGTCAACGCAGCACGTCTATCTGCTGAAGACCTACTCACTGGAATGCATCAATGCGTCAACGCCACAGGTTGGAAGCGTCGAAGCAGTAGTTAAAAAGGGTTGAAGATCTCTGAAGGCTGCGTCAACTCCTTGGAGCAAGTGGGTTGACGCCATCTAACTCCAGTTGCTGAGCGTACTGATAAATGGGCACGTGACCCAAAGCTGGCACCTGACACATGATCCGAGGTGGTGCTGAGCACGTGATCCGAGGAGGAATCTTCTGGACGGAAGGCGTGGGAAGCACACGCCCTATCTCCCTACTGCTGCTGGTATATATTGGAGCCTTCGTCTTCAGATGGAGGCTGATCGTGATCGAAGCCTGGGAGCAGAAGAAGAGAAGAAAAAGCAGAGAGCAGAAGCTGAGAGAAGAAAAAGGGAAAAAGAAGAGAGAGCTTCCATGATCCAGACAGGGAGAGAAGAAAAGAAGAGTAGAGAGTGAAAGAAGAGCAGCAGAGAAGAAAGAGAAAGAGAGAGAGTGAAGAAAGAGAGTGAGATCGAGGGAGATCTGTTCTTGATGGACCGTGGATCAAATCCAGGCCATCCAGCTCTTTAAGAGCCACATTGTGCTTCATTGTTTACAGCTTTCAGATTGCTGTTTATTTCCATTTTCTGTTTTCTATTTTACATCTTCTTCAAGCTGTTAGTCAGCGGATTGCAGAGGTGCTGCCTCTAGACGGCTAAGCTGTATTGCCCAGCGGTTTGCAGTGGAGTATTCCACTGGACAGCAAGCTGTGTTGCTCAGCGGGGCGAGGAGGATTCCTCGGACGGCAAGCTGTGTTGCCCAGCGGATGTATGGCAAACTGTGATGCCCAGCTGTTCAAGATGTGAGTCAGCGGAAGCCACACTCGGTTTGAGTGTGGGGTGGATGTAGGTCTGCAGGACCGAACCACCTAAAAACCCCTCTTGCATTGTGGTTTGATTGCTTATGGTTTGCTTCCGCTAGATGTTTGCATAGGGGCACTCCAAGTGTTTGTGCACAGGTTCGTTAGATGATTTGATCAGATTTTGTTCTAAGTGTTTAATCTGTTGAGTGAGCGAAATTCTAATTGAGCGAAATTTTATATTGGGTGAAAGTTTTTATAGGCTATATTCATTCACCCCCCCCTCTGAATACTTGCACCGAACCCAACAGAAGACCCTATTAAAGAGGGGGACGAAAGTTACGAAGAATATGAGGACGAGGCCGATGCTTTTGCCAGTGGCATGAGGAGATTTGATGAACCATCAGTCTCAGTAGAAGAGCCTACCAAAGAGATAAATCTGGGTACTGAGGAATATCCTAGGATTGTCCTCATCAGCAAAAACTTGCCGCCCTCCGAAGAGGAGGCGCTTATTTTGGTTCTTCAAGAATATAAGGACACGTTCACTTGGTGTTATGAAGATATGCCTGGACTAGCCCCTACGCTTGTTGAACATCGACTTACACTTAAGCCGGGGTCTGTCGCGGTTAAACAACGGTTGAGACGTTTCCACTCTAATATGTCATTAAAAATGAAAGAAGACGTCGATAAGCTTCATAAGGCTAGATTTGTTAGAGTTGGCCTCTATCCTAATTGGGTGGCTAACATCGTCGCAGTCATGAAGAAGGACGGAAAGGTTCAAATTTGTATAGACTTTCGGGACCTCAACTGCGCGTGTCCTAAAGATGACTTCCCCCTCCCTCATATTGATGTTCTAATTGACAATACGGCAGGATATGAGACTCTCTCCTTTATGGATGGTTTTTCAGGTTATAATCAGATTCGCCTGGTTGAGGAAGATCAAGAGAAAACATCGTTCACTACACCATGGGGAATCTATTGTTACGTGGTCATGCCTTTTGGACTTAAGAATGCTGGAGCCGCCTATCAAAGGGCTATGATGGCAATTTTTCATGAGATGATCCACATTTACATTGAGGTGTATGTCGATGATCTGGTAGTGAAATCAAGGACAAGGATTGAGCACCCTAGGGTTCTGACTAAAGTCTTGCAAATGGCACGGGAATATCAACTGAAAATGAACCCTAAGAAGTGTGTATTTGGTGTTTCATCAGGGAAGTTGCTTAGATTCATCGTGAGTAAGAGAGGTATCGAGATTGATCCCAACAAGGCGAAGGCCATAAGAGAAATCCCTCCTCCCAGGAATTTGAAAGAAGTTTGAGGTTTGATCGGGAGGTTGCAATTTATTCGTCGCTTTGTCTCCCAACATTCACAAAGATGTAGGCCGCTCTACGAGCTTACTAAGCCGGGAGTCAAGTTTGTTTGGGATGACAAGTGTCAGGCAGCTTTTGATGGATTGAAGGATTATCTCTCAAATCCTCTTGTCCTGACGCCGCCAGTTCCAGGCAAACCGCTTGTTATTTATATTTCCGTCCTGGATGATTCCGTAGGCGCTGTCTTAGCCCAAGTTGATGAAGAAGGAAAAGAAAGGGCAGCCTACTACTTGTCAAAGCTTCTCAACCCCTGTTAGCAGAGGTATTCAGCTATAGAGAAGACTTGTGCTTCTTTAGTCTGGGTAGTTCAGAAACTTAAGCATTATCTCTTAGCTCACGAGGTTCACCTCATCGCTCGTATGAATCCAATTAAATTCCTTCTTGAAAAATCTGTTCTCACCGACCGATTGGCATGATGGCAAAGCTTCCTCTCTCAATTCGACATCATTTACATTCAGCAAAAAGTAATTAAAGGCTATGCCATAGCAGAACATCTTGCTCACCATCCCCTCCCTAGATTTGACCCCGTTTGTTCAGAGTTTCCAGATGAGGAACTAATGTCCTTCAATCAGACCGATTCAATGTGGACGTTACATTTTTATGAAGCTTTGAATTCGAAAGGGAAAGGGATTGATGTTGTTCTTCTATCACCAGAGGGTATCACTATTCCACTCGCCTCTCAGCTCGCATTTCCAGTTACAAACAATATAGCTGAGTACGAGGCTCTCTTGGCCGGACTGGAGGCCGCTCATCAATTCGGTGTTACCCATTTGCGGATTGTAGGTGATAGTCAGCTTATTCTTGACCAAGTGCTCACCAAGTGCCGCACGCTTAATCCTAAACTCAAACCCTATCAGGAATTAACGTCTACGTATACCAAGCTTTTCACTAAATTAATCTTCATCCATGTTCCTCGTGATCATAACATCTTAGCTGATGCTCTCGCCTCTCTTACTTCTTCCTTGGCTTTCCCTCCCAAAAGGGATTCCCATTCTATCATTGTTTACAAGCGGCTCACTCCAGCTATTAAGGATCCAGCTTTCTTTAGTGTTAAGGAGGAGGTGCTTAGGAAGGTGAAGCAAGAAGGAATCATTGAGAATAAGGAAGTTATGCTATTGGACTTAGAAAAAGAATTGGACGATACAGAAAAGCCATGGTATTGCGAGATTGCTAAGTATTGCCAAGATCAATCATATCTAGAAGAAGCCACGGCTGAAGAAAAGAAAGCCATTCGAAGAGTTGCTCAGCGATACACTTTAATTGGAGGTGTGCTTTACAAAAGAGGTCTTACCGGTGTTTTGCTAAGATGCCTAGACGATGATGAATCTTGGAAGGTTGTGGAAGAGGCGCATTAGGAGTGTGTGGCGGTCATGTCAATAGCCAGATGCTAGCTAAGAAGATCCTTAGGTTAGGTTTCTATTGGCCCACTCTAGAAGAGGACTGCTTGATCTATGTTCAAAGGTGTGTTAAGTGCCAATTGCACACCGACAAAATTTATTCTCCTTCTTCTTCACTCCATCCTATATCTTCCCCATGGCCTTTCTCTATGTGGGCTTTCGATATCATTGGACCCCTTGGTGATCCGACCCTCCTCACAAAACCAAAGTCATTTATACTCACGGCGACGGAGTACTTCACCAAGTGGGCGGAAGCAGAAGCTTACGTGAAGATAAAAGCGTCAACCGTCTGCAAATTTATAATGAAGAACATCATCGCAAGGTTCGGCATCCCGGGTACCATCGTCACCGACAATGGGCCACAATTCATCTCTCAGGAGCTTCAGGACCTCTGCAACAGGTATAACATTGCATTGCATCATTTATCTCCTTATTATCCGCAGGGCAATGGTCAAGCAGAGGCAACTAATAAAACTTTGATTAAAATTATCAAGAAAACGTGTGAGGCTACCAGATTTGTAGATTGGCCAGAAAAGTTAGTGGAAGCTCTTTGGGCCTATCGCACCTCTATTCGAACCCCTACTGGGCAGACCCCTTTCGCCCTCACTTATGGAATGGAGGCGGTAGTCCCTTATGAGGTTCTTATTACTTCTCTACGAGTACAATTGGACAAGGAGCTCCCCATTGATGAGCGTCGCGAGTCTCTCCTTGCTAAGTTGGAACTCCTAGACGAGAAGCGTTTGGCTGCCGCCGAACATGCACGTGTTTATAAAAACAAGCTTTCACATTTTTATCAAAAGAAAGTAATTGAGAGAAAATTCAAAATTGGTGAGATGGTAATTAAAAGAATCTTTGTAAAACCTGGTGGACCGCGTTCAAAACTCCAACCTAATTGGGAAGGTCCCTTTGTTAATAAACATGTTTATCCTGGTAACACTTACAAATTAATTAATGCTGAAAGTGAAGAGCTAACTCATCCTTGGAATGGTCTCTATTTGAAGAAATACTATCCCTAAGTCATCACAAACAAACAAACAGAAAGAGACAAAACCAAATAAAAACAAAAAATTTTGAAAATCGCAGGCAGGCATGGTACATGGGCCACAAGCCTGAAAAATCAAAAATCCTTAATTCATTCTCCAGTCTCGATGGTTTAACTTTGGGGTCAACTCCCACGCACACTACACACATTACTCTTAAACTCAAGTGGCCCGGAATTCGAGGAAAGTCCGACCCAAACTAAGGGTGTGAAAACCTTACCTATTCTCTTCTCTTCGGCTCACGAGAGGGAGTACAAGTCAAGGGTTACTAACCAAACTTGCCCGCCGCCCTAGTAGGTGGAAGTCAGGGCCCAAAAGGGAACAAAATACTTAAAGCCCAAGTACAATTAGGTCTCTATTTTTGAAATAAAAAAAAATAAAAAGAAAGTTATGAAAGAAAGCATGACAAGAGGGCAAAGTCCCCGCAGGGAAAACCCTGGCCGTAAGCATGCATGAATAAGGGCAAAAAGAGCAATACAATTTTCCTAAGCCGAAGACCAAATCCCAACAGGCATTAGGGCAGGGGAGGAGCGTTCCCCAATCTTGAAAACCTTTTGTGAGCTTTCTCAAATTATTCTTCTTTTCCCTCCCCATGGTGGGTTCTAAACTCGAGGAATGACAAAGACTGACTAAGAAGGATGTGCTACGAGAGAATATGAGTAAAAGCATAAGTCGTTTAGCACATTGACCCCTTTGTTGAACCTTTTGAGAAAGTTTAATGAATTTAAGATCATGATAGCATAAGGTTTAAAGCCCTGTATTATGCTTGCTTTCGGAAAAAAGGGAAAAAAAGAAAAAATATATAATTCTCAAAATTAACGTTCTTAGTTAAGGTGTCATTTTCAAAAAAAAAATGAAATAAGAATCAACGCCACTTTCTACATGCGTCTTTTTCAAAATTAACGACTTTCAAGAAGTCGTCATTTTCAAATTAAACATTAAAAAATGTTTTTTGTAATAAACGCCTTTCATGGTGGCGTCAATTTCACAATGAGCGCCTGTTGGCGAGGGCCTCATTTTAAAAATTGAAAATAAAAAAAAAGAGAGAAAATAAAACAAGAAATAAAAAAAATTGAAGCCGTTGTTGTGCATATGCCTGGTTGCATTTTTGTGTGGGCATCTTTCATTTTTAGTTGGCATTTGCTTGCTTGCATGTCACATTTTCCTATATTTTGTTTATCATTTACCTTCATTGATTAAAGGCTTGGCCCCTTGACCTGTTATCAAGGTCAACGTATAGACATCCCTTGCTTATTGAGCAAGGGGCCAAGTCGAACAGATGGATTAACCTGTTTATTCAAGTGTGAACTACAGCTACAGGTGCAGGGCAAAAAGTAAAAGGCGAGAGAGTGAAAGGAAACACAAGTATACAACTACACAAGTGCTCAGGTAACAAAAATTTCAATCTCATATATATATATATATATATATATATATATATATATCAAATGTATATCTGAGTACATGTGTGAGGGTGGAGGAGTACAAGTAAAGTCTCTCTCAGCTCTCACCTCCACCCTCCTCTCTCCTACTCTCGGCCTCACTCTCCTCCTCCCGACGAGGCGCTCGTGGAGGGGGCATGGACCCTCTGCCTCGCTCCTCTGCCAGAGAGAGGAACCCGCCACGAAAGTGGAACTGGTGAGGGCATACCCCGCAGCCCGCACTCGCTCACGGCCTCGCTGAAGCCGCTCCTCGGTCGACCGTAGCCGCTCCTGAGTGACGGCTAGCTGGGTCCTCAAGTCTACGAGCTCCCTCTCGCGTGCTGCCTCCTTCTCCCGGTCACGGGTCCGCTCTACCGTGCGCTCCTCTCGCTCACGGGCACGCTCCCTCCACTCCATCTCGAGGGCGACTCGAAGCTCTGCCACGTCATGGGGAAGCTCCTCTCGCCGCCTCAAGGCCCTCTCGAGCTCCGGGACCCACTGATCGCGGATGGCCAACTCCGCCCCGGCTAAAGCGGTCTGGGTAAACGACGCCTGTAACTCCAAGGTCTGCAAGCATTTAAACAAATCATCAGTTTCGTATGCACAATTCAATAATTCATTAAATAAGCAATAAACAACTGAAAATAAATAACTCACTTGAGTGGCCATCGCCTGCTGTCCCTCCTCGACGCAGGTAAGAGAGGCCCGGAGCTCCTCAGTCTGTAAACACAATTTTTATATGAAAGCATATCATATAAACAATTGAATGGAAATTTGAGTTTTAAAGTTTAAGGCATACCCGTGTGGCGAGGTCGCGCTCTGCTGCCTCGGCCCGTGCTACTGCTCTAGCCAGTTGCTCCGCTAGTGCAGTCGTCTCTGCACTAGGTCCTCTCGAGCTGGAGGCCTCTCCTGTCTCTCTCGCCGCTGCTCCCTGCTGCGCACGCTGCATTCATTGAGATTGTTAGTGGCTAATCATCAATAATTCAGGAATTCATTTGCATATAGATAAATTAAATACTCACCATGGTCTCAAGGTCTGCCCGTGTGGTAGCCAACTGGGCCACTAAGCTGTGGAGATGGGCTTGCATGTCGAACGCCACTATGTCCCGCGCATCCTGTATTCATCACATATTAGTCGCATAATAGATATACAAAGCATTTGCATTTAATTAAAGAAAGAGTGCATGCATACATACCCCTAAGACCCTCATCTGGGGTCGACCGGCGTAAACCTCCCAGTAGCGTCAGAGGTACTCGGAGCTGTCTGTCGCCTGTGAGGTGACTCGGGTCCCGCCACGCTGCCTGTCGGCTTGCTGGTCTGAGAACCGAACTCTCCAGTCGATCGCCTTCCTGCGACTGCGCATTTTCTTGCCTATCCCCCGCGGTTCTCCTACCTCGAGCCACTCTTGGTGTAGGCCGAGGGTCCTCATCACCAGCCTAATCCATAACGGCTCAATCTTGTTCAAGCAATGAACCCAAAGCTCATTCCCGAAGCGAGGTCGGCCCGCTACGACCCACGGCTGGCCCTCATCGGTCATCCCCTCATAGGGTCTCCATCTCACCTGCATCCAAACATGCATATCATCATATCAACATATCTCATATAAAAACATAAATTTTTTTTTTGCATCACATTAAGCATGCGTACTAGTGAGGCCGGGAAGTCACGGAACTCCCTCCGTAGAACTCGCAGCTCGTATGCGAGTGGGGCTACAGTCACCATTGGTAGCCAGCGCCGTGCTAGAGGGAAGGATCCCTCATCTCCAGGCCGTGAATCAGCACACCCCATCGGCATGTATAAATGACTCCATAGCTGTATTCATACATTGCATTAGTAAAGCATTCACATACATATAAAAGAAAAAGAAAAAAAAGAAAAAAAAATGCATACCTGAAGGAAAGGTGAAAAGCCACTGACAGTCGTCTCTCGACCTGTCCCCGTGGACAAGTCGGCTATCAAGTGGGCCAGCAGCGCCGCTCCCTAGCCATATCTGCCGACTCCCTCCAGGTCTTCGAATATCCCCAGGAATCGGCAGTTGATGATATCGCCCTTCGTGCCGAGCAGCAACCTCCCGAGCATCAAGAATAGAAACCTCCTCAGGTATCGATCTGCTCTCTCCCTCTCAGCCGGGTCCTGGCAATAGGCAGCCCTAGCCCCGTCTATCAGCCTCCGTGAAAACTGCTCCAGAGACTCCCTCGACCTCTGCCTAGAGTCACCTAAGCCCATAGCTATAGTAAGGTCGGTGCGGTAGATGGTCCTACACTCGCTAGGTGTCTCGTACACCGTCTCTAACCATATCAGCCTCTGTGTAAGCTCACTATAATCAGGTAGGGTGATCCCACTCACCGCCTCTCCGTCTACTCTCAGCCCGGTGATCCTAGTGACGTCCTCTAGGGTAGGTATCATATGACCCCACGGCATCAGAAATGCCCTGCTAGTCCTATCCCATCTCTCTCTGAGCACCTGGATCAAGGGTAGGTCTGGTCTCACTGGCTCTATACTCAGAAAGGGTCTGAACCCCATAGCATCTACCCTAGCCCTCTAGAACTCAGGGAGCCCATAGTAAGCTGCTCGGACTTGGACCCAAGAGATCCGTGTCCTCATCAACCCCTACATGCAACGAAAATAAAAATTCTCGCTTAAGTTTTCATGTGGATATTATTTTGCTGTTACATTTGCTCTCTGTTTAATTGACAACCTACTCCGGGTCGTGGTTTAATCAATTGACGCCCCTAAGAGAGGCATTATTTTAAGATGTGTGTCTGATAATTTCATGTGCAATTTGAATTGACGACTCACCCAAGGTCGTTGTTTATTTAAGTGACGTCCCTATGGGGGGCGTTGTTTTGAAATTATTTTCCTAATTTTAAAAAATTTTGAATTGACGACCACACCCGTGGTTGCTGCTTAATGAATTGACTCCCCGATGGGGGGCGTTGTTTTTCTGGGGTTTTCAAACTAATTAACATGCGAAATGAAATTAACAGAGGCACATATGTTTTAAATAAATGAAATGGCATGGAAATTAACCGCATGATGATAAATATGATATATTTTAAAAAAATGACGACATGCTGCAGGGCGTGATTTCATGCATTTATCTTTTTTCAGAAATTAAATTAATTGAATTGACGGCTCAGGTTGGAGCGTTGTTTTAATTAACGACACCCCTGGGGGCGTCATTTTTCTGAGTCACTATTTTTTCAACCGAGGGCTATGGAAATGAAAAAATGGAAATAAAATAAAAATAAAATAATTGAGGGTTTGGGGGCCTACCTTGCGTCGCTCGGGCATGATCAATCCTCCCCGGATGATTTGCCTTGGTTACCGCGATCGTCGGGGTTGGCCGGGTCGTGGGACAACCGCCGCTGCCACCGACGGTTGCTCTCCTTCTCCTTCATCTCCTCCTTGTTCTTCTCCTTCTCCTTCTTCATGTCCTTCATCTTCTTCCTTGTCGTCCTCGTCATTGTCGTCATCATCTTCACCATTGTCTTCTTCTTCTCCATCTTCCCTTTCTTCGTTGGTTTCCTCTCCGAGCTCCGCCGTCGGAGCGTCTTCGGCAACCGCGGGAGGAAGCCCCTCCACGGCATTCTCGTCTTCCAAATCCCCGACCTCGGGGGCGCTCACCCTTTGGCGTTTCTGTGCGCCGCCCGCCAAGGGTTCGAGAACGGAGAGAGGGGAGATGAGAGAGATAGAATGGAGGAGAATGGGGGGGCTTTCGATTAGGGTTTGCAGAAAAGAAAGAAGGAAAAGAGAGAATGAAGGAAGGAGAAGAAGGAAGGAAAAAGGGTTTCAACGGTCAAAATGAATTGATGCCTAAATCCGCTCCTCGGTCGACCGTAGCCGCTCCTGAGTGACAGCTAGCTGGGTCCTCAAGTCTACGAGCTCCTGCTCGCGTGCTGCCTCCTGCTCCCGGTCACGGGTCCGCTCTACCATGTGCTCCTCTTGCTCACGGTCACACTCCCTCCGCTCCATCTCGAGGGTGACTCAAAGCTCTGCCACGTCTTGGGGAAGCTCCTCTCGCCGCCTCAAGGCCCTCTTGAGCACCGCGACCCGCTGATCGCGGATGGTCGATTCCGCCCCGGCTAAAGCAGTCTGGGTAAGCGACGCCTGTAACTCCGAGGTCTGCAAGCATTTAAACAAATCATCAGTTTCGTATGCACAATTCAATAATTCATTAAATAAGCAATAAACAACTGAAAATAAATAACTCACTCGAGTGGCCATCAGCTGCTATCCCTCCTCGACGCAGGTAAAAGAGGCTCGGAGCTCCTCAGTCTGTAAACACAATTTTTTATGAAAGCATATCATATAAACAATTGAATGGAAATTTGAGTTTTAAAGTTTAAGGCATACCCGTGTGGCGAGGTCGCGCTCTGCTGCCTCGGCTCGTGCTATTGCTCCAGCCAGCTGCTCCGCTAGTGCAGTCGTCTCTGCACTAGGCCCTCTCGAGCTGGAGGCCTCTCCTGTCTCTCTCACCACTGCTCCCTGTTGGGCACGCTGCATTCATTGAGATTGTCAGTGGCTAATCATCAATAATTCAAGAATTCATTTGCATATAGACAAATTTAATACTCACCATGGTCTCAAGGTCTGCTCGTGTGGTAGCCAACTGGGCCTCTAAGCTGTGAAGATGGGCTTGCATGTCCAACGCCACTATGTCTCGCACATCCTGCATTCATCACATATTAGTCGCATAATAGATATACAAAGCATTTGCATTTAATTAAAGAAAGAGTCCATGCATACATACCCCTAAGACCCTCATCTGGGGTCAGTCGACGTAAACCTCCCAGTAGCGTCGGAGGTACTCGGAGCTGTCTGCTGCCTGTGAGGTGACTCGGGTCCCGCCACGTTGCTAGTTGACGTGCTGGTCCTAGAATCGAACTCTCCAGTCGATCGCCTTCGTGTGACCGCACGTTTTCTTACCTATCCCCCGTGGTTCTCCTACCTCGACCCACTCCTGGTGTAGGCCGAGGGTCCTCATCACCAGCCTAAGCCGTAACGGCTTAATCTCGTTCAAGCAATGAACCCAAGGCTCATGCCCTAAGCGAGGTCGGCCCGCTACGACCCACGGCTGGCCCTCATCGGTCATCCCCTCATAGGGTCTCCATCTCACCTGCATCCAAACATGCATATCATCATATCAACATATCTCATATAAAAACATAAATTTTTTTTTTGCATCACATTAAGCATGCGTACCAGTGAGGCGGGGAAGTCACGGAACTCCCTCCGTAGAACTCGCAGCTCGTATGCGAGTGGGGCTCTAGTCACCACTGGTAGCCAGCGCCGTGCTAGAGGGAAGGATCCCTCTTCTCCAGGCCGTGGGTCATCACGCCCCATCGGCATGTATAAATGACTCCATAGCTGTATTCATACATTGCATTAGTAAAGCATTCACATACATGTAAAAGAAAAAGAAAAAAAGGAAAAAAGAAAATGCATACCTGAAGGAAAGGTGAAAAGCCACTGACAGTCATCTCTCGACCTGTCCCCGTGGACAAGTCGTCTATCATGTGCGCCAGCAGCGCCGCTCCCCAGGCGTATCTGCCGACTCCCTCCAGGTCCTCGAGTATCCCCAGGAATCGGCAGTTGATGATATTGCCCTTCGTGCTGAGCAGCAACCTCTCGAGCATCAAGAATAGAAACCTCCTCAGGTCTCGATCTGCTCTCTCCCTCTCAGCCGGGTCCTGGCAATAGGCAGCCCTAGCCCCGTCTATCAGCCTCCGTGAAAAATGCTCTAGAGACTCCCTCGACCTCTGCCTAGAATCACCTAAGCCCATAGCTATAGTAAGGTCGGTGCGGTAGATGGTCCTACACTCGCTAGGTGTCTCGTACACCGTCTCTAACCCTAGCAGCCTCTGTGTAAGCTCACTATAATCAGGTAGGGTGATCCCACTCACCGCCTCTCCGTCTACTCTCAGCCCGGTGATCCTAGTGACGTCCTCTAGGGTAGGTATCATATGACCCCACGGCATCAGAAATGCCCTGCTAGTCCTATCCCATCTCTCTCTGAGCACCTGGATCAAGGGTAGGTCTGGTCTCACTGGCTCTATACTCAGAAAGGGTCCGAACCCCATAGCATCTACCTTAGCCCTCTAGAACTCAGGGAGCCCATAGTAAGCTACTCGGACTTGGACCCAAGAGATCCGTGTCCTCATCAACCCCTGCATGCAACGAAAATAAAAATTCTTGCTTAAGTTTTCATGTGGATATTAATTTGCTGTTACATTTGCTCTCTGTTTAATTGACGACCTACTCCGGGTCGTGGTTTAATCAATTGACGCCCCTAAGAGAGGCGTTATTTTAAGATGTGTGTGTGATAATTTCATGTGCAATTTGAATTGACGACCCACCCAGGGTCGTTGTTTATTTAAGTGACGTCCCTATGGGGGGCGTTGTTTTGAAATTATTTTCCTAATTTTGAAAATTTTTGAATTGACGACCACACCCGTGGTCGCTGCTTAATGAATTGACGCCCCGATGGGGGGCGTTGTTTTTCTGGGGTTTTCAAACTAATTAACATGCGAAATGAAATTAACAGAGGCACATATGTTTTAAATAAATGAAATGGCATGGAAATTAACCGCATGATGATAAACATGATATATTTTAAAAAAATGACGACATGCTGCAGGGCGTGATTTCATGCATTTATCTTTTTTCAGAAATTAAATTAATTGAATTGACGGCTCAGGTTGGAGCGTTGTTTTAATTAACGACACCCCTGGGGGCGTCATTTTTCTAAGTCACTGTTTTTTCAACCGAGGGCTATGGAAATGAAAAAATGGAAATAAAATAAAAATAAAATAATTGAGGGTTTGAGGGCCTACCTTGCGTCGCTCGGGCATGATCAATCCTCCCCGGATGATTTGCCTTGGTTGCCGCGGTCGTCGGGGTTGGCCGGGTCGTGGGACAACCGCCGCCACCACCGACGGTTGCTCTCCTTCTCCTTCCTCTCCTCCTTGTTCTTCTCCTTCTCCTTCTTCATGTCCTTCATCTTCTTCCTTGTCGTCCTCGTCATCGTCGTCATCATCTTCACCATTGTCTTCTTCTTCTCCATCTTCCCTTTCTTCGTTGGTTTCTTCTTCGAGCTCCGCCGCCGGAGCGTCTTCGGCCGCCGCAGTTGGAAGCCCCTCCACGGCGTTCTCGTCTTCCAAATCCACGACCTCGGGGGCGCTCACCCTTTGGCGTTTCTGTGCACCGCCCGCCATGGGTTCGAGAAGGGAGAGAGGGGAGATGAGAGAGATAGAATAGAGGAAAATGGGGGGACTTTCGGTTAGGGTTTGCAGAAAAGAAAGAAGGAAAAGAGAGAACAAAGGAAGGAGAAGAAGGAAGGAAAAAGGGTTTCAACGGTCGAAATGAATTGACGCCCGAAGGGAATCCATTTTTCGATTAATTGACGGTCTGAGGAAGGGCGTGGTTTGTTGATATGACGACCCGAGGATAGGCATCATTTTCATTTGCATGGGAATTTGCAACTGTCGTCAGGTGCATTAATGGGAAAGTGATAGATTTGATTGATCATAATAATTACTTCTCGAATTTGACTCCGATGGAAACGGGCGTCCGTTGCAGAATACACGACCTGACTGAAGGCGTCTTTTGTATGCAATTAAGAAATTATTTTTAAAATAATTTTAAGGAATTTCAAGCGATTAACGGCTTGCCTTGAGGCACGAATTAAGAAACGCCTATCGTTGAGGGCGTCATTTGTGGTTTTTGAATTGTTTTAAAGAATTTAATGCAATTGATGGCATCATCTGAGGCGTTATTCAACCAATTGACGCCCTGCATGAAGGCGCTGTTCATAACAGAGAACCTGTAGCTCAATTTCTTCATATAGAATCACATACAATTGGAAGAAATGATCATATAAATTCATTGTTTTGGCTCAAATAAGAAAGGGATCTTTATTTCATTAGGGAAAATCGTGATTACATCTAATGAGCCATCATAGGCCTTATCATCCTAAGAGCTAGTACATATGATTTGCATTTATCTTCTTCTTCTTCTACATGTGCCTTGGACTTTTGGATTAGTCCAACCTTCCATTGAGCCATTATTGTCTTGATCTCCTCTTGATCCCCACTTGAGCATAGTTCCCTTCTTTTGAGTGGAGGTAGATGAGAAGGTTCTTCAAAGAAGTGCCGAGGTAGCCCGAGTTGTGGGAGGCACCGGTGTGCATTATAGAGGATGAAATCGCTCCCGCCTATCAACCGAAGCTCTATGCCGGGAGAAAGCCTTGAGCGAAGTTCTTGGGTCTTGAGGAACCCCGATGTGCAAGTAAAACCCCTCTTAGGCATGGTCTTGAAGTAGTCTCTCCAATCTCCTCTTTTCTTTAGCTTAGGAACCCGATTGATTACTCTCTCACATAAGCCCAAAGAATCCGTCATGTATCGGAGGGGGCTCTTGGAAAAGATTTTGGAGGCCACTTGGGTTGCTTGGCAAGGATCAAATTTGAAGTGAAGATCTACCCAACAAGATAGAAGAAGCATAGACCCGTAGAGGGGCCGTCCCAAGGAAGCCGAGGTAAGCCCATTGTATAGGTTGGCTAGTACCGCCAGACCTATTCTCTTTCCCTCCCACATACAAGCAATGGTGCTTAGATGGCATTCCTTTAGATGGTCTTCCGTTGAAGGGAAGAGTAGAGCTCCTGCTATGCATATAACGAATCCCTTCATCACCCTCTCCAACAAGTCTTCATCTTCTTGAGCTTTGTCCATGTTTTTGAACACCCATGAAGCTAGTTTTACAAGGTTGATCCCCTTATGAGCTTTAATTTGGTTCACTAGATTTGGGTTTTGAATAAGGCTAGTGAGTATGTCATGAGCTTGTATTGGTTTAGCCATGTGAGCCATCTTAGATTCCTCTCCCTGCTTCATCTTTCTTAAGCCTAGGAGTGTCTCTACTTATTCTAGAAGTATGGTAGCTTCAAAGGTTGGGAAGAGGAAAGTGTGGGTATGAGGGTGCCACAGTTCTATAAGAGCTCCAATAGAGGCCCAATCTAGGTGAATGTCATTTTAATGGATAGCGTGGGTCGTGAGGCCAAGAAGGTGCCACCTTGAGAGGAAGGATTTCATGTCTAAAGAGAGTTTGGAGAGTAATTAAGGAAGCCACTTAATCTTGAGAAATCTCCTTGGACCTGGAACAATTGGGTAATCCTGAAAACATAAAAGAAAGAAGGAAAAGAAGAAGAGAGAATGCAATCAGAAATTTTGAAAAGGGAGAAAGGAAGAACAAAATAAAAGCTTTAACATAAAAAACACTTACTTGGCCGTTGGCAATTCTCCCACTAATATGGCCTTGAACTTAGAAATCCGTGGAAAACTCATCTTAGACTTTTTGAAAGGCTTTTGCATCATCATGTTCATCTTTCTTCTACTAGTTCTGATATCTCTGTTGCTTCGATTCTCTGTTAGCTCGATCGTTTGGTGAGCTCTGGAGACGAACAGAGCCCTTTTATAATGTTTTGAACGCTAACGGGTATCATGGTTTGTGTCTGAATAAAACGAGTTGCTGGAAGCTTAATTCCAAGCAGGAAACGAAAATAGTTAATTGACGACTCACAGTTTGGCGTCATTTATTAAATTGACGACACAATCAGGGTCATCATTTAAGTAAACGCCTCCCTGGAAGGCGTCATTTACGGTCCATTTCCAAATCAAACCTCAATTGTAATTAATGCCCCAATGACAGTCGTCATTTCTCATTTTGACGCCACTCGCGAGAGTCGTCATTTCTTCAGCTATTCATGAACTTAAGTGCTATTATATCTTGATGGAATTATTCATATTATGCACTTATGATCATAGTGTGAGCTGTCCTGAGTTGATAATTCTGTTGATGAGCTAATGAGCTTTGAAGTACAGAGGTACATGTTGCGCAAGTCTGGAAATGCTTGGGTTGACACGAACCCACAATCAAGATCATAAGTTCAAATAATGCCCGCCCATTCGCATTTCTTCTTCGTTGGCTCACATGCATTTCGATGCATATTTGCATAAGTGTTAAGCAAAGTCTGTGCAATGTCCAAGTCTGATCACACTCAACGTCTGTGCATTCCCCATGCATCTCCAAAGTCTGAGCATAGCATCTCCCATTCCATAGTAGCATGTACATTCCATCCATCAAAGTCTGTACATTCCTCCAAAGTCCAAGCATTCTAAGTCTAAGTCTATACATCCGTCTAAAGTCTATACATCCATCTAAGTTTGTACATCCATCAAAGTCTGTACATTCCTCCAAAGTCCAAGCATTCTAAGTCTAAGTCTGTACATCTATCTAAGTATAAGTCTATACATTCCAAGTCTGTTCATCCAAGTCTATACATTCCATCTAAGTCTATACATTCCAAGTCTGTTCATCCAAGTCTGTACATTCCATGTCTAAGCAATGCACAAGTCTAAGCATAGCAAAGTCTGTACATTCCATGTCTAACCATTCCACGAGTCTAAGCATCTTCCAACCCATGATCTGTGCATCTCCATTCCTCCAAAGTCTGTGCATCTACAGGTCTAAGCATTATCCCAAGTCCAAGCATGGTGCACTCCACACGTATGTGCATTTTCAAAGTATAACCAAACCCAAAGTCTGTATATTACATTCTAAGTCTAAGCCAAGTTTGTGCATTTCATGCAAAGTCTAACCGCACTCAAAGTATGTGCATTGCAGTCCCCATGTCTAGCCATTCCGAGGTCGGTGCATCCCCAAAAATAATTATCTATTTTCAAAAAAAATTTTTGAATATTTTTCTAAAAATCCAAAAAAAGATCTCGAATATTTCTCTAAAAATCCAATAAAAAAAATCTCAAATAATCAAAAAAAGAATCTTGAATATTTCTCTAAAAATCCAAAAAAATCTCGAATATTTTTTTAAAAATTCCAAACAAAATTAAAATATTCTCAAAATTCCAATAAAAATTCAAATATTTTCCAAAATCCATAAAAATTTGAAATGCTTTTCAAAACCCCTTCAAATTTGCATACTCCAAAAATCTAAAAAAAATACATTATATTTTTCTAATGGTATTTTTTTAGGGACAATTCCTGTGCAAGGACCAAGAACACGGGATGAGTATTCTTCATTCATTGTTATCAATCTTTTGATTCTTTCACTGCCTTATGCATCCTTATATCTTGGCTAACGAAGTTTGAGTGCAGGATAAGAAGCTCTTGGTCCCACCGACTGGGCATCATCATCCAAGCCCCACAGTGTTTGCACATTATTCCATCTCAGTTACCCATATGCTCATTGCTATCACCATCTTCCTGTATGCATTTCTGTAAGCATTTATACTATATGATACCCTATGTTATTATAGCATATCAAGGACCTTGTGGTTCTGATGAACCTGGAATTTGAGTTCCCCTTCATCAAAAACAGTGATAGTTCCAGGGGAATCTTGATCACACGGATAGGCCGTTAAGTCATTTAAGGTTTGGGACGATGGTTCCACTTTCTGAGTTGATGCGTGGACAAACGAGCTTAGAGATCTAGATTCTTGACCAAGCTTAGATGGTTTAACAATATTATCCTTGATTATTTTCTATTCTTTATTTTGTTTTAATTTTTCTTTTAGCCCAGCATGCATCATGTAGGACTTTGAGCTTAATGATGAAAATCTTCATATTACGCCAATAATGAAGGTCGCTTGCTCTTAATCGAGTTAGCATGAGATATTCCATTCCAAATCAAGTACTTTATTCTCCTTGAAGTCGCTCAGGGTAGTTCCTTGAAAAGCGTTCATTTGCTGGGTCTTCATCTCAATTCATTTTATTTCTTGTAAATCCACCTTGGTTGTAGCACGTCCACATTGGCTGGTAACCGCTCTCCAATGGTGTCTCCCTTCCGTGCCCTTGCGCACATTTTTAGTCCATTTAGTTTAGTCTCTTTAATACAGCCGATCAATGCTTTCTTGTAATCATCGGAGTTGTTTCATTCAGAGTTTTGGAAAGATTTCCTACGCTTAGTATCAAAGGAGTGTCACATCACACATTGGCATCTACTTATCAGTTCGTTCCACTTCATTTCGCACTTTCACTTCATTCCGTCTCACTCCCTTGCAAAGCAGATGCCAAGGCGGGGCAGCTGTAGACACGCTAAAATCGATGCTATGTTGATTAAATCTCATGTCACCATGTGACACCCCAAAGTGGACTTCAATATTGGTTTAATATGAAGTTTTTCTATTTTCTATATGTTAATTGTGATTTCTTGGGTTTTTTCTTTGATAATTAGAATTAACGCCTTAACAAGGGGCGTCATTTAATTGACGGCCAAGCCCGGGGCGTGTGTTAATAAATGGACGACCGTTCCTAGAGGCGTCATTTTCTGGATTTTTCCGAATCCTAACCAAAATGCAAAATCAAAGAATTGACGTCCCTATGAAGGGCGTTTATTATTTAACGCCCATATCAGAAGGCGTCATTTCAGAATTTCTAATAAGGAAAGTCAGTTGTTGCCATAATTAAATCCAGGATATGACGCCCCAGTGCACGTCGTCATATTAATTAACGCCTTTGGTAAAGTCGTCATTTTTAATTGACGCCCTAGGTTGGGTCATCATTTCCACTTCCGTCTCCCTTTCGCCTGCTTCTTTCCAGTAATAATCACTTCCCCATTTTACACATTGTGTTTGATTGGGAAGAGAGTTTCTTATTGAAGGGCATTGCCTAGTTTTAATCCTTGTTTTGCAAGGATTTTAAGGGCTATAAATACCCCTTGCTGTGCCCCTCGCGCGAGAGAGGGAAGCAGAGCTAAAAAGAGCTGAAGAGAAGAGAATTGTGCAATAACGATAGCAGAGAGAAGCTACTGAGAGTTTTCTTAACGGGGAGAAGAGAGTTTTTGGTTTTTGCAGGTTCTATTCTTCAAGCAATCCCTCTTCCTCCTAGTGCTGATCATCTTCCACGGTGGTCATCAGCTGCCATTCGACCTCTTTGGTTTTCTCTCCCAATACTGCTGCACACACAGCAGAGAGGAGACTCTTCTCTTCTTTATTAGCATTTGGTTAACATCTTCATCTTATTCTTTCTAACTACTTTGCTAGAAGACATTGCTATTCTCACATCATATATCTTGCTTTGCATATTGTTGCATTCATATTCCCCATACCTTTGTTACTCCTCTTAAGGGGTTTAAAACCAAAACACACAAGGTGTGTTCATGCTTCATTTATTTGATTTTATACCTCTAGAACATTGATGCTACACACTTTTGGCTAATCAATTCTTTTCACTTGTTTTGTGTATTTTTGCAAGGGTAATCAAACTAAGAACCCCCTTCGTCGGCCGGCCGGTAGAAGGAGGAAGGAAAAGTCCACAATATCCCACGCTCAATATAAGATACATGCGATCATTTTATTCTTCTTGAGGTAACCCCTCTGGCGATCACACTCCTCATTAGCACCACGTGCTTTTATTTTTTTTCATTTCTTTAGTGGATTTTCCATAATCTACAAAGTGGATCAAGAGTTATTAGGACGTGAAGTTACTGATTTATCACAGGAAGTGCAGAACTAGTGTAATGTCCCGGATCTTTGCTGGATCCTTAATAGGTCTTGTTGGATCTTTATTGGATCTTTCGGATCTATGTCGGTGAGTTTCGGTTCCCTTTTGTGGCTTCCGAGTTGAGTTTTACGATCCGTGTGGGTTTTTCTCTCGTACTAGTTACAGAACCCTACGGTGAGTTTATTTGTTAGTTCATCGACTTGAGGATGCTGCAGCGACGATGTACTCTTCGAGCCGGTCATTTTGACTATTTTTGCGTATTTTTATGAGATACGGCCAAAAATCGGATTTTTTAGAAATTAGTAAAATTACTAATTTCTTTTCCTATTTCTTTTCTTTTCCTCTCTCCTCATTCTCATTCACGCCGCCGCCCCCTCTCTCTTCATTTTCTCTCCTCTCGGGCTTCCTCGACTCCGGCTACAGACAGAGGACCTAGGGGCAGGCAGGGGAGATGCTGTGGAGCTGGCTGGGTGTGCGACGGGGCGAGGATGGAATGGTTTTGGCGCGATCCCGAACAGTGGATTCAAAGCCGGCGTTTGAGCTCGTGGCGCGGTTTTCGACGCGGTTTAGTCCCTTCGGGGTGCGGTTTCTTCGGTGGAGGTAGGGTGACGGATCTTCACTTCATCCTGCATGTTTTCCCTGCCATTGCACGTCATTCGGCGCGGAAAAGGCTGAGTTTGGGCTTATTTAGCCTAAACCGTGATTTTCAGGTTTTGTAGGGTTCGCCGAAAAACGGCAACCATTTTTAGATCAGTTACTGTCAATGGACTCCCTGGGACGTCAACGTTCCATAGTCACTGATTTTGTCTCGTTTGGTGGTCCCGTTTGACCGCTAGAGCTCCGGGAAGCTCGGTAGCCCTTTTTGGGTGATTTCGTTAGAATCACCCGTTTCTTGCAATCTGTGTGTCGTTTTGACTCCAGACGGAGTCTATGTGATTGCTAGTAGGTCCGGGGTTGTTTCCCCTTCGTCTCGGGATGAATGGGGCGTGGAAAGGCCTCCGTTGGGCCGAACCCATGGTTTCCCCATCGTGAGAGTTGAGCGGTCGGACTAGGACCGCATATCCCCATGAGCGGCCACGTCTTGACCGTCATCTGCTCGGCGCGCTCTGTTCAGCTTGGCGCGCAGTGAGGGTTGTGCGGTCTATCGTAAGACCGTATAACTCAGGTGCGGCCAGGGCTGAACCGTTTTTCCCCATCGGTTTGGACCGTTGTTGGGCTGTGCGGCTGGGGTCAAGCCGCCTGTCCCTTTGTACGGCTAGTATCTACCCGTACATCCTTGGTGCCGGTGGCTGTTGTGCATCCTGAAGTTGACCGCACAAGCCCTGGTGCGGTGTTGACCTCGCCGCTTGTTTCCCCCGTGTGGCTAGAGGTGAACCGCACGTGTGTTTCCCGTTTTAGGCTGTTATCCTATTGTGCGGTCCTGTATGGACCGTTTATCCTGTTGTGTGGTCCCTTTTGGACCTTCCATCCTTGTAGGTTGAGTGGTGAGTTTCGGACCATTCATCCCCTTTGTGTGGTCAGTTTTGGACCGTCCATCCTGTTGAGTGGTCCATTCTGAACCGCTCATCCCCGATGTGTCATCGGTTTACTGTGGTGGGTTCTCCCGGTGTCGCGTTAGAGTCATTGCTATGGCATGGTTGACCCGGTGTGATCCAATGGACGACATGCGACCTTGCCTGTGTCTCGATGGATCTGTCTAGCTCGAGATGTGGTTCTAGACACCTAGAGGTACGATTTGGCCTCGATTTGCGTGTCCAAGTGCCTTGAGGATGTCGGAGTTCTCCCAAGTCTCCGTATGTCTGTCTGTTCCGTGTCGGTCCTCTGCGTGAGTTAGGGCGATGTTTCTAGTGGTCCTATCATGGACTTCTAATGTTGGTTTGTCTGTCTGGTGGTTCCCTGGATCGGTCGGTTTGGATTAATTGTATGCGGTCTATTCCTTGACTGCTATAGTTTCTCCGAGCGACTTAATCTAGGACCGCCAGTGTCTTTGCCTCTGGTTGCGTGACGAGTCCTCCTTGACTGCTTGGTTGACCTAGCGGCCGAGTGATGGATAGCCTAGGCCCAGAGAGTGGTTTACCGGTGGTTTGGTTTCCGGTATCTTGGCTTGACCTTGGGATTTTCTATTGTCACGCGGACATCACCCGATGTCCTGTGAGGGCTATAACCGTGTTCTGAGGTGGCCAAGAGGGTTTGTGCTTGTGTGTCTTTGTCTGGTTCCGGTCAACCCGGGGTCACCCATTGGTTGACAGGTAGCCTTATGTGTCTCGACGGTTCTGCCCAGTTCGAGACATGGTTCTAGATGCTTCAAGGTATCATCCTACCTCGATCTACGTGTCCAGTCATGTCTGAGGGTCCTCGATGTTCCCTCAGGTCTTTGTGAGTCATTTTTGCGGAGTGTCGTTTCGCGTGGCTTAAGATTAGACCGATTGGCGGCTTGTTCCGTTGTCAGTGACGATCTTGCCTTTGAGTCGTCCGACTCAAGGATCGTTACGTAGTAGGTCTAGTCACCTTGTCCTGAGTCTGTTGGCAGTTGGCTTGCTGCCTTGGTGCTTCGTAGTACGTGCGATAGTGCGTTCTAGCTTGTCTATGCTGTAGCACTTGTGTTTCTGAGTCTGGTGTCTTGTGAGCCTCCAATTATTGTAGCCCTAAGGCCTTGAGTTGCTGACCCGCCTGGGAATGGCGGAGGGGTGTTCCCGTTATAAGCGGTTTGTAAGCTAGTTTCCGTGGGCCCCCGCTGTACAGTGGCGTCGTGCTGGGTAGGGAAAACTAGCTAGAGGCCTGGCTCTCCAGCAAGAGTAGGTGTGTGCACACGTGGTTAGGGGCTTTGGACTGACGTCGACGGGCGTGACCCTGACTAGTACTTGTATTGTGGTTCCGCATGGGTCTGCGACTCGGCCGTGCCCATGTTGGCCGCGCTCGGTGGGTAGTCGAGACACTTGTGATGTGTGTTGCGGCGCAGCATAAGACATCAGTGGACGCAGTTGCCTGTTCTTCTAGTGAGGAGGTGCTTCCCTCACATGACACGTGACTCTTCGTGTTCTTCGCGTTTCTTGCGTGTCGTGACCTTTCCGGGTTAGCCCTCTCGTGGCCCTACTCGAGGTCAGTGTTGTGTTGTGTGCACGACGTTCTAGTCGTGTGTGCCGTCGAGTCTATCCGTCGTATGTCTAGGTCTTCCCTAGACTTTTTGTCTTTCCTTGCTGGTCTTTGTCTTAGGCCTGGCATCGTGTTGGCAGATCGGTAACTCCTGACTTTGTCAGATCAGAGTCGCCCTTCTGTCGCTGCTTGGAGTAGTTTGGGGAGCTGAGGTTGGTTCAGCTGTCACGCCTATTCAGTACGACTTTTTCCCTTTTCTTTTAGCTTCCCTTGCTCTTAGATTGTTCCCTACTCCTGCTGTTCCCGTTCTTTTTATAGCTTGGTAGTGTAGCTTTTCCTATTTTGCTACTACTATTGCTTTCTGTTCCGTGTACTGCGCACTTTTCAGTCGGGATCCGCATGACCCCTACTGAGCCTCTGTTTGGAGACTCACCCCTACTTTTCAGGTGGGTGGTGTCACCCCTGTTCGTGGTTCCGGGTGTGGCGCGTCCGTAGCTGCCAGCTGTACCTGCGTCGGGTTTCCCCCGACCTCAGTGTACGTTCTTTTTCTGTGGCATGTACTTGTCTTTATTTTTCTGAACTGGACTCTGATGTAATTGTTAAATTGAATTGTTAATAAAATGTAATTTTATTTCTACTACTTTAGCAAATCGATCTAATGAAATTTAATTGCTTACTGTACTATCTCTGTGGCTTCAATGTACTAGACGACAATCCTTTTTCCCTTCGGAGCTTTATCGCTCTTGGAAGGCCTCGCGGGTTCCGGGTGGTATCAGGTGTATTCGGTAGTCCTACCGGGTATATCTGGTATCCGGGATCCGGGTCGTCACAGTTGGTACCAGAGCGTTGTTGTGTGAAGTACATGGGAATTCGAGATATTGCAGTATCCAGAGTCCTTAAAGTCCAGTACAGGCATTTGCTGGCTTAGGTGTTGCGATGATTTGTTGTGTTGTTTTCTTCATATGTGGTCTTGTGCGTGCTGTTCTGGCACTGCGCAAGGTGATTTTTGCTCCCGTCAGCATGTGACGAGATGCTTCTTTCTATCATGGTGTCTATCTCGATCTTGTCGTACGCGGCAGTGTACGCCGGAAGGCTTGAATCTACAGTACGTTGTTCGAGCTTTTCTCCGTGTGTTGTTCAAGTAGCTGTTGACCTTTGGCCTTGGTCTGATGACCGTACACATTCTCACATTGTTTTGGTCATCCTGGCTTGAGTCTGTTCAGCTCCTGATGTGTCTCGCTTCTGTTAAGGTGCTTGATTAGATTACGTGTTTGAGAAGTTGCTCAGGCAAGCTAGGATTTTCTCTTCCTGGTGAGCTTTCGTAGTTGAGCTTATTGCTTCTTGTCCCTTCTGGTGGAATCTTTTCGAGGTTTTCCTTGGAATTGTTGTCTTAGTGATGCCTTTGTCCTGTGTCTGCTTAAGGGTGGACAGCTTTGTTCTGAGCCTGATCTGATCTTTGCTATACAGTTGCTTGGCTTTGGACTCCATCATGGTGTTAAGAGCTGTTGTGTACTGTCGTTGTCGTGCCGTGTCCAGCGGCCGATGAATTGTGAAGGCTCGATGATTGTTTCAGGACGTGAAGGTAAGCTGAGATTAGCCTTTTCCTTGGGCCTTGTGCTGAAGCTGGTACTCCTCTTCTTGGCACTTTGGCGACTTATGATCGGTTGTTCGCTGGATCAGTACTCGTCGCGTGTTATATTACGACTTTCAAGAATTGCAATGTCACCGTACGCGTGCTGGGATGCGGATACCGAGATATTCCCTGATGCCTGTGTGCGTTTTGGGAGTGCGCAGCTGAAGCGTGTGGGCTGGTTACCCACGGGATCAGGATCGTTGGTGGTAAGATTCTGGCCAGTCGAGAGGTTTGCTGTTCTCGATGTAACTTTGTCTTGGCTTCTGTGCCTTGACGTTGTTGTTGCCGTGCCGTGCTGTTATTGTTGGCATTTCTAGCGTTGGCAATGGCATTTGCGAGTGTTGGGGAATATGTCGGCATTCCTTGCTGATTGAGTACCCTCTATTCTGTATTCTTTCTCTTAGGTGTTGTGCTCTCGAGGCGTGAGCGTGGTCCTTGAGGTGCATTCCCTGATATTGTCCTTTCTCGTTGTCGTGGGTCTTTTCTTGGTGAGCAGTCTGATGCGTGACCCGTCCCTTGTGGTCATGTGTTCAGATGTTCTTGTGCCTTGATGTGACCCTGCTTGCAGTTGTCTCCCGTTGTTCTGTGTCAAGTACGGAGCCGGAATCCTGCAAGTGCTGTTGTTGTCGTTTTATTGCTGTTTCTCTATGACTTTGTGTCTTTGTCTTGGACCATTTTCTTGTTAGTTAGCGGTGCCGTACTCTCTTTTCCCGGTAAGAGTTGGCATGCGACTCGATCAGAGGTAATATCTGAGTGAGAACTGACTTGACCGTGTTTGTGGTCCGGTGCTATTATCGTTGGCGTCCTGTGTGCTGGGTGTTCTCTGCCACCTTTGGCACTGGAGCCAATGATGTGGTCAAGCTATCAGTTGTGAGGACTGTGTTTCCTTGTGTAAGCTGATGCTTGCTGCATTTGCATTTTTGTTTCTCTGGTATCTCTCCTTGTGGCATTAGTCGTGTCTCCATTTCTGGTGAGACTTAAACGACGTTGCCTTTTGTCGGAGGTGTCAGACTTGTGTCCACTTGCGTCGTGCTCACTCCCGAGCGTGTGCTTGTAATTATGGTATGATAATGTTCCTCTGAGCCGTGTTTCTTGAGATTGTGTTGTCGTATGTTGGGTTGTTCTTCCCTGCTTACCCTTGTTAGTCTGTAAATTTCAAGGATGAAATTTCTTAAAGGAGGGGAGGATGTAATGTCCCAGATCTTTGCTGGATCCTTAATAGGTCTTGTTGGATCTTTATTGGATCTTTTGGATCTGTTTCAGTGAGTTTCGATTCGCTTTTGTGGCTTCCGAGTTGAGTTTCACGATCTGTGTGGCTTTTTCTCTTGTACTAATTACGGAACCCTACGGTGAGTTTATTTGTCAATTCATCGACTCGAGGATGCTGCAACGACGATGTACTCTCCGAGCCGGTCATTTTGACTATTTTTGCGTATTTTTCTGAGATAGGGCCAAAAATCAAATTTTTCAGAAATTAGGAAAATTACAAATTTCTTTTCCTATTTCTTTTCCTTTCCTCTCTCCTCCTTCTCATTCACGCCGCCGCCCTCTCTCTCTTCATTTTCTCTCCTCTCGGGCTTCCTCGGCTCCGGCTGTAGACGGAGGACCTAGGGGCAGGCAGGGGAGATGTTGTGGAGTTGGCTGGGTGCGTGACGGGGCGAGGATGGAATGGTTTTGGCGATATCCCGAACGGTGGATTCAAAGCCGGCGTTTGAGCTCGTGGCACAGTTTTCGGCCTGGTTTAGTCCCTTCGAGGCACGGTTTCTTCGGTGGAGGTAGGGTGACGGATCTTCACTTCCTCCTGCACGTTTTCCCTGCCATTGCACGTCGTTCGACGCGGAAACGGCTGAGTTTAGGCTTGTTTAGCCTAAACCATGATTTTCAGGTTTTGTAGGGTTCACCAGAAAAAGGCAACCATTTTTAGATCAGTTACTATCAATGGACTCCTTGGGACGTCAACGTTCCATAGTCACTGATTTTATCACATTTGGTGGTCCCGTTTGACCGCTAGAGCTCCGGGAAGCTCGGTAGCCCTTTTTGGGTGATTTCGTTAGAATCGCCCATTTCTTGCGATCCGTGCGTTGTTTTGACTCCGGACGGAGTCTATGTGATTGCTAGCAGGTCCAGGGTTGTTTCCCCTTCGTCTCGGGACGAATGGGGCTTGGAAAGACCTCCGTTGGGCCGAACCCATGGTTTCCCCGCCGTGAGAGTTGAGCGGTCGGACTAGGACCGCCTATCCCCATGAGCGGCCACGTCTTGACCGTTCATCTGCTCGGCGCGCTCTGTTCGGCTTGGCGTGCAGCGTGGGGTGTGCGGTCTATCGTAAGACCGTATAACTCAGGTGCGGCCAGGGCTGAACCGTTTTTCCCCTTCGGTTTGACCGTTGTTGGGCTGTGCGGCTGGGGTCTAGCCGCCTGTCCCTTTGTACGGCTAGTATCTAACCGTACATCCTTGGTGCCGGTGGCTGTTGTGCGGCCCGAAGTTGACCGCACAATCCCTGGTGCGGTGTTGACCACGCCGCCTGTTTCCCCCGTGCGGCTAGAGGTGAACAGCACGTGTGTTTCCCATTTTAGGCTGTTATCCTGTTTTGCGGTCCTGTATGGACCGTTTATCCTGTTGTGTGGTCCCTTTCGGACCGTCCATCCTTGTTGGTTGAGTGGTCAGTTTTGGACCATTCATCCCCTTTGTGTGGTTAGTTTCAGACCGTCCATCCTGTTGAGTGGTCCATTCTGAACCGCTCATCCCCGATGTGTCAATCGGTTTACCGTGGTGGGTTCTCCCGATGTCACGTTAGAGTCATTGCGCTGGTATGGTCGACCCGGTGTGATCCAATGGTCGACATGTGACCTTGCCTGTGTCTCGATGGATCTGTCCAGCTCGAGACGTGGATCTGGAAACCTAGAGGTATGATTTGGCCTCGATTTGCATGTCCAGGTGCCTTGAGGATGTCGGAGTTCTCCCAAGTCTCCGTATGTCCCGTCTGTTCCGTGTCGGTCCTCTGTGTGAGTTAGGGCGATGTTTCTAGTGGTCCTATCATGGACTGCTAATGTTGGTTTGTCTGTCCGGTGGTTCCCTGGATCGGTCGGTTCGGATGAATTGTGTGCGGTCTATTCCTTGACTGCTATAGTTTCTCCGAGCGACTTAATCTAGGACCGCCAGTGTCTTCGCCTCTGGTTGCGTGGCGAGTCCTCCTTGACTGCTTGGTTGACCTAGCGGCCGAGTGATGGATAGCCTAGGCCCAGAGAGTGGTTTACCGGTGGTTTGGTTTCTGGTATCTTGGCTTGACCTTGGGATTTGCCATTGTCACGCGGACATCACCCGATGTCCTGTGAGGGCTATAACCGTGTTCCGAGGTGGCCAAGAGGGTTTGTGCTTGTGTGTCTTTATCTGGTTCTTGTCAACTCAGGGTCACCCAGTGGTTGACAGGTAGCCTTATGTGTCTCGACGGTTCTGCCCAGTTCGAGACATGGTTCTGGATGCTTCGAGGTATCATCCTACCTCGATCTACGTGTCCAGGCGTGTCTGAGAGTCCTCGGTGTTCCCTCAGGTCTCCGTGAGTCATTTTCTGCGGAGTGTCGTTTCGCGTGGCTTAGGATTAAACCGATTGGCGGCTTGTTCCACTGTCAGTGATGATCTTGCCTTTGAGTCGTCCGACTCAAGGATCGTTATGTAGTAGGTCTAGTCACCTTGTCCTGAGTCTGTTGGCAGTAGTCTTGCCGCCTTGGTGCTTCGTAGTACGTGCGATAGTGCGTTCTAGCTTGTCTGTACTCTAGCACTTGTTTTTTTGAGTCTGGTGTCTTGTGAGCCTCCAATTATTATAGCCTTAAGGCCTTGAGTTGTCGACCCACCTGGGAATGGTGGAGGGGTGTTCCAGTTATAAGCGGTTTGTAAGCTAGTTGCCGTGGGCCCCCGCTGTACAGTGGCATCCTGCTGGATGGGGAAAACTAGCTAGAGGCCTGGCTCTCCAGCAAGAGTCGGTGTGTGCACTCGTGGTCAGGGGCTTTGGACAGATGCCGACGGGCGTGACCCTGACTAGTACTTGTATTGTGGTTCCGCGTGGGTCTACGACTCGGCCGTGCCCGTGTTGGTCGCGCTCGGTGGGTAGTCGAGACACTTGTGGATTGTGTTGCGGTGCAGCATAAGATGTCAGTGGACGCAGCTGCCTATTCTTCTAGTGAGGAGGTGCTTCCCTCACGTGACACGTGACTCTTCGTGTTCTTCATGTTTCTTGCGTGTCGTGACCTTTCTGGGTTAGCCCTCTCGTGGCCCTACTCGAGGTCAGTGTTGTGTTGTGTGCACGACGTTCTAGTCGTGTGTGCCGTCGAGTCTATCTGTCGTCTATCTAGGTCTTTCCTAGACTTTATGTTTGTCCTTGCTGGACTTTGTCTTAGGCCTGGCATCGTGTCGGCAGATCGGTAACTCCTGACTTTGTCAGATCAGAGTCGCCCTTCTGTCGCTGCTTGGAGCAGTTTGGGGAGCTGAGGTGGGTTCAGCTGTCGCACCTATTCGGTACAACTTTTTCCCTTTTCTTTTAGCTTCCCTTGCTCTTAGCCTGTTCCCTACTCCTACTGTTCCCGTTCTTTTTACAGCTTGGTAGTGTAGCTTTTCCTATTTTGCTACTACTGTTGATTTCTGTTTCGTGTACTGCGCGCTTTTCAGTGGGGATCCGCATGACCCCTACTGAGCCTCTGTTTGGAGACTCACCCCTACTTTTCAGTTGGGTGGTGTCGCCCCTGTTCGTGGTTCCTGGTGTGGCGCGTCCGTAGCTGCCAGCTGTACCTGCGTCGGGTTTTCCCCGACCTCAGTGTACGTTCTTTTTCTGTGGCTTGTACTTGCCTTTATTTTTCTAGACTGGACTCTGATGTATTTGTTAAATTGAATTGTTAATAAAAATTAATTTTATTTCTGCTACTTTAGCAAATTGATCTAATGAAATTTAATTGCTTACTGTACTATCTCTGTGGCTTCAATGTACTACACGACAATCGTTTTTCCCTTCGAAGCTTTACTGCTCTTGGGAGGCCTCGCGGGTTCCGGGTGGTATCAGGTGTATTCGGTAGTCCTACTGGGTATATCTGGTATCCGGGATCCGGGTCGTCACAGTTGGTATCAGAGCGTTGTTGTGTGAAGTATATGGGAATCCGAGATATTGTAGTATCCACAGTCCTTAAAGTCCAGTACATGCATTTGCTGGCTTAGGTGTTGCGATGATTTGTCATGTTGTTTTCTTCGTATGTGGTCTTGTGTGTGCTATTCTGGCACCGCGCAAGGTGATTTTTGCTCCCGTCAGCATGTGACGAGATGCTTCTTTCTATCATGGTGTCTATCTCGATCTTGTCGTACGCGGCAGTGTACGCCGGAAGGCTTGAATCTACAGTACATTGTTCAAGGTTTTCTCCATGTGTTGTTCAAGTTTTTATTGACCTTTGGCCTTGGTCTGATGACCGTACACATTCTCACGTTGTTTTGGTCGTCCCGGCTTGAGTTTGTTCAGCTCCTGATGTGTCTCACTTCTGTTAAGGTGCTTGATTAGATTACGTGTTTGAGAAGTTGCTCAGGCAAGCTAGGATTTTATCTTCCTGGTGAGCTTTCGTAGTTGAGCTTATTGCTTCTCGTCCCTTCTGGTGGAATCTTTTCGAGGTTTTCCTTGGAATTGCTATCTTAGTGATGCCTTTGTCCTGTGTCTGCTTAAGTGTGGACAGCTTTGTTCTGAGCCTGATCTGCTCTTTGCTATACGGTTGCTTGGCTTTGGACTCCATCATGGTGTTAAGAGCTGTTGTGTACTGTCATTGTCGTGCCATGTCCAGCGGCGGATGAATTGTGAAGGCTCGATGATTGTTTCAGGACGTGAAGGTAAGCTGAGATTAGCCTTTTCCTTGGGCCTTGTGTTGAAGCTGGTACTCCTCTTCTTGGCACTTTGGCAACTTATGATCGGTTGTTCGCTGGATCAGTACTCGTCATGTGTTATATTACGATTTTCATGAATTGCGATGTCACCGTACGTGTGCTGGGATGCGGATATCGAGATATTCCCTGATGCCTGTGTGCGTTTTGTGAGTGTGCAGATGAAGCGTGTGGGCTGGTTACCCACGGGATCAGGATCGTTGCTGGTAAGATTCTGGCCAGTCGAGAGGTTTGCTGTTCTCGATGTAACTTTGTCTTGGCTTCCTGTGCCTTGACGTTGTTGTTACCGTGCCGTGCTATTATTGGAGGCATTTCTGGCGTTGGCATTGGCATTTGCGAGTGTTGGGGAATATGTCGGCATTCCTTGCGGATTGAGTACCCTCTATTCTGTATTCTTTCTCTTGGGTGTTGTGCTCTCGAGGCGTGAGCGTGGTCCTTGAGGTGCATTCCCTGATATTGTCGTTTCTCGTTGTTGTGGGTCTTTTCTTGGTGAGCAGTCTGATGCGTGACCCGTCCCTTGTGGTCATGTGTTCAGATGTTCTTGTGCCTTGATGTGACCCTGCTTGCATTTGTCTCCCATGGTTCTGTGTTAAGTACGGAGCCGGAATCCTGCAAGTGCTGTTGTTGTCGTTTTATTACTGTTTCTCTATGATTTTGTGTCTTTGTCTTGGACCATTGTCTAGTTAGTTAGCGGTGCCGTACTCTCTTTTCCCGGTAAGAGTTGGCATGCGACTCGATCAGAGGTAATATCTGAGTGAGAACTGACTTGACCGTGTTTGTGGTCCGGTGCTATTGTCGTTGGCGTCCTGTGTGTCGGGTGTTCTCTGCCACCTTTGGCACTGGAGCCGATGATATGGTCAATCTATCAGTTGTGAGGACTATGTTTCCTTGTGTAAGCCGATGCTTGCCATGCTGCGTTGGCGTTTTTGTTTCTCCGGTATCTCTCCTTGTGGCATTAGTCGTGTCTCCATTTCTGGTGAGACGTAAACGACGTTGCCTTGTGTCGGAGGTGTCAGACTTGTGTCCACTTGCGTCGTGCTCACTTCCGAGCGTGTGCTCGTAATTATGGTCTGACAATGTTCCTCTAAGCCGTGTTTCTCGAGATTGTGTTGTCGTATGTTGGGTTGTTCTTCCCTACTTACCCTTGTTAGTCCGTAAATTTTGAGGATGAAATTTCTTAAAGGAGGGGAGGATGTAATGTCCCGGATCTTTGCTGGATCCTTAATAGGTCTTGTTGGATCTTTATTGGATCTTTCGAATCTGTTTCGGTGAGTTTCGGTTCGCTTTTGTGGCTTCCGAGTTGAGTTTCGCGATCCGTGTGGGTTTTTCTCTCGTACTAGTTACGGAACCCTACGGTGAGTTTATTTGTCAGTTCATCGACTCGAGGATGTTGCAGCGACGATGTACTCTCCGAGCCGGTCGTTTTGACTATTTTTGCGTATTTTTCTGAGATAGGACCAAAAATCAGATTTTTCAAAAATTAGGAAAATTACTAATTTCTTTTCCTATTTCTTTTCCTTTCCTCTCTCCTCCTTCTCATTCACGCCGCCGCCGCCTCTCTCATCGTTTTCTCTCCTCTCGGGCTTCCACGACTCCGGCTGCAGACGGAGGACCTAGGGGTAGGTAGGGGAGATGCTGTGGAGCTGGCTGGGTGCGCGACGGGGCGAGGATGGAATGGTTTTGGTGCGATCCCGAACGGTGGATTCAAAGCTGGCGTTTGAGCTCGTGGCGCTATTTTCGGCGCAGTTTAGTCCCTTCGGGGCACGATTTCTTCGGTGGAGGTAGGGTGACGGATCTTCACTTCCTCCTGCACGTTTTCCTTGCCATTGCACGTCGTTCGGTGCGGAAACGGCTGAGTTTGAGCTTGTTTAGCCTAAACCGTGATTTTTCGGTTTTGTAAAATGGCAACTATTTTTTGATCAGTTACTGTCAATGGACTCCCTGGGACGTCAGTGTTCCATAGTCACTGATTTTGTCTCGTTTGGTGGTCTGTTTGACCGCTAGAGCTCCGGGAAGCTCGGTAGCCCTTTTTGGGTGATTTCGTTAGAATCACCCGTTTCTTGCGATTCGTGCGTCGTTTTGACTCCGGACGCAGTCTATGTGATTGCTAGCAGGTCCAGGGTTGTTTCCCCTTCGTCTCGGGATGAATGGGGCGTGGAAAGGCTTCCGTTGGGCCGAACCCATGGTTTCCCCGCCGTGAGAGTTGAGCGTTCGAACTAGGACCGCCTATCCCCATGAGCGGCCCCGTCTTGACCGTTCATCTGCTCGGCGTGCTCTGTTTGGCTTGGCGCGCAGCGAGGGTTGTGCGGTCTATCGTAAGACCGTATAACTCAGGTGCGGCCAGGGCTGAACCATTTTTCCCCTTCGGTTTGGACCGTTGTTGGGCTGTGCGGCTGGGGTCTAGCCGCCTGTTCCTTTGTACGGCTAGTATCTAACCGTACATCCTTTGTGCCGGCGGCTGTTGTGCAGCCCGAAGTTGACCGCACAAGCCCTGGTGTGGTGTTGACCTCGCCGCATGTTTCCCCCATGCAGCTAGAGGTGAACCGCACGTGTGTTTCCCATTTTAGGCTGTTATCCTATTGTGCGGTCCTGTATGGACCGTTTATCCTATTGTGTGGTCCCTTTCAGACCGTCCATCCCTGTTGGTTGAGTGGTCAATTTTGGACCGTTCATCCCCTTTGTGTGGTCAGTTTCAGACCGTCCATCTTGTTGAGTGGTCCATTCTGAACCGCTCATCCCCGATGTGTCATCGGTTTACCGTTGTGGGTTCTCCCGGTGTCGCGTTAGAGTCATTGCTCTGGTATGGTCGACCCAGTGTGATCCAATGGTCGACATGCGACCTTGCCTGTGTCTCGATGGATCTGTACAGCTTGAGATGTGGTTCTGGACACCTAGAGGTATGATTTGGCCTCGATTTGTGTGTCCAGGTGCCTTGAGGATGTCGGAGTTCTCCCAAGTCTCCGTATGTCCCGTCTGTTCCGTGTCGGTCGTGTGTGTGAGTTAGGGCGATGTTTCTATTGGTCCTATCATGGACTGCTAATGTTGGTTTGTCTATCCGGTGGTTCCCTGGATCGGTTAGTTCGGATGAATTGTGTGCGGTCTATTCCTTGACTGCTATAGTTTCTCCGAGCGACTTAATCTAGGACCGCCAGTGTCTTTGCCTCTGGTTACGTGGCGAGTCCTCCTTGACTGCTTGGTTGACCTAGTGGCCGAGTGATGGATAGCCTAGGCCCAGAGAGTGGTTTACCGGTGGTTTGGTTTCCGGTATCTTGGCTTGACCTTGGGATTTGCCATTGTCACGCGGACATCACCCGATGCCCTGTGAGGGCTATAACCGTGTTCCGAGGTGGCCAAGAGGGTTTGTGCTTATGTGTCTTTGTCTGGTTCCAGTCAACCCGGGGTCACCCAGTGGTTGACAGGTAGCCTTATGTGTCTCGACAGTTCTGCCCAGTTCGAGACATGGTTCTGGATGCTTCGAGGTATCATCCTACCTCGATCTACGTGTCTAGGCGTGTCTGAGGGTCCTCGGTGTTCCCTCAGGTCTCCGTGAGTCATTTTCTACGGAGTGTCGTTTCGCGTGGCTTAGGATTAGACCGATTGGCGGCTTGTTCCGCTGTCAGTGACGATCTTGCCTTTGAGTCGTCCGACTCAAGGATCATTACGTAGTAGGTCTAGTCACCTTGTCCTGAGTCTGTTGGCAGTTGTCTTGCTGCCTTGGTGCTTCGTAGTACGTGCGACCATGCATTCTAGCTTGTTTGTACTCTAGCACTTGTGTTTCTGAGTCTGGTGTCTTGTGAGCCTCTAATTGTTGTAGCCGTAAGGCGTTGAGTTTCCGACCCGCCTGGGAATGGCGGAGGGGTGTTCCCGTAATAAGCGGTTTCTAAGCTAGTTTCCGTGGGCCCCCACTGTACAGTGGCGTCCTACTGGGTGGGGAAAACTAGCTAGAGACATGGCTCTCCAGCAAGAGTTGGTGTGTGAACACGTGGTCAGGGGCTTTGGACTGATGCCGACGGGCGTGACCCAGACTAGTACTTGTATTATGGTTCCGCGTGGGTCTGCGACTCGGCTGTGCCCGTGTTGGTCGTGCTCGGTGGGTAGTCGAGACACTTGTGGTGTGTGTTGCGGCGCAGCATAAGACGTCAGTGGATGTAGCTAGTTGTTCTTCTAGTGAGGAGGTGATTCCCTCACGTGACACGTGACTCTTCGTGTTCTTCGCGTTTCTTGCGCGTCGTGACCTTTCCGGGTTAGCCCTCTTGTGGCCCTACTTGAGGTCAGTGTTGTGTGCACGACGTTCTAGTTGTGTGTGCTGTCGAGTCTATCCGTCGTCTGTCTAGGTCTTTCTTAGAATTTTTTTCTATCCTTGCTGGTCTTTATCTTAGGCCTGGCATCGTGTCGGCAGATCGGTAACTCCTGACTTTGTCAGATCAGAGTCGCCCTTCTGTCGCTGCTTGGAGTAGTTTGGGGAGCTGAGGTTGGTTCAGCTATCGCGCCTGTACGGTACGACTTTTTCCCTTTTCTTTTAGCTTCCCTTGCTCTTAGCCTGTTCCCTACTCCTGCTGTTCCCGTTCTTTTTACAGCTTGGTAGTGTAGCTTTTCTTGTTTTGCTACTATTGTTGCTTTCTTTTCCGTGTACTGCGCGCTTTTCAGTGGGGATCCGCATGACCCCTACTGAGCCTCTGTTTGGAGACTCACCCCTGCTTTTCAGGTGGGTGGTGTCGCCCCTGTTCGTGGTTCCTGGTGTGGCGCGTCCGTAGCTGCCAACGGTACCTGCGTCGGGTTTCCCCCGACCTCAGTGTACGTTCTTTTCCTGTGGCCTGTACTTGTCTTTATTTTTCTGGACTGGACTCTGATGTAATTGTTAAATTGAATTGTTAATAAAAAGTAATTTCATTTCTGCTACTTTAGCAAACCGATCTAATGAAATTTAATTGCTTACTGTACTATCTCTGTGGCTTCAATGTACTAGACGACAATCCTTTTTCCCTTCGGAGCTTTATCGCTCTTGGGAGGCCTCGCGGGTTCCAAGTGGTATCAGGTGTATTCGGTAGTCCTACCGGGTATATCTGGTATCCGAGATCCGGGTCGTCACAATTAGGGTTGACTTCCAGTCCGAAATTCAAAGCCTAAAGGCCTTAGCAGAGGTAGGTCTACTCATGAACGGCTAAAATACTATTCTAGGATTTAAAGCCCTCTTGTTTTACTTGATTTCATGCTTTATAGACCGAGAATTTTATGTTTTAGTTGAGACTATGCATATAGTGCATCATTCATGAATATCTCTTAGCCTTAATTTAAATAAAAGAAATTCTCTGGTTACCATACATGAATCCCATGCATATTGTAGCCTATTCTTTGTTCTATCATGGTAGGAGAAGTTTATGCATGCTGATTTATAGACATAATGTGTTTTAGACATAGTTCTTCTTATTTAAGTTTTCTGTCAACGTGATCTAGCGGCTTAATCTTCGACCGCCAACCTAGTATAGCGGCCCTACGATAAACCGCTAGTCATCTTGAAACACGATTTTTATGAAACCTCTGGCGGACCACAAATAGAGTGTTTTAGTCCCTCTGGCGGCCTTACGATAAACTGCCAATTTTCTGTAATGGCTCTATAATAGACCGCCAGTGTTCTATTTTCTGTCAACCCGAGACAGATTTAAGAACAGCCCATTTAGCTTATAAATAAGCATAGTTAGCTATATTCTAACCTATTTTAATGTTATTCACTACTCTAAGTTTTATTTACTGATTCATAACAGTAAGTTAATGTTCTTTATGGTACTTGGGATTATTTTAAGTATATGATAATTTCATGCCCAAAAATCATATAATCTTGTATTAAATTTTGGTTTAAACGCTACATTAACGAGATTGAACGTTGGTTTATCACAGTACACATTCTCCTCTTATCTCAGAGTCAATTTCTATAAGTACATGGCATATATCCCGGTATATGACCATTAGTTATACTAATGCGCATTAAGAACACAATCTTGAGCTTGGTAACCTCTCCTTTGGATATTCCTTTCAATGGACTAGAAAATCTTATTTCAAGACCTCTGTCATTCTCCGCGAGCCTGGGATTCTCACTAGGATGCCGAGTTGGTTGTACCATTAAATCCCATTGTCTAGAAAGCACTTATACCGATGTTTTATATTTTTGGAACCTAGCGGCCTTATGGTTGACCGCCAGAATCTACTACCGGACCTTAGCTATACCGCTAACGGATCCTTGACGGTTCTTTCTTTGACTGCTAAAGACTCCAGAGAATATGTTTTCAATTATCGAACAGTCTTGACCTTAATGGTCCAGAACTAGACCGCTTTCTTCGTGAAACGGCCCAGTAAACGACCGTTATTTTTCTGAGTATAGTTAACCCAAGGTTTGGCTCAATGCGTTAATATTCATACGATCCTAGATGGTCCAATTGATTATCTAGAACCTGTCACATTATTTCAAACATACCTAAGTAAATTGTGAAAGTTAAGAAATGTACCGTTATGCTGCCAATTTATTTCCACGGCATAACCTAGTTATCAATATGTTTATTGAAATCTTGTTCTCAATAGAATCATTCTTATTTTGATTATTTCATCATGAAACTATAGTTGAAATTGTACAATCTTGGCCACATTATATACGTGGAAGTAGCTTGATTTATACTTGAAGATGCAGTTCGAGCACTGATTGTGTTCAAGAGCTCTATGCTAGTCCCCTCGGGTGATTGTCGGAAACATTCTATTACAAACCGTGGGGTATGATGCTACTGGCGTTGCATTGTGCTAGGAGTACTTTCTTTATAAATAAGTGAAAATATCCATGGCTCGTGAAGTGAAAATATCCACATAAATTCACGAAGTACTTGTTACTAAGTGAAGAGTACATTCTTACTTGTTACATGACTTTCTAGTACATTCTCGTTACATTCTTGATTTATGAAAAAGGCCAAAGTAACATTCTTGATATATTCTTGATTTATCGTATCTCAAGCTTGATTATACTTCGTTACTTTAGTTTTAATCGCATGTTGATCATATTCGCATGATTTATCTTTTTCTTTAGAGCTAAAGATATTAATTACTTTAACATTGCCAATCATGTTGATGCGAAGATACCTGCTGGGTAAGTGTGCTCATTACCTATTTTCTAATCTTTTCAAGAAGTACTAGTGGGTCAGATTCGGATTCAGGTTATTCCAGTGATGGGTCAGAGAGTGATTAAAGGAAATATGGAATCGAGTGAAGACTTAGAATGTTGAAATATATCAAGATTGAGTATTATATGTAATTTTATCTTTATTGAGTCTAGAGAGAGAGAGTAGAGTATTATGTACTTGAATCATGATTACTTTATATAAAATAAAGGTGAAGTTTTGATTAAATTATTATGCAAATACTTTGTATGATTGATATTGCGTTCTGATTATTCTTGCTTGCAAGAGGCTTACCATGCCGGCTGTTCGCGTTCTCGATTGTTTCCACTACATAATCTCGGGGCGTGACAGTTAAGTTGGTATCAGAGCTTAGGACCTAAAAGTCCTAGGGAAAATTGTGTCATGTCATAGGTTAAGTCTAAGGTTTAAGGACCCGCACCTATGAACTAAGGAAGAAATTCCCCACCTATGTGAGAATTGTTGAAGTTAGATGGACGCAGTCTATCTCCACGAAGTGTGGATCTAGAGAGGGGTGAATAGATCTACAGCCTAATTTAAAACCAGTTGGAGGTTCAAATGCAGAATAAAGGCAGATCTACTAAAACACTAACTCGAGTGTCTAAACTTAGCAAAAACACAAGCGATCTGTGAAGATAATCAAGAGATTCAGTCACGTACGAGCAAACTCACAAACACAATGCACACAAGATTTTAGGTGATTCGGTCAATGACCTACGTCCACCCCACACTCCACCGAGTATGGCTTACTGCTGTGCAACACAGCTTGTGTCCGCTGGGCAATACAGCTTGGCCTACAAACCGCTGAGCAACACAGCTTGCTGTCCAGTGGAATCCTCCACTGCCCGCTGAGCAACACAGCTTGCTGTCCAGAGGATACACCTTTGCAAACCACTGGGGAAATACAGCTTAACCCGTCCGAGACCAAGTCTCGCCAGCTGAGGATTACAGCTTTACATCCACTGCATCCGCTGACATACAGCTTGAAGAACAATAGTATCGAACACAAGAAAATCAGAAACAAAAGAATTGAAGAAAACATGACAAATGTAGCTCAAGTATGAGCAGAGTCAGCTCTGGTTTCTGAACCAGGAGACTGACTTACAACCTCTCAATAGACTTCTCTCAACTCATCTCTCTCTTCTCAAAATCTCTTAACACATCTCTCTTTTCTTTCTTTCTTTTCTTCTTTGCTTTTCTTCTCTTCTGTAGATCGATAGCACTCTGCTGCCTTTGGACTGGATGTATAGACTTGCCACTCTTCAGTCAATCGATCTCCCTTCAATAGAGGATGAAGACTACTATATATACTGGCAGCAGCAGGTGGATAAGGGCGCGTGGCTTCCACGTTTTCCCGCCCAAGTGAATTCACCAGATCCGAGGCAATTCCATCCACGTGTCAACATCTACACACCTCGTCCTCCTGGGATCACGAGCTAGGTCATCAATTTTGGTAAGAATCCCTGTCAGACAGAGTATCGGATTGTCAGGTTAAGTGAAGAACTCTGTATAGACTTTTCAATCGACAGACAGACAATGTATATACTTGCTCAGTGTATGGACTTTATTAAAAGAGCATGCAATGTATATACTTGTGAAACGTGAGTGCAATGTATAGACTTCATGTTTATGAAGCAATGTATAGACTTCACGTTCATATGCATAACAAAGCAATGTACAGACTTGGCGTTGTGAAAGCAGAGTTGAAGCAATGTATATACTTAGCGTGAAACAGCACGATGTATAGTCTTATGAACGCTGTGCAATGTATGGACTCCATGAGACTCTAATGCAGACAGACGATGTATAGAGTTCTCAGTTCAGCCGTCAGTGTATAGACTTGAAAGTCTTGAAGCCAATGTACAGACTTTAAAGATGAACAGTTGGATGTACATACTTGGGATATCACTGATGGCTGTACAGACTTTGGCGAAGCAAAAGGCTGTATAGACTTGGAACAGGAAGCAAGTATGAACATTGTGAGAATGTATACACTTGAAAGCTTTCAACGTCCTCAGTGTATAGACTTAGCCAACTAGAGACACTGTACAGACTATGAAGTACAACCAGTGTGTAGACTTCATTTCAAGCACCGTAGGTAGAAACCCAATGTATAGACTTGTCCTTCGAGCATGCTACAGTCCAATGCATGGACTTTGCTTCCACCGACCAATGTATGGACTTTGCAAGTCTAAGATGCTGAATGAGACGGTGGTGTCTGTATAGACTTTGCTCAATGCATAAGACGCTAAATGAGACGGTCCACTGTACAGACTTCCCTAAGACAATGCATGAAACGGATGATGTATAGACTTGAGTTACTTTAGCGATGTATAGACTTACTATATGCATGAGATGCAAGTTGAGACGATGTGTGCATTGTAACGAATGTATAGACTTTCCACCGACCAATGTGTAGACTTTGCAAGCCTAAGACGCTGGGTGAGACGGTGGGTGAGACGGTGCAGCTACAGTGGTGTACAGACTTCATGAGACGCTCACTGTATATACTTAGCACTGACAAGTGTATAGACTTTGTGAAGCACAATCCATTGTACAGACTTTGCAAGCAGTCCGATGTACAGACTTCAAGAGACTCTAGACAACGGACGCTGTATAGACTTGCTAGTCTGAATGCCAATGTATGAACTTTGAAGTTCAGTTGGTGAGTGTGCAGACTTCACCAATGAGACACTCACTGAACAGACTTTACGAATGAACAATGCAAGAGACGGCTATACAGACTTGAAGTGTAATGCAGTGTGTTAACCTGTGAGATGCATAGACCACACAGACAATCTGATAAAATCAATTTCATCAAAACATAAACAGTGTTGCCAATCAATCAAAACAATGTGTTGCCATATGAAATAAAGTACATGTCAACACCATCAACTCAGAGGAGTCACAACAATCTCCCCCTTTTTGATGATGGCAACCCCCTATCATATAGAATAGCAACATCCTGTTATACAGATGTAATTTTTGATGAAAGACATGATTTGTTATTCAGATTGTTATGCAGATGCTATGAATGCATGCTACATGCTACGAAATGTGAGCAACTCCAAATTTTCCCTTTTTTTCATACCATGATGCAGATGCATACACTCCCCCTGAATTCAGAATTCTCCCTCTGGAATGAAGGAATGAATTCAGACAATATTCTCCCCCTTTGCCATCAACAAAGAGGAGGGAAAGTGAGTACAAGGGAAGGAGTAAGAAAGATCATCTGACTGGCATTCTGAACAAGTAGTTCAGGAATAAGCATTCTAAATCATAGAGTCTTTAGTCATATGAATTTAGAAACTACTTTCAGATAGAAGTCTGGTTTAAAGGTTATAAATTTTGAGTTCATGCACTACAATCAATGGATAAGTTGGCTGTGCATGATAAAACAATAAACCAGAATCACATTTGCATGAAAGATTCAGTTTCAAAATATCATACTTTCGTATACTCATTAAAAGTTGTTAAGAGATGCTAGGTCATGTATTGAAAATAAACAAATTGACATCCATGAATTTTCTTTTGAAGGAACAACATTATCAATATTAGTTCATTTAGGGCATTCAGGTACCATAAATCTTTCTGCGTAAGGGTATACGTTTATCAGACGCCAATACCCCTAGATACTCAACAAGATGGACAATTCTGCCTATGATCAAATTCAACAGAACTGATTTACACCTTTTTGTGTGAGGGTACACGTTTATCAGACGCCGGTTACCCCAGGTACTCAGTGAAACCAGCCTATTGTTTTGATCATTTTATACAGAGATAGCTGATACACTTCATGACATGAGTGTTGTCCACTTCTTTGATGGATCACTCAGTTTCTCAGTGATTTACCAGTCATTGCTCTGCCAATGTTAATTTTTAATGATTTTTAATATTTTTCAATATCTTTCTTAGCCGTCCTTTATATGTTTCAGAATGACTTGTTTAAGAACAATACACATACTTAGCTTCTCTAACATGATTTCAGATGAGTTTTCAGATTTCATATATGATTAGCTTTGTCTTACATGAAATAAGAAAGGGGTTGAGAGTTTTATCAATTTTCAGCTTTCTTATTTACTGATTGCAATCTTTAAACTTCAAGGATTATAAAATTTAAACCATTAAGTCAGTCTTTAAGCAATTTAAAATTCTTATAAGAGAAGAAGTCTGTTTTCTATTGCTTAGAAATCAGAACTGACTAATAGATTACCATATGTCAGACTCAATCATTTAGAGTCAAGGATGAAATAATTCAATAGAATTGATGACCACTCTGAATTTCTAACAATACTCCCCCTGTCTATATGCATGCAATTTTGCTAATGAATGGCAAGAATTAAATGAGAGAGAGCTTATGCATAGATCATGAATGAATGATATGCAAAGTCATGCAAGGACTCAACAAACTCCCCCTGAATACATGCAATATTTTCTCTGAAAACTGAACAAAGGATTTTGAAATTCATGCTCATTCAGACTGCCCTATCAATCGATATAACCCATGGTACTAGGCCGAGAACCTGGTCTCAAGGACCATCTCACACATGGTAATAACCTCCAGACATATTTCCCTGCCCTTTAGTAGCTTACTATTTAATATACCACGGTTATGCAGAAAAATGCAGTTCAAAGCAGTTTTATATGCATGTGATTTTAGACACATTCATGACTAAATGATATGCAATGATGATCACGAAGATATGAATGTCATGCACGATCATGAGTCTGTTGCAACATCTAGCATTCACAAAACCAGCAGAGAGTTTATTCATTAGAGAGCATCATTCGGGAGCAATCAAATTTTCAAGATAATTCAGTTTCTAGCATTCAGTGTACACAGTGCAATAACATGCAAAGAGAAGAGAATCATCAGCTTTTGTGCAGAATTTAAATTCAGTAGCTGAGTCTGGAATGCAGACTAATCAGGTAGACAAGAAGAGAAAGTCAGGAATTAACCAATCAAATCGACATTACTTTCTCAATTCAATTCTGAAGATAAGTCACTTACCTGCTTTACCTGATTGATTTATTTTTACCCTTAGTGTTCCATCAGATTGTTGACAAGGCCTCCAATCTCTTTTAGCTTTTGAATTTATGGCCTTATCTTCTGTCATATGCCTGAAGCAGCCACTATCCAAGTACCACAGATTTGTCCTTGGCTGCCAGACATACTTGCACACACAATCAGGTAGATGAGTTTGGAACCCAAGTCTGATTGGGCTCCAGAGAAGATGGAATAGAAGTAAAGCAAGACAAGAGACTTTTTGGTATCCACATTTGTTTGAAAGAATTTTGTTCAGTGGATCCTACAGATTTCTTTCTATTGTTGTTCCTTTTCTTTTTGTTATTTTTCTTCTTATTTACACCAGCATGGTTATTGACAGTGTTGTTTCTTTGCCAGTGCCTTGGCCAGGGTGTGTTCACGAAGTTTTGGCCATAGTAGTTCCTGGGCTGACTGAAATAATGCATATTTCTAGGTGACCAGTTGTCATATCCACTAACCCAATTTCTAGTGTAAGGTTTATGATACTGTGCAGCCCGATATGCAAGACCTGTAAACCTTCCCAGAGTTCTAGTCCAACCTGACCTATTGAAATAAGTTGGCTGTGCATTGTAGTAAGTCTGAGCTCTGGGTTGATAGAAATAATTGGGTTGACTCCTGGCGGCATTCTGTCTCCCCTGTACTTTGGACCCTGCTGACCTATTCATGGGTGTGTATTGGGTCTTCTTCAGAGGTGATGGTGATGGTGGAGACTTGGTGGCTTTGACATGGGGTTTATAGGACTGTTTAGGTTGACCCCTAACCTGTGATTGAGCCTTGGGATTTTGCTTGGATGTGCTGGCTCTACTAGGCTCATTAACCTTTTGTTTGCCCTTCTCCTCAGCACTGGGCTTTTTCAGATTAGCAGTTTTGTTCATTGAAATGGTTGAGTTCATGCTAATTAGAGGTCCCTTTTCTTTTTGAGCAACAAATGAAATTGTTTTCATCCCAAATATTTTTGTTGCACTAGAATTAAATCCTAGGCCCTCTTTTCTGAAATTAACCTTTGACCCTAACAAATCATTTAGATTATCTATACCTTGGGTCATTTTCTCAATGGTCTTAAGCTTGTCCTCATTGTCCTTTTGAATATCTTCAACAGATTTCTTAAGTTCAGTATTCACAATTTGGACAGCTTCATATTTCTCATTCACCAACTTCATCTCACTCTCATATTTTTGAATTTTCAGTTCCCATTCATCAATTTCCTTTTCTAACCTCACATTCTCTTCCCTAGAAGTTTTTAACTCATTCTTGATTTCCTCTGATTCAGAACATGTGAGTTTGAGTTTATTATTCTCAGCTTCAAGACATGCAATTTTATCAGACAATGAGGTATCATTTTGCATGGAATTGATTTTTCTGTTTAGATGCCTATTTTCTCTTCTAATATCATCTGCTTGATCAGCTAGTTTATGATAGGCATCTACCCACTAAACAATAGTAAAATTATTAAATGGAGAAGTTACCTCATCTGAATCTTCCTCTCTATCTTCAGAGCTAGTTGCCATGAGACAGATGGGTTTTTCAGCTTCAACTTCACTATCCGAAGTATTGCTGAGACAACCTTCATCCTCATCGCTCCATGTGCTGATCATGGCTCTTCCTTTCGTGTTCTTTCTATTTGATTTGTCCTTGTGCTTCTGGTTCTCCGGACAGTCAGCTTTCAGATGGCCAGAGTTCCTGCATTGGTAACACACGTAAGTTCCATATTGATTTGCAGGTTTAGATTTATACCTTGTGTCCTGCCGGCCGCCACTATGGTTCCTTCGGTTGAATTGTCCTCCTTCTCTCCTGAGGAACCACCTGAACTCTCTAGTCATCATAGCCATCTCAGTATGAGTTCTGTCTTGTTCATTCAAGCTCTCCTCGGATGATGATCTGCTAGAGCTGGATCGGTTTGATTTGTTGGATTTGCTAGCACCAGCCTTCAGTGCGATCGGTTTCCTCTTCTCTTCAGCTTCATCTACCTTCGACAGATTCATCTCATATGCCATTAGAGATCCAATTAGCTCATCTGCCCTTGTATTGTGCAGATCTCTTGACTCTTCCATGGCGGTGGCCTTGGTGTGCCAAATTGAAGTCAAGGATCGCAAGATCTTCCTGACTATATCATACTCAGAATACTTCTTCCCGAATCCTCTGAGGCCATTAGTAATAGTTGTCAATCTAGCATACATCTCCTTGATGGTCTCGTTGGGTTTCATCTTGAAGGCTTCATATTCAGACACAAGCAAATTGGCCTTCGTCTCTCTAACCTGAGAAGTCCCTTCATGAATTGCTTCCAGTGCATCCCACATCTCCTTAGCTGAATTGTAGGCTGATACTCGAGAAAATTCAGTGGGATGCAGAGAACATTGGACTACGTTGATTGCACTCCAGTTGAGCGTGGACCGTCTGATTTCCTCCTTGGTCCAGACTTCCTCATTCAGGGACAGCTCATAAGGTCCCTTGCTGACCACCTTCCAAAGCTCATAATCCTTAGCCCTCAAAAACACTTGCATACGATTCTTCCAGTATGCATAGTTAGATCTGTCGAAGAATGGGGGCTTTGTGGTTGAGTGTCCTTCAGCTATCATCCCTCGAACATCCATCTTTGCCTTTCCTCTTCGGGCGATGAGTCCCTGCAGAAGAGTTAGGCTCTGATACCAAGTGTTGAAGTTAGATGGACGCAGTCTATCTCCACGAAGTGTGGATCTAGAGGGGGGTGAATAGATCTACAGCCAAATTTAAAACCAGTTGGAGGTTCAAATGCGGAATAAAGGCAGATCTACTAAAACACTAACTCGAGTGTCTAAACTTAGCAAAAACACAAGCGATCTGTGAAGATAATCAAGAGATTCAGTCACGTACGAGCAAACTCACAAACAAAATGCACACAAGATTTTAGGTGGTTCGGTCAATGACCTACGTCCACCCCACACTCAACCGAGTATGGCTTACTGCTGCGCAACACAGCTTGCGTCCGCTGGGCAATACAGGTTGGCTTATAAACCGCTGAGCAACACAGCTTGCTGTCCAGTGGAATCCTCCACTGCCCGCTGAGCAACACAGCTTGCTGTCCAGAGGATACACCTCTGCAAACCGCTAGGGAAATACAGCTTAACCCATCCGAGACCAAGTCTCGCCAGCTAAGGATTACAGCTTTACCTGTCTAGTGGAAACCTCCACTACATCTGTTGACATACAGCTTGAAGAACAATAGTATCAAACACAAGAAAATCAGAAACAAAAGAATTGAAGAAAACACGACAAATGTAGCTCAAGTATGAGCAGAGTCAGCTCTGGTTTCTGAACCAGGAGACTGACTTACAACCTCTCAATAGACTTCTCTCAACTCATCTATCTCTTCTCGAAATCTCTCAACACATCTCTCTTTTCTCTCTTTCTTTTCTTCTTTGCTTTTCTTCTCTTCTGTAGATCGATAGCACTCTGCTGCCTTTGGACTGGATGTATAGACTTGCCACTCTTCAGTCGATTGATCTCCCTTCAACAGAGGATGAAGACTACTATATATACTGGCAGCAGCAGGTTGATAAGGGCGCGTGGCTTCCACGTTTTCCCGCCCAAGTGAATTCGCCAGATCCGAGGCAATTCCATCCACGTGTCAGCATCTGCACACCTCGTCCTCCTGGGATCACGAGCCAGGTCATCAATCTTGGTAAGAATCCCTGTCAGACAGAGTACCGGATTGTCAGGTTAAGTGAAGAACTCTGTATAGACTTTTCAATCGACAGACAGACAATGTATATACTTGCTCAGTGTATGGACTTTATTAAAAGAGCATGCAATGTATATACTTGTGAAACGTGAGTGCAATGTATAGACTTCATGTTTATGAAGCAATGTATAGACTTCACGTTCATATGCATAACAAAGCAATGTACAGACTTGGCGTTGTGAAAGCAGAGTTGAAGCAATGTATATACTTAGCGTGAAACAGCACGATGTATAGACTTATGAACGCTGTGCAATGTATGGACTCCATGAGACTCTAATGCAGACAGACGATGTATAGAGTTCTCAGTTCAACCGTCAGTGTATAGACTTGAAAGTCTTGAAGCCAATGTACAGACTTTAAAGATGAACAGTTGGATGTACATACTTGGGAGATCACTGATGACTGTACAGACTTTGGCGAAGCAAAAGGCTGTATAGACTTGGAACAGGAAGCAAGTATGAACATTATGAGAATGTATACACTTGAAAGCTTTCAACGTCCTCGGTGTATAGACTTAGCCAACTAGAGACATTGTACAGACTATGAAGTACAACCAATGTATAGACTTCGTTTCAAGCACCGTAGGTAAAAACCCAATGTATAGACTTGTCCTTCGAGTATGCTACAGTTCAATGCATGGACTTTGCTTCCACCGACCAATGTATGGACTTTGCAAGTCTAAGACGCTGAATGAGACGGTGGTGTCTGTATAGACTTTGCTCAATGCATAAGACGCTAAATGAGACGGTCCACTGTACAGACTTCCCTAAGACAATGCATGAAACGGATGATGTATAGACTTGAGTTACTTTAGCAATGTATAGACTTACTATATGCATGAGACGCAAGTTGAGACGATGTGTGCATTGTAACGAATGTATAGACTTTCCACCGACCAATGTGTAGACTTTGCAAGCCTAAGACGGTGGGTGAGACGGTGGGTGAGACGGTGCAGCTACAGTGGTGTATAGACTTCATGAGACGCTCACTGTATATACTTAGTACCGACAAGTGTATAGACTTTGTAAAGCACAGTCCATTGTACAGACTTTGCAAGCAGTCCGATATACAGACTTCAAGAGACTCTAGACAACGGACGCTGTATAGACTTGCTAGTCTGAATGCCAATGTATGAACTTTGAAGTTCAGTTGGTGAGTGTACAGACTTCACCAATGAGATGCTCACTGAACAGACTTTACGAATGAACAATGCAAGAGACGGCTGTACAGACTTGAAGTGTAATGCAGTGTGTTAACCTGTGAGATGCATAGACCGCACAGACAATCTGATAAAATCAATTTCATCAAAACATAAATAGTGTTGCCAATCAATCAAAACAATGTGTTGACATATGAAATAAAGTACATGTCAACACCATCAACTCAGAGGAGTCACAACAAGAATTGGGTAGAGCTCGGGATGAGATAGTAAATTAGCTCTAGATTAACCCTTTTAAATTCCATGGGAGTTAACGATTTGTTATTTCTCTGAGGTACAATATTATCTCAATGGCTCATCGTGTAGATTGGAACGGTATGCAAGAGACCGTTGCTAGTTTGGCGCAAGCACTACAAACCATGGCGCAAGCTGGCATAGGAGCGAGGGCTGGAGATTTGCATCGTAATTTTCGGAGCCTAAACCCTCCATGATTCTATGGTTCTTCTAATCTAGACGAAGTTGAGAACTGGATTGATGAGATGAACCGTATATTTGAGGTTATGCAATGTGCTGACCAAGAGAAAGTACGTCTATCCGCTTTTCAACTTAACAAGGATGCACGTACACGGTGAAAGTCAGTTCTGGCACCGCCAGCAGATGCACCTCACACATGGGAAGGTTTTCTTATGCTATTCCGTGCCAAATATTTTTTCAAACATGTCAAGGAGCGGAAGGCTATGGAATTCGCTTCTCTCCGCCAGGGCATGTTGTCAGTGGCCGAATATACGCTTCAGTTTTCCAGGCTGGCGCCGTATGCTTCTCATCTGGTCAGTACCGATTTACAAAAAACAAATCGATTTATGGACGGGTTAAGACCCAGTTTTATTCAGCAGCTCGGGACTCAAAATATCCGTACTTATGCGGAGATGGTCCAACGGGTATATTTGTGTGAAAGGACCTTAGAGAAGGTCGAGAAGTTGAAAGGAAAGGGCAAAGAACCAAGCCGAAGGTCTGATCAGCGTGATAAGAAAAGTAAATTTAGAATCATGGAACCCTACAAGTCCCGTGATAGCAAGAAGAGGTCTCGGAACGGGAGTGGTAGTGGCTACCACAAAAATAAGAAAGTCAAGGAAGAATATAAGCAGGTCGCCACGGCCTGTACTTTTTGTGAGAAGTTCGGTCATTCGGCCAAAGAATGCTGGAAGCGCCTTGTCGCTTGTCAACGATGTGGTAGCCGGGAGCACCGCATGCCGGATTGCTCCCTTATGAAGGAGCTATCTTTAGGAAGTGGACGAAAGAGACATGCTCGTCTCAATGCGGTTTTAGATGATGAATTACCCAGGGATGATGGGCTTATGGAAGGTACCATTCACATTTGTTCCAATCCTACTTTTGTACTATTCGATACTGGTGCTTCTCGTTCTTTTATATCTACCGCCTTTGTAAAAACCTTGCAAGTTTCATCTGTTCCTTTACCTTCAGACCTTGCTATTACTACACCTTTAGGTCCCGGAACCAAACTCACAAACTATTATCCTAATAGTGAGGTAAGGGTAGAAGGTCACAGTCTCCCTGCAAATCTCGTATGCCTTGATATGGAGGGCTACGATGCTATCTTAGGTGTAGATTGGCTTATAGACCATGATGCCTACATAAATTGCCGAAATAGGATTATCTTTTTTTGAAAACCAGGTCTTCCGAGGTTTTCTTTCCTTGGTATCAAATATAGGAAACATCCTGCCATTATTTCATCTCTTCACGCTTACAAACTTATCTCGCAAGGGTGTGAAGCCTTTCTTGCTTCCATAATTATCACCGAATCCAAGGAGATTATCTTAGAAGATATTCATATCATAAATGAGTTTCCTAATGTATTTCCATCAGATCTACCCGGTTTACCACTCGAAAAGGAAGTAAACTTCTCCATTGAACTCATTCCCGGAGTAGCACCTGTTTCAATAGCTCCTTACAGGATGTCCCCCACAGAACTTAAGGAATTGAAGAAATAGCTTCAGGAGTTATTGGACAAGGGATTCATACGACCTAGCACATCCCCTTGGGGTGCGCTAGTTCTATTTGTCAGGAAGAAAGATGGATCTCTCAGGTTATGTATCGATTATCGGTGACTGAATCAGCTTACTATCAAGAATAAGTATCCATTGTCGCGTATCGATGAGTTCTTTGATCAAATTTCGAGAGCAGAATATTTCTCCAAGATAGACCTCAGGTCGAGTTATCATCAACTCAAGATCAAAGATGAAGACATTTATAAGACTATTTTTTGGAGCCGTTATGGCCACTATGAGTTCGTAGTAATGCCGTTCGGGTTAACCAATGCCCCGGAAGCATTCATGCAACTAATGAATAATGTCTTCCAACCGTATCTTGACTAGTTTGTAGTCGTATTCATTGATGACATCCTTATATACTCCAAGATTAAGGAAGAACATGAAGAGCACTTAAGGATAGGCTTGCAGACACTAAGAGAACACAAACTCTATGCGAAGCTTAGTTAGTGCGAGTTCTGGCTAAAGGAAGTATCATTCCTCGGCCATATTATTTCAAAGGAAGGTATCACTGTCGATCATTCTAAGGTGGAAGTTGTTAAGAACTGGAGCTGGCCAACGACCGTGTCAGAAGTAAGAAGCTTTCTAGGGCTAACTGGCTATTACAGGAGATTTATTAAGGATTTCTCTAAGATCGCCGTTCCTTTGACTAGACTTACAAGAAAAAAAAATCCTTTCATATGGTCGAAGGACTGCGAGGAGAGTTTTCTAACACTTAAGGATCACCTCACCTCTGCCCCTATTCTGACATTGCCCATTGAGGGTGGTGGATTTGAAGTCTATACAGATGCATCTAGCATTGGCCTAGGATGTGTTCTCATGCAAAATGGGAAGGTGATTAGTTATTCCTCAAGACAATTGAAGCGTCATGAAGAGAATTACCTTGTGCATGATCTGGAATTAGCTGCGGTTATTTTCACTTTGAAGATTTGGTGACATTACCTTTATGGGGAGAAATTCACTATATTCTCATATCATAAAAGTCTGAAATATCTTTTTACCCAGAAGGAATTAAATATGCGACAACACAAATGGTTGGAGTATCTCAAAGACTTCGACTTCACTATTCAATATCATCTATGGAAAGCAAATGTTGTGGCTGACGCTCTTAGCAGAAGACCAAGGGATACTCTAGCAAGCCTCAGGAAAGGTATGAATTGTCTTATCAAAGATTTCTCTCACTTGAATCATGATAATGACAGGGAAGAAGATGGATGTATAATTGCCAATATAAGGTCACAACCTACATTGATTGAGGATATTATCAAATTACAAGAGAATGACCATGCATTGATGGAGATCAAGGATAATATTAATCAGAGACCGGAATTTTCTATCTTAAATGAAGGAAGGCTACTATTTAAAGATAGGATTTGCGTGCCAAATCATAATGATACTAAGAAATTAATCATGGAAGAGGCACACAAGTCAAGATATGCTATTCATCCTGGTGCTACCAAGATGTATCAAGATTTGAAAAGAAACTTTTGGTGGCCCAACATGAAGAGAGAGGTAGCAGATTTTGTGTCCCGCTGTCTCACTTGTCAATAGGTCAAGGTAGAACACTTAAGACCCGCAGGTAAATTAAACCCCTTAAATATTCCCGAATAGAAGTGAGAAAGTATAGGGATGGATTTCATCATGGGTTTACCTATGACAAGAGGAGGACACGATGGTATATGGGTGATCATAGACCGATTAACTAAGTCTGCACATTTTCTACCGATCAAAAGTTGATGGTCTGTGGATGTACTAGCAGCATTATACATAAGGGAAATTGTCAAATTACACGGTGTCCCCGTCAGCATTATATCTGACCGAGATTCTCGGTTTACATCACAATTCTGGAAGGGTCTATAACATTCATTAGGGACCCAATTGAACTTTAGCATGGCATTCCATCCACAAACTGATGGTCAAACAGAAAGGACAGATCAAGTGGTGGAAGATATGCTCAGGGCTTGTGCTATTGATTTTGGAGGAAGTTGGCATGATCACTTGTCTCTAGTAGAATTTGCATACAACAATAGCTACCAAGCTAGTATTCAAATGGCACCATTTGAAGCTCTATATGGAAGAAGCTGTCGTTCCCCTTTTTGTTGGAATGAAGTAGGAGAAAGGCAATTTCTCGATCCCGACATTATTAGGGATACTACCAAGAAGATTAAACTCATTCGAAAAAGACTTTAAATGGCCCAAGACAGGCAGAAATCGTATGCTGACAATCGAAGGCGCGACTTAGAGTTTCAAGTAGGAGACCATGTATCCTTAAAGTTTCTCCAGGTCGAGGTATTTGAAGATTTGATATCAAGGGCAAGCTTACTCCAAGATTTATTGGTCCTTTTGAAATTCTAGAAAGAGTTAGTGAAGTGGCGTATCGAATTGCTTTACCTCCTCAATTATCTGAAGTCCATGATGTATTTCACATTTCAATGCTCAAGAAATATGTTCCTGATCCTTTCCATGTCATCACTTACTACAATCTGGAGATTAAGAAGGACTTGACATATAAGCAAAAGCCAATCAGGATCAATGAACGAGAAGTACGTCAACTTTGGAATAAAACTATTCCTATGGTCAAGATCCAATGGACTAAGTTATGGCCACATGAAGCAACATGGAAAATCGAAGAAGCTATGCGTAAAAGATTTCCAGAACTATTTGAATGTAAGTACTCTCTATAATCCATACATTGAATTTGGGGACCAAATTCTCTTAAGTGGGGGAGGGTGTAATGCCCCAAAATTTTATAGAATATTTCTGAAGTATTTGAGTATTTTCTAAGATAGACTCATAAATAAATTTTTAGGTTAAATAAATCATTATTAAGGCCCAAATATGATAACCAATTAACCTAGCCTATTTAAATAAGGCCCAAAGGAGTTAAGGACCAAGCCCATGAAGTTTGGCCCATATTCTAGAAGGTTAATTAGCGTATTCACAGAATATAAAGATACATACTTTTTATATGGATAATTAAGGGGATAAGATGAAAATAGAGTTTAAATGAATTTCAAATTCGGTGCCCAACCATAGTGGCGGTCTATCGTAAAATCGCTAGGGCACATATGGTGGCCCAATCCTAGACCGCTAAATCCTGTCAGTTCCGTGAGTTGAAGAAAGATCAAAAAGATTAGATTTTTAATATTCTATCTCCTAGAGATTGAGATGGGAGGACTAGTAAACATCTAAAGAGCTCTCAGAAGTTGACCTAAGATTTAATAAGGACTCTAGGATCGTTCTAATCCTCAAACCCTAGCAAAAACCTATAAATAGACCCTAAGTTTCACTTGCACGACCCCTACGTTTGGCTCGCGTGGAATTAAGGTCAGGAGGTATTATTTTGCGTAAGTTCTTTAGAAGTTTTTATTCCTAATACATAGGACTAACATCTCCCAAAATTTCGTGCTAGGAGATCAAGCACACAGGGAGTTAGAGGCGCCTAAAGTTGCTGGTTTCACAACAACGGCCCAGGAGACTGTGCAACGAGGTGTTGAAGATCAAGGAATTTGGGATCCAAAATGAGGTATTTAGAAGTGGAACCTTTAGAACTTTTCATTTCCCTTAGTATCTTCTTCTTACCCTCCAAATTTCACGTCATTAGGTCAAGTGGATCAAGAGTTATTAGGGCGTGAAGTTACTGATTAATCACAAGAAGTACAGAACTAGGGTTGACTTCCAGTTCGAAATTCAAAGCCTAAAGGCCTTAGCAGAGGTAGGTCATCTCATGAACTGCTAAAATACTATTCTAGGATTAAAAGCCCCCTTGTTTTACTTGATTTCATACTTTATAGATCGAGAATTTCATGTTTTAGTTGAGGCTATGCATATAGTGCATCATTCATGAATATCTCTTAGCCTTAATTTAAATAAAAGAAAATCTATGGTTACCATACAAGAATCCCTGCATACTGTAGCCTATTCTTTGTTCTGTCATGGTAGGAGAAGTTTATGCATGTTGATTTCTAGACATGATGTGTTTTAGACATAGTTATTCTTATTTAACTTTTATGTCAATGTGATCTAGCGGCCTAATCTTCGACCGCCAACCTGGTATAGCGGCCCTACGATAAACCGCTAGTCATCTTGAAACACGATTTTTATGAAACCTCTGGCGGACCATAAATAGAGCATTTTAGTCCCTCTGGCGGCCTTACGATAAACCACCAATTTTCTATAACGGCTCTATAATAGACCGCCAGTGTTATGTTTTCTGTCAACCCGAGACAGATTTAAGAACAGCCCATTTAGCTTATAAATAAGCCTAGTTAGCTATGTTCTAACCTGTTTTAATGTTATTCACTACTCTAAGTTTTATTTACTGATTCATAACAGTAAGTTAATGTTCTTTATGGTACTTGGGATTATTTTAAGTATATGATAATTTCATGCCCAAAAATCATATAATCTTGTATTAAATTATGCTTTAAACGCTACATTGACAAGATTGAACGTTGGTTTATCACAGTACACATTCTCCTCTTATCTCAGAGTCAATGTCTATAAGTACATGGCATATATCCCGGTATATGACCATTAGTTACACTTACGCACATTAAGAACACAATCTTTGACTTGATAACCTCTCCTTTGGATATTCCTTCCAATGGACTAGGAAATCTTGTTTCAAGGCCTCCATAATTCTCCGCGAGCCTGGGATTCCCACTAGGATGTTGAATTGGTTGTACCATTAAATCCCATTGTCTAGAAAGCACTTATACCAGTGTTTTATATTTCTGGAACCTAGCGGCCTTATGGTTGACCGCCAGAGTCTACTAGCGGGCCTTAGCTAGACCGCTAACGAATCCTTGACGGTTCTTTCTTGGACCGCTAAAGACTCTAGAGAATCTATTTTCAATTATCGAACAGTCTTGACCTTAACAGTCCAGAACTAGACCGCTTCCTTCGTGAAACGACCCAGTAAACGACCGCTATTTTTCTGAGTACAGCTAACGCAAGGTTTGGCTCAAGGGGTTAATATTCCTATGATCCTAGATGGTCCAATTGATTATCTAGAACTTGTCACATTATTCTAAAAATACCTAAGTAAATTGTGAAAGTTAAGAAATGTACCGTTATGCTGCCAATTTATTTCCACGGCATAACCTAGTTATCAATATGTTTATTAAAATCTTGTTCTCAATAGAAGCATTCTTATTTTGATTATTTCATCATGAAACTATAGTTGAAATTGTACAATCTTGGCCACATTATATACGTGGAAGTAGCTTGATTTATACTTGAAGATGTAGTTCGAGCACTGATTGTATTCAAGGGCTCTATGCTAGTCCCCTCGACTGATTGTCGAAAACATACTATTATAAACCATGGGGTATGATGCTACTGGCGTCACATTGCACTGGGAGTACTTTCTTTATAAATAAGTGAAAATATCCACGACTCGTGAAGTGAAAATATCCACATAAATTCACGAAGTACTTGTTGCTAAGTGAAGAGTACATTATTGCTTGTTACATGACTTTCTAGTACATTCTCGTTACATTCTTGATTCATGTAAAAGGCCAAAGTAACATTCTTGATATATCTTGATTTATCGTATCTCAAGCTTGATTATACTTTGTTACTTTAGTTTTACTCGCATGTTGATCGTATTCGCATGATTTATCTTTTTCTTTAGAGCTAAAGATATTAATTACTTTAACATTGCCAATCATGTTGATGCGAAGATACCTACTGGGAAAGTGTGCTCATTACCTATTTTTCAATCTTTTCAGGAAGTACCAGTGGGTCGGATTCGGATTCAGGTAATTCCAGTGATGGGTCCGAGAGCGATTAAAGGAAACATGGAATCGAGTGAAGGCTTAGAATGTCGAAATATATCTAGATTGAGTCTTATATGTAATTTTATCTTTATTGAGTCTAGAGAGAGAGTGGAGTATTATGTACTTGAATCATGATTACTTGATATGAAATAAAGATGAAGTTTTGATTAAATTATTGTGCAAATACTTTGTGTGATTGATATTACACTCTAATTATTCTTGCTTGCAAGAGGCTTATCATGCCGACTGTTCACATTCCCGATTGTTTCTGCTGCATAAACTCGGGGCATGACAAATTATCTTTGGTACCCAAACTAATTTGGGTCCATAGAAGTTAGTCCAATTTTGCACATATCTTTTTCTGGTCCAAGTAGCATAATTTCTTTGAGTGTTTTGTTTGAACCAACAATTGGCAATGACATGACCAAATCTACCACAATGAAAGTAATTGACATTTGAAAATCTTCTTTGGTATTTGTCTGGTTTAGATTGGACATGTGTTGGCTTTGTGTATGAGCAGGATGCACAATTGTTTTCTTTTTCATTCATATAGGATGTTGTTGTCTTGTGCTCAAATGATTTCTTGTTCTGGGGAATGTACCCCAACCCTTCTTTTCGGAAGTTGATTTTAACTCTAAACAAATTATCTAGGTTTTGTTTCGCTTTAACAAACCTAGAAAGAGTGAACTGCAAGTCAGTTACCTCCTTATTCAAACTCACATTTTTATGCTCGAGTTCTGAAATTGAGGATTTCAGAACTTCTTTTTCATTTTTTAATTTTTCAAAACCTTTTTCTATTTCAAACATTTTACACATCAATTCCTATTTGATTTTCTCAATATCTGAAATTATTTGAAGCAAGCTTTCTTTTTCTTCTGTTAATTCAAACCATTCTTGTTCGAGTTTTTCAAACTTAGCAGAAGAGCCCTCATATGCTAAATCTTCAATTTTCTTTTTGAGGGATTTATTCTCTGATCTTATTTTCCTATATTTGTTGTACAATTTTTCATATTCTGATTCCCATTGCTCATTTGAAATAGAATCAGGGTCAGAGTTTATCTCAGGTGAATCATCTTCATGTGCCATGAGACACAAGCTTTCCACGAGCTGTTCTAACTCCTCTTCGGACTGCTCGTCTTCTTCGTCGCTCCATGTGGTGACCATGGCTTTGGACCTTTTGAAGTTATCCTTCTTGAATTTTCTTTTCAGTTTTGGGCACTCTCCTCTCATGTGGCCGGGCTTCTTGCATTCATAGCATATGATGATGTTGGGCTTGCTCGACTCCCCCTTGGTTTGGGCTGACCTTCTTTGCCATATTATGAAATTTCCTTGGAAATTTCCTTTTCTTCCAAAAAACTTCTTTACTTGGCGTGTCCACATGGCCAAGTCTTCTCCCTCATCACTTCCTTTGGTGGATTACTCTTCTTGGGAGTCATCATCAGATTGGTGGGCTTTCAAGGCCACAGTTTTCTTCTTCTTGGTTTCTTCCTCGACAGTTCTCTACATATTTATCTCATAGGCCATGAGTGACCCTATGAGCTCATTCAAAGAAAGTATGGACATATTTTTTGAATCCTCAATAATTGTGACTTTTGTGTGCCACGTAGGTGGAAGGGATCTCAAAACCTTCCTCACAAGTTCGGAGTTGGTGTACTCCTTCCCAAGGCTTTTGAGACCATCTCTGTAATCATTTCTTCAGGCTTCATCTTAAATAACTCATAGTCTCTAACCAGCAGGTTGGGTTTGGTCTCCTTGACCTCGGAGGTTCCTTCATAGATAAGTCGCAGCTTGTCCCACATTTCTTTTGCTGAACTGCACATGGATACACGAGAAAACTCGTTAGGATGAATAGCACATTGCATAATGTTCATAGCACTAAAATTCCCTGTAGATTTTTTAATATCCTCATAGGTCCATTTGTCCTCATCCGCGAAAAGATCATAAGGACCCTTTTCCACAACCCTCCAGATCTCGTACTCTTGGGCTCTAAGAAAAACATGCATTCTATTTTTCTAGTAGGAATAATTTGAGCTATCGAAGTATGGAGGGCGGTGGATGGAGTGACCCTCAGGCATCATCCCCTTGTTGGCCATTGATCTGGATTCTGACTCTAGATCGTTAGATCTGAAAAATATAGAGCCTTAGCTCTGATACCAATTGAAGTCCCGCGATCAATGACACCCAAGAGGGGGGGTGATTTGGGTGATTACAAATTTTTAGAAAATCTTAGCCGATTTAACCAAATATGATGAAATAACAACTAAGAGGTTCAGATCTATTACAAAACCAATTAGATCTATCAAAACCAATCGCCACGATAGTTCTTCAGTACTGGGTGGAGGTATGAATCTGAAGATCCTACTCACGCAAGGTGTTATCGTCCTGACAAGACTAGCCTTATCAATCTGAACCCACCTTTTGATATACCAAAGATCTAAAGTGAAAATGATCAATTAAGCTAGATCTGAACGAAGAAAACAATAGAGATAATATACGATAGTGCTAGCTAAGAATGGGGGTAGAAGAGAAGGATCAAAACACACAAGAGATAGAGATTTTTAAGTAGTTCGGATGCAACAACAACAACCTACATCCACCCCTCACAAACTGTGAGGATTCACACACTATCTTGTAAAGGATTACAAGATCAGAACACACACACACACACACACTCGTAAGGAGATAGGAACTCCTACGAAGGTGCAAATGCATCGAAGCACACACGAATCTGAAGGAAACAAGACACACACACACGGACATAGGTAGCTCCACACACACACGAATGTTTAAAGATTACAAATAGCACACACTTGAAGCTCAGGGAATTTGGAAGAAGAAACACAAATGAAAAACTTCTGATTTAGGCTCCCCATTAGTAGATGATGCAGATTTTGAATGAAGCTTGCTTCTCCAATTGATTTGAGGTTGATTGGCTTCAGATTAATCTTGAAAGGCTTGGAGATTGATGAAGAATCCTTGGATGAATCACTGTTTACACAGTGCTTACAGTAGCTCTCTTTCTCCCTTGATAGCCTTCCCTTTTTCTCCTTGGATATTAGGATTTTCTTTGCCCAAAAAGATGTTTCTATAAGCCTTGAGTTGGTCAAGTGACATGCCAAAACACATTGGAGAAACAAAAAAGTCCTAAAGAGAGGCTTTGAACACGTTGGAGAAACAAAGTCAACAAAAGGGGCTTCGAAGGGTTTGATCGAACGAAATGTCCGGTCGGTCGACCGAACTCTGTAACACCTAAAACTTTTCAACGTTGGTAAGTTCGGTCGACCGAAATCCATCATCAGTCGACCGAACTCTGTAACATTTACAGAGTTCTAAAACCTAGGTGAATTGGTTGACCGAACCAACTAAGTTGGTTGACCGAACTCTGGAAGTCCTGTAAAATAGAGTTGTTAGCCCCAGAAAACATATTCAAATGACAAGGCCTTTGTGTCCACATTTTGTTCCATTCATTTTGAGTTTATTTGACTGATTCTGGGCATTTTGAAGCATGATAAGTTTGAGCATTAGCTTTTAATGAAAATGGCTTTGTGGTGTGCTCGTACACTTGCAATAACGAACGGTACCAAAACTATTTGCCATTCCGGGGTTTTGTTATCATCAAAATTACTAGCGCAACTCAACACTCTATTGGCTATAAACTATAGTGAATGTCTAGATATGTACATGACTCAATGCTTGGTATTAATGGGGCTCAGTCTGGTCTTGGGAGGAGTGCCCAAAAGTACTTGTGCCCATGTGAGCTATATTGACCACGGTGTGACATTACACCATAGTTCATGATTTCCTTGATTTAATCGATGACATTCCACTCTCTTGTTGGGTACCGCCGTGCAGGAAGGCGGATCTAGAGGGGGGATGAATAGATCCCTCTAAAAATTAAGCATAATTTAAAACATAAACTCCTCACAGTGGAAACTAAACAAACACTAAAGGTCTGAAGACGTATATTCTGATTAACATGAAATCGTTCAAGGTGTATGTAGAGATGTTAGATCACACATGCATTCAGACAGACTAAGCCTCAGATGAACAAGTGAGTGATGAGTGATGTGCACATCGAACAATCAAACAATGTGTGGTGTAATTAAATGTACCTATGAGGGGAGATAGAGGATATGGAATGATCGCACAATCAAACATAGAGGCACAACAATTTTAAGATGGTTCGGGACCACACCGGGCTCCCTACGTCCACCCCATGATCAAATGAGTGAGGCTTCACTGCTGTTAACCAGCACGGGCATGGATGAATCCCCACACACACACGGAGCAAAGCTCCACCACACACGCAGGGCGACACCTGCATACACACGGGGAACAATCCCCAAACCACACGCGAAGATCCTCTGCACAAGATGGCGCATAAGCGTCAACATAGACATGCGGAGAACCCACTCTCCACACTCACACACACAAAATGTTTGTTCAAAAAAAACAAGGACATATTCAGATGATTACATTTAAGCCCCAAATATGCTAGAAAGACCAAAACCAAGAAAATCCATCATGTATAGAATTCCCCCTTTCTAGATGCTCTTGGCCTTCTAGTTGATGTAAACAGATGATCACGATTTCAGTGACTTCTTGTTCCTCTCTTCAAATATGCTTCACTCTTCCTTCTTCCATGAACCCCAGAAATGCCTTGAAGTAGATCAAATCCCCTTCTCCTTCTTCTTCTTCTCTCCTTCTTCCCATTCTTCTCCTGCAAGATAGAAAATGTTAGCTCATTCAGTTATTTTCTAAAATTCGGAGAGGTTGTATATATATAGCTAAGAGAGGGCAAAAGACCCATCTACCCCTTCTAAAACATGTTAGAAACACCTTGATAAGTGTAGGAACCATTTGGGGGTAAAATGGTAATGTTTCCAAGGCTTAACAAAGGGTTTTAAACACTTTTGCAAACCCCGTCCAGAAAGGGTCGACCCTTGAACTTCCTTTGCCCAAAACAGCCCCAAACAGAATGCAGGGCTAGGGGGGTCGACCCCTGTAGCAACCTTGGAAAAAAATAAAGATTTTTAAATAAATCAAATTAGAATAAACAAATTCTTAATTAGTCAAAATAGGCTAAAAGATTTAAGTAAGTAAAAGAAAAATCAAGAGGAACAAATAAATAGAACCAAAAATGTGAATAACGCCTTGATTCAAGGCGCTAATTAAAATTAAACGCCTCTGGCTAAGGCGTGAATTGAAAAAGGGACGCCCCCTGGACAAGGCGTCAATTCTCAAACGACCAAAATAAATAAAAGGGCAATTAAACATAACGCCCTTTGCTTAGACGCGTTTCACTAAAGAAACGACGTTCAAAAAGGCGTTAATTTAAGTAACGCCCTATAGAAAGGCGTTAATTCAGTTCGAGTTTCGTTCGACTCTATCTAGGGAAAGTTTATGGATTAGTACGAGTTAGTAGAATATAGAAAGGACTCTATCAAAGCAATACTACCCTTAATCAAACTCTAACTCTATTAGGGTTCCCCAAAACCCTATAAATAATCCTTGTCCATCAAACCCTACAATCTATTTGGTAGAAGCTCTACTGCTGCGTACGTGAAGAACAGGTGATGTTCTTCTTCCCTTGCCTCCAATCATAGTTACGAAGAATATTAATATTAATGTTCTTCATCTTTGTTGTAGGTTACCCTGTCGAGTTTTCCAACGTGCTGAAGAACTAAAGGTTCCTCATCGGCATCATCCTTGTCGACTGCATCTTCTTCAACCAGTAAAGAAGAAGAGTTTTTCCTCTTCTCAGCAAACTCTTATCGTCACTGCATCCTCTTCGGTGTGCTGCCATTTGATTAAGTTCGGAAGCAACCATCTTCTGGGTGCTGTTCTAGTTTCTTCAGGAGGCTCTGTTTAGAACAGAGCATCGGTTCTTATCAAAACCTTCACATAACTTCATCCAGATTACCCATCAGGTAGGTTTTCTCAAGATCGTAGCCCAAACTAGCTTAAGATCTTAATAATATCATCGGTCGTGCATGCATATAGTTTTATTGTGGTTTCAGATGTTTTCTATGTAATTTCAAAAAGAAACGCCCTTGGCAAGGGTGCTAATTTAAAGAAGCGACCCACACTAGGGCGCTAATTATTATTTTGACGCCCTGCCCAGAAGTCGTCAATTACATGTAATTAATAAATACCCACGTTTAAAATTTAATATCTATGTAACCATGAATCTAATATATTGCATGAGTATACCTGTGAAATCCTGCTATTTTTCCTGTCATGATCATGTACCCTTTTTCCTGAAATTTTATTATCTGAAAATTGGTAAATTCTTGAATTCACGACCTTGTCTAGGTCGTCTCCTACTGAACTGACGCCCCAGACCAGGGCGCTAATTGAGAGGTAACGCCCCTGTCCAGGGCGCGTTTTGGTTAAAATTCTGAAATATTGAAATTCTGTAAAAATTGAAATATAGTTTGGACGACTGCTTCACGAGTCGTCAAAAGCTCAAGAAACGCCCTTATGTAAGGCGTTAATTACGTGATTAATGACTTAACTAAAGTCGTTATTTTCCTGTAAAACTATTTTTTCACTGTTTCTGTTATCCGAGGGTTTCATACTTATGTATATATATATTGGCACTATATTTCCACTCCGTGAATATAGTCCCACGTTTCATGATGTTTTAACGTTACCCCCTTAATTCTCGGTGACATACAAGCTCTCCATTGGACATTCCGTTTCTTTGGACTAGCGAGTTAGTCATAGAGACCTCCGTAAGACTCCTCGAGCCTTGGATTCCCTCAAGGCCGACTGAGCGGGTTGTACCATAAAAACCTATTACCCTATTTTTGCCATGTCACTCTATAGAAACATGGTATACCGGCCCTCATATTATGCTATGAGTATGATATGAGAATTTTCTTAATGAACGGGGAAAGCATGCCATCAATGTGATGTTATTGTAGACCCCAATTCTATAACAACTTTGTTATGATGTTCTTGTGGACCTCAATTCTATATTAAAGGAGTGACCATCTACTTGTGGGCATTTACTTGTCATGGTACCCAAGTTGGGGAACCAATTCCACCTAGTTTTATCGATAATCGTGATTGTACCGTTATTATCGCCATTCTATGTCAAGTGTCATATTTTTGGACTCTACTCTATCCAAGTTTATCCTACATGTCTACAAGCTTTATTCTTAAAATTCCATATTGGCTATACACAAAAGTGGATGTTAAAATACATGATTAATGCCTGCGCATATAGGGCCCGATCTGATCCTGGGAGGAGCACCCGAAAGTACTTGTGCCCATGGGAGTTGATTGATCACGGTATTGGCATTATACCGAAGTACATGACTAGCTTGATTGAACATTCCACAAATCTTGTACTTGTACTTCACTTGATATTACATGACTTGCGTGACCCGAAAAAGGGTAATTGCATACTTGCGTGCTTGAACGTGATAGCCAAATTCCAACATGACATGATGAATACACTTGCTTGAATATCTTGATATCTTTTGATATAAGTTCTTGAAAGTTCATGACTAGTTCTCGTCGCTATCTTATTGTTATACACTCTCTCTATCTTATCGTTTTATGCGAGCATGCATAGCTATAGTGCATTCATGAAAGATGTAATTACTTAAGCTCATTGCTAGTTCTTGAGATATAATTTCCTACTGAGCGTTCGCTCACTTAGTGTTTCCCTACTTTTCAGGTAAGTCCGACGATGAGGGAACTCAAACGGATGGGGAAAATCAAGAGTGAAAGAGATAGAGCTTCTCCCGTGTTATCTAGTCTTTTTCATATTTTCTTGAGTCAACCTTGTATTTTTCCTTTATTTTAGTTAGTACTTCAAAGGTTTGTAATAGACATATTCTTATGAAGGAATATAGGATTGGGTTATCTTTACTTTTACGCATCTCTGATTTTGGTGTTGAATACACTAATACTCTGATTGACATGATTGATATAAACTCGTCACGCGTCTCCGGGTATCTTCTGCTCTCGGGGCGTGACAGTTTTTGTGGTATCAGAGCCTAGGGTATTCAATTCCTAGGAAACCCAAGTCCAAGGATAGGTTTAACCTTTAACCGGTGAGATTGGGTAGAACCAAGGGTTAAAGTTAACATAAAAATGCTAGCTTCTAAATGAAATCACGTATTAATCTAGTTATTGTAATTGTAGGACGATGGCTGCCGAACGTGCTCAGTGGCGCAACATGCAGCGTACACTTCAAGGCATGACTCAGGTGCTGCAACAGGTAGCACAAGGAGGAGCACAACGAGCAGGGAGTCTCCACCAAGTCTTTAAAAACATGAACCCGCCTAAATTCACGGGTTCTACTGATCCGGACGACGCAGAGCACTGGATCAGGGAGATGGAACGTATATTCCGTGTTATGTAGTGCACGGATCAAGATAAAGTCTTATTAGCTACCTTTCAATTGGAAAGGGATGCCCGATGCTGGTGGGAATCAATAGAAGCTACTTTAAATCAAGACCAAGTTACTTGGGAAGAATTCGTTGAACATTTCAACGCTAAATATTTTTTGGACCTAGTACAGGAAAAGAAAGCTGCAGAATTTGCTGCACTGAAGCAACGGTCCTTGACAGTGGCCGAGTACGAGGCCCAATTTTCTAGATTATCTCGGTATGCTAAGCACTTAGTTAGCACCGAGAAGATGAAAGCTAGGAGGTTCCTAAATGGGCTCAGGCCCCAATATATCACACAGCTGGCGCCAATGGATATCTAGGTCTACTCAGAAATTGTGCGCCGAGCTCAGCTATTAGAAGACGCCACGGAACTATCTGATAGAATCCGTAGGAAGGATAAGAAAGAACAAGTTACAAGTTCGGGTTCCTTTAAACCCAACTTTAAGAAGAGGCCTAGCAATGGAGGTACTTCCTCACAAGATTAGAAGTTTAAGAAGACCAAGCCCTTCTCCCTCACCACTACCCCATCAAATATAGTGTGCAAGCATTGTGACAAGGCGGGCCATAGAGCAGAAGAATGCTGGAGGAAACTAGGAGCATGTCTCCGCTGTGGGAGTCACGATCATCGAATTCCCGATTGCCCATTACTTAATGATCAAGCCGGGGATAGGAAGCGCCCAGTAACCAAGAATGCTCGTCTTCACGCAATTAAGGAGACCGAACAAGAAGAAGAAGGCGGACTAGTAGAAGGTACATTGAAAGTTTGTTCCAAGTCTGCATATGTCTTAATTGATACTGGTGCTTCACATTCAATTGTTTCCAAGAAGTTCGCTGATCCGTTACCCCTAGAACCGGAATGGATAAAATTAGTCTTGTCTACTCCTCTAGGAAACGAGACTGATATTACACACCATTACCAGAACTATGAAGTATTGGTTCATGGTAAGAATCTCCCTATTGATCTTATATGTTTAGATCTAAAGGAGTATGATGTCATACTAGGAGCGGATTTGTTATCTAAATATCAGGCAACAGTCGATTGCCGCAATAGCAAGGTTACTTTCGAGGAATTTCTAGAACTGATCTTTACTAGCCCCAAGAGGCGAAGCAAAACCCCTCTTATTTCGGCTCTCCGAGCTAGCAAGCTCATCAGGAAAGGATGTGTATCTTTCCTTGCATTCGTCACGATTAAGGAGGCTAAGGAAACTAAGATAGAAGACATTCCGGTGGTACAAGAATTTCTGAACGTATTTCCGAAAGATTTGCCTGGATTACCCCCATAAAGAGAAGTGGCCTTCACCATCGATTTAGTTCCTGGTGCGGGTCCAGTTTCTAATGCACCGTATAGAATGTCACCTGCTGAACTCAAGGAGTTAAAGGAGCAATTGATGGAACTCATTAAGAAAGGATTCATAAGACCAAGTACTTCCCCATGGGGAGCGCCTGTATTATTTGTAAAGAAGAAAGATGGATCCATGAGGTTATGCATCGACTATCGACAGTTGAATCATCTCACTATCAAGAACAAGTATCCACTGCCGAGAATCGATGAATTATTTGATCAAATATCTGGATCCATGTATTTTTCAAAGATTGATCTCAGGTCGAGATATCATCAACTAAAAATCAAGGATGATGACATTCATAAGACTGCATTCAGAAGCAGGTATGGCCATTATGAATTTGTCGTTATGCCTTTTGGACTAACAAATGCCCCTGCTGCCTTTATGCAGTTGATGAATAGCATATTCAGACCTTATTTAGATCAATTCATGGTGGTCTTCATCGATGATATATTAATTTATTCCAAGACTAAGGAATAGCATGAGGAGCATTTGAGGATTGCATTGTAAATATTGAGGACAAACCGATTATATGCCAAGCTCAGCAAGTGTGAGTTCTGGCTTGAAGAAGTAACTTTTCTCGGACATGTGATATCAAAGGATGGATTATCTGTAGATCCATCAAAGGTTGAAGCTGTGAAAAATTGGGAAAGACAGACCAATGCTAGCGAGATCCGAAGTTTCTTAGGTCTTGCCGGCTATTACAGGCGATTCATCAAGGATTTCTCTAAAATCGCCGTGCCGCTTACAAGGTTAACTTGCAAGGAGATCCGTTATGAATGGAGTGAGGAATGTGAAAGAAGCTTCCAAAATCTCAAGGATCATCTAACTACAGCTCCGGTCTTAGCGTTACCAATGGAAGGAGAGAAATTTGAGGTATACACTGATGCTTCTGGCATTGGCCTCGGATGTGTTCTAATGCAACAAGGAAAGGTTATAGCTTATTCTTCTCGTCAAATGAAGAAGCATGTAGAGAACTACCCCGTCCATGACTTAGAATTGGCCGCGGTGGTATTTGCACTCAAAATATGGAGACATTATCTATATGGAGTACAGTTTACTGTATACTCCGATCACAAGAGTCTCAAGTATCTTTTCTCTCAAAAGGAACTAAATATGAGGCAAAGGCGTTGGCTAGAATATCTCAAGGACTTCAACTTCAATATACAATATCATCCCGGAAAGGGTAATCATGTAGCAGATGCCCTTAGTCGAAAGCCGAGAGCACTGTTAGCCAATTGTATGATTCAAGAATGGAAGTTGATGGAGCAATTCTCTAAGCTCAATATAAGCATGGACACGAACTTCAAATGTGTCACATTGTCTCATATAAGCATTCATCCAGACATATTAACTGAAATACAAGCACTTCAGGATGATGACCCAATATTAGTGAAAATCAAGGGCAAACTAGAAGGACAGTCTGATTTCCAATTAGCATCAGATAGAAGGTTGTTATTCCAAAACAGAACTTGTATACCGGATTGTCCCGAGTTAAAGAAGAAGATCTTAGATGAAGCTCATAGATCAAGGTACACGATTCATCCTGGATCTACCAAAATATACCAAGATGTAAAAAGAAATTTTTGGTGGCCCAACATGAAAAGGGAAATAGCGGACTACGTGTCGCGCTGTCTCACATGCCAACAGGTCAAGGCGGAACACCAAAAGCCTACTGGAAAACTACATCCTCTAGATATCCCTAAATGGAAGTGGGAGGATATTGGTATGGATTTCATCATGGGTTTATCTAAATCAAAAGGAGGACATGATGGAATATGGGTTATTATTGACCGATTGACTAAATCGGCGCATTTCTTGCCAATCAAGAGCTGATGGTCAGTCGATGTGTTGGCTGCATTATACATCAAGGACATAGTCAGATTACACGGTATTCCTATCTCAATCGTGTCTGACAGAGATCCCCGTTTTACTTCTCATTTTTGGAAGGGACTACAACATTCGTTGGGAACAAGACTTAACTTTAGTACAGCTTTTCATCCTCAAACGGATGGTCAGACCGAGAGAACTAATTAGGTGGTTGAAGATATGCTCAGAGCTTGCATCATTGATTTTGATGGAAGCTGGCATGATCACTTGCCGTTGGTGGAATTTGCATACAATAATAGCTACCAGGCAAGTATACAAATGGCACCTTTCGAAGCTTTATACGGAAGGAGTTGCCAATCACCCTTATGCTGGGACGAAGTTGGAGAGAAACAACTGCTAGGTCCAGACATGGTAAGGGTTACCACTGAAAGAATACAATTGATTCGAGAAAGACTGCAAGTTGCTCAGTCTAGGCAAAAGGCTTATGCCGACACGAGAAGGAGAGATCTTGAGTTCCAAATCGGAGATCATGTATTTCTCAAGATATCGCCGGGACGTGGCATACGGAGATTTGGTGTTAAGGGCAAGCTTACACCAAGGTTCATCGGACCTTTTGAGATATTGGAAAGAGTTGGCGAGATTGCGTATCGCATCGCATTGCCTCCTCAATTGTCTGAAGTGCATAATGTATTCCACATATCTATGTTGAAGAAGTATGTGCACGATCCATCGCATATTATTGATCATGGAGACTTAGTGATCCAAAAGGATCTCACATATGAGTAGAAGCCCATGAAGATACTAGATCGTGAAGTACGTACCCTAAGGAATAAGGTTATTCCCATGCTAAAGGTACAATGGAGTAAGAGTTCCGATCAGAAAGCCACATGGGAGACCGAGGAATCCATGAGGAAACGATTCCCAGAATTATTTTAAGGTAATAGGCTCTACACTCTCCACATGTATATGCGATTGAATTTGGGGACCAAATTCTTTTAAGTGGGGGAGGGTGTACCAACCCTGGAAAAAATAAAGATTTTTAAATAAATCAAATTAGAATAAAAAAATTCTTAATTAGTCAAAATAGGCTAAAAGATTTAAGTAAGTAAAAGAAAAATCAAGAGGAACAAATAAATAGAACCAAAAATGTGAATAACGCCTTGATTCAAGGCGCTAATTAAAATTAAACGCCTCTGGCTAAGGCGTGAATTGAAAAAGGGACGCCCCCTGGACAAGGCGTCAATTCTCAAATGACCAAAATAAATAAAAGGGCAATTAAACGTAACGCCCTTTGCTTAGACGCGTTTCACTAAAGAAACGACGTTCAAAAAGGCGTTAATTTAAGTAACGCTCTATAGAAAGGCGTTAATTCAGTTCGAGTTTCGTTCGACTCTATCCAGGGAAAGTTTATGGATTAGTACGAGTTAGTAGAATATAGAAAGGACTCTATCAAGGCAATACTACCCTTAATCAAACTCTAACTCTATTAGGGTTCCCCAAAACCTTATAAATAATCCTTGTCCATCAAACCCTAAAATCTATTTGGTCGAAGCTCTGCTGCTGCGTACGTGAAGAACAGGTGATGTTCTTCTTCCCTTGCCTCCAGTCATAGTTACGAAGAATATTAATATTAATGTTCTTCATCTTTGTTGTAGGTTACCCTGTCGAGTTTTCCAACGTGCTGAAGAACTAAAGGTTCCTCATCGGCATCATCCTTGTCGACTGCATCTTCTTCAACCAGTAAAGAAGAAGAGTTTTTCCTCTTCTCAGCAAACTCTTATCGTCACTGCATCCTCTTTGGTGTGCTGCTGTTTGATTAAGTTCGGAAGCAACCATCTTCTGGGTGCTGTTCTAGTTGCTTCAGGAGGCTCTGTTTAGAACAGAGCATCGGTTCTTATCAAAACCTTCACATAACTTCATCCAGATTACCCATCAGGTAGGTTTTCTCAAGATCGTAGCCCAAACTAGCTTAAGATCTTAATAATATCATCGGTCGTGCATGCATATAGTTTTATTGTGGTTTCAGATGTTTTCTATGTAATTTCAAAAAGAAACGCCCTTGGCAAGGGCGCTAATTTAAAGAAGCGACCCACACTGGGGCGCGAATTATTGTTTTGACGCCCTGCCCAGAAGTCGTCAATTACATGTAATTAATAAATACCCACGTTTAAAATTTAATATCTATGTAACCATGAATCTAATATATTGCATGAGTATACCTGTGAAATCCTGCTATTTTTCCTGTCATGATCATGTACCATTTTTCCTGAAATTTTATTATCTGAAAATTGGTAAATTCTTGAATTCATGACCTTGTCTAGGTCGTCTCCTACTGAACTGACGCCCCAGACCAGGGCGCTAATTGAGAGGTAACGCCCCTGTCCAGGGCGCGTTTTGGTTAAAATTCTGAAATATTGAAATTCTGTAAAAATTGAAATATAGTTTGGACGACTGCTTCACGAGTCGTCAAAAGCTCAAGAAATGCCCTTATGTAAGGCGTTAATTACGTGATTAATGACTTAACTAAAGTCGTTATTTTCCTGTAAAACTATTTTTTCACTGTTTCTATTATCCGAGGGTTTCATACTTATGTATATATATATTGGCACTATATTTCCACTCCGTAAATATAGTCCCACGTTTCATGATATTTTAACGTTACCCCCTTAATTCTCGGTGACATACAATCTCTCCATTGGACATTCCATTCCTTTGGACTAGCAAGTTAGTCATAGAGACCTCCGTAAGACTCCTCGAGCCTTAGATTCCCTCAAGGCCGACTGAGCGGGTTGTACCATAAAAACCTATTACCCTATTTTTGCCATGTCACTCTATAGAAACATGGTATACCAGCCCTCATATTATGCTATGAGTATGATATGAGAATTTTCTTAATGAACGGGGAAAGCATGTCATCAATGTGATGTTATTGTAGACCCCAATTCTATAACAACTTTGTTATGATGTTCTTGTGGACCTCAATTCTATATTAAAGGAGTGACCATCTACTTGTGGGCATTTACTTGTCATGGTACCCAAGTTAGGGAACAAATTCCACCTAGTTTTATCGATAATCGTGATTGTACCGTTATTATCGCCATTCTATGTCAAGTGTCATATTTTTGGACTCTACTCTATCCAAGTTTATCCTACATGTCTACAAGCTTTATTCTTGAAATTCCATATTGGCTATACACAAAAGTGGATGTTAAAATACATGATTAATGCCTGCGCATATAGGGCCCGATCTGGTCCTAGGAGGAGCACCCGAAAGTACTTGTGCCCATGGGAGTTGATTGATCACGGTATTGGCATTATACCGAAGTGCATGACTAGCTTGATTGAACATTTCACAAATCTTGTACTTGTACTTCACTTGATATTACATGACTTGCGTGACCCGAAAAAGGGTAATTGCATACTTGCGTGCTTGAACGTGATAGCCAAATTCCAACATGACATGATGAATACACTTGCTTGAATATCTTGATATCTTTTGATATAAGTTCTTGAAAGTTCATGACTAGTTCTCGTCGCTATCTTATTGTTATACACTCTCTCTATCTTGTCGTTTTATGCGAGCATGCATAGCTATAGTGCATTCATGAAAGATGTAATTACTTAAACCCATTGCTAGTTCTTGAGATATAATTTCCTACTGAGCGTTCGCTCACTTAGTGTTTCCCTACTTTTCATGTAAGTCCGACGATGAGGGAACTCAAACGGATGGGGAAAATCAAGAGTGAAAGAGATAGAGCTTCTCCTGTGTTATCTAGTCTTTTTCATATTTTCTTGAGTCAACCTTGTATTTTTCCTTTATTTTAGTTAGTTCTTCAAAGGTTTATAATAGACATATTCTTATGAAGGAATATAGGATTGGGTTATCTTTATTTTTGCGCATCTCTGATTTTGGTGTCGAATACACTAATACTCTGATTGACATGATTGATATAAACTCGTCACGCGTCTCCGGGTATCTTCCGCTCTTGGGGCGTGACAACCCCTGTAGACTCTTGCCCCTCAGTTGCCCTGGACAGCAGCAAACCTAGTGAGGGTCGACCCTATGGGTCGACCTGTGCCTGTTTGGATCGAAAACCAACCTAAAACCTCCATTTTCTCAATGGTAAAAGAATGGTTAGTGTTGGTCCCGGGGTAGGCGAGCGGACAAGAAGGGGGGTTGAATTGTCCCCCACGCTAGATGGCAAATTAAAAGGCTACGCAGTGGAATTAACACCTTTTAACAAGATTAAGGAAATTAACTAAACAAGGTAACTAATTATCTCAATCTCTCCGTTCCCACACAATCATACAAACAGATATAACAAGCAAACCACACAATCGCACAAACCAAACTAAAGTGCACATCGATTTTTAAGGTGGTTCGGGACCACGACGGACTCCCTACGTCCACCCCTCACCGAATTGCTGAGGCTTCACTCGGGAATAAATCCCCAAACGGAGACGACGCTCCAACAACACACGGGGACACGTCCCAACACACACACACACACACGGAGATAGAGTCTCCCACATGATCTGACCATGAATCAAAATGCACACACACAAACTGCAACAATCGCGACACACTATAACCACAACCGTACGTAGACGGTTCTCCACACACAGAGTCAGAGTTCAAAAAATAAGGATATGATCAATACAAGCTAATAGACCAATTGCAAATCACTAGAATAGATGTAAAAAGGGTGAAGAAATAGATCCCCATATGTAGAAAGAGCTGTACATGGTATTCTTCGATCCTCGGGTTGGAGAAAAGTCGAATGCCGTCGATATGAATGTCACCGCGATCCTCTCTTCGATCCGCTCCACTTTTTCTTCTATCACGATCACAAAAGCCTCCAAGATGTAAATGATATCCTCAGATTTCTTCAAATCCACTCCTTTCTTCCCTTTGCTTCTCCTACAAGATAGATAGAAATGTTAGCTCTCTTGCATTTCTCCCAAATTCGTAGGTTATTTATACACCCAAAAAAAATATGAAAAGACCATAAATCTCATGATAAAACCCCTTCAAAATGAGTCTAACATATGTGTGAATACCCTAAGGGTATTAGGGTCAAGTTTGACCCCAAATGGATCTCATTAAGATGGGTTTTAGACTTAACGTAATGGGTCTCCCGCCGTATTCAGTCGACCTAAACGAAAGGGTCGGTCGACCTATATTTTTCAGAAAATTTTCAAGGTGCACTAGGAAGTTTGGTCGACCTAAGCCATGGGTTCGGTCGACCTAACTTTTTCAGGACCAGAATCTTCTGTTGTTGGGAAATTCGGTCGACCTAAAGCCCAGGGGCGGTCGACCGAAATTCAGTGAAAACCCAGATTTTGTAAAAATGAAAGAGTTAACACCAAGGGATGATGTGCATGATAAATATACATTAGACCCCAACATGATAATAGACATATAATTACATAGAAACCCATTCAAACCATCATTTATGCCAATCAAACCAAGGATTAATGTCACGCCCCGAGCGCGGAAGATACTCGGATATGCGCGACAAGTTTATATCAATCATGTCAATCAGAGTAGTAGTGTATTCGACACCAAAACAGAGATGCGCAAAATAGAAAGATAACCCAATCCTTTATTTCATAATGGATAGACTATTACAAATCCAATACTCTATTCAATTAAAAAGGAAAAGTACATAGTTGACTCAAAAATAGGAAAAAGACTAGATGACACTTGGAGAAGTTCTATCTCTTTCACTCTTGACCATTCCCATCCGATTGACTTCCCTCGTCGTCGGAATTAGCTGAAAAGTAGGGAACACACGGAGTGAGCGAACGCTCAGTAGGAAATTATATCTCAAGCGCTAAGCAAGTTGTTTAAATAATTACATCTTTCATGTATGTACTGTAGCTATGCATGCTCGTATAAAACGACAAGATAGAGAAAGAATTTATCAATAAGACAGCAAGATGAACTAGTCATGAGCTTTCAAGAAAAGATAACAGATATTCAAGCAAGTACTTTTTAACAAGTCATGTCAAGAACTTTGGCTATCATGTATCAAGCAAGCAAGTAATTAATTACCCTTTCTCGGGTCACGTAATTCATGTCATGTCAAGTACGAGTCAAGTACAAGATTTGTGTGGAATGTCCAATCAAGCTAGTCATGCACTCGGTATAATGCCAGATACCTTATCATTCAACTCCCATGGGCACAAGTACTTTCGGGTGCTCCTCCCAGGACCAGATCGGGCCCTATATGCGCAGGCATTTATCATGTATATTTGACATCCACTCTTGTATGTATATGTAGCCAATATGGAATTTCAACAATTTAAGCTTGTAGACACGTAGGATAACTTTGAGAGAATGGAGTCCAAAAATACGACATTGGACATAGATAGGCGATAACAACGGTACAATCACGATGAACGATGAAACTAGGTGGAATTAGGTTCCCTTAACTCGGGTACCATGACAAACAAGTATGGACATTCTTTTTATAGAATTGAGGTCCACATGAACAGTATATCAAAGGTAAGATACCCTCATTCTTATTATAGAATTGAGGTCCACAAGAACATCAACAAATGGCATGATATCATTATCCCATTAAGAATTCTCATGATATACTCTTTGCATATCATAAGGGCCGGTATACCATGTTTCTTTAGAGTGACATGGCATTCAATAGTGTAATGGGTTTTTAGGGTACAACCAGCTCAGTCGTCCTTGAGGGAATCCAAGGCTCGAGGAGTCTTACGGAGGTCTCTATGACTAACTCGCTAGTCCAAAGGAATGGAATGTCCAATGGAGAGCTTGTATGTCAATGAGAATTGAGGGTGATCGATAAAACATTATGAAACGTGGGACTATACTCACGGAGTGGAGATATAGTGCCGATATACATATATATTGATATATTGAAACCATCGGTTATCAAAAACAGGTAAAACATTTTTACAGGAAAATAACGACTTAAGTAGAGTCACTACTCAAGTAATTAACGCCTTCAGTAAGGGCGTTTATCTATTTTACATTTTTACAGGATTTCAATATTTCAGTATTTTACCAAAAACGTGCCCTGGTAAAGGGTGTTTAATTACAAGTTGACGACGTATGCAATGGTCGTTCATTCTTTACTTCTATTTTTACAGTATATATATATTCAGAAATTTATCCAAAACACGCCCTGAACAGGGGCGTTACTTTTCAATTCACGCCCTGAACAGGGGCGTTAGTCAAGTGAGAGACGACCTATACAGGGTCGTGTATTTCAAGAATTTACAATTTTTCAAGTATTGCAATTTCCAAAAAATGAGATATGGTCATGACAGGATAATATCAGGATTAATGATCATGCACTGATTTAGAATCATGTTTAAGTGAATATTGGACTAATTAACGTGGGTAATTATCAGGTAATTAAATTGACGTCTGTGTACAGGGCGTCAAATCTTTTGAATTGACGACCTTGTCAGGGTCGTTTATTTAACTAGCGCCCTAGTCTGGGTCGCGTATAAAATTAGCGCCCTTGGAAAGGGCGTTTCTTTCCAACAATAGAGACATTTAAAACTCACGAAAACTATATGCATGAACTAATATATATATAGTTTAACATAGTTATTATGGTGATTTGGGCTACAGTGCTTGAGAAAACCTACCTTGATAAAGATTTAAACGGATGAACAGATGCAGGTTCTGTGAACGGAACGATACTCTGTTTTATAAACAGAGTCTTTTGAAGCTTTCGATCTTAATAGCAGCAGCAAGGGTAGTAAGAGGATGCAGATGAAGAACCCTCAATTCTTCAGTCAACCGGGTTCACTTCTACAGACAACCTGTAGAGACAGAAGAAACGAAGAAGAAGATATGAAAATCTTCTTATACGTAACCGAAAGCAAGGGGAAAGAACTTACTTGTTCTTCGGAAGACAGAAGCTTTCAACCTGTAATCAGAAGTAGATGAAGAATCATCAGTATTCTTCACAAATTTGATAGGCAGAGTAAAAAGAACATGCTGTTCTTTACGTACCTTAGAAGAGTCCGAACGCCAAATAGCGTTCTCGGTTCAAGCAGTAGGTTATTTATAGGATTCTTAGAATCCTAATAAGGTTAGTGTTCGATTGGAAGTAACACTTCCGTGATAGAGTTATTACTATATTCGAACTCTTTCTCATAGTTATCAACTTACCCTGGATAGACTCCTGGGTCGAACGAAACTCAAACTGAATTAGCGTCCTAAGTAAGGGCGTCGAATTTCAAATTGACGCCTTGTCAAGCGTCGTTTCTTGTAGAAACGCGTCCACCGAAAGGACGTTACTCTAACTTGCCCTTTTTATTTATTTTGGTCGTTTGAAATTTGACGCCTTGATATGTGGGCGTCCTTTCTTAAAAACACGCCTTTAGTGAGGGCATTTTATTGTAAATTAGCGCCTTTTCCTGAGGCGTTATTTTCATCAGGGTTTAATTATTTTTTATTCCAAGCTCTTTCGTTTATTTACTAAATCTTTTAATCTATTTTGATTTCTTTATTCCTTTTAAATTTATCAGGGTTGCTACACCCTCCCCCACTTAAAAAGAATTTGGTCCCCAAATTCCTTATCATATTTTTACATTTGGAGAGTGTAGAGTATGTACCTTCTAAAATAAATCTGGAAATTGTTTCCTCATAGATTCCTCGGTCTCCCATGTAGCTTCATGTTCTGAATTCTTATTCCATTGTACTTTTAGCATGGGAATAACCTTATTCCTTAGGGTACGTACTTCTCGATCTAAGATCTTCATAGGCTTCTGCTCATATGTGAGATCCTTCTGGATTACTAGGTCTCCATGTTCGATAATATGTGATGGATCGTGTACATACTTCTTCAACATGGATATGTGGAACACATTATATACTTCGGACAGTTGAGGCGGCAATGCGATGCGATAAGCAACCTTGCCAACTCTTTCTAGTATCTCAAAAGGTCCGATAAATCTTGGTGTAAGCTTGCCCTTAACACCAAATCTTCGTATTCTACGTCCAGGCGATATCTTGAGAAATACATGATCTCCAACTTGGAATTCCAGATCTCTTCTTCTTGTATCGGCATAAGCTTTTTGTCTAGACTGAGCAACTTGCCGTCTTTCTTTGATCAATTGTATCTTCTCGGTAGTGTCCCTTACCATGTCTGGACCTAACAGTTGTTTCTCTCCAACTTCGTCCCAGCATAAGGGTGATCGACAACTCCTTCCGTATAAGGCTTCAAAAGGTGCCAGTTGTATACTTGCCTGGTAGCTATTATTGTATGCAAATTCGACCAGAGGCAAGTGATCATGCCAGTTTCCATCAAAATCAGTAATGCATGCTCTTAGCATATCTTCGACTACTTGATTGGTTCTCTCAGTCTGACCATCCGTTTGAGGATGAAAGGCTGTGCTAAAGTTAAGTCTCGTTCCCAACGAATGTTGTAGTCCTTTTCAAAAATGAGAAGTAAAACGGGGATCTCTGTCAGACATGATTGAAACAGGAATACCATGTAATCTGACTATTTCCTTGATGTATAATGCAACTAAGACATCAACTGACCATCGACTCTTGATTGGCAAGAAATGCGCTGATTTAGTCAATCGGTCAATGATAACCCATATTCCATCATGTCCTCTTTTTGATTTAGATAAACCCATGATGAAATCCATACCAATATCCTCCCACTTCCATTTAGGGATATCTAGAGGATGTAGTTTTCCAGCAGGCTTTTGGTGTTCCGCCTTGACTTGTTGGCACGTGAGACAGCGTGATACGTAGTCCGCTATTTCTCTTTTCATGTTGGGCCACCAAAAATTTCTTTTTACATCTTGGTACATTTTGGTAGATCCAGGATGAATCGTGTACCTTGATCTATGAGCTTCATCTAAGACCTTCTTCTTCAATTCTGGGCAGTCCGGTATACAAGTTCTATTCTTGAACATTAATCTTCCATCAGAAGCTAATTGGAAATCCGATTGTCCTTCTAATCTGCCCTTGATTTCTACTAATGTAGGATCATCATTCTGAAGTGCTTGTATTTCAGACAATAAATCTGACTGTATGCTTACATGAGATAATGTGACACATCTAGGGTCCGTGTCCATGCTTATATTGAGTTCAGAGAATTGTTCCAGCAATTTCCATTCTTGAATCAGACAATTGGCTAACAGTGCTCTCGGCTTTCGACTAAGGGCATCTGCTACATGATTACCCTTTCCGGGATGATATTGTATATTGAAGTCGAAGTCCTTGAGATATTCCAGCCATCGTCTTTGCCTCATATTTAGTTCCTTATGTGAGAAAAGATATTTGAGACTCTTGTGATCGGAGTATACAGTAAACTATACTCCATATAGATAATGTCTCCATATTTTGAGTGCAAATACTACCGCGGCCAATTCTAAGTCATGGACGGGGTAGTTCTCTTCATGCTTCTTTAATTGACGAGAAGAGTAGGCTATAACCTTCCCTTGTTGCATTAGAACACACCCGAGGCCAATGTCAGAAGCATCAGTGTATACCTCGAACTTTTCTCCTTCAATTGGCAATGCTAAGATAGGAGCTGTAGTAAGATGATCCTTGAGAGTCTGGAAGCTTCTTTCACATTCCTCATCCCATTCATAACGGATCTCCTTGCGAGTTAACCTCGTAAGTGGCACGGCGATTTTTGAGAAATCCCTGATGAATCGCCTATAATAGCCGGCAAGACCTAAGAAACTTTGGATCTCGCTAGCATTGGTCGATCTTTCCCAGTTCCTTACAGCTTCAACCTTTGATGGGTCTACAGACAAGCCATCCTTTGATATAACATGTCCGAGAAAAGTCACTTCTTCAAGCCAGAATTCACACTTGCTAAGTTTTGCATATAATTGGTTTGTCCTCAATATTTGTAATGCAATCCTCAAATGTTCCTCATGCTCTTCCTTGGTCTTGGAATAAATCAATATATCATCAATAAAGACCACCACGAATTGATCCAAATAAGGTCTGAATATACTATTCATTAACTGCATAAAGGCAGCAGGGGCATTCGTTAGTCCGAAAGGCATAACAACAAATTCATAATGGCCATACCTACTTCTGAATGCGGTTTTATGAATATCCTCGTCCTTGATTCTTAGTTGGTGATATCCTGACCTAAGATCAATTTTGGAAAAGTACATGGATCCTGAAATTTGATCAAACAATTCATCGATTCTCGGCAGTGGATACTTGTTCTTGATAGTGAGGTGATTCAACTGTCGATAGTCGATGCATAACCTCATGGATCCGTCTATCTTCTTTACAAATAATACAGGCGCTCCCCACGGGGAGGTACTCGGTCTAATGAATCCTTTCTTAATGAGTTCCATCAATTGCTCCTTTAACTCCTTGAGTTCAGCAGGTGACATCCTATAAGGTGCCTTTGAAATCGGACCAGCACCAGGGACTAAGTCAATGGTGAAGGCCACTTCTCTTTGCGGGGGTAATCCCGGCAAATCTTCCGGAAACACGTCCGGAAATTCTTGTACCACTGGAATGTCTTCTAGCTTAGCTTCCTTAGCTTCTTTAACTATGACAAAGGCAAGGAAAGATGCACATCCTTTCCTGATGAGCTTGCTAGCTCGGAGAGCTGAAATAAGAGGGGATCTGCTCCGACCCTTGGGGCTAGTTAAGATTAGTTCTGGAAATTCCTTGAATGTAACCTTACTATTGCGGCAATCAACCGTCGCCTGATACTTGGATAACCAATCTGCCCCTAGTATAACATCATACTCTTTCAGATCTAAACATATGAGATCAATAGGGAGATTTCTACCCTGAACCAATACTTCGCAGTTTTGGTAATGATGTGTAATATCAGTCTCATCATCCAGAGGAGTAGACAAAACTAACTTTATCCATTCCGGTTCTAGGGGTAATGGGTCAGCAAACTTCTTAGAAACAATAGAATGCGATGCACCAGTATCAATTAAGACATATGCATTCCTGGAATAAACTTTCAATGTACCTTCCACTAAGCCGCCTTCTTCTACTTGCTCGGTCTCCTTGATTGCATGAAGACGAGCATTCTTGGTTACTGGGCGCTTTCCGTCAACGGCTTGATCGTTAAGTAATGGGCAATCGGGAATCCGATGCTCACGACTCCCACAACGGAGACATGCTCCTAGTTTCCTCCAGCATTCTTCTGCTCTATGACCCGCTTTATCACAATGTTTGCACACTGTATTTGGAGAGGTAGTGGTGATAGAGAAGGGCTTGGTCTTCTTGAACTTTTGGTCTTGTGAGGATGCTCCTCCATTGCTAGGCCTTTTCTTGAAGTTGGGTTTAAAGGAACCCGAACCTGTAACTTGTTCCTTCTTATCCTTACCACGAATCCTATCAGACAGTTCCGTGGCATCTTCTAATAGTTGAGCTCGGCGTACTATCTCCGAGTAGACTTGAATGTCCATCGGCGCCAGTTGGGTAATAGCTTGGGGCCTGAGCCCATTAAGAAATCTCCTAGCTTTCATTTTCTCGGTGCTAACTAGATGCTTAGCATACCGAGATAATCTAGAGAATTGGGCCTCACACTTGGCCACTAACAAAGATCGTTGCTTTAATGCAGCAAATTCTGCAGCCTTCTTTTCCTGAACTCGGTCCGAGAAATATTTTACGTTGAAGTGTTCAACGAATTCCTCCCACGAAACCTGATCTTGATTTATAGTAGCCTCTATTGATTCCCACCAGCATCTAGCATCCCTTTCTAACTGAAAAGTAGCTAATAAGACCTTATCTTGATCCATGCATTGCATAACACGGAATATTCGTTCTGTTTCCCTAATCCAGTGTTCAGCGTCATCTGGATCAGTAGAACCCGTGAACTTGGGCGGGTTCATGTTCTTGAAAGTCTGGTGGAGACTTCCTGCTCGTTGTCCACCTCCTTGTGTTACTTGTTGCAGCACTTGAGTCATGCCTTGCAGTGTACGCTGCATGTTGCGCCATTGAGCACGTTCGGCAGCCATTATCCTACAATTATAATAACTAGATTACTACGTGATTTATATCTTAAAGACTAGCATTCTATGTTAACTTTAACCCTTGGTTCTACCCAATCTCACTGGTTAAAGGGTAAAAACATATCCTTGGACTTGGGTTTTCCTAGGAATTGAATACCCTAGGCTCTGATACCACAAAAACTGTCACGCCCCGAGCGCGGAAGATACTCGGATATGCGCGACAAGTTTATATCAATCATGTCAATCAGAGTAGTAGTGTATTCGACACCAAAATAGAGATGCACAAAATAGAAAGATAACCCAATCCTTTATTTCATAATGGATAGACTATTACAAATCCAATACTCTATTCAATTAAAAAGGAAAAGTACATAGTTGACTCAAAAATAGGAAAAAGACTAGATGACACTTGGAGAAGTTCTATCTCTTTCACTCTTGACCATTCCCATCCGATTGACTTCCCTCGTCGTCGGAATTACCTGAAAAGTAGGGAACACATGGAGTGAGCGAATGCTCAGTAGGAAATTATATCTCAAGCGCTAAGCAAGGGGTTTAAATAATTACATCTTTCATGTATGTACTGTAGCTATGCATGCTCGTATAAAACGACAAGATAGAGAGAGAATTTATCAATAAGACAGCAAGATGAACTAGTCATGAGCTTTCAAGAAAAGATAACAGATATTCAAGCAAGTACTTTTTAACAAGTCATGTCAAGAACTTTGGCTATCATGTATCAAGCAAGCAAGTAATTAATTACCCTTTCTCGGGTCACGTAATTCATGTCATGTCAAGTACGAGTCAAGTACAAGATTTGTGTGGAATGTCCAATCAAGCTAGTCATGCACTCGGTATAATGCCAGATACCTTATCATTCAACTCCCATGGGCACAAGTACTTTCGGGTGCTCCACCTAGGGCCAGATCGGGCCCTATATGCGCAGGCATTTATCATGTATATTTGACATCCACTCTTGTATGTATATGTAGCCAATATGGAATTTCAACAATTTAAGCTTGTAGACACATAGGATAACTTTGAGAGAATGGAGTCCAAAAATACGACATTGGACATAGATAGGCGATAACAACGGTACAATCACGATGAACGATGAAACTAGGTGGAATTAGGTTCCCTTAACTTGGGTACCATGACAAATAAGTATGGACATTCTTTTTAAAGAATTGAGGTCCACATGAACAGTATATCAAAGGTAAGATACCCTCATTCTTATTATAGAATTGAGGTCCACAAGAACATCAACAAATGGCATGATATCATCATCCCATTAAGAATTCTCATGATATACTCTTTGCATATCATAAGGGCCGGTATACCATGTTTCTTTAGAGTGACATGGCATTCAATAGTGTAATGGGTTTTTAGGGTACAACCAGCTCAGTCGTCCTTGAGGGAATCCAAGGCTAGAGGAGTCTTACGGAGGTCTCTATGACTAACTCGCTAGTCCAAAGGAACGGAATGTCCAATGGAGAGCTTGTATGTCAATGAGAATTGAGGGTGATCGATAAAACATTATGAAACGTGGGACTATACTCACGGAGTGGAGATATAGTGCCGATATACATATATATATAGATATATTGAAACCATCGGTTATCAGAAACAGGTAAAAACATTTTTACAGGAAAATAACGACTTAAGTAAAGTCACTACTCAAGTAATTAACGCCTTCAGTAAGGGCGTTTATCTATTTTACATTTTTGCAAGATTTCAATATTTCAGTATTTTACCAAAAACGCGCCCTGGTAAGGGGTGTTTAATTACAAGTTGACGACGTATGCGATGGTCGTTCATTCTTTACTTCTATTTTTGCAGTATATATATATTCAGAAATTTATCCAAAACACGCCCTGAACAGGGGCGTTACTTTTCAATTCACGCCCTGAACAGGGGCGTTAGTCAAGTGAGAGACGACCTATACAGGGTCGTGTATTTCAAGAATTTACAATTTATCAAGTATTGCAATTTCCAGAAAACGAGATATGGTCATGACAGGATAATATCAGGATTAATGATCATGCACTGATTTAGAATCATGTTTAAGTGAATATTGGACTAATTAACGTGGGTAATTATCAGGTAATTAAATTGACGTCTGTGTACAGGGCATCAAATCTTTTGAATTGACGACCTTGTCAGGGTCGTTTATTTAACTAGCGCCCTAGTCTGGGTCGCGTATAAAATTAACGCCCTTGGAAAGGGCGTTTCTTTCCAACAATAGAGACATTTAAAACTCACGAAAACTATATGCATGAACTAATATATATATGGTTTAACATAGTTATTATGGTGATTTGGGCTACAGTGCTTGAGAAAATCTACCTTGATAAAGATTTAAACGGATGAACAGATGCAGGTTCTGTGAACAGAACGATACTCTGTTTATAAACAGAGTCTTTTGAAGCTTTCGATCTTAATAGCAGCAGCAAGGGTAGTAAGAGGATGCAGATGAAGAACCCTCAATTCTTCAGTCAACCGGGTTCACTTCTACAGACAACCTGTAGAGACAGAAGAAACGAAGAAGAAGATATGAAAATCTTCTTATACGTAACCGAAAGCAAGGGGAAAGAACTTACTTGTTCTTCGGAAGACAGAAGCTTTCAACCTGTAATCAGAAGTAGATGAAGAATCATCAGTATTCTTCACAAATTCGATAGGCAGAGTAAAAAGAACATGTTGTTCTTTACGTACCTTAGAAGAGTCCGAACGCCAAATAGCGTTCTCGGTTCAAGCAGTAGGTTATTTATAGGATTCTTAGAATCCTAATAAGGTTAGTGTTCGATTGGAAGTAACACTTCCGTGATAGAGTTATTACTACATTCGAACTCTTTCTCATAGTTATCAACTTACCCTGGATAGACTCTTGGGTCGAACGAAACTCAAACTGAATTAGCGTCCTAAGTAAGGGCGTCGAATTTCAAATTGACGCCTTGTCAAGCGTCGTTTCTTGTAGAAACGCGTCCACCGAAAGGACGTTACTCTAACTTGCCCTTTTTATTTATTTTGGTCATTTGAAATTTGAAGCCTTGATATGTGGGCGTCCTTTCTTAAAAACACGCCTTTAGTGAGGGCGTTTTATTGTAAATTAGCGCCTTTTCCTGAGGCGTTAATTTCATCAGGGTTTAATTATTTTTTATTCCAAGCTCTTTCGTTTATTTACTAAATCTTTTAATCTATTTTGATTTCTTTATTCCTTTTAAATTTATCAGGGTTGCTACAATTAAACAACCTAATGTTTAGTTAACATGAATGCTCATTGTGATGCCAAGTTTCAACCAAGGTTTGTATCAAAAACTAAAATCTATTTTTATCTATTAAAACCTCTTAAAGAATGTACAAGAGGGCCCTTTAAAAGTAAGTTTGACACACCTAACATGAATAGCATATGATCATGAACATGAACAAGCTGTGAGACCCAAAATGGCCGGTTTCTACCAAACTTCACAAGAAATGATTAATCAACATGCAAGTTCAAAATATCATGAAGGATATGCATGGAATGACTTTTGCAATCACAAATATTATACCTAATCACCAAACACCCATAGCTTTTCATAAATGCACAAGAGTGAGCATTAGTTACCTTTACAAACCTAGTGAAGGATTTTGCAATCTTAAGTCTTACAATTCCCTTTTGATGAACATTGTATGGGATTTTCAACCTGTTTGGTGTTGTGGATGATAGAGTACTTGTTCATTCAATCCTTTGACTTCAGAAGTATATTCACCATAAATTTCAATCTTGCAAAACAAGGTTATCATATTTTGCATAAGATCCTTGATGATCATTCATTCTTCAATAGATGTTTTGCATACCACATGCACACAAGCATGCACACAAGTTTTGTCAACATTAAAACTAAATCCTCAAACTCACCTAGGGGTCCAACAATCTCCCCTTTTTTTATGATGACAAAACATGCGTTGTGTGCCCAAAATTTGATAACAAGCCGAAACATGTGTTTGTGCATGGTTCAAGATAGTTCGAGTGAAGGGTAATGAAAATGCACTTGGAATGCACTTGGAGATGATATTAACAATGCTAAAGCTGTGCATATGAACATTTATGAAAATCTATGTATGCACACTATTCTCCCCCTTTTTGTCATCACCAAAAACTAGTTGACAATGGGGTTATTTAATCTACTATGAACATGTATGATCTGAATTATGAAGTTATTCATGCAAGCAACCAAGCAACCAAGCATGAAAGTCATGCAAGCATGTAGTACTATAACTCCCCCTCAATGGGGTAAAAGGATAGCAAGTGAATAGTTGATTTAAAATCAAATCATTTCTCATGAAGCATAATCAAAAAAGGTAGTGCATTCATATGCTAGATGTACTTCATAGACAATGATAAGAACAAATTCAAAATACACATCCATCACAATGATACCCAAGAGTGAAAAATGTGAAAATGAGCAATGAACTTCAAAATTATATGAATATTAATATAATTTCTAGAAAACACTAGAGGGTTATTTCCTTTCTATACTTTCATCTCGATCCTCGACTTTTGGTAGCTTCGTACAACCCCTTTTTTGTTTGTTTTCTTTTATTGGATTTCACCATTCAGCGCGAGTCACCTCATGTGTCTCAATGCGATTTCTCGGCTACTAGGATTCATCACGCAATGTGGATTTTTGTTTCACCTTTCGACGTGAGTTTTCTCATTTATTTCAGTGGAGATTCCCGACTACCTGGTTTGACATTCCACTTATTGAATTTTTATGGGGTAGGCAGCTTTTTTCTCAGGATTACTCTTAATTTCCATGTAGAAATTTGTTTCCCTTAAAGTGTTGAGAAGAATTTCTGAAATCCTTATCAATTAAAGTCATATGCAACATTTTTGTACAATGTGTGTGGGTAATTGCTTTGCATGTAGAAAATGAATTTGCCAAAATATAATTATGACTCCCCCTAATTGTATGCACATTTGGAATCAAATCCTCCTCCTTTGTATATGTCACTATTCACAAATGATTAAAATCACTATATTTTATCTAACAAGGAGGTGAGGTCTTAAAAGATTTTCAAGAAAGGTTTCTAGAAATTTATACATGCATTCAAGCAAGGATTTGAAAGTAAATTCATGCAATTATGATTTTCGGTACATGGTGGAGGTGAAGGTCCAAAGACTCAACTCACGCATCGAGAGTGTTTCTAGATGGAGCTTATCCACCCTTCCACAACTCAAGATTTGAGATATCGAAGAATCATGACATTCAAGCAAGTAAGTATGTCCTGTATTTACAAGCATATGCAAGTGAATGAAAAGATGATGAAGAATTATTTCTATTCACAAATATGCAGAAATATATACAATGTTAACCATGAAGTTGAATATATGCAAATCTGAAATATTATTTGTAAAATAAGCAAAAGTGTTTATTCAAGCCTAATATGTGCAATTACTCATTCAAATAGCAAATTCCAAGTTCTCTTCTTATTCTTTTGAAATTTTCAGGAGTTAAGAGTTTTGTAAAAATATCTGCAAGTTGGTTTTCCGTATTTACATGTATAAGCTCAAAATGACCCTTACTCACATGATCCCGTAAAAAGTGGTGTCGTATCTCTATGTGCTTGGTGCGAGAATGCAAAACAAGATTTTTAGAGATGCCAAAATCACAAAGAATGGGTGTGTTATTTAAAGAAATGCCAAAATCAACTAATTGTTGTTGGATCCAAAGCACTTGGGCTGCACAACTGCCTGCCGCCATGTATTCGGCTTCAACAGTTGACAATGCCACACTATTTTGTTTCCTAGAGGCCCATGAGACCATGCAACCTCCAAGAAATTGATAGTACTCGCTCGTGCTCTTACGATCCACTAAACACCCAACATAATCGGAATCCGTATAAGTTTCTAAATCAAAATTGCAACTACGTGGAAACCAAAGATCAAGATCCGTGGTGCCTAGCAAATATCTGAAAATTCTTTTGACTGCTAACATGTGTGGTTCTCTATGATCGGATTGAAATCTCGCACACATGCAAACACTAAACATTATATCTGGCTTACTAGCAGTTAAATGCAACAATGAACCAATCATGCCTCTAAAAAGTTTCTGATCAACAGACTTATCTTTTTCATTCTTGTTCAATTTCACCGTTGTTGACATCAGCGTCTTGTGTGGCTTCACATTGTCGAATTTCAACTTCTTGATAAGCTCCTTTGTGTATTTCCTCTGATTTATAAAAATTCCATACTTTTGCTGCTTCACCTACAAATCCAATAAAAAAGTTAACTCCCCCATCAAAGTCATCTCAAACTCCCCCTGCATCAATTTAACAAAATCATCATTTAATGAATCAGAAGTGGCTCCAAAGATAATGTCATCAACATATACCTGAACAATAAGCATGTGGTCATTGTCACTCTTAATGAAAAGAGTTTGATCGATATTACCTCTTTGGAAGCCATTTTCTGAAAGGAATGTACTTAACCTCTCATACCAAGCATGGGGGGCTTGCTTCAGACCATATAAAGCTTTGTCAAGTTTGTACACATGGTCCGGGTTCTTCTCATCTTCAAATCTCGGTGGCTGCTTAACATAGACGTCCTCTTTCACTACACCATTCAAAAATGCACCTTTAACATCCATTTGAAAGAGTTTTATATTCCTAGAGCATGCAAAGGCAAGTAATATTCTAACCGCTTCAAGCCTAGCCATGGGTGCAAATGATTCATCAAAATCAATTCTTAATTCTTGGCTATAGCCTTGGGCTACAAGCCGAGCTTTATTCCTAATCACCACCCCTTGATCACTAAGTTTGTTTTAAAAAACCCACGTAGTTCCTATCACCGGGTGATTCTTGTTGTGTTAGATGGACGCAGTCTATCTCCACTAACTGTGGATCTAGAGGGGGGGTGAATAGATCTAATGCCTAATTAAAAGCTAGTATAAGCTCTAATGCGGAATATAGGCAAATAGCAGGTAAACCAAAAGAAGATGCACTAAGCAAAGGGTCGACCCATGCAGCCACACAGTATATCACTATCTTGAATACAAGATATGAACATGAGTGATATAAGCTATGATGCTAAGTAAGGAAACCCATCGCACACAGTTCAAAGACAATCACACAAACACAATGCACCCAAGAAGTTTAGGTGGTTCGGTCAAAGACCTACGTCCACCCCACACTCAACAGAGTATGGCTTACTGCTGCGCAGTACAGCTTGCGTCTGCTGGGCACTACAACTTGGCCTACAAATCGCTGAGCAACACAGCTTGCTGTCCAAGACAAGTCTTGCCTGTTGAGGAATACAGCTTCACCTGTCCAGTGGAATCCTCCACTGCAACTGCTGGGGTTTACAGCTTACCCATCCAGAGGAAGCACCTCTGCAAACAGCTGACTCACAGCTTGAAGAATCAATAGTTCGGAAATAAAAGTGCAGAAGCAAAATGAAAAAGACAACCCCAAAGGGAATATAGCTCTAATAAGCAAATGCTCAGCTCTGGTATCTGAACCAAGAGACTGAGTACAATCCTCTCGAACAAGCTCTCTCAATCTCACTCTCTCAACTCATCTCTTCTCACTTTCTCTTCTTCTCTATTTTCTTTCTTCTCACAGTGGATCGATGGCTCTCTGCTGTATAGACTTTGCTTCTCTTCAGTCGATCAGCCTCCATCTGAAGATGAAGGCTTCATTATATACTAGCAGCAGGTGGATGAGGGCGCGTGGCTTTCACATTTCCCGCCCAGAGAATTCACCAGAACCGAGGCAATTCCATCCACATGGTAGCATCCTGGAAAGGCTTATTCCACGTGTCATCATCATGGTGCCTCGTCCTTCTTGGATCACGAGCCAGGTCATCAGTCCAGGTAAAGAATCACTGTCAGACAGAATACCAGATTATCAGTTTAAGTATCGAACTCTATATAGACTTGTGAAATGAAACGCGATGTATAGACATGAAAACACAGGGAGTGTATAGACTTGGAATTTACACGCAGGAGGGAGTAGTGTATAGACTTGCTGTGAAGAATAGTAATGTGTAGACTTCGATGAGAGCAATGCATGAACACAGTGTATAGACTTAGAAGTCTAAAGGGGGTCGACCCATGATGCATGAATGAATACACTTCCAATGTGTAGACTTCGGACTTGCCATGATGTATAGACTACATGAGACTTTAATGAAGATAGACGATGTATAGACTTCATGACTGATGCAGGATGCAGACTTGTCCAATGTATACACTTGCTCAATGTTCAATCTTCACGAATGATGTACAGACTACTAATGTGTAGACTTGCCAAGACAAATGAACGATGTACAGACTTAAACAAGGCAAAGTCTGTACAGGCTTTGACGTTCACAATGTATGGACTTTGGCAACCCAACGGCTGTACAGACTTCCACTAAACAATGTTGTATAGACTTGGAAATCTGAACGGGAGGATGTATAGACTTGGCCCCCTTGAAGGATGTACAGACTTTGAAGAAATTAGGCGATGTGAAGACTTTACCAATGTATGGACTTGGGCCAACAAAGAACCGATGGATGTATAGACTTTACGAGCACAGTCCAATGTATGGACTTTGCGAAGCACAGTCCAATGTATAGACTTCAAAGGCTTGAAGGCCCAATGTGCAGACTTGGAAGCTTGAACCAATGTACAGACTTAACAGTCGCCTTGGCTGTACAGACTTGGTCACAAACTGAATAGTCGGTTGTATAGACTTACACAAACCAAAGTCTGTACAGACTTGAAAAGAAAACCAATGTATAGACTTCGAGTGAAACGACGGTAAAGCCATCAGTGTTTAGACTTCAAGGGAAACGATGGTAAAACTACCGATGTATAGACTTGAAGGGAAACGTAGGTGAAACTTCCAATGTACAGACTTCGAAGTTGAACAGTTGGATGTACAGACTTGGAAGAACACTGATGAATGTATAGACTTCGAAGTTGAAGAGTTGGATGTATAGACTTAGAAGAACACTGATGAATGTATGGACTTCACCCCGATGTATAGACTTGGAAGATCGAGGGAGGATGTACAGACTTCACCTTAATGCGTCTATAGTGCAGTGTATGGACTTTGAAGAATGATGCACAGTGCGATGTACAGACTTCATATGATGCGAGCTACAGTCCAATGTATGGACTTATGAAGTTCAACTGGTGAGTGTACAGACTTTACCAATGAGACGCTCGTTGTACAGACTTGGCACTGACTAATGTGTAGACTTGACAATGCTGAATGAACGAATGAGCAATGTATAGACATTGGGTGCCACACTGTGCAGACTTCACGATGTAAGGACTTGAGTGTTCGTGTGAGCTGCATTGTATAGACTTTAACAAAATGCCTAAGACGCTGCATGAGACACAAGACAGACAGACAGTGTATAGACTTCACTCTGGGGGCGTTGACCCATCAGAGAAGAGGGTCGACCCACTACTGTCCAGACTAAACAAGGAAAAGGATAGACTCTATGTTCATGCTGTAATGCACTGTGTAGACCTGTGAGCATGTGCATAACAATATATAGACTCTGACTGCATTATATACACAGACAACCTGATAAAAACAATTTCATCAAAATAATAACAGTTGCCAATCAATCAAAACAAGCTGTTTCCAATGAAGTAAAACTTATTGTCAACATCATCAACACAGAGGGGTCACAACAATCTCCCCCTTTTTGATGATGGCAACACCCTATTATATAGAATAGCAACATCCTGTTGTGCAGATGCATTTTTGATGAAGGACATGTTTTGTTTTTCAGATTTTTCATGCAGATGCTATGTATGACATGCTGAGACATGAACACAACTCTCTGCTCACAAGATCTCCCCCTTTGCCATAGACATGATGCATACACTTCCCTGGAATGAATTCATCAAATAGACAATATATTCTCCCCCTTTGCCATCAACAAAGAGAAGGGAAATAAGATGCAAGGGAAGGAACAAGAAGAATCAGCTGACTGGCATTCTTAGCAGGTAGTTCAGAAATTAAGCAGCTAAAGCACAGAACCTTCAGTCATATGAATTAAGAGACTGCTTAGAAAGTGAAGTTCTGGTTTAAAGGTTATATAAATAAGAGTTCATGCACTATATTCATTGGATAAGGTAGTTGTGCATGATCAAATAATAAACCAGAATCATATTTACATGAGAGATTCAGTTTCAGAATATCTTACTTTTATAGACTCAGTAGAATGTGCTAAGAGATACCTGGTCATGTATTGAAATTAGACAAATTGACATCCATGAAATTTCTTTTGAAGGAACAACATTTTCAATATTATTTCATTTAGGGCATTCAGGTACCATAAGTCTTTTTGCGTAAGGGTATACGTTTATCAGACGCCAATACCCCTAGATACTCAACATGATGGACCATTTTGCCTATGATCAAACTCAATAGAACTGATTTACTCCTTTTTCTGTGAGGGTACACGTTTATCAGACGCCAGTTACCCCCAGGTACTCAGTGAAACCAACCTACTGTTTTGATCATTTTATACAGAGATAGCTGATACACCTCATGACATGAGTGTTGTCCACTTCTTTGATGGATCACTCAGTTTCTCAGTGATTTACCAGTCATTGCTCTGCCAATACTATTTTTCAATTAATTTTTAATGTTTTTTAATATCTTTCTTAGCTGACCTTTATTTGTTTCAGAATGACTTGTGTAAGGACAATACACATACTTAGTTTCTCTAACATGATTTCAGATGAGTTTTCAGATTTCAGATATAATTAACTTTATCAGTCATAAAATAAGATGAGGGTTGCGTGCTTTATCAATTTTCAGCATCCTTATTTACTGATTGTAGTCTTTCAACTCTAAAGATTATAAAATTTAAACCATTAAGTCAGTCTTTAAGTAATTAAGGTTCTTATGAGGGAAGAAGTCTATTTTCTATTGCCTAATATTAGAACTGACTAAAAGATTGCCATACTGTCAGACTCAATCATTCAGAGTCAAAGGATGAATGAACAGAGTCGACGCTGGGAGTTCAAGGCGTCCATGCATCAGTGCGTGGAGGCAACAATATAAAACACTGAGATAATATCAGTGCGTCGACTCATCAGAATAAGAAGCAGAGACATTCACAGATCTAGTTCACTACGTCAACGCCACAGTATAGCAGCGTCGACGCAGCAGTTCACCCTGAATTTCTAACAAGACTCCCCATGTCTATATGCATGCAGTTTTGCAAATGATGACTGAACAAATGATTTTGAAGTTCATGCTTATTCAGACTTCACTATCATGCAATATGACCACCAGGGTTATGTAGAGAAATGTAGTGCAAAACAGTTCTATATGCATGTGATTTTAGACACATTCATGACTAAAGGATATGCAGTGATGATCAGGAGAAAATAATATGAGTGTCATGCATGATCATGAGTCTATTGCACCATTCAACCTTCACAGAGTTTTATACAGGCTATCAGATACAAGTCCAAATCAGAAATTTTATTTAAAACAGCTTAAAATTTTATTCATCATGCTGAAACTTACACAAGCCAAGTTCTCTTCTAAGAAATTTAAACTTTTCATTTCCAAGTGGCTTAGTAAAGATATCAGCAATTTGTTTGTCTGTTTCAATGAAATTCAGTTTGATTTCCTTTTTATTCACAGCATCTCTAAGAAAATGGTGTTTTATCTCTATGTGTTTAGTCCTAGAATGATGAACGTTATTTTTAGCAAGGCATATGGCACTAGTATTATCACACAAGATTGGAATACATTCCAATTTTATCTGATAATCATCTAGTTGGTGCTTGATCCATAGTACTTGGGCAGCACAATTACCTGCAGCAACATATTCATCCTCAGCTGTAGATAAGGTTACAGTGTGTTGCTTTTTAGATGCCCAAGATACTAGACAGCCACCAATGAATTGGCAATAGCCACTAGTGCTCTTTCTATCTACTCGACACCCAGCATAGTCTGCATCAGTGTAGGCTAGAAGATCTAACTCACACTTAGCAGGATACCAAAGACCTAGCTGTTGGGTGCCTAGTAAATATCTAAAAATCCTCTTCACAGCCTTAAGATGAGATTCTTTAGGACTAGCCTGAAACCTAGAGCATAAACACACTGCAAATTGAATATCAGGCCTAGATGCTGTAAGATAAAGAAGGGATCCGATCATACCTCTATATAGCCTTTGGTCCACTGGTTTACCTTTAGGATCTTCATTCAAACTGGTTGAGGTACCCATTGGAGCAACTATTTCCTTGAGGTTGTCTATTTTGTACTTCTTCAATAAATTCTTTACGTACTTGGACTGAGAGATGAAAGTGCCATCCTTTGATTGTGTAACATGCAGTCCAAGAAATAGTTTGAGCTCACCCATTGAGCTCATTTCAAACTCATTAGTCATTATCTGAGAGAATTCCTCACACAATTTGGGGTTGGTTGACCCAAACACAATGTCATCCACATAAATCTGAATAATAAGAATATCTGAATGACTCACTTTGGTAAACAATGTTTGATCAACTATACCTCTTGTGAAATTCTTGTCGGTGAGGAACTTGCTCAACCTGTCATACCAAGCTCTAGGAGCTTGCTTTAAACCATAAAGAGCTTTATTGAGTTTGTAAACATGATTAGGGAAATCTAGACATTCAAACCCATGAGGCTGTCTCACATAGACATCCTCACTAATTTCCCCATTTAGGAAAGCAGATTTCACATCCATCTGCTGAAGATTTATACCTAGGGAGCATGCATAAGCCAATAATATTCTGATTGCTTCTAACCTAGCTACAGGGGCAAAAGACTCTTCAAAGTCTATTCCAAATTCTTGATTGTACCCCTGAGCTACAAGTCTGGCTTTATTTTTAATGACATTCCTTGATTCATCAGTTTTATTTCTAAACACCCATTTAGTCCCTATGACTGTATCATGATCAGGAGGTGGAACCAAATGCCACACCTTATTCCTGTCAAATTGATTAAGCTCCTCATGCATGGCATTAATCCAATGCACATCTTGGAGAGCACAGTCAATGGACTTGGGTTCTATATTTGAAACAAAAGTATAAGCATTCAATTCATGTTGAATTCTCAAGTGGCCTCTAGTCCTAGGGGGGTCATGCTGATTTCCAATTACATTATCTACAGGATGATCCTTAAGATATCTAATGTTTACAATTAGATTATCATGAGTTTGATTTACCTCCCCCTGAATTGTAGGCTCTTCTTCATTAAGCTCTTTATGTCCTTCTTCATCCTAGGATTTGTCTGCAGGATCTCCTTCCTTCAGAATATCACCACTGTCTTCATTCCTGCATTGACCAACATTATTATTTACCAAGGATTCATAAAAAACTATACGTGGAGATTCTTCAACAGTTTTAGAATTCAGATTGTACACTCTATATGCTCGGGTGTTTTTAGAATAACTAAGAAAGATTCCTGGTTCACCTTTAGGTTCAAATTTATCAAGGTCTCTTTTATCATTTATATGAATGAAACATTTACATCCAAAAACCTTAAAGTGAGCAATAGAAGGTTTCTTACCCTTTAAGATCTCATATGGTGTTTGCTGGTGTTGACACCCGTTTTATGCCGATAAGTGGAGTCGCTTCTCTTACTCCCATTAATTGATGCCCTAAGTTGACCATCATTCATTGGGCCATTTTTTGTGGCACGTCCTGGGCCCATTTTATGGGTAGCCTTCCTCCTTGGTAAAGACCGTATCGGTTCAGGGCTTATTGGACCTTGGCTTTGATTAATTGAACGGGTTTTATGAAAGTCAAGCATCCAAGAGCATGAACGGTCCAACATCAGCCGTTCAGTACTAGGGTGGTTGAACCCACACCGTTCATACATTTTGGCTAATTTCTAATGATTTTCTGAATATTCACCGACAGGCTTTTGTGCGGCCCTATCAGGCCTGTTCAAACAAATGGACGGGCTAATTCAAATCGCCTATATCTCAGAGTCCTACGCGTGCCAATTTCTCAGATAATTAACCAATTATATGAATTATCACCGACAGGGTTAGAACGGTCGATGGTTGGCCGCTCTACATTTGCACGGGTTTATTAGAACCGTTCATCTTTCAGTGTCCAACGGCGGACGTTTCGGTCAGTTCGAGCGATAATTGGGTTAATTTCCTGATTTTCTGAATTTCCACCGACAGTGTTGGACGGTCTTTAATGGACCGCCCATCAGCTTGAGCGGTCTATCGTAAGACCGTTCATCCTGTCGAGTGGTGATTTTTAACAGATTTTTATCCCTTTTATGCATGGTTTTATCCCTGACTTCTCTTGTCGATTTCTCTGTGGATAATCAACCTTTTTTGATGCCGTTTCGACTGGATAAAAGATTATGATAATATCTATGATTTATCTTTTATAATTTTGACCTAAAAATGGCTATAAACCCTAGTTCCGGGGCTGGCTTTCTAGGCTCTATAAATAGACCCTAATGGCCGGACTGAAGGGAGGGGGCGAATTTTTGGTCAACGGAGAAGCCCTGCCGCATTCTTGAGCGACCTAGTACCAAGGAGGGAGGCTTTCTACGTCCATATAAGCCTCCGATTCAGGGAGTAGTTTGGTCTTGAATCTTTTAGTTTATAGTTTTCATCACTTTCCTTTCATTGCATGCATCACTTTCTCCATACTTCCCATTCTGTCTCATTATCATGCACACATCCACCCATGCTTTTGTCACCCTAGGGGTTTAAAACCCCCAGGTATTCCCATTGCCATTCGTTTATGTTCATTTCTTCTTATATTGACATTTACTACACCATCAAGTTCTAAGTTAGGTCTTTTCTTTGTGTTTCTTACGTTGTTTCGCAGGTCAGCAATCATCAGCACGAGGCCCATCCCCTCTGGCCGGCCGGAGAGGGTGGAGGTTAGACCCCTTGCAACTTACTGCGTGGTGGACTTGTGCGGTTTTCAGACAACCGTTCAACATCGTGTGCGGTGCAGAAAGCACCGTTCATCCTGTTGGTGCGGTCAACAGAGCGCCATCCGTCCTCCAGTGGTAGTTCCTCCCGCACCCTCTGCAGCGCACTTAGGCGGTCTATCGTAAGATCGTGCATCCAGTAGGCGGCCCTCCAGGAGCCGTTCATCTCTCCAGCGCTGCAGCTTAGGCGAGTACTCCCCCTCTTTCCAAGGTACGGCGTGTCCATCACGTCCGGCACCTTGGTGGCGATCACGGTCCTTTTGTTCTCTATTCTCCTCTTATCCTTGTTATTTGCTCATCGCACATTGTTCCACTCATGATGCATATTGATCTTTAGTAGGAGGAGAGAAATATATCTACATCCCCTTTTGTGGCGATCACGGTGGGACACCTAACGCCCATCGTGCTTTTGAGTTGCTGACCCCCCTTATTTGTTATGCAAGTTTTCTTCTAAGAGCGATTTGTAGGTGGGATGCGTTTTCTACCTCCTGGGACGTGCGCGGTTTCTCCTGAGCCACCCGTACATAGAAGCGGTTGATTCTCCACCGTCCGTCCCCTGCGGCCAGAGCTAGCTTCTCTCCTCTTTCCTATCCGGGACGATTCCTGACACGCCGTCAAGCATTTGGAGCAGTTTGATTCCAGCCGTCCATCGCTTCACCACTGGTACGCTTCGCTTTGTTTTGGTTGTAGGCACGCGGCTGCTGGACGATCGTGCAGAGGAGTGCGCGGTTGAATACAGACCGTTCTCCAGGTATTTTCCTGCCACTGCTGCCTCATGTTCTCAGTATCCTATGATTATTCCATAGTTCTGCTGTTGTTTTCTCCCTGGATTACACGGTCCTAGACAGACCATTTTACTCGTGGAGCGGTCGCATAAGGGCCGTTCATCTTCTGTCACAGTGCGCTTACAGTGTATGTTGATTGTCATATTCTACGCGATTTACCGCTCCTGGTGCTAGTTGTTGATTTCCCCCCTGCTCCCTAATCATAGTCACGTTATCATTCTCTTTGTTGTTCATGCGTATGCTTGCTCATTGATTGATAGTTGCTAGGCTAGATTATGCATGCACCCCGGTGCGCATAGGAGCATCCATTTCTTCTTATAGTAGTTGCATTCCTACCGAAGTAGGGTTTCCTCTCGTCTCCATATTCCTTGGGGCCGACTAGGGACCTTGCCGAGGACCTCCGTAAGCCCCCGTGAGCCGTGGATTCTCACACGGACGCCGGGCAGGTTGTACCACATCCACCACCAGTCTAGGGTGTACATTCGCGAGCGAGAGATCCTTGTAGGGTCACACAGTTCCTCATTACCTACCCCAGTTAGGCACCTAGTGGTTGAGAGAACTTATACTTTCATTAACTCCCTAAGGTTCGAAGAGGAAATCAGAAGAAATTAACGAGCATCATTTACTAACTTGGTTGCCTAATTGGGTGATTCGATCTCATCTCTTCCTTCCATTGCATGCTTGTGATTTGCTTTGTAGGTTTGGTCGGTTAGTTTTATCGGTCCCAATCCTAGGTGTCTTGGTGCATGTGGGATTGTCTCTTTCCCTCACGATCACCTCCTAGGGTTGGTTCTTATTTCCATTCATACTCCAACCCCTTGTTCGATTCGTCATCTTCCATGTCGTCGTACGACTTCTCTCAGTCCCACGAGGACTCCCTTCCTCGTGGCCTTCTTGAGGACCCACCTAGGGTCGCCCACCTGCAAGGAGGAGAGGGGACTGCCCCTCCCCTCCCAACCATTCTTGGCGAAGGTTCCCAACCCTCTCTTTCAAATCCGTCGAATCAGAAATCAGCCAATCTAATCCTCAATATGATGGCCCAGCTGGACCCTACCCAGCTCCATCTCATCCGGCAGGCTTTGCAAGGGGCCGATGCGCCAACCTCAATTCCTTCTCATAGCACGACTGCTGCTGCCATCCAGTCTCCCGCTGTTGGGACCACCTCTGTGGCTCCCATCGACCTTACTCCTGTCCGACCTCAGGCCCTTCGCTATTCCAATATGGAAATGGGCCAGGCTTCCACCTCGGCCCATCAGCAGCTCAATAAGGGAAAGTCTCCAGTCTCCTCAGTTCCTTACCTTGATCCATACGCCACGATTTCTCCGTCACCACAGGCCCTCGTAGCCCCGACGGATCTCGTTAGGTTGCAATCAGGGACAGCCCAGTTGGCTCATGCGGATATGGGCCCTTCCTCGGCCCACTATCCCTCTTATGGGCCGCCCCCTCAATCAGCTTATCCTTTAACCACCTATCCATGTATTGCTCCTCCTGCTCCTTCTCCTCCTTCCCGGGAATGGGAAATTCTTGACAAATGGGCTGCTATGCAGCAACAAATTGATCTCCTCCACAAGCGGGTCGGCCCGCAATCTCTTGCTGATGTCCCTATCCCTAACTTCAGGGACATTCATTTTCCTTCTCAGTCTGAGCTCCCCGTGTACCGCAAATATGACGGGAATGGCAACCCGTTCATTCATGTCCGTGAGTTCTTATATGAGTCAGCACAGTTCCAGCAAGATGACCGTCTAATGGCTTATTTATTTCGCCGATCGTTGGAGGGGGTCGCCCTGGAGTGGTTCTATACTTTGCCCATGGAGGAGGCTAAGAGTTTTAAGACCGTCAAGGAAAGGTTCATCCAGAGATTTCAAGATCGGGTAGGACCCAAATATTCTTTTACTGACTTGGTAGCCGAGAAGATGAAGCCGGAGGAAGACTTTGCAACCTATGCAGACCGATGGAGGCAGATGGCCTCACGTGTGCCCGGGTAGATCCCGGAGGAAGAGAAAGTGAAGTTGCTGATCTCCAATGCCACGCCAACATTCAAGAACATCTTGGCAATGAATGATATCTCAAACATGCACCAGTTATATAGCAGAGCTCGATTTATACAAACCCAGTTCAAAGACTCCCCCATCCACTCCTTATTTGAGGCCCAGAAACCCAAGGCTCCCAGGAAATCCCAGGGCCCCGTCACTGAGGGAGTACAGATTAATGAGCAGGTCCAGGCTGTTCAGTTCCCCCACTAGGACGCTCCACCCCGCTTCCCCCAGCCTTCACGCAACCCCCAGTTTGCCACTACACAAGTTCCCCAGCCCGCCTTCCAAGTCCCGCAATATCCGCAACAAGCACCGCCGCCACCCCAACAGCCTCAGCGGCCGCCACAATACAACAATGTTCCGCCCCTGCCGCCTATGGATCTGCTCGACCGAGTCCAAAGAGGGCCCATTACCCTCCTCTTCCTGAAGCTTTGCCTGATATTTTCTCTGCCTTAATGTACACTGGTGATCTTCAGTTGCCTCTTGAGCGTCCAAATTGGAATCCGGCAGCCGATCAGTCTCGATACTGCATATTCCATCGGCAACCCGGGCATACGATAGAACGGTGCTATCAGTTCAGAGACCTAGTGTATGACCTGCATGAGGGCCAGAGGATTGATTGGGCTCAGATGCACCAATTGATTGAGGATATCAAGCAAAGACAAAGACAGGCCAGGCCGCAGCAGGCGGTGCCCCAGCAGCAACAGCAGCAGCAGCAACCCCAACAGCAACAGCAACCCCAGTAGCAGCAACAAGACCTCGGGATCCATCACAATCCCATGCCAGTACATCAACCCGCTCCTCAGCAACAATAACAGCCCCTGGCACCGGCTCCCGCACAAGTGAGTATTGTCCAGCACCCAACCCCCAGCGCTGGGTGGACTTTTGATGATGAAACCCCCACACACCTTCTAGCCTTCCACCACAACCATTCCCCTGCACCTGCTTTCCCCTCCATCCTCAGACCCGTCACTCTAACCACTATACCACTCATTGCTCCCTCCACGCCACCCATTAAGCCCGTTATATTCCCCTCCGCTCCACCAGTCCCTTCGCCACCACCCACTGTACCCGCCGTCATTACCCCTCCGCTTAACCCTTCACCCATTTCCCTTCCACCAGGGCCCATTAGACCCACTTCTGCCATCCTCACCCCCATTACCACGCCTTTCACCAACTCCACCGGACCGAGCGGGGGTCCATCTCAGGCCAGGCCAGCATCACAGTGCGCCCTTCGGAGCGGGCGTCCATTCTAGAGAATTTTTTCCCCTTCCGATGCGTCTGCACCTAACCTCCAAGTTCATTCCTCCACAGTTGAAACAGAAGAAGTAGACCCTGTGCCGGGCACAAAATATGATTTATTGCAGCATTTAGACAGGATGCCGGCCAAAATCTCAGTCTTGGAATTAATCAAGAGGTTGCCACTACACCAGGACGCCTTGAAGACTTTCCTGCAGAAAGTTATGGTGAGCGAGGACGTGGCAGTAGATAGCTTACCGTCGGTTTTGGCAACAATTACCAAGGGACCTTCCATTTCATTTTCTGAATCAGAACTGGCACCCCCTGAGGCACGGCAGATGCCATTGTGCATCACCATTTCCCTGAACAAAGTGGCCGTGTGATGTGACACGACCTCGGACTTAGGCAAACAAGCACAATTAAGCATTCAAATGGGCCTTAAGGGCCACCGCTCTCCCGTCGCACTCTATACCCGGAGTGACTTGGCGATGCCAAGTGTGAGGTATGGGAAAGGGCCCTTGCTGGTAGAGTGCCAGCAAGGCCAAGGTTTGACTCCCAAGGTTTGGATGCCCAATTCAATTGGGGCCGACAAAGTGCACAAGGGCACCGGTTCACACTATCCCACGGCGATCACTCTTAAGTCATGGACTTGAGGATCGGGTGCTCCCTCGCAAATTCAGCGGCGCATGAAGTAAATATTGAAAGAGCAACACTAATGAGCTAGGATGAGGCACTTACTCGACCGGTTTGAAGAAACCGGTCCCGGTCGGAGACGAGGGCGAGCGGGGAGGCGGTGGTTCCCCACACGCCGCGGCGGTGAAGCTTGACCTGCTCAAACCATGTACAAAACTACGCCTCTCGCAGGAGGGGGATCTTGGGGTGGGGGTTAATGTGAATACAACAATACTACCTCCCGCAGGGAGGGGCCTTCAGCCGGCCAAGCGGGGTGGGGAAAGTAAGGTAAAGAACGACGATTAAGCGAGGTTGCCGAATCTGCCGGTTGTCTACGAACAGGGACAGTGTGTTGGTGTGGTTGCTGTAGATCCTTCTCACGAATTTTTCCGATGGCGAGACTGGCGGCAAAAGCTTCGTAACAGGGACAGGAACGTTTCAGATTTTCTTAAATTTCTTCTGAGACCTTTGTTGACTGGGGCAGAGGTTGGAACAGGACATCAAGTTTTCTGACTCGCAGTTGCAGACTTCTGGCAGCAGGTTGCAGAGGACGCCACGCACCCTCCCGAACTCCGATCAGCACGAAACTGGCGGCGACGTCTTCGTGGTCGAAGTAACTTTCAGCCAGAGGTGACGGGGCTGCAATCAGAGGTCAAGGGCAGTCGGTGTACCCTAAAGAGTGGGCACTGGTCGGAGCAGACTGCAGGAGACAAGACTGGAGAGCTCGGGGGAGAAAATTTTTAACTCCTTCCTCCGGAAGCCGAATGAGGTTCCGTTTCTTGATCCTGAACGAAGACTGGAGGAGGAAGATATTTGTAGAAGAGCTTCAGGGCTGGTTCGTCCAAGGTTTGTCGTGGCCGAGCTTTTAGTCCGGTTCAGATCCTCAGCCGGAGCAGAACTGCGCGGTCGGGGAAGAACGGACCTCCACAGCAGCACCGATCTCCGATGGGGATGAGACCTCGATCGTTGCGAAGAGGACAGGTAGCCGCTTCCGTGGATGCCTCTTGGATCTTCAAACTCGTCGGGAGGAAGCCGTGGTCGCCATTGTAAGATGGTACACTTCTGCAGGTTGTCAGCTCAAACGGTAGGTTGAAGATGATGGGGGGGAAATGGGGTATATGGGAGAGGAAATGGGGGTGGATGAGTGTGGGGAAAGCCCAGGCTGTGAGGGGGTCTAGGATGGGGTGTTTCAAGGTGAGGGAGGGATAGAATGGGAGCTGGAAGGGGGTGTTTTCTATGGGTGAGAGAGGAGCTACGAATTTGGGGCTTGGAGGGTGAGGGGGGAAGGTGAGGGGGAACAAGTGGGTGGAGGGAGTGTGAATTTCAAATTTGAAATGGCCTTGGAAGGTGGGTGATTATGTGGGGAAGTGGAGAGTTTGTATTGGAATGGGGTAGATTTGGTGGGAAGGTGGAGAAAGGTGTTAGAATGGGGAAGATGCCACCTAGGGACTATGGGAGTGGAGTAATGGCAACTTGGGGAAGTGGAGGGGTATTAAATGAGGTGGGTAGCTAGTGGAGGTGGTTGGGAGGGGAGGAGAGAGAAGAAAATTTGAAATTGGGGTTGGAGGAGAGAGAAAGAGGGATGAAATAGAGAGATTAAGAGGAGAATGGGTGGGGAATCTCTCCCCTAGGGTCTCTCACCCAAAAACTAGAGGAATCACTCCAATTTGAACTCAAATGGCAAGTTTAACTCATTCATTCATTCATTCATTCATTCATTGACTTCAAATGGGGGAAATGGGGTCCTATATATAGGAAACCCACATTTCTACAAAAGTCCATGACAAAAGACTCAATAGCAAATAACCGAAGGTGGAAGGGGTGCACATGGGCCTAGTCCAATGAATTGGGCCGAATTAGCACATTACATCATCTAATGACACACAATCTTAGAAAATAAATGCAAGACCTAGGGAAATGACTCAAATAAAATGAAAATACATCAAAATGACTGAAAGGAAAGCTACAAAATGGATAAGGGGCCTTAATAGAGTGAGGCCAAAACTCAACCAGCTCCCGAGTGTGAATAAGTGGACCCGAGCCAAAGGGAATCGTGGGTGATGCCTCCATCACCGTGGAGTCTGCCCTTGTGGACACAAGAGCATCAATAAATGTGTGTCCGTTAAGTACCCTCCGTGCCTGCAATATCTTAGAAGACATGCTCAAGCCAACACCGACTACAATAGCAGCCTATGATAATTCCAGGCATGCTTGTCACGGGGTCGTGACTATACAGGCCAAGCTAGGGCCCTTGGTCATGAACGTGGAATTTTATGTATTGGACATAGACCCGATGTTGAAAGCCATACTGGGTCGTCCATGGTTGAACAGTTTAAATGACATACCCTCCACTTCCCACCAATGCTTGAAGTTCCCATTCCAAGGGCGGGTGGTCAAGGTAAAAAGTATTTCCACAGTCCAAAATGTTGATGCCATAGCGGCTAAGATTCTCTCTACACTCTGGCCCACCAATAGGCCGGTTCTGTCGGTGATGGATTTGAACTATTCATGGGCATATGCGTCACGCAAGCCCACCACTGCGCCAGTCAATGTGAAAATCAAATCCAATATTAAAGATTCCAAAGGATGGCAGATGATTTTGAAATTGGGTTATCAGCCGGGCCAGGGGCTTGGTGCACAGTTACAGGGCCGGGCCAACCCCATTCCCAAAGGAAGGAAGATGGGCCACCGAGGCCTCGGTTACCGTGAATCCTCAATGTCAGTACTGGGAGACTCTGAGCCATTAACATGGGACTACCGGCAACATTTTGTAAAAGGGCCGTTACAGCCAGGTACCTTGAAGGAATCGCCGTCCAGTCTCAAAGAAAAGGAAGATGAAGCCTGTGTTGTCACTGAGCCACCACTGCCGCTGCAAAGAGTGGTTGGTGACCTAGAAGATTGGTCTGGTTGTTTTGAAAAGTTGTTTCAGAAAAAAGAAAGCAAACTGAAGAAAAAGGAGACGCAGCTGGTGAAGCGTTCTCCGATGCCATTGGCTCACCAGGGGCCACGGGAAGTGGGGAGCTCTGTCATTTCTTACTCTATGTCCCCATCTCTTCTTGCCTCTTGGTTCCAACAGTTGGGGTTTGTTCCTCGTTCTCCTCCGATCCTGGTCGAACCACACTTCACGGAGAGGCCCAAAATTCTGTTTGTTCCTTGTGTTTGTGGGCATTACCGGCCCATTGATCTTTCAACATTGTTTACTCCTTCTCCCCCCGGAGCTCAGCTCCATGAAATGTGATTTTCTTCTTCTGATCCTTTCTTTGATTGCATATTTCCAGAATTGTTTGTTGAGTGAGGATTGAATAGATCTAGAGGGGGGGTGAATAGATCTTTCCCCTTTCTTAATTTATTCCAACTTTATTTGAACTATTGCTAGAGTTAATGCAGCACACTAGAGTTTCAATATGTTCTAGCTACTTAAGCATCAAGGTTATAGACTAATATGCAACAAGAGCAGTCACACCAAGAATCATCACACATGCAAGATGATCTTTTTAGGTGGTTTAGTCTCTACACGAGACTTACATCCACCCCTCACTCAACTTGAGTGAGGCTTCACTACCAAGAGACCCTTGTCTCAATCAACACTGCTGCCTCATAGCTTGTACACACGCTGACACACAGCTTGCACACACGCTGACTTACAGCTTGACACTGCTGCCTCACAGCTTGTACACACAGCTTGCACACACGCTGACTTACAGCTTGACACTGCTGCCTCACAGCTTGATGCAATCAAAAGAAATAGTTGATTTAAGAAAAACAAGGAACCATTAAACTGAAGATATGAGATTTTAGAGTTTTGACAAATCCAAGTGCATAGGGCTGCTGGCGCATTGAGATCACGATCTCTGAGCTGGGTAGCCTTCAGGTGGTTGAGCCCTTGCACAGCTGGATCCCCATTATCTTCAGCAGCAGATCTTCTTGCGGCTACAAAGACTGCACACTAGGGCTTGATCACGACCTGCTCTTCTCTTTCAGATACTGTTTCCTCCACTCTTTCTTGTGGCACACCGACTCCCTCTAACTCTTGATATCTGTATATCTTCTATTTCCTTCTCTTTCTCTCTTTCAAAAGTTGGCGCGAAACAAAGCTTGAGCCATTCAAAAATTAGCGCTCAGATTCTCTGCGGGTTTTTAGAATAGAAAACTGTTTAGCTCCTTCAATCTAATTTGCAGGGTTGACTAAGTCTTCCACAGATGCAGCAACAGATCGAGCAGAAGATTCTTCCACGCCTTTATCCACATGCCATCTTCAACTTCTTTCCAGATTTTTAGGCCTTCAGATCGGAATTAGTTTCTGTAGGTTCTATCCAGGCTTTGACAGGCCTCACGCAACGGATGTATATACTTGTGTGTTGTTAAGCACGCCAATGTACAGACTTTACTGCTGCTTGCAACTGAGTGTACAGACTTTGAGCTTCGCATGGCAACAGCCAGTGTATAGACTTGAGAGTTCAAGGCCACGATGTATAGACTTTGTGAGCCTTTGAGCAGCCCAGTGTACAGATTTCAAATGTCCAGTGTATAGACTTCGAATGAAGGCCAGAAGCCCACGATGTACAGACTTGCTTCTCGTACAGTATCGCCAGTGTACAGACTTCAATTACTCACAGCAAGCCATTGTACAGACTTTGCTTGCTGGACGAGCTCCAATGTATAGACTTTGGCTTCTCAAAGGTTCAGCGGTGGATATATAGACTTTCCACCGACCAATTAATAGACTTTGATAGCGGGAGGCCAGTGTATAGACTTTGAATGGCTTGAACCAATGCACAGACTTGCTCACTTGAAGACGAGTGTATAGACTTTGAAGATTATGTGGAGACTGTACAGACTTTGAAGAAACGCATGTAGCGTTGTATAGACTTTCAGGAGATGCAACATGAGACGCTAAAGTCTATACAGACTAGACCAGTGAGACACTGATAGAGACGATGGATGAGACGATAGGCTGTACACACTTTCAGTCTCAAACATGCATATGAGACGCTGATTAAGACGCTGGAATGTACATACTTGATGCATGTGAACAGTGATGCAGTGTACAGACTTGATGGAGGCATGCTGCCAGTGTATAGACCTGCTAGATTAATGCATGCACTGGCTACCGATGTGCAGACTTGAAGCTTCATGCACCAATACGCTCAATCTCTTCCATCAAACTGTTGATCAGTGAAGCCCTTGGAGTGAATATCACTTTACCAATGCCTGCAATGTCATCAGTACCTAGATTCATGGAAGAATGAAGTTCTTATTGATTCATGAATTGGAGAACTCATGTTTAAGTGAGTATCTTAATGATTTGTGGATTGTCATCATCAAAACTAGGGGTGCACAACATTCTCCCCCTTTTTGGTGATGACAACCAAAAGTCATTGTGAAGCCCTTGCAATCAATATATCAAGTATGAGTACCTAATTGTAGTGCAGTTGAAAACTGTAGCCAAGCCAAACATCTCATTGAGAACTGAATTACATGACTGATCAAGAAGGAACTGTCTAACACACCAAAAGTGTTTGCAAATGTTAATGAAATGCAGCATTGACTCCTAAAACCAAAAAAAACTTACAATGACTGACATCATCCTTATCATCCTTCTCCCCCTTTGTCATCAGCAAAAGAAGGGGGGGTCCTAACCTAAGAGGAGTTACTAGGAGACCCTGGTGGAGGCAGTGGAGCTAACTGCTGCTCAATCCAATTCAGTTTGTTGGCTATGTCATTAAGCTGTGCGTGAACTGCCATCTGAGCATTTGCAATGTCAGTGTTCTGGTGAATAAGAGAGGCAGACTCTTGTTCAAAGATTTCGAACTGTTCAGCCATATGGGCGAAGGATAGTCGAAAGGAGACGACGTTTGATGCGAATGAGAGTTTTTGAAGAGAAGAATGTGAGTTTTGTAGACAAACCTGCAAAGACCTAAAATTGAAAGGGGGGGCTTTTGTTTAAACCCTTTCCATAAGGAATCGTATTAGTTAATTTGTCCACTAACTTAATGAATTTCATTCTGAAGAATTTAGTGAAATAAATTTGGAGCTTTATCAGTGTGTTTTATTGTCAAGGCAGGAATAAACTTCAACAAAGTGGGATATGGTTCTTTACATGATCTAGTAACCTTATAATTGATTTGGCATAAGTTAATTTGACCAAAATGCCAGCTGTAATATGAATTCAGGAAAGTTTTGTTGTCATGAGGTGCCAAGGGTCAACCATCTAACTTGTCTGTCATTTTTTATTGAAAATTTTTGAACAGCATACACACAAAATTTTTTTTTTGATAAATTGATTGACGAGTGGTCAGGTTTATCACATACATTTCTGCACGAGGTAACACGATTTTTACACGCCAGAGACCTCGGCTACTTTGCATGCCTAACCGTCTCACTGGGAATTGGTGAGCACTTCTTTTTACGTGAGGATACACGTTGATTAGACGCCAGTATCCCCAGTTACTTAGTACTCCCACCCCCTTATTCATACTGGCAGAGGTAGCTTGGCTCTTCATGACACACGTGTTTCTCCCTTTTTATACATCACTCTTTTTGTAGGGAGAGACAGCAGTTTCTCAGAGGCCATTCCATTTCTCTGCCTGACAGACATGATAATAGCGTATTCCCAAGGCATTCATGAATTAGTTGAATTTGATTTTCATTTGACAGCATGAGCACTTTGAGTAAGATAACTTTACTACTCTCAATTATAAGATTCAAGGACATGTAAATGGCATATTCCTATATGTTTAGTTTATTGAAGCATGACAAATCAAGCTCATTTTACAGCCAACCAAACTTGTTCTTACTTTATTCTCAGAATTATGTTCATCATATAGTGGATGAGTGGTGGCTTGTGACAGCCCAACGATTTCATAATAGAAGAGGTGTATACAAACCCTCCCCCTTAGTTCAAGAGTCTTTGCAGAGTTAGAGGAAGTGAGATTTTATTGATGTAGGCTACGAAGAGTTTGGTTGAATTGGGTTTGTAGAGGTATAAAAACATGATCAGGATTTAGGCAACAAGGAGAAGGATCATGCCAAGAAGTTGGCTCAGTCTGCTCCATTTCCACCAGTTTCAGCTAGAAGACTAGTGACACTAGTACCTATCATGAGATGCTAACTGAAGAAGACATGCTGACTGAGCTGGCCATATGCATGCATGCTGAACATCACTAACCTAGACTCCCCCTTAATGTAACATTTATTTGCCAGAAAATAATCGGTGATCAGTACAGAAAAATTATTGTAGAAAGGTTGTTATGGATTTTCATGAGGAGATCTGCATAACACCAATTCTCTTCTCAGGGTGGTGAATCTATCATTATTGAGGGGTTTTGTGAAGATGTCAGCAAGTTGTTTTTCAGTTTCAATAAAATGCAGCACAAAGTTGCCTTTGCTGACTTCATCTCTTATGAAGTGATGGCGGATTTCTATGTGCTTTGTTCTAGAATGCTGGATTGGATTTTTTGATAGATTAATGGCGCTCGTGTTATCACACAATATTGGTGCACATCCAATATCTATGTTGTAATCCTGGTGCTGATGTTTGATCCATAGAACCTGTGTCCCACAATTCCCTACTGCGACATATTCTTCCTCAACAGTGGAGAGTGCAACGGAATGTTGCTACTTAGAAGCCCAAGTGATCAGACATCCGCCCAAGAATTGGCAGTAGCCACTCGTGCTTTTTCTATCTATTTTGCATCCAGCATAATCCGCATCTGAGTATGAAATTAAAACTAAATCACAGAAAGCAGGATACCAAAGTCCCAAATCTTGGGTGCCGGCAAGGTATCGGAGAATACGCTTGATGGCTCCTAAGTGTGATTCTTTAGGACATGCTTGGTATCTAGCACACATGCACACAGTAAATTGTATATCTGGTCTAGAGGCAGTTAAGTAGAGCAAGGAGCCAATCATACCTCTGTATGTTTTTGTGTCTACCAGATTACCTTTTTCATCAGCATCTAGTGTTGAATTTGTGCTCATCGGCGTTCCAATGGCTTTGCAGCTCTCCATGCCAAATCTTTTCAACATCTCCTTGATGTACTTGGACTGATTTATGAAGTATCCATCCTTGCATTGTATGACCTACAGTCCAAGGAAGAATTGTAAGTCCCCCATCAAACTCATTTCAAATTCCGCAGTCATCAAGTTTGCAAATTCATTACATAATTGGGGCTTTGTAGACCCAAATATAATGTCGTCAACATAAATTTGCACAATGAGAATATCCTTACCTTGGATCTTTGAAAATAAGGTCTGGTCTATTTTACCTCTTGAATAACCCTTGTTGGCAAGAAATGAACTTAGCCTCTCGTACCATGCACGTGGAGCCTGTTTCAAACCATATAATGCTTTATTGAGTTTAAAAACATGGTTAGGGAAACCCTCATTCTCAAACCCAGGAGGTTGCTCTACATAGACCTCTTCCTTGATGACTCCATTTAGAAAGGCACTTTTTACATCCATTTGTTGTAGTTTGATTCCATGAGAAGATGCAAAAGCGAGTAAAATCCTGATGGCTTCTAATCTGGCCACAGGGGTATATGATTCTTCAAAATCAATACCAAATTCCTAGTTGTACCCCTTGGCTACAAGTCTAGCCTTGTTTCTAATGACCTCCCCTTTCTCACTTAATTTATTTCTAAACACCCACCTGGTTCCAATGACAGAGTGAGAGGTTGGTCTGGGAACAAGATTCCAAACTTTGTTTCTCTCAAATTGATTTAACTCCTCATGCATTGCATCTATCCAGGATTCATCATTCAAGGCTTCTTCTATAGTTTTTGGCTCAATTTGGGAGACTAGTGCAAGTTGGTCTAATTCATTAACAGCTCTCCACTGAGATCTTGTTTTCCTTGGTTCATTTACATTACCAATTATGCTATCAAGGGGGTGATCCTTAAGCACTCTTATATTTACAAGATTGTTACCTGATCCATCCTCATTTGCATTTGGTTCGCCAGAGTTGTTACCTTGTTCTCCTTCATGGCTCGATTCCTTACTTTGCTCATCTGGCTCATCCTTGGGTTCCATAAATTCTCCATCTTCATTTTTCTTGTTGACCTGTTCATCATCCATAGATTCATCAGTTTCATCAAATGAAATGTGAGGAGATTCCTCGACTACTTGATCTTTGATATTGAACACTCTATAAGCTCTTGATTTGTCAGAGTATCCCAAGAATATTCCTGGGTCACTCTTGGCTTCAAATTTGTCCAAGTCTTTCTTGTCATTGTTATGGATGAAACACTTTGTACCAAATATTCTGAAGTGGGCTAGAGATGGTTTCTTACCTTTGAACATTTCATATGGAGTTTTTGCACTAGATGGTCTTACCATTGCACGATTCACAATGTAGCATGCGGTGTTAACTACTTCTGCCCAGTATTTTCTTGGAAGGTTCCCTTCTGCCAACATTGTTCTCGCCATCTCTACCAGAGTTCGATTCCTTCTTTCCACCACCCCATTTTGTTCTGGCGTTCGGGGTGCTGAGAATCTGTGTGTTATTCCTTTGCTCCTGCAAAATGTATCAAATTCAGAATTCTCGAATTCTCCGCCATGGTCAGATAAGATTGAGCATATTTTGAACTTACCATCCTGTTTCAATCTTTTGTAGAAGGCCTGAAATTCATGAAATGCATCATTCTTTTGGGATAAGAAAAACACCCAAGTAAATCTTGAAAAATCATCTACTAACACATAACCATATCTCTTCCCACTGATGCTTGCTATTCTTGTTGGCCCAAATAGGTCCATATGCACTAATTCTAGTGATTTAGAGGACTGGTTTTCAGATTTGCTTTTGAAGGTTTTTCTAGTTTGCTTTCCTTGGGCGCATGCAGCACATAGTTTGATGTTTTGACTAAAGGTAATTTCAGGTAGTCCTCTGACCATGTTCTTTTTAACCAATTTATGCAAAACTCTAAAGCTGACATGTCCTAACCTGCGGTGCCATAACCAGATCAGATCATCCTTTTTAGCTGTCAGACACAAGTTAGAATGAACAGGATCATTTAAGTCTATCATGTGAACATTGTTCACTCTTTTGCCTAAGAATTTTACTAGATCTGAATTAGGTTCCATTATTTTGCAGCTTTCCGAGTCAAATATCACCTTGTGTCCCTTATCACATAGTTGGCTAATGCTTAGTAAATTATGCTCTAAGCCATCTACCAATAACACATTCTCAATGCAATTTGAAGGCTTCTTACCTATCTTACCTGTGCCGACAATTTTACCTTTGTTGTTTCCACCAAAGGTTACGTGTCCACCATCCTTTTTAATCAGCTGATAAAACTTCTTCTTGTCTCCGGTCATGTGTCTCGAGCAGCCACTATCAAGATACCATTTGTTGTGGACGGCCGCTAAACGTTCCTGCATGACACATCATGTGAAGATTTTTGGAACCCAGCTGCTCTTGGGTTCAATATGTCTAGTAAGGTCACTCAAATATTTTAAAAAAGATTTAGGAATCCATATTTGATTGGTGGATCTTGTGGGTCGGAGCCAATTCTGATTTCTGCTCACTGGAGCATGGTTGCTGTTAAAAGCCGTGGTCGGCTTATGGAGCCCTGGGTGTCGGCCTCTGACATCCCAGTGGTTTTCCCACTTTCTGTTACTGGCTGTGGTCGACACCTGAGGGGGTCGTGGTCGACTTCGGTTCTGCCAGAATTCAGCATTTCGCCTGGCTTTGCCTGTGGTCGGCTCGGGGGGGTTTCTGAGCCGACTTTCTTGATTCCAAAACACTTTATTTCTTGCTTTGAATGACTTGATTGAGTTTGTTTCCTTATTAGATGATTGGCCTTGTTTCAAGAAGAGCTTTTGAGAGTTTTGGCCTTCTACCCTCGATTCTTCCAAGTCATTTTTGTTAGAGTCTTTTTCTCTTGCATTTGTGTCACTTGGCTCTTCAACTTCATACATGTTTATAAGAGGTCTCTTTCCTTTAGGATCTACTCCGGCCACAAAGGTAATGGTTTTCATTTGAAATTCCTTTTTGGCATTAGGTTTATACCCCAAACCCTCCTTTTGATAATTTACTTTTCTTCCGAGCATGGCATTCAAGTTTTATTCTCCTCTTACCATTTTCTCTAGACTCTCTTATTTGTCTTCCAATGCTTTCTGAGTTCTTTTGATTTCTTACAGAAGTTTGTTATTTTCTTCCTTCATCGCGTTAGCCTTTTCATTGGTCAATTTTGTCTCCTGTTCACAGCTTTGCACTTTTAACTTCAGTTCATCAATTGTTTTCCTCAATAATTCATTTTCTTCTTCCTGAGATTTAAATGTGTTTTCATCTAATTCCTGTTCACTCAATTTTTTGTGTAGATTGGCGATCTCTAGTTCTAAGTCAGCGCACTTGTTGATTGAGCTAGTATCGTGACTTATGCTGTTGATTTTCTTTTTCAGGCTTTTATTCTCTTTTCTGATTAAATCATACTGATCTAATAATTCAGTGTATGCGTCTTCCCAATCTGAAATAGAGAAATGCTTGAAAGGAGAAGTTACCTCAAGATCTTCACTTTCTCCTTCTACCATGAGAGACAATTTCCCTTCATCTTCATCGGATGACATCTCTTCCTCACTGTCTTCTTCTTCTTCGCTCCAGGTACTTACTATAGCCTTAGGCTTCTTCCCTCTCCACTTAGAGGTCATGCCTTTGGAGGCCTCAGGGCATTCAGTCTTCATGTGACCTGGTTGTGAGCGATGTCACGCGGTTCGAGGAGTGAAGAAGACGCGGAGCGCGCGGGCTCCTTTTGTTTGCTGCAACACAGAAATAAGAGAAAAGAGAAGGGGCCACCACGGGAGATTGCTCCGGTGGGGCGAGCGGGACAAATGCAATATGGCAAGATATGGGGGTTAAACGGACATAGCGGGAAGTGACTCGCCGCGGCCTCGGGGGGACGGGAATGGTACAGAAATCAAATAGCAAGAATTGAAACGGCCATTGCGGGAAGTGACTCGCCGCGGCCTCGAGAGTATAGTAGATATAGCAGCAATTCAAGATATACAACAGAAAGGACAGAATTCAAACAGCCATTACGGGAAGTGACTCACCGCGGCCTCGAGGATATGAGCAGATAAGAATTCAAAAAAATATAAAGAGAATATAAGAACGGGAATTTAAACGGCCATTGGGGAAGTGACTCGCCGCGGTCTTGAGAATATGAGTAGATAAGAATATAAAAGAATATAAAGAGAATATAAGAACGGGAATTTAAACAGCCATTGGGGAAGTGACTCGCCGCGGCCTCGAGAATATGAGCAGATAAGAATATAACAGATTATAAAGAGAATATAAGAACGGGAATTTAAACGGCCATTGGGGAAGTGACTCACCGCGGCCTCGAGAGTATAGCAGGTATAAGAGCAACATAAAGTATGAAGATAGAAATTTAAACGGCCATTGCGGGATATGACTCGCCGCGGCCTCGAGATTATGATGTGATCGTCAGGGGTCGAGGACCCCAAAATGAAAGAGTGATCGCGCCTACCTCACTAGCAGGAAGTGGCGGGTTGCTTCTTCGTCCCCCTTCGGCCGGTCGAAGGAGAGGGCTTTCTTCATTTACCCTTGCAAAATAACAGACAGTAAATAGACGGAATTAGAAAATGGCAATGTAGTATCAATCTCTTGCAATAAAAAGTAATGAAATCATGACAAGACACACACCTGGTTGGTGTTATTTTTAAACCCCTCTCGGACACGAGTAGGAGGAAAATGCTATGATGAATGGAATGATGCAAATGTATATCGACAAAGATTCCCTTATGAAGGGAGACGGAGAATACGAGATGATGAATGTAAAAGAACTAAGAAGAAAATGGGAGAGAGTTGGCTTATTGAATGCGCCGATGGCGGGATCCGGCGGAGTTTCGGCAGCGTAGGGACGACGTGGAAGCGCGGTGGATGAAGATGACCTTCCTCTCACGAGCGTGGGAACCCGAGAAGCTGGTAGAACCTCCCCCTACAAAAGACCCCACGGGTTAGAAATGACTCCGGCACCCTCTGGGCTCCGGAAGCCTATCGGACCTCATAGAAGCTCCCTCAGAACTGAGGGGGGTGGGCCTCTATTTATAGGGCTCTGGAGGGTGGAGGCGTCCAGGATCCTGGACACCTCCATCAGGGCCGAAGTAATATTTTATTCTATTTTTATTCATTTTTTTCGAATATTTTCGTGGAGGCGTCCAAGGGCCCAGATGCCTCAATAAGGTCCACCGAACTCCACCGAAAGCCGCATGCGGTTTGGCACAACGCGTGATTTTGTGAGCGGTGCTTCGTGATTCGGAAATGGGCGCGTCCAGTTGTCTGGACGCTTCCATAATTGGCTTTTTTTCATACACGACAAACCGTCGGATGGTGGACGGGGCCCGGTGGGCAAGTTGATGGAGGCGTCCAGAGTCTTGGACGCCTCCAAAATATATTTTTTTATTTTTGTTTTGTTTTTATGCCAAAGCTGGCATTTTTGTATTTTTTTATATTTGTTTTCATGGAGGCGTCCAGGGGCCTGGACGCCTCCATAAATATATATATATTTATGTAGTTTTTGTCTTAATTTTTTTTTTAAAGTAATGGAGGCATCCAGGAGTCTGGACGCCTCCATTAAGACCCCCCGGGTCCGCTGAAAAGGTGTCGGCAGCTCCCCGGCAGGCACCCTTCCTGGTTCCAGAATTTTTGGCGTGTCTGAACGGTGTTGATGCCGTGTGAATGCTGCAACGAGACGATTCTGGATGCCGAAAAGGGCGGAAGAAGACTCAAGAAAAGGAAGCACTCGAGCAATTCAAAATGCGTAAGCCGTCGCGGGGCGTCGTATAGTAATATGAGACTTTCTCAGGAGACGTCAGGAATGGCGTGTCTACAGCTGCCCCGCCTTGGCGTCTGCTTTGCAAAGGAGCGACACGTAGTGGAATGGTATCGAAGTGGAGTGAAATGAAGTGGGAGCGGACTGATAAGTTGATGCCAAGGTGTGATGAGACACGCTTTTGACGTTACTGTTTGAATCTTTCCTAAAGTTTCAATGAGGCAACCTTGAAGAAGGTCTTTCAAATATTGACGATTGCTTGGACGGAGATCAAATAAGAGAGGGTGAGATGTGTGCTCAGGCACGAAAAATAAAGGAGACCAACTTCTCGGTGTGGAAGTACCTGGGTCATAAACCCGCAGGCCTAGGTTTCACCTTTGGTGAGCGGTTATCAGCCAATGTGGAAGTGCTGCAGCCAAGGTGGGTCAAACAAGGTAAAAAAGTAAAGAAATATCTGAGAGTCTGTCCAAACAAGGGTCTCCTTTGGAAGAGCAGCGTAGGGACGTTTCAAGGAAACTCAGTATTTCATTCGGAGTGGAGTATCTCATATTTCTAGGAATCGAAATACAACGGCTTTCACAATCGAATCACTTGGATGATCTTCCGTAATAAATTCAAAGTCCTATATGAATGCATGCTGGGTTTAAATAAAAATTTAAAACAAACTAAAATAGAAAATAGCCAAGGATAATATTGTCAACTTGTTAAGAATGGGTCAGGATACCGATCCGGTGAGCCGACACTGGGCTGGGGCCCGTTTATCCGCGCACCAACTCACTGAATGGAACCGTCGTCCCCATGCTATCACAAGTTAACGGCCTATCTGTACAACCCAAATTCTTCCGGGATCATCACTGTTTTTGTTGAAGGGGAACTCAAATCCCAGATTCGTTCGGGTCGCGAGGTCCTTGACATGTTCTAGTAGCGTAGGTATCATATACTACGATGCATGACATGGTGAGACCAACCATTGAAAGGTGGGACAGGAGATAGGACAAAGACGTCCGTTAGTAAAACATGCACAGGCCAGCATGGATCAATAACATCAGAAAGTAACAGAATTGTAGCAGAATCGCACCACAGTACAAAGAAGATCCAGACAAAATCCTGACAACTGACCACTAACGTGACATGTTCCGTCCTGTAGCGCCCTACCCTTCCTATAAGTATCTCCCTTAGGCTAGTTCTACAAATGCACCAAGGAGAGTTTTGAAAGCTCAAGAGGAAAAGGAGAGGAGAATCTAGAGATTTCAGGATGGTAGGAGAGACTTCCCGCGTTATGAAGAGGAGCAGGCCTAGCAGCGAGATCAGGCGACTCTCCGACCTCGAGGGTCATCTGAGTGGGACGATCATGTCGCATATGGTAAGCTGATTCATTTCAAATTTCTCCACGTGAACCTTCTTCTTACTTCCTTCCTTTCTTCTTCTTTCTTTTCTCTTCCAGCCATATCCACTCTTCCCAGGCCCGAGGAAGTTTTCCAAACTGCCATGGCTTTCAAAGCTAACTTCCAACATCTCCATCGGCATGAGGGCCATACTCTCGAAGTGGCATCTTCAGGGGCTCCTTATTCACGCCAAACACTATGAGAGAATCCGCATGGACTGGGCTGCTATGGGCGCATTAGTGGAGATCTGGCATCCCCAGACCCACACGTTTGTCTTCCCGACCTTCGAGGCGACCATCCTCCTCGAGGAGGTGGAATTTCTGCTTGGATTGAAGAAATTCAAGAGTGATGGGAAGGTGAAGGCTATGCGGATGCTGACACGGGGGGCTTCCGAGAGTGTCCTTGGAAGCTTCATGCGGCCCGACGCAGCGAAAAAGGTCCATACTCGACAGGGAATTGATTTGCAAAAGCTCGCGGAATGGGTTATGGATGCCCTGAGAGGGTCACCAGATGATGACTATTTGGAAGGAATCATGAAAGGGTTCACCATTTGTCTGGCGGGAGCTCTCTTGTTCCCTCATACTGACAACATAGTGGAAGAAGACCAACTGAGTGCCATTCACGGGATCTGGAGTGGAAAGAGGGTGGGACCCACCGTCCTTGCCTATCTTTACAGTGGTCTTACCGCCTCGAGCATGGGTAAGCCTCCTTTTGGTTGCGCACTTGTCCTGAATTGCTGGCTTGATTTGCATTTCAAATTTGATCACCGTGAGGGAATGCCAACCGCTTCGAAGCTCTTCCAATAAAGCTCCCTTCATCACATAGCCGATGTGTTAGGCTTCGGTGGCACTGTAGCGAACCGTGTTCCATGGCTAAAGAAACGTGAAGACTAGCGGTCTTACTTTCGCACCGTGACACAAAGCTTCTTCACTTGCGCACCGGCATGTCTACTCTTGCTTGAACTCCTTATGAGGTCTTCTCCCGAAGTTGATCTCCAACTGATCGGCGCGACCGAGTTTGTCCTTTACAACGCGCATCGGTGCTGCCTCCAGATCGGCATTCCGCGCCATTCGTTCCCACTACTTACTGGCATCGTCCCTTTGAAGAAGAGGGATTTGGGCACGGAGGCGGATGCGAATGAAGCGAAAGCCGTAAAGGCACGCTGGAAAACAAGTGTAGCGAGAAAGGCCTTAGCGCATGTGGGGGAAGAATGTGAGCTGTGGAGAGCTTATATAACCGAACTGGGGAAGTTAAGGCCTAGAGTGCCTAAGCCCCTGATGTAACTCGCTCTGCTTTCTGATGGAATAAAATCTGGAATTTGACATTCTAGACCACTGTTTCCCTAATTATTATTTTCATGATTTTTTTATTTTTTATTTTTATATTTTTTATGTTTTCTTTCTTTTTATGTATCTATTTATTCATAATATGATCATATATATATTTTTTTTATGTTTAATGGGGGGCGTCCAGGGGCTTGGACGCCCCTAGTTTTTCTTTTTTATTTTGTTTAATTTTTTTGTTTGGGGGCGTCCAGGGGCATGGACGCCCCTAGTTTTTCTTTTTTATTTTGTTTAATTTTTTTGTTTGGGGGCGTCCAGCCTCCTGGATGCCCCTAGTTTTTTTAATTTTTGAAAAAAAAGAAAAGGTGTGGGCGTCCAGCCGCCTGGACGCCCCCAAAAAGGGTGATTTATTATATAAAGGGGGGCCTCACCCCCCTTTCCACTTCTACTGTTCATTCTGACGACTTGTTCACTCTAAACGACCCATTCCCAGTTCCCAATGGAGCAAGGAGGCCCGAGCCAGGGCGGGGAGAAGATGAAACGATGGGCTCGTCGTCCGAGGAGGTCGAGGGATCATGCAGAGGAGGCTACCGCAGGAGGGGAGATTGCTGCGGAAGAGGAGATAGCCGCGGAACAGGAGGCGCCTCCTTTGGCCGTGGAGGATCCTGCGGGTGCTGGCGATGCGGGAGAGGATGAGCATGACTCGGTAAGCCCCTCAGAACCCCAATTTATTGGTTTAATATGCTAAATAGGCGGCCGAGAGCCAGTGGAGAAGGCCGGGTAGTGGGGGAAGGAGGCGTCCAGGGGCCTGGACGCCTCAAAGTTTTTTTTTATTTTGTTTTTATTATTTATTATTATTATTATTATTGGGTTATTATGTAAAATAAAAATAAGGAGGCGTCCAAATGGTTGGACGCCTTCATGATAAAATATATTTTATTTTTATTTTTAGTTATTTTTTTTTGTTTTGTTAAAATAAAAAGAAAATAAAAAGAAAGCGTCCAGGGGGTTGGACGCCTTTAAATATATATATATATATTTAAAATAAGTAAAAATAATTAAATATTATGTACAATGTTGTTGTTTATTATTATCCATGATGCTGATGTGTTCCTTTTTGTTTATTTTTGTGGTGTACAGGGCGTGATGAAGAGCCGGATCAGCTGGTCCCTGGTGGTGGCAGCGTACCGTGGGCTGCCGGACTTCTAGAGGGCGCGTGTCGACGCCATGGGTTTTGGAGCCTTCCTCAGGATCGAGCCCTTCCGGCTCGACCTTCCTCTCATTTAGGCGTTGAGGGAGCGGTGGCACGCGCCGAGCCGGGCGTTTCTGATGCCCTAGGGGCACATGGTGCCGACACTAGAGGACATAGCTCAGATCACCGGGCTACGAGTTGACGGAGAGGCAGTCAGCGGGGTCACCTACCCCGACTACCGAGAGAGTGCCCTGGACCTGCTGTGGTTAGAGACGAGCGTGACTGACAGAGACAACCATGTAGTTGGCCGAGTGGAGATCATGGAGGTGCTCGGATTCAGTGACCCGCGCCAGCGGGTTAGCGAGACTGGAGCGGAGTTTCTGGCACGACTCGAGGGAGATGCTTGTGCAGCTTTCACCCAGGACCCGAGTGAGCGGGAGCTGGTGATCTAGACCTCCGGAGGTTCCTCTTCTTCTTCCTGGGCCGCCTTCTACTGGGGACGAAGGGTGACAGCATCCACTGCCGCTTCCTTGGGATCCTGGTGGACCTTGACAGAGTGGGGCACTACGCGTGGGGAGCGGCTCTGCTTGCCCATTTGATTGCTGATCTCTCCCAGACTTCAGAGAGGGAGACGACAATCAGCGGCTTCGCACCTTTTCTCCAGGTACATAATTTATTTATGCATTTTACCGTAGTTAAATATGCAATTACTTGTGCTAATGATGTATGATGGATGCAGGTGTGGAGTTATTACTACTTCCCGATGGGGAGGGCCAGGCAGGGGAACAGGAGAGCCGTTCCTCTAGCGCGACAGTGGAGGCCGGTCGTGGTAGCGGCACCACACAGCTACCAGCTGGCGTCACTTCGTCGGGAGTTGAGTGAGTACCCCGAGGCTATGGTATGATGCGTATGATTTCTTTGTATTTTTTATGCATGCGACCTAATGGCAACTAGTATGATGTATGTATGGTGACGTAGGTGGTGTGGAGGCCCTACCTGGGTATGGCCGACGCTGGCCAGCCCTGGGTTGTAGCGGGTCTTCCTCGTTTCGGGCGGGACGTGTGGGTCCATTGCCTGAACGAGATTGAGCCGCTTCGGCTGAGGCTGGTTATGAGGACGTTGGGGCTGGCCCAAGAGTGGGTCGATGTAGATGAGATGGTCCGCATCGGGCGGAAGACCAAGGGGAAGGCGAAGATCGTGGACTGGCGCACGCGCTTCCCAGCACAGTACCAGGACTGGCAGCAGGGCGGGGTCCCAGTGGTGTCCCATGTACAAGACAGCATCGATTACATGAGATGGTATCGAGCTACGTATGGGGACCGTCTCTCCCTCGGTGGTATGGCAGGGGTAAGTGTGAAATGAAAATGCTTCATTCTTCTATGTGTATATGCATGTGATACTAACTTATATGCCATGCAGGATGCTCGTGATGACATGATCGCCGACCTGCGGGCCCAGTTGGCGGACGCCATGCGGTAGTTGGTGGCCATCCGATAGGAGTTGGAGATCTTGGTGAGTCTATGTAATGCATTTTTTGTGACCTGGATTTCGATGCTTAGCCTCTGACTGTCGTTTGCCCCGTGTTTCAGCGGGCCCACCAGGCAGCAGCAGCCGGGACGGCTGGTGGAGCGGGTTCCAGTTCGTGGGGCCCTCCCCCGGAGATCTCTGCCTTTCAGGAGCAGCTGGCGTATGCGGTGGCTCGGGCTGAGGAGGCCGACCGTGACCGCGAGGCTCGAGTGAGCGTCTGCCTGACCCCGACTCTCCTTCTAGCTGCTTTCCTTCTATCACTGCTCTCTTACGGTGCATGCGTGCTTCGACAGGTGGCCGAGATTCGGGAGGCCCTGGCCCGTGCTGTTCGTGCCGAGCAGGAGCACAATGCCTGGGCGGCAGAGCGTGACGCCCTGATTGCAGAGCTAGAGGAGGAGCGACGACGGGAGGCTGAGGAGCTTCCTCGTGACGTGGTGGATCTGCGGATCGCCCTCGAGCTGTCGAGGAGAGAGGCGATGGGGGAGAGAGAGGAGAGGGAGAGGGATAGGGAGAGCATCGAGAGAGAGAGGGAGTACAGGAGGGCAGAGCGACATCGAGATTGGGATGAGAGGAGGGCTCTGGAGGCCCAGGTGATGGATCTTCGACTGAGCCTTGGCACGGCGGAGGGGAGACTGCGGGAGAGTGAGGAGCGGTATCAGAGGGCGAAGGAGCGCGGGGCGCGACTTCGTCAGTCTGGTTCCTTTTCCGTGGGCAGCTTTCTAGTCTCTTCGGCCGAGGAGCGTCACCGTGCCTTCGAGGCTGGTGCGCCACCACAGGGCGAGACGAACACGGCTTCTCAGGGTTCACAGAGGTCGCAGAGGCCCCCTAGGGATCCCCGTCAGAGGAGGGAGGAGAGAGATGACCAGGAGGGTGATGGCAAGAGTTAGAGAGTTGCTTGTACGCTCCACCCTCCTTACTGCATGATGTACTTTCAACTATTATATGAATTGAAAATGGCTCTCTTGTGTTGTGTGTACCTTTCCTCTCTCACTTTTCTGCTGCACCGAGTTGTTTCGAGGCATGCCTTACGAGACTTTGCCCTGAACAGCGGGGAACTGCGCTTTGCACGGGGGGATTCTATTTCCTTTCTCCCTTTTTGGGGCGCGTCCATGCCCGAGGATGCGTTTTAATCCTCGAATTCAAATTTAAAGCGTCGGGTGGCCTTTCTTCTCCCGTGCCTTACCCGCAAACGAGCCCGCCTTCCGCCGAAACTCGCTCGCCCGTCTTTGTCTTCTTCCCCTCGATCGATGGAGTTCGGCGGTCTGGACCACGGTGAAGGTGAAGAGGGACGCGGGACCCCTCGCCTGAGGAGGGACACGCAAGAGCACGGAACGGCGTCCATGGAGGAGGAAGGGTCGCTTTGGGCCCCCGAGGGACCCGAGGAGCCCGATGGCGCAGAAGGAGGTGAACACGGCTCGGTGAGTCCTCCGATCTCTTCCCCTTTGGTCTATTTTGAGTTTTGAAATGAGCCGTGCGAGGGGAGAAAGGGTTCGGCGAGTGTTGCCTTTATGTGATGGACGCGTCCTAGATAGGAGACGCGTCTTTGTTATGACGCGAGGCCCTTCTTCCTTGGTGCAGGACATGGCTAGGACCCTAGGCCTGGCCGATGAGTGGGCGAGTGCAGACGAGCCGAGCCGCGTCAGGAAGGAGAGTCACGGCAAGGCGAAGCTTTAAGACTGGCGCATATGTCTCCCTGGATAGCAAGGGAGCGTACTGGTGCAGGATAGTGCCGACTTCCTGCGACAGCAGAGAGAGAGTTACGTGGGTCTTCCTCGAGCCGGGGATACGCGCGACGTCAATGGCTCGCGTGCCCAATTAGCCGAGGTCAGGCAGCAGCTGGCCGTCACTCAACAGGAACTGTCGCTCCTGGTAAGCTAAGTGCTGCATTTTTTGTTTTTTAAATGTGGAGCTTAGCTGACGGCTGTTGTTTGTTCGTTCCAGCGTGCCCAGTAGACAGCGATGGTGGGAGTGGCTAGTGGTGCATCTTCCAGTTCCTCGGCACCTTTTCTTGAGATTGTCTCCCTCCGGGAGCAACTTGCCGGTGCGGTGGCTCGGGCTGCCCGGGCGGAAGAGGAGCGTGATGCCTGGGTGGCGACTGTAGCAGAGCTGCCACATCGCGGTGAGGAGAGACCTTCTCCAGACATCCTGGAGTTAAGGGTTCTTCTGCAGATGATGAGGAGAGAGGCAGAGAGAGAGAGAAAGCCAAGAGAAGGTCCGAGCGACAGCGAGATCAGGACGAGAGGAGGGCCTTGGAGGCCCAGGTGTGGGAGCTCCAGCTTGGCCTTCAGGTCGCGGTGCAGAGGGTAGGAGCGATGGAGACGCGCTACGAGAGAGCGCGAGAGTTCAGGGAGCGACTGTGCCAGTCTGGTCGCTTTGCCTCTAGTGGCTTCTTCACCACGCCAGGGGAGGAGCAACGAGTCATTGCTGTGGAGCCGGCGCCATGAGGCGAGGCGGGTGCTGCTACACGGGAATCCAGAAGGCTTCTGAGGGACCCTCACCTCAGGGGAGAGGAGAGGGACGTCTAGAGGGACGAGCACGAAGATAATGGCATGAGTTGGTGAGCCAGTGGACTTGCCTCATCTCTATGATTGTAGTGTTTATGAAAGCTTATGTAGAATTATGAATGTAGTGATTTGATTTTCTGCTGCTTGTTTGTTCTCTTGTGCGTTCCTTCTTCCCTACACTTCTTCTCCTTTGCACTGTTCCCATGTGATGGGTCTGCCGAGACTCCACCCCAAGCGGAGAATCACGTCTTGTTGTGACCATTTTCCACGGGAATCTACCGTCGAAGTCAATAATGACGGCCCTAGTCCCTTTTCCCAGATGTTGTGTCAAATTTTGCGGACGTCCTCCAAAACACGATAGGGTATCCCTAGACAACATAGGAAGCTAGTCGTCATATTCTTCGTCCAATCAATCACCCTGTGCGAGCGGTGAAGTGACCCACGGGACCGCATGGTAGGTGCCTCATCGCGAGGGCTATCATTAAAGGTGATGGAGGCAATCTTGGCCTGCACTCCTTCCATTTCTATAAATTCTTGTCCCTTTTATCCTCCCAGGTATATCGAGAGCTAACTCGAGGAGCAGAAGTTCACGGGAGAGGAGGAGTTCAAAATTCCGAGAGTTGGATGGAGGGCGAATCTTCCCACTCCTCGAAGAGAAGCAGGTCCAGTGGTAGTAGTTCCAGGAGGCTTTCGGACCTCGAAGGGCACTTCAGCGAAAGGGCCCAATCACAACTCGTAAGCTGAGCTTTCCTGCCCTTTTCTCATTCTTTCTTCCTTCCTCTTGACAACACCCTTCTCCATTTCTTATGCACGCACAGAGTGTGATGAAATCACACATTTCATGGGAGTTAGCAGTGGCCGCATATAGGGGTCTCCCGGATTTTCTGAAGGCCAGGCTAGACGTGATGGGATTTGGCACCTTTCTTCGGATCGAGCCGATCCAGCTCGACCTGGTCCTGATCCAAGCCTTGTGTGATAGATGGGACCCAGTGAGCCGGGCATTCTTGATGCCTTGGGGGCACATGGTGCCCAGCCTGGAAGATGTGGTCCGAATTACGAGCCTCAAGGTGGATGGCAAGGCAGTGACCGGAGTCACTTACGCGGACTACCGAGAAGGTGCCCAGAAGTTACTGGGTTTGGACCTAGATGGTCGGAAAAATAGGTCGGTGGCCAGGGCATCCCTCATGGATGCATTAGGGCTCACTGACACTCGTCGACGGGACGATGAATCCTCAGAAGAATTCATGGAAAGGATGGAAAGAGGATGTCGTGCTGTGTACTACACAGATTTCGGTGATTGGGAAAGATGCAACATAGATTTGAGAAGATTTCTCCTCTTCCTTTTGGGGAGATTGGTACTGAGCTCGAAAGGGGACGGTATCCAATGTCGCTTCCTGGAGCTGCTATCAGACCTTGAAAGAGTAGGATACTATGCCTGGGGAGCTGCCATGCTGGCACACTTGTTTGCAGGCCTATTCCAAGAAGCGGATCGTGAGATGGCTGTGAGTGGTTTCACACCATTCATCCAGGTATTTTTGGTTTTGCTTGTTTTGTATTTTTTTCTTATTTTTGTAAGGTACTGATGACCTGTTGTAGACACCCAATTTTGGCCGATAAATTGAGCATTTTCTTTGTTCTCCTAGTTAATGCCCCAAATTGATCCTTAGTTGGTTGATTTTCTAGGATTTCTCCCCATTCTTGGCCCGACATTTCAATTCCATACCTTGGATCTCGTCTCGAGTTTGGCATCCCCGCGCTATCCGCTCTTATCGCTTTCTTGTTCATAGCGCGTTATGGATCTAATTGGAGTTATCATTTGAACAGTTGTTATTTTCTTGACATCTGATCATTATAGCATCCACTTTGGATGTTATTCTCACTTAACATTTGATTAAATGGCTGCCCAAAGGATATTTCTCCTTTTTTTAAATCATTTCATGCGCCTTTAATTATCGTGCTATATCGTCATAGCGCGTTCTTCATGAACGCGCTATGGACGTATAGCGCGTTATCAGGCAGAACCTAGTCCGACCCGGACTCCCTTCTTTCGACTCAGAGTCCTTATTTGGTAAGTTTCCAATCATTTTCCTTCCAAAGGAAGGTTCCAAACCCTAATAGGAGTCTTTCCCCCTCATTAATCGACAGGATTACCTCAATTTGAGCCGTCAAATCATCGGATTGAATTGAACTCCGACCTAGGGTTGCTTCTTGATCTTTCTCCTATAAATTGGACCCTTTGGCCGTCGTTTCAAGGGGATGCCACTCGAGATGTTGATGAGTAGGAGGAAGTTCTTCGTGCCAAGTCAATAAATCCTCGCTCCTCGCACATCCAAGGGAGTATTTAGGGGCTCTTTTCATGTTATTCCTCTTTCTTCTTTTCCTTTCCCCAATTTACGAATTTCAATCTTTGCATAGCATTGTGGAGAGGGGGATTTCCGCAGCCCACCACAAAGGCAGCCCAACAAGACCTACAAGGTCCAACCAGGCGAGCCCACCCAAGTGATAGCCCACAGGGCCCACTTCGGGAGAAAAGCCCAATAAATAAGACTCGAGGAACCAACTCTCCCCGGCGGCCTTCTAGGCTCGGAGGGCCCGAGACAACGGTCAGGTCCCAAGGAAGCTCTGGCCTAATGCCCTCTCCCCATCCGAGAGAGATTGGCTCAGCCGATCTATCCGACCCCACCCTCGCCGGGCCATGCCTATCGCTCGGACGTGAGCTAGCATCCCCGAGGCTTGGTAAGACCGGTTGATTATCTGCAGGTGCGGCCGTTCAGAGTCCTCCGCCAGCGGGAGAGTCATGGGAGCTGCCGGACTCCAAGGGGATAACGTTCCCACGATCAGGCCATGAAAGCCCCCGTTAAAGACGTAACTCCCACCGGGAACCCCTCAGCTTACAGGACTCCTGAAGGCGGCGCACTATTTAAGCAAGGGATACCCTCCGGAAGATGGTAAGATGAACTAAGCATTCACACACCCTAAGCTCCTGAGCACAATTCGCTTCACCCTTTGGTGGAGAGGATTCTCGCGCATCAGCTCTCTCCTCCCCCCATTATTACTTCCACCATAGCTCTACTGACTTAGCCATCGGAGGATTTTACCCCAGGGAGATCCCCTGGGCCCTCTGATACGTTTCCCTCTCTTGCAGATTCATCTTCTGGTGATCCACAGCCCGCTCAGGACCTCGCGCGAGATCTCGCCTCTTCATCTGGCGCCATCTGTGGGAAACGCACGAAAAGTCGAGATGGTGAGAAGAAGCTCAGGGAGGAGATCCGCCGGTGGGGCAGGTAAGGCTGTGGCGGCGGCGGGAGGCGCCCCCTCTAGGGTCTCGCAGAGCCCCCCCTCCAACGCCAGCATCCCCACCAACAGGCCACCACCCCCCCCGGCGGAGACAGGGGCACCCCTCGACGGTGGCGCCAACGCCTTCCAGGCCCTCAACGAAAAGATGGACGTCCTCGTGGAGCTCATGAGGGCCCAGGCGGCCAGGGACGCAAGGTCCCGCGCCCCATCAGGAAGTCCCCCTCGAAGGAGTGCGACTCAGCACACCGCCGGAGGCCGCTTCACCCTTCGCGGTCGACAGCTTCTCCGCAACGACGTCGGAGGACCCTCGCATGCTCCGCCTGCGGAGCAAGAGGCTTCCTCCACGCCGAGGAGAGGGAAGCAGGGGACGAGGCCGCCGCGCCCGGGCACTAGTGCCCCGAGAGATTGCCAAGACGCCCCCCCAGCCCCACGGTGCGACTGTAGCCAGAGCTGTCCCTCCGGCTGCGTGATTTCGAGAGACGGTTCGCAGAGCAAGAGCGCGCCCTCCGCGCCCTGCAGAAGACCTCTCTCCCGGAGGACGAGGAGAAATCCCCTTTCTCCGAGTACATCTTGAAGGCAGAGGTCTCTCCCAGAGCCTCCATTCCAACCTTCAAGCTCTACGACGGCCAGGGCGACCCAGCCGACCACTACGATAGCTTCGACGCCCTGGTGACCCTTCATGGAACGCCGGATCCCATCTAATGCCGAGCCTTCGCGGCCACCCTGGTCCAAGGTGCTCAGGCATGGTTCCGGGCCCTCGCCCCTGGGTCCATTCAAGACTTCAGGCAATTCGGGCGAATTTTCAAGGAGAGTTTTGCCGGCTGCGCCCCCCCATTGTCAGTAGCGGGGCTCCTGGCCCTCAAACAGGCGCAAGGGGAGAGGCTCCGGACTTACATCCACCGATTTAAATCGGAAGCCCTCAGGATCCCCCGCCTAGATGTGGCCTCAGCCACAACCGCACTGACCGGGGGCACCCGGGACGAGAATCTCCGCCGCGAGCTTGTCCTCCACCCTCCCTCGACCTTTGCCGAGCTAGTGACTCTGGCACTGCGCCACGCCGAGTGCGAAGAAGTACTCAGCGCCTGCCGAGATGCAACCGGCTCGGGTCGGGAGGGGGACAAAAAGCGGACATCTGAGCCAAACCCTGGCTCGGGTAAGAAGCGCGATCGAGAAGGAGAGCGCAAGAGAAAGTACGAGCGGTACACCCCCTTGACCGCGCCAGTCTACGAGATCTATGAAGACATCAAAGACTCGGGACTTCTCCGCCAGCCCGAGCCAATGAGGTCGAAGAACCGCAAGCGGGACAGACATTGCCTGTTCCACGGCGACCACGGGCACCACACCGGAGATTGCCATCAGCTCCAGGATGAAATCGAGCGCCTCATCCGTCTGGGGCACCTAGCCCGGTTCACGACCGGGCACAAAGAAGACCGAGACGCCGCAGAGGAGATCGACAACGCCCCCCAAGGGGTCCACATCAATGTCATCTCCGGCGGAGCGGCATCGGGCGGCGACACCAGCCGAGGAAGGAAACGTCATGCCGAGCGGGCCAGCCAAGCCTTAGAGCCCCCTAGAGGCCCGCTGATGGAGCCCTAGGTCATAGTCTTCTCCGACCAAGACCTGGAAGGGCTGTGCACCCCGCATGACGATGCCCTAGTTATCTCGGCCACGATAAATCACTGTAATGTAGACAGGATTTTGGTTGATAATGGGAGCGCCCCCGATGTATTATCTTATGACTGTTTTCTCAAGATGGGGGAAGACCCATCCAAGCTCCGCCCGATCCGAACGCCCCTTTGCGGGTTTAATGGCCTGGCCACCTACCCCGAGAGAGCCCTAAGCCTGCCGGTCACTATCGACACCCCACCCAAAACCGTTACGGTCATAGTGGACTTCATAGTGATTAAAGGTATGATAGCGTACAACGCCATTTTCGGCCGAAAAATTCTCAGCCGAATAAAGGCCGTACCATCTACCTATCACCAAAAAATGAAGTTTCCCACCAAAAACGGGTTGGGGGAAGTCCGAGGTAACCAGGCCACGGCTAGAAGGTGCTACAATATCTCGGTGGAAGCCTCAAGGTCGGACAGGAAGGATAAGGGCCCTAGGGGAGTCGAAGGAAGAGCCGTGACCACCGAGCCCGGTGGCGAATTATTAACGGTATTCCTGAACGACGACCCGGCCCTAGGAGTAAGGATCGGCGCCGACCTACCGCCAGAGGAACAGCAGCAATACAAGAAGTTTCTTTCTGAGTATGTTCGGGTCTTTGCTTGGTTCGATGATCAACTCCCTGGTATACCAGGGGAGACCGTGACGCACAAACTCAACCTCGACACCACCGTGAGACCCGTACAGCAACGGAGAAGGAAGCATGCGCCCGAGAAACAGGCGATCATCAAGGCGCAGGTCACCAAGGGACAAGAAACTGGTCTTTTCAGACCGGTCCTGTACCCAACGTGGCTAGCCAACGTTGTCCTGGTGCCGAAAACTACAGGCAAGTGGCGAATGTGCGTAGACTTCACCGATCTGAACAAGGCCACCCCCAAGGACTGCTATCCGCTACCGAGCATCGACCAATTGGTTGACTCCACCTCGAGCAACGAGATACTTAGTTTCCTGGATGCCTATTCGGGTTATCATCAGATCCGAATGAGCCCTGAAGATGTCGAGAAGACCGCCTTCATCACCGACTACGGTGTGTACTGCTACACCCGGATGCCCTTCGAATTGAAGAATGCTGGAGCCACATACCAGCGACTGGTCAACCACATGTTCGAGGGACAATTAGGTCGGAACGTCGAGGCCTACATCGACGACATGCTCGTCAAGACCCCGAGGGCCCGAGACCACTTCACCGACCTCGCCGAGACTTTCGGCACCCTCCTAAAGTACTGCATGAAGCTCAACCCCGCCAAGTGCGCCTTCGGAGTAAGATCCGGGAAGTTCCTGGGTTTCCTGGTCACTCAGCGAGAGATCGAAGCCAACCCCGACAAGGTCCAGGCCATCCTGGACATGCGCCCGCCCACGTGTATCAAAGACGTCCAGCGTTTGACAGGGCGTGTCGCTGCTCTTAGTCGTTTCCTGTCCCGTGCGGCCGAACGGTGCTTGCCCTTCTTCAAACTGATGAGGGGGCCCAAGATAGCATCTGCTACGTTCGCATGGGATGGGGAATGCCAAACAGCGTTCGCCGAGCTCAAAGAGTTCCTGGCTTCGCCCCCGGTGCTTTCGAAGCCCGTCCCGGGTGAGGTCTTGTTGCTCTATCTCTCGGCGACGCCATCAACGGTCAGCTCGGTCCTAGTCAGGAATGACTCGGGAATCGAGAGGCCGGTCTACTACACCAGCAAGGTGCTCAACGAGGCCGAGCGGAGGTACCCCGCAACCGAGAAACTCGTGCTAGCGTTGGTTACCTCTGCAAAGTGCCTCCGACCTTACTTCCAGGGGCATCCCATCACCGTGCTAACCGGCGAGCCACTGAAGAAGATTCTGGCCCACCCCGAAGCCTCGGGGCGACTTGTCAAATGGGCCATCATGCTCGGGGCCTACGACATCTCGTATCGGCCGCGATCAGCTATCAAAGGACAAGCACTCGCCGACTTCATCACCGAGAGCACCGTTCCAGTCGAGGACAGGCCTCCGACAGCAACCGGGCCAACCTGGGAGCTGTTCGTCGATGGATCGTCCAACTCGGTCGGTAGCGGCGCAGGGATCCTCCTAAGGTCCCCCGAAGGAATAGAGTTGCAATACGCCCTAAAGTTCAACTTTCTGGCGTCCAACAATGCTTCCGAGTACGAGGCCCTTATCTCGGGAGCCCGCATGGCCCGACGGTTGGGGGCCGAGCGAGTCAAGATCCACACCGACTCCCAGCTAGTTGCAAGCCAGGTCAATGGCGAGTACGAAGCTCGAGAGGTACCTATGATCAAATACCTCCAGCTGATCCGGAGCCTGGCCCAGCAGTTCAAGGAGTTCGAGGTAGTCCGAATAGCTCGGGAGCAAAACTCTCGGGCGGACGCCCTCTCCCGACTGGCCTCCTCCCTATACCTGGAAGGTACACGATCGGTCCTCCTAGAAGAGCTAGAGCGCCCGAGCATAGACTCGGAGCTCCTCGCCATTGACTCGGCCACTTCCGGTGACTGGCGCTCCCCCTACCTGTCCTGGCTACGGGACTCCCGGGAGCCCTCCGACCCTCGGGAAGCCCGCCGAATGAAATACCAAGCTCGGCGCTTCGTCATCCTCGACAACGCTCTCTACCGAAGATCGTTCTCCGGGCCCCTTCTGAAGTGTCTCGGTCCCGACGAAGCAAGCCAAGCTGTTGAAGAGATTCATCAAGGCCTGTGCGGAGCACATTCAGGAGGTCGGTCGCTGGCCAGAATCTTGCTAAGGCAAGGGTACTGGTGGCCGACCCTGCAGCGCGACTGCACGGCTTACGTACAACCTTGCGACCGTTGCAAGCGGTTCGACCATCTGGTCCATCAGCCGGCCACGGAACTTGTCACCCTTACCGAGCCCTACCCTTTCGCTCGGTGGGGGATCGACATCCTTAGGTCGTTCCCAACGGCTCAATCCCAGAAGAAGTTCATCATCGTCGCCATCGACTACTTCACCAAGTGGATCGAGGCTGAAGCAACAGCAAGGATCACCGAGACAGTCGTCTGGGGCTTCGTATGGAAATCGATCATCTGTCGCTTTGGCATCCCCCGAGTGATAGTGAGCGATAACGGGCGGCAATTCGACTCTCGATACTTCCGAGACAGATGCGCCGACCTAAATATCCGCAACCACTTCACTTCGGTCGCCCACCCTCAGGCCAACGGGCTGGTTGAAAATGCCAACAAGACCATCTTGAAGGGCATAAAAACCAGACTCGGCAAGGCTAAGGGTAGCTGGCTCGAGGAACTGCCTAGCGTACTATGGTCGCACCGAACGACCCCCAGGGCGGCAACCGGTGAGACCCCTTTTCAGCTGGTATACGGCACCGAAGCTGTCGTTCCGTTAGAGATCGCCAATCCGTCTCTCCGAGTGATCAGCTTTTTCGCCCGAGGCAAACGAGCAGAAGTTGCTCGAGAACCTCGACCTGGCAGATGAACTCCGAGAGATCGCGAACGTCCGAGCTACGGAATACCGGCGCCGCCTCACTCGGTACTACAACACCAAGGTCCGAGGCAGACAATTCCAACCAAGGGACTTCGTCCTCAGGAAGACCGAAGGCTCTCGACCACTGGAGGCGGCGGGCAAGCTATCCCCCAACTGGGAAGGCCCCTACCGAGTGATCGAGACGCTCGGGAAAGGTGCGTACAAGTTAGCCACAATGGAAGGGGAACCCATTCCCCGGACATGGAACGCAACCACACTACGCAGATTTTATTTCTGAAAACTGTATCGGCAAATCGGGTAAAATAAACCCCCTTTTTTGCATTCATTCAAGATAACTGTTGGTACATCAGAAAGGTAACTGCCAGTACATCACATAGTGAAAAGCAAAAAATCCATCTAGCACCACGGCAAACGGCCATCGCCCGACCGACCCGGTCTTGACCTTCTCGCATCCAGCCACTGACTCTGCCTCGCGTAGAAACTGGCTCAGACAAGAGATGGTCGACCCAGTTGGCTCGGGTGGACCGTGACAAAGGTGACAGAGGGACGGCAAGGAGAAGGCCACCTTTCATGCGAGGAAGGCTACCTTCCAAGTTGGCAACAACCTGGAAAAAGGAGCGCCGTGAAGATCTCCTCTCTGCCAAACTACCAACTCTTTGGAGGCGAACAGAAAGCAAGCAGCCCCGAAGAGTGAAAGAAATGAAGAACAAAAGAGAGAGAAAGAGGCTGCGGGTAGGGGTGAGGAAGGGACTGGAGCCGCCTCCTCCCCTCCCACGGAGGGGAATGGCGGCCGGCATCCCTAACTCCCCCATCCGCCCTCCATCTCGGCGTCCGCCCGGAAGCCTCGCCAGAGCCGAGAGGGGGCAAACGGCGTGCCCCCGCACGTCGAAGCCCTCTCCAGATCCGCGCGGCGACCGTCGGACCCGTCTCATGCACGCGCGGTGACCGTGGGACCCGACCGATATTCCAGGACAGCTGGAACCGGCCGCTCCCCGTCGTCTACAGCGTCATCTTCTGAAGGGTCCTCCATGCTCCGATCGCGGCGGCGCAACGCAGAGTGAAAACGAGGGAACAAGAGCAGACCGCCAGCGAGAGTCCTAAGTGTTAAGAAGGAAGGAGCACCCTTCGGTCCTTTTTATAGGCCAAGGGAGGCCACGCGCCTTAAATGACTCCCCCCTCGAAAACACACTATAGGACCTCCCTTGGAAGGTCACCTCCAATTCCTCGGCCCCCGCCCTAGCGGGATTCGCGAAGCGCCTCGACTTTCAAAGCATGGTGGAATGAAAGGACGCCCCACCAGAAGTCTCCCGAATCGGCATGCGAGGACGGTGCAGAAAATATCGGCACCTTCCAACTGCCCCCGATACGTCAGCCAAGTCACGGCAAAGATAGAGATCAAACGAAGTAAGTCCTTTATTGCCTCCCATAAAGAAATCCTCTTACAAAAGGAAAAACAGACAAAAAGGGGAAGGGGCAAAATAAAGCATAATACATTAGGCCTCGGGCCCACTTTGAAGCTCGGGAACAGCAGTAGGGGATGCGTCACCCACGGTACCTTCGGTGACGGCCGGCCCGGACACTGACCTCGCCTGTGCGAGAACTGTCCCGGTCGTGAGCCCTCCTGGAGCCTCCGGAGTTGGTGACCCCGCTGGAGGTGACTCCTCCGGTTCTTCCCCGGCCGAGGATGAGGAGCTGGAAACTGACTCATCTGAGTCATAACTCTGGCCGTAAGGAAAATCACCCCCGGCAAGGTGCTCATTGGCATAACTCATCGTCCGGCGATAGCCCTGCCTGAATCCCTTTCGGGCACCACGGCGGAGCGCTACCTCGTAGTAGGGTAGGGCAGCTTCAATCAGGTCGGCCGAGTAAGCTTCCGAGCCTTTATAGCGCTCGATCGCCTCCGCCTCGACCTGCCCGTCCCGAGCTCGCTCCGCCTCGGCCGCACGCTCTTCCGCCCTCGCCAGACGCTCCTCTAGCTCGGTCATCCTTCGCTCAGCTTCGATCACCCGACCCTCCGCCCGGGCTCGGTCCGCCTCGGCCTCAGTGCGAAGGCGCTCCGCGTCCTCCACCCGATCCTGCAGCTCGCCGCGCTCAAGCTCCCAGAGGCCGTCCAGCTCGATGTGACGTTGACGCTCGTCTTCTAGACGTTTGCTCTTCCTCTCGAGCGATTCTCGGGCCCTTGCTAGCTGCTCGGCCAGCGCCTCGGCTTCCCGACGGCTCGACCGCGCCAACTCCCTGAATGCGAGGAACGCCCGCTGGAGCCCCTCATGCTCCCCCTCCAGCCGGGCTAGTTTCCCGTCGCATCCACCAAGGGTCCAGGTGAGCTTCGACCGCTCCGCCTCCGTCCGAGCATGTGCCTCTGCCATCACGGCCGCTGTCCGAGCTATGACCAGGCCGCCCTCCATCAGGATATCAAGGACCCCGGCGGGAGTGCTGTGCTTTTCTCCCCGCCTCGTCCTCTCGGCGATCGACCGGCAGAGCCGGTACAAGTCGCCCGAGATACCGAGCCTGACCAGAGGTTCTGGCAAAGGGGACTGCTCCACCCTGGGCACCCCGCCAGAAGACCCTGCTTGGGCAGCAAAGCAGACCGCCCCGCTCGCCACGGTCGGTTGGGGTTGCAACGCCTCCCCGGGCGAACCCCCAGCCTCGACCGGCGCCGCGGGATCCATCGCACCAGAAGCTGCCGGCACTTGGGGTTGCGACACCCTCGCGGGCGAACCCCCATCCGCGCCGACCAATCCCTCGGTCCCAGCGCCGGCCACACCGGCATCGGCCCCCTCTGCCCCCACAGAGGGGAGAGCCGACCCATCACCTCCCTCTGCGGGGCCCCTGGTCTCCTCGGCCCCCTCTCGCCCGGCGGATGGGAGAGCCAGCCCGGAGGGGTCGGCCCCATCCTGCCCCCGAGGGGGGAGCGCCGCCGAGCCAGAATCGCCCCCGACGGCGGTAGGAAGGCCGGCTTTCTTGGCCCTTTTCCTGGCCTTCACGGCCTCCCGCAACTTCCCCGCCAGGGGATCCTTGCGCTTCAGGCCGGTCGATCGAGAAGTCCCCTCGGGGGCCGCCCCCTTGCCCTTATCTCGGGCATGGACGCGACCCGCCGAGACATCGGGCTCATCGGCTGCCGAGTCATCTCCCAGATCGATGACCTCGGCCGCCTCCTCCAGAGGCTCCCGCCTCACGTCTGCAACAAGAAGAAGCCCCAGTCAGGAGAAGGAAAAGAGCTACCACCCGCGAAAAAGAGCCTCAAGAGCCGTACCTGTCGACGTCAACCGCGAGAGAAGACACCGTTCGATGTTCTCCGACGTCACCAGCTCCTCGGTCGATTGGCGGTTCTCCAGCAGACGGGCAGCCTGCTGCTCCACGTGGGGAGGGAACTCCTCCTGGCGAGGGGGCAGATTCGGGTGAAAGTTGGGCGAGGTCCGGCATCTCCAGATCTCGTCCGTCGCCACCGCCTTCACCCAGAAGAATTGGGTCTTCCACCCCTTGTGCGAGGAGTCCTTCGCCGCGAGCGAGATGCAGCTCCTATTCCTCCGCGCCTGGATGAAGTAGAAGCCCTTCCCCGCCGACTGGTGCGCCTTCAACTCAAAAAAGAAGTGGAAGAGGTCCAAAGAAGGAAAAATGTCGTGCTGACGACAAAGAATCCCGAAGGCCGAAAGAAGAAGATAGGAGTTGGCCACCAACTGAATAGGCGCCAACCGGAAAAAATTAAGAAGCTGCAGCACATAAGGATCGAAAGGAAGCCGAAATCCACTCTTCCAAGCCAGAAGGAAGGTGCAAATGAGCTCGCCACGATCATCCAGACTCGTCTCGTACGGAGTGGCGGCGATAAAGCTGTATCTGAGAGGCAGGCGGAAACGATGCTCCAGCCTCCGCACCTCCGCTTCCCCCAACTCACTACAGTTGGGGACGGGTTCCCGCCTCACCGGCGCAAGCTCCGGACTCTGATCCGCCATCGAGTCGGGAAGAGATCCCTCGTACGAGCTCGAAGACTCCGGGGGAGAAGGAAGTTGCCGGACCGCCTCTGCGGTTATCCTCGCCAACTCCTCGAACGCCGCCGCAAGGCTCCGCGTCTCCGCTGTGCTCTCACGGCGCATCAAGAAGCAAGGAAAGCCTAAAACCCTGGAAGCCTAGAACGATGAACAGCGCCCCCTATAAACCCCTGAGGGTGGCGGCGCGCCGTTCCGTGCTCCGAGAAAAAGGGGGGCCCCTTCGTTTCAAATCCGTCAGGATCATCATTACGGGCCTCGGCGACCGCTATAAGCGGCTCCATAACGCCAACGGAATTCCACCCACCTGAGCCACGCCGGTCCGAAGCCTCGAAAAACTACTCATCCGAGCCTCCTTGGCTCGGGAGTAGGAGGGGGACAAGTGGAGAGGGGGATTTCCGCAGCCCACCACAAAGGCAGCCCAACAAGACCTACAAGGTCCAACCAGGCGAGCCCACCCAAGTGATAGCCCACAGGGCCCACTTCGGGAGAAAAGCCCAATAAATAAGACTCGAGGAACCAACTCTCCCCGGCGGCCTTCTAGGCTCGGAGGGCCCGAGACAACGGTCAGGTCCCAAGGAAGGTCCGGCCTAAAGCCCTCTCCCCATCCGAGAGAGATAGGCTCCAGCCGATCTATCCGACCCCACCCTCGCCGGGCCATGCCTATCGCTCGGACGTGAGCTAGCATCCCCGAGGCTCGGTAAGACCAGTTGATTATCTGCAGGTGCGGCCGTTCAGAGTCCTCCGCCAGCGGGAGAGTCATGGGAGCTGCCGGACTCCAAGGGGATAACGTTCCCACGATCAGGCCATGAAAGCCCCCGTTAAAGACGTAACTCCCGCCGGGAACCCCTCAGCTTACAGGACTCCTGAAGGCGGCGCACTATTTAAGCAAGGGATACCCTCCGGAAGATGGTAAGATGAACTAAGCATTCATACACCCTAAGCTCCTGAGCACAATTCGCTTCACCCTTTGGTGGAGAGGATTCTCGCACATCAGCTCTCTCCTCCCCCTATTATTACTTCCACCATAGCTCTACTGACTTAGCCATCGGAGGGTTTTGCCCCAGGGAGATCCCCTGGGCCCTTGATACGTTTCCCTCTCTTGCAGATTCATCTTCTGGTGATCCACAGCCGGCTCAGGACCCCGCGCAAGATCTCGCCTCTTCACATTGCATATTGATTTCAAAACACTCCTTTTACGAAATACATGCATACACACACACCACACCTATCTTTTGCCCTTCCATAGGGGTTTAAAAACCACCAAACCCCCAGGTAATCGAGCCCTCCGTTTGCATGCTTTTGATTAAGAATAGGGGCAGATTCTACTAAAATCTCGATCTAATGGGCCTTTTGTTTGTTGTTTATGATTGTTTGCAGGCACTAGAAGACTAATACGTAGAGCCCTTGCACCTAGGCCGGCCTTGGAGCAAGGAAGGAACGAATCCAAAAAAGCCCGCTTCCTGTCTGATATCGCGCTATATGTTCCTAGCGCGACCTGAAGAACGCGCTAGGACGATATAGCGCGTTCATATCCCGACTTACAGTTGGCCCTCATGAATTTCTGAGGTATGTAACATGCCCCATCTTAATATTTTTATTATTTGGCATGTTTCTAGCCTCAGTGGCGATCACGGATCTTATTAATGCATGTTTCACCCCTCTTTTATCATCGACTTTAGCGCTTTTATCTTGCTAAATTATCTTGCTAAATACAAAATCATCAATTTTGGGGGGGGGGTGATCATAAATTCATGATCTACAAATTGGCGATCACGGTGGGACCCTTTGTGCTACCACGTTCGTTCTTCTAGTTGCCTGCTTGTCAATACATCAGGGTGTGTGTTTATTTGATTTTTTTGGGCCCTTCCCCACTGCCATTGATCGCGCTATGTTTCCATAGCGCTTTCTGTAGATCACGCTGGGGACATATAGCGCGTTCATGACCTGAGGGTATTCTCAGGTACACCTTCTGTTGGGGTTCATCTCTGGTGGCATCTTATATATTTCTTGCTGTGTACTTGCATATTTTTGTTTTATTTGTCAGTTCTAGTTTAGATGTTCTTGCATAGCATGGCATTCATCTTTGCATTTGGTTTGAGAGACCTCCTCTCTCTACACGAGGATTCCACACACCCTTCTTGGAATTGGAATAACCCTCCATTGAGCATTCCGTCTCTTTAGACCGGAAATTCCTTTTCCAAGACCTCCGTAAGTCCCCGTACCCGTGGATTCCCTCACAGACGCCGGGCAGGTTGTACCTTTGAAGACCCGGGTTTAGTTGGCCTACGCATGGTGAGAGAGTGTTCCTAGTTGGCACCGGAGAAAATCACATTTGAAACTAGGTTCATCACTTGAGTGATCACATCAATTTGTTAAAAATCATTAATTCACCAAGGTTCAAATAAAAGAAATCAAAGGTAACCATCCCAACTTGTTTGTTATCTCTATGAGCTGTTGTGATTGCACATTGAATTATTTGGATTACCTTGCTAAGAAAGTCAACATGTTTAACTCAATTAATGTTCATGAAGGTGATCAGCCTAGCACATCTTATTCCCTTCAATTTCAACATATTCATCACAACTCTCACCATAATCTTTTAAAGGGACCACGCCCTCATCTTCACGGTTTTGCCCCACCCATGGGTAATATCCAATCCCATGGTCCCTCGCCTCAATCGCGAGCCACTACTCCTACGGGACCGTCTCCTCCCGAAGATGAGAAGGTCTCCCAGATCTTGCATGCATTAGATCATCTCACCCCTCAACAAATCCAAGCCCTTAAGGCCTTTGTTGAGGGTGCACCTCATTCCCCTCATCCTCCTTCCAATCCTACGTGGGTGGCCCATCACCCACTTCCCTCCTCTATTCACATTCCTACCCGGGTAGCCCATCACCTATCTCCTCCTATTCACACTTCTCCTCGGGTGGTCCAATACCCGCCTCCTTCGTCCACACCTACCCCTATTCGGGTGGCCCGTCACCTGCCTCCTTTTATTCCTCCTCCACCACGGCCCCAAGGCCCATTTATTCCTTGCAACCTGGCCCATCCGGGTTCTTCTATGGGTCATCCCATTAATCCCCTTCCACGGCCTTTTTGTGTGGCCCCTCCTTCAAGGCCCTGCCGACCCTCTGTTGCTCAAGTCACACCCCTCCAACAAACGCTTCTCGACAAAGTCACTTCGTTGGAGGAACAATTAAAGAGGGTTACGAGCCCATGGCCCGCCCCTCCTACTCCAGTCAATCCCCTTTATGCGGCTCTAAATGACATTACAAAGATGGAGAAAGATTGGAAGGATAGGAGAGACGACTACGGCATCGGCAGTGTGAGCAAGCAAGAGCCGACGGGTTTCAACGTTCAAGTGGACGCCATCCATCCTCCACCCATTTACCCAATTCACACATATGGCCCTCCACCTCCACGTACACAATACCATTACATTCCACCACCCACATACATGCCTCCACTATGGTGCCCACTTGAACTAGCTGATGAAGAACCGGCGATTGAAGAATTTGAGGCGGTATACGACGAAGCTCCTCAAGAAGCACCCCTTCCGAGTTTCCTTCGCTTCCCTCTCCCTCCATTACCACTTGATGAACCCCTTGCTCAGGACGAAGCCACAGTCCCCGATCCAACCCCCATTTATGAGACCTCTTGGTGTTACGATGATGGGTCGACATTCCAATCACCCACACCGCCACAACATGAGTCACATTCTATCCCTAACACCGCTCGCCCCATCCGGCATTCTCAACGCACTAAACCTTCTTCGCTCACACCTCCCGTAACCACACCAATAGTCTCCATCCCATCGGCCTCCGCCGAGCCTCCATCACCCTCCACTACACAGGCTTCCGCCAAGCCTTCCATTACACCTCCTCTTTATTCGCCACCTCAGCCGTCCTCTATTATACCTTTAACCCGTGACCTAGCCACTCCTATTCCACCACTTAACCCTTCACCCTTACACGTGGCTAGTCCTGAGCAAGGTCCACCCCTTTTTGCACTCGAGCCAACCCCGACTGCCTCCAAGCAAAGGGAGAAGCTCGACATGTTCGAACCTTCGCTTCCACTCACCCTGTCTCCAACACCTTCCGTTATACCTCCACCATCCATGGAACCTTCCACCTCCGCTTCGCACCTCTTTACTACTCGGAATGGGAGTGCTTCTGCAAGTACTTGTACAAAAGATGATCAAGAGCCGGGCAAGAAAGATTTGGCCACAGACGCGCTATTCAAGATGCAAGAGTTTATTTACCAGATGCCAATCCGGGTTGTTGTACCAAGCATGGTCGAAAAGGCCAAGTCCCCACCACTGCTCACTAAAAGAGAATGTCAAGCTTTGATGCCATGTAAGTTTGTGCCCAAGGGCCAGGCAGGGCGCCCCTTGTTCCAACTTTCGAATCTTGAACCTTTTCTTCCATACAAGGGGCGAATGCCTATTCTATTCAACATCCTTTATATGCCACAACCCCTGGGCAACATGATGCTTCCTATCCCAATTCTTCAACTCCCTCGCACTATTGCTTTTCACTCTCCAAGGGAGTTGTCATTCATTGTTGAAGCTTCATCATGGGCTTACACTTTATCCATAATTGGCTATACACTTTCACTGCCATGGAGGGGAGGTTATCTTGGTGCCAAAGGGCTTTCCGCTATTTCATCCACATTCTTGTCTATCACATCTTCTTCATGGGCCACTCCAAGGGTAAGGAGGAGGATCTCATCCTCTCGCCCTTCATGTTCTTCATATTCTTTGCATCTCATGCATTCTGTTGCATCCATGCATTCATCGCATCTGTTGCATTGCATTCGCATACATTTGCACTTCTTCTTTCCCGGGTTTCCGGACCCGTATCTTCTCCGCCTTCCGGAACCTCCGGATCTTCCACATTTCCCATCTTATTCATCTTCATCCTCTTCTAATCCACTCTCCCTGGGGCATCGCATCCCCTTTCCTGCTATTTCCCTGGAACCTCCAGGTGTTTTATCCCTCCTCTCTTTATCCCTTGGGCATCGCGCCCCTTTCCGTCTTCTTCCTCCGGAACCTCCGGATCTTTCTCTTCTCCTTGGGCACCGCGTCCCATGGTACCTTCCCCCTCTAGAACCGCCGGACTCTCTTCCCTTCCTCCCAGGGCATCGCGCCCTTTCTGATTCTCTTCCTCCAGAACCTTCGGATTCTCCATCTTGTTCTTTCTATCTTCTTTCGGGGCGTCCCGACCCTTCTAGTTCCATTCCTCCGAAATCTCCGGACCCTCCATCTTTCTTCCGATTCATCTTTCTACTCCTCCGGGACATCACATCCTCCATTTTCTTCCTCCTCTTCCATCATCTTTTTCCCTATTTTTTCCAAGGGCACCGCGTCCCTCAACACTTTATCCCTCCGAAGTCTTCGGATTCTTCCTCCTATCATGATTCTACTCCACTGCCTCCGGACCCTCCGGATCCGCCTCTTTCCATCTATCAATTTCTTCTCCTAATTCCTCATGATCATGGGTCCGACCCAACTTCTTCCATGTCCACTACCTTGGGTATCTGCCCTTTCTCCCACTGCTTTCGAGGCTTTAGTCTTCACTCCTCTTCTTAATTTTCTGCTTCTTCTGTAGACTATTCCATGTAATCAGGGTCTCTGCACCTTAGTGAGGGAGTTCTAGCCCTTATCTCTCTTCCTTTTCTCCTCATTCGTCTGAGTCTGGTCTGAGCACCACTCCTTCTTGTTAAGCCACTTTAAATCCTTTAAGAGGACAAATCCCACAATGATCAACATCGCATCTGGCAGCTGTTTCAATAAAAGTTACAAGGTAACATATTGACGTAAGTACGCATTTTAATGATATCATTATCTCAATACTTCACGCATGATTTTCAAAATGAAGTGTTTTTTAAAAAGATTAAAAGTGATGTTTTAGACCTTTATCTTAGGCTTTTGTTTAATTAAATTATGTTAAAAAAAGTCTTTAGGCTTGCTTCTGCAGCACCTTTGGTTAATAAGAACCCCGCGCTGGGAATTTGATGTTCTCTCCCCGCTTGTTAAGAGCAACCCTTAGCTGGGTACCGCACACACTTCACGGCATCCTTAGCCGGCTCCTTTGGATAAAACACCGTCCCTACTTTGGCCATGCTATGAGTATATCTGAAAGTCTTTTCTCTTCTTTACTCGGCCGAGTGCAGGGGCAAGAGGTTGACGGATGAGATAACCAACCAGGGTAATCCCCAATACGAGAGGAGTCTCAAATAGGGGCAGTCTTGACCCAAAATCAATATGAGTTTTCATATGAGTTTTCATGATATACATCTCGCCAAAAGGGCTATTATGAAAATCAAGTCAAAATTTCGATAAAAGAAAAATTATGAATTATGGCATGTCAAGAGTGGCAAAGTCCCCGCAGGGAAAACCCTGGTCGTATGCATGTCAAGGGTCTAAAAATCAAAGGCACAAAGCCCCGGCACAACATACTACCTCTTTGAGGGGAAACACCTTGGAAGGAATTCAAGTCATGACATCTCCCATCTTGCATAAAGCTTATCTCCAATTATTCTTCTCTTCTCCCTCTAAGACCGAATGTTTCTCGGGTATGGCCTTGGTAGGGGCACCGTTAATCAAGGGCAGTCAGTTATAGGGCGCCACCTCCAATGCACACCCAGCTTTCGGCAGTTTTAAGCAAAAGGGGAAGGAACAAGGACCCCTAGCCAGTGGTTTAAAACATCCATTGATGCTGCATTAGTAAGGTCTAAGCCAAAAACTCCATAAAAATTTGAATATTGCCAAAAATTTCACATAAAAATTTGAATATTGCTAAAATTCTAAAAAAATTTGAATATTGTCAAAAATTCCAAAAAAAATTCATATATTTCCAAAACAAAAAATTCAAATATTCTTTTCAAAAACTTATAAAAATTTGCATATTTTTGAAAATCCCAAAAAAATCGAATTACATTTCTGATGGCATCCTTTTGTAGAGGCACGCAAAATAAAGAACAAATCACAAGAAGTTCAACAAGTATCAAAGACTGTCTCATTCCACTATAACATGTCAAAAGAGTACAAAATGAGAGTGGATACAACGATATCTCTAGCTCTCCCCTCGACCCTCCTGGTCTCCCCCTCTACGAGAGCTCTCAGCCTCCTCCTGTCCTCCCCGGGAAGACCTAGGAGGAGCCATCTGCACCCGGGAACCTGAAACCCTGTCACCATGTGCTCCCCTCTCAGCATCTTCCCTCCTCTGGTGCTCAGAGGAGGTAACTACATAATCAGTGCTCGAGTAGGCTCGGGAGTATCCCTCGCGCTGGGCCCGCTCACGCCCTCGCCGATAACGATCCTCCGCATCCTTCGCACGCTACTCGGCCATTCCCAATCTAGTGATCAACTGCACTCTCTCCAGCTCACGCTCCACTCTCTCTCTGTCTCGCTCCTCCCTCTCCCTCTGCCGCTCGCTCCTCTCCATGCCAAGAAGGGTGCGCAGCTCTACCACATCTCGGGGAAGCTCCTCCGCATCACGCCGCCTCAGCTCTGCTTCCGCCACACGTAGCTCCTGCTCCTGCATTCGAAATCTTGGTCAATAACTGATAATAATAAAACTTTTCAAGACCAAGATTAAAAGAACAGATTGCTTACTCTCTCCTGCAGGGAGGCCTCGGTTGCCTCTGCCCGAGCCACCGCACTAGCGAGCTGGCTCTCTAGCTCGGTGTGGTCGCAGACGGGCTGAGTAGAGGATGAAGCGCCGTGCGAGGATCGGACTGCCTCCAGCTCCTCGCGCTGAAAAGAAAGCATTACCATTAATTGAAATTCAAATCTGAATCATTCTAAATTACAAGTTCTTACCAGCTCATCAACGGTATGCTGGAGATCCTCACGCTGCCGGATTGTGGAGTTGAGGAGTCCCTGTACCATGGCCAGTCTCCCCTCTGTGTCAAACTGCAATAACACATGTTGGTCACATATTGAATAACCAGGTTTTATAAATGGAAGTGCAAGTAAATTAAAAGCATACCTATCCGCGAGCGCTCTGATAGACTCGGCTGCCGTATGCCTGGGAGTAGGCCTGGAGATAGGCATCATCTGGATCCGCTCCCGCAGGGACTGCTCGGCCGCGCCTCTTCCAATCTGCCAACTGCTCTCGAGCTCGCTGCCGCCACTCATCTGTCCCCTGGAGGCCTCGAAAACGTCACCCAGGTCGTGGGTCCGTCGCCTGGGTCGGGAACTCTACTACCGCCTGGTGGAGCCCTAGTGTCCTCATGATCTGTCTATGATATAGGGGCTTGACCAGGTTGAGGGCATGTAACCAGATCTCTCTCCCAAAGTATGGGATGGCCGCCTCCACCCAAGGCATCACCCCGATGTCCCTCTGATAGGGAGTCCAGACCACCTACAGAATTCCATTTGTCATCGCCCTTGATCTTATATAAATAATTCAATTTCATAATTAAATCTTACCTCTATATGGGGCATCATGTCTAGCGTCTCCTGAATATGGGTGACCTAGTCCTTCAGAGATCGGCCATCTCGTGTAGGGGTCCATCGTCTGGCCAGGGGCAGTCGGTCCCCTCGATCCTCCCAAGCGCGCCTGAGGGTAGGAAGATATAGATAACTCCAAACCTGAAATGAAGCTCATGTGATCAATATAAGAGGAAAGTGCATAACTTAATCATTGGAGTTTAAGGTTTAGAGAGATACCTGAAGTAGAGGGTAGAACCCCCCGAGTGAAGACTGGAGTGAAGAAATGCCGAAGCTGTCAAACAAGTGGGCAAGGACTGCCGCACCCAAAGCATACCGTCAGACTCTGTCTAGATCCTCCAGTAGGGGTAGAAAGCGGCAGCTCACTGCATCACCCTGGGTCGCTAGAAGCAGCTTGTCTATCATCAAGATGAGAAACCTCCTCAGCTCCATGTCTGCCTGTGGGCCTGCCTCAGTCGTGAAACTCTCTCTGGCTCCAGCCTCTAACCTCTTCTCATGAGCTGTCAAGGTCTCCCCAACCTCCCTCTGCGTGTGGAACAAGCCGAGACTCTCCTGCAAAGTAATCCTCGACACTAGCGAGGTCCATCCAGTCCCCTCCAATTCCAAACCTAGCAGTCTACGCGCCATCTCCCGGTAGTCGGGGTAAGTGCAGCCCGTCACTGCTGATCCATGCACCCGCAGCCCAGTAATGCGGGTGACATCCTCTAGAGTCGGGATCATATGACCCCAGGGGAAGAGGAAGGCCATGCACCCTGTGTCCCATCTGGCTTTCAGAGCCCTTATCAGTCCCACGTCAACTCTCAGCACCTCGATCTCTAGGAACTCCCCGAAGACCATTCGGCGGAGGCGGGCCCGTTGAAACTCCGGTAGTGCGGAGTAGGCGGCCCGAACCAATGTCCATGAAATCCGGGCACGAACTGCACCCTCCACACCCTGCACACAACATAAAAGCAAGAAGGCATCAATTTGTGTTCATCAAACAAAAGAAAAAAAAATCAAAAACTAGAAAAAAAATTGGCATGCTGTTCTTTGTCGCGCTATATCGACATAGCGCGTTCTTCAAGAACGCGCTATGAAGATATAGCGCGTTCATCTTCCGCAGGTAGGGGGTGACCCCTCATTCCCCAATTTCAATCCAGGGCATTCTGCCCTACATTTTGATTTAAGAGGGCATCCCCCCATCCGTTTTTATCACATCTGAAAGAAAAAACAAGAAAAAATCAAAAGAAAACAAGATTAGGGTGGTTTTCTTACCACTCGGCATTTTCGGGCTGCCACGCCGCCAACGGGCTCCGCCGCTATTTCCTCGGCCGCCGGGGCACCTTCAACCTCTTCAGTTTCGTCAGGGGGGATCTCCATTTCGTCCCCTTCGAGTCGGGCCGAGACGGTCGCCTCCGAGTCGGCATTCTCTTCCACGGGAGGGGGCGTTCGCTCCTCCTCCGTGCGTGATCTTGGACGGCCGCGGACGACGCGCCGTTTTGAGCGTCGAGGATGTTCACCTTCCATCAGATTAGGGCAGTGGGGTGCTGGGTTGGTGAGAGGCGAGAGAGGGGGTCGAGAGAGGGAGAATAGGTTTGAATGGAAGAAAAGAAGGGGGGGCGGTTTTTGAAAACCTGCGGGTAGATGACGCACTATATGTTAATAGCGCGACAATGTCGCGCTATCTATATATAGCGTGATAATCAAAGTAAAAGAAAAATGAAAATACAAGGGGGGAGGGAAAGAAAAGGCACCACAAGAAATTTAAGATACATGGGCATTTAATAAAAGCCCCAATATATGATAATAAATGCCTCTACATGTTTTAGGGGCATTTTCGATACTTTTAGGGGCATTTAATGTAAGTGCTTGAAAAACCACCGTCCTAATAGATTTTAGGGGCACTTATTTTGAACTGCCCCTAAAATTTTTTATAGAGGCACTTTTAACCGCTTCTAATTATTCTCTATAGAGGCACTTAGTTAGTAAATTGCCCCTATATTTTCGATTATAGAAGCCTTTGTTATTCTAAAAGTGCCCCAAATATAGAAGATAAGAGGCACTTCTTCCCAATTTGATAAATACAAATGTTGACGTTTTCCACGTGCAAAATATTCTTAATATTCTCAATAAGGGTACTTCTTTGACTGAACTATCCCTATATTCAGATATTAGAGCATTTCTTATTATTTTGTGATAATAAATGGCCCCTAAATTCTCTATGTAGAATAAAATATTATTTTATTTAATAACAACCCAAAACCTGATTTAAAGTATACATCTAGTCAGAAAATAAATAGGTTTATAGTCACAAAATAAATAGGTTCCAATGCATTACATAAAAAGTAAGCATTACACATTCACATTTATACCACATTGAACTGTATTTATATAAAAAATATGCTCATACATTTCCGGCCCCTTTTACAAACCGTTTAACTAAGGAACTCTATTGGACACAAAAATGCCAATCTGAACGTGGGGCAGCATACATACACTTGTCTAAATGTTTATACAGACCATAAGGATGTTAAGAAAACAAATCTACCAATACAACTTGTTCACTAACATTGCAAACTTTATTTTAGGCATAACATACTATAGCGTATATGCTGGCTGCAAATCATCATTGGACGCGAGTACCCAATTGACTTTTCCATCACGCTGGCATCCAGGGTATACTTTGTTTAATAGCAATTTTCACCTCCAGCTCCTGCTCCTGCGGACAAGGGGCCAATAAATTGTCAAAATTATGTTTAAGTCGTGTGAAACAAATATTTAAAGTCTATTTTGCAGCTTCCTAAAATATGGTGTATTTGCAAAAGGGACAGCAAAAGAGGATGGCAAGGGGGAAGGTGTTCACCTCATAAACAACATTGGGCATTGGTGGCAACCTTTGCCATTCTCTTGACAGAGGGTCCAAAGCATGCCACAGGGGTTCATCTTCTTCAATTTTTGTTAGAATGTCCAACCATTCCTCTGTGAAATTTAGTTCTTTTCTGTAACAGGAAAACTTCACTACTTGTGATAGCAGCTTTCCGGCAATGGGAAACTAGTTTCAGATTCAAGTAGCAGATCCTAAGGACTCTTGCAAGAATTTGAAACGAGATCTCATCAGGGAGGCTGGGAATGAGACTTGAATTCACATCACTATAGCTGGATGACATCCTCAGCCTTTTGCAGCCTTCATTTTGAGGAAGCTCACTGATCTCCCACGCTCGTCTTAGAACCTAGAAAGCTCAAGAATGATCCCATGTGAATCCTTGTAGCTACTCTATTTCAGAGGTACAACATACATGAATCTATAACAATCTCTTTGTCTTCAAAGAGGAACCAGGGCTCCAATCATTTCCTATTTCAGCATTACCATTTGGTTGGGATATTAGTTTGCAAAGAGTCATTAATATTGTAATTTGGTACAGGAGCAGGGAAGGTGGTAACTGTAGGGACAAGAGAGAGTTAGTGATGTGGAAGAGAGTAATTAGAGTCATGAAACTCTTAAAACCTGAATTTAACATTCTATACAAGTTAAAGTCCGCATTAAACTTATCGTAGTAATAGGCATCTCTTATCCTTGGATATTAAACTTGATAGAACATAACCAAAAACCTACTGTTAGTAAAAATATCAAAATTGCTACTGATACAGAGATTTAATATAGTAACCGAAGAACCAATAAGTCATCATGTGTTCTATCATACAAGAAACTACAACAAGAAAAAGAGAACGATGAAAAAATGCTTTTGCCAATCTATCAACACCACTCTCAAATAGAAAAAAGTTGAAAGCAGGACCTTAGCATATGCAACTACAAATTCAAACGAAGATGTGAATTTGCCAACTAGCATTACAATAAAGAATATCCAAGAAAAGCAACAGGCCGTGAAATCATAAAGCTCTGTTGATCTAAAATTAAACCGCATGTGCATACCCACGACAAGATTCACAGAAAATTAATCACAAAAATCCCATGCTCGCTCCTATTTTCCACCATTCTGAAGTGGAATAAATGAAGGGAAGAAAGGGGGGAGTGGGTACAAGAATCCCCCAATTAAAACAAACTGCGTCAACGCAAAACCGACGCGTAACCCTTTTCCCCTCGCATACATAAAAATCTCCTCCAATCTCACCACTACCATTACAAATCCCCCCGCAAACCAGACCAATTACCTCAACACCAAATCGACCTCCACCCCGGAAACAAGAAAGCAAAAGCCTTGCCAAATTCTCCACCCATAGGTAAATAGAGATAGGAAAAAAAATCCAAAAGCATAGGAAAAGAACACCAGCAACAAAAATAGAAAACAACCAACAAAAGAACCAAAAAATTCTAATTTTAAGAATAGATGAGAGATTACGCGTTCAAGCCAAGAGACCTCGTTCGGGGCCCTCTTCTCCCCTCTTCCTAGCGATGAAAAGGAGGATCAAGTGATCCATTCTTCCTCCCTTCTTCTTCTCTGTAGCAGGCCGGTTGTGAAGGCAACACACGAAGTTAACGAGGGCTTCCAGTCATATGTCGTCCCCCCTACCATCCCACCTTATGCGATTGGAGGTGGGCGGGTCGTGAGAGGCCGCGGGTGGTGGCGTCCAGTGACAAGGATGAGGGCGGAGCTATAGGGGTACGGCTCTGGAGGGTCTTCCATGGAGCACAACGCTCCCGTAAGGAAGATCAACTCGGGAGAGTAGGGATTGAGAGGAACTTGCGCAATTAGGGAGTAAGGGGTGGGAAGGCGGACGGTTACCAAAAATTCAAAACAAATAGAGAGAAAAAGAACGCTACGCGGGAATTTAAGAAGGGGTGGAATAGTCTCCCCACTCGAGTTTGAGGGCGTAAATAACATTCCGAGACATTTTGTTTCTGATTTAGAGGCACTTTCAAACCCTCTTTTACATAGGATTCTAAATGGGACGGACATGTGAGTTTTTTTGAGGTAATGTTAAATAAAACACCTCCATTTATAGTATTTTTGGGACAGTTTTAACAAATGTCTCTAAATAAATTGCCCCTACATCTCAATTTTCTTGTAGTGAGGAAATACCATGTTGAGAATGCCATGAGAAACTTGTGTTCTTTTGCTTATGCATACCGCTCTACTTTCTCCTAAAATTGTGTCTCAAGAAAAGAAGAAACAGTAGCACGCCATCAGGTAAGTATTTCCTTATCCCTTCCTTTATTGCATTACTATATGATATTTACATTATTATATTATCTCAAGGACCGGCTAGTTTTCTGTATGTTTTGGGATTTGAGTTCCCCTCTATCAAAAATAGTGATGATCTAGAAACATGCAGTTAATCGTCGGATAGGCCGTTAGGTCAGACAAATTTGGGGACGATGGACTTCATCTTGCACGTCGTGGTTGTAGATAACTCTTGACCCGAGTCTGTTTGATTTAACAATATTATCCTTGAGTATCTTATATTTTATTCTTTCTTGGCATTTGTTTTAATAATTTCCTTTATTTTAGCCCTGCACGCATCATGTCATTTTTACATCTATGAATGTCCAGTTTTCTTCTCAATTAAGGATCAATATGCTTATGTCCTTGAACAAAGAATTTGCTTATCCCCTTTGGATCCAATTCAACTTATCTTCCTTCTTTTGATCCACTCATTAGCTGTGAACCGCACGATGGCGTCGATGGATCTGCCGGGCTCGCGTCTATTCCACTAATTGAGTGAAATCCGTAGTTGCTATGCGCTGCGGATGCCTCTTTTGTGCAAGAGGTTGATCAGCTCCCTTTTCTTTGTTCCGTGCCTATCATTCTAGGTAGGAGTCACCGATGCTAGCTTGACCTTGCGGTTAGCTCGGAGTTTTTTGGATTATTCTTATCATCTGTCGGTTGTGATGGGTGTCTCTTTTTCCTTGATATTCACTTATCAGTCCGCTCCACTACATTTCCACTTTGTCTCCCCGTCACTACCACTCTGTGTCGTCTCCGTTTTGCCTCCGTTTCACCTCCGTTTCGCTCCCCTGCAAAGCGGATATCAAGGAGGGGCATCTGTAGACACCCAATTTTGGCCAATAAATTAAGCATTTTCTTTGTTCTCCTAGTTAATGCCCCAAATTGATCCTTAGTTGGTTGATTTTCTGGGATTTCTCCCCATTCTTGGCCCGACATTTCAATTCCATACCTTAGATCTCGTCTCGAGTTTGGCATCCCCGTGCTATCTGCTCTTATCGCTTTCTTGTTCATAGCGCGTTGTGGATCTAATTGGAGTTATCATTTGAACAGTTGTTATTTTCTTGACATCTGATCATTATAGCATCCACTTTGGATGTTATTCTCACTTAACATTTGATTAAATGGCTGCCCAAAGGATATTTCTCCTTTTTTTAAATCATTTCATGGGCCTTTAATTATCGCGCTATATCATCATAGCGCGTTCTTCATGAACGCGCTATGGACGTATAGCGCGTTATCAGGCAGAACCCAGTCCGACCCGGACTCCCTTCTTTCGACTCAGAGTCCTTATTTGGTAAGTTTCCAATCGTTTTCCTTCCAAAGGAAGGTTCCAAACCCTAATAGGAGTCTTTCCCCCTCATTAATCGACAGGATTACCTCAATTTGAGCCGTCAAATCATCGGATTGAATTGAACTCCGACCTAGGGTTGCTTCTTGATCTTTCTCCTATAAATTGGACCCTTTGGCCGTCGTTTCAAGGGGATGCCACTCGAGATGTTGATGAGTAGGAGGAAGTTCTTCGTGCCAAGTCAATAAATCCTCGCTCCTCGCACATCCAAGGGAGTATTTAGGGGCTCTTTTCGTGTTATTCCTCTTTCTTCTTTTCCTTTCCCTAATTTACGAATTTTAATCTTTGCATAGCATTGCATATTGATTTCAAAACACTCCTTTTACGAAATACATGCATACACACACACCACACCTATCTTTTGCCCTTCCATAGGGGTTTAAAAACCACCAAACCCCCAGGTAATCGAGCCCCCCGTTTGCATGCTTTTGATTAAGAATAGGGGTAGATTCTACTAAAATCTCGATCTAATGGGCCTTTTGTTTGTTGTTTATGATTGTTTGCAGGCACTAGAAGACTAATACGTAGAGCCCTTGCACCTAGGCCGGCCTTGGAGCAAGGAAGGAACGAATCCAAAAAAGCCCGCTTCCTATCTGATATCGCGCTATATGTTTCTAGCGCGACCTAAAGAACGCGCTAGGATGATATAGCGCGTTCATATCCCGGCTTACAGTTGGCCCTCATGAATTTCTGAGGTATGTAACATGCCCCATCTTAATATTTTTATTATTTGGCATGTTTCTGGCCTCAGTGGCGATCACAGATCTTATTAATGCATGTTTCACCCCTCTTTTATCATCAACTTTAGCGCTTTTATCTTGCTAAATTATCTTACTAAATACAAAATCATCAATTTTGGGGGGGTGATCATAAATTCATGATCTACACCGGTGCCAAAGCAGTTGTGGAGCTATTATTACCTCCCCATGGGGAGAGCACAGCATTGGCGACCCACGATGGTGCCATTAGCCAGACGGTGGCAACCCATCATGAGTGTGGCACCCCTAACTTACCAACTGGTGGTGCTAAGGCGGGAGCTACAGGAGTTCCCTGTAGCGATGGTGGGATTTTTTTTGAATTATTTTATTTTATCTTTGGTCTTGACTGACTAAACAGGTATGCGCAACCTAACCTAGGTAAATTGGAGTCCCTACTCAGACATGGTCGATGCCGACCAACCATGGGTTCTAACAAGTCGTGCCCGGTTTGGACGGGAACTGTGGATGCACTGCCTGAATGAAATCGAGCCGCTTCGGCTGCGATTGGTTATGAGGTCCTTGGGACTGGCTCAAGAATGGGTGGATTCGGCTGCACCACCTTGCGTCGGGAAAAAGACGCGGGGACCGGCAACCTGCATTGACTGGCGCGTGCGGTTCCCTGAACAGTATGAAGACTGGCAACGGGGTGGCACGATTGTAGAATCACATGCGCGAGATAGCGAGGACTACTTGCGTCTATATAGGACAAAGTACGCAGAGCGGCTCCAACGCCGGGGACTTGTGGAGGTAGGTTTCCCCTTTTTCTCTTTTCTTCTTTCTCCTTTTTTTGGTTTTCTGGTGAAAATGTTGACTCGTATGGCTGCAGGATGTCCGGGATGCCATGATAGCGAATTTACGAACTCGCTTGGCAGAGATGGAGCAACAATTGGGCGATGCCCGTGATGCCTTGAGTGCTTCGGTAGGTGTACAGTGCGCGTTCCTAATTGAAACCCTAGATTCCAGGTGTTGACTGCTAACTCATGTGGTTATAGCATGCCCAGATTGACGCGGCTTCCTCAGCGATGGGAGTAGGCGGTGTCTCCTCCAGCTTGTGGATTCCTACCTCAGAACTCGATTTGCTTCACGAGTAACTTGCTTGTGCCACGTAGCGTGCCGTGGAGGCAAGAAGGGATGCTCTCTATATAGGTAAGAGTCTCAATGTTGAGTTCTCCTTGTTTATGCCTTGCCGCGTATCTTGAGATGGTACATCTGGCAGGAAAAGGAGACGGAAAATGTGCTTGCCCAAGCTGCGCAGAGGGCGGCTAGGATAGCAGAGCTGGAGGGGGAACTGCAGCGTCGTCTAGATGACGACTCTTCCAGGGATGCTATGGAATTGAGGATCACTCTCCAATTGGAGAGGGAAGACCATGAGAGAGAACATGTAGAGAGAGAAAGAGACGCAGAGAGAGAAAGAGCCAACAGATTGACTGAAAGGGAGGAACGAAGGGCCATGGAGGCCCAACTATTCGAACTCCGAACCAGCCTTGGTCTTCCTGAATAGTGGCTGAGAGATGGTGAGGAGCACTACCGAAGAGCATGACAGTGTGGCTTTCATGTTTGTAGCTTCTCTGCTATTTCCGTGGATCAACGCCGGTGTGTGAGAATAGGAAGGGGAATACAGAGCGGTAGGAGTACCGCTTTTCGTAGTTGGGTAGCACCCTTGAGAGCGTTTTGCCCGGAGAGTAGTGGGACGAGTGATGCAGAGAGAGAGGATGGGACTTGATGTAATTTTTTGTTTTGGAAAGGAATAAAATACAAGGTTTGGTCTGTTTGGTTTTCACCTTTACTTTTATCGCCTCGAATCCCTGCACACATCACTAAAACAAACAAATCAGAATTTCTGTTCTGACTTGGCCCCTTGCTCAATAAGCAAATGGTCACATTGACTGTCCTTGATAACTGGTCAAGGGGCCAAGCCTTTATTTAAGGAAGGCGAGAGAAAGATGCAGTGATGATAAATGCGACAGGCAAGCACACGAATGCAAGCGGTATTAAAAGTGAGATGCTGCACGCAAATGCAATCATGCAAAAATGATTTGTTTTCTTTTTATATTTGGCATTTTTTTGTTTTATCATAAAAAAGATTTTTTTTGTTTGCAAATATGTACATTTTCTCTTTTCTCTTTTTTTATTACTTTTATTATAATTTTTTTTTGTTGCTAATGCCTGTCAAGTACCCAAATGGCACCCAACCTATACGAGAACAGGGGTTTCTTACTAACCTCCCAAGTATCCTAAGTGCACATCTAGGTTGATTTGGGCCTCTAGACCCCTCGAATGATGATCCCGCCGGCTAAGACTTACCCTGATGACAATACCGTCATGCCATGCTTAGGCTCCCAGTCGCTTCCGATCACAGGGATTCACCCAAAAGGTGTTTGAGGTAAGAGATTTACCCGACCCGGGTCTATTTCCTCACAACTCTAGATGGTATATGATGGAACACCCTGGAACCCCAATGACCAACTGCGCGACGCTGACTCGGAATAAGACGCCGTCGCACCCATAGGTGACGCGCTTGCATTGACCTAAGCCCGAGGTTAAACAAGAAGACATCAAGGTGGTAAACATGGGTCTTGTCCAGCCAGAAACACAGAGACTCCTTCGCAGCGATAGCTTTTGCTTTTTAAAGTAGGCAACCATATGTGTATATTAAAATAACGTCGCAGACCTTGGCGGGTTTCGCCCTTTAGAAACTCCATCTAGCTTTCATCTTCAAAGGAAGAAGGAAGAGCGTGGGAGATAAAACTCCTGAGAGGATCGGCAAAACCGTTAACCCGGCGAGCCAATAAGGGTCCATTTAACTCTCTTCTTTCGGACAGCTTCGGACCAAATCTCGAGCATTTACATTCCACGGCCCCTTTTGTGGATTCAGACTTTTGCTTTGAGGGGTTTCGTTTATCACAACAGGCACAGTCACGACCAGACTTTTCTCTTGATTTTGATTTTGTGTTTTCTTTTTGCAAGGAAAATATAGTCGTTTGACGTTATGGGCTTCCTTTCGTATGCCTGCGGGGACACTGCCCTCTTCTCGTGCTCTGATCGATGCTCGAGGAAATGGATCCTACTCTTGCTGTAATGCCCCAGGTTTTTCGGATCCTCGTTCGTAGGTCCCGGATCTGGTTTCTCAGAGCATCCGACTCCGTTGTGTCCGAAATTTCATTTCGGACATCTTTCGTGTTCGGATCGGCGCGATCCGGAGTCGTTTCGGAGGCCCGGAGGCGTTCCGCGGCTTTTTCCGCGTGTGTTTTTCGATTCCCGACGTGGGTTTCGACTTTCCCTTCAGAACCTCGTTGTGGGTGAACCGGGCCCTTCACTTAGGCGAGTGTGGTACCGTTGCGATCGGTGCATTCCGAGGATCGCGAGGGTGTGATTTTCTATTTTTTGGGATTTTTCTGATTTTCCGGATTTTCCTATATATATCCCCCACCCTCTCTCTTCCTCTCATTTCTCACTCTCACCCTCTCTCTCTTCTCCCACTCTCTCCTCTCCGGCGGCCGATGGACCGAGGCGGGGGCGAGGCGGGGCGATGCGGGTGAGGATGACGACGAGGATGGGTCGAGGATCGAGGCTCGAGGGCGCGGTGAAGCTCGGCCGTGAGTTCGTGGAGCGGCGAGGCTTCAACGGCGTTTTCTTCGTAGATCGGCGTCCATGGTGCACGAAATCTTCGGTGGAGGTAGGGTGATGGACCCCCAGCTCATGCACTTCCGTTCCCGCAAATTTCGTAGGCTACGGTGAGCAGAGCGGGCCAAACGGAGTGATTTGGGCAAAATCCATGTTTTAGGGCTTGTGGGCCGATCTCCCATTTCATTGCGTTTCTGGCCGATCCTAGGCCGTAGATGCATGCTAGGGGTTATTTGGGGGCTTCCCCTATGTTTTCCGCCTCATCTGTGGATGTTTGGGGGCGTGGCGTGGATTTTTGGGATTTTCCCGCCGTTCTCAGTTTTCCGAAATGGTCGCGGTCTACCAGAAACCGCGTTCATTGGTCGCGATCTTGGGAGAACCGCGTTCATCCTTTGTGTTTTGGTCGAGGAGGCCTTCGAGCGTCGCGGTCGTGCGATAGACCGCTTTGGTCTAGTCGTGGTCATGGGATGACCGCTACTATCTGGTCGCGGTCCTCGGGCGACCGCTACCAGCGGGGTTGCGCGTGGCTAGTTGCGGTCGTGAGGTGACCGTGACAGCATGGTCGCGGTCTCTGGTCGATCGCTACCATCTGGTCGCGGTCCCCGATCGACCACCATCTGGTCGCGGTCACCAGGTGACCACTACCACGTTCTGGTTTCTGTTTGCGATGTTTTGGTCTCCGGTCGACCCGGTTGTGACCCAGTGGTCGACCTCCGGCCTTGTGAGTATGCCAGACACCCCATGGGTTCTGTGTCATATTTTTGGGGTGTCGAGAGGGACCGTGTTGCCTCAATTAGCGTGCCCTTAGGTGTGGTGGGTCCAGGTGACCCCACGTGTTCCGGGCTTTCGTGTTACGCATGATCGAGTCATCATGCATCAGTGGGTGTGCGGTGGGGTCTCCCCCGCATGTCGTGAGTCTTCCTAGAAGATGATTCCCGAGTGGGTCATGTGTTTGGCCGTGGACTGTGTGTCCCGTTTCTTCTCCGATCGTGGTCACCGTGCAATGGTGCTGGTACGTGGGATGGTCCCCGTACTTCGTTAGGTTCGGACGTCGTTTTCTGTTGTTTTGAGAGTCTACTCTCTCATTGATCCTCCACTAGTCGTAGCTTCCTGCGCAAGCATGTGCGGACCCACCTGAGAGTGGTGGAGAGCGCGACCCGGTGAGACGCGGTTTTAGGCTGGTTTCTGTCGGCCCCTTGCCTTTGCCACCAGAGTCCGGTGGGGGGGAAAACCAGCTAGAGGACCCGACCTAGAGCAGATGGTCTGTGTGTGCACACGTAGTTGGGGGCTTAGGACACGCGCTGACGAGCGTGACCCCAGCTAGTCCTTGTTGTGGTACTGGTTACTGTGTGTGTCTGAGTCTCATGCCTAGGGCGTCGTAGCTAGACACTTGTGACGCGGTATAAGACGTCAGGGGACGCATCCGGTCGTTCTTCTAGTGGGAGGTACTCTTGTTCTGAACAGAGAGTGACAGACTGTCAGTCGTGTGACTTCGACCTTCGGGTTTTTGGTCGTGTTGACCGTCGAGTTTTGGTCGTCTCGCCGTGGCATGTGTGTCGATTTTTGTGCCGTGTGACTGGTTCTAGTGTAGTTCGATAGCCCTTGACCGTGAGTCTGGGGTGTGTTTCTGGTACAGTAGGAGTAGCTGTAGTGCCGAGTTTTTGACCGGCCACCGGTTTGTTGTTCCTGCTGTAGTTGTAGCTCTCCTTTCCGCTACCGCCGTTGTTTCCGGTTGGGGTTCCGCGGGATCTCTGCTGAGTCTCTGTTTTGGAGACTCATCCCCTGCTTTTCAGGTGTAGCGGTTCTTCCTCACGGTTCGAGGGTGCGGGACAGAGGTTCTCAGTTGCCAGCTTGCCGAGCCGAGTGTTCACTTGGCATGTGGTACGTTTTACTACTTTAGACTGTACTTTCTGTTGGACTGGACTCTGTTGTAGATGTAGTTGTTTATTTATTTCTGTTAATTGTTTGATTGTCCTACTTTATTTCCTATTTCTTTGTGCCTCCACACTCCTTTTAGCCCTTCCGAGCCCTCCCGACTCGTGGGCGGCGGTTCGAGTCTCAGATTATCGGGCCTTCCCAGTAATCGGATTCTCGGGTCGTTACAGCTAGTATCAGAGTGGTGGTTGTGGACGTACCTAGGAATTCGAAATATTGCAGTGATCAGAGTCCGTAAGGTCCAGTACAGTCGGCAGCTGGCTTTGGGTTTTGTGTTCGCTTTCCGCCTAGTTTCTCGCTTGAGAGCTTCAGTGCGCTGTGCGGCGCTGTGAAGGTGGTTGCTGTCCGCGGCTTTCGTGCCAGCATGGGGTCTAAGGATCGAGGTCGAGAGCCTTCTCCCTCATCGGTGGTGGCCCTGGTTCTGCTGTGATGGGCAGAGGTTGCTGGCAGGCGTGAGTTCGCGGTGCTGCGTTCGAGGAATCTATGACGTGGTCAGGTGGCTGGAGAGGATTTTTCGTGGTTAAGTGGCCGTGAGCGCGCTCTGAGGGAGCTGCTGTCGGTTTTGGCCACTCCAGCTTGAGATTTATCCAGCCCCTGAGGTTTTCAGGTCGTAGTTTAAGGTGGCAGACCGGGTGTTCTGATCGAGAAGTGTGCTCCGGTGAGCGGAATGTCTTCTCGGTGAGCTGTTGATTTGTCGAGCCTGATGTCCTTGTCGTGCTCTGTGGCGTCAGAAATGACGTGTCGATCCCGATTGTTTTATGGATTTCGAGGCAGGATTGGGCTGTGGTGTCCCAGTAAGTCTTGCTCCTGCGCTCTTGTGTGCGAATGGGGTGTGTTCGCCCTGGAGTTGGTTTGAGATGTGAAGGCTCCGCGGTGAGTTCGGGACTTGAGGATGAGCATCGGCGGTTGTGGTTATGGCTCGTGTTGCAGCTCTTGGCATGCCATGTTGCAGTTTGAGGAATTGCAGCGGTGATGCATCGAGAGATGCTGTGATTGTGGTCCGACGTGACACTCGTCGAGTGTGTCGGAGGCGCTGACCTGATGGAAGCGATGGTTTACCTTGGTGCTGGATGGTGCTGTTTCCAGCGTGCGCGAGGTTCGAGGTCAGGTCGAGCGTGGAGTTTTTTCGTTGGTCGAAAGTGCGCTGGTTTCTCCTTTGGTTGGAGAGATTGCGTTCGGCTAAGGATCGTCGTCTTGCATTGTCTGTTCGGATTGGTTGGCCTTGTGTGCCATGAAGTCCGAGCGAGACGTGCTCCTTGTCTTGGCAGGGTGGTTGCTTGTGAGAAGTTGTGCCCATTCCCTTGTCATGTGAGGGTACTGGCGCTGTTCCGGAAGGACGAGTGCTGGTTGGGCGGTGTTTGCTTTCTCGACTGTGCGCGCGGATTTGAGTGCACAGCGGAAGCGTGGTGGGCCCATAACCCACTGGTTCAGGATCGTAGCGTTGGTTGCTACGGGCGGATTCCTGAGTTTGCGTTGAGCATTGATAACGCGAAAGTTCGTCGTTTAAAACACACGTATAACAATCTTAAAACCGAACTCGCACAAAATGATCAAAACAGAACGTAGTACTATGGCAAGCACGGGTCGAATCCACAGGGAAGAAGATATTTTTAGAGTTAAAAACCTTAGAGTCCTTTGAAAAACACTTGTGATTTGGATTTGCTTAAAGAACATAGTGAAATGATGAACAAACCAAACACTTAATTGAACACACCATGACTATGCACTTATGCTATAGAAAATAATTACATGAAGTGAAAAGAAGATATAGAAGAAAGAGATAGAGAGGGAAGAAGAGCAAGAACTAGATCAAGAGAACAACTCCTTTCATTAACTTAAAAGAAAGACTACATGAAATGTGAAACAAGTTTATACTAATGACACAATGAGTTTACAATGAAGTGAAATATCACAAAAGCAATAACACAAGAAAAGCCTGGAGTTTGGGATTTGGAGATGGTAGCAGCAATGGTGATGATAGCGCCGTCCTCTCTAGGCCTTGGATCACGAACAACCTTGTGGAAGATGTTGTCTATGCCGGGAGGAAGTCACCTTCGTCATTGAAGCAGTCTTTGGAGGGTGAATAACTTTGAACCCAAGAGGAATTAGGGGATTCCCAAGAAGAAGAAGTTGAAGAGGGGGAAGAGAGGAAAAACTTAAATGAAGAACTCAGAGAGGAAAGAAGAGAATAAGGGCTTCAAAATGGAGACATAACCGAAGCTAGCACCTAGGATGAATAGTAAAAACACAGGACAACACCTTGAAAAAGAGATTATAACTTAAAAACAGTAGAGAATTAGAAGATGGTGTAGACGAAGAAGTTGTAGAACATTTTAAAAAAAAGGACTTTCATGAAGACAGTAAGAGGAGAAAATGATGAGAAGGGGGAGAAATATGGGAAAGAACAGAGAGAAACATGGGTTTGCAGATGAACAGGACAGCACAGTGAAAAATATGAAATAGCTTAAACACTAGAAGGAACTAGAAGATGCTCCAGAAGAAGAAGTTGTAGAGAACTTAAAAAAAAAGAACTTTGATGAAGAGTGTATGAACTGAAAATGAACTTACAAGGGAGAACTCGGAGGCCTAAGGTTGGGAGAGAAATTGCCAAAAGAAGAACACCCTTCTCCTTCTTGTCATGGGCTATTTATAGGAAAAGTTGGGTAGATGGAGGGTGGAGATTGTATCAAAGGAGATGGATGGATGGGATTTAAGTAGAATATGATACATGGGGAAGAGAAAAAGTAGGTGAGTACACCCTCCTTGGACTTTGGACAACCCCCTTCCTAAGACTCATCATTCCTCTCCTTTATTTCAAACTTTGAATTCAATTCTCCCTCCAACCGAAATATGTGTTTCTTTTACTCAATTTTAAACTTTTAGAATTTCTTTTCCCTCCAATCAAAATATGTACTTTTAACTTGGTCAACATGGTGGTGACAGCTTTACCCCCGGCTTCTTTTGTAATTGCCTTCGGTGTCCTACACACACATAATTGCACTTTAGTCCATAAAAATTACCACAATGTGCACATAAATCTTTAATGCTCATGATTATGCAATGGAGAATTAATGCTCATGGCCCTCAACTTTAATTTATTATTAAATAAGATAATCAAATTAATCAATTTTCGTGAAAGCTCTAATTTAAATGCGGAGTTGAGGTTAACTATGAAATATGCATAATTGCCTAATTATATGCACATAAAATGGTGTATATGCAATGAATTGTCATAAGAAATGGACACTTATCATACCCCCCAATTTACTTATTGCTAGTCCCTTAGCAATGTAAACAATTAGAAAATTAGGACTAGCAAACACTCATGTGTCACAGTTCATGGCAAGAACATTATGCGTAATGATTTAGACTTTGGAGTATTACAAGTTCAAGTAGAATATATTCGGTACAAATTTCATCAGTTCATGTGTTTAGATCTTCCCCCAGGATACACTCAAAATTAAATATCTCTTTGTGTATGAGTGATATAACTTGACTAATGACTACCAAACAGTCTAGATGAATGAGTCTTCTACCTTTCACTTAAAGATGATTTTTAATTCTGCCCACATCTTGATTTAAGCTTCTCGAATTACAGGTAGCTTCACTCTGCCTGTTTATTCTCTTTTTTTTCTTTTTTTTTTTGACACACGGTGCTGCACATCCCTTTGCCGTTTGACACGAACCTCAACCTTGCCTTAGGAGAAGCAGGCCCGGTTACTAAGTTCAGGGGCATTTTCCATGTATTTTTTTTTGGCAGGTAGCTTTTTCCTCACGATTACTTTCACCAAATGGGTATAATATTCATCATCACCTAAGTGTCCAGTAAAATTCCCATCATCCTAATGTTTGTCATCCACCAATCTTGTTATTGTGCAACTGTGTGCAAGTTCAATAGAATTTTCAAGTGTATTCTGAGGAAAAGACTAAAGACATAACCAATTAATTCATCCCTTTAACTTGCAACTTTTACGAGTAAGACTCTAAGTCTTATCATTTTAAGAAAAGTTTCTCATCATGAAATATGAACATGAAACACTTGTTAGAGATGTGATGAAATGTTGCAATTATTTTGAGAAAATTACAGCTCAAGCTACCCCCCAACTTAGGTGACATTGTCCCTAATGACATGAATAAGATATAAAGCCATAAAAAGTAGAGGGAAGGATAGATACGACCTGAGAGAGAGAGATGCCGTCGTCAAAGAAATATTGCTCCATGCTCCATGCTGCGTAAATAAAAGAAGAAAATCAATCACACTTTTTTTTTTTTGAAAAGAGATAGGATAATTGGGTTGCCTCCCAAGAAGCGCTAAGTTTAACGTCCTCAGCCTGACGCAATGTAGCTCACAATGGGTCACTCAACCTGAGAGAGTCCTCCTGCAGCATTGGAAGATTTTCAATGTAAGATTTCAAACGTTGACCATTGACAGTGAAAGTTTGACTAGTTTTAGGATCAAGAATTGTTATTGCACCATGGTCAAATATTTTAACTACCACATATGGTCCATCCCATCGGGATTTCAATTTTCCAGGGAATAATCGCAGTCTAGAGTTAAAAAGCCAGACCTTTTGGTTGATTTGAAAAGTTTTTCGTGAAATGTGTTTATCATGGAATGCTTTAGTCTGGGCTTTATAAATCCTAGAGTTCTCATAGGCCTCATTGTGAAGTTCTCTAACTCATTCAGTTGAAGGGCTCTATGTGAACTAGCCTATGCTGAATCAAGATTGAATTACTTGATTGCCCAATAGGCCCTATGTTCCAATTCGACTGATAAATGACATGGCTTTCCAAATATGAGCCTATAAGGGGACATGCCAATGGGAGTTTTGTAGGCGGTCCGATAGGCCCATAAAGCATCATCTAATCTTTCTGACCAATCTTTCCTATCAGGCCTAACAGACTTTTACAAAATATTCTTGATCTCCCTATTAGAAATCTCCACCTGGCCACTAGTCTGGGGATGGTAGGGGGTAGCAATCTTATGTGTTATCCCATACTTCCTAAGCAAAGTCCGGAATTAAGAATGGATGAAATGTGAACTCCCATCACTAATGATAGCCCTAGGACACCCAAACCGAGAGAAAATATTCTTACGAATAAATTTCATGATAATTTTATGATCATTAGTCCTTGTGGCTATAGATTCTATCCACTTAGACACGTAATCCACCGCCACCAAAATGTACTCATAACCAAAAGATGGTGGAAACGGTCCCATGAAGTCAATTCCCCATACATCGAAAATTTCCACAACCAGGATAGGGTTTAAAGGCATCATGTCCCTGCGTGACATGTTTCCTACAGCCTGACAGCGCTCACAAGATTTGCAAAATATGAATGCATCTTTGAATAATGTTGGCCAGTAGAACCCACTCTGCAAAACCTTAGCTGCTGTTTTCTTACCTGAAAAATGTCCCCCACAAGATAAGGTGTGACAAAATGTCAGAATGCTATGTTGCTCACTCTCAGGGACACACCTCCGAATGATTTGGTCTGGTCCTAAATGGAATAGCTCAGGGTCTTCCCAAAAGAAGTACTTGAGTTTAGCAAAGAAACGATCTTTTTCTTGTTTGGACCAACCTTCAGGAATTTTTTTCACAACTAAGTAATTTACAATGTGCACATACCATGGGGGTGAAATGTGGCATACACTAAGGAGATGCTCATCTGGAAATGAGTCCTGTAAGGGTGTGGTGTCTGATGTTATAATTCGGGACAAGTGATCTACAACAACATTTTCACTTCCTTTTTTATCCCGAATTTCCAAATCGAACTCTTGTAGTAAAAGGATCCATCTAATCAACCTTGGTTTGGCATCTTTTTTAGACAGCAGGTGTCTAAGGGCTGAGTGGTCAGAAAACACAATGACTTTGGCCCCTAGCAGATAGGATCGAAACTTTTCAAGAGCAAAGACAACGGCAAGTAACTCCTTTTCTATTGTGGTGTACCTAAGTTGGGCATCAGCGAGTGTGCGGCTCGCATAGTAAATCACCACAGGCTTTTTATCTACCCTTTGTCCCAAAACAGCACCTAAAGCATAATTTGAGGCATCACACATAATTTTAAAAGGCAATGACCAATTGGGAGTTTGCAATATTGGGGCATCGGTCAACGCCATTTTCAACGATTCAAAAGTCTCAAGACATGATAGGTCAAGATGGAATGGGACTTCCTTAGCCAACAGATTAGTGAGAGGTCTAGAAACTTTGGAGAAGTCTTGGATGAACTGGCGATAGAAGCCAGCATGACCCAGGAATGATCGGATTTGTTTTACTGAGGTGGGTGGTGGTAGTTTGGAAATGAGCTCAACCTTGGCTTTATCTACCTCAATTCCTCTTGCCGACACTATATGTCCCAGAACAATGCCTTCTTTAACCATGAAATGACTCTTTTCCCAACTGAGGATAAGATTAGTGTCAATGCATCTCTTCATTACTTTGGCTAAGTGATCAAGGCAGGAATCAAATGTGTCCCCAAAAATGGAGAAATCATCCATGAAAACTTCTAAAAAGTTGCCCACCATGTCAGAAAAAATTGCTAACATGCATCTTTGAAATGTTGCAGGCGCATTACATAATCCAAAGGGCATTCTCCGAAAAGCAAATGTTCCGTAGGGACATGTAAATGTGGTTTTTTATTGATCTTCTGGGTAGATAGCCACTTGATTGTACCCAGAATACCCATCTAGAAAACAGAAGTATTTTTGCCCTGCTAATTTTTTTAAAATTTGGTCAATGAATGGGAGGGGAAAATGGTCCTTCTTTGTCATGGAGTTGAGCTTCCTATAATCAATGTAGACCCTCCATCCCGTGGTCAACCTAGTAGGTATCAACTCTTCTTGATCATTGGCGATCGCAGTCAGTCCTGATTTCTTTGGGACTATTTGGGTTGGACTTACCCACTCACTATCAGAAATTGGGTAGATGATACCGGCATCTAGCCACTTGACCACCTCATTTTTGACCACCTCCTTCATGTGTGGGTTTAATCTCCTCTGCATGTCTCTGCTTGGTTTTGCATTCTCCTCCATATAAATGTGGTGCTGACAAATGGATGGACTAATCCCTTTAAGATCAGCGACAGACCAACCTATAGCCCCTTTATGAGATTTAATGACCTCAACTAGTTTCTCCTCACGGTTAGGTTCAAGGTCGCTTGCTATGATGACTGGCAAGGTTTGGTCTGGACCTAGGAATGCATACTTAAGGGAGGCCGGCAATGGTTTTAATTCAACCTGAGGAGGAAATTGTAAAGATGGCAGAGCTGGTTCAGATTTAAGCTGAGGCAAGGGTTCAACTGGGAGCCACGTCATAAGTTGAGTTGACAGGATGTCAACTTCTCCTCTCATTCTGATCCTACTATCCCCTTCAATCTTCAGTAACTCCTCAATGGTGTCAATAACATAGCAATCTCCTTTTTGATCATGAAATTTGGATGCCTTAAAAGTATTGATGCATCATGTGGTGGGGCCTTTATGAGCAAGAGTGAGGATGAGGCCTATGCCTTATTTGAAATGTTGAGCGAGAATTCAATCAACCATGCTTCCTTATCCTCATATGAGAGAACCATTGGGCCATCTAAACGGGCCGTGATGTATCGTGTGGAACCTGAAGCTAGAGTGGATGTGAATTTCATCCATCAAAAATTGGACAAGGTGGATATCATGACCCAAAAGCTAGAACAAGTTGATATGTTGGCCCACAAGTTAGACCAGCTCCTGGCCCAGAACAAACAAGAAACCACCATCTTACCTACGTCCAACCCATACTCAGACCCAACACACCATGAGGTGTGTGCTTTATGTGCTGGCCCCGACCATCATGTGTCCGATTACCCAACAGCAGCCCAGTTACCACCTTTTATACAGGAGCAAGTCCAAGCAGCCCAGGGGTTCTCTAAGCCCAACTATGACCCATTTTCTAATACCTATAATCCTGGCTGGACGAATCACCCCAATTTCAATTGGAGAAATCAACAATCTCCCAATCAGCCCACCATCCCCTCTACGTCTCAAACTCACAAACCACCCATCCAAAACCAATTTCAAGCACAGCCACCATTTCAAGGAAATGCTTATGGTCGGGGACCGCAAGTCCAACAACCACTCCCCCGATTCAACCAGGGTCAGGCCCCATACCAACCTCCTCAGCCCAATTATGGGCAGTCTTCCAATTCTCAACAAACCTATTAACCTCCTTTGCATCACCACTAGGACTCCCAAACTGATGATCGATTCCATCAGTTACAACAACTAATTCTGGCCCAAAAATTCCCCGGCAACGGCGCCAAAAATTGATAACGCGAAAGTTCGTCATTTAAAACACGCGTATAACAATCTTAAAGCCGAACTCGCACAAAATGATCAAAAGAGAACATAGTACTATGGCAAGCACGGGTCGAATCCACAGGGAAGAAGATATTTTTAGAGTTAAAAACCTTAGAGTCCTTTGAAAAACACTTGTGATTTAGATTTGCTTAAAGAAAATAGTGAAATGATGAACAAACCAAACACTTAATTGAACACACCATGACTATACACTTATGCTATAGAAAATAATTACATGAAGTGAAAAGAAGATATAGAAGAAAGAGATAAAGAGGGAAGAAGAGCAAGAACTAGATCAAGAGAACAAATCCTTTCATTAACTTAAAAGAAAGACTACATGAAATGTGAAACAAGTTTATACTAATGACACAATGAGATTACAATGAAGTGAAATATCACAAAAGCAATAACACAAGAAAAGCCTGGAGTTTGGGGTTTGGAGATGGTAGCAGCAATGGTGATGATAGCGCCGTCCTCTCTTGGCCTTGGATCACGAACAACCTTGTGGAAGATGTCGTCTACGCCGGGAGGAAGTCGCCTTCGTCATTGAAGCAGTCTTTGGAGGCTGAATAACTTTGAACCCAAGAGGAATTAGGGGATGCCCAAGAAGAAGAAGTTGAAGAGGGGGAAGAGAGGAAAAACTTAAATGAAGAACTCAGAGAGGAAAGAAGAGAATAAGGGCTTCAAAATGGAGACATAACCGAAGCTAGCACCTCGGATGAACAGTAAAAACACAGGACAACACCTTGAAAAAGAGATTATAACTTAAAAACAGTAGAGAATTAGAAGATGGTGTAGAAGAAGACGTTGTAGAACATTTAAAAACAAAGGACTTTCGTGAAGACAGTATGAGGAGAAAATGATGAGAAGGGGGAGAAATATGGGAAAGAACAGAGAGAAATATGGGTTTGCAGATGAATAGGACAGCACAGTGAAAAATATGAAATCGCTTAAAAACTAGAAGGAACTAGAAGATGCTCCAGAAGAAGAAGTTGTAGAGAACTTAAAAACAAAGAACTTTGATGAAGAGTGCATGAACTGAAAACGAACTTACAAGGGAGAACTCGGAGGCCTAAGGTTGGGAGAGAAATTGCCAAAAGAAGAACACCCTTCTCCTTCTTGTCATGGGCTATTTATAGGAAAAGTTGGGTAGATGGAGGGTGGAGATTGTATCAAAGGAGATGGATGGATGGGATTTAAGTAGAATATGATGCATGGGGAAGAGAAAAAGTAGGTGAGTACACCCTCCTTGGGCTTTGGACAACCCCCTTCCCAAAACTCATTATTCCTCTCCTTTATTTCAAACTTTGAATTCAATTCTCCCTCCAACCGAAATATGTGTTTCTTTTACTCAATTTTAAACTTTTAGAATTTCTTTTCGGTGGTGATAGTTTTGCCCCCGGCTTCTTTTGTAATTGCCTTCGGTGTCCTACACACACATAATTGCACTTTAGTCCATAAAAATTACCACAATGTGCACATAAATCTTTAATGCTCATGATTATGAAATGGAGAATTAATGCTCATGGCCCTCAACTTTAATTTATTATTAAATAAGATAATCGAATTAATCAATTTCCGTGAAAGCTCTAATTTAAATGCGGAGTTGAGGTTAACTATGAAATATGCATAATTGCCTAATTATATGCACATAAAATGGTGTATATGCAATGAATTGTCATAAGAAATGGACACTTATCAAGCATCGGAGGATGGGTTCCTCGGTGTGAAACGTGTTGTTGCCGTGCCGTTGCTTGAGGTATTATGGTTGTTGGCACTGGCAGGATGGAGTGTTGGGGAAAAGTGATGACTAGTGCGCCGCATGAGTACCCTGTTCCTGTGTTGGAAGCCGTGTCAGGCGTCGGTGTTGGACTTGGATGAGGTTGTTGAGGATGTCGCCTGACGGAGGTCGAGGACGTGTTGGTCAGAGTCGGTGGCTTGGCGCCCGACTTGTGTTCCCAGTCGTGTCCTCGGATGAGATCATTTTTGGGGAAGTGGTCTCTGGCAGACTATGGGTCCCGGTTGACGGCTATGAGTGGCTGGTGAGCCTAACCGTGTGACCGACCACAGCAGTGTTTGTTGGTTCTACGGTCTTGTCGGATTGTGACGGTGAGATGTTTATTGCTTAGGGACCCGTGAGCATTGTTCAGGTGGTGTCCCGTGGCTCTGTGGTAAGGGTGGAATCGGGATTGGCACGTGTCCACTTGGATTGATCGAAGGATTTGATGAGACCAGATGGATGAGTGACGCCTGTGGGCGGAGGCCTTTTGTGAGATGGGCGTCGAAGGATGGTCCTTGATAGGACGTTGGTGTCGCAATGGTTATCCCGGGTTTGGTGACCAGCATGGGATGATTCCCCTGTGAGTCTGAGCCCAGTGAGGTGATGATTGAAGACACCAGGATCCGTCATTTGGTTTCATCGTGCTCCCCGAGAGGGTCGAGTTAGAGCGATGTTCGAGCTCGGATGCGGTGTCCGAGAGGAGTGCAGCTCGAGATGCGGCATCAGTCTGTGTGTGAGTCGACGGATGGCTTGCCATGCGTGGGGTGTTTCTTGGTGCTGAGCCGATGCTCTGGTTGCGGTCTGCTGAGATGACTGCTTGAGCCGAGGGAGGCCCTGTTTTGGTTGCTCCCTTGAGGAGGGTGTGCGACTTTTCAGTTGGTTCTGAAGCTGATGTGTGTTTTGTCTGCTGACCATTGGATGGATCAGTAGCTGTTTCTCGTGACAAGGGTTGTGTTTCCTCGGTGAGCGAGATGGTGGCAGCGGCGCCTTGATTGGTTTCCGTGGTGTCTGAGGTGATGCCGGACTGTGTCCTCGGGTATATGCTTGCTCTGTTGGCCAGTGTGCTCGGCGCGAGGAGCGAGGTGTTGTTTATGATTGTAAGTCTGGCTGTGTCCCTCAGGACCGGTGTTTTCATGAGAATCGAGGTTTCTGTACTGGGGCTCTGACAGCATTGTCCGTTGGTTCGGTGTTCTTCCCCTATGACTTCGTGCTTGGTCCTGAATTTCGAGGATGAAATTCCTTTAAGGGGGGAGGGCTGTAATGCCCTGGGTCTTTCGGATCCTTGTTCATGGGTCCTAGATTTGGTTTCTCGGAGCGTCTGACTCCATTCTATCTGAAATTTTGTTTCGGACATCTTTCGTGTTCGGATCGGCGCGATCCGGAGTCGTTTCGAGGCCCGGAGGCGTTCCGCGACTTTTTCCGCGTGTGTTTTCCGATTCCCGGCGTGGGTTCGACTTTCCCTTCGGAATATCGTTGCGGGTGAACCGGGCCGTTCACCTAGGCGAGTGTGGTACCGTTGCGATCGGTGCATTCCGAGGATCGTGAGGGTGTGATTTTCTATTTTTCAGGATTTTTTCGATTCTCCGGATTTTCCTATATATATCCCCCACCCTCTCTCTTCCTCTCATTTCTCACTCTCACCCTCTCTCTCTTCTCCCACTCTCTCCTCTCACTCTCTCCTCTCTGGCGGCCGACGGACTGAGGCGGGGCGATGCGGGCGAGGAGGACGGCGAGGATGGGTCGAGGATCGAGGCTCGAGGTCGCGGTGAAGCTCGGCCGTGAGTTCATGGAGCGGCGAGGCTTCAACGGCGTTTTCTTCGTGGATCGGCGTCCACGGTGCACAAAATCTTCAGTGGAGGTAGGGTGATGGACCCCCAGCTCGTGCACTTCCGTTCCCTCAAGTTTCGTAGGCTACGGTGAGCAGAGCGGGCCAAACGGGGTGATTTGGGCAAAATCCATGTTTTAGGGCTTGTGGGCCGATCTCCCGTTTCATTGCGTTTCTGGCCGATCCGAGGCCGTAGATGCATGCTAGGGGTTATTTGGGGGCTTCCCCTATGTTTTCCCCCTCATCTGTGGATGTTTGGGGGCGTGGCGTGGATTTTTGGGATTTTCCCGCCGTTCTCGGTTTTTCGAAATGGTCGCGGTCCACCAGAAACCGCGTTCATTGGTCGCGGTCTTGGGAGAACCGCGTTCATCCTTTGTGTTTTGGTCGAGGAGGCCTTCGAGCGTCGCGGTCATGCAATAGACCGCTTTGGTCTAGTCGCGGTCATGGGATGATTGCTACTATCTGGTCGCGGTCCTCGGGCGACCGCTACCAGCGGGGTTGCGCGTGGCTAGTTACGGTCGTGAGGTGACCGTGACAGCATGGTCGCGGTCTCCGGTCGACCGCTACCATCTGGTCGCGGTCCCCAGTCGACCACCATCTGGTCGCGGTCACCAGGTGACCACTACCACGTTCTGGTTCCTGTTTGCGTTGTTTTGGTCTCCGGTCGACCCGGTTGTGACCCAGTGGTCGACCTCCGGCCTTGTGAGTATCCCGGACACCCCATGGGTTCTGTGTCTATGTTTTTGGGGTGTCGGGAGGGACCGTGTTGCCTCGATTAGCATGCCTGTAGGTGTGGTGGGTCCGGGTGACCCCACGTGTTCTGTGCTTTCGTGTTACGCATGATCGAGTCACCGTGCATCGGTGGGTGTGCGGTGGGGTCTCCCCCGCATGTCGTGAGTCTTTCTGGAAGATGATTCCCGAGTGGGTCATGTGTTTGGCCGTGGACTGTGCGTCCCGTTTCTTCTCCGATCGTGGTCACCGTGCAATGGTGCTGGTATGTGGGATGGTCCCCGTACTTCGTTAGGTTTGGACGTCGTTTTCTATTGTTTTGAGAGTCTACTCTCTCAGTGATCCTCCACTAGTCGTAGCTTCCTGCGCACGCGTGTGCGGACCCACCTGGGAGTGGTGGAGAGTGCGACCCGGTGAGACGCGGTTTTAGGCTGGTTTCCGTCGGCCCCTTGCCTTTGCCACCAGAGTCCGGTGGGGGAAAAACCAACTAGAGGACCCGACCTAGAGCAGATGGTCTGTTTGTGCACACGTAGTTGGGGGCTTAGGACACGCGCTGACGAGCGTGACCCCAGCTAGTCCTTGTTGTGGTACTGGTTACTGTGTGTGTCTGAGTCTCACGCCTAGGGCGTCGTAGCTAGACACTTGTGACGCGGTGTAAGACGTCAGGGGACGCATCCGGTCGTTCTTCTAGTGGGAGGTACTCCTGTTCTGGATAGAGAGTGACAGACTGTCAGTCGTGTGACTTCGACCTTCGGGTTTTTGGTCGTGTTGACCGTCGAGTTTTGGTCGTCTCGCCGTGGCATGTGTGTCGATTTTTGTGCCATGTGACTGGTTCTAGTGTAGTTCGGTAGCCCTTAACCGTGAGTCTGGGGTGTGTTTCTGGTACAGTAGGAGTAGCTGTAGTGCCGAGTTTTTGACCGGCCACCGGTTTGCTGTTCCTGCTGTAGTTGTAGCTCTCCTTTCCGCTACCGCCGTTGTTTCCGGTTGGGGTTCCGCAGGATCTCTGCTGAGTCTCTGCTTTGGAGACTCATCCCCTGCTTTTCAGGTGTAGCGGTTCTTTCTTGCGGTTCGAGGGTGCGGGGCGGAGGTTCTCAGTTGCCAGCTTGCTGAGCCGAGTGTTCACTTAGCATGTGGTACGTTTTACTGCTTTAGACTGTACTTTCTGTTTGACTGGACTCTGTTGTAGCTGTAGTTGTTTATTTATTTCTGTTAATTATTGGATTGTCCTGCTTTATTTCCTATTTCTTTGTGTCTCCACACTCCTTTTAGCCCTTCCGAGCCCTCCCGGCTCGTGGGCGGCGGTTCGAGTCTCGGATTATCGGGCCTTCCCGGTAATCGGATTCTCTGGTCGTTACACTTGCCCTTGGGGTTTGAGTTTCGGTTTCTCATGCTCAGCGTTTTAAGGGCGCCGACTGTCTTATTTGGTCGAAGAGAAAAGAATAAAGATTACAGCTTCTGGAGATCTTCTGGGTGGGGCCCCACCGTAGGTGATGCTACCAACTTTTTTGAATAAAATACATAAGTGAGCACATGTTAGCTTCCTTCGAGCGAGCATAGGCCGACGTGCCCAGACAGGGATCTCTACGGTTCTGACAAACCAAGACCCAGTGCCTACCAAGCCTTAATGGGCCCTATCCTAACATGAAGGTTAGATGCAGTGACTTGACTACATGGTGACCACCAGGCATTGGCATTTTGAATTTTCCATATTTTTAGTAGTTTTCAATATTTCTTTGTTTTTGATGTTTTCTATCTTTTCATCATTTTTTTTGTTTTGTGCTAAGGGTAGTATTTCTTAAGATAAAGCCCATTCCAAGGGTGGGATAACTCGGTCCCTTTGTCATTGACTAGCTTGTAGGCATTGCCAGAGTACATGGCTTGAATTACATATGGTCCTTCCCAATTGGGTTGGAGCTTAGAACGCGGCCCTCCAAGTTTGACAAAAATTCTTTTTACGACCATCTCACCGACTTTGAATTTTCTCACAACGACTTTCTTTTGGTAAAAGTGAGCGAGTCTATTTTGATACACACGCGCATGCTCGGCAGCGGCCAGCCGCTTCTCATCCAAGAGTTCCAACTGGGCGATGAGTGAATTACGACGATCGTCGAGGGGAAATTCCTCGTCCAATTGTACCCTAAGAGAAGGGATCAGAGTCTCGTATGGGACTACTGCTTCCATACCATAGGTAAGGGCAAACGGAGTCTGCCCGGTGGGGGTACGGATTGAAGTGCGATAGGCCCATAGAGCTTCGATAAGCTTTTCTGGCCAGTCTGAAAACTTACTAGACTCGCAGGTTTTCTTGATGATTTTGATCAATGTTTTATTAGTGGCCTCTGCTTGGCCATTACCTTGTGGGTAATAAGGCGATGAATGATGTAATGCAATTGCGTACCTTTTGCAGAGGTCCTGTAGGTCCTGAGAAATGAACTGTGGCCCATTGTCGGTGACGATTGTGCTTGGGACGCCGAATCTGGCGAGGATGTTCTTCATGATGAACTTGCAGACTGTTGACGCCTTGATTTTCGTGTAAGCTTCGGCTTCGGCCCATTTGGTGAAGTATTTCGTCGTAGTAAGGATGAAAGATTTCTGCTTGGTGAGGGAATTGGGGTCACCTAGGGGACCAATGATGTCGAATGCCCACATGGAGAAAGGCCACGGGGAGGATATTGGATGAAGTGAGGAAGATGGTGAATGGATTTTATCGGCGTGAAGTTGACACTTGACACACCTACGGACATAGACATCATAATCCTCTTCCATAGTGGGCTAGTAAAAGCCTTGGCGAATGATCTTCTTGGCGAGCATCTGACTGTTCACGTGGCCACCGCACACACCCGAGTGCGTCTCCTCTACACATTTCCAAACCTCATCATCACTAAGACATCTTAACAGAATACCAGTAAGGCTCCTCCTATAGAGTAGACCTCCAACCAATGTGTATTTCTGAGCCACCCTTCTTATGGCTTTCTTGTCCTCTGTGGTGGCCCCATCAGGATAAGACTGATCTTGGCAGTATTTGACGATTTCATAGAACCATGGTTTCTCTTCATCAGCCAGTTCTTTTTCGGCCTCTGCCAACATGATTTTCCTCTTCTCAAGGATATCTTCCTGCAGGATCTTCCTTGCTATCCTGTCTTTGATATTTATGTAGGAAGCATCATCGATTGCAGGGGCGTGAAGTTTGTCGATGGAAATGGACTCAAACCATCTTCCTAGAGGGAACCTTATGGATGATGCCAACGAGGCGAGGGCATCGGCGAGAATATTCTGATGACAAGGGACATGAACAAAGATCAGTTTGGTGAACAGTTTGGCAAAGGCAGCAGTGAGTTCTTGGTATGGCTTGAGTTTGGGATCGCGAGTGCGATATTTAGTGAGCACCTGGCGAAGGATGAGTTGACTATCACCTACGACTCGCAACTCAGTGATACGAATAGAATGAGCGAGTTCTAGGCCAACTAGAAGAGCTTCATATTCGGCTATATTGTTGGTAACTGGAAATTTGAGCTGGTATGCCAATGGGAATGTGAGGCCTTAAGGCGACAGGATGGCGACGCCGATTCCTCTCCCTTGAGAATTCAGAGCTCCATCAAAATATAGCGTCCACATTGGCTCATCTGATTGGTTGACGGACATTAGTTCCTCATCTGAAAACTCTGATTGGACGGGATCGAACTTGGGAAGAGGATGGTGAGCGAGATGCTCGGCTATGGCATAGCCTTTAATCACCTTTTGCTGGATGTAGGTGATGTCAAACTGAGAGAGAAAACTTTGCCAGCGTGCTAGCCTATCCGTAAGGACGGATTTCTCCAGAAGGAATTTGATAGGATTCATTCGAGCAATCAAGTGGACCTCATGAGCCAAGAAGTAGTGCTTCAATTTCTGCACTACCCAAACGAGGGCAGCACAGGTTTTCTCCATGACGGTGTACTTCTGCTCACAGGGATTGAGAAGTTTGGACAAGTAATAGGTTGCCCGTTCCTTGCCTTCTTCATCAGCTTGTGCAATGACGGCTCCCACGGAGTCATCCAAGACTGAGACGTAAAGGATCAGAGGTTTTTCTGGTTTAGGTGGAATGAGAACAGGTGGACTAGCCAGATATTCTTTCAACACTTCAAAAGCTTTCTGACATTTCGAATTCCAGTGGAATTCTACTCCTGGCTTGGTCAACTCGTAGAGAGGTCAACACCTTTGTGAATGTTGGGACACAAACCGACGAATAAACTGTAGCCTCCCGATTAAACCTCGGACTTCCCTCAAATTCTTAGGAGGCGGCATATCCCTGATAGCCTTGACTTTGTCGGGATCTATCTCGATCCCTCTTTTACTCACAATGAACCCCAGCAATTTACCCGACGACACATCAAACACACACTTTTTCGGGTTCATTTTCAATTGGAACTTTCTTGACCTCTGCAAGACCTTAGCCAAAACTTCTGGATGTTCCATCCTGGTCCTTGATTTCACCAACAAGTCATCCACATACACTTCCAGGTATATGTGCATCATGTCATGAAATATGGCAATCATGGCTCTTTGGTAAGTAGCTCCAGCATTCTTTAACCCAAACGGCATGACCACGTAACAATATGTTCCCCAAGGGGTAGTGAATGACGTCTTCTCCTGATCCTCTTCTGCCAAACAAATTTGATTATATCCTGAAAATCCATCCATGAATGAGAGGGTCTCATAACCTGCCGTGTTATCGATCAACACATCAATGTGAGGCAAGGGAAAATCATCCTTTGGACACGCGCGGTTAAGGTCCCGGAAGTCGATGCAAATCCTGACTTTCCCATCTTTCTTCATGACCGGGACAATGTTCGCCACACATTGAGGATAAAGGATGACTCTAATGAACCTGGCTTTGTGGAGCTTATCGACCTCTTCTTTCATTTTCAAAGCCATCTGAGGGTGGAAACGCCTTAACCTTTGTTTTACCGAGACGGACCCTGGTTTTAGGGTTAAACGGTGTTCGACCAAGGTTGAATCTAGACCCGGCATATCCTCGTAGCTCCATGTAAACATGTCCTTATATTCCTTGAGAACTTCAATTAATGCCTTTTCTTCAGAGGGTGGTAGATTGTCACTTATGAGGATGATCCTAGGGTCTTCCTCAGTTCACAAGTTGACTTCTTTGGTGGATTCTTCTACAGCGGTTGACGGCTCGTCGAATCTCTTTATTCCACTAACGTATGCGCCCGCCGCATCCTCATATTCTTCACCCTCATCTTCAGTGGGGCATTCTTCATCCGTGATCTCGTAGACTCCATACCCTTCATCAAATGCACAGTCGCCCTCACATTCTATTTCCGGTAGTCGGATGGGATTTTCTAACAACTGGGGGATGGCAAGAAGGGTCTGACACCTGGCGGCTAAATCCAGAAGGAATCGACGAGGGATCTGCCTACCCTTGGATTTCTTCCTAGGTACTACCCTTGACCTATCATTCCTAGATTGACTGACAATATTTACAGAAGAAGAGGAAGACGAAGAGGATGGTGTAGAATATACAGGAGAAGACCCCTCAGAGGAGGGGTAGAAAAGGTCGCTCATCAGACCTTGGACAGGTGGTCCGCAGGGCGGGACGCACCCGTGGGAGATGTAGGAGGTTTCCTCAACGAAGATGTGTTGTTGAGGAGTTTGAAAATTGACGTTTTTTTTTTCGTTTTCATTTTTGATGACAAAACAGTGAAAAGAGATTGGAGGAGAGAGAAAAGTGGTTATGGCTAGAGGATTGTGAGGCTCATAGAGCAGATCATGGTTGAAGACCTGGCACGGGTTGAGAAGCCCGCGTAGGTATGTAAGCAGAGAAGGGGATCTGGGAAGATCATCAGATAATTGTCTGGCCCAGGAAGAAGATATCAGCAAAGGCTGAGACGAGTGGATGGAGAAGATGGCAGCTAATGAGCCGTCGACGGCAATGTTGAGGACGGATGAAGATCCATCGATAACAGGGTCCTTCTGGCGAGGACGAGGATAGTTTGGAACCTTGGCAAGAGTGATAATATTCTCTGGTATTCCGGAGATCAATGGTGGTCCTTCAAGCTGCGGAGACGAGAACATCCTTTCCAGTGCAACGGAAATGTCCCGTATGTCGAACCATTTGTTCCACTCGCATTCCGGATCTTTGATCTTGCCTCTTTTGGTGATCCTCGGACATTTTTCAGCCAAATATACAGCATGTGATCCCCCATATGCTTCTCGTGGGTAATCTCCCATCTGAATAACGGGCCCTCTGTTGAAGTGGTTTGACAGAGTCCATGTGAGGGGCTTCCAATCCGCCTTGAACAGTCCTTTGAAGCCTAGGCCAAACCTGCGGTTCGGCCTAATTTCCTTTGGCGGTTTGAGCCTACCCTGTAACTATGCGCCCAGACCTTTACCCTGTTGGTAGCTGATGCTCCTCATAATCTCCCAACCTTTGGAGTGAAAAGGGAGATATGATGTTGCGGTTGCCCTGACCAGCTCCTTTGGTGCTAGTGGAACGTGAGATAGATAACGCACGTCCAACAATGACAATATGGTCCGATGAGATGGCCAAACAGAGGGCAGAGAGGTGTTGATAGCATCCACTATGTGAAGGACAGGAGTGCTAACCACTTTAATAATCCTCCCATTGTAAGGAAACTTCAGGCACAGATGGTTGGTGGAAGGCACATCGTCCATGGTTTCAATGTAGGGGTGACCCAGTATAGCCTTGAATGTGGGGTCCATGTCGAGGACATGGAATTCCGTGAGAACTGACATAGGGCCTAGTTCTGCCTTCAGAATAATCATCCCCTGCGGCGGTCTTTTGCTATTGTCATAAGCCGTGACTGTGATCGAGGAAGGTCTTATTTGTTCCTCGTCGACCCCACACAACTGAAGGGTGTCCATGGAGATCACATTTATGGACGCACCCATGTCCACAAGACACGGGTTTATGGATACCCCATTAATTTTTATTGAAATGTACAATGCATATTTTCGAGCTACCTTGGGAGCGAGCTCGTAGTTGTGGAACATGATGGCCGGTTGTGTGTCTGTTGGGGTCAGGACGGTCGAAATCTTCTCCACGGGGAGGTCTTCATTAACCATGACTTTTTGAAGATATTCCATCAAGGCCGCCTGGTGGGATGTGGATCTTTGAAGTAGCTCCAGGATGGAGATCCGAGCAAGCGTCTTGTCCAAGTGTTTCAATAGATCATACTGTGTTCCAGGGATAGCTCTTCCTGGTTGTTCTCCATCATCCTTCTCTGGCTGAGATTGCTCAGGATTCTGACTGTTGTGGGGAAAACCCTGTGGAAAATCCTTCCACTCCGGAGCACCATTGCCTGCGGCTTTTGTACCTCTGTGGGGGTAGCAGTGGGTTTTAACAGGGATTTGAGGGGGAGTGGTGAAGGAATGGTTGATGAAGCAGGGGTGATGACGGGAGCAGGGATTCTGATGAGGGGTTTGTTAGGTGGAGGTAGAGGGGATATCACACGGATTATGAAGGATAAGGGGTCTGGAAGGTGGAGGTGGAGACGAAGTAGAAGTGGGTAGGGCTTGAAGCGGGCAATGATTTTGAGGTGGGTGATGGGTAATGAGTGGTTTTGAAGGCATTAGTGGTGATATGGTGGAGAAAGACGGGGTTATGTATGGTTGACGGATGATAAGGGGTTTAGAAGGCGTAGGGGTAAATGTGGTAGAGGTGGATGGTAAAGTGGGGGAGTGAGAGAAGATGAGAGGGTGTGAAGGCATAGTGGAGAGTGTCGATTGATAGGAGATCGGGGTGCGGATGAGAGGGCGTAATGGTAGTGGAAATGGTGAAGGCGATACTGACGCGGGTTGATGAGAGAGAGGTGCTACCCGGGCAAGGCAAGGGTGTTGCGTGATGATAGGATTGGTGGTAGAAAGAATGGAGGTACTTTCCGGGTGCCACACCTGCTCTCTCCCGACTTCCGGGAAGGAAGAGATGGGGTTAACCTGATGATTGGGCTGTTGGTGCTCCGGTAATGGATTCTGGATTATGCCCATGTTGGGCTGTTGTTGTGGGGCCTGCTGAGGATGTTGTTGTTGTTGTGGTTGTTGCTGCTGCTGCTGTTGTAACTGCTGCTGTGGCCTATGAGGAGGTCTCCTAACCTTGAGAGCGGAGACGTATCATCTCATTTCATCCCAATCTATTTGATGTTCATCATTCATATCGTGGATGTAATCTTTGAAATGAAAGCAGGAATCTACTGTGTGTCCTGGCTGCCTGTGGTAGACGCAGTATTTGGAGGTATCAACATTCGGGGGCCACACTGGCCTTTCCCTGGGTAGCACAAGTATGTTTGAGGCCATGAGGGCGTTGAAAATATCCACCAGAGTTTCTGGCAACGGTGGATAGTAGGCTCTCTTGGGACCGACTGGCCTCCTTTGTTGCTGTTGGGGACCATAATTCCCCGGGGGTGGAACTTGGTTGTACTGAAGTGGTGGTTGTTGTTGCTGAGGTTGTGGTTGTTGTTGTTGGGGTTGACGTAATTGAGGCATATTATCCTGGGGTGGATTATTTTGGGGTGGAGGACGAAGAGGGAAAGGACCTGGTTGGAGGGGAAGTCAGGCATTTGTGGTGGCCTTGGGTTGACTGCATAGTTGGCATTGTTGACCGCACCCACTTGCTCATTTGTCACGACCCCTTCTGTGGTTCCGCCTGGGACACCAGCGCCCGTCTTTCTGACCACTTTGGGCTTCGGTGACTCAAACATGTTCATAATGGGGGAGTCTTTTAACTGGGTTTGGATGTACCGGGCCCTTTCATAGAGTTCCTCCATTGTAGTAAGTTTATTCATGGCCAGAACGTGTCTGAACTGTGGGGTTGCATTAGACACAATCATCTTCACTTGTTCGGGCTCGGAGAGGGTATCCCTTATTCTTTCCGGCAGAGACCTCCATCTATCAGCATAGCGGACAAAATCCTCGTCGGGCTTCATCTTTTCGGCCACTAGGTCGATAATGGAGAGTGAGGGACCGATCCTATCCCTATATTTTTGCAAGAACCTTCTCTGGAATATTTCAAAATTCTCGGCCTCGCGGGGCTCCAAAGAATAGAACCACTCTAGCGCGGGACCATCCAATGATCTCCGAAAGAGGTATGCCAGGGACCTCTGATCGTTTTGCCAATAGGAGGACTCATAGATGAAATCCTTGAGGTGAATGAAGAGGTTGCCGGTACCATTGTATCTGTGGTACGTGGGCATTTCGGAGGGAGGAAGATGAATGACGGGAAGGATTGGCAAAGCAACCTCCGGGGTGGCTTTCACGTCCACCATTCTTCTCAGATTTTGAAATTGCTCGTCCATGCGATTGAACCTATTGAGGAGCGATTGGGCGAGCTCCTCTGGAGGTGAAGGTGGCACTTGCCACTGGGGGAGAAACTGTCTCCCGGAGACTTGAGGGGGGAACCCCGAATGAGAGGGAGCTGTCGGACCGCCGACAGTTGGCCCTGGCTGAAGCGGTATGTGGGGAACAACGGGAGTTTGAGATTGTGACGGGAACTGGAATGAGGGTGGTTGTTGACTCGCTTGTCCTTGAAGCGAGGGAGACTGGATGGCTTGTGCCAATGAAGGAGATGGAATGGCCTACACAGACTCTTGGAGAGGTGCGATGGCCGGAGTTGATTCTTGGGGCGTGGGGGAAACAGATTTCCCCTTCAGAATGGCCTGGAAGGCCTGGAGCTGTTCAGAGGTAAGCTCCGTGTTGGCGAGGATGCCCAGTAAGGAAGAGATATCCTATGGTGGGGATGTGTCCCCGGCAATAACCTGCACTTCTTGCGAGGGCTCATGAGAAGGACCCGAGTCCATAGCATAGACTCGCGGTTCGGCTGACAAACCACGACTAGGGTGGTTCTCCTCAAAAGACTCGTGAGCCATGCTCACAGTTTTCGCAGAACGTAAAAACATACACTAGCAAGCAGGTAGCAGAGATTATCAAACAAGTGGATGCCTTTACGCCGTTTTTTGTGTTTTGATTTTGATGATTTTTTTTGTGTTTTTAGCGAGATCCGAAGTTCACACAAAATAGGGACCCTAGTTTATTTTTGTTTCACCGCCGTGTCAGCTAGGGTCTCTCGTCTCACCACGAATGGGATGACTAACTCCGGGGAACTTCAATGGTACAACCATCCCAGTGAACGAAGAGGAGATTCTTCGATGTCGGGGACTTACGGAGGTCCCAGTGGAGGAGATTCTAGTCCGTTGAGAGGAATTCTCAAACGGAGAGTCCTTCCTTCACCGGGAAATGGTGATCCTTAGAAAAAATGGAAAAAGATATAAAAGAGGGATGGATGTATGCAATGGAATGCTGACAGAGATATAGAGTAAGAAAACAACAGAAATAACAAACATATAATAAACACCCAACCAATCACAACTGACAGTGCTGCCGTGAGCACAATAGGGGCACGCGAGGGCGCCAAGGTGGAGAGGTACGGACGGTGCGGAACTTGCAAGGGTAGCCAAAAGGAAGCAGTAGATGTCCCACCGTGATCACCAATCTGTGAGCGATGTCACGCGGTTCGAGGAGCGAAGAAGACGCGGAGCGCGCGGGCTCCTTTTGTTTGCTGCAACACAGAAATAAGAGAAAAGAGAAGGGGCCACCACGGGAGATTGCTCCGGCGGGGCGAGCGGGACAAATGTAATATAGCAAGATATGGAGGTTAAACGGCCATAGCGGGAAGTGACTCGCCGTGGCCTCGGGGGGACGGGAATGGTGCAGAAATCAAATAGCAAGAATTGAAACAGCCATTGCGGGAAGTGACTCGCCGCGGCCTCGAGAGTATAGCAGATATAGCAGCAATTCAAGATATACAAGAGAAAGGACAGAATTCAAACGGCCATTGTGGGAAGTGACTCGCCGCGGCCTCGAGGATATGAGCAGATAAGAATATAACAAAATATAAAGAGAATATAATAACGGGAATTTAAACGGCCATTGGGAAGTGACTCGCCGCGGCCTCGAGAATATGAGCAGATAAGAATATAACATAATATAAAGAGAATATAAGAACGGGAATTTAAACGGCCATTAGGGAAGTGACTCGTCGCGGCCTCGAGAATATGAGCAGATAAGAATATAACAGAATATAAAGAGAATATAAGAACGGAAATTTAAACGGCCATTGGGGAAGTGACTCGCCGCGGCCTCGAGAGTATAGCAGGTATAAGAGCAACATAAAGTATGAAGATAGAAATTTAAACGGCCATTGCGGGATATGACTCGCCGTGGCCTCGAGATTATGATGTGATCGCCAGGGGTCGAGGACCCCAAAATGAAAGAGTGATCGCGCCTACCTCACTAGCAGGAAGTGGCGGGTTGCTTCTTCCTCCCCCTTCGGCCGGCCGACGGAGAGGGCTTTCTTCAGTTACCCTTGCAAAATAACAGACAGTAAATAGACGGAATTAGAAAACGGCAGTGTAGTATCAATCTCTTGCAATAAAAAGTAATGAAATCATGACAAGACACACACCTGGTTGGTGTTATTTTTAAACCCCTCTCGGACACGAGTAGGAGGAAAATACTATGATGAATGGAATGATGCAAATGTATATCGACGAAGATTCCCTTATGAAGGGAGACGGAGAATACGAGATGATGAATGTAAAAGAACTAAGAAGAAAATGGGAGAGAGTTGGCTTATTGAATGCGCCGATGGTGGGATCCGGCGGAGCTTCGGCAGCGTAGGGATGACGTGGAAGCGCGGTGGATGAAGATGACCTTCCTCTCGCGAGCGTGGGAACCCGAGAAGCTGGCTGAACCTCCCCCTACAAAAGACCCCACGGGTTAGAAATGACTCCGGCAGCCTCTGGGCTCCGGCAGCCTATCGGACCTCTTAGAAGCTCCCTCAGAACTGAGGGGGGTGGGCCTCTATTTATAGGGCTCCAGAGGGTGGAGGCGTCCAGGATCTTGGACACCTCCATCAGGGTCGAAGTAATATTTTATTCTATTTTTATTCATTTTTTTCGAATATTTTCGTGGAGGCGTCCAGGGGCCCGGACGCCTCAATAAGGTCCACCGAACTCCACCGAAAGCCGCATGCGGTTTGGCACAACGCGTGGTTTTGTGAGCGGCGCCTCGTGATTCAGAAATGGGCGCATCCAATTGTCTGGACGCTTCACAATTGGCTTTTTTCACACACGACAAACCGTCGGACGGTGGACGGGGCCCGGTGGGCAAGTTGATGGAGGCGTCCAGAGTCCTGGACGCCTCCAAAATATATATTTTTATTTTAGTTTTGTTTTTATACCAAAGCTGGCATTTTTGTATTTTTTTATATTTGTTTTCATGGAGGCGTCCAGGGGCCTGGACGCCTCCATAAATATATATATATTTTTATGTATTTTTTGTCTTAAAAAAATTTAAAGTAATAGAGGCGTCCAGGAGTCTGGACGCCTCCATTAAGACCCCTCGGGTCCGCTGAAAAGGTGTCGGCAGCTCCCCGGTAGGCACCCTTCCTGGTTCCAGAATTTTTGGCGTGTCTGAACGGTGTTGATGCCGTGTGAATGCTGCAACGAGACGATTCCAGATGCCGAAAAGGGCGGAAGAAGACTCAAGAAAAGGAAGTACTCGAGCGATTCAAAATGCGTAAGCCGTCGCGGGGCATCGTATAGTAATATGAGACTTTCTCAGGAGACGTCAGGAATGGCGTGTCTACACTGGTTTCCTACAGTTATAGCAAACTACTTTGTTAGAGGATTTCTTGGGTTGATCAAACTTGTGCTGAGAAAACTTTCTTACCATTCCCTTCTTATTGTTGAATCCCTTACCTTCTCTTCGAAGAAACTTCCTAAACTTTCGGGTTAGCATAGCAAACTCACCGTTGTCTTCCTCAGTGCTTGAGGACTCACTTGTCTCAGAGGATTCACATTTGCTTGGGTTGACTTTCAAGGCTACTGGCATTTTCTTTTTGTCCTCGTTTTCACTTCTCTTGAGATTGATCTCGTACGTCATTAAGGACCCAATTAGCTGGTCCACTTTCATAGTGGTGAGGTCTTTTGAATCTTCAATGACCGTGGCTTTGGTATGCCACACAGGAGTAAGAGACCTGAGAATTTTTCTTACCAATTCTTGATCTGTGTAAGTCTTACCTAGACTTTTCAAGCTGTTAGTCAATTGCATCAATCTTGCATACATTTTAGAGATGCTTTCATCAGTTTTCATCTTGAACATTTCATACTCTGAGATTAACATGTTGGCTTTAGTTTCTCTTACCTCAGATGTACCTTCGTATATGACTTCCAGCCTGTCCCACATGGCTTTCGCGGTTGTGCATTGAGAGACTCTTGAGAACTCCGTGGGATGCAGTGCACACTGCATTACATTCATTGCGCCCCAGTTGATAGTTGATTTTCAAATCTGTTCTCTCGTCCACGAGTCCTCATCTTCAGGGAGCTCATAGGGGCCGCGACTTACTACTTTCCACATTTCATGATCTTGAGCCCTTAGAAATACCTGCATACGATTTTTTCAGTATGAGTAGTCATTTCCATCAAAGTATGGTGGTCTGCTCACTGAGTGTCCCTCAGCTGTCAGACCCTTAGACATCAATCCTCCTGTTCTCTACTGGTTATTAGACCACATATTGGAGAGCCAGGCTCTGATACCACGTGTTGTGTGAGGATTGAATAGATCTAGAGGGGGGGTGAATAGATCTTTCCCCCTTTCTTAATTTATTCCAACTTTATTTGAACTATTGCTCGAGTTAATGCAGCACACTAGAGTTTCAATATGGTCTAGCTACTTAAGCATCAAGGTTATAGACTAATATGCAACACGAGCAGTCACACCAAGAATCATCACACATGCAAGATGATCTTTTTAGGTGGTTCAGTCTCTACACGAGACTTACATCCACCCCTCACTCAACTTGAGTGAGGCTTCACTACCAAGAGACCCTTGTCTCAATCAACACTGCTGCCTCACAGCTTGTACACACGCTGACACACAGCTTACACACACGCTGACTTACAGATTGACACTGCTGCCTCACAGCTTGTACACACGCAGCTTGACACTGCTGCCTCACAGCTTGATGCAATCAGAAGAAATAGTTGATTTAAGAAAAACAAGGAACCATTAAACTGAAGATAGGAGATTTCAGAGTTTTAACAAATCCAAGTGCATAGGGCTGCTGGTGCATTGAGATTACGATCTCTGAGCTGGGTAGCCTTCAGGTGGTTGAGCCCTTGCACAGCTGGATCCCCATTATCTTCAGCAGCAGATCTTCTTGCGGCTACAAAGACTGCACACTAGGGCTTGATCACGACCTGCTCTTCTCTTTCAGATATTGTTTCCTCCACTCTTTCTTGTGGAACACCGACTCCCTCTAACTCTTGATATCTGTATATCTTCTATTCCCTTCTCTTTCTCTCTTTCAAAAGTTGGCGCGAAACAAAGCTTGACCCATTCAAAAATTAGCGCTCAGATTCTCTGCAGGTTTTTAGAACAAAAAACTGTTTAGCTCCTTCAATCCGATTTGCAGGGTTGACTAAGTCTTCCACAGATGCAGTAACAGATGGAGCAGAAGATTCTTCCACGCCTTTATCCACATGCCATCTTCAACTTCTTTCCAGATTTTTAGGCCTTCAGATCGGAATTTGTTTTTGTAGGTTCTATCCAGGCTTTGACAGGCCTCACGCAACGGATGTATATACTTGTGTGTTGTTAAGCACGCCAATGTACAGACTTTACTGCTGCCTGCAACTGAGTGTACAGACTTTGAGCTTCGCATGGCAACGGCTAGTGTATAGACTTGAGAGTTCAAGGCCACGATGTATAGACTTTGTGAGCCTTTGAGCAGCCCAGTGTACAGACTTCAAACATCCAGTATGTAGACTTCGAATGAAGGCCAGAAGCCCACGATGTACAGACTTGCTTCCCGTACAGTATCGCTAGTGTATAGACTTCAATTACTCGCAGCAAGCCATTGTACAGACTTTGCTTGCTGGACGAGCTCCAATGTATAGACTTTGGCTTCTCAAAGGTTCAGCGGTGGATGTATAGACTTTCCACCGACCAATTTATAGACTTTGATAGCGGGAGGCCAGTGTACAGACTTTGAATGGCTTGAATCAATGCACAGACTTGCTCACTTGAAGACGAGTGTATAGACTTTGAAGATTCTGTGGAGACTGTACAGACTTTGAAGAAACGCATGTAGCGTTGTATAGACTTTCAGGAGACGCAACATGAGACGCTAAAGTCTATACAGACTAGACCAGTAAGACACTGATAGAGACGATGGATGAGACGGTAGGCTGTACACACTTTCAGTCTCAAACATGCATATGAGACGCTGATTAAGACGCTGGAATGTACATACTTGATGCATGTGAACAGTGATGCAGTGTACAGACTTGATGGAGGCATGCTGCCAGTGTATAGACCTGCTAGATTAATGCATGCACTGGCTACCGATGTGCAGACTTGAAGCTTCATGCACCAATACGCTCAATCTCTTCCATCAAACTGTTGATCAGTGAAGCCCTTGGAGTGAATATCACTTTACCACTGCCTGCAATGTCATCAGTACCTAGATTCATGGAAGAATGAAGTTCTTATTGATTCATAAATTGGAGAACTCATGTTTAAGTGAGTATCTCAATGATTTGTGGATTGTCATCATCAAAACTAGGGGTGCACAACATTGTTCCCCATGTAGTTACCTCCTCCTCTATCTTCTTCCTCCTCTTGCTGCATGATCACCTCCGGCTTCCAAAAAAAAAACGTCAATTTCAAAACGGAGGTCTCAATGGAATATTACGCTATGTTCTGCTCAGGTTCCCAAGGGCACGAGACCCCTGTTTCTTTTCCAGTAGATTTCCTCTCTCCTAGGGTAAATGTACAGTGTGCAGAGTCTCCTAGGTTAGTCGAGTCAGTGGGAGTAGAGTCTAGTTCGAGTCTAGTAAGCCCATCCACGTCTGCGGCGCGCCCCGTGACGCGTCATCCCAAAACCATTCCCGATAGGTTTTTGCAAGATATGGCTGAAAGATGCCACGCCCTTTGAAGTGCCCTGAATTTGTAGAACTCGTGATCGTCTTGGAAGATGGTGAAGAATTGGAAGGGGTATGGAGCAATGATGGACTAGGGGTATATGAAATCGTAAATGAAAAGGACCCAGCTGATGATGAGGAAAGTGAGGTGGGTGACACTGCCGATTTATACGCAGAAGGCTTAAAGAAGTTTGACGAACCTTCCTCGGCAGTGGATGAGCCCACTAAAGAGATTAATCTCGGAACAGAAGAGGATCCCAGGCCCATACTTATTTCTGCTAACCTCCCTCCTCAGGTCGAAGAGGAGCTTATCAAGGTTTTGAGGGAGTACAGCGACTCTTTTGCTTGGTCCTATGAGGACATGCCAGGTCTTGACCCTGCACTGGTTGAACATCGATTGATCCTAAAACCAGGGGCAACACCCATTAAGCAGAAGGCGGGAAGATTCCACCCGCAGATGGCCTTGAGAATTAAGGAAGAAGTTGATAAATTACATAAGGCCAAGTTCATTAGAGTTGTACTATATCCACAATGGGTGGCAAACATAGTCCCAGTAATGAAGAAGGATGGTAAAATCTGGATTTGTATTGACTTTAGGGACTTAAATAAGGCATGTCCAAAAGATGATTTTCCACTCCCTCACATCGATGTCTTAGTCGACAACACAGCTGGATACGAAGCCCTCTCTTTCATGGATGGTTATTCTGGATATAACCAAATCCTTTTAGCTCCAGAAGACCAAGAAAATACCTCGTTCACTACGCCTTGGGGCACATACTGCTACGTGGTCATGCCCTTCGGATTGAAAAATGCAGGTGCCACTTATTAAAGGGTGATGATGGCTATTTTCCACGATATGATGCATGTCTACTTGGAAGCTTACGTGGATGATATTCTGGTCAAATCGAGGTCTCAAGAAGAACACCCTGCCATTCTAGCCAAAGTGTTGCAAAGGGCTAGGGAATATAAGTTAAAAATGAATCCGAAGAAATGTGTATTTGGAGTTGCGTCAGGGAAATTGCTTGGATTCATAGTTAGTAAACGGGGGATTCAGATCGACCCAAACAAAGCAAAGGCCGTCATGGAAATGCCGCCGCCAAAGAATATTACTGAACTTCGAGGCTTGATTGGGTGTTTGCAATTTATAAGGAGGTTCATATCTCAACACTCGCAAAGATGCCGCCCATTTTATGAACTGTTAAAGGCAGGCGCAAAATTTGAATGTAATGAACACTGCCAAAAGGCCTATGAGGAGCTTAAGGTTTACCTTTCTAATCCCCTGGTTCTACAACCACCCGTCCCTGGGAAACCCTTGATATTGTACATTTCTGTGATTGAGGACTCCCTAGGAGCTATCTTGGCATAGGAAGATGATGAAGGAAGGGAAAGGGCAGCACACTACCTCTCGAGGTTATTTAATCCTGCTGAATCTAAGTATACTGCCATGGAGAAGACCTGTGCGGCACTAGTGTGGGTAGCTCAGAAGCTTAAACACTATTTCCTCGCCCACGAGGTTAGGCTGATCTCTAGAATGGACCCCATTCGTTATCTCTTGGAAAAGCATGTCCTTTCTGGCAGACTAGCTCGCTGGCAGAGCTTTCTTTCCCAGTTTGACATCACCTTCATCGTTCAGAAAGCAATCAAGGGATATGCTATCACTGAGCACCTCGCTCATTCTCCTATTCCTCGTACTGATTCAATCCAGGACGAGTTCCCTGATGAACACTTGGCAGTAATCACTCATCTTCCTTTCTGGTCTCTTCATTTCGATGGTGCTCTCAATTCTCAGGGCAGCGGAGTTGGCGCCGTTCTCCTCACTCCGGAGGGAGTAACCATCCCTGTTACTTATCAACTCTCATTCCCTGCCACTAATAATATAGCCGAGTACGAGGCTCTCCTTGCCGGTCTGAAGCACGCCTACCTCATGGGCGCGCGGTACCTTAACATCATAGGAGACTCTCAATTGGTGTTGTGTCAAGTTCTGTCAACTTACCACACCCGTGACCCTAAGCTTAAGCCCTATCAAGATCTGGTCACGCTCTTGGCTAGGCAGTTCCAAAAACTTATCTATATTCATACTCCTCATTCTCAGAAGATCTTGGCTGACGCACTTGCGTCACTCGCTTCTTCCCTCGCGTTCCCCCTCATTCGTGCCATTGAGACCATTGTGGTCCAGCGGTTAGATGTCCCTTCCCCGCAGGATCCCTGGTTTGACAACCTTAGGAAGTCTGTAGAGAAGAAGACAGAAAGGGAGGAGGTGAGAGAAGTATCCTTGACTGAGCTGGAGGAAATCATCGAAGAAGAAGGATTGCTGTGGTTCTACGAAATTGAGCAGTATTACAGGGAGGGCACATTTCCGGAGGCTGCGAATGCTGAACAAAGAAAGGCCATTAGAAGAGTAGCTGCAAGATATTCAATTGTTGCTGGTGAGTTATATAGGCGAGCTCTGAACGGAGTTCTAATAAGGTGTCTAGATGACGAAGAGGCTTGGAAAGTAGTAGAAGCAGCTCACTCCAGCGAATGTGGAGGGCATGTGAATGGACAGGCGTTGACAAAGAAGATTCTTAGGCAGGGCTATTACTGGCCGACCCTAGAAGAAGATTGCTCCACCTATGTCCGTAGGTGTCTCCAGTGCCAGCTCCATGCTAACAAAATCCATGCTCCTGCTTCTTCTCTTCATCCTCTGTCTGCTCCTTGGCCGTTCTCCATGTGGGCCTTTGATATCATCGGACCCCTCGGTGATCCTAATTCCGCAGTCAAGCAAAAATCCTTCATTTTGACGGCTACGGAGTACTTCACCAAATGGGCGGAAGCTGAAGCATATGCAGAGATCAAAGCCACCACAATATGCCGCTTTATTATGAAGAACATCATCTCGTGGTTTGGAGTGCCAGGCGACATCGTCACCGACAACGGCCCTCAATTCACATCATAAGAACTCCGCGACCTTTGTAAGAAATTCAATATAGCTTTGCATCATTCATCACCATACTACCCTCAAGGTAATGTCCAAGCTGAGGCCACAAATAAAACCCTTCTCAAAATTATCAAGAAAACATGCGAATCGCATAAATTTGCTGATTGGGCCGGCAAACTGATAGAAGCTCTATGGGCCTATCGCACCTCCGTCCGCACCCCTACAGGGCAGACTCCTTTTGCTCTCACTTATGGGATGGAGGCGGTGCTCCCGTATGAGATTTTGATCCCTTCCCTAAGAGTGCAGCTAGATAAAGAACTTAATCTCGACGAACGTCGAGAGGCGCTGTTAGTCCAACTTGAACTCTTAGACGAGAAGAGGCTGAATGCGGCCAATCATGTTTTGGTGTATCAAAAGCGTGTCTCGTGATATTTTCAAAAGAAGGTCATTGAAAGAAAATTTCAAGTAGGTAATATGGTGTTGAAATGTAAATTTATCAGATTGGCAGGTCCCAGATCTAAGCTACAACCCAACTGGGAAGGGCCATTCGTAATCAAGGAAGCTTACCCGGGTAATGCGTATCGTCTAATCAACGCAGAGGGTGAAGGATTGCCAAACCCGTGGAATGGGCTAAATTTAAAACGTTTCTATCCATAGAGTCAAAACCAGCAATGGCTCGATGGCGGGGTGCACCCCACCTGATCGCGAAAGGAGGACCTGGGTCCAGCATCTCACACACTACACAGCCGCCCGTGGTTCGGTTTTCTCCTGTGCTGTCCGACACCGTTTCTCCTTTGGCCATGCCTAGGGAAAGTGAAGATCCTTGTATTTCCTCTGTCTCGGCTGAAAATAGGGGCAAGTGGTGAATAAAGGGGGGCAAGAACTGACCTAGACCCGCCTCTAAAAGAGGTCTCAAATAGGGGCAGCCCGTTAAGACCTTATTCTGCAAAGAAAAGGAAAAGAAAAGCAAAAAAAGGGGAAAGAAGAGGGGCAAAATCAAAAGTCAAGGCTGAGAGCACAAAGCTCGAGGATCTTGAAATACCCAAATAATATAACTAGGCATGGCAAGAGTGGTAGTACAGTTTCCCCGCGGGACGTTATGAGCCCGGTCGTACGCGTGCCTAGAGCGGATGTAGGTTCGATAACGGACACAGAGTCCCGGCGTAACAGACTGGATCCTTGGAAAAGAGGAGTGTCTTGGGAAGAACTCAAGCCCTAGAACCTCTACACCTACCACCAGCTTCACTACTCAATCCTTTTCAATTCTCCAAGGAACAAATCCCACCCCGGGTATGGCCTCGGCAGAAACACCGTTGAGCAAAGTTGATCCCGGCCACGGGCGGCCCCCTTTTTCGCATGTGCTGAGTCCGGGAAGTCCATAGCGAGAAGAGAGGGTCCCTATTATTTAAGCTTGAGCTGGTTCCAAAACTCCACAAAAATCAATCATTTCAAAACTCCAAAAAAAAAGAGAATTAAATCAATCATTTCAAAACCCAAAAAAATCAATCATTCCAAAACCCAAAAAATCAAATATTCCAAAACTCCAAAAAAATCAATCATTTCAAAACCCAAAAAATCAATCATTTCAAAACCCAAAGAAATCAAATATTTCAAAACCCAAAAAAAAATCAAATATCCCAAAACTCAAAGAAATCAAATATTTCAAAACCTCCAAAAAAGATTTTGGTTTCTCATATGCATCACATGCATTGCACTTTGTCATTGTGTTTTTTTTGCCTATGTTGATAAGGCTTGCCCCCTTGACCAAAATCAAGGATTTGTCACTTTCTAAACTTGCCGCGGGCAAGGGGTCAAGCCTAAAACAGATTTAACATGTTTTCCTTTATTCATTTTGTGTAAGCACAGGGGCAAACAGAAGATCAAAGATACAACCAGGCCATGGACGCACGCAATCACATCAGAGAATGTCCAAACTCAAAATCATCTCAACCATCAATCTTATTCATTCTCATATCAAACTCTAAACATCCATATCCACATCATCATGAAAAGATAAAACAATCACTCTGTCCCCCGCTGGGCATCCCCGCGGGGACGTATCTCTCTCAGCTCCCTAAGGTAAGCCTGTCGTGTCTCTGGAACCTCCTCAACCTCTGCTGGTAGGGTGCGCACCCTGCTCGCCTCCCACATAATCAGTGCGCTCCTGACCGCCTGCTCGTCCTCCTCTTTCCCGATCCTCCTCGCCTGTAGCACGGGAAGGTAGGGTAGCGTCGGTAGCACGGTCCGGGGTAGTCCAACCTGTAGGTAGCACCTGTGTGGGCTGTACATCGCCAATGCAGTATCGCTCACGAGCCTCAAGTCCAAGCCCGCCCTCCTAGGTAGTCTGATAGTGGTGTCGTGGAGGAAGCCCGGGTGCATCACAAATCTATCCAGGGGCAGTCTGTGGAGGTACGGGCGCCATTTGTCCCTGGTCTTCATCTCGGCCGTCCTGCACTCAACCTTTGGGGAGAACTTGAAGGCGCCTCCTATGAAGTAAAGGGGGTGGCTCCCGAAGATCCTGCTGACAGTAGTGATATCCTCTCTCGGGATGAACTTCATCCTAACTCCCATCCAGCAGTCCAATAGGATCATAAAGCCAAAGAGAGGGCCTCCTAAGGCCGCTGAGCTGAGACCCTCATACAAGTAGGCTAACATGGCCTGGAGATGGAAAGCCCCTGCCACAGGCCACTGATGGTGCTAAGTAAGGGAATCTCTAACACATGGTCAGCCGAAGGGAAGAGGATGGCCCCGCACAGGCAGATAGATGCAGCTTTCGCTATCGCCTCGGTCCACCCACATTTATTCTTGCAATGCTCTACTACCCACTGACTAAGAGGAAGGAGGTAAATATGACGAGGACCCACAAAGTTACGAATGTCTTTGCTGTCTGGTATGAACCCTCCTAGGATGATTTTTGGGTCTATAGGGGCAACAGTATGGCATATCAAGTCTTCCTCCCCCACCTTGGACCTAGGGAACCCGAAGTAGGTCTCTACCTCCTCAAATAGGATCGTGGCCTCAAAGGATGGAAAGAAGAAGGTATGGGTCTGAGGATGCCATGTTTCTATCAAAGCTGAGATGCTGTGCCAATCCAATGAGAGCTTAGGGTAGTTCTGGCCTAAGACTAAAAGGGAATGTAGGTGCCAGGATTTGAGAAGACAAGTCACCCCGAGGGGCAAAGCACGGATCATGGGAGCCACCCATTTCAAACCAGAATAGCGCCTCGGGCCCGGAAGGAGCTGAAAGAGAACGTAAGAGAGAGAGGACACATAAGTGAAGTTGACATAAAAGAAGTTGAATGAACCATGATGAGCTTACCTTTCTCATAGGAGTAGCACTGAGATGCCGGGGGATTGAGCTTAGCCGTTGGAGCACTTCCCGCTCCTTTCTGGCCGGTGTTGGCCCTTCAAAAGATGATCCTTCCATAGAACTCCCCTCTATAGCCCTCTTCATGAGGAATTAGTGATGAGAATCAAAGGTTTCAAGGTTTGGAAGGAGAGGGTTGTGTGAGCTATGAATTTAGACTCTTCCCCCACTTATAGGGCTTGTTAGGAAGCCTAGGCCTCTTAGGATTAGGGTTGGACAGGTTCAAGATGGATTAGGATGAGGTGTGGATAGGTTCAAATTGCCTTACCCTCGGGTTGAGGACTCTCCAGAGAGTCCCCTTTAAGGCTCGTAGGGTATCCACTTGGACGATCTTACGATAGACCGCCCATCCTATCGTGCGGTCCTCATCTGACCATTCATCTCCTACTAGAGAACCCGGATCCAACCACTAATGCGGCCTATTACAAACAGTTTGTCACTAAACACGGTTAGTATTAAACCATTTAAATCGTATTGGAGCGGTCTATTGGGAACCGTCTGTCACTTTGAGCGGCCCTGTGAGAATCGCCCATCTGGTCCGCCCTTTCTATCCACCTGCCCAACTAATAGGCGCACTCATCTCACTCAAGTCGGCGTGTACGTCACTCATCTCACTCAAGTCGGCGTGTACGTCACTCATCTCACCCAAGTCGGCGTGTACGTCACTCATCTCACTCAAGTCAGCGTGTACGTCACTCATCTCACTCAAGTCGGCGTGTACGTCACTCATCTCACTCAAGTCGGCATGTACGTCACTCATCTCACTCAAGTCGGTGTGTACGTCTCTCATCTCACTCAAGTCGGCGTGTACGTCACTCATCTCACTCAAGTCGGCGTGTACATCACTCATCTCACTCAAGTCGGCGTGTACGTCACTCCCATCTCACTCAAGTCGGCATGTGCGTCCCCCTCTCAGGTCGGGCGCACCTTTCAATCTCGCATGTTTGCTTCACCCCCTCTTGTAGCTAAGTCACGTTCATTCATGCATACATACAGTCACCCACAAACAAAAATCAAAACAAAAACATGAATACCACTATCATATCATATCACATCATGTACAAAAGACGGGCCCAGTACACAGTCAAGCCTGTCCCTCTCCTTGGCCCCCGTCGCTGTCTCCACCGCCCTCATGTCTCTTTGGGGGAGGCATCGCTGAGGTCGCCTCATCACGCCGTCGCCGGTGCCGCTCCTCCGATGGCCTGAGGAACCAGTGAAGTAACTCCTCACGGAGCCGTGGGTGCCGTGGCTGCCACTCGCAGTCACCCTGCTGCTCTCCCGACTCTCCTCCTTCAGACCCTCCACCTTGCCCTCCAACCTGGCAACCTGTAGACGGGCCTGCTCTGCCTCACTCCTGTAACGCTCTGCCTCTGCCCGGTAACGGTCCGCCTCGGTAGCACCGGCTCGTAGTCGCTCTAGCTCGGCCCGGAGGAGTGCCGTCTCCACTGCGTCTACCGGTCGACTCCGTGCGGCCTCCTCGCGCACCCGGGCCACCTCCTCCCTAGCCACTACCCGGCTCTGCTCCAGCTCTGTCTGGAGGCGGGTCAGCTCGGCCGTCTGCATATCATTATTAGGCAGTTGCATAAGCATTTCATTCATAAGCACAATAAGCAAGGGGAAGTTTAGAATTGCGTACCCTCTCAGTGAGCGCCACCTCGGCCGCCTTGGCCCGCGCTACCATCCGAGTGAACTCCGCATCTCTCGCAGCCCGGTCGGCCGGAGTCTGGGTCATAGAGGAGGAAGGGGCATCTGGTCTCACCCTCTGAGCACCCTCGGCACACTGCATCCAAATACTCCAGGTCAGTCACATGCATAATCATAATCATATAGAATTGAATAATTTAAAGAGTGTAAGGTGTAGAAGACTCACCAGTAAGGCCAGGGCCTGCCGGGCCTCATCCCGCTCCCTGATGGTAGAGTGCAGAAGTCCCTGCAACTCCGCCACTCGTCCCGCAGGGTCCAGCTGCATTTAGAAGCCCATGTGTCAGTGCATCATCATATAGGAATCATAAGCATAATAGAAAGAATTCAAGTTTAGAAGTCGTACCGGTCGGTGAGCACCCCGGAACACCTGGTCCCGGTAGTGGCGTGCGTACGCGGTGTAGTACGCACTATCGCTCTCAGCCCGGGCGGTCACCACTCACCCTCGTGCGATCCAGTTGGCGATCTGGGTGGCGTTCCTTGCGGTCCAATCGTACGCCTCACGGAGTCCTCGTGTCGTCCTCGTCACTCGCTCCCCCGCCTTCTCGGGCGTGGGAAACTCCACCGCGGGCTAATGGACCCCGATGGTCCTCATCACCAACCTAAAGTGTAGTGGCTCCACCACATTCATGCAGTGAAGCCACACGTCTCGTCCGGAGAAGGCGAGGGTCTCAGTCACCCACGGCTGGCTCGCCTGGCTCTCCCCCGTGTAGGGTGTCCACCGTACCTGCACCGTAAGAACTTGCATCAGCATCATCATAACCATATAAGAATTGCATTTAACTAGAGTATCTGAGTCTAGAAGCATACCGAGGTATACGGTAGAGAGTCTAGGTCATCCTGCAACTCCCGGACCTGTCGTCTCAGGGCTGCCATCTCCCGAGGTGCTGTCCACCTCCGTGCAATCGGCAGGAGCCCAGGACGGGTCTCCTCGCCTCTGCCCAGCCCACGCAGGTACACGTAGGCCCAGACCTGCATCATAGCACTGTGTCAGCATGTAGGAAACACACAGAGTCGCATAATTAAGTCTAGGGTAAGAGTCGTACCTGGAGTAAGGGGGAGAAGCCCCCAAGCATCGTCCGATGCGCCGTCGAACTCAGAGTGTCGAAGAGGAAGGCAAGGGCTGCCGCTCCCCAAGCGTAGTCGCCCACGTGCTCCAGCTCCTGGAGGAAGGGAAGGAACCAGCAGCTCATCACGTCCGCTCGCGTGGAGAAGAGGAGTAGCCCGAACCTCAGCATCAGAAACCACCTCAGCACTCGGTCAGCCTCCACTCCTGGTCCTGCAGCAACTCTTGGCCGTGCCAGCCCTATCAGCCACTCCAGGTGCTCCTCCGGCTGCTCGCCAACCGCAACGCCCACTCGTCGTAAACCCAGGCTATCCTGGAGAGCAGCCCGGGGTAGGAGGGTCGACTGCCGCTCGGGGCGCCGCAGCTGTAAGCCCAGCAACTCCCGAGCCAACCCCCGGTAGTCGGGAAAGGTAGTCCCGCTAACCGGTGACCCGTGCACGCGTAGGCCCGTGAGCCTAGCCACATCCTCTAGCGTGGGGACCATATGCCCCCATGGGAAAAGGAATGTCTTACTCCCTGGGTCCCAGCGGTCGTGCAGGGCATAGAGCAGAGCTGCGTCAAAGTGACACACCTCAATACTCAGGAAGGGGGCAAACCCCATGGCAGCCAACCGCTCCCTCTAGAAGTCCGGCAGTGCCAAGTACACTGCACGGACCTGCAGCCACGAGGTGCGGGTCCTACGCTTCCCCTGCATTCATTTCATTCGTTGTTAGATGCATTTTAGTAATGTAGTTTTGCATTTTGTGTCATTCAAATAAGATCCTCAAGAATTCAACTCACAGCTTAAAGAACAGTCTTCCTTCCACCGTTCTTATCATGGACGGTCCTATAGGAACCGTTTAGTTTTGCATTATTTGGTTGCTGAACGGACCAATGTGGCCCGTTCATTGTTTGTGCGGTGACCGCTTCACCGTCCTCGCTTGGTTCGGTTCGTTTGCTGTGTGATTATGAACGGTCCTTCCAAGGCCGTATTGATTTGAGCGGTTTTATGTGAGCCGCGTGTCTTGTGTTGTGCGGTTTCTGTTGAACCGCCCCACCATCGTCTTCCTCGACGACGGTGGACGTCCCCCGGCCGGCAAGGAGGCTGCCGTAGCCCCCAAACTAGCCCCCTAAGTCCTCTAAAACCCCCTAAACTAACATGCATGGCTTAAAAATGGAATAAAAATGGAAATGGGGAGTGTTTTTAGGGCTCCTACCTCGGGGTCCCGTGGTCTTTTGGCCGGTCTCTCCGTCGGCGTTTCTTCCCCGACGATGGCGAGATCTTCCTCGACCGCCTCTGTTCCCGGTTCCTCCTCGACGGCGGACCGTGGCGGGGGCACGTCCTCCTCGGCCATGGACGACGACGGCACTGCCACGGGCGGTGGTTCTTCGGTGCTCGCCGCCGCGGCGGTCGTCGACGGCGGTGGTACGGAGGTCCCCTCTTCGGCCATCCCTGGACGCCTCGCTTGATGCTTTTGGCGCATTGAGAGGGAGGAGGAGAGGTAGGGGGAGGGATTGAGAAGGGTGGAATGGCCTCGGGTTGGCCTTCGTTCCCTCCACCGTCGGTTACGGTGGAGGGAGACGAAGGGTTCGTTTTTTTTTTTTCGAAGTTACAGGAGTTACACTGTCTAGCGATAGACCGTCCATGGGGTTGTGTGGTTCGCTACCGACCGTCTATACTCAACGGTAAGCTTTCTAAGTCGGTTCAAATTCCCTGATATATGCGGCTAATCCTTAACCGTTCTACTTAGAGCGGTTTGTTCTTAACCGTGCATTCTTTAATATTGGTTGCATTTGAGTTGATGAATTTTGATGTTATTGCAAATCTTGCTAACAATTTCGTGTGCAGTAGTCCAAACTTTCGCTTGCCGTTTCACCTGCACTGGTAAGTCAGGTATGGATTTCTATCCCTATCACCTGTATTGCATTACTATATGGTATTATATTATATTATCTCAAGAACCAGTCGGTTACTTACGTGTTCCAGGATCTGATGTTCCCCTTCAATAAAAACGATGATGATCCAGTTTCACATATTTAATCTTCGGATAGGCCGTTAAGTTGAGATGTCACGGGGAGGATGGTTCTATCCTGCACGCTGTGGTTGCGGATGGTATCTTGACTCTGATTCTCCCAACTTAGCAATATTATTCTCGGGTATTTTATATTTTAATCTTTCTTCGCATTTGTTTTTACAATTTCTTTTATTTTAGCCCAGCATGCATCATACGCATCTTTTGAGCTTTCATGCCCCATGGTTTGCTTGAAGAATGTCCAATCAATGATGGTCAGCCGTATGTTCGAATGCTCGAGTAAGAAGAACTAATTCCACTCTGAATTGGAAGGTCTTCTTGAATCGGTTTGCTTTGAGCCTATTTTTCTTTTGTGGCCCCCTCATTGGACCGCGGGACTGTGTCCCCCATGAGGTCGGTCTTGTCGATTTGTTTTCATTTTAGTTCCTCCAGACGGGTGTTGCTTTTGGTTTAATCGTTCCGTATGATTGATTCAAAGTTTGCCCGAAGATTCATGACCCTTGTTGGTAGAAACGGGTGTCATTTTACCATAACGCCCGCTTTCCCGGTCCACTCCGCTGCATTTCCGCTCCAGCTCCATGTTTCATGTCACCTCCGCTTCACCTCCGCTCGCTCCCCTCCAAAGAGGACGTTAAGGAGGGACATCTGTTGACACCCATTTTATGCCGATAAGTTGAGTCGCTTCTCTTACTCCCATTAATTGATGCCCTAAGTTGACCATCATTCATTGGGTCATTTTTTGTGGCACGTCCTGGGCCCATTTTATGGGTAGCCTTCCTCCTTGGTAAAGACCGTATCAGTTCAGGGCTTATTGGACCTTGGCTTTGATTAATTGAACGGGTTTTATGAAAGTCAAGTATCCAAGAGCATGAACGGTCCGACATCAGCAGTTCAGTACTAGGGCGGTTGAACCCACACCGTTCATACATTTTGGCTAATTTCTAATGATTTTCTGAATATTCACCGACAGGCTTTTGTGTGGCCCTATCAGGCCCGTTCAAACAAATGGACGGGCTAATTCAAACCGCCTATATCTCAGAGTCCTACGCGTGCCAATTTCTCATATAATTATCCAATTATTTGAATTATCACCGACAGGGTTAGAACGGTCAATGGTTGGCCGCTCTACATTTGCACGGGCTTATTAGAACCGTTCATCTTTCAGTGTCCAACGGCGGACGTTTCGGTCAGTTCGAGCGATAATTGGGTTAATTTCCTAATTTTTTGAATTTCCACCGACAATTTTGGACGGTCTTTAATGGACCGCCCATCAGCTTGAGCGGTCTATTGTAAGACCGTTCATCCTATCGAGTGGTGATTTTAAACAGATTTTTATCCCTTTTATGCATGGTTTTATCCCTGACTTCTCTTGTCGATTTCTCTGTGGATAATCAACCTTTTTTGATGCCGTTTCGACTGGATAAAAGATTATGATAATATCTATGATTTATCTTTTATAATTTCGACCTAAAAATAGCTATAAACCCTAGTTTCGGGGCTGGCTTTCTAGGCTCTATAAATAGACCCTAATGGCCGGACTGAAGGGAAGTGGGGAATTTTTGGTCAACGGCGAAGCCCTGCCGCATTCTTGAGCGACCTAGTACCAAGGAGTGAGGCTTTCTACGTCCATATAAGCCTCCAATTCAGGGAGTAGTTTGGTCTTGAATCTTTTAGTTTATAGTTTTCATCACTTTCCTTTCATTGCATGCATCGTTTTCTCCATACTTCCCCATTCTGTCTCATTATCATGCACACATCCACCCATGCTTTTGTCACCCTAGGGGTTTAAAACCCCTAGGTATTCCCCTTGCCATTCGTTTATGTTCATTTCTTCTTATATTGACATTTACTACACCGTCAAGTTCTAATTTAGGTCTTTTCTTTGTGTTTCTTACGTTGTTTCACAGGTCAGCAATCATCAGCATGAGGCCCATCCCCTCTTGCCGGCCGGAGAGGGTGGAGGTTGGACCCCTTCCAACTTACTGCGTGGTGGACTTGTGCGATTTTCAGACAACCGTTCAACATCGTGTGCGGTGCAGAAAGCACCGTTCATCCTGTTGGTGCGGTCAACAGAGTGACGTCTGTCCTCCAATGGTAGTTCCTCCCGCACCCTCTGTAGCGCACTTAGGCAGTCTATCGTAAGATCGTACATCCAGTAGGCGGCCCTCCAGGAGCCGTTAATCTCTCCAGCGCTGCAGCTTAGGCGAGTACTCCCCCTCTTTCCAAGGAACGGCGTGTCCATCACGTCCGGCACCTTGGTGGCGATCACGATCCTTTTGTTCTCTATTCTCCTCTTATCCTTGTTATTTACTCATCGCACATTGTTCCACTCATGATGCATATTGATCTTTAGTAGGAGGAGAGAAATATATCTACAGCTGGGTAGAAGGTCTTACCATGGCTCTATTAATTACATAATAGGCAGTGTTCACTGCTTCAGCCCAGAATTTCCTAGGTAGACCACCTTCAACAAGGAGTGTACGACCCATCTCCACTAGGGTTCTGTTCCTTCTCTCCACAACTCCATTCTGCTCAGGTGTCCTTGGTGAGGAGTACCTATGGTTGATTCCATTTGACCTGCAGAATTCATCAAACTGTGAGTTTTCAAACTCACCTCCATGATCAGTCAAAATGTTTTCAATTTTCTGATTTATTCTAACATAGAACTCCTGAAATTATGAAAATGCATCACTCTTATGAGATAAGAAATAAACCCAAGTATACCTAGAAAAGTCATCTACCATGACAAACCCATACTTCCTCCCTGATAAGCTAACAGATCTGAGTGGCCCAAAAAGGTCCATGTGTATCAGCTCATAGGGTTTAGAAGACAGATTTTCAGTTCAAGACTTAAATGACTTTCTAGTTATCTTTGATTGAGTGCATGCATCACATATTTTATTTTTCTTTTTGAAGGAAACTTCAGGAAGTCCTCTAACCATGCCATGCTTATTCAGTTTATGCAAAACAGTGTAACTAGCATGACCTAACCTACGATGCCATAAAAATGCTAAGTCTTCTCTACTGGCAGTATGACATAGGTTAGAATGCTGAATATCATCTAAATCTATCATGTATGTGTTATTTATTCTTTTTCCAGAAAATTTGACAATTTCAGAATCAGGTTCAAAAACCTTGCAGCATTGAGAATCAAATAAAACTTTATGTCCTTTATCACACAACTGGCTGATACTGAGTAAATTATAAGCTAACCCTTCAACCTGCATAACATCATCAATGCAGCAGGTATAACACTTACCTACCTTACCTGATCCAATGATCCTACCCTTTCTGTTGCTTCCAAAGGTGACAAGGCCTCCTAGCTTCTCAGTCAGCATGCAGAACTTAGCCTTATCTCCTGTCATATGCCTGGAGCAGCCACTATCCAAGTATCAAAAGTTGCTCTTGGCTGCCAGACATACCTGCATACACAATTAGGTAGAGAGGTTTGGAACCCAAGACTGATTGGGCTCCATAACAGAAGAAGTAGAAGCAAAGCAAGAAAGCAGGCTTTTTAGAATCCACATTTGTTTAAATGAATTTTATTCAGTGGATCCTACAAGTTTTCTTCTGTTGATGTTCCTCTTCTTTTTGTTATTTTTCTTCTTATTTGCACCAACATGATTATTGACATTGTTGTTTCTTTGCCAGTGCCTTGGCCAGGTTGCATTCATGTAATTTTTTCCATAGTATTTCCTGGGCTGACTGTGGAAATGTTGGTTCCTAGGTGTCCAATAACCATACCCATTAACCCAATTTCTAGTGTAAGGTCTTTGATATTGTGCAGCCTGATATGCAAGACCTGTATGCCTCCCCGGAGTTCTAGTCCAACCTGACCTATTGAAATAGGTTGACTGTGCATTGTAATGGGTTTGAACTCTGGGTTGGTAGAAATGATTGGGTTGACTCTTAGCAGCATTCTGTCTCCCCTACACCTTGGATCCTGCTGACCTATTCATAGGTTTGTTTTGGGTCTTCTTCAGAGGTGGAGGTGATGGTGGAGACTTGGTTACCTTGACCTGGTGTTTATAAGACTGGGTAGGTTGACCCCTAACCTGAGATTGAGCCTTTGGATTTTGCTTGGATGTGCTAGCTCTACTAGGCTCACTAACTTTTTGTTTGCCCTTCTCCTCAGCACTGATCTTTTTCAGATTAGCATTTGTGTTCATTGAATTGTTTGGATTCATGCTAATTAGAGGTCCTTTTTCTTTTTGTGCAACAAATGAGATAGTTTTCATTCCAAAGATTTTCGTTGCACTTGAATTAAATCCTAGGCCCTCTTTTCTGAAATTGACCTTTGCCCCTAACAAAGCATTTAAGTTATCTGTTCCTTGGGTCATTTTCTCAATGGTTCTCAGTTTATCCTCATTGTCTTTTTGAATTTCATCAATAGACTTTTTCAGTTCATTATTTACATTGAGGACAACATCATATTTTTTAGAAACAATTTTTACTTCACTCTCACATTTCTGAATTTTCAGCTTCCATTCATCAATTTCATTTTCAAGCCTCACATTCTCTTCCCTAGAAGCTTTTAACTCATTTTTGATTTCATCTAATTCAGAACATGTGAGTTTCAGATTTTTATTCTCAGATTCTAAACATGCAATTTTATCAGTTAGAGTTTTATCATTTTGCATGGAATTGATCTTTCTTCTCAGATGCCTGTTTTCTTTTCTAATATCATCAGCTCTATCGGCTATATCATGGTAGGCATCTACCCAATCAGCGATAATAAAATTTTCAAATCTAGTGATTACCTCATCTGAGTCCTCTTCTCTATCTTCTGAGCTTGTTGCCATAAGGCAAATGGGCTTCTCAGATTCGGCTTCACTGTCTGAAGTGTTGCTCAGGGAGCCTTCATCTTCATCACTCCAGGTACTCACCATTGCTTTCCCTTTCGTGTTCCTTCTCTTTGACTTGTCCTTATATTTTTGATTATCTGGACAGTCAGCTTTCAGATGGCCTGGTTTCCTACATTGATAACAAGTGTTAGTTTCAGTTTTCTTTGCAGGGTTATGTTTATACCTTTTGTCCCTTCGGCCGCCACTGTATTTCTTTTGGCCGAATCGTCCCGCTCCTTTTCTGAGAAATCGCCTAAACTCTCTGGTCATCATGGCCATCTCAAAACGAGTCATATCTTCTTCTTCATTCGGGCTCTCCTCTGATGATGAAGAACTGCTGGAGCTAGATTTGTTGGATTTGCTGGAACCAGCCTTTAGCGCTATCGGCTTCTTCTTCCTTTCAGCTTCTTCTATCCTTGGCATATTAATCTCATATGCCATCAGCAAGCCAATTAGCTCATCAGCTCTTGTATTGCGCAAGTCCCTTGACTCCTCCATCACAGTAGCTTTCGTATGCCAGGCATGAGTCAAGGACCGAAGTATCTTCCTTACTAAATCATATTCTGTCCGAGGTTTCCCGAGACCTCTTAGACCATTGGTGATGATTGTCAGTCGAGCATACATTTCTTTGATGGTCTCGTTTGGCTTCATCTTGAAGGCTTCATACTCAGACACTAGGAAATTAGCCTTCGTCTCCCTGACTTGAGAAGTCCCCTCATGGATAACTTCCAGTGCATCCCACATCTCCTTGGATGAAGTGTACGCTGACACGCGGGAGAATTCTGTAGGGTGCAGAGAGCACTGGATGGCATTTATGGCACTCCAATTCAGCGTGGACCTTCTGATCTCCTCCTTGGTTCAGACATCTTCATTCGGGGACAGCTCATAAGGTCCCTTGCTAACAACCTTCCAGATCTCGTAATCTTTAGCCCTCAGAAACACTTGCATACGATTCTTCCAATATGAGTAGTTAGATCCATCGAAGAATGGGGGCTTTGTGGTTGAGTGACCTTCAGCTATCATCCATCGAGCATCCATCTCTGCCTATCCTCTTCGGGCGATGAGTCCCTGTAGAAGAGTATAGCTCTGATACCAATTGTTGTGTTAGATGGACGCAGTCTATCTCCACTAACTGTGGATCTAGAGGGGGGTGAATAGATCTAATGCCTAATTAAAAGCTAGTATAAGCTCTAATGCGGAATATAGGCAAATAGCAGGTAAACCAAAAGAAGATGCACTAAGCAAAGGGTCGACCCATACAGCCACACAGCATATCACTATCTCGAATACTAGATATGAACATGAGCGATATAAGCTATGATGCTAAGTAAGGAAACCCATCGCACACAGTTCAAAGACAATCACACAAACACAATGCACCCAAGAATTTTAGGTGGTTCGGTCAAAGACCTACGTCTAGCCCACACTCAATAGAGTATGGCTTACTCCTGTGCAGTACAGCTTGCGTCTGCTGGGCACTACAACTTGTCCTACAAACTGCTGAGCAACACAGCTTGCTGTTCGAGACAAGTCTCGCCTGCTGAGGAATACAGCTTCACCTGTCTAGTGGACTCCTCCACTACAACTGCTGGGGTTTACAGCTTACCCGTCCAGAGGAAGCACCTCTACAAAACAGTTGATTCACAGCTTGAAGAATCAATAGTTCGGAAATAAAAGTGCAGAAGCAAAACAAAAAAGACAACCCCAAAGGGGAATGTAGCTCTAATGAGCAAATGCTCAGCTCTGGTATCTGAATCAAGAGACTGAGTACAATCCTCTCGAACAAGCTCTCTCAATCTCACTCTCTCAACTCATCTCTTCTCACTTTCTCTTCTTCTCTGTTTTCTTTCTTCTCACAGTGGATCGATGGCTCTCTACTGTATAGACTTCGCTTCTCTTCAGTCGATCCGCCTCCATCTGAAGATGAAGGCTTCATTATATACTAGCAGCAGGTGGATGAGGGCGCGTGGCTTCCACATTTCCCGCCCAGAGAATTCGCCAGAACCGAGGCAATTCCATCCACATGGCAGCATCCTGAAAAGGCTTATTCCACGTGTCATCATCATGGTGCCTCGTCCTTCTTGGATCACGAGCCAGGTCATCAGTCCAGGTAAAGAATCCCTGTCAGACAGAATACCAGATTATCAGTTTAAGTATCGAACTTTGTATAGACTTGTGAAATGAAACGCGATGTATAGACATGAAAACACAGGGAGTGTGTAGACTTGGAATTTACACGCAGGAGGGAGCAGTGTATAGACTTGCTGTGAAGAACAGTAATGTGTAGACTTCGATGAGAACAATGCATGAACACAGTGTATAGACTTAGAAGTCTAAAGGCGGTCGACCCATCTAATCAAGGGGTCGACCCATGATACATGAATGAATACACTTCCAATGTGTAGACTTCGGACTTGCCATGATGTAGAAACTTCATGAGACTTTAATGAAGACAGATGATGTATAGACTTCATGACAGATGCACGATGCAGACTCGTCCAATGTATACACTTGCTCAATGTTCAATCTTCACGAATGATGTACAGACTACCAATGTGTAGACTTGCCAAGACAAATGAACGATGTACAGACTTAAATAAGGCAAAGTATGTACAGGCTTTGACGTTCACAATGTATGAACTTTGGCAACCCAACGGCTGTACAGACTTCCACTAAACAATGTTGTATAGACTTGGAAATCTGAACGGGAGGATGTATAGACTTGGCCCCCTTGAGGGATGTACAGACTTTGAAGAAATCAGGCGATGTGAAGACTTTACCAATGTATGGACTTGGGCCAACAAAGAATCGATGGATGTATAGACTTTACGAGCACAGTCCAATGTATGGACTTTGCGAAGCACAGTCCAATGTATAGACTTCAAAGGCTTGACGGCCCAATGTGCAGACTTGGAAGCTTGAACCAATGTACAGACTTAACAGTCGCCTTGGCTGTACAGACTTGGTCACAAACTGAACAGTCGGTTGTATAGACTTGCACAAACCAAAGTCTGTACAGACTTGAAAAGAAAATCAATGTATAGACTTCGAGTGAAACGACGATAAAGCCATCAGTGTTTAGACTTCAAGGGAAACGATGGTAAAACTACCGATGTATAGACTTGAAGGGAAACGTAGGTGAAACTTCCAATGTACAGACTTCGAAGTTGAACAGTTGGATGTACAGACTTGGAAGAACACTGATGAATGTACAGACTTCGAAGTTGAACAGTTGGATGTACAGACTTGGAAGAACACTGATGAATGTATGGACTTCACCCCGATGTATAGACTTGGAAGATCGAGGGAAGATGTACAGACTTCACCTTAATGCGTCTACAGTGCAGTGTATGGACTTTGAAGAATGATGCACAGTGCGATGTACATACTTCATATGATGCGAGCTATAGTCCAATGTATGGACTTATGAAGTTCAACTGGTGAGTGTACAGACTTTACCAATGAGACGCTCGCTGTACAGACTTGGCACCGACCAATGTGTAGACTTGACAATGCTGAATGAACGAATGAGCAATGTATAGACATTGGGTGCCACACTGTGCAGACTTCACGATGTAAGGACTTGAGTGTTCGTGTGAGCTGCACTGTATAGACTTTAACAAAATGCCTAAGACGCTGCATGAGACACAAAACAGACAGACAGTGTATAGACTTCACTCTGGGGGCGTCGACCCATAAGAGAAGAGGGTCGACCCACTACTGTCTAGACTAAACAAGGAAAAGGTATAGACTCTATGTTCATGCTGTAATGCACTGTGTAGACTTGTGAGTATGTGCATAACAATATATAGACTTTGACTGCATTATATACACAGACAACCTGATAAAAATAATTTCATCAAAATAATAACAGTTGCCAATCAATCAAAACAAGCTGTTGCCAATGAAGTAAAATTTATTGTCAACATCATCAACACAGAGGGGTCACAACAATTCTTAGGTCTAGGCACAAGAAACCACACCTCATTCCTTTGGAATTGGTGTAATTCCTTCTACATAGCCAAGATCTAGAAATTATTATTTAATGTCTCATCTACAGATTTGGACTCATTATCAGAAAGAAATGCAAGATTATCAAATTCTTCAACTTCCCTGATTAAAGCCCTTGTTCTTACGCCTTGTTCTACGTCTCCTATGACATTATCTTGTGGGTGGTCCTTGTGGAGCGTCCATTATTTGGGGAGATCTTGTAGTGCCCCAGAATTTATGTAATAATTTCTGGATTATTTATAGAATTTTTTGAAAGTTATTAGGAATTTATAAAGGTTAAATAGATTTATAAATGGATTATTGGATTAATAAATCATTATAAGGCCCAATTGTGTCAAATAATCAACCTAGCCTATTCAAATAAAATCTAAAAGGTCTAAGGACCAAGCCCATTAAGTTTGGCCCATATTCTAGAAGGTTATTTAGCCTATTTACGGATAAATACTATTTTTATAGATAATAAAATGGATAATTAACAAAAGAGTTTGAGTTATGTTGAAGTATGTGCACGTTGGATGTTGCGGTCTATCGTGTAACCGCCACAGCCATGTAACGCACCAGTCTTGATGCGTTACACCCTGTCAGTTCCGTGAATGGAAGAACGAGTAGAAAGATTAGATCTTTGGGATCCTATCTACAAGAGACCTAATTGGGAGAACTTGTAAGGTTACTAAGGACTCTTAGGGATTAGGTTCTGGTAAATTAAGGACTCTAGAATCGATCTAATCCTAAAACCCTAACCAAAACCCTATAAATAGGACCTAGTTCTGAACTAAGCGACCCTTACTTTTGGCTCGTGAAGAAATAAGGTAAGGAGTCATAATTTCGGGTAAGTTCTTTAGAAGATTTTGTTTAGTATACTTTAGACTAATAGTTCTTCAAATTTCGTGCTAGGAGATCAAGCAACGAAGGAGATTGAAGCTTCCAGTTGATGGTTCGACCATAATAATTCAGGAAACTAAACGCAAGACCACTGAAGATCAAGAGATTAGGACGTCTAAACGAGGTAATTAGGGCTCAATCCTTTAGAACTTTTTCTTCACCTTAGTTTCATCTTCTTACCATCAAAATTTCACATCTTTAGGTCAAGAGGTCGTGGATTTAGAGCAGCAGAAAATTGCTAGAAAATCACTGGAAAAGGAGAACTAGGGCACGATTTTCAGACTCAAATTAGAAGCTTAAAGACTAGTTAAGAGGTAGGTCATCTCATGATTTGAAAAAACATCTTGTTAGGGATAAAGACCTCTGGTTTGGATTGATTTCATGCATGATAGATCATAAATGTCATGTTTTAATAGTTCTATACATACATGCGTCTCTTAGCCCTAAATGGAAAATAAAAGATATTATCTTGTCTATTCACTAAAACCCATGCATGTAGTTGGCCTATACTTCGTTTATAATGTCTAGAACAATTGTAGTATTTTGATTTCCAGGCATATTTTGTTTTCATAAACCTTTACTTTATTTTACTGCCAGCAGACGATCTGACGCATCAAGGTAAGATCGTCACAATGAAATAACGGCCTTACGATAAGCCGTCACAACCTCTACTATATCTTAATTACTTTGTGGTCTCTGACGCATGTTAATAGGAGCGTTACACTACTGTAAAGGCCCTACGATAAACTGTCACAAGACTGTAACACGCCTATCGTAGACCGTCGGACACTGTGTTCTGTCAGCCCGAGACGGAATGATAACCAGTTAAAGTTTACCTATAAATAAGCTTAGATAGCTAAGTTTGGACATGTTATCATGACCATAAGTTTAGTTACTGATTCATAATCGAAAGTTCATGATTAAGGTGTCTTAAATTATTTTAAGTTATGTTAATTTCATGTGCCAAAATTCTATAGTTTTGTATGTAAATCATGGTTTTCAAAGATGTATTGACGGAGTTTATCCTGATTTCATGTTGCTACACATTCTCTCTCTATCTATAGAGTCATTTCTTTAAGTACATGGCACATATTCCGGTATGTTGTCCATTAGTTTACACTTTGCACTATAAGAACATTATTCTTAGACATGAGGACCTCTCTATTGGATATTCCTTCCAATGGACTAGGAAATCTTGTTTCAAGGCCTCCGTAATTCTTTGCGAGCATGGGATTCCACTAGGATGTCGAGTTGGTTGTACCATTAAAGTCCATTTAGTAGATTACACTATCGATGTTTCTGGTTCTAGCAATGTAACGGATCTATACTGGACCGTCAGGAGCATCTAACGGCCCAATATATGACCGTCACATTTCACTAAGTCTGTTTTGCTATTTCTGGATTCAGACTAATGTAACGGCCCACTACTGGTGCGTCACATGAGTGTAACGGCCCAGTACTTGACCGCCACAATGCTTGAGCTAGTTAAACCGAGGTTTGACCGAAGGGTTGATATTCTAAAGTTCCTAGATGGCTTGATAATGGTCTAGGACTTATCATATTGATCAAGAAACTTAATATAATGAATGGAAGATAAAGAAATGTACCGTTATGCTACCGATTTATTTTCATAAGCATAACCTTGTTTAAGTCATTCTTGACTCTCGCATTATTAAATTGAAGCGTTCATTCGTTGAATAGTGTTATCATGAACTTATTGAATTGTACATTCTTGGCCATACTTTATTGTTACATGTGTGGAAGTAGCTTGATTTATACTTGAAGATGCGATCGAGCACTGATTGTGTTCAAGGGCTCTATGCTAGTCCCCTCGGCTGATTGCCGGAAACATACTATAATAAATCATGGGGTATAATGCTACTGGCGTCGCATTGCACTGAGAGTACTTTCTCTATAAATAAGTGAAGATCCACGATACGGCACGACATGACTTTCTTGCTTGATATTCCATAGAAATTCACAAAGTACTTGCTCATAAGCAAAAGATACTTGAGTGATGATTATGTAGCATTGTTAGAACATTCTCGATACATTCTTGTTCATGAAAGGCCAATAACATGTTCTTGTTACATTCTTACTAGTTCATTCTTGCTCTCATTCTATCTTACATGATCATCTTGTTACTTTGGTTTAACTGCGGGATTGATCGCATTTGCATGATTTTACTTTATTTCTTTAGAGCTAAAATGTTAAATACTTTAATGATGCCTTCATGTTGATGCGAAGATACCTACTGGGAAAGTGTGCTCATTACCTATTTCCAATCTTTTCAGGAAATGAAAGTGATTCAAATTCGAATTCGGGCTATACAAGTAGCGGGTCCGAGAGTGAATGAAAGTGTTGTCAAGATGAGAGTGAAGACTTAGGAAAGTCTATATTGATTAGATCGAGTCTCTGTAATTTTCATATTTCTTGAGTCTGATAGGTTGAAAGAAGTTGAAAGTTGTTGTATTTGAATATTGATTATCAATGAAATAAGTTGGAGTTTGATTAAAATAATGTGCAATTACATTTATGTGTGTGATTGTCTCGCGCTCTGATCATTCTTGCATGCAAGAGGCATACCATGGCGGCTGTTCCCATTTCTCGAGTGAGTCTTTCGCTGTCATAAAGGCTCGGTGTGTGACAGTTAAGTTGGTATTAGAGCCTAAGTCTCAAGACTTAAGGAAAATAGTCATGTCATAGGATAAGTCCAAGGTTTAAGGACCCCTACCTATGACCTAAGAAACAAATTTTCATACCCATGTGAGAATTAGGTAGAACTCGGGATGAGATAGTTAATTAGTTTTAAGATTGATTTTCCTTCCAATTTCACGAGAAATAACAAGTTGTTATTTTTCCCTAAGGTACCCTATTATTACCATGGCTCATCACGTAAATTGGGATGGCATGCAGCAAACGGTTGCTGGCCACTATGAATTTGTGGTAATGCCGTTTGGGTTAACTAATGCCCCAGCAGCATTTATTAACTTATGAACATTATTTTCCAGCCATATCTGGACCAATTCATCGTCGTCTTCATCGATGACATCTTGATATATTCCAAGACAAAGAAAGAATATGAAGAACATCTGAAGATAGCTTTGCAAACACTTAGAGAACATAAACTTTATGCCAAGCTTAATAAGTGTGAATTCTGGCTCAAGGAAGTTTCATTCCTAAGCCACATTATTTCAAAAGAAGGTATCGTCGTGAATCCTTCTAAGGTATAAGCTATCAAGAATTGAGCCGGCCAACGACCGTATCAGAAGTACGAAGCTTTCTGGGTCTAGCTGGTTATTATAGAAGATTCATTAAAGATTTTTTAAAGATTACAGTTCCTTTAACTAGACTCACGAGAAAAGAAAATCCTTTTATCTAGTCAGAGGAATGTGAAAAGAGTTTCCAAACTCTTAAGAATCATCTTACTACAGTTCCTATTCTATCACTACCGATGGAAGGTGATGGATTCGAAGTATATACGGATGCATCAGGTATTGGCTTAGGGTGTCCTCATGCAAAATGGCAGAGTAATATGTTATTCTTCAAGACAATTGAAACGTCACGAGGAAAACTATCATGTGCATGATTTGGAATTAGCAGCTGTCATTTTCGCCTTGAAAATTTGGCGCCATTATCTCAATGGAGAAAAGTTTACGATCTACTCAGATCACAAAAGCTTGAAGTACTTATTTTCTCAAAAAGAGCTAAATATGAGGCAGAGGAGATGGTTAGAATATCTCAAAGACTTTGATTTTACTATTCAATATCATCTTGGCAACGCTAATGCTGTTGCGGATGCACTCAGCAGAAAACCAATGGGTATGCTATCAAGTCTCATGATTAGTATGACTAATCTTCTTCCTCAATTTGCTCAGTTGAACTTAGATATTGACAGGAAGGAGGATTGTTTCCTAGAAAATATTTCAAGCTCAACCTACATTGATAGAAGATCTGGTCAAGCTGTAAAATGATGATCTTTTATTATTGGAGATCAAGGCCAATGTTGAACAAAGGCCAGATTTTTCTATTAAGGATGGAAGATTGCTATTTAAAACCCGAATATGTGTACCAGATCATGAGGATACGAAGAAATTGATTCTAGAAGAAACACATAAATCCAGATATACCATTCACCCAGGTAGTACAAAAATATATCAGGATCTCAGAAGAAACTTCTGGTGGCCCAATATGAAGAGAGAAATAGCTGATTTTGTGTCTCGCTGTCTCACTTGTCAACAAGTAAAGGCAGAGCATTTTAGACCCGCAGGTAAACTGCATCCCTTGAATATTCCCGAATGGAAGTGGGAGAGTATAGGGATGGACTTCATTATGGGGTTACCTAAGACAAGAGGTGGACACGATGGTATATGGGTAATCATAGACCGATTAACAAAATCTGCACATTTCATACCAATCAAAAGTCGATGCTCTGTGGATATCCTGGTAGCATTATACATAAGAGAGATTGTTAAATTACATGGTGTCCCTGTCACTATTATATCTGATAGAGATCCTCGATTCACATCACAGTTTTGAAAGGGTCTACAACAGTCACTAGGGACTAGATTGAATTTTAGCACAGCCTTTCATCCCCAAACTGATGGTCAGACAGAAAGAACGAATCAAATGGTAGAAGACATGCTCAGGGCTTGTGTTATTGATTTTGGAGGTAGTTGGCATGATAACTTGCCTCTAGTAGAATGTGCATATAACAACAATTATCAGGCCAGCATACAAATGGCACCTTTTGAAGCTCTATATGGAAAAAGTTGTCGATCACCAATATGTTGGAGTGAAATAGGGGAAAGATAATTCCTAGGCCCCGATATTATCAAAGATTCTACAGAGAAGATCAAGCTTATTCAAGAGAGAATAAAGATGGCACAAGATAGGCAGAAATCTTATGCTGATAATCGAAGACGCGACTTGGAATTTAAAGTAGGAGACCATGTGTATCTCAAGGTTTCTCCAGGTCGTGGTATTCAGAGATTTGGTATTAAGGGCAAACTAACTCCAAGGTTCATTGGCCTGTTTAAAATTTTTGAAAGGGTCGGTGAAGTGGCTTATAGACTGGCTTTACCTCCATAATTAGCAGGAGTTCATGACGTATTTCACGTCTCTATGCTGAAGAAATATGTATATGATCCTGACCATATTATCACTTATGACAATCTAGAGATTCAGAAGGATATGACGTACGAGCAAACGCCAATAAAGATTCTGGAACGGGAAGTGCGTCAACTAAGAAATAAAGTTATTCCTATGGTCAAGATTCAATAGAAGAAAACATGGCCATATGAAGCAACATGGGAAACCGAAGCAGCCATGCAGAAAAGATTCTCAGAATTATTTTAAACTGTAAGTACACTCTCCATAATCCATGTATTAAATTTGGGGACCAAATTCTTCTAAGTGGGGGAGGGTGTAGTGCCCCAGAATTTATGTAATAATTTTTGGATTATTTATAGAATTTTTTGGAATTTATTAGGAATTTATAAAGGCTAAATAGATTTATAAATGAATTATTAGATTAATAAGTCATTATAATGTCCAATTGTGTCAAATAATCAACCAAGCCTATTTAAATAAAATTCAAAAGGTCTAAGGACCAAGCCCATTAACTTTGGCCCATATTCTAGAAGGTTATTTAGCCTATTTACAGATATACACTATTTTTATAGATAATAAAATAGATAATTAACAAAAGAGTTTGAGTTATGTTGAAGTCTGTGCACGTTGGATGTTGCGGTCTATCGTGCGACCGCCACAGCCATGTAATGCACCAATCTTGATGCGTTACACCCTGTCAGTTCCGTGAATGGAAGAACGAGTATAAAGATTAGATCTTTGGGATCCTATCTACAAGAGACCTAATTGAGAGAGCTTGTAAGGTTACTAAGGACTCTTAGGGATCAGGTTCTGGCAAATTAAGGACTCTAGAATCGATCTAATCCTCAAACCCTAGCCAAAACCCTATAAATAGGACCTAGTTCTGAACTGAGCGACCCTTACTTTTGGCTCGTAAAGAAACAAGGTAAGGAGTCATAATTTTGGGTAAGTTCTTTAGAGGATTTTATTTAGTATACTTTAGACTAATAGTTCTCCAAATTTCGTGCTAGGAGATCAAGCAACCAAGGAGATTGAAGCTTCCAAAGTTGTTGGTTCGACCATAATAATCCAGGACACTAAACGCAAGACCCCTGAAGATCAAGAGATTAGGACGTCTAAACGAGGTAATTAGGGCTCAATCCTTTAGAACTTTTTGTTCACCTTAGTTTTATCTTCTTACCCTCAAAATTTCACATCTTTAGGTCAAGAGGTCGTGGAGTTAGAGTAGCAGGAAATTGCTGGAAAATCACTGGAAAATGAGAACTAGGGCACGGTTTTCAGACTCAAATTAGAAGCTTAAAGACTAGTTAAGAGGTAGGTCATCTCATGATTGGTAAAAACATCTTGTTAGGGATAAAAGCCCTCTGGTTTGGATTGATTTCATCCATGATAGATCATAAATTTCATGTTTTAATAGTTCTATACATACATGTGTCTCTTAGCCCTAAATGGAAAATAAAAGATATTATCTTGTCTATTCTCTAAAACCCATGCATGTAGTTGGCCTATACTTCGTTTATCATGTCTAGAACAGTTGTAGTATTTTGATTTCCATGCATGTTATGTTTTCATAAACCTTTACTTTATTTTACTGCTAGCAGACGATCTGACGCATCAAGATAAGACCGTCACAATGATCTAATGGCCTTACGATAACCCGTCACAACCTCTGCTATATCTTAATTACTTTGTGGTCTCTGACGCATCTTAATAGGAGCGTTACACTACTGTAACGGTCCTACGATAAACCGTCACAAGACTGTAACACGCTTATCGTAGACCGTCAGACACTATGTTCTGTCAGCCCGAGACGGAATGATAACCAGTTAAAGTTTACCCATAAATAAGCTTAGATAGCTAAGTTTGGACCTATTATCATGACTTTAAGTTTAGTTACTAATTCATAATCGAAAGTGCATGATTAAGGTGTCTTAAGTTGTTTTAAGTTATGTTAATTTCATGTGCCAAAATTCTATAGTTTTATATCTAAATCATGGTTTTCAAAGATGTATTGACGGAGTTTATCTTGGTTTCACGTTGCTACACATTCTCTCTCTATATATAGAGTCATTTCTTTAAGTACATGGCACATATTCCGATATGTTGTCCATTAGCTTACACTTTACACTATAGGAACATTATTCTTGGACATGAGGACCTCTCTATTGGATCTTCCTTCCAATGGACTATGAAATCTTGTTTCAAGGTCTCCGTAATTCTCTGCGAGCCTGGGATTCCTACTAGGACACCGAGTTGGTTGTACCATTAAAGCCCATTTAGTAGATTACACTATCGATGTTTCTAGTTCTAGCAATGTAACAGATCTATACAGGACCGTCAGGAGCATCTAACGGCCTAATATACGACCGTCACATTTCACTAAGTCTGTTTTGCTATTTCTGGATTCAGACTAATGTAACGGCCCACTACTGGTGCGTCACATGAGTGTAATGGCCCAATACTTGACTGTTACAATGCTTGAGCTAGTTAACCCGAGGTTTGACCCAAGGGTTGATATTCTAAAGTTTCTAGATGGCTTGATAATGGTCTAGGACTTATCATATTGATCAAGAAACTTAATACAATGAATGGAAGTTAAAGAAATGTACCGTTATGCTATCGATTTATTTCCATAAGCATAACCTTGTTTAAGTCATTCTTGACTCTCGCATTATTAAATTGAAGCGTTCATTCGTGGAATAGTGTTATCATGAACTTATTGAATTGTACATTCTTGGCCATACTTTATTGTTACATGCGTGGAAGTAGCTTGATTTATACTTGAAGATGCGATCGAGTACTGATTGTGTTCAAGGGCTCTATGCTAGTCCCCTCGGCTGATTGCCAGAAACATACTATTATAAACCATGGGGTATGATGCTACTGGCGTCGTATTGCGCTAGGAGTACTTTCTCTATAAATAAGTGAAGATCCACGATACGGCACGACATGACTTTCTTACTTGATATTCCACAGAAATTCACGAAGTACTTGCTCATAAGCAAAAGATACTGGAGTGATGATTATGTGGCATTGCTAGTACATTCTCGATACATTCTTGTTCATGAAAGGCCAATAACATGTTCTTGTTACATTCTTGCTAGTTCATTCTTGCTTTCATTCTATCTTACATGATCATCTTGTTACTTTGGTTTAACCGCGTGATTGATCGTATTTGCATGATTTTACCTTATTTCTTTAGAGCTAAAATGTTAATTACTTTAATGATGCCTTCATATTGATGTGAAGATACCTACTGGGCAAGTGTGCTCATTACCTATTTCCAATCTTTTCAGAAAATGAAAGTGATTCGGATTCGGATTAGGGCTATACAAGTAGCGGGTTCGAGAGTGAATGAAAGTGTTGTCAAGATGAGAGTGAAGACTTAGGAAAGTCTATATTGTTTAGATCGAGTCTCTGTAATTTTCTTATTTCTTGAGTCTGATAGGTTGAAAGAAGTTGAAAGTTGTTGTATTTGAATATTGATTATCAATGAAAAAAGTTGGAGTTTGATTAAAATAATGTGCAATTGCATTTATGTGTGTGATTATCTCGCGCTCTGATCATTCTTACTTGCAAGAGGCTTACCATGGCGGCTGTTCCCATTTCTCGAGCCAGTCTTCCTCTGTCATAAAGGCTCGGGACAAGACAGATCTGTGAGTGACGTCACGCGGTTCGGGGTGCGAAGAGGACGCAGAGCGCGTGGGCTCCTCTTTTGTTTGTTGCAACACAGAAATAAGAGAAAAGAGAAGGGGCCACCACGGGAGATTGCTCCGGCGGGGCGAGCGGGACAAATGTAATATAGCAAGATATGGGGGTTAAACGGTCATAGCGGGAAGTGACTCGCCGCGGCCTCGGGGGGACGGGAATGGTGCAGAAATTAAATAGCAAGAATTGAAACGGTCATTGGGGAAGTGACTCGCCGCGGCCTCGAGAATATGAGCAGATAAGAATATAACAGAATATAAGGAGAATATAAAGAGTGGGAATTTAAACGGCCATTGGGGAAGTGACTCGCCGCGGCGTCGAGAATATGAATAGATAAGAATATAACAAAATATAAAGAGAATATAAGAGCGGGAATTTAAACGGCCATTGGGGAAGTGACTCGCCGCGGCCTCGAGAACATGAATAGATAAGAATATAACATATAAGAACGGGAATTTAAACGGCCATTGGGGAAGTGACTCGCCGCGGCCTCGATGACAAGATGTGATCGCCAGGGGCCAAAAGACCCCAAAATAAAGAAAGTGATCGCGCCTACCTCAAGAGCGGGAGATGGCGGGTTGCTTCTTCCTCCCCCTTCGGCCGGTCGACGGAGAGGGCTTTCCTTGGGTACCCTTGCAAAACAGTAGATAATAAATGAACGGAATTAGAAAATGGCAGTGTAGTAACAATTCCTTGCAATAAAAGTAACGAGATCGTGACCTGACACACACCTGGTTGGTGTGGTTTTAAACCCCTCTCGGACTCGAGTAGGAGGAAAAATGCGATGATGAATGCAAGAAGTATGCAAGAGACGGCGCCCTTATGTAGGGAGATAGAGGATGCAGTATGATGAATGTAAAGAACTATGGAGAAAAAGGGGAAGAAAAGGCTTATTGGATGAGCCGAGGGTGAGATTCGGCGGAGCTCCGACAGCGTAGGGACGACGTGGAAGCGCGGTGGATGAAGATGACCTTCCTCTCGCGAGCGTGGGCACCCGAGAAGCCGGCAGAACCTCCACCTACAAAAGACCCCACGGGTTAGAAAATGACTCCAGTAGCCTCTGGGCTCCGGCAGCCTATCGGATCTCTTAGAAGCTCCTCCAGAACTGAGGGGGTGGGCCTCTATTTATAGGGCTTCGGAGGGTGGAGGCGTCCAGGACCCTGGACACCTTCACCAGGGCCGAACTAATATTTTATTCTATTTTTATTTATTTTTTTGGAATATTTTTGTAGAGGCGTCCAGGACCCCGGACGCCTCCAACAGGTCCACCGAACACCACCGACGGCCGCACGCGGTTTGGCATAACGCGTGGTTTTGTGAGCGGCGCCTCGTGATTTTGAAATGGGCGCGTCCAACTTCCTGGACATCTCCACAATTTGGATTTTTCCGTGAGGGAGTTGATGGAGGCGTCTAGGGGCCTGGACGCCTCCAAGAAAATATATTATTTTTATTTGATTTTTGTTTTATCTTCTTATGCCAACTGGCATATATATTTTTTACATTTTGTTTTTATGGAGGCGTCTAGGGGCCTGGACGCCTCCATTAATATATTATTTTTTATTTTGTTTTATCTTTTTTTGCCAACTGGCATATATATTTTTTTTTATATTTATTTTTATGGAGGCGTCCAGGGTCCTGGACGCCTCCATTAATATATTATTATTTATTTTGCTTTGGGCTTTGAAAAATAAATTAAAAGAATGGGGGCGTCCAGGGACCTGGACGCCCCCATAAAGACCCACCCGGGTCCTCAGTTCAGGCGTTGGCGGCCGCCCGGCAGACACCCTTCCTGGTTCCGGAACCTCCTGATGCGTCTGACTGGTGTTGATGCCGTCCGAATGCCGTGACGAGACGATTCCGGATGCCGAAAAGGGCGGAAGAAGACTCAAGAAAAGGAAGCACTCAAGTGATTCAAAACGCGAAAGCCGTTGCGGGGCGTTGTATAGTAATATGAGACTTTCTCAGGAGACGTCAGGAATGGCGTGTCTACAGCTGCCCCGCCTTGGCGTCTGCTTTGTAAGGGAGCGACACGTAGTGGAATGGTATCGAAGTGGAGTGAAATGAAGTGGGAGCGGACTGATAATTTGATGCCAAGGTGTGATGAGACACGCTTTTGACGTTACTGTCTGGAATTTTTCCTGGAGTATCAGTGAGGCAACCTTTGAAGAAGGTCTTTCAAATCTTGACGATTGCTTGGACGGAGATCAAATAAGGGAGGGTGAGATGTGCGCTCAGGCACGAAAAAGAGACCAACTTCTCGGTGTGGAAGTACCTGGGTCATAAACTGGAGGTTTCACCTTTGGGGAGCGGTTACCAGCCAATGTGGAAGTGCTGCGGCCAAGGTGGGTCAAACAAGGTAAAAAGTAAAGAAATATCTGAGGGTCTGTCCAAACAAGGGTCTCCTTTGGAAGAGCAGCGTAAGGCCGTTTCAAGGAAATTCAGTATTTTATTCGGAGTGGAATATCTCATATTTGTAAGAATTGAAGCACAACGACTTTCGCAATCGAATCACTTGAATGATCTTCCGCAATAAATCAAAGTCCTATATGAATGCATGCTGGGCTTAAAGAAAAATTTAAAACAAACTAAATAGAAATAGCCAAGGATAATATTGTCAACTTGTTAAGAATGGGTCAGGATACCGATCCGGTGAGTCGACACTGGGCTGGGGCCCGTTTATCCGCGCACCAACTCACTGAATGGAACCGTCGTCCCCATACTACCACAAGTTAACGGTCTATCCGTACAACCCAATTTCTTCGGGATCATCATTGTTTTTGTTGAAGGGGAACTCAAATCCCGGATTCGTTCGGGCCGCAAGGTCCTTGACATGTTCTAGTAGCGTAGGTATCATATACTATGATGCATGACATGGTGGGACCAACCATTGAAAGGTAGGACAGGAGACAGGACATAGGCGTCTGTTAGTAAAACCTGTACAGACTAGCAAAGGTTAGCAACATCAGAAAGTAGCAGAATCGCACCACAGTACAAAGGAGATCCAGACAAAATCTTGACAATGACCACTGATGTGACATGTTTTGTCCTGTAGCGCCCTACCCTTCCTATAAGAACTCCCCTTAGGCTAGTTCATTCAAATGCACCAAGGTGAGTTTTGGAAGCTCAGGAGAGGAAGGAGAGGATAATCTAGAGATTTCAGGATGGAAGGAGAGTCTTCCCGTGTTATGAAGAGGAGCAGGCCTAGCGGCGAGATCAGGCGACTCTCCGACCTCGAGGGTCATCTGAGTGGGACGATCATGTCGCATATGGTAAGCTGATTCTTTTCAAATTTCTCCACGTGAGCCTTCTTCTTACTTCCTTCATTTCTTCTTCTTTCTTTTCTCTTCCAGCCATATCCACTCTTCCCAGGCCCGAGGAAGTTTTTCAAACTACCATGGCTTTCAAAGCTAACTTCCAACATCTCCATCGGCATGAGGGCCATACTCTCGAAGTGGCATCTGCAGGGGCTCCTTATTCACGCCAAACACTACGAGAAGATTCGTATGGACTAGGCGGCTATGGGCGCACTAGTGGAGATCTGGCATTCCCAGACCCACACTTTTATCTTCCCGACCTTCTAGGTGACCATCCTCCTCGAGGAGGTGGAACTTCTGCTCGGATTGAAGAAATTCAAGAGTGACGAGAAGGTGAAGGCTATGCGGATGCTGACACGGAGGACTTCCGAAAGCGTCCTTAGAAGCTTCATGCCGCCTGACGCGGCCAGGAAGGTGCGTAATCAAAAGGGGATTGATTTGCAAAAGCTTGCGGAGTGGGTCATGGACGCCCTGAGGGGGGCACCAGATGATGACTACTTAGAAGGAATCATGAAGGGGTTCACTATCTGTCTGGCGGGTGCTCTCTTGTTTCATCATACCGAAAACATAGTGGAGGAGGATCAACTAAGTGCCATTTGCGGAATCTGGAGTGGAAAGAGGGTGGGACCCGCCGTCCTTGCCTATCTTTACAGCGGCCTTACTGTCTCGAGCATGGGTAAGCCTCCTTTTGGTTGCGCACTTGTCTTGAATTGCTGGCTTGATTTGCACTTCAAATTCGACCACCGCGAGGGAATGCCAACTGCTTCGAAGCTCTTCCAACAAAGCCCTCTTCATCACATAGCCGACGTGTTAGGCTTCGGTGGTACTGTAGTGAACCGCGTTCCGTGGCTGAAGAAACGTGAAGACTGGCGGTCTCACTTCCACACCGTGACACAAGGCTTCTTCACTTGCGCACCGGCATGTTTGCTTTCGCTTGATCTCCTCATGAGGCCTTCTCCCGAAGTTGATCTTCAACTGATCGGCGCGACCGAGTTTGTCCTTTATAACGCGCATCGATGCTGCCTCCAGGTCGGCATTCCACGCCATTCGTTCCCACTATCGACTGGTATCGTTCCTTTGAAGAAGAGAGAGTTGGGTACTGAAGCGGATGCGAAGGAAGCGAAGGCCGTCAAAGCACCCTGGAAGACAAGTGTTGCGGGAAAGGCCTTAGCGCATGTGGGGGAAGAATGCGAGCTGTGGAGAGTTTATGTGACCGAACTGGGGAAGTTAAGGCCTATGGCGCCTAAGCCCCTGATGTAGTTCATTCTGCTTTTCTGATGGAATAAAATCTGGCATGGATGTTTTGGACCCTTGTCCCCTTAATTATTATTATCTTTTTTGTGGTTTTTCTTTTTCTGTGTGTTTTTTTCTTTTGTTTGGATTATATACATACTCTTATCTTTTTTTTCTTTTATTATATTTTTTTGAAATTTTTATTATGGGGGCGTCCAGGGGCCTGGACGCCCCTAATTTTTTATTTTTTATTTTTTAAGTTTTTATGTTTTGGGGGCGTCCAGGGTCCTGGACGCCCCTAATTTTTTATTTATTATTTTTTTTGGTTTTTTTTTTGGGGCGTCCAGGGTCCTGGACACCCCTAATTTTTTATTTTTTATTTTTTTGGTTTTTTTGTTTTGGGGGCGTCCAGACGCCTGGACGCCCCTACGTTTTTGAATTTTGAAAAAAATAAAAAAAAGTGGGGGCGTCCAGGCGCTTGGACGCCCCAAACAAAGTGGATTCTATATATGGGGGGGGGGGGCCTCCCCCCTTTGCTCATTTACTGTTCACTCAAACGACCCAGTCAATCCAAACGACCCATTCTTAGTCCCAATGGAGCAAGGAGGCCCGAGCCGGGGTGGAGAGAAGCGCAAACGACGGGCTCGTCGTCCGAGGAGGCTGAGGGACGATGCCGAGGAGGCTGCTGCGGCGGAGGAGGTTGCCGCGGGGGAGGAGGCTCCTCCTTTGGCCGTGGAGGCTGCAGTGGATGCTGGCGACGCGGGAGAGGACGATCACGACCCGGTAAGCCCTTCGGAACTTCGATCTGTTGGTTTAATAGGTTGGATAGGAGGACGAGAGGCCGTGTGGTGAGGAGCGGTGAGTGAGGGAAGGGGGCGTCCAGGGGCCTGGACGCCTCCACATTTTCTTTTTCTCTTTTTTATTTATTTATTTACGTAAATAATAAAAATAGAATTAAAAATAAGGAGGCGTCCAGGGCTTGGGACGCCTCCATGATAATATATATATATTTTTTATTTATTTTTGTTTTGGTTTTTGGGTTTTTCTAAAAATAAAATAAAGAAAAAGTAAAGGAGGCGTCCAGGGTGTTGGACGCCTCCAAAAAAAGACATAAATATTTTTTTTAAAAAATAAAAATAAAATAAAATACATAAGTAGTATATACAATGTTATTGTTTATTACTATTCATGATGCTGATGTGTTCTTTGTTGGTTTTGTGGTGTGCAGGGCGTGATGAAGGGCCGGATCAGCTGGTCCCTAGTGGTGGCAGCATACCGTGGGCTGCCAGACTTTCAGAGGGCGCGTGTGGACGCCATGGGCTTTGGAGCTTTCCTTAGGATCGAGCCCTTTCAGCTCGACCTTCCTCTTATCCAGGCATTGAGGGAGCGGTGGCACGCGCCGAGCCGGGCGTTTCTGATGCCCTGGGGGCACATGGTGCCGTCACTGGAGGACGTGGCTCGGATCACCGGGCTACGGGTGGACGGAGAGGCGATGAGTGGGGTCACCTACCCCGACTACCGAGAGAGTGCCCTGGACCTGCTGTCGTTAGAGACGAGCGTGACTGATAGAGACAGCAGGGTAGTTGGCCGAGTGGAGATTATGGAGGCGCTCGGATTCGTCGACCCGCGCCAGCGGGTTAGCGAGACTGGAGCGGAGTTTCTGGCACGACTGGAGGGAGATGCCCGTGCAGCTTTCACCCAGGACCCGAGCGAGAGGGAGCTGGTGGATCTAGACCTCCAGAGGTTCCTCTTCTTCTTCTTGGGCCGCCTTCTACTGGGGACGAAGGGGGATGGCATCCACTACCGCTTCCTCGGGATCCTGGCGGACCTCGACAGAGTGGGGCACTACGCGTGGGGAGCGGCTCTGCTTGCCCATTTGATTGCTGATCTCTCCCAGACTTCAGAGAGGGAGACGACAGTCAGCGGCTTCGCACCTTTCTCCAGGTACACAATTTATTTATGCATTTTACCGTAGTTAAATATGCAATTACTCGTGCTAATGATGTATGATGGATGCAGGTGTGGAGTTATTACTACTTCCCGATGGGGAGGGCCAGGCAGGGGAACAGGAGAGTTGTTCCTCTAGCGCGACAGTGGAGGCCGGTCGTGGTAGCGGCACCACACAGCTACCAGCTGGCATCACTTCGTCAGGAGCTGAGCGAGTATCCCGAGGCCATGGTATGATGCGTATGATTTTTTTGTGTTTATGCATGTGACTGAATGGTAACTAACATGATGTATGTATGGTGATGCAGGTGGTGTGGAGACCCTACCTAGGCATGGGCGACGCTGGCCAGCCTTGGGTTGTAGCGGGTCTTCCTCGTTTCAGGTGGGACGTGTGGGTCCATTGCCTGAACGAGATTGAGCCGCTTCGGCTGAGGCTGGTTATGAGGACATTGGGGCTAGCCCAGGAGTGGGTTGATGTAGATGAGCCAGCCCGCATCGGGCGGAAGACCAAGGGGAAGGTGAAGATTGTGGACTGGCGTACGCGCTTCCCAGTATAGTACCAGGACTGGCAGCAGGGCGGGGTCCCAGTGGTGTCCCATGTACAGGACAATACTGATTACCTGAGACGGTACCGGGCTACGTACGGGGACCGCCTCTTCCTTGGTGGTATGGCAGGGGTAAGTGAAATGAAAATGCTTCACCCTTCTATATGTATATGCATGTGGCACTAACTTATGTGCAATGCAGGATGCTTGTGACAACATGATCGCCGACCTGCGGGCCCAGCTGGCAGACGCCAGGCGGCAGTTAGTGGCCATCCGACAGGAGTTGGAGATCCTGGTGAGTTTATGCGATGCATTTTTTTGTGACCTGGATTTTTGATACTTGGCCTCTAACTGTCGTTCACTCTGTGTTTCAGCAGGGCCCACCAGACAGCGGCAGCTAGGACAACTGGTGGAGCGGGTTCCAGTTCGCGGGGCCCTCCTCCGGAGGTTTCTGCCCTCCAGGAGCAGCTGGCGTATGCGGTGGCTCGGGCTGAGGAGGCCGAGCGTGACCGCGAGGCTCGAGTGAGTGTTTGCTTGACCTCGACTCTCCTTCTGACTGCTCTCCTTTTATCACTGTTCTCTTACGGTGCATGCGTGCTTTGACAGGTGGCCGAGGTCCGAGAGGCCCTGGCGCGTGCTGTTCATGCCGAGCAGGAGCGCGACGCTCGGGTGGCGGAGCGTGACGCCCGGATTGTGGAGCTGGAGGAGGAGCGTCGACGGGAGGCTGAGGAACTCCCTCATGACGTGCTGGATCTGCGGATCGCCCTCGAGCTGTCGAGGAGGGAGGCGGTGAGAGAGAGAGGAGAGGGAGAGAGAGGGAGGAGCGACAGCGGGATCAGACCGAGAGGAGGGCTCTAGAGGCCCAGCTGCTGGAGCTCCGATTGAGTCTCGGCACGGTGGAGGGGAGGCTTCGGGAGAGCGAGGAGCGGTACCAGAGGGCGAAGGAACGCGGGGCGTGACTTCGTCAGTCTGGTTCTTTTTCCATGGGCAGCTATCTGGTTTCTTCGGCCGGGGATCGTCGTCGCGCCTTCGAGGCTGGAGTGCCACCGCAGGGCGAGGCGAGCACGGCTTCTCAGGGTTTGCAGAGGCCCCCTAGGGATCCCCGGCAGAGGAGGGAGGAGAGAGATGACCAGGAGGGTGGCAGCGAGAGTTAGAGAGTTGCTTGTACACGTCACCCTTCTCACTGTATGATGTACTTTGACTATTATATGAAATGGATTTCGTGTGGCGTGCCCTTTTCTTTCCCGCACTTTCTTTTGCACCACGTTATTTACGCTTCACGAGACTTTTGCCCTGGACAGAAGGGAACTACTTTGCACGAGAGGATTATGTTCCTTTCTCCCTTTTTGGGCGCGTCCAGGCGCGAGGATGCGTCTTAATCCTTGAATTCAAATTTAAAGCGTCGGGTGGCCTTTCTTCTCCCGTGCCTTACCCGCAAACGAGCCCGCCTTCCGCCGAAACTCGCTTGCCCCCTTTTTCGTCTTCCTCCTCTTTTGATCGATGGAGTTCAGTGGGCTCGACCATGGTGAAGGTGGAGAGGGACGAGGAACTCCTCGCCCAAGGAGGGACGCGCCAGAGCACGGAACGGCGTCTATGGAGGAGGAAGGGCTGCTTCGGGCCCCCGAGGGACCTGAGGGGCCCGATGTCACGGAGGGAGGTGAACACGGTCTGGTAGGTCCTCCAATCTCTTCCTCTTTGATCCATTTTGAGTTTTGAAGCAAGGCGTGTGAGGGGGAAAGGGTTCGGCGAGTGTTGCACTCAAGTGATGGACGCGTCCTAGACAGGGGACGCGTTCTTTGTTATGATGTGAGGTCCTCCTTCCTTGGTGCAGGACATGGCGAGGACCCTGGGCTTGGCCGATGAGTGGGCGAGTGTGGACGAGTCGAGCCGCGTCAGGAGGGAGAGTCGCGGCAAGGCGAGGCTCGAGGACTGGCACGTATGTCTCCCTGGACAGCAAGGGAGTGTATTGGTGCAGGACAGCGCCGACTTCCTGCGGTGGCAGAGAGAGAGTTATGCAGGGCTTCCCCAAGCTGGGGACACGCGTGGCATCGGCGGCTCGCGCGCCCAACTGTCAGAGGCTAGGCGGCAGCTGGCCGTCGCTCAACATGAGCTGTCTCTCCTGGTAAGTTACGTGCCGCACTTTTATCTTCAGATTTTGGAGTTTCACTGACGGCCGTTGTTTATTTTGTTCCAGCGTGCCCAGCAGACAGCGACGGCGGGGATGATTGGTGGCGCATCTTCCAGTTCCTCGGCCCCTTTTCTCGAGATTGCCTCCCTCCAGGAACAACTTGCCGGTGCGGTGGCCCGCGCGACCCGGGCGGAAGAGGAGCGTGATGCCTGGGTGGCGACTATAGCGGAGCTGCGGCATCGTGGTGAGGAGAGGCCTTCTCCAGACATCCTGGAGTTAAGGGTTCTTCTACAGATGATGAGGAGAGAGGCAGAGAGAGAGAAAGCCGAGAGAAGGTCCGAGCGACAGCGGGATCAGACCGAGAGGAGGGCCTTGGAGGCCCAAGTGAGGGAGCTCCAGCTGGGCCTTCAGACCGTCGTGCAGAGGCTAGGAGGGATGGAGACGCGCTACGAGTGAGCGCGAGAGTTCGGGGAGTGACTCCGCCAGTCCGGTCACTTTACCGCTAGTGGCTTCTTCGCCACGCCAGGGGAGGAGCAGCGAGTCACTACTGCGGAGCAGGCGCCAAGAGGCGAGGCAGGTGCTGCTGCACGAGGATCCCAGAGGCTTCTGAGGGACCCGCACCTCAGGGGAGAGGAGGGGAGTGCCCAGAGAGATGAGTGATGGTGAGGATCGGCGAGCTGGTGGACTCGCCTCCTCCTTATGTTTATGATGTTTTTGACAGTTCATGTAGAATTATGAAGGGAGTGATTTGATTTTCTGCTGCTTGTTTGTTCTCTTGTGCATTCCTTCTTCCCTACACTTCTCCTCCTTTGCACTGTTCCCATGTGATGGGTCTGCCGAGACTCCGCCCCGAGCGGAGAATCGTGTCTTGTTGTGACCATTTTCCACGGGAATCTGCCGTCGAAGTCAATAATGACGGCCCTAGTGCCTTGCGTCAAATTTTACGGACGTCCTTCAAAACATGATAGGGTATCCCTAGACAACATAGGGTGCTAGTCGTCATATTCTTTGTCCAATCAATCACCCTGTGCGAACGGTGAAGTGACACACGGGACCGCATGGCAGGTGCCTCATTGCGAGGGCTATCATTAAAGGTGATGGAGGCAATCTTGGCCTGTACTCCTTCCATTTCTATAAATTCTTGTCCCTTTTATCCTCCTAGGTAAATTGAGAGCTAACTCGAGGAGCGCAAGTTCTCACGGGAGAGGAGGAGTTCAAAATTCTGAGAGTTGGATGGAGGGCGAATCTTCCCACTCCTCGAAGAGAAGCAGGTCCAGTGGTAGTAGTTCCCGGAGGCTTTCAGATCTCGAAGGGCACTTCAGCGAAAGGGCCCAATCACAACTCGTAAGCCAAGTTTTCCTACCCTTTTTTCCATTCTTTTTTCTTCCTTTCTTTCTGACCAAACCTTTCTCCATTTCTTGTATGCGTAGAGTGTGATGAAATCACAGATCTCATGGGAGTTGGTAGTGGCAGCATACCGAGGTCTCCCAGATTTTCAGAAGGTCAGGCTAGACGTGATGGGTTTTGGCACCTTTCTTCGGATCGAGTCGATCCAGCTCGACCTGGTCCTGATCCAAGCCTTGTGTGAGAGATGGGACCCAGTGAGTCGGGCATTCCTGATGCCCTGGGGGCACATGGTGCCCAGCCTGGAAGATGTGGTCCGAATTACGAGCCTCGGGGTGGATGGCGAGGCAGTGACCGGAGTCACTTACGCGAACTACCGAGAAGGTGCCCAGAAGTTACTGGGTTTGGACCTAGATGGTCGGAAAAACAGGTCGGTAGCTAGGACGTTCCTCATGGATGCATTAGGGCTCACCGACACTCGTCGGCGGGACGAAGAATCCTCAGAAGAGTTCATGGAAAGGATGGAAATAGGATGCCGTGCCGTGTACTGCACAGATTTCGGCAACTGGGAAAGATACAACATAGATTTGAGAAGATTTCTCCTCTTCTTTTTGGGGAGATTGGTACTGAGCTCGAAAGGGGATGGTATTCAATGTCGCTTCCTGGAGCTGCTGTCAGACCTTGAAAGAGTAGGATACTATGCCTGGGGAGCTGCCATGCTGGCGCACTTGTTTGTGGGTATGTTCCAAGAAGCGGACCGTGAGATGACTGTGAGTGGTTTCACACCATTCATCCAGGTATTTTTGGTTTTGCTTGTTTTGTATTTTTTTTGTGTTTTCACAAGGTACTGATGACCTGCGCCGAGCAGCTATGGAGCTATTATTACCTCCCCATGGGGAGAGCTCGGCATTGGCGACCCGCGATGGTGCCGTTAGCCAGGCGGTGGGAACCCATCATGAGTGCGGCACCCCTAACCTGCCAACTGATGGTGCTAAGGCGGGAGCTACAGGAGTTCCCTGCAGTGATGGTAAACTGGAGACCCTACTCAGACATGGTCGATGCCGACCAGCCGTGGGTTCTAGCAAGTCATGCCCGATTCGGACGGGAATTATGGATGCACTGCCTGAATGAAATCGAGCCGCTTCGGCTACAATTGGTTATGAGGTCCTTGGGACTGGCTCAAGAATGGGTGGATTCAGCTGTGCCACCTCGCGTTGGGAGAGAGACGCGAGGACCGGCGACCTGCATTGATTGGCGCGTGCAATTCCCCGAACAGTACGAAGACTGGCAACGGGGTGGCACGATTGTAGAATCGCAGGCGCGGGATAGCGAGGACTACTTGCGTCTATATAGGATAAAGTATGCAGAGCGGTTCCAACCCCGGGGACTTGTGGAGGTAGGTTTCCCCTTTTTCTCTTTTCTTCTTTCTCCCTTCCTTTTTTGGTTTTCTGGTGAAAATGTTGACTCGTATGGCTGCAGGATATCCGTGATACGATGATAGCGACTTTATGAACTCGCTTGGCAGAGATGGAGCAACGGTTGGGTGATGCCTGCGGAGCTACGAGCGCCTTGGTAGGTGTACAATGCATTCCTAATTAAAACCCCAGATTCCAGATGTTGGCTGCTAATTCACGCGGTCGTAGCATGCCCAGATTGGCGCGGCTTCCCCAGCGATGGGAGTAGGTGGTGCCTCTTCCAGCTTGTGGATTCCCACCTCAGAACTTGACTTGCTTCATGAGCAACTTGCTCATGCCACGCAGCGTGCTGCGGAGGCAGAAGGGATGCTCCGTATACAGGTAAAAGTTTCAGTGTTGAGTTCTCTTTGTTTACGCCTTATCGCGTATCTGAGATGGTACACTCGGCAGGAAAAGGAGACGGAAGAAGCGCTTGCCCAAGCTGCGCAGAAGGAGGCTAGGATAGCAGAACTGGAGAGGGAACTGCGGCGTCATCCTGATGACGACTCTTCCAGGGATGCTATGGAACTGAGGATCACTCTCCAGTTGGAGAGGGAAGACCGTGAGAGAGAACGGGCAGAGAGAGAAAGAGACGCAGAGAGAGAAAGAGCCAACAGATTGACTGAAAGGGAGGAACGAAGGGCCATGGAGGCCCAACTATTCAAACTCCGAATCAGCCTTGGTCTTGCTGAACAGTGGCTGAGAGATGGTGAGGAGCGCTACCGAAGAGCACGAGAGCGCGGCTTTCATGTTGGTAGCTTCTCTGCTACTTCCGTGGATCAATGCCGGGGTGTGGGAATAGGAAGGGGAGTACAAAGCGGTAGGAGTACCGCTTTTCGTAGTTGGGTAGCACCTTTGAGAGCGTTTTGCCCGGAGAGTAGCGGGACGAGTAATGCGGAGAGAAAGGGCGGAACTTGATGTAATTTTTTTGGTTTTTGGAATAAAATACAAGGTTCTGTTTGTGGTTTTCACCTTTGCTTCTGTTGCCTGAATCCCTACATATATCACTGAAACAAACAAATCAGAATTTCTGTTTTGACTTGGCCCCTTGCTCAATAAGCAAATGGTCACTGTGACTGTCCTTGATAACTGGTCAAGGGGCCAAGCCTTTATTTAACGAAAGCAAGGGAAAGATGCGGTGATGATAAATGCGACAGGCAAGCACACGAATGCAAGCGGTATTTAAAAAAAAGTGAGATGCTGCACGCAAAATGCAAAATTGATTTGTTTTTTCTTTTTTATATTTGGCATTTTTTTTGTTTTATCATAAAAAAGATTTTTTTGTTTGCAAATATGCACATTTTCTCTTTTCCATTTTTTTGTTGCTTTTATCATTTCAATTTTTTTTGCTAACGCCTGGCAAGCACCCAAATGGCACCTAACCTACGTGAGACAGGGGTTTCTTACTAACCTCCCAGGTATCCTAAGTGCACATCTAGGTTAATTTGGGCCTCTAGACCCCTCGAATGATGATCCCGCCGGCTAAGACTTACCCTAATGACAATACCGTCATGCCATGCTTAGGCTCCTAGTCGCTTCCGACCACAGGGATTCACCCAAAAGGTGTTCGAGGTAAATGATTTGCCCGACCCGGGTCTGTTTCCTCACAACTCTAGATGGTATATGATGGAACACCCTGGAACCCTAACGACCAACCGCGCGACGCTGACTCGGAATCAGACGCCGTCGCACCCATAGGTGACGCGCTTGCATTGGCCTAAGCCCGAGGTTAAACAAGAAGACATCAAGGCGGTAAACAGGGGTCTTGACCAGCCAGAAATACGGAGACTCCTTCGCAGCGATAGCTTTTGCTTTTCAAAGTAGGCAACCAAATGTGTATAATAAAATAAGGTCACAGACCCTAGGCAGTTTTCACCCTTTAGAAACTCCATCGAACCTTCATCTTTAGAGGGAGAAGGAAGAGTGTAGGGGATAAACCTCCCGAGAGGACTGGCAAAGCCGTTAACCCGGCGAGCGAATAAGGGCCCATTAACTCTTTCCTTTCGGACAACTTTGGACCAAATCTCGAGCATTTACATTCCACGGCCCCTTTTGTGGATTCAGACTTTTGCTTTGAGGGGTTCCGTTTATCGCAACAGGCACGGTCACGACCAGGCTTTTCTCTTGATTTTGATTTTGTAATTCTTTTTGTGAGGGAGATATAGTCGTTTGACGTTTGTGGGCTCCCTTTTTGTATGCCTGCGGGGACACTGCCCTCTTCTCGTGCTCAGATCGATGCTCGAGGAAATGGATCCTACTCTTGCCTTTGGGGTTTGAGTTTCGGTTTCTCATGCTCAGCGTTTTAAGGGCGCCGACTGTCTCATTTGGTCGAAGAGAAAGGAATAAAGATTACAACTTCCGGAGATCTTTTGGGTGGGGCCCCACCGTAGGTGATGCTACCGACTTTTTTCAATAAAATACATAAGTGAGCACATGTTAGCTTCCTTCGAGAGAGCATAGGCCGACGTGGCCGGACAGGGATCTCTACGGTTCTGGCAAACCAAGACCCGGTGCCTACCAAGCCTTAATGGGCCCTATCCTAACATGAAGGTTAGATGCAGGGACTTAACTACATGGTGACTGCCAGGCATCGGCATTTTGAATTTTCCATATTTTTAGTGGTTTTCAATATTTCTTTGTTTTTGATGTTTTTATCTTTTCATCATTTTTTTTGTTTTGTGCTAAGGGTAGTATTTCTTAAGATAAAGCCCATTCCAAGGGTGGGATAACTCGGTCCCTTCGGCGTTGATTAGCTTGTAGGCGTTGCCAGGGTACACGGCTTGAATTACAAATGGTCCTTCCCAATTGGGTTGGAGCTTAGAACGCGGACCTCCAGGTTTGACAAAAATTCTTTTTACGACCATCTCACCGACTTTGAATTTTCTCTGAACGACTTTCTTTTGGTAAAAGCGAGCGAGTCTATTTTGATACACACGCGCGTGTTCGGCAGCGGCCAGCCGCTTCTCATCCAAGAGTTCCAACTGGGCGAGGAGTGAATTACGACGATCGTCGAGGGGAAATTCCTTGTCCAATTATACCCTGAGAGAAGGGATCAGAGTCTCGTACGGGACTACCGCTTCCATACCATAAGTAAGGGCAAATGGAGTCTGCCCGGTGGGGGTACGGATTGAAATGCGATAGGCCCATAGGGCTTCGATAAGTTTTTCTGGCCAGTCTGAAAACTTACTAGACTCGCAGGTTTTTTTGATGACTTTGAGCAATGTTTTATTGGTGGCCTCCGCTTGGCCGTTACCTTGTGGGTAATAAGGTGATGAATGATGCAATGCAATTGCGTACCTTTTGCAGAGGTCCTGTAGGTCCTGAGAAATGAACTGTGGCCCATTGTCGGTGACGATCGTGCTTGGGACGCCGAATCTGGCGAGGATGTTCTTCATGATGAACTTGCAGACTGTTGACGCCTTGATTTCCGCGTAAGCTTCGGCTTCGGCCCATTTGGTGAAGTATTCCGTCGCAGTAAGGATGAAAGATTTCTGCTTGGTGAGGGAATTGGGATCACCTAGGGGACCAATGATGTCGAATGCCCACATGGAGAAAGGCCACGGGGAGGATATTAGGTGAAGTGAGGAAGATGGTGAATGGATTTTATCGGCGTGAAGTTGACACTTGACACACCTACGGACATAGACAGCACAATCCTCTTCCATAGTGGGCCAGTAAAAGCCTTGCCGAATGATCTTTTTGGCGAGCATCTGACTATTCACGTGGCCACCGCACACACCCGAGTGCGTCTCCTCTACACATTTCCAAACTCCAAGACATCTTAACAGAATACCAGTAAGGCTCCTCCTATAGAGTAGACCTCCAACCAATGTGTATTTCTCAGCCACCCTTCTTATGGCTTTCTTGTCCTCTGTGGTGGCCCCTTCAGGATAAGACTGATCTTGGAAGTATTTGACGATTTCATAGAACCATGGTTTCTCTTCATCAGCCAGTTCTTCTTCGGCCTCTGCCAACATGATCTCCCTCTTCTCAAGGATATCTTCCTACAGGATCTTTCTTGCTATCCTGTCTTTGATATTTACGTAGGAAGCATCATCGATTGCAGGGGCGTGAAGTTTGTAGATGGAAATGGACTTAAACCATCTTCCTAGAGGGAACCTTATGGATGATGCCAACGAGACGAGGGCATCGGCGAGAATATTCTGATGACGAGGGACATGAACAAAGACCAGTTTGGTGAACAGTTTGGCAAAGACAGCAGTGAGTTCTTGGTATGGCTTGAGTTTGGGATCGTGAGTGCGATATTTAGTGAGCACCTGGCGAAGGATGAGTTGACTATCACCTACGACTCGCAACTCAGTGATACGAAAAGAATGGGTGAGTTCTAGGCCAGCTAGAAGGGCTTCATATTCGGCTATATTGTTGGTGACTGGAAATTTGAGCTGGTATGCCAATGGGAATGTGAGGCCTTCAGGCGACAGGAGGGCGATGCCGATTCCTCTCCCTTGAGAATTCAGAGCTCCATCAAAATATAGTGTCCACATTGGCTCCTCTGATTGGTTGACGGATATTAGTTCCTCATCTGGAAACTCTGATTGGACGGGATCGAACTTGGGAAGAGGATGGTGAGCGAGATGCTCGGCTATGGCATAGCCTTTAATCGCCTTTTGCTGGATGTAGGTGATGTCGAACTGAGAGAGAAAACTTTGCCAGCGTGCTAGCCTATCCGTAAGGACGGATTTCTCCAGAAGGAATTTGATAGGATTCATTCGAGCAATCAAGTGGACCTCATGAGCCAAGAAGTAGTGCTTCAATTTCTGCACTACCCAAACGAGGGCAGCACAGGTTTTCTCCATGACGGTGTACTTCTGCTCACAGGGATTGAGAAGTTTGGACAAGTAATAGGTTGCCCGTTCCTTGCCTTCTTCATCAGTTTGTGCGAGGACGGCTCCCACGGAGTCATCCAAGACTGAGACGTAAAGGATCAGAGGTTTTTCTGGTTTAGGTGGAATGAGAACGGGTGGACTAGCCAGATATTCCTTCAACCCTTCAAAACCTTTCTGACATTTAGAATTCCAGTGGAATTCTACTCCTGGCTTGGTCAACTCGTAGAGAGGTCTACACCTTTGTGAATGTTGGGACACAAACTGACGAATAAACTGCAATCTCCCGATTAAACCTCGGACATCTCTCAAATTCTTGGGAGGTGGCATATCCCTGATAGCCTTAGCTTTGTCGGGATCTATCTCGATCCCTCTATTTCTTACAATGAACCCCAGCAATTTACCTGACGACACACCAAACACACACTTCTTCGGGTTCATTTTCAATTGGAACTCCCTTGACCTCTGCAAGACCTTAGCCAAAACTTCTGGATGTTCCATCCTGGTCCTTGATTTCACCAATAAGTCATCCACATACACTTCCAGATATATGTGCATCATGTCATGAAATATGGCCATCATCGCTCTTTGGTAAGTAGCTCCAGCATTCTTTAACCCAAACGGCATGACCACGTAACAGTATGTTCCCCAAGGGGTAGTGAATGACGTCTTCTCCTGATCCTCTTCTGCCAAACGAATTTGATTATATCCTGAAAATCCATCCATGAACGAGAGGGTCTCGTATCCTACCGTGTTATCGATCAACACATCAATGTGAGGCAAGGGAAAATCATCCTTTGGACACGCGCGGTTAAGGTCCCGGAAGTCGATGCAAATCCTGACTTTCCCATCTTTCTTCATGACCGGGACAATGTTCGCCACCCATTGAGGATAAAGAACGACTCTAATGAACCTGGCTTTGTGGAGCTTATCGACCTCTTCTTTCATTTTCAAAGCCATTTGAGGGCGGAAACGCCTTAACCTTTGTTTTACCGAGACGGACCCTGGTTTTAAGGTTAAACGGTGTTCGACCAGGGTTGAATCTAGACCCGGCATATCCTCGTAGCTCCATGCAAACGTGTCCTTATATTCCTTGAGAACTTTAATTAATGCCGCTTCTTCAGAGGGTGGTAGGTTGTCACTTATGAGGATGATCCTAGGGTCTTCCTCAGTTCCCAAGTTGACTTCTTTGGTGGATTCTTCTACGGCGGTTGACGGCTCGTCGAATCTCCTCATTCCACTAGCGTATGCGCCCGCCGCATCCTCATATTCTTCACCCTCATCTTCAGTGGGGCATTCTTCATCCGTGATCTCGTAGACTCGATATCCTTCATCAAATGCACAGTCGCCCTCACATTCTATTTCCGGTAGCTGGATGGGATTTTCTAACAACTGGGGGATGGCAAGAAGGGCCTGACACCTGGCAGCCAAATCCAGAAGGAATCGACGAGGGATCTGCCTACCCTTGGATTTCTTCCTAGGTACTACCCTTGGCCTATCATTCCTAGATTGACTGACAATATTTACAGATGAAGAGGAAGACGAAGAGGATGGTGTAGAATGTACAGGAGAAGACCCCTCAGAGGAGGGGTAGAAAAGGTCGCTCATCGGACCTTGGACGGGTGGTCCGCAGGGCGGTACGTACCCGTGGGAGATGTAGGAGGTTTCCTCAACGCGGATGTGTTGTTGGGGAGTTTGAAAATTGATGTTTTTTTTTCGTTTTCATTTTTAATGACAAAGCAGTGAAAAGAGATTGGCGGAGAGAGAAAAGTGGTTATGGCTAGAGGATTGTGAGGCTCATAGAGCAGATCATGGTTAAAGACCTGGCGCGGGTTGAGAAGCCCGCGTAGGTATGTAAGCAAAGAAGGGGACCTGGGAAGATCATCAGACAACTGTCTGGCCCAGGAAGAAGATATCAGCAAAGGCTGAGACGAGTGGATGGAGAAGATGGCGGCTATTGAGCCGTCGACGGTAATGTTGAGGACGGATGAAGATCCGTTGATGACAGGGTCCTTCTGGCGAGGACGAGGATAGTTTGGAACCTTGGCAAGAGTGGTAATATTCTCTGGTATTTCGGAGATCAATGGTGGTCCTTCAAGCTGCGGAGACGAGAACATCCTTTCCAGTGCAACGGAAATGTCCCGTATGTCAAACCATTTGTTCCACTCGCATTCCGGATCTTTGATCTTGCCTCTTTTGGTGATCCTTGGGCATTTTTCAGCCAAATATACAGCATGTGATCCCCCATATGCTTCTCGTGGGTAATCTCCCATCTGAACAACGGGCCCTCTGTTGAAGTGGTTTGATAGAGTCCATGTGAGGGGCTTCCAATCCGCCTTGAACGGTCCTTTGAAGCCTAGGCCAAACCTACGGTTCGGCCTAATTTCCTTTGGCGGTTTGAGCATACCCTGTAATTGTGCGCCCAGACCTTTACTCTGTTGATAGTCAATGTTCCTCATAATCTCCCAACCTTTCGAGTGAAAAGGGAGACATGATGTTGCGGTTGCCCTGACCGGCTCCTTTGGTGCTAGTGGAACGTGAGATAGATCACGCACGTCCAGTAGTGACAATATGGGTCGATGAGACGGCCAAACAGAGGGCAGAGAGGTGTTGATAGCATCGACTGTGTAAAGGACAGGTGTACTGACCACTTTAATAATTCTTCCATTGTAAGGAAACTTCATGCAATGATGGTTGGTGGAAGGCACAACGTCCATGGCTTCGATGTAAGGGCGACCTAGTATAGCCTTGAATGTGGGGTCCATGTCGAGGACATGGAATTCCGTGGGAATTGACATGGGGCCTAGTTCTGCCTTCAGAATAATCATCCCCTGCGGTGGCCTTTTGCTATTGTCATAAGCCGTGACCGTGATCGAGGAAGGTCTTATTTGTTCCTCGTTGACCCCGCACAACTGAAGGGTGTCCATGGAGATCACATTTATGGACGCACCCGTGTCCACAAGACACGGGTTTATGGATATCCCATTAATTTTTATTGAAATGCACAATGTATATTTCCGAGCTTCCTTGGGAGCGAGCTCGTAGTTGTGGAACATGATGGCCGGTTGTGTGTCTGTTGGGGTCAGGACGGTCGAAATCTTCTCCACGGGGAGGTCCTCATTAACCATGACTTTTTGAAGGTATTCCATCAAGGCCGCCTGGTGGGATGTGGATCTTTGAAGTAGCTCCAGGATGGAGATCCGAGCAGGTGTCTTGTCTAAGTGTTTCAATAGATCATACTGTGTTCCAGGGATAGCTCTTTCTGGTTGTTCTCCATCATCCTTCTCTGGCTGAGATTGCTCAAGATTCTGACTATTGTGGGGGAAAACCCTGTGGAAAATCCTTCCACTCCGGTGCACCATTACCTGCGGCTTTTGTACCTCTGTGGGGGTAGCAGTGGGTTTTAACAGGGATTTGAGGGGTAGCGGTGGAGGAATGGTTGATGAAGCAGGGGTGACGACGGGAGCAGGGATTCTGATGAGGGGTTTGTTAGGTGGAGGCATGGTGGAGGTAGAGGGGATATCGCGCGGATTATGAAGGATAAGGGGTCTGGAAGGCGGAGGTGGAGACGAAGTAGAAGTGGGTAGGGCTTGAAGTAGGCAATGATTTTGAAGTGGGTGATGGGTAATGAGTGGTTTTGAAGGCATTAGTGGTGATACGGTGGAGAAAGACGGGGTTATGTATGGTTGACGGATGATAAGGGGTTTAGAAGGCGTAGGGGTAAATGTGGTAGAGGTGGATGGTAAAGTGGGGGAGTGGGAGAAGATGAGAGGGTGTGAAGGCGTAGTGGAGAGTGTCGGTTGATAGGGGATCGGGGTACGGATGAGAGGGCGTAATGGTAGTGGAAATGGTGAAGGCGATACTGACGCGGGTTGATGAGAGAGAGGTGCTACCCGGGCAAGGCAAGGGTGTTGCGTGATGATAGGCTTGGCGGTAGAAAGAATGGAGGTACTTTCCTGGTGCCACACCTGCTCTCTCCCGACTTTCGGGAAGGAGGAGATGGGGTTAACTTGATGATTGGGCTGTTGGTGCTCCGGTAATGGATTCTGGATTATGCCCATGTCGGGCTGTTGTTGTGGGGCCTGCTGAGGCTGTTGTTGTTGTTGTGGTTGCTGCTACTGCTGCTGTTGTAACTGCTGCTGTGGCCTATGAGGAGGTCTCCTAGCCTTAAGAGCGGCGACGTATCGTCTCATTTCATCCCAATCTATTTGATGTTCATCATTCATATCGTGGATGTAATCTTTGAAATGGAAGCAGTAATCTACTATGTGTCCTGGCTGCCTGTGGTAGACGCAGTATTTGGAGGTATCAACATTTGGGGGCCACACGGGCCTTTCTCTGGGTAGGGCGAGTTGGTTTGATGTCATGAGGGCATTAAAAATGTCTGCTAAGGTTTCTGGCAATGGTGGATAGTAGGCTCTCTTGGGACCGACCGGCCTCCTTTGTTGCTGTTGGGGACCATAGTTCCCCGGGGGTGGAACTTGGTTGTACTGAAGTGGTGGTTGTTGTTGCTGAGGTTGTGGTTGTTGTTGCTGGGGTTGACGTAATGGAGGCATATTATCCTAGGGTGGATTATTTTGGGGTGGACGATGAAGATGGAAAGGACCTGGTTGGAGGGGAAGTCGGGGCATTTGTGGAGGCCTTGGGTTGACTGCATAGTTGGCATTGTTGACCGCACCCACTTGCTCATTTGTCACGACCCCTTCTGTGGCTCCGCCCGGGACACCAGCGCCTATTTTTCTGACCACCTTGGGCTTCGGCGACTCAAACATGTTCATAATGGGGGAGTCTTTTAACTGGGTTTGGATGTACCGGGCCCTTTCATAGAGTTCCTCCATTGTAGTAAGTTTATTCATGGCCAGGACGTGTCTGAACTGTGGGGTTGCATTAGACACAATCATCTTCACTTGTTCGGGCTCGGAGAGGGTATCCCTTATTCTTTCCGCCAAAGACCTCCATCTATCAGCATAGCGGACAAAATCTTCGTCGGGCTTCATCTTTTCGGCCACTAGGTCGGTAATGGAGAGTGAGGGACCGACCCTATCCCTATATTTCTGCAAGAACCTTCTCTGGACTATTTCAAAATTCTCGGCCTCGCGGGGCTCCAAGGAATAGAACCACTCAAGCGCGGGACCATCCAATGATCTCCGAAAAAGGTATGCCAGGGACCTCGATCGTTTTGCCAATAGGAGGATTCATACATGAAATCCTTGAGGTGAATGAAGGGGTTGCCGGTACCATTGTATCTGTGGTACGTGGGCATTTCGGAGGAAGGAAGATGAATGACGGGAAGGATTGGCAAAGCAACCTCCGGGGTGGCTTTCACGTCCACCATCCTTCTCAGATTTTGAAACTGCTCATCCATGCGATTGAACCTATTGAGGAGCGATTGGGTGAGCTCCTCTGGAGGTGAAGGTGGCACTTGCCACTGGGGGAGAAACTGTCTCCCGGAGACTTGAGGGGGGAACCCGGAATGAGAGGGAGCTGTCGGACCGCCGACAGTTGGCCCTGGCTGAAGCGGTATGTGGGGAACAACGGGAGTTTGAGATTGTGACGGGAACTGGAATGAGGGTGGTTGTTGGCTCACTTGTCCTTGAAGCGAGGGAGACTGGATGGCTTACGCCAATGAAGGAGATGGAATGGCCTGCACGGACTCTTGGAGAGGTGCGATGGCCGGAGTTGATTCCTGGGGCGTGGGGGAAACAGATTTCCCCTTCAGAATGGCCTGGAAGGCCCAGAGCTGTTCAGAGGTAAGCTCCGTGTTGGCGAGGATGCCCAGTAAGGAAGAGATATCCTGCGGTGGGGATGTGTCCCCGGTAATAACCTGCACCTCATGCGAGGGCTCATGAGAAGGACCCCAGTCCATAGCATAGACTCACGGGTCGGCTGACAAACCACGACTAGGGTGGTTCTCCTCAAAAGACTCGTGAGCCATGCTCACAGTTTTCCCAGAACGCAAAAACATACACTAGCAAGCAGGTAGCAGAGATTATAAAACAAGTGGATGCCTTTACGCCTTTTTTGTGTTTTGATTTTGATGATTTTTTTTTGTGTTTTTAGCGAGATCCGAAGTTCACACAAAATAGGGACCCTAGTTTATTTTTGTTTCACCACTGTGTCAGCTAGGGTCTCTCGTCTCACCACGAATGAAATGACTAACTCCGGGGAACTTCAATGGTACAACCAGCCTAGTGAACGAAGAGGAGATTCTTCGATGTCGGGGACTTACGGAGGTCCCAGTGTAGGAGATTCTAGTCCGTTGAGAGGAATTCCCAAACGGAGAGTCCTTCCTTCACCGGGAAAGGGTGATCCTCAAAAAAAAATGAAAAATGGATAGAAAAGAGGGATGGATGTATGCAATGGAATGCTGACAGAGATATGGAGTGGGAAAATAACAGAAATAACAGACATATAATAAACAAACAACCAATCACAACTGATAGTGCTGCCGTGAACACAACGGGGACGCGCGCGGGCGCCAAGGTGGAGAGGCACGGATGGTGCCGAACCTGCAAGGGTAGCCAAAAGGAAGCAGTAGACGTCCCACCGTGATCGCCAATCTGTGAGCGACGTCACGCGGTTCGGGGTGCGAAGAGGACGTGGAGCGCGCGGGCTCCTCTTTTGTTTGCTGCAACACAGAAATAAGAGAAAAGAGAAGGGGCCACCACGGGAGATTGCTCCGGCGGGGCGAGCGGGACAAATGTAATATAGCAAGATATGGGGGTTAAACGGCCATAGCGGGAAGTGACTCGCCGCGGCCTCGGGGGGACGGGAATGGTGCAGAAATTAAATAACAAGAATTGAAACGGCCATTGGGGAAGTGACTCGCCGCGACCTCGAGAATATTAGCAGATAAGAATATAACAGAATATAAGGAGAATATAAAGAGTGGGAATTTAAACGGCCATTGGGGAAGTGACTCGCCGCGGCCTCGAGAATATGAATAGATAAGAATATAACAAAATATAAAGAGAATATAAGAGCGGGAATTTAAACGGTCATTAGGGAAGTGACTCGCCGCGGCCTCGAGAACATGAATAGATAAGAATATAACATATAAGAACGGGAATTTAAACGGCCATTGGGGAAGTGACTCGCCGCGGCCTCGATGACAAGATGTGATCGCCAGGGGCCAAAAGACCCCAAAATAAAGAAAGTGATCACGCCTACCTCAAGAGCGGGAGATGGCGGGTTGCTTCTTCCTCCCCTTTCGGCCGGCTGACGGAGAGGGCTTTCCTTGTGTACCCTTGCAAAACAGTAGACAATAAACGAACGGAATTAGAAAATGGCAGTGTAGTAACAATTCCTTGCAATAAAAGTAACGAGATCGTGACCTGACACACACCTGGTTGGTGTGGTTTTAAACCCCTCTCGGACTCGAGTAGGAGGAAAAATGCGATGATGAATGCAAGAAGTATGCAAGAGACGGCGCCCTTATGTAGGGAGATAGAGGATGCAGTATGATGAATGTAAAGAACTATGGAGAAAAAGGGGAAGAAAAGGCTTATTGGATGAGCCGAGGGTGAGATTCGGCGGAGCTCCGACAGCGTAGGGACGACGTGGAAGCGCGGTGGATGAAGATGACCTTCCTCTCGCGAGCGTGGGCACCCGAGAAGCCGGCAGAACCTCCACCTACAAAAGACCCCACGGGTTAGAAAATGACTCTGGTAGCCTCTGGGCTCCGGCAACCTATCGGATCTCTTAGAAGCTCCTCCAGAACTGAGGGGGTGGGCCTCTATTTATAGGGCTTCGGAGGGTGGAGGCGTCCAGGACCCTGGACACCTTCACCAGGGCCGAACTAATATTTTATTATATTTTATTTATTTTTTCGGAATATTTTTGTAGAGGCGTCCAGGACCCCGGACGCCTCCAACAGGTCCACCGAACACCACCGACGGCCGCACGCGGTTTGGCATAACGCGTGATTTTGTGAGCGGCGCCTCGTGATTTTGAAATGGGTGCGTCCAGCTTCCTGGACGTCTCCACAATTTGGATTTTTCCGTGAGGGAGTTGATGGAGGCGTCAGGGGCCTGTCCGCCTCCAAGAAAATATATTATTTTTATTTGATTTTTGTTTTATCTTCTTATGCCAATTGGCATATATATTTTTTACCTTTTGTTTTTATGGAGGCGTCCAGGGGCCTGGACGCCTCCATTAATATATTATTTTTTATTTTGTTTTGTCTTTTTATGCCAACTGGCATATATATATTTTTTTATATTTATTTTTATGGAGGCGTCCAGGGTCCTGGACGCCTCCATTAATATATTATTATTTATTTTGCTTTGGGCTTTGAAAAATAAATTAAAAGAATGGGGGCGCCCAGGGGCCTGGACGCCCCCATAAAGACCCACCCGGGTCCTCAGTTCCGGTGTTGGCGGCCGCCCGGCAGACACCCTTCCTGGTTCCGGAACCTCCTGATGCGTCTGACTGGTGTTGATGCCGTCCGAATGCCGTGACGAGACGATTCCGGATGCCGAAAAGGGCGGAAGAAGACTCAAGAAAAGGAAGCACTCAAGTGATTCAAAATGCGTAAGCCGTTGCGGGGCGTTGTATAGTAATATGAGACTTTCTCAGGAGACGTCAGGAATGGCGTGTCTACAAGATCTTCATTTTGGGTTGGAGCTTCATCATTTTTGGTGCTCGACTCCGCTTGATCCACATCGTGATTTTCCTTGTCTTTCTTTTCTTCTCCATCTTCATGCCCCACATCAATAAAATGATTATCTTTGTTAGATAACCTCAAAGTGTATTCATCAATGATCACATGTTGGCTTTCTTCTACCATAAGAGTACGTAGGTTATATACTCGATATGCTCTAGATGATGAATAATATCCAAGAAATATACCTCTATCACTCTTTGCGGTAAATTTCTCCAAATGTTCTTTTGAATTATTCAAAATGAAACATGAAGAACCAAAAGGGTTATGATATGAAATATTCGGCTTCTTACCTTTATAAAGCTCATATGGAGTTTTCTTGAGAATAGGTCTTACCATGGCTCGATTGATGATGTGGCAGGCCGTGCTCACCGCCTCAGCCCAAAAGTTCCTTGGTAAGTCATTTTCTGCAAGCATTATTCTTGCCATCTCCACGAGCGTCTTATTCTTTCTTTCCACGACTCCGTTTTGTTGTGGGGTTCTAGGTGCTGAGAAGTTGTGTAAAAACCCTTGTTTCCTGTAAAAATCATCAAAGTCATGGTTATCAAATTCTCTCCCATGATCACTACGAATATCTTTAATTTGATACCCCTTATCAGTTTATAAGTTCTTGCAAAGATCTTCGTACTCCTGCAAAGCATCATTCTTATGAGTTAAAAATAATACCCAAGTTTATCTTGAGTAATCATCTACAATAACAAACCCATAAAGTTTTCCGCCAAGACTGTGTCCTACTATGACAAAATAAATCAAGATGAAGGAGTTCACGGGGTCTAGTAGTGGTGACAATATTTTTGGATTTAAAAGACACCCTGGTCTGTTTCCCCATAGCATATGCATCATAGATTTTATTTACATCAAAATTCAGTTTTGGTAAACCTCTTACCAATTCTTTTCTATACAGTTTAGAAAGAACACTAAAACTTGCATGACCAAGTCGTCAATGCCATAACCATGCATCATCTGACTTATTAGCAACTAAACAAAGATTTTCATTTTAAGAATTTTTAAAATCAATAGAGTAAATATTTCCATCTCTAAGACCAATGAATTTTATTTCACTTGTATCTCTGTGTACAATTGAGCAATGTGTGTTTTCAAAAATAACTTTGTGACCTTTGTCACAGAGTTGACTAATACTAAGCAAACTTTGATTTAAGCCATTTACAAGCAAGACTTCTTCAATGGATTAGTTCGAATCCTTACCTATTTCATCTAATTCCCACAATTTTACCTTTGTCGTTCCCGCCAAAGGTAACCAATCCACCATCCTTGTCCTTCAGGTCTGAGAAAAGTTCCTTATTTCTCGCCATATGCCTGGAGCATCCACTGTCCAGGTACCATTTGTTCCACTTGGCTCATAAACAGACCTGCACAATCAAAACAACTCTCAAGTTGATTTAGGTACCTAAGCAAGCTTGGGTCCCGAAGTGTTAGTCCTACCATGAGAAAGATACATTCTATTTTTCCTTTCAAAATACTCATCATCGGCCCTCATCAAATCACAAACATACATTGAGTGGCTGAACATTCCACAATAAAACATGTAACATTTGGCTTTCTAAACCGACTCCTATGCATATATGATCTATCCACATAAGAATTCATGCATGAGTCAACACAAGTATAGCCATGTGAGTCGAATGATTTTTGAACTTTGTTTTTCACAAATGCATTTTTATTTGTGGGTGAGCATCCCACATTAATTCTCTCATTCCTAGCCTTTCCATTGCTAGACTCACCATGTTCAACTATTTTCTCTTTTCCTTTTAGTTCCTTTTGAACAAGATCTTTCAATCTCTTTAGTTCATCATGCATGGTTTCGAAGTTGGTTTCTAATTCTATCTTTGACTTCTCACACTCATTCAATCTCAATTTAAATTCATCCAACTCCTTAACCAATTGAGCATTCTCATTTTTCAATTTTTCAGCATTTTCATAAGCATGTAGTTTTTCTGCCTCCAAACACTCTAGTTCATCCACATACAAGGTTAGCTTAGATTGAAAATCTTCTTTTTCATCCTTAAAATTTTCAATTTGCATTTCATAAAAGCTACACCTATCACATGGATTAATAGAGCTAATCAAGTCACAAAATTTCTTTTTCAGATTTTTGACATCAGTTTTAGACCTCTTATACTTCTGATATAAATTTGCATAAGCTTCATGCCATGTTCAGCAGTAAGATTTTCAGAATCGAATTTACCTCGGAGTGTTTCTCATCCACCATAAGGCAAAGATTTTGGACTAGCTCGCCCAATCCTTTCTTCTCATCGCTCCATGTTGCCTTCATCACTTTTCCTTTCTTTGGCTTGTTCTTGTTCAACTCGGGGCGTTGACCCCTCATATGGCCGGCCTTCTTACACTCATAGCAAATGATCTCTTCTTTGTTGCTTGGCTCGCCTTTCTTGATGAAGTTTCTCCTCATGAATCTTCTAGGAAGATTTCCATCTCTTCTAGCTCTTCTGAAATATTTTCTGACATTCCTTGTTACAAGAGCCATCAGCTCTTCCTCATCACTATCCATAGACGAGTCTCCATCACTTTCCTCTGATGATCCTGGATAAGCATTTAGTGCAATCCATTTCTTCTTCTTGCTTTCCTCCTCAGCTGGCTTCATGATGTTTATTTCGTACGTCATCAACGACCAGATCAATTCATCCACCTTGAGTGTGGTGAGATCTTTTGAATCCTCTATGACGGTCGCCTTTGTGTGCCACAGAGGTGTGAGGGACCGCAGCACCTTTCTGACCAAGTCTTGATTTGAATATTCTTTTCCCAAGGCCTTTAGGTTGTTTGTGATCTCGCTTAGTCTTGCATACATTTACGTTATATTCTCCTCGTGCTTCATTGCAAATAGCTCATACTCCTAAACTAACAGGTTTGCTTTAGTCTCCCGTACTTCTGAAGTACCTTCATAAATCGTCTTCAATTTGTTCCACATTTCCTGTGCAGATGAACACATAGATATGCATGAGTACTCATTAGGATGTATAGCGCACTGAATAATGTTCATAGCTTTAAAGTTTGCACATGATTTCATCTATATTTGAGAAGGTTTAAAGACCATCCTTGAACCTGTAAAAACATACAAAGTATACCAAATTAGTATGAGCATCAAAATCAAAGACTTCAACCTTATGGAACTTGATTTTTCATTTTAAAATAACCACACTTTTCAAACTCCACATAACATAAATCAATTCCATATCTCATAGCAAGGAAATGCGGAAGTTTAAAGAGTGCATCGATGCAATGACTCAATTGAGTCGATGCAACTGCAGCAGCAACAACAAAACAACAACGACGTCATGAAGATGACATCGATGCAATTAGTCATCGAGTCGACACAACAGAAGACAAAATCTTCTTCTAGTCGACGCAGCCACAAGTGTATCGATGCATGTAACCACCCAAGATCCGGATACCGGGAAAGACCCGATACCATTCGAATCCTGGCCCGCCGCCCATGAGTCGGAGGACTTGGAAGGGCTAAAAGGAGTGTGGAGGCACAAAGAAATAGGAAATAAAGTTAGACAATTTAACAATTAATAGGAATAAATAAACAACTGCTACAACAACAAAGTCCAGTCTAACAGAAAGTACAGTCTAAAGTAATAAAGCGTACCACATGCCGAGTGAACACTCGGCCGACGAGCTGGCAACTGAGAACCTCCGAACAACACCCTCGAACCTCGAGGAAGAATCACCACACCTTAAAAGCAAGGATGAGTCTCCAAAACAGAGACTCAGCAGGGATCCCATGGAACCCCAACAGGAAACAACGGCGGTAGCAGAAAGGAAAGCTACAATGACAGCAGGAATAGCGATCCGGTGGCCGGTCAAAACTTGGCACTACAGCTTCTCCTACTGTACCAGAAAACACACCCCGATCTTACGGTCGGGGGCTACCGAACCACACCAGTACCACTTACCGAAGTAAAAACCCACGGCAACCCCACCGTAGAGGCCTTTCTGCCAGGACACGGCCAACCTGGACACGCTGTCCAAGGTGTAACCCCGACGACCCGGTCGTAGACACCGCACCAACAAGACGCAACCTCGGTAAAGCTACTAGCACCAGTCTCACGGCATGAAAACCGACACACACGTCATGGTGCAACAACCTGGACTCAACGGTCAACACGACCAAAAACCAGAAGGTCGAAGTCACAGAGACTGACAGTCTATCGCTCCCGACTCGAAAGGAGTACCTCCCACTAGAAGCATAGTCGGTAGTGTCCCCTGACGTCCTACACCACACCACAGGTGTCCGCCTGGCACGATAGCCCCGGTGGAGGTAAAGACACCGAACAAGTAACCACAAAGTAAGTTACTAGCTGGGGTCACTCTCATCAGCGTGTATCCAACTGCCCCGAACCACGTGTGCACACACAGACCATGCGTCCCCAGGTCTGGCCTCTAATTGGTTTTCCCCTCAACCGGACTCTGACAGCAAGACATGGGGCCCGACGAAAATCAGGCTAAAAATCATCCTCAAGGTAGCCTGTCCACCACTCCCTGGTGGGACCACTAAACGTGTAAGCAGGCTATGACTAGTGGAGGGTAATTGAAGGAGTAGACACTCAAGTCAACGGAAAACAACGTCCGAATCGGACGAAGCACGGGGATCGTCCCACGTACCAGCACCATCGCACGGTGACAACGGTCGGAGAAGAAACGGGATTCACAGTCCACAGTCCACGCACCCGACCACGCAGAAATGCGGAAGAGCGGTTCCGCAACTCATAGGCCGCCAAACCGAATCCCACTCTCAGAGAAAAGCGGGAACCCTCCAGCCCCAGGCTGGGCAACTAGACTCGCAATCCAAGGCCTTACTGATGGCCCACTCGAAAACCTTTTTTCAGAGAAACTCACGACGTTCGGGGAACCCTCGCCGCACTCGCACCGATACACGGTGACTCGGTCAAGCGTAACACAAAGGCCCGGAACACGAGGAGTCACTCGGACTCTCTATCACGCCCCGAGCGCGGAAGATTACCCGGAGGCGTGACGCGTCTATATGGATCGTGTCAATCATGTAAATATCAGAGTGTGCAAATAACTAAGATTTAACTCAAAATTAATACAAATAGTACGAGCTGACAATTGTCGCAACTAATCAAAGGACAAATACATATGTTCCCAGAGTCCAACGACTAGGCTTCAAATCTTAAGCAGTTCTAATCAAGCTGACTAATACAAATGACATAGATGAATTGATACAACTGACATAAGTGAACTAATACAATAACACAAAGGACATGACAATTTGATAACTTCACTCTAACACTCATCACTCAGTCTCATTCCCTTTCGAGTGTTGGTTGATATCCAAATTACCTGAAAATATTAGAAAATAACTAGATGAGCAAATCGCTCAGTAGGAATTACATCTCAAGATTTAACATGCTTTAAGTGGTTTACAAGTTCAATTAATGTCAGTAAAGCTATGCATGTAGATGAGTAGATATCAAGGATTGTAAAAAATCGACAAGAGCAGTGGAGGAATAACAAGTGAGAGTATAAGGATTCCAACTTCAATGCAGCAATAGAAAGAGGTTCGAGCAAGTAATGACTGGAATTAACATAATCTTTCCAATAGAGTAAGAACTCATGTCAAGCAAGTAATAGAAAGTAATATAAATTCAAGCATGTAAAACTGGAATTGGCTATTTATCAATTTCATTCAAGCAAAGACTTTTATCCTACTACGGGTCTCAAGTCAAATCAATCAAGTAATATCACGAGAATGAGTGGAATGTCTAAAGCCGAGCAAGCAAGTACTCCGGTGCAATGTCAAACACCATGGTCAATAAACTCCCATGGGCACAAGTACCTTCGGGTGCTCCTCCGAGGACCAGACCGGGCCCTATATGCACAGCATTTGTCATGTTTGTTGACATCCATTCTCATTTATAGCCAATATGGAATTTTAAGGTTTGACCAGTATGATATATAAGGTGGAATTATAGAATGGAATTCAAGGGTGCATTGATGTGTAGGGATGAACTAGGAGTAAAAACCCGTAACGTTCGATGCATGCTAATGACAATAGGGGGTAACTATATGATCTATTGGTTAACAGAAATTTTAATAGGTTTACGGGTGGCAGTTTTGCCCATTTTATGTTTAGAACAAGTGTTTAACTTTTGTCCAACATAATGGAGGTTATAGATATGTATATCTTCTGCCTGATATACATATATGGGTTAGCTAAAATGGTGATTTATTATAATAATCAAAATTTAATCATGAAAATAAGTTTTTATGTTGAAAATAATTCTAACTTGCTAAAAATAATATTAATATGCTGAGAATGAGTTTCAAATGTTACTTTACTGGTAAGATGATAAAAATAAATTTTTCATGTTGGATTTAATTTTTACGTGCTGAAAATTAATTATTAACATGCTAAATTAATGCTTAACATGCTAAAATAATTAACTTATTGATAGGATGATAAGATAAGGTTGCCATGCTGATTACAGAAATTTTTTGATAACAACACAATTTTTATCATGCTAAAAATTATTTTTCTACACTTATTTGCTAATTATTTGATAGAAAAATAGAATTATCATGTTAAAAATAGTTTTAATACACGGAAATTAATTATAACATGCCAAAAAATAGTTATAACATGCTGGAATAATTTTACCATACTGGAAGAAATGTTATCATGCTAAAAATTATTTTTCTACACTTATTTACTAATTATTTGATAGGAAAATAGAATTATCATGCTGAAAAATAATTTTAATACACTGAAATTAATTATAACATGCCAAAAATAGTTATAACATGCTAGAATAATTTTACCATACTGGAAGGAATGTTATCATGCTGGAAGTAATTTTCATGAATCGATTTACTACTTTATTTAATAGGAAAGTAAGTTTTATATGCACAAAAATAGCTTTAAATAGATTTTAACATGCTGAAAATAATTTTTATATCTCAGTATGTATAAAAATATTCTATCATATTGGAAGTCACTTTTAACATGCTGGAAATAGTTTTAACATGTTGGAGATAATTTTTAGTATATATAAACTAATGTGGTGAAAATTAGATTTTTACATAAAAAAATAATTTCATTCTACAAATATATATATACTCTGTAAGAATGAAGGAGTCCATTTTATATTATATTATGTTCTCTATATATATATTCGGTAATTTCATTCTACAAATATATATATATATATACTCTGTAAGAATGAAGGAGTCCATTTTATATTATATTCTGTTCTCTATATATATTCTGTGAGAATGGAGGTGTAGACATTAGTTTTATATATATATATATATATATATATATATATATATATATATATATATATATATATATATATATATATATATATATATTCTTGTCTAACAATATATAATGAAGGTGTTTTGTATATACAATTAATGGAAGTATATATATAAATTTATATACATATATAATGAAGGTGTTTTGTATATACAATTAATGGAAGTATATATATAAATTTATATACATATATAATGAAGGTGTTTTTTATATACAATTAATGGAAGTATATATATAAATTTATATACATATATAATGAAGGTGTTTTGTATATACAATTAATGGAAGTATATATACTTTTTTTAAGGTGCCGGGTGTATATATATAAGGTATAAATTGTTCACATTTTACTTTTGTTGTTTTTCAACATGTTTTCTGCATGTGTCGACACCAAGTGTCGACATTTATTGTTCCTTTTTAGTCTCTGTTGTATAGTGTAGTTACAGGTTTTTATACACCTGTGTCGACATTTATCTTTGAAGTGTCGACACCTTACCTTCGTTTGTAGGTGTCGACATTTACTATATACATTGTCTAATATGTATATATATTTATATATTTATATACATTGCTGTTATATATATATATGTGTGGAAGTGTCGACATGAGGTGTTTACATTAGCTATGAAAGTGTCGACACTTGTAAATAGCTTTGAGATATGAAAGTGTCGACACTTGTAAATAGTGTGAAAGTGTCGACATTTGTATATGGAGGTGTCGCGAAAGTGTTGCCAAAGTGTTGACACCTCGGGTAGGTGGGTGTTGCCAAAGTGTTGCCAAAGTGTTGACACCTCGGGTAGGTGTCACCAAGATGTTGCCAAAGTGTTGCCAAAGTGTTGACACTTAACTATATATATAGACACGAGGGTATAGATTTGGTAGATTAACAGGTTAATTAAGCATGCTAATAGATTAGGTATGCTATTAGATTAGTTAATAAAGCTAATTCATGTTAGTTATCTAGGGCATGAGACTAATACTTGCTAATTGTCCCAGATTGAAGCTATTGCATGCTAATTATCCTGGTTGTGAAACTAATTACTTTACTAATTTTACTACTTTTCTTAGATTAAAGCTAATACATGCTAACTATGAGGCTAACACATGCTGCATAAACATGAAATATCGCATGGAGATGAGCCTAAGACTAACTACCTAGACTAATCATCCTAGGTTAGCTGCTAGTTTAGTTAAAAATTGAGAACACCTACTAAGCATGCTATATAATTACCTAGATTAACTACGGTTTAGCCAAAAATTGACAAAACCTACCTCTGTGAAGTGGCGATAGTTGTAGCAAATGGAAGAAGCAACTCTTCCCTTCTCTGCAACCCTTCAGAAGTGTCTCCCCTTCTCAACAGCAAGCCTTCTAGCCAACGAAGGTTTGCTTCATTAGGAGTATAATATAAGGTTTGAGTTGGTAAGAGGGGAAACAAGATATGTGAAAATCGGATCTCAGTGGGATGCCAGCTTATACAGGCTGTTGGGGATAAGGAAATCGAAAGGTTGTCCGGTGGATTGTAGCTCCTATGAGAGGGTGGTTTATTTATTTTAAACTTCCAACTTAACTTTCATGATTTTTATCTTTAAAATTTGATGGAGTTAGTTAATGAAATTTCATGGATAAGATCTTTATATTTTTTTCTATTTTTACATATAATTTTTTTAAAAATTTTTTTTAAATAAAAAGTGATACTATTCATGGCACTATTCACGTATGAAAAGGATGCCAACGCAGGTTTGTCTAAAAAAATCACAAGCCTCGTTGTGTATTGCTAGCCTATCGTATATAATTATTTGGCACAAAACGTAAATGGTAAATGCTAGGATTTGAACCCTGGTCATTGGGTTGAAAGGCAAGTTACTTAACCAACTACACTAAGAAGCCATTTGTTAAGTGAATAATCTTACATATGATAACTTCGTGTTCCCACTTCTTACATAAACTTCCTAAAGAGTTTATCTAATATTTTTTTTGGAAAATATTAATATTAATAATAATTTTTTTATCATTTTTTTTATACGGGGGGCTACACCCTCCCCTACTTAAAAGAATTTGGTCCCCAAATTCAATTGTATAAGGGTAAATTTAACTACATAAGGATACTGTAGAAAGTATAAGATACTTGCCGACTAAAATAGTTCTGGGTATCTTCTCTTCATATATTCCTAGGTCTCCCAAGTTGCTTCTTGCTCCGAGCATCGATTCCATTGGATTTTTACCATAGAGATCGTCTTGCTCCTTAGAACTCGAACTTCGCGGTCGAGGATCTGCATCGGCCTTTGTTCATAAGTAAGATCCCTTTGAATCACCAATTCAGCATGATTGATGACGTGAGAAGGGTCGTGCACATATTTCTTCAGCATAGATATATGAAATACATTGTGCACTTTCAAGAGTTGAGGAGGTAAGGCAATGCGGTAAGCCACCTCGCCCACTCTTTCCAATACTTCAAATGGACCGATAAACCTTGGTGTAAGCTTGCCCTTAACACCGAATCTTCTAATACCTCGGCCAGGAGATACCTTGAGAAATACATGGTTACCCACTTGAAATTCCAAATCTCTCCTTCTGTTATCAGCATAAGATTTTTGCCTGCACTGAGCTACCTTGAGTCTCTCTCTGATAAGGTGTATCTTCTCAGTCGAATCTCTAACCATATCTGGGCCTAGAATTTATCTTTCACCGACTTCTTCCCAGCATATTGGAGAACGACAACTCCTGCCATAAACCGCCTCGAAAGGTGCCATCTGGATACTGACTTGATAACTGTTATTGTAGGCAAATTCGACTAGGGGTAAGTGGTCATGCCAGCTTCCGCCGAAATCTATAATACATGCCCTTAACATATCTTCAACAACCTGATTTATCCTTTCAGTCTGACCATCTGTCTCGGGATGGAAAGCAATGTTGAAATTAAGTTTCGTCCCCAGAGAGTGTTGTAGACCCTTCAAAAAATGAGAGGTGAAGCGTGGGTCTCGGCCAGATACGATCGAGACAGGAACTCCATGTAATCTAACCATCTCCTTAATATACAAGGCAGCAAGTACGTCGACTGACCATCGACTTTTGATGGGTAAGAAATGGGCCGATTTAGTTAACCGGTCGATAATTACCCAAATTCCATCATATCCACCCCTAGTCTTGGGCAAACCCATGATAAAGTCCATACCAATGTCTTCCCACTTCCACTTGGGAATATCCAGCAGATGTAGCTTTCCGGCGGGTTTTTCATGTTCCGCCTTCACTTGTTGGTATGTGAGGCAACGAGACACAAAGTCTGCTACCTCCCTTTTCATGTTAGGCCACCAGAAAGTTCTTTTCAAGTCTTGGTACATCTTAGTGGCTCCAAGGTGTATTGTGTACCTTGATCTATGAGCTTCTTCAAGAATCTTCTTCTTCAATTCGAGATAGTCAGGCACACATGTCCGTTCACGAAATAGTAATCTACCATCAGATGCCAGCTTGAAATCCAGTCTCTCGTCCAGCTTGCTCTTTATCTCCACTAGCGAGGGATCCTCTTCTTGTAACTTTTTGATTTCAGGTAGCAAATCTGGATGTAGGCTCATATGAGATAGAATAATACACATGTTCTTCTCATCTGTGCTGATATCAAGCTCAAAGAATTTCTCCAGCAGTTTCCATTCTTGTATCATGCAGTTGGCCAATATTGTTCTCGGCTTTCGACTAAGGGCATCAACTACAGAATTACCCTTACCAGGATAGTACTGTATAGTAAAGTCGAAATCCTTGAGATACTCGAGCCAACGCCTTTGCCGCATGTTCAGCTCCTTTTGGGAGAATAAGTACTTTAGGCTTTTATGATCGGAGTACACAGTGAATTGTTCTCCATAGAGATAGTGCCTCCAGATTTTTAAAGCGAATACTACTGCGGCCAGTTCTAAGTCGTGAACTGGGTAGTTCTCTTCATGTTTCTTCAATTATCGGGAAGAGTATGCAATGACTCTCCCATTATGCATTAATACACATCCGAGACTAATACCAGAAGCATCGGTATATACCTCGTATTTTTCTCCTTCCATTGGTAATGATAAGACTGGAGCAGTGGTCAAGAGATCCTTCAAAGTTTAGAAACTCTTTTCACATTCTTCCTTCAACTCATAAGGCACTTCCTTGCGGGTTAACCTGGTCAGGGGAACTGCAATTTTGGAGAAGTCCTTTATAAAACGCCGATAGTAACCAGCTAGACCCAAGAAGCTCCGTATCTCAGTTACATTTGTGGGTTGTTCCCAGTTCTTCACGGCTTCGACCTTTGATGGGTCAACAGCAATTCCGTTCTTCGAAATGATATGGCCTAAGAAGGATACTTCCTCGAGCCAAAACTCGCATTTGCTGAATTTGACATATAGCTTGTTTCCCCTTAATATCTGCAATGCCTTCTTGAGGTGTTCTTCATGTTCTCTTCGGTCTTTGAATAAATCAGAATATCATCAATAAAGACCACAATAAATTGATCTAAATAGGGCCTGAATATGATGTTCATTAACTGCATAAAAGCTACGGGGGCATTTTTTAGTCCGAAAGGCATAACAGTAAATTCGTAATGCCCATACCTGCTTTGGAATGCAGTTTTATGAATGTCTTCTTCTTTGATCTTCAATTGGTGGTAACCAGAACGAAGATCAATCTTGGAGAAATATAAAGCTCCAGATAGTTGATCGAACAGCTCATCAATCCTTGGCAGTGGATACTTGTTCTTGATTGTCAGGTGATTTAGCTGCTGATAATCTATGCATAATCTCATCGATCCGTCCTTCCTTTTGACGAACAGCACGGGTGCTCCCCATGGGGAAGTACTCGGCCTGATGAAACCCTTGTTCAATAACTCCATTAGCTGCTCTTTTAGTACCTTTAGCTCAGCAGGGGACATTCTGTATGGTGCCCTGGAAATAGGACCAGCACCAAGGACAAGGTCGATTGTGAACGACACTTCCCTTTCCGGGGGTAAGCCGGTTAAATCTTCTAGAAAAACATCGGGAAAATCCCGAATTACACGGATGTCTTCAAGTTTAACCTTCTTGACTTCTGTGGCAGTCACGAATGCTATGAAAGCCATGCATCCCTTATTCATAAGTTTACTAGCTCGGAGTGCTGATATAAGAAGTGATTTACTCCGAGGGCTATTGTAAACTAGCTCTGGGAAATCTACGAAAGTTACCTTGCCATGTCGGTAGTCTACAGTTGCTTGGTATGTGGATAGTCAGTCGGCACCTAGTATGACATCATAACCCTTCATATCTAGGCATATCAGGTCAGCAGGCAAATTGCTTCCCTTAATCCTCACTTCACAATTTGGATAGTGGTGAGTGATATCAGACTCATTCCCAAGGGGTGTAAATATGACCAAATCTAACAGTTCATGTTTCTTAGAAAATGAAGCAGCAAAGTTCTTGGAAACGAATGAATGAGTTGCTCCGGTATCAAATAAAACTTGAGCAGTTTTTGAACAAATAGTGAGAGTACCTTCCACAATTCCGCCTTCAGTGGGTTCCGTCTCTCGGAGAGCTTGTAGACGTCCTTGTTTCTGTATCGGACGCTTCTCGTCTTTGATGTCATGCTCCTTCATCAGTGGGCAGTCTGGGATCTGATGCTCTCGGCTCCCGCATCGAAGACAAGCTCCTAACTTCCTCCATCATTCCTTGGTCTTATGGCCAGCTTTATCATAATACTTACAAATTTCCTTTGATGGTGTGGTGGTGGAGAATGGCCTGTCATTCTTCTAGAATTTCTTTGCCTTGGAGGGCTCCCCTCCCATGAAGAATCGCTTCTTGTTGAAGGATTGTTTGAATTTTCCCGGGCTTATAACGGGTTCCTTCTTGTCTCTTCCTCGGATTCTCTCAGAAAATTCGGTGGCACCTTCCAGCAGTTGAGCACGCCGAACCATCTCCGAATAGACTTGGATGTCCATCGGGGCAAGTTGTGTGATATAATGGGGCCGAAGCCCGTTGAGGAATCTTCTCGCCTTCATCTTTTCTGTACACACCAAGTGGGGTGCATACCTAGATAATCTGGAGAACTGGGCCTCATACTCGGCAACTTTCAAGCCCCGTTGTTTTAGAACGACGAATTCCGTGGCCTTCTTTTCCTGGATATGATCGGAGAAGTACTTGTTGTTGAAATGCTCCGTGAATTCATCCCATGTAACATGGTATTCTGGCAGTGTTGCTTCTATGGATTCCCACCAGCATCAAGCGTCCCGCTCAAGTTGGAATACAGCTAGTAAAACTTTCTCCTCATCCGTGCATTACATTACACGGAAGATTCGTTCCATCTCCTTTAGCCAATTCTCGGCATCCTCGGGGTCGGACGAACCTGTGAACCTTGGTGGGTTCATGTTACGGAAACTCCTGTGGAGGTCACCCGCTCCACGGTTAGCTCCGCCTTGGGCCACTTGCTGTAGTGCCTGTGTAAGGCCTTGCACGGTGCGCTACATCTCGCGCCATTGTGCTCTTTCAGTAGCCATGATCCTACAAAAATGTTTAGAGTGTTTAAGTAAGATAAGGGTCGGTTTTTACTTATAAGGGTAAAGTCATTAGAAATCTTAACCCATGGCACTATCCATCTCACCAGGTAAGGTCTACTTATATCCTTAGACTTCTCTAACCCTGGACTTAGGTTTTTACCTATCCTTGGACTCAAGTTTTTACTTAGATTTCAATTTCTAACCATTTATTTTTTTTTCTAGTTCCCTAGGTTTGAAAACTTAGGCTCTGATACCACGAAGACTGTCACGCCCCGAGCGCGGAAGATTACCCGGAGGCGTGACGCGTCTATATGGATCGTGTCAATCATGTAAATATCAGAGTGCGCAAATAACTAAGATTTAACTCGAAATTAATACAAATAGTACGAGCTGACAATTGTCACAACTAATCAAAGGATAAATACATATGTTCCCAGAGTCCAACGACTAGGCTTCAAATCTTAAGCAGTTCTAATCAAGTTGACTAATACAAATGACATAGATGAATTGATACAACTGACATAAGTGAACTAATACAATAACACAAAGGACATGACAATTTGATAACTTCACTCTAACACTCATCACTCAGTCTCATTCCCTTCCGAGTGTTGGTTGATATCCAAATTACCTGAAAATATTGGAAAATAACTAGATGAGCAAATCGCTCAGTAGGAATTACATCTCAAGATTTAACATGTTTTAAGTGGTTTACAAGTTCAATTAATGTCAGTAAAGCTATGCATGTAGATGAGTAGATATCAAGGATTGTAAAAAATCGACAAGAGCAGTGGAGGAATAACAAGTGAGAGTATAAGGATTCCAACTTCAATGCAGCAATAGAAAGAGGTTCGAGCAAGTAATGATTGGAATTAACATAATCTTTCCAATAGAGTAAGAACTCATGTCAAGCAAGTAATAGAAAGTAATATAAATTCAAGCATGTAAAACTGGAATTGGCTATTTATCAATTTCATTCAAGCAAAGACTTTTACCCTACTGCGGGTCTCAAGTCAAATCAATCAAGTAATATCACGAGAATGAGTGGAATGTCTAAAGCCTAGAAAGCAAGTACTCCGGTGCAATGCCAAACACCGTGGTCAATAAACTCCCATGGGCACAAGTACCTTCGGGTGCTCCTCCCAGGACCAGACCGGGCCCTATATGCACAGCATTTGTCATGTTTGTTGACATCCACTCTCATTTATAGCCAATATGGAATTTCAAGATTTGACCAGTATGATATATAAGGTGGAATTATGGAATGGAATCCAAGGGCGCATTGATGTGTAGAGATGAACTAGGAGTAAAAACCCGTAACGTTCGATGCATGCTAATGACAATAGGGGTTAACTAGATCATCTATTGGTTAACAGAAATTTTAATAGGTTTACGGGTAACAGTTTTGCCCATTTTCTGTTTAGAACAAGTGTTTAAATTTTGTCCAACATAATGGAGGTTATAGATATGTATATCTTCTGTCCGATATACGTATATGGGTTAGCCAAAATGATGATTTATTATAATAATCAGAATTTAATCATGAAAATAAGTTTTTATGTTGAAAATAATTATAACTTGCTAAAAATAATATTAACATTCTGAGAATGAGTTGCATATGTTACTTTACTGGTAAGATGATAAAAATAAATTTTTCATGCTGGATTTAATTTTTACATGCTGAAAATTAATTATTAACATGCTAAATTAATGCTTAACATGCTAAAATAATTAACTTATTGATAGGATGATAAGATAAGGTTGCCATGCTGATTACAGAAATTTTCTGATAACAACACAATTTTTATCATGCTAAAAATTATTTTTCTACACTTATTTGCTAATTATTTGATAGAAAACTAGAATTATCATGTTAAAAATAGTTTTAATACACTGAAAATAATTATAACATGCCAAAAAATAGTTATAACATGCTGGAATAATTTTACCATACTGGAAGAAATGTTATCATGCTAAAAATTATTTTTCTACACTTATTTACTAATTATTTGATAGGAAAATAGAATTATCATGCTGAAAAATAGTTTTAATACACTGAAATTAATTATAACATGCTAAAAATAGTTATAACATGTTGGAATAATTTTACCATACTGGAAAGAATGTTATCATGCTGGAAGTAATTTTCATGCATTGATTTACTACTTTATTTAATAGGAAAGTAAGTTTTATATGCACAACTTTAAATAGATTTTAACATGCTGAAAATAATTTTTATATCTCAGTATATATAAAATAATTCTATCATATTGGAAGTCACTTTTAACATGCTGGAAATAGTTTTAACATGTTGGAGATAATTTTTAGTATATATAAACTAATGTGGTGAAAATTAGATTTTTACATAAAAACATAATTTCATTCTACAAATATATATATATATATATACTCTGTAAGAATGAAGGAGTCCATTTTATATTATATTCTATTCTCTATATATATTCTGTGAGAATGAAGGTGTAGACATTAGTTATATATATATATATATATATATTCTTGTCTAACAATATATAATGAAGGTGTTTTGTATATACAATTAATGGAAGTATATATATAAATTTATATACATATATAATGATGGTGTTTTGTATATACAATTAATGGAAGTATATATACTTTTTTTTAAGGTGCCGGGTGTATATATATAAGGTATAAATTGTTCACATTTTACTTTTGTTATTTTTCAACATGTTTTCTGCATGTGTCGACACCAAGTGTCGACATTTACTGTTCCTTTTTAGTCTCTGTTGTATAGTAAAATTACAGGTTTTTATACACCTGTGTCGACATTTATCTTTGAAGTGTCGACACCTTACCTTCGTTTATAGGTGTTGACATTTACTATATACATTGTCTAATATGTATATATATTTATATATTTATATACATTGCTGTTATATATATATTTTTTAAGGGGAAAACCCCCAAAGGGTAATATTATTGATAAAAATAAAGAGAAATTACAAGAGGCGAATGCTAGGCATGCCTAGCTTATCTAGACGGGCTGCACCTTTGACATTCTGAGGCAGCTCATGACTAAAATAAAAAGAATTACACTTAGTGGAGCATGCTAAAGATGCTAACAGATCAGCAACACAATTGGCTTCTCTATAGATGTGGGTAATTAAGTGATGAGAAGGAAGAATGCTCCAGATCTCTCTGACAACTTGAAGGATCACCCAAGGGCATTGAATACCTTTTGTGACAGCCTGCACCAATATGTTGGAATCACAATCAATAAAGAACATGTCGCTAGTGATGGTAAGAGCATATTTAATGCCATCCAAAAGTGCCCTAGCTTCAGCAATAAGACTGTTTGATTTGTTGTAATAGTGAGAAAAGGCAAGTAAGACCGATCCATGGGAATCTCTTATGACCCCACCGCCACCTGAGTCACCAGAAGGTTTGCATGAGCCATCAGTGTTGATTTTAATGAAGGGCCAAGGAGGGAGAATCCACTTCACAATCTTGAGGCTTGGTTTAGAGTTAAAAGCAACCTTTAGACCAAATGCCTCTAGAGTGATCCTTTTCCTGTGATGTTTTTCCTAGAGATCAGCAAGACTGCAGGCTTTCTTGACATTAGATATAATATTATGGAGCATGCGGTTTCTGGATATATGTTTCCCATCATACTTTGAAGAATTCCTGGCCTTCCAAAGCTCCCATAAACCAAAACCAATGACAGCAAGAATAAAGAAATCATGAGCAGATTTTTTCTTCAGTTGAGAGGTGGTTACCAGGAGAGCGGATCTGATGGAGGAGCCATTAATATGCAGCTCAAACTTGCGAAAATAGGCCCAAATATAGGAAGCTATCTCACTACTAAGGAAAAGGTGATTAATGTCTTCCACACAGGGGCTGTTACAACAATGACATTTGGAGCAGAGGGGAACACCAGCTGCTTGAACTTTGGTGTCAACAGGAATGCTGCCATTGATGATTTTCCAAAGGAGCATAGAAATTTTAGTGGGCAACCAAGCTGACCAGATGTTACTCCAACTTGACAACATAGGAGTGGGAAGTCCTGTGCTGCTGGCGGCTCTATAAATAGAGGAAGTCATACACTTACCTGAACTGGACAATGACCAAACCATTGTATCAGGGAAGGAAGACAGAGTAAAATGTCTGAGTGCAGTCTGAACAGCAGGTGGAAGATAAGTGTTGATCAATGCCCATTCCTCTGAAGTCTGATGAGAAAAGAATTGACTGACAATGACCTTTTTATTAATAATGAGGTCATTAGGGACGAAGGATCCCAATCTGAACTTACCAAACCAATTATTGAACCAGAAGTTAGTGGATCTCCCATCACCAAGTACCACTTTAGTATGCAGCCGTAGGAAATTATTAGCTTGCATCCATCTCTTCCTCATGTGGCCCTTCATATTCCTAAATGAAACCTCAGCTGGATGAGAGTCTCCAATGTATTTAGATCTGAAATATGCTGCCCAAAGTGAGTTTGAAGTGAGAGCTCTCCAAAGCATTTTGACCCTCATAGCAAAATCCATTTGTCTAAGCGATAGAATACCAAGTCCTCCATGATTGATTGGCTTGCAAATATAAGCCCATGCCTTCCAGTGCCACTTTTTACCATAGCTGGAGGACCCCTAGAAGAAATTAGCTAGAGATCTCTCCAGCAGCTTGTGAACACCAGCATGAAGGGGTGAAGAGGTTAAAACAAAGAGAGGGATAGATGTTAACACGTGCTTGATTAAGATCAATTTAGCACCCTGCGAAAGTAGGGTGGTCTTCCAGCCATCAATCTTCTTCTGAATGGAAGAGATGATACCTGCAAAATGTATAATTTTCCTCCTGCCAATCACTAATGGGAAGCCAAGATATTTATGTGAGAAAGAATGCCTGCTATAGCCTGTGAGCCTTTCTGTTGCATCCCTATGGTTTTGATGATGTCTCACACTATAAATCAATCTTCTATCTCTAGATTAATGCTGTTTCATCATGTGAGTGAGTACAGTTCATTTGGTTGTCAGATAAGCATGCTATCTTGATTCAATCTACACTCTGCCTAGTTAGTACTGACAGTAGTGGGTCGACCCACCCTTGCTGATGCGTCGACTCATCTGAACATTGTTTGTCTGGGTACCAAAGTCTATACACCAGCTTGATCTTTCAAGTCTGTACATTGGCATAATTTCTTCAAGTCTGTACATCGGGCACCTTCTAACTGAAGTCTACACACTGGTACTAATATTCTAAGTCTGTACACTGCCCGACCAACTAAGTCTGTACATTGCCAAAGTCAGTTCAGCTCAACCCTATACATCCTTCCAAACTTCACGTCTATACACTGGGTGCTGCATTCTCATGAAGTCTACACATCCGATAGTGTAAGTCTATACATCGCCCAGAGTCATATTTGCAAAGTCTATTCAGCGTCCGTTGTCTAGAAATCTTGAAGTCTGTACATCGGACTGCTTCTTTTGAAGTCTACACATTGGCTCGTTCACTTCTACAAAGTATGTACATTAGACTGTGGCAAAGTCTATACATTCGGTTCCTTGGGCAAAGTCTATACATCGCTTAGTCTGCACATTGCCTTCAGCCCAAGCGTTCAAAGCCAAGTCTATACAACGCCAAGTCTGTACACTCCTCATCTGTTCCTACGCTTGGCCAAGTCCATACACTCAACATTTCCCTACGCTTTCCTGGCCAAGTCTGTACATCACTAAGTGTGTACATTGCATGCTGCTCAAACGATTCAAAGTCTTCAAAGTCTGTACAGCGTCCGTCTCAGCCAGCATCTCATGCTGCGTCTTAGGCAAGTCTGTACATCGGCCTCATTCGTTCAAGTCTATACATTGAACTGCTTTTCAAAGTCTGTACAGCGTCTGTCTCAGCCAGCGTCTCATGCTGCGTCTTAGGCAAGTCTGTACATCGGCCTCATTCATTCAAGTCTATACATTGAACTGCTTTTCAAAGTCTGTACAGCGTCCGTCTCAGCCAGCGTCTCATGCTGTGTCTTAGGCAAGTCTGTACATCGGCTTCATTCGCTCAAGTCCACACATCCACAGTGGTTCATCAAGTCTATACATTCACTTGAGCTTCACCAAGTCTGTACAGTGCTTGAGCTTCACCAAGTCTGTACATCGCTTCAAGCGATTCAAGTCTATACAGACTGCCTTTACATTCAGAGTCTGTACATCGGTTCAACAGCCGATCGTTTCATTCAGAACTTTCCAAGTCTGTACAGCCGAGTGTCTAATGCATCGTCTCACCCTGGCATAGTCTATACACTGGCTCAAGTTTGTCGAAGTCTATACATCTCCGTTGAGCATCAAGTCTACACACTGCTCACAGTCTTATTAAGAGTCTCACACAGGTTCCAAGTCTGTACACTGTCTAGGCATCGTGAAGTCTATACAGTGGCTGAAGCTTTGTTAAGTTTACACATTGGTAAGGCTCGTTTGCATTGTTCATCACATGTATATACACTGCCTTTCATGAGCCTATCCATCAAGTCTACACATTGGGTTGTCCGACCACAACCCTATACATTCTGGTGTTATAACTTGAGTCTTCAATGCTCACAGCACACTCTTTCCAAGCCTGTACACTGGTGAGGCTTCGTGAAGTCTACACAGTGGCTGGGCTATGTAAAGTGTACACATTAGTAAGGCTTGTTTGCTTTGTTCTTCATAAGTCTATACATTGCCTTCATATGCATTGTTCATAAGTCTATACACTGCCATTCGTTTGCATTGTTCACATGTCTATACACTGCTTTCACATGCGCCTTATTTATTAAGTCTGTACACTCTCTCACGTTGTACACACTTAACTAGTTGATGTTTTTGAAGTATATACATTCGTGTTTAAAGCCTGAACTAACTAAGTATATACATTCCATCTGTCTGTCTGCAGGCGATTCAGGCTGATGATTGGGCACGTGAACCGAGGTTGGCACCTGGCACGTGATCCAAGATAACAGGCGCATGACACGTGGATAGCAACCTAGTCAGGATGCTGCCATGTGGTCGAAATTCAAATGATCTGGCAAAAAGTACATGGGCGGGAACCTGGCAGCCACACGCCAATATCTGCTATAAATATAGAGCTTCATCCTTCAGTAGAAGCCTGATCGTGAAAAGAAAAAGCAGAAGCCATTGGTGAGAGTTTGCACTATCCAGAAAAGAAAAAGAGCAGAGAGTTCCAGATCTGAGAGGAGTTTGTTCGAGAGAGAGAGAGCAGTGTGTGTGGATTGATGAATTGCTTCATTTGAAGCTACATTTGTATTGGGTTTCAGAACCAATTTCTTCTTCATTGGTTTTTGTTTCTACTTTATTTTCGTTTCATTTTGTTCATCCTTCTGATTTGAATTGGTTTCCCTCCGGTGTGTGGAGGAAGGGAGTATTACTCCAGCTTCCCTCTGAGTTGCAGAGGAAGAGAGATCGGTGATCTCTGGTGGTGTTAGTGACTGGTTGTCATTAACAGTTTCCCTCCGGTGTGTGGAGGAAGGGAGAGGATTCTCCGATTGTGTTCTAGCTGGGAGCTAGAACAGGTTTCAAGTTCTGTGGGTAGCAGAGCTTTGTTGAGGGATTTGTTTCCCTTGGATGTTCAAGCTGTGTGGCAGCATGTTGTTCGCAGACTGAGTCTGCATTGATCTAGCATTGTCTAGTGGAATCCTCATTCTAGTTGGAGTGAGGGGTGGATGTAGATTACGGACTGCAATTGAACCACCTAAAAACTGAGTGCCTCCTCTGTGGTTTGCTATTGTTATCTGCGCTCTTCATCTGCTTGTCTCTTTGCTTCCATGTGATCAGTTCTTCATTCTCATTTACATTTCTCTGTGTACGGGTTAAGGAGGTGCGTTAGCAGTAGAATTTATTTTCCGCCTAAGTTTCTACAAATTAAGAGTGATCTATTCATCCCCCCCTTCTATATCACTCTTGATGCGCTAACAATTGGTATCAGAGCAGGTTAACGCCATGTCGACGAACGGTCAAGGAAATGCTAGTGGTCCTAGAACGTTCATGGCCGAAGGTCAATCCATTAGTCGCCCTCCTTATTTCGATGGTAGTAACTATCTGTTTTGGAAGAACATGATGGAAGTGTTCATCAGGGCTCAGAGTCATAAACTATGGAGAGTAATCACGGTGGGGCCATATGATCTGCCACCAAACGAGGACGCTTGGACAGATGACCATGTCAAGCTCTCCTCACTCAACTGGACGGCGCTGAACATCATCCAGTGTGCTGTTCATCCAGAGGAATATGCCCGTATATCTGCATACGGAACTGCCAAGCGAATGTGGGATGAGCTGCAATTGATCTATGAAGGTATAGCTCAAGTGAAAGCCTCGAAGGTAAACCTCTACACTTCTAAGTATGAAATGTTCAAGATGAATGCAGATGAGAATATAGCTGAAATGTATGCCAGGTTGTCCTTGATCACAAACACACTTAAAGGGCTAGGGAAGGATCTTGCTGAGGCAGATATAGTCAAGAAAATCCTTAGATCTTTATCCCCGACATGGCACACTAAGGCCATTGTGATTGAGGAGTCAAAAGATCTGACTATCTTGATTGTGAATGAACTCATAGGATCTCTTATGACATATGAGATGAATTTCAAAGGAGGTGGAGAAGGAAGTGAGAGGAAGGGTAAGAATGTGGCTCTAAGGGCATCCCGCAATAAGGGTAGCAACAGCGGGAGCAGCAGCAGCAGCCCCGAGTCTGAGTCCGAGCTTGAAGGTTTGTCAAATCTCGACCAGGAGGAGCAGGCAATGCTCACTAGACAGTTCAGAAAATTTTTGAAGAAAAAGGGAAAGACCTTTAGGAAGAAGAAGCCACACTCTTTCAACAAGAGTGCTGAATTTACTAGTTACAGGGATAGAAATCCTAAGAGACTGACTTGTTTTAATTGTAACAAACAGGGACATATGAAAGGCGAATGCCCAGACCTCCAGAAGAAGGGTCCCTATCTTCAGAAGAAAAACATAAAGGTGCAGAAGAAGAAGAAGCCACAGGCGATGGTCTGCACATGGAGCGAGGAAGAAGAAGACCCAGAAGAAGCTTCCTCAGAAGAATATGAAGATGGAATTTACCTTATGGCAAACAGTGAAGAGGAGGTAATAAATGTTTTTGAAAATTTCTCAATTGATGACTGGGAGGATGCTTATGGTGACTTGCTAGATAAATTTAATTCTCTTAGCAAAGAGCACAGAGTTCTGAAAAGAAAATTTAACACAAATGTTGAAGAACAAACTCTGGTCTGTGAGGAAAATGAGAAGCTAAAAGAACAACTAGAAGAAATGACCTCACTAAGGAAAGAAAATGATAAGCTCAAGGAAGAAACTCAAGAAAGTCAAAAACAGCTCAATGAATTCAAAACTAAAATTGAAGAAAGCATGAATGAAATTAGAGTGAATTCAGAGAAATATGAAGCTGTGAAGAAAGTAAATGTTGAACTCCTAAAAAATTCTGAGTCCCTTCAAAAGGAGCTGGAAGACAAACAGAAAGTCTTAGAAAAGTGTGTCTAAGGAAAGACTAGCTTAGATGCTATACTAGGGACTAGGGTCAATTTCAATAAGGAAGGTCTAGGCTATGACCCAACCAACAAGAGACCCTTGCAATTCAAGACCATCACCTTCTGCCCAAAGAAGGGAAAAGAAAAGCTGGACACACCATCCAGCTCAAACAGCTCTAAGGAAATTCAAAGTCCTAAAGAAAACACAAAAACCAGTACTGGACAACCATTTAAGATGGGAATGAATTTTATGAAGAATAACACTATGCCCACTCACCAGAACACAAATGGTAGATGGACCAAGAAAGTAAATCAGAATAAGAGCTGGAATTACAACAATCAGATGGGTCCAAACATGACCTACTGGAGAAATAACTTTCATGGTCAAAGATATGCTAATCAACAAGCCTATAGGAAATTTCCTAGGAATAGGAAGACTAATGAATGGAATAGAACTCACTTCTCCAGTTCAGCTGGATTCAACTTTAATAAACCAGAAAGGAAGGTGCCAGAGAAAACCATGCTGAAACAAATCTGGATACCTAAACACTTGATCAGAGATTTGAACAATGTCCTTGGACCCAACTCATCTTGGGTTCCAAATCACTCTGCTTGATGTATCTGTGTAGGTCGGCCTGGCAGCTGAAGATAACAAGTGGTACCTCGACAGTGGCTGCTCCAGGCATATGACAGGAGACCGATCCAAGTTTAGCAAGATAGAGATGAAGCCAGGGGGTCTGGTCAAGTTTGGAGGAAAGAACAAAGGTAAAATAATTGGAGTTGGAACAGTAGGTAAGTCTTCCACAAACTCCATTGAAAAAGTCTTACTTGTGGAAGGGCTTCAACACAACCTGATTAGCATTAGTCAATTATGTGACAGGGGTCACAGGGTTGTATTTGATGATAGTTCATGCAAAATCCTTGAAACAAATTCTGACATGGTTAAATTTGTAGCCAACAGGATTAATAATGTCTACATTGTAGACTTAGATGAGAAATCTGAACATACTATTTGCTTATCTGCCAATTCTGAAAATGATGTTTTTGAATGGCATAGACGTCTAGGTCATGCTAGCTTTTCAACTTTAAATAAATTGGTCAAGCATGATTTAGTTAGAGGCATGCCTAGAATTAAATTCAACTCAATATCAAAAGCATGTGATGCCTATGCTCTAGGCAAACAGACCAGAAATTCCTTTAAATTAAGATCTGAGCCATTATCTTCTAGACCAATGGACCTTCTTCATATGGACCTTTTCGGTCCCACTAGAACTCAGAGTCTTAATGGAAACAGGTTTGGCTATGTCATCATAGATGACTTCTCTAGATATTCATGGATATTTTTCTTAGCAAATAAGAGTGATGCATTTCAAAAATTTAATCTGTTTTTCAATAAGGTCAAACAAGAAGGGAAATATAAGGTCTGTTCTATTCAATCTGACCATGGAGGTGAGTTTGAAAACTCCATGTTTACTGATCTTTGTGAAAAAGAGGGACTACAGGTTTTCTTCTCCCAGGACACTTGAACAGAATGGGATTGTGGAGAGAAGAAATAGAACTGTGGTGGAGATGGCCCGAACCATGTTGATTGAAAGTAAATTACCTAGAAGGTTTTGGGCAGAAGCGGCCAATACAGCAACCTACATAATCAACAGGGCCATGGTAAGACCCATAAACAAGAAAACACCCTATGAGCTTCTAAAAGGTAAGAAACCAAACTTGTTTCATTTCAGAATTTTTGGAGCAAAATATTTTATTCATAACAATGATAAGAAAGATTTAGACAAGTTTGAAGCCAAGAGTTCACCTGGAATATTCTTGGGTTACTCTGAAGTGTCAAGGGCATATAGGGTATTTAACATATCAGATCAGAAAGTGGAAGAGTCTCCACACATCCTTTTTAGTGAAAAGAAAGATGTTTCTAATGTTGAAAATCTTGACAGGGATTCCAATCATGGTGGAGATTTTTTAGAAGACCAACAGGAAGAAGAGAAGACTCAGCCAAGTGGAGAAACAAATTCCCCCAATCAGGAAGGGCCCAGAGAAACAGGTGAGTCTTCAACAAATATCAGATTTCTTAAAGACCATCCTTTAGATAAAGTCATAGGCAATCCTGAAGATCCTCTTCGGACTAGGTCTCATTTTAGAAATGTGAATAATGATGACTTAATTGCATTAGTCTCACAAATTGAACCCAAAACAGTAGAAGAGGCCTTAACTGATCAAGCTTGGGTCAATGCTATGTGTGAGGAATTAGGTCAGTTTGAAAGGAATAATGTCTGGGAGCTTGTCCCAAGACCTGATGGTATTAATATCATAGAAACCAAGTGGGTGTTCAAAAATAAGATGAATGAAGATGGAATCATCTCTAGGAATAAGGCCAGATTAGTAGCCAAAGGCTACTGTCAGGAATTCGGTGTAGACTTTGATGAATCCTATGCACCTGTTGCTAGGATGGAAGCTATAAGATTGTTGCTTGCCTTTGCATGCTCAAAGAATATAAAACTCCAACAAATAGATGTTAAAAGTACCTTTTTAAATGGAGTCATTAAAGAAGAAGTTTTTGTTGAACAACCTCCTGGATTTCAATACTCTCCTCAACCTAACCAAGTTTTCAGGTTAAACAAAGCCTTGTATGGTCTAAAGCAGGCTCCAAGAGCATGGTATGAAAGATTGTCTGAATTTCTGATCAGCAAGGGCTACAAAAGAGGTAAAGTTGATCAAACTTTATTCACCAAGGGCATAAACAGAGATCTCATCATAGTTCAGGTATATGTAGATGACATTATATTTGGATCAACTAAGCATGAACTATGTGATGAATTTTCTACCATGATGTCTGCTGAATTCGAAATGAGCTTGGTTGGTGAACTGAAATATTTTCTTGGATTGCAGGTACAGTAGCTAGAGGATGGGTGCTTCATCAACCAAACCAAATACACAATGGAATTGTTCAAGAGGTTTGGTATGGAAAACTTAAAGCACATTACAACACCCATGGGCACCAATACCTCATTGGATGCAGATGAGACAGGTAAAGAAGTAAATGCCAAACTTTATCGAGGTATGATTGGATCACTTCTTTACTTGACAGCCTCTAGACCAGATATACAATTCAGTGTAGGAATGTGTGCAAGGTATCAATCTAGACCTACTGAATTACACTTAGCTGCAGTTAAAAGAATCTTCAGATATTTGTCAGCTACTCAGTCTCTTGGTTTATGGTTTCCTGCATCTCACACACTTAACTTAGTAGCATACACAGATGCTGATTATGCAGGCTGTAAACTAGACAGGAAAAGCACTAGTGGCCATTGTGAATTCTTGGGTGGGTGTTTAGTGTCTTGGGGCTCCAAGAAACAACATTCTGTGGCCCTCTCCACTGCAGAAGCTGAATATGTGGCTGCAGGGAGTTGTGGAACACAAGTAATATGGATTAAACACCAGCTTCAGGACTACCAAGTAGACCTGGGGTGCACACCAATTTACTGTGATAATACTAGTGCCATCAATCTTGCTAAAAATCCTGTTTTGCATTCACGAACCAAACACATAGAGATAAGACATCATTTTATAAGAGATGAGGTGTCTAAGAATAATTTTGAACTGATTCATGTAGGCACAGATAATCAGATTGCTGACATATTCACAAAACCTCTGGATAATGAAAAATTCACCACATTGAGAAGAGAATTAGGCTTATACAAATTATCTTAATTATGAAGCTTGTTCTTGTTGTGAGGGGGAGTTGTGTTTGTCTGATGTTTAGCCTTCTTTCATGCTGGTTTAAGGGGGAGTTCAGAATGCTTACTGGTTAGCTTTCAGGAATACTCTGAGTAAGGGGAAGCCTTGAGTTTATGCTGGAATGTTTTATTGAGGAATGCTATGTCTTAGGGGGAGCTGAGTTGTGATGTGAGAAGAGAAGTTCTTTGACAGATTCAAAAGGGCTGTCCAGATGTGTAACTTTGCTGGTCTTGCATGACTGATCTAGAGTGGTTCTCTCAGATAGTAGAGTGTCACTTATCTCTTAAGTCTATAAGTCAGTGGCTCTAATCTCCAGATTAGAATCTTTCCTTTAGTACTTCTTCAGAGATCTGGACTAATTACATAAAGTATATCTTCCTACATTGTCATTGATTCTGGCTCAGGCCAAAAACTTGTATGTCTTGTTATCTGACCTAATCAACTTGAAATCTAGACTTCAAGACTCAATTCAAGAAATAGTCCTTCTGGTATTGTTTTCAATCATTCTATCTCTTTAACTCAAGGGCTTAACTGAACAAATATGTTCTGTTTTGAACACTGAGAAACTAGGAGCTTCATCAATGAAATGAATATTTCTCCCATGTCATGAGGTGTCAAATGCTTAAAATGAATGAAAAGACATGACAGAGCAATGGTGGCTTGCTGGTGAGTAACTGGGGACTCTGGCCTCTAATCAAGGTGTTTCCTCATGTCAAAAGCCACAGTTACTAACTCTGTTCCTTAATAAAAAAAAATGGGAAGTAATGAGGTACTCACTCTGAGTAACTAGGGATTCAGGCCTCTAATCCAGGTGTCTCTCTAATGTCAAAGGAGTGAACTATCAACTTACTCATTGATCTTCTTGAAAATCATCTCAACAACAAAAATTCCTTGTTGTTATGCAACTAATGGATTGCTTGTCTTCAATACCTTGAGAACACCTCTCTGATTTCGTCTCTTGCTGTCTTGTGGGATAGTTGAATGATCAGCTATATCTGGCTATACTTGTGAACTCCTGCTCTAAATCATCCACTATGTATGCTGATAAACTTGTCAATCATTCTACTTCTCTATTGTGTACTGGAATTTAAAGAATCTTCTCTTGAGATTAGAAACTCACTTATTCTCTTAAGACCTCCTAGTGACTGTCTACACTAAGAAATTACTGCTCTTATTCTTCATGTTTCCAGTACTGTCATACATTCTGTATTTCTTTTTGCTGATGTCAAAGGGGGAGAGAAGTTCTGTAATATCAGTGAGTGAAGTTCTGAAATATCAGTGAGTCTTGGATTTGTCTTGAGCTTTGGGGGAGTCATGTTGCTTCGTGGAAGATATGGTTGTGAGTTGTGGGGGAGATGAGAGTGTGAATGTTTAATTCATTTGCATGAGCATGCCTTGAATTTATTCTGCTTGTTGTAGCTGGTATTAACTTCTTGTTGAACTTTGATATTGCTTCATTCATAGTGTTGTCATCATCAAAAAGGGGGAGATTGTTACATCCCTATGGTTTTGATGATGTCTCACACTATAAATCAATCTTCTATCTCTAGATTAATGCTGTTTCATCATGTGAGTGAGTACAGTTCATTTGGTTGTCAGATAAGCATGCTATCTTGATTCAATCTACACTCTGCCTAGTTAGTACTGACAGCAGTGGGTCGACCCACCCTTGCTGATGCGTCGACTCATCTGAACATTATTTGTCTGGGTACCAAAGTCTATACACCAGCTTGATCTTTCAAGTCTGTACATTGGCATAATTTCTTCAAGTCTGTACATCGGGCACCTTCTAACTGAAGTCTACACACTGGTACTAATATTCTAAGTCTGTACACTGCCCGACCAACTAAGTCTGTACATTGCCAAAGTCAGTTCAGCTCAACCCTATACATCCTTCCAAACTTCACGTCTATACACTGGGTGCTGCCTCATGAAGTCTACACATCCGATAGTGTAAGTCTATACATCGCCCAGAGTCATATTTGCAAAGTCTGTTCAGCGTCCGTTGTCTAGAAATCTTGAAGTCTGTACATCGGACTGCTTCTTTTGAAGTCTACACATTGGCTCGTTCACTTCTACAAAGTATGTACATTAGACTGTGGCAAAGTCTATACATTCGGTTCCTTGGGCAAAGTCTATACATCGCTTAGTCTGCACATTGCCTTCAGCCCAAGCGTTCAAAGCCAAGTCTATACAACGCCAAGTCTGTACACTCCTCATCTGCTCCTACGCTTGGCCAAGTCCATACACTCAACATTTCCCTACGCTTTCCTGGCCAAGTCTGTACATCACTAAGTGTGTACATTGCATGCTGCTCAAACGATTCAAAGTCTTCAAAGTCTGTACAGCGTCCGTCTCAGCCAGCGTCTCATGCTGCGTCTTAGGCAAGTCTGTACATCGGCCTCATTCGTTCAAGTCTATACATTGAACTGCTTTTCAAAGTTTGTACAGCGTCCGTCTCAGCCAGCGTCTCATGCTGCGTCTTAGGCAAGTCTGTACATCGGCCTCATTCGTTCAAGTCTATACATTGAACTGCTTTTCAAAGTCTGTACAGCGTCCGTCTCAGCCAGTGTCTCATGCTGCGTCTTAGGCAAGTCTATACATCGGCTTCATTCGCTCAAGTCCACACATCCACTGTGGTTCATCAAGTCTATACATTCACTTGAGCTTCACCAAGTCTGTACAGTGCTTGAGCTTCACCAAGTCTGTACATCGCTTCAAGCGATTCAAGTCTATACAGACTGCCTTTACATTCAGAGTCTGTACATCGGTTCAACATCCGATCGTTTCATTCAGAACTTTCCAAGTCTGTACAGCCGAGTGTCTAATGCATCGTCTCACCCTGGCATAGTCTATACACTGGCTCAAGTTTGTCAAAGTCTATACATCTCTGTTGAGCATCAAGTCTACACACTGCTCACAGTCTTATTAAGAGTCTCACACAGGTTCCAAGTCTGTACACTATCTAGGCATCGTGAAGTCTATACAGTGGCTGAAGCTTTGTTAAGTTTACACATTGGTAAGGCTCGTTTGCATTGTTCATCACATGTATATACACTGCCTTTCATGAGCCTATCCATCAAGTCTACACATTGGGTTGTCCGACCACAACCCTATACATTCTGGTGTTATAACTTGAGTCTTCAATGCTCACAGTACACTCTTTCCAAGCCTGTACACTGGTGAGGCTTCGTGAAGTCTACACAGTGGCTGGGCTATGTAAAGTGTACACATTAGTAAGGCTTGTTTGCTTTGTTCTTCATAAGTCTATACACTGCCTTCATATGCATTGTTCATAAGTCTATACACTACCATTCGTTTGCATTGTTCACATGTCTATACACTGCTTTCACATGCGCCTTATTTATTAAGTCTGTACACTCTCTCACGTTGTACACACTTAATCAGTTGATGTTTTTGAAGTATATACATTCGTGTTTAAAGCCTAAACTAACTAAGTATATACATTCCATCTGTCTGTCTGCAGGCGATTCAGGCTGATGATTGGGCACGTGAACCGAGGTTGGCACCTGGCACGTGATCCAAGATAACAGGCGCATGACACGTGGATAGCAACCTAGTCAGGATGCTGCCATGTGGTCGAAATTCAAATGATCTGGCAAAAAGTGCATGGGCGGGAACCTGGCAGCCACACGCCAATATCTGCTATAAATATAGAGCTTCATCCTTCAGTAGAAGCCTGATCGTGAAAAGAAAAAGCAGAAGCCATTGGTGAGAGTTTGCACGATCCAGAAAAGAAAAAGAGCAGAGAGTTCCAGATCTGAGAGGAGTTTGTTCGAGAGAGAGAGCAGTGTGTGTGGATTGATGAATTGCTTCATTTGAAGCTACATTTGTATTGGGTTTCAGAACCGATTTCTTATTCATTGGTTTTTGTTTCTACTTTGTTTTCGTTTCATTTTGTTCATCCTTCTGATTTGAATTAGTTTCCCTCCGGTGTGTGGAGGAAGGGAGTATTACTCCAGCTTCCCTCTGAGTTGCAGAGGAAGAGAGATCGGTGATCTCTGGTGGTGTTAGTGACTGGTTGTCATTAACAGTTTCCCTCCGGTGTGTGGAGGAAGGGAGAGGATTCTCCGGTTGTGTTCTAGCTGGGAGCTAGAACAGGTTTCAAGTTCTGTGGGTAGCAGAGCTTGGTTGAGGGATTTGTTTCCCTTGGGTGTTCAAGCTGTGTGGCAGCATGTTGTTCGCAGACTGAGTCTGCATTGATCTAGCATTGTCTAGTGTAATCCTCATTCTAGTTGGAGTGAGGGGTGGATGTAGATTGCGGACTGCAATCGAACCACCTAAAAATCGAGTGCCTCCTCTGTGGTTTGCTATTGTTATCTGCGCTCTTCATCTGCTTGTCTCTTTGCTTCCATGTGATCAGTTCTTCATTCTCATTTACATTTCTCTGTGTACGGGTTAAGGAGGTGCGTTAGCAGTAGAATTTATTTTCCGCCTAAGTTTCTACAAATTGAGAGTGATCTATTCATCCCCCCCTTCTATATCACTCTTGCTGTGCTAACACTTTCAACCCTGCTAGTAGCAACAGCTATGCTGTTAGGATGAAGAAAAAAACCCACTTTTGCTGGAATTAATCAGTTGTCCTGAAGCCAGTTCATAAGCAGAAAGGATATTCAATAAATTTTTCATAGATTTGGCGGATGCCTTGCAAAAAATAATGGTATCATCTGCAAAAAGGAGATGAGAAGTGATAGGGCAGCCACGAGGACCAGCAAACCATTCCACTTTGCATTGTATGAACGCCTGATTAAGAGATCTACTAAGAGCTTCTTCAGCAATAACAAATAGAGAGGGAGCCAGAGGGTCGCCTTGTCTCACACCTCTAGTGGAATTAAAGAAACCAGCAGCTTCACTATTTAGAAGGACTGAGAACCAGCAATTGGTGACCAAATGTTCAATCAATTCAATGAAAGGCATACTGAATCCAAAGCGTTTTAGAACAGCAAATAAGAAATCCCATTCAAGTCTATCATAGGCCTTGGCCATATCCAGCTTGAACATCACATTATGGCCTCTGGTTTTCCTGCCCAATTCATGAATCATTTCCTATGCTAAAGCAATGTTGTCCACAATTAATCTGCCTTTCACAAATGCTGACTGCTGGGGAGAAATGATAGAAGGCAGGATATTAGCCAATCTGTTATTCAGAATAGAAGAAAGGACTTTATTGAAAAAGTTGCATAGGCTAATAGGTCTATAATCAGCAATGTCCAAAGCATTGTTCCTTTTAGGAATAAGAGCTATAAGAGTAGAGGTAATGCTTTTAGGAAGGGTATTCCGAAGAATAAAAAATTCCTGCACAGCTTTAGTCACAGTTTCAGAGATTATAGGCCAAGCCTTGTGATAGAAAGCACCAGTATACCCATCTGGACCTGGGGCACTGTCTGCAGACATGGACAAAATAGTATTTCTAATCTCAATTTCACTGGGAATAGCACACAGGGAAATGTTGTCTTGTTGGGAAACCAGCATGGGTATGCAATTTAATAACTCTTCATCAACAAAGTGGAATTGAGTAGTGAAAGCCCTGTGAAAATGAGCCACTGCAATGCGTTGCATTTCTTGCTTATCAGATGTAATATTACCAGCATCATCTGCAATCTGAGCAATAAAGTTTCTTTTCCTATTTGCTTAGTGGTCATGTGGAAAAACTTGGTATTTCTGTCACCTTCGAGCAGCCATTTGATCCTTGATTTCTGCCTCCAAAAGCATTCTTGTTGTAAGAGTCTGTCCGACAGTGATGATTTAGCCTCGTCCAGAGCTTTAGAGTTTGTTTCAGAGGGGTTAGAATCAAAGTTGACTTCAGCCTTAAGAACTTCATCTTCAGCGACTGTGAGATTCATATGTACATTTCCAAACAAAGTTCGGTTCCAGTTACCCCACAGTTTCCTCATATGCTTCAGTTTCAGACAGAGGGTAATAATGTGTGAAGTGGCTAAAGGACCTTGCCTCCAAAAGTTGTTAGTAGCAGCCAGAAACTGTTCATGCATGGTCCACATCTTCTGAAAGCAGAATCTTCTTTTAAAAGGAACCCAGATAGAAGCCTTCACAAGGAGGGGAGCATGGTCAGATGCCTCTCTGGAGAGGTGATGAACGGAAATAGGGAGGTCCTTAGCCCATTCAGAGTTTGTGAGAACCCTATCTAAACGAGCCCAGATGCCTTTGTTCTCACTCTGATTATTGTGCCAAGTGAATTTAGAACCCATATATTCAGCATCAAGCAATGAACAACTGGAAATACAGGACTGGAAATCAGAAATAGAGCTCATATTGGGTGCATTAGCCCCAAGTTTTTCATCCAAGTCCAAAATGCAATTGAAATCTCCAGCAACTAGCCAAGGGCCCTGAAGTTGAATAAACACAGATTGAAGGGCATACCATAAAGATCGATGCTCAACAGCCGAGCATTTAGCATAAACAAAGGTAACAGTAAAATGAGGCAGGACTGAATTAGATTGGATAAGAGAGATTTGCTGGTTATCTTGACATAAGACAGTGAAATCTAATGACCCCTTCCACATTACCCAAATGTGAGGCATTGTGTCAGGATGGTTATTTGCATCAGCTTTATCCATACCCATGTTTCTGCAGATTCTTTCCATTTGACAGACATTAATTTTAGGTTCCAGAAGGACAATGCAGTCCAAATTGTGAGCTCTGATCAAGTGTTTAATATGCCCCTGAGATATATCATTTCCAAAACCCCTAATATTCCAAATGAGGAAAGCCATTAAAAAACTGATTTATCATTAATGGAACCAGTGGACTCAGCCCTTTTCATAGCTCTGGTGATGGCACCTTGTCTACCTTCAGTCATAGTAGACACATTTTTAAGGGCAGCATCATTAGCAATAATCTGACAGTTACCATTCTTTGGTACTGTAAATTGTAACTGGTTAAGAGGATCCATGCAACTATGTGGGATGTTATCATGTGTAGGGATAGTCTCTTCATGGTGTCTAATGTTTTGGAATGAAGGGAGCCCTGGCAGACTCGAAATGTCCTTGGACTAGGAGTCTGAGGACTTGTGAAATATAGGGGCCGACAAAAACAAATTTTCACCCGGCGGATGTAGCATCTGAGCAGTGGACTGCTGAACTGGGTCATCTGTCCTATGAGTAGGTATACTATCTCCATCTTCATTTGGCACAACATTGGAAGAGATTTTAGATGGTGGATGCATATCGCTACATAATTGGGGCAAAACAGGGGCCATCACCAAATTGCAATCATCAGAGGCAGGCCTGCACTTGGAAGAAGTCCCAGCAGAAGTAGAACCATTCAATGCAATGGTATCCCTCGGATTTAAATCAGATGAAGTTTGACCAGTAGCTGTATCCATAGGCAAAACAGGCTTCTTAACTATAGCCACCCGCCATAAAGATTTAGGAACTGCCGAAGCACCTGAAGAACTTTTGTTAACAGCGGTCACTGTTGAATCAGCAGTTTGCTTTGATTTTGAATTTGCTCTACACTTATCAGGAGAGTGGCCAATCTTCGAGCATACAGAACAGAAAAGAGGAATCTTGGGATAATGAACAGCTTGCCAGTCTCCACCACCAGGGTAACCAATCCAAACTCTGGAAGGATGAGGCTTCGAGATGTCCAACTCAACACAAACACGTGCAGTAGAGGTATTAGATAGATTGGCTGTTGAAGGATCAATCTTTAGAACTTTCCCAATATTACCAGCAATAGATCGGAGCATAGGTTCCAGAAAAAAATTTACTGGAAGGCCCGAAAGTTCAACCCAAATGGGGAGAACAGGGCAGTCATGATCCGGCAAAAAATCCATGGTCCATTTGAAGAATTTGAATAGTTTGCCATGAACAAATAAAGACTCTCGGAGGAGCAAATCCATGAAGTCTTCCTGGTTCCGGAACCGGAGCAGCAAGTGTCGGGGGTCTAATGCGCTGATGATGAAATCGTCTTTGAAGCCACATCTAGAGGCAAGGTGTGAGCAGATTTCAGGGAAAGGAGGCCTATCATACGGAGTCCGCTCGACAATGGAGAGGGAGAAGTGCTGAAGCGACGCGGAAATCTCCTCCTTATTGAAGAAAACAGCAGGCTCGCCATTGTCGGTCACCGAAGGTCCATGAATCTCTCCAACCATCACCGGAGGGGACAACGAAGAGGATAGAACATTGGCAAAGGATCTGGGCAACGCGAGAGGCTTTACATGCACAGGCAATAGAACTGTTTGAGCTGAGGGGGCCACAGAGGGCCCCCAGGGGCGGCCATGGAGGGTCAAACGCAGGAGTTCGCACTCTCTAGGTCAAAACGCAGGTTCCGACCCTAAAGGAGAAAGAAAATCTAGTGTACTCCTTGCCAGCACATTGCTGTTATATATATGTGTGTGTGGAAGTGTAGACATGAGGTGTTTACATTAGCTATGAAAGTGTCGACACTTGTAAATAGCTTTGAGATATGAAAGTGTCGACATTTGTATATAGAGGTGTCGCGAAAGTGTTGCCAAAGTGTTGACACCTCGGGTAGGTGGGTGTTGCCAAAGTGTTGCCAAAGTGTTGACACCTCGGGTAGGTGTCACCAAGGTGTTGCCAAAGTGTTGCCAAAGTGTTGACACTTAACTATATATATAGACACGAGGGTATAGATTTGGTAGATTAACAGGTTAATTAAGCATGCTAATAGATTAGGTATGCTATTAGATTAGTTAATAAAGCTAATTCATGTTAGTTATCTAGGACATGAGACTAATACTTGCTAATTGTCCCAGATTGAAGCTATTGCATGCTAATTATCCTGGTTGTGAAACTAATTACTTTACTAATTTTACTACTTTTCTTAGATTAAAACTAATACATGCTAACTATGAGGCTAACACATGCTGTATAAACACGAAATATCGCATGGAGATGAGCCTAAGACTAACTACCTAGACTAATCATCCTAGGTTAGCTACTAGTTTAGTTAAAAATTGAGAACACCTACTAAGCATGCTATATAATTACCTAGATTAACTACGGTTTAGCCAAAAATTGACAAAACCTACCTCTGTGAAGTGGCAGTAGTTGTAGCAAATGGAAGAAGCAACTCTTCCCTTCTCTGCAACCCTTCAGAAGTGTCTCCCCTTCTCAACAGCAAGCCTTCTAGCCAACGAAGGTTTGCTTCGTTAGGAGTATAATATAAGGTTTGAGTTGGCAAGAGGGGAAACAAGATCCGTGAAAATCAGATCTCAGTGGGATGCCAGCTTATACAAGCTGTTGGGGATAAGGAAATCGAAAGGTTATCCGGTGGATTGTAGCTCCTATGAGAGGGTAGTTTATTTATTTTAAACTTCCCACTTAACTTTCATGATTTTTATCTTTAAAATTTGATGGAGTTAGTTAATAAAATTTCATGGATAAGATCCTTATATTTTTCTCTATTTTTACATATAATTTTTTTTGAAAAATTCTTTTTAAATAAAAAGTGATACTATTCATGGCACTATTCACGTATGAAAAGGACAGATGCCAACGCAGGTTTGTCTAAAAAAATCACAAGCCTCGTCGTGTATTGCTAGTCTATCGTATATAATTATTTGGCACAAAATGTAAATGGTGGATGCTAAGATTTGAACCCTGGTCATTAGGTTGAAGGGTAAGTTACTTAACCAACTACACTAAGAAGCCATTTGTTAAATGAATAATCTTTACATATGATATCATCGTGTTCCCACTTCTTACATAAACTTCCTAAAGAGTTTATCTAATATTTATTTTGGAAAATATTAATAATAATAATAATTTTTTTATCATTTTTTTTATACGGGGTGCTACACTCTCAAACCCACGGGTACGCTAAACGAGATAGCACGGTCTTCCTGACACCTTGAAAACATGGGAACAAAACCCTAGAGGTGTCTGGGTCATTCACAAGACCGCAGGTCGACCATTGGGTCCCAATCGGGTCGACCACGGACCTACACAATGCGAAACAATCGCGGCAAGAACGAAGAACCACTTCGGCATAACACATTGCCTGGCGGTCTATCTTTGGGCCGTCACAGACTATAAAGGTCCAAAGCTAGGCCGCCACAGCACTCTAACGGTCCAACTCAGGAGCGTTAGATGAAAAAGCAACGCTGGCTGAATGTGGCGCACCCACCCTGGGGCGTTACAGCCTCTAACGGACCAAGCCTGGTGCGTTAGAAAACGGAGCGAAATAGGTTGTGACGCACACCCCTCGGGGCATCACAACCCCTAACGGACCTACCCAGGTGCGTTAGAAGGAGGGACACATCAACTCTTACGCACCCAAGCAAGGGCGTCACGAGGCTCTGACGGTCCACCCCTGGTGCATCAGAGTCTCGTGACCCCGATCAGTCAAAACCATGATAACGGATGTAATGGTCGAACCCAGGCGCGTCACACCCTCTGGCGGTTTATCGTAAGACTGCAAGAGCAACTGACGCCCTGCCGACACCATAAACCTCTGTGACGCACCCCTCTTGGGGCGTCACAGCATGTAACGCACCCACCCTAGGGTGTCACAGCCTGTGACGGTCACTGGAATGACCGCCACACCGTCCCGAGAGCGGGATGGCAGGAAACGACCCAAAAATCATCCCACGCCCCATACCTCCATAGAAGAGGGGGAAAACAAGGGGGAAGCCCCCAAATAGCCCCTAGCATGCATCTACGGCTTAGATTGGCCAAAAACGCAGTGAAACGTTAGATCGGCTCACGAGCCCTAAAACATGGATTTTTCCCAAAAATCCCTAAATACGCCCGTTCGACTCACCGCGGCCTACAAAACTTGCGGGAAAGGAAGCGCACGAGCTGGGGGTCCATCCCCCTACCTCCACCGAAGAAACGATGCGCCGTGGACGCCGATCCACGAAGAAATCACAGTGAAACCCTCGCCGGCTCACGAACGCGCCCCCAAGCATCGCCACTTCTCCACCACCTCTATCCTCGCCCATCCTCGCCCGCATCCTCACCTGCGCCGCCTCCACCTTGCCCCCGCCTCGCTCCGTCGGCCACCGGAGAAGAGAGGGGAGAAGGAGAGCGTGAGAGAAGAGAGAGGGAGAGAGGGTGAGAAATGAGAGATGGGGAGAGAGAAAAAGGGTTGGGGGGTATATAGGAAAAATCTGAAAACTCAAAAAAATACGGAAAAATTACCTCAACCATCCTCGTGAAATGTACATCGCAGTGGTAACGTCTCGGAGTCGGAGAACGCGACGGTTCACCCTACACGAGATTCGAAGGTCTGACCGGCAAAACACGCGGAAATCGCAAAAACACCATCCGGGACATGCAAAAGCGATCCGAAACCCACGGATCCAGGCCCGATAAATATTCAAAAATATCCGAAAGGTCTGGGGCATTACAATGCACACTCTAAACTTTAGAGAAACCAGTGATATGATTTCACCCCAGCCATTCACTAGACATTCAAATATGCATATATTAAAGCACATCACAAGATTCTTGAAGTGATCCCAATTCTTCAAACAAGCATAAGGCAATTCCATACACCATAGCAAGAGATGAAAATGCACTAAACTAACATTTTGTAATTATCAAAATCACACACTCAACAATGTAATACCCTGGATTCTTCGGATCGAAATCGGAGAGCTTTCGGAGCGCTTTCGTGGGTCCCGAATAGTGTTTTACGATCCACTCGGATTTTCCCCTTGTATAACTTGCGGAACCCTGTGGAGAGTGAACCATTGAGTTCTGAGACTTTGGGATGCTACAGGTGCATTGTGCTCTTTCCGAGGATCGTAAAGACTATTTTTTCATATTTTTTTGAGTTTACGAAATTTCATGCCAAAAATCAGATTTTAGGAAAATTTTTAATTTCCTATTTTCTTTTCCTTTTAACCTTCTCTCTCTCCTCTCTCACGTCTCTCACTTCTCTCCCTCCGTTTTCACTCCTCTCTTCTCCTCTCCCCCAGGGCATACGACCGTGGCGGAGGTGGACGAGGTGGTGACGGCGTGGAGCTGACCTGGAACTTGACAGCGCGTGTATCGGAGCATGGCGTAGGCGCGATCTCGAGCGTGGATTCAAATCTGGCGTGGGTTGTTCGTGTGATAGTTTTTGGCGTGGTTGGGCCATTTCGGTACGCGAGATCTTCGGTCGAGGTAGGGGGATGGATACCCTACTCTTTTCCTACATTCCCTCGCTGTTTGGAGCCAAACGGTGTGAGTTTGAGCGGGTTTTTTAGCTTTAAGGGTGAAAGCATGTTTCGGGGGTGTCTGCCATTTTTGCCATTCCAGGTGATGGTTTTCACATTAAATGGTAAAATATGAACCCCTAACATGTTGGGATTCGTTTCCCGCTAGTTTGAATCCATTTGGTTGTGATTTGGGGTCAGTATGTGTCTGTTTCACCGTGTGAGTCATTTTGGGTCAATTCGTGGGAATCACCTGTTTTTAGCCATTTTGTGAATGGTTTGATACCTTCCAGCTTGTGGAAGGTTAATAATGAATCTAGGGATGTTTCCCCGTCGTTTTGGGGCATGGAAAAACTGGGTTTTGTGAGGTTTTATGGTTTTCGGATAGGAGGATGAGTCGCGGTCCACCAGAAGCAGCATTCATTGCTCGAGGGAAGTAGTGGTCGGGTCTGGAATCCTTTAGCCTTTAAAGTCGGTTGGTAGACGCAGTTGTCTACCAACCGCGTTAGTAGACACGATAGTCTGGAAGACCGCGTCTATGTATAAGCGGTCGTTGGTCAACCGCTTTGTGGTTTCTTCAGTCAGTTTAAGTCGGTTTGTAAGTCACGCTCGTCCGACTAACCGCCTCTCCGAGTAGCAGTCAGGCGCAGACCATCTCTCTTGCTACTGTTAAGAGTCTAGGTGAACGCGGTCTTTCACCTGACCGCGTGTGGATAGTAGCGGTCATTTGGTAATCGCATTTGTCCAGCAGCGATTGTTTTGGTGACCGCGTTTGGCTTGGTTTTCGGGTAGCAATCCTAACGAGATTGCTATTTGCTGGGCTATCTGGTAGCGGCTAGAGGATGACCGCCAGCTGCCCAGAGTGTTTCTTTTGACGGTTTAGCTTCTGGTTGTTGTGGCTTCGACCCCTGGGTTAGCCCATTGTTCTGTGGATGTCTTGGACGTCCTATGAGGGTTGTGACCGTGCTATAGGGTGTTGGGGAGTGCCATTGTACCGAGCAGCATTTCGTGTTGTTTCAAGGATCATTGTGATTTCTGGTTAACCCGGTTGTGCCCCAGTGGTTGACACGTGACCTTGTGAGTGTCTCGTCTATCCTGTGAAGATCAAGGCTGTGGTTTTGGACGCTTGGAGGTATTATCTTATGTCGACTTACGTGTCCATGTGGTTTGGGGGCTTTGGTAATCCCTCATGTTCTGTGTTTCTAGTTATGCGGAATTGTGAGTCCGATGAGTGGCCTAGGAGGCCGTAGACTTTCATTAATGTGTGGATTTGGCTATTTTGTGCCATCGTCCAAGCGTTTTACCGTGATTTGGCTTAGGGACTAGGCTAATTAACGACGTGTTACCGTGATGTGCGACGATCTTGACCCGAGTCTTATAACTCAAGGATCGTTGTGTCAGCAGGTCTACTTGACTATCCTGAGTCGGGCTGTAGTTCTGTGTGCTACCTTGTGTTTCGTAGTGCGTGCGATAGGTCTGTGCTTACCATGTTCGTACTTCGCTGTTTTGAGTCTCTGTGTCTAGTGACCCACCACTAGTTGTAGCATGACGACACTTCTATGTGTCGGCCCACCTGGGAGTGGTGGTGGGGTGAGTTCCCGGTTGAGACGGTTTGTAGGCTGGTTGTCGTGGGCCCCTTTGTCTAGCCGTTAGAGTCTGATAGGAGGGGTAAGCCAGCTAGAGGCATGGCTCAAGACATTGTGATGGGGACATCTCCAGCCACTCTACATTTCTCCGAGGATCATGTGCTCGCCAATAGCGCCACATCTTGTCCGTCACTTTATTTTGAGTCATATGATGTATTTCCACTCTTTATTTTGAGTCTAATCATGTAATTTTACTTTTATTTGAGTCAAGTACCTAGGTTAGAGAGTCATTTATATAAGTCTTGTGTCTAATTAGCCCACTTGATGGGCTTGGCCCAGGGGCGCCCCCCTTTGGACTGTCTAGTCATTAGTTGATTAGTCAGGGTCAGTTTCGTCGTAGAAAATATGTAAGCCTATAAATAGGCCCCCACTCTCCTCACATGGATGGGGATTGATATTTGAATTGAAGAAAAACCTTGGGAATTTTATTCCACTTATCTCTCTCTCACTCCAAGAAGGGGGGCGCACCCCTCTCTCTCTCCTCCCCCCCCCCAATTTTAAAATTTCCTCTCTCTCCTCCCCATTCACTACTCATTAAGACTCCTCCCCCTTCCCCATACATCCCCATCAATTCACCCCCAACCCCAAGGGAGAATCCCCTCTCCCTAGACAACTCCTCATTCTCCCAAGCAACCCTTCCTCATCCCCAAGCAACCATTCATCTCCCAAAGCACCCCTCCCTCTTCCCCAAGCCCAGCCATCACTCCTCCACCCATAGGGGACCTCTCCCACCCTCTCCCATTCCCCCTTCCCCCACCTTGGTCGCACTCCTCACCCCCTCCCCATGGCTGGTCGACCAGCTTTCTTCCCCTTTCATACACCTATGAGCAAACCGCACCCCACCACCCAGGCCCTTCTCCACTTTCTCCCCAGCCCCATATCCGCCCTCCCTTGCACCCCTCGGACCCCCATCAACCCCCCTCCTCTTTCCACAGCCATTAGCCCTCACCCCCTTGCTGTACCTTCGCCCCTTCCCACCCCTATCATCACCTATCACCACCTTGCTCAGCCCAGTTCACAGGCAGTAACAAAGACACGAGTTACAGAGCGAGCCACAACATCATCACGAAGCTTCAGGCTATATATCTTACATTGGTGGTAATCTAGTCCAAGCAGCTTTGCAAGCAAGGTGGTCTCGCCTCCAACCCACGTCTGTGCTGTTCAGAGGAGTAGTTCTCGTCGGATTGCGCATCCAGCATTCGGATACAGATCTGAGCCCAAGTGCAGAGGCGACCACGGCCGCTCGTATGAAGATCTTGGCATGATTTTTGGTTGAGGCAAGCTTCCCCAAGTCCTCTACGAGCCCCAAGAATAAGGAAGCCGTTTGAGTTCCGGAGCACTGTGTTCCAACAGTTTTTCCAGGAGTGCACAGATCAGTTCTACCAGTCTAGTTCGGACCCCCGTCCACTCTTTGATCCCCTCCGCTCTGCCCCGACATCTTCTGTGGACTCCGTCAGATCCTGTTGAAAGAGGACTCTCCCACGAGTACATCGGTGCCAGTCTCGCCTTCATCAGAGCACGGAGGAGTTCGTGGCGGAGTTCTCTCAGGCAGCTCCGATTCTGGCCCAGATAGGTAGTGCTGACTGAGTTCTGATCCTAGAACTGTCACAGCCACACCTGGGCTCCGATCGGCCTACAACTCCACTGGCGTGTTCCTGAATCAGTCTCGGACATTCCTGCACTGGCCTCGCCATCATCAGCGACCGGAGGAGATCGTGACCGCTCCCACATCGACTCCCTATCCGAAAGACCCTGTCAGGATAGAACCGACCAGTTCGCAAATTCGGTCTTGCCACAGCTCAGCCTGACCTCTGATCAACCGACGCTTCTAACAGCAGGCTCCCACCTCATCACGACTCCGTCAGCAGAAATCCCGCACCCATTGGAGCTCAGGAGAGGCCGTGGCAGCCATTTCTTCAGCTTGCTGTCCAAGTAGGGCCTGTGCAGACAGATTCAGGTCTCGTTAACTCCCCGCCCCTCGCTTGTCCGGCTGAAGGCCCCTCCCTGCGTGGAGGTAGTACTGATTGTAATTCCTTAACCCCCACCCCTTGTCCAACCCTCCTACGTGAGGTGCAGTTGTGTACTCTTACCATTTTCAGGTCAAACCTACACCGACGCGGCGTGCGGGTTCGTACCCACGCCTCCCCACTCGCCATCGTCTCCGACCGAAATCGACAACTTCATGCCGATCTGGTGAGCATCGGATCATACCCCTACTGGTCTTTCCTTTGGTTAGCTTAGTATCATTTCCAAATTGCCCGTCAGTGGTGAGCGAGCGCCCGACCCAAAGATCGATCAATTGGAGTGTCCGCCGCGGAGCGAGTTGTGAGAGAAACCCCATAACCCACGCCTTCGGCGTGCTGGCCGCCTGCGGAGTTGGGCATCCTTATCCCTTAGGGGTTCAGCCCAAACTAGCCAAACCCCCGGAACAGCGAGGTCCCATCTCAGACCCTCCTCATCATCGTTGATTGGCCTACGGGCAATTGTGAGCGCTACACGGGTGAGTCCGCTAGAGTGGATCCGCCACTATCGTTGCATGCTTGCGAGTCTAGGTCCTAGGCTCTTGGTGTCAACCCCCGTGGCATCCTTCCCCATCCCACATCAAGTGGTATCAGAGCATAGCCCCCCCTAAGTCATCTCACATCAAGTGGTATCATAGCAAGTTCACAACTTGTCTCTACAAGTTGGTCCTAGGGCGCATATGCATTTAGAGCCACCCCGTGTATCATCACCTCCCCATTTGTATGGCTACCTCATACTGATCATATCCATCATCTTTGGTCCTTGCCATGAGTCCCAACTCTCAAGAGAGCTATGCCATTAGGGTGAATGGTAACATAGGCCAAGTGAGCGCCCTCAAGGAGGACTTCAAAATCACTCTTTGGGAGGTTAAGGCCATATCCAATCAGCTTGGTTCCACAAAGGGCTTTGAACTCCCTACCTTTGACAGGTGTTTCGACCCGAATGTCTACCTAGAATGGGAAGCTTCTATGGACCGATATCTTAATTGGAACCCCATGCCCGAAGAGAGAAAGGTGAGGATAGCTAAAATGCAATTCACCAAAGTGGCCAAAGCTTGTTGGAAAATTGTTGAGGGTGTAAGGAGGATTAGAGGGCAAGACCCGATTGACATTTGGGAGAATATGAAGACCGAGCTTAGGTAGGTCTTCGTTCCCCGACACTTCCCCCCCCCACCTGGGCAGCCATAACTTGAGGAGCACAGCAACTCCTCCTTCCCCACCAAGCCAGCCTAAGAACACACCACTCCAACTCAAACCTCCTCACCCAACCCACCTCCCACTTCCTACCCCAACCCGACCCCAATATAGACCCCCACTGCTTCCACTCCCTACCCCAATCCACTCCTACCCTAGCCCACCACCACGGGTGCACCATGTGTCGGCTCTCATCACCCTGCACACCAAAAACCTTTCCATTCCCTTTGTAGAGGAAACCATGATCCATACACCTAACCCCACAGAGGTGAAAACGTCGGACCCTACCCGCACCATGGAGGAAACCCATGCCCAAGACGAGGAAGAGGCCTCGCAGTCCGATTTCCATCCTACACCACCCCTACTAGTTGGGACCGAGCTCATCTTAAGTAGGCCCCTTATTAGATGATTAAAGGAGGGTCCAGATTAGCCTATCACGTCCCATGTCTACCCTCCCATAGAGCGACACCTCCCCATGGTGCCCTTCATCTCCTATCGCACCACCATCCAATCATACAACCAGGTGGAGACTTTGGAGGCTCTTCTTAAGGGCCTAGCATGGCAAATTGAGTTGACTGGTATGTTGTCCATAGGGGCTGACCGACCTAAGAGTCTTGACCTCCTTCACTTATGTGTCGGGTCTATCACCTCGGTTTGCATCGTTGGGTGCTACACTAGTGACCTCCTATTATTCCTACCAACACCCGATGAACCCGACTTTATCCGCAAAGTAGAGTCTCTCATCTCTGGTAGAAAGCCAAGCCATCCCCTCGTGGCCAACCAGCCCACCCAAGACACCGACCCAATTATCTCATTGGAGAAGGATGACCCACCACCTTTTGAGGACCTTGAGGACATAGAGCTCCTCTCCCTTGGTGACCCTTTCCGTGACCCCTTCGATCCCTCTCAATGGGAGCTCGGGTACCCATGTGGCCCACCGGCATCACTCACCACCCACTATTTCTCACCATCACCCACCAAGTTGGATCAGGTCCACCTTTTTCAAGACCCGGGCCACATATGGGAAGCCATGACCATGGACGACCTATACCTTGGGAATGAGGAAGTGCCCAACTCAATGATATCCACGTTCCTAGATCCCTTCGACCCTTATGAGTGGAAGCTCAATGGTCATCCCATGCCCCCACACATGGAAGTCATCTCCGGGTTAGAAATGCATGTGTCATGGCATATTGCATCGTTCGGTTGGGCTAGCAAGCCAAGCCATCCCACTTATGTCACACACACATTAGGTCCAATGCATGACTAGCTCACATTTGGATGTGCTGGCCATCCCCCATCCATCCCTACCAAAATGGGTATTATGCATGATAGGAGCATTCATGGATGTCCGGATCCCCCGACATTTGCCACACCCATGCATGATAGTTTCACCTACGGATGCCCTAGCCCCCCTAAATATGTCAATGTGAAGTCAATCCAAGATCGGTCTACATTTGGTAGTCCCGACCCACCCTTGCACTCTATAGTCTTCACACCCACACCGCATCATAGTGCATTACATACGCATTCAAGCAAGCATCTAGCAACGAGCGGTGAGGTTCATGAGGAGCGGGCAAATGCTCGCGAGCGCCACTTGAGATCCTAAGTAGGAGACCCAGTGATGATGATATCAGAGTATCTCTACCTTAGGGCTATCTCCAAACCGAGGGCACAAGGACTTTGACCTTCCCGAGTTCCGAGTGGCATTGGAAAACATGCTTATGGGTTGAATTTATCGAAGTATTTTGGGATACACCCAACTTTTCGCATGGCGGATCTAGCACCCTATGAGAGCCCCGTGGTGGAACCCAGTGAGCACCTCGAGCCTACACCCATCTTCGTGAGCGACACCATCGGAGAGCCTCCACATATCAGCCCGAGAGCCCGATGTGTGCACATGGAGGTAATACTAGGTAAGCAGGGTACCATCGCTTGGAAGAGGGTGTGCCCGTGCCACCTTGAGAGGCCGAAGAGCCGTTCCCCGGATAAGGATGCAGGGTTGAGTTGGGAGGACGTTCGTCGCTCGATTCTGCTGCAGCTTTGGCGTGCCGTTACCTCGGTGGACCCATACTCGACAGGGTCAAGTTTTCCCCACCCCGGGAGTATGATGGGGACATCTCCAGCCACTCCACATTTCTCCGAGGATCATGTGCTTGCCAGCTGTGCTACATCTTGTCCGTCACTTTATTTTGAGTCCTATGATGTATTTCCACTTTTTATTTTGAGTCTAATCATGTAATTTTTTTTATTTCAATCAAGTACCTAGGTTAGAGAGTCATTTATATAAGTCTTGTGTCTAATTAGCCCACTTGATGGGCTGGCCCAGGGGCGCCCCCGTTTGGACTGTCTAGTCATTACTTGATTAGTTAGGGTCAGTTTAGTCCTAGAAAATATGTAAGCCTATAAATAGGCCCCCACTCCCCTCACTTGGAGGGGGATTGAAATTTGAATTGAAGAAAAACCTTGGGAATTTTATTCCACTTATCTCTCTCTCTCGCTCTCCAAGAAGGGGGGCGCACCCCTCTCTCTCTCCTCCCCCCCAATTTCAAAATTTCCTCTCTCTCCTCCCCATTCACTACTCATTAAGACCCCTCCCCCTTCCCCATACGTCCGTATCAATTCACCCCAACCCCAAGGGAGAATCCCCTCTCCCTATACAACTCCTCATTCTCCCAAGCAACCCTTCCTCTTCCCCAAGCAACCATTCATCTCCCAAAGCACCCCTCCCTCTTCCCTAAGCCCAGCCATCACTCCTCCACCTATAGGGGACCTCTCCCACCCTCTCCCATTCCCCCTTCCCCCACCTTGGTCGCACTCCTCAACCCCTCCCCTTGGCTGGTCGACCAACTCTCTTCCCCTCCCATACACCTGTGAGTAGACCACACCCCACCACCCAGGCCCTTCTACAGTTCATCCCCAGCCCCACATTTGCCCTCCCTTGCACCCCTCAGCCCCCCATCACCCCCCCTCCACCTTCCACAGCCATTATCCCTCACCCCCTTGCTGTACCTTTGCCCCTTCCCGCACCTATCATCACCTATCACCACCTTGCTCAGCCCAGTTCGCAGGCAGCAGCAGAGACACGAGTTGAATAGTGAGCCACGACGTCATCACGAAGCTTCAGGCTGCATATCTTATATTGGTGGAAAGCTCGTCCAAGCAGCTTCGCAGAAGAGGTGGTCCCGCCTCCATCCGCCGTCCATGCTGTTCAGAGGAGCAGTTCTCACTGGACTGCGCATCCAGCATCCGGATACAGATCTGAGCCCGAGTGCAGACGCGACCACGACCGCTCCTGTGAAGATCTTGGAGTGATTTTTGGTTGAGGCAAGCTTCCCCAAGTCCTCTACCCGCCCCAAGAAGAAGGAAGCTGTTTGAGTTTCGAAGCACTATCTTCCAACAGTTTTTCCAGGAGTGCGCTGGTCAGTTCTACCTGGATGGTTCGGACCCCCGTCCACTCTTTCATCCCCTCCACTCTGCCCCGACTTCTTATGTGAACTTCGTCGGATGTTGTTGAAAGAGGACTATCTCACGAGTACATCGGTGCCAATCTTGCCTTCATCAGATCACGGAGGAGTTTGTTACGGCGTTCTCTTCAGGCAGCTTTGATTCTGGCCCAGACAGTCGGTGCCGGCTGAGTCCTGATCCAAGGACTGTCACGGCCACACCTGGGCTCCAATCGGCCTACAACTTCACTGGCGTGTTCCTGAACCGGTCTTGGACGTTCCTGCACTGGCCCCGCCATCATCAGCGACCGGAGGAGATCGTGACCGCTCTCACATCGACTCCCTGTTTGGCAGACCCTGTCAGGATAGAACCGAACAGTTCACAGATTCGATCTCGCCAGAGCTCAGCCTTACCTATGATCGACCGGCGCTTCTGACAGCATGCTCCCACCTTATCCACAACCCCGTCAGCACAAGTCCCGCACCCATCAGAGCTCAAGAGAGGCCGTGGCGGCCATTTCTTAAGCTTGCTGTCCCAGTAGGGCCTACGGGTCTCGTCAACTCCCCGCCCCTCGGTTGGCCGGCTGAAGGCACCTCCCTGCGTGGAGGTAGTATTGATTATAATCCCTTAACCCCCACCTCTTGTCCAACCCTCCTACGTGAGGTGTAGTTGTGTACACTTACCATTTTCAAGTCAAAGCTCCACCGGGGCGGCGTGCGGGTTCGTACCCACGCCTCCCCGCTCGCCATCGTTTCCGACCGGGATCGACCTCTTCATGTCGATCAGGTGAGCATCGGATCATACCCATGCTGGTCTTTCCTTTGCTTAGCTTAGTATCGTTTCCAAATTGCCCGTCGGTGGTGAGCGAGTGCCTGACGCAATGATTGATCGTTTGGAGTGTCCTCCGCGGAGCGAACTGTGAGAGAAACCCCATAACCCACGCCCTCGGCGTGCTGGCCGCCTGGGGAGTTGGGCATCCTAATCCCTTAGGTTATGTTTGGTATCGGGATAAGTTGTAGTGGGAATAGGTGTAAGTCATTCTGGGTTAATTTATTTCTATTCTTATTCTCATATGCGTTTGGTATGCGAGAGGATAAGTATGTTAGTATTCTTATTATTTGTTTGGTAAAAAATAGGGATAGGAATGAGAATAAGTGGTAAAAATAGACTATTTTACCCTTCTTATCCTAGGTTAAAAGATAATGTTATTCTTCGTTTGGTTGAAATTAAAATGGCTTAATTTCTTTTCAAATCTTCAAGTTATATTTAATTAATAATAACAGTTATGATTATGATTAATGATAAACTTAATTAATTATATTTGATGATCTTGATTTTTAATAATAAAAATATTATCAAATTAATTTTTTGATTAGTTATGATTAGCATCCTTAAAATTAGTATTTAAGGTATTTTTAAGTTTTTAATAATAATTAATGACAATGATATTATTATTTTAAAATATTAACAAATTAATTTTTTTGATTAGTTATGATTAACATAAATAAAATTAGTATTTAAGGTATTTTTTAGTTTCTAATAATAATTAATGACAATGATATTATTATTTTAAAATTATTTTCTTTTGATTGATGATTAATTAACAATATTATAAGATTTGTTAATGTGTTTATCAATTCTACTCTTGATTATTAGTATTGATAAATTAATAATTTTATCAAATCATCATCAATAGTAATAATATTTTTAATAACAATTAATAATAATGACATATTAATATTGATATATTATGATATATTAATAATGATATATTAATATTAATAATGATATATTAATAATAATATATTATGATATGTTAGTTATGCTATATTAATAATGGTATATTATTATTTTAATAATATTTTAATAATAATTAATAATAACGATATATTAATATTGAGATATTATGATATATTAATAATGATATATTAATAATAATATATTATGATATATTAATAATAATGATATATTACTAATGATATATTATTATTTTAATAATATTTTTTAATAATCATCAATAATAATAAGGTTTTTATAATAATTATTACTAATTATATTATATTTAGGTGAGATGTAGAGGGAGGGAGGAGAGAGAGAGGGCGATGATAAGAGAGGGAGAGAGAATAGGGTTAGAGATGAGGGATAACTCATTCCACCTTTTTGTAGGAATGAGTTATCCCCGTATTAACCCCGTATTTGAGGCTATCCTCATTCTACTTAATCTCGTATATTCTCGTCAATTTTTGCCATACCAAACGAAGGATGGGGTTGAAACGAGGATATCCCCGCTTATCCCCGCGGTATCCCGATACCAAACATGCCCTTAGGGGTTCAGCCCAAACTAGCCAAACCCCTAGAACAGCGAGGTCCCATCTCGGACCCTCCCCATCATCGCCGATTGGCCTACGGGCAATTGTGAGCGCTACGAGAGTGAGTTCTCTAGAGTGGATCCGCCACTGTCGTTGCATGCTTGTGAGTCTAGGTCCTAGGCACTTAGTGTCAACCCCCGTGGCATCCTTCCCCATCCCACATCAAGTGGTATCAGAGCATTGCCCCCTCCTAAGTCGACTCACATCACATTGAGCTTGTGTGTGCACAAGTGGTCAGGGGCATTTGGACCAGCGTCGACGGGCGTGACCCTGACTTGTCACTCATTACTGTAGTTCCTTGGTTCCTTGTCAGTGTCTCAGTTACCGCGTTCGAGGCGAGTAGGAGATGCTTGAGACATAGTGTAAGACGTCAGTGGACGCATCTAACTTTTCTTCTAGTGCGGAGGTGCTTCTGTCACATGACACGAGATTCAGGATTCGGGGTTTGTGATTCGGGATCCATGATTCGTGGCTTACGTGGTTCTCGTGCAGCGTGAGCTCTAGACGTGTGGTTTCTGTCACTGTTGATGTGACTTGCCGGGTGTAGACAAGTTTTTCTTTCCTTCTTTCCCTCCCTTAACTCAAAAGTGAAATATGAAAAAAATGATGGAATGAACTAAAAGGAGGAAAAGACAACCAATGAACTACTCATACAAAAAAGCATGTTGTGATTGCCACCAAGATACATAGCATAATAGGAGAGTACCATATATCTTGGAAAGGGGAGAAGAAAGTGAAGACACTCGCCAATGATGCAGCGTTGGAACAGAGCGAACACGGTCCTGTGGAGACTGCCTAAGTACGTCAACGGCCGAACGACAGACCATGTACAGCGCTAAAGAGGAACGCGGGACAAATGCTTAGTTGGAGCCAAGACGGTCCAAGGTCGGCCGTGAACAGTAGATGGACGGTCCGAGGAAGACCGCTTACAACTGAAGATGGGCGAAGACAGACCGCATAAAGCCGCCAGACTCTGAGCCAAGGGACTTGATCCTCCACCCCTTCCGACCGGCCAGAGGGGATGGGCCTCGTGCTAAAGCTTCTGTTGACCTACAAATCATAGTAAACGACCAAAAACATAACCCAAATTAGCTTTGTTAAGTGTAGTATCTATGAGAATGAATGGAAAACTAAGCACATAATGGAATGGGGGATACCCGGGGGTTGGGTTTTTAACCCCTATGGGCATGGAAAAATAATAGGAAGGGTAAGAGAATGAGAATGCCAGTGAAAAACGTGGAGAAAAGGTTAAGGAAATGAGCATGCAAATGATGAATGAACGACCAAACACCTAGACCAAAATACTTAAGAAACTACTACTCCCTAAACCGAAGGCTCAAATAGATGTAGAGAGCCTTCCTCACTGGCTGAGATCCGCTCAAGAATTCGGCAGCACTTCGACACGAATGCTGGATCTCCCCCCTCTTGAGCTTAGGCCAAGGGTGCTATTTATAGACCCCTGAAAGTTCACTCGAAATTGAGGGATTCCCAGTGATAATTAGGGCGAGATTCTTAAAATTAAATCGAAGATAACACTCCCAGCTTTCACTAGGATCAAACGGAACTTAATTTGACTGAGAATCTACAGAGAAAAAGGTGGAACAATCACCTAATTAAACCATGGGTGGAGAGAGAAAGGCCAACCAGTCCAAGAATCTCGGCCTTGTACACGGTTGATCGATGGGCAGCCTGACACTGTACACGGTCCATTGCTAGACCGCTTACAGGGGTAGGTGGTAAATAGAAATAAGATAAATAATCCATTTATCCCCAAGGAATAGACCGGGTGAACCGGCGCAGGACTCTGGATCAAGAAACGGTCTATCGAAAGACCGCTCAACGGGTCAAACGGCCCATTGCCAGACCGTCTATCTAGTGTCGTTGGTAAATCAATAAAAATAGACATTTATTCGGAAATTGACCCATTTAGGACTCTGGCCCTTAAACGGTCGTTTGATGGACCGCCCGACGATTACAAGCGGTCTAATGTAAGACCGTCTATAAGGGTGTCGGTGGAAAATGAATAGAGAAAGATAAATATGCCCATTTATCCAAAGATCAAGTCAAAACGGTCTTTCAATAGACCGCTGATTCATGGAACGGCCTGTCGTTAGACCGCTTAATAAAATGAGGGTCAATGCCAAAAAGGTAAGGTCGACGCTAGTGAAAGATAAGGTCGACGCCAGTTCTTCAGCCATAAAAAGAGGTTTTTTAATAGACCGTTCCATTTATTAACGGTCCATCGTGAGACCGTTTACTAAAAAAGAAGGTTGACGCTAGTGAAGGATAAGGTCGACGCTAGTAAGGATAAGGTAGATGCTAGTTCAACCAAACGGTTTTATAAAAGACCGCCCATCTTGAATAAACAGCCAAATGACTGACCGTTTATTAGGTTGCTGGTAAAAAATCAGAAAATAACCAATTAATCCAGAGATAAATCTGAGTGATATAAACGGTCTCCAAAACAGTCACTTAACATATCAAACGGTCTATCGCTAGACCGCCTTTATACTGGGCGGTTGAAATCAAGAAAATGGGATAAATAAGCCTACTTACCCTAAGGACCAAATGAAATCAAGGCCCATCAAGCCCAAATTCGAGAGCAAACCTAGCTAGGGAGGAAATATTCATAAAATAGGCCCAAAGACATGCCTAAAAATGGCCCAATGAGTAATGGACAACTTGAGACATCAAAAATAATGGTAAGAAGAATGACTCAACTCATAGGTAAAAAATGGGTGTCAACAGATGCCCCTCCTTAATGTCATCTTTGCAAGGGAGTGAGCAGAGGTGAAGCGGAAGCGAAATAGAACATGGAGATGAAGTGGAAATGAGGCGGAGCGGACTGAAAAGCGGGCGTTAAGGTAAAAGACACCCGTTTCCTCTCCAACGAGCAATAGGAATCTTCCGGAGAACTCCGAACCAAACACAAGGAATAATAGGACCAAAATGACACCAGTCTGGATAAACTAACTAAATAAACAGTAGGAAAAAAATGGGTAACCTCATTAGGGGACACAATCCACAACCAATGTGGGAAGAAGCATCAACGAAAAGTAAAGAAACAGACTAAAAACTCCAGACGGGGACCCTTAGTCAACCAAACCAGGTGAACAGACCAGAGAAAACCTTCCAACTCTGAGTGGAATTGTTCATCTTTTCCCAAAAACCATGAACACATAATCATCCATTACTAACGAGACACTTTTAGACTAGCCATGGGTCGTGAATGCTCAAAAGATGCGTATGATGCATGCTGGGCTAAAATAAAAGAAAACATCAAAACGAATGCAAAGAAATACAAAAAATAGAAAATACTTGAGAATAGTATTGCTAGACCGGAACAATCAGGGTCAGGACACTATCTGCAACCACGACGTGCGAGATAGAACCGTCGTCCCCCAATCCTCCCAACCTAATAGCCTGTCTGATGATTAAACACGTGGACCTAGATCATCATCATTTTTTTTACCGGAGAACATCAGATCCTGGAACACGTGAATGACTAGCTAGTTCTCGAGATAATATAGCATAGATACCATATAGTAATGCATTAAGGGTTACAGGGATCGAGATACCTACCTGACTTACCTGTCGGTAATGGAAGTGGAATAATGCTGCAAAAGATCATGAACAAGGTTTTGCAATTGATATATATCATGAAATAAGTTAATTGAGCACAAAAAGTTTGTTAATGCAGCAACAATATGGCTTAAAATCATCATTTATCACTTCAACCATACAAACAGCCTATCCACGACCGCTGAATGAGACTAACGGTTCAAAAGAGGACCGCTCAGGCAGTGCGAATTTGAATTGCAATCGTAGCACGTACATGACCCTATGTAAGACTGCCCAAAGAGTTAACGGTCAAAGAACGGCCGCTTAATAGTAGTGGAGTCATTACATAAAAATGGTCTTTTTAGGGACCGCCCAGATCATAAACGGTCTATTGCTAGATCGCCTTTAGATCGTCAGTTTCAAAAAAATAAATCGACACTTCCATCATCTTCCCCACTCTCTACTCTCATTCCCTCTCTCACCACACCGTAGGCCAACCGACGAGCACCTTCCCCCCTGGGCCTTCACCTCTCATTCCACACCCTCTCACACCCTCCCCCATTCTCTCTAGCCCTCTCATGCGTTTCAAAAAATAGGTTCTGAGACACCTCGCACGACAAATGGCCAGGAGAGACACCCCACCGCCGCCGGTGACCCCTGTGGAGGAGGCTCCGGCACCGTCCACGGCTGAAGGAGTTGCGCCCACGGTTGGGGAAGTTCCCCCCACACTTGCTGTGGTATCGGAGGAGACCTGAGCACCACCAGAGGAGGAAGCCCCGGCGACTACGGCCGAGAGACCGGCCAAGGAACCTCATCCCTCCGAGGTAGGCCATGACAAAAAACCCCCCCATTTGATTGTTTTAGTGGATGCATGTTGGTTTGGATGAACAAAATGGGGCATGCGACCCCTTTGGAGATGATTGTAAGGCCTCTAGGGCCATTAAACATGGTGGGGGAGAGCTCAGATGCCGGTGGGCACGACGGGTAGAAAAACGGTTCAACAGTGACCGTCTAGAATATACACGGTCCCTATAGGACCATTTCACGAACATCACGGCCTAAACCAAACCGCCCTAAAGGCTAGAACGGTCCACGAGTGACCGTTCATAGGGAGTTGAACAGGCGGGGCTTTGGGGAGCAGAAACGGGCTGAAGAAAACCGTGTAGGTGTTAGGCGGTCCACCTCAGACCGTCCATAAACTGAACCGTTGAGGATACAAAGGTCTCCATCAGACCGTCAAGTAGCCAAACAGTCAATGGGACGACCGTGCAGAGTCAGATCAAGGAGGGTTTGAGGGGAAAGCCAAACGGTCGGATGGGAACCGTTGGATACCCAAATGGTCAAGGAACTGCCGTTAGTGGGATAGACACGTGAGGGGTAAACGGTCCTGACTAAGCCGTCTATGAAACTGAACGGTCTTCATCAAGCCGCCTACAAATGAAAACTGTCAATGGATGACCGTATAGACTTAGATTCTTGAATGGGCTTATTGGAATGTTAAAATAGTTGGAGGCCAACCGTTAGAGGAATATAAATGGCCCAAAAGGGACCGTTAACCTGACAGACTACATTTTTTCTTTATTTTTTTTATTATTTATTCTGATGATTTAGTATGAAGTGTATGACTAATGCAAATTGTTTAAATGCATGCAGGGAAAGCGTAGGACCCGGATATCCTGGCTCCAGGTCTGGGCTGTGATGACCCGGACTCCGAATACGGATATACCCGATAGGACTACCAGTAGAACCGATACCGCTTGGAACCTGTGAAGCCTCCCAAGAGCTGTAAAGCTCCGAAGGGATAAAAGGAATGTCGTGTAGTACATTGAAGCCGCAGATATAACAATAAGTAATTAAATTTCATTAATCAGGTTTACTAAAGTAGCAGAAATAAAATTACTTTTTAATTAACAATTCAATTTAACAATTATACCAGAGTTTAGTCCAAAGGAAAGACAAGTACAATCAGATAGAAAGAAAGACGTACACTGACGTCGGGGGAAACCCGTCGTAAGTACCGTTGGCAACTACGAACTCGGCACACCAGGAACCGCCAAGGAAGCAGAGACGACCACACCTGAAAAATAGGGGTGAGCCTCGTGTCATTGGTCCTGTAGGGGTCACACGGATCCCCATTGAAAAACAACGCAGTAACACAGAACAACTAAAATAGCAGCAATAGTAGTAAAGCAGGAAAAAGTAGGAAACTACTACTAGAAAGCTGTAAAAGAAAAACTGGGAACGGAAGGAGTAGGAACAGCTAAAATAAAAGGGAAAAGCCGTACCGAGCAAAGCACGGGTGCCGAACTAACCTCGACCCCCTAAGCTACTCCAACAGCAACAGAAAGGCAAACCCTGATCTCACAAAGTCAGGAGTTATCGATCTGCTGACACAGCACAAGGCCCTAGGCGAAGGCCTACGAAGACAGGCAAAAAGCCTAGAAAAGACCTGGACACACAACAAACATGGACACACATGACTAGAACGTTGTGTATACGACACCGAGCTATCCTCGGAAAAGCCAAGAACGGGCTAACTCGGAAGGGGAAAATGGACTCCGAGAAACACGAGAGTCACGTGTCATGTCGCGGAAGCACCTCCTCACTAGAAGAACAGCCAGATGCATCCACTAACGTCTTATGCTGCGCCTACAAGTGTCTGTCTACGATGCCTACAAGACGATAGAGACTAAGACACTGTCAGAACCAGAACCAGGAACTGCAATAAGGAGTGACTAGTCAGGGTCATTCCCATCGGTGCAAGTCCAAAGCCCCTGACCACGTGTGCACACACAGTATCGTGCCTAGAGCTAGGCCTCTAGCTAGTCCCCCCCCTCCACAGGACGGTACGGTGAAGAGCCAGGGGCCCACGAAACTAGCTTAAAAACTGTATCTCGGGAATTACCCCGCCACATGGGCCGACACACCATAACGTTTCATAAGGTTACGACTAGTGGAGGCTCACGAGACATAGAACTCTAAAACACAAGCGTTGTAGTACTGACAGGCAAGGAAGCACTGTTGTATGTACTACGAAGCACCAGGGCAGCACAATGACTGCCAACAGACTCAGGACAGGGCAACTAGACCTAAAAACACAATGATCCTTGAGTCTCACGACTCGGGGTCAAGATCGTCGTGCGACGGCGGAGACACGCTGCCAATCAGTCTAATCCTAAGCCAGAGGAAACGACGCAACCGCGTAAAATGATACATGGAGACCTGAGGGATAACTAAGACCCTTGACACACCTGGACACACAGACCGAGGTGGGACAATACCTCAAATCATCCAGAACCACTGTCTCGAGCTATCAAGAATAGTTGGGACACACATAAGGTCTTATGTCAACCATTGGATCTTATCGGGTTGACCAAGACCTGACAATGACTTGTAAGCAATATAGAAACAGGCAGGGATGACTACCTTATAACGTGGTCATAGCCCTCATAGGATGTCTCGAGACATCCACGGGTCAGTGGGCAACCCCAAGGTCAAGCCAAGACCTTAAAAATCAAAAGCATGAAAAACAACACCCTTGGGATATGGCGGTCTACCCTTTGGCCGCTATATAGAAGAAGCGGTCGAGGGTAGGGCCGCTACACCCCAACAGGGACAAAACTCTAGCAGTTCTAGATTGGGCCGCTAGGGGACTGTAGTGGTCAAGGATTAGGCCGCCAGGCTCAGTCACCTTGAACCGACCTATCTAGTCAAACCACCAGTAGCGGTCTAGAGTAGACGCGCTACACAGACATGGCGGTCTAAGAGTGAACCGCCACACAAACCGTACTAAAATATTGACCTAAGACAAACATACTATAGCGGCCTAAGAAGGGTGCGCTACAAGGAAGAAACGCACGAAGGTTGGGCCACCAAAGCCAACCGACTTAAAACATTGACTCGGTCAAACAGACAGTAGCGGTCTAAAGAAAGCCCGCTACAAGACCCTGGCGGTCAAAGATAGAACCGCCAACCCGAACCGACATACACCCATTGACTCATTCAACGGACCGTAGCGGTCAAGACTAGGGCCGCTACAGCATGCGTGGCGGTTTATCGTACAACTGCTAAGCTGAACCGACTTACACTAGAATCGAGGAATCGCTAAGCTTGGCGCACCACAATAGGGCCGCCAGAGGCAATAGGCGGTCAAAGGTTGGACCACCAACCTAAACTGACCTACAACTAACCGACACACTATGGAGTGTGGCGATCCATCGTGGGGACGCCATAGACCATTAGCGGTCTCTGAAACAACCGCCAACACGCTACTGCGGGGAAACCATGGGAATGGTCGGATCCGGCCGTTCCACGCCCCATTCGCGTCTAAACATAGGGGAAACAAACCTAATTGACAAAATAACCTTCCACAGGCTGGAAGGGGTCCATGCAACATTCAAATCGCAAGAAATGGGCGATTCCATCGAATCGACCCTAATTGGGCCACCGGGGTTCCCAGACTTGTACCGGCACCAAATGACAACCAATCGACACGAAATCAGCAAATCTGGAACACTGACATTCCAGGGGTTCGATTGATACCAACTAATATAAAAATCGTCGCCATTTCCCGGCAAACCCTGCGAACACCCAAAAACCATGATTTTTCTGAAACTGAACGAAACCCGCTCAAACTCACACCGAACAACGTGAAATTGCAGGGAAAATGTAGAGGAGAAGTAGGTGATCCGTCTCCCTACTTCCACCGAAGATTTCGAGCGCCGAAGCAACTAAACTATGCCGAAAACCGCATCACGAGCTTGACCGTCGACTTTGAATCCACTGTTTGGGATCGCGCCAGAAACGGTCCGATCCTCGCCCCATCGCGCTTCGGACCACTCCCACGGCATCTCCTCTACCTACCTGAGCCTCCTCCGTCTGTAGCCGGAGCCGAGAGGGCGAGAGAAGAGAGAAAACGAGGGAGAGAGGAGTCACAGTGGCGAATGAAAGGGAGGAGAGAGGAAGAAGAAAGAAAAACAATAAAAGGAAAAGAAATTAGGAAATTTTCCTAAGTTTTGAAAATTTGATAATTGGTTCGAAAATGGATTAATTCAAAAAAATATGCAAAAATAGTCGAAACGATCCTCGAAAATAGTACAAAGCGACTGCGGGGTCCACGAGTCGATGAACTGAGAAATAAACTCACGGTAGGGTTCCGTACCTTGTACGAGAGAAAAACCCACACGGATCGTAAAACTCAACTCAGGACTCACAAAAGCGATACAAAACTCCCCGATAAGGATCCAAAAGCTCGATAGTAATCCAGGGTGGAGAGGGGGATTTCTGTAGTCCATTTAAGAGCAGGCTGAACTACGTCCATCAAGACCAAACGAGGCCCAGCTCATCTAAGTGACCGCCCGCAGGGCCAACTTAGCATAAAAGCCCAATAAGATCACTCGGGATCAAACACTTCATCGGCGGCCATCAAGCTCAAAAGGCCCAAGCGTCGATCAGGTCGGAGGAAGACCCACACCTGATCTATCCCCTCGCCGGGATAAAGGCTAGCGCTCAGCGCCCACTCTGACCGAGCCTCATCCGAGCTATGCCTATCGTCCGGACAAGGTTGGCACTCTCCATGCTTGGATCGACCGACGATTGCTTATCCACGTTGCCGTTGAGAGCCCTTTATAAGCAGGAATTCACAAGGATAAGGGACCCACGACCCCTCAAGGCTATAAAGATCCCACGATGAGGACGTAAAGAGCCCACGTTGAGGACGTAACTCCCGCCTGAAACTCCCCAGCTTAAGGGACTTATGAGGCTGGCGCATAATTTAAACCCGGGACTCCCTCCAGCAAAAGGTAAGGCCAACTCACGCCTACACTCCCTGAGCAGGAACCACTTCACCACCCTAGTGGAGAGGGATCTCGTGCATCTCCTTCCTCCTCCCTTCATAGTTTTCACCACTGCTCTACTGACTTAGGCATCGGAGGGTTTTTCCCAGGGAATCACCCCTGGGCCACCTGATCTGTTTCCCTTCCTTGTAGTTCACTTTTCGGTGATCATCTTCTCCAGCTCAGGATCAGCGCAAGATCACCCCTCTTCATCTGGCGCCGTCTGTGGGAAACGATCAAAGAGCCAGCATGGTGCGAAGAAGTACAGGGAGGAGATCCGCCAGCGATAGGGGGAAGGCCATGGTAGTGGGGAGAGAAGGCCCTTCTCAGGCCACACAAGACCCCCCCTCCAACGCCAGCACCCCAGCCGACGAACCACCTCCGCCCGCGGCGGTAGGGCAACCACCCAACGAGGACGCTGACTCTTTCCAAGCCCTCAACGCAAAACTGGATGTCCTCGTGGAACTCATGAGGACCCAGGCGGCCAGAGAAGGAAGGCCACGTGTCCCTCCGAAAAGCCCTCCCCGCGGAGATGCATCCCAACACACTGTCGGAGGTCGCTTCACCCTTTGAGGACGGCAGCTTAATCACAACAGGTCAGGAGGACCTTCACAAGCCCCTCCTCCAGGGCAAGAGGTCTCCTCCACGCTGAAAAGGGGAAAACATGGGGCACGCCGTTTGCCCCCGGAGACCAAAGTCCCCAGGGACCGCCAGGACAGCCTGCCACCGCGTTCCCCTAGGCCCACGGTGCAACGGCAGCCAACGTTATCCCTCCGTCTGTGAGAGTTCGAGAGGTGCTTCGCAGAGCAGGAGTGCGCCTTACGCGCCTTGCAGAAGACCTCCCCAGTCGAGGATGAGGAGAAATCCCTGTTCTCCGACTATATCTTGAAGGCAGAGGTATCCCCCAGAATCTCCATTCCGACCTTTAAGCCTTACGACGGCCAGGGCGACCCGACCGACCACTTCGACAGCTTCGATGCCCTAATGACTCTTCACGGGGCATTCGATGCCATCAAATGCCAAGCCTTTGTGACCACCCTGGTCCAATGCGCCCAAGCATGGTTCCGGGCCCTCGCCCCCGGATCCATCCGAGACTTCAAGCAGTTTGGGTGAGTATTTAAGGAGAGTTTCATCGGTAGCGGCTCCCCCAAGGTGGGTAGCGGGGCTATTGGCTCTAAAACAGGCGCAAGGGGAGAAACTTTGGGCCTATATCAACCGATTTAAGTCAGAAGCCCTGAGAATCCCCCGCCTGGATATAGCCTCGGCCATAACCGCCCTGACCGGAGGCACCCAGGATGAGAACCTCTGCAGCGAACTTGTCCTCCACCCTCCCTCAACCCTTGCCGAGCTAGTGACTCTGGCTTTACGCCATGCTGACTGCGAAGAAGTTCTCAGCACATGCCGAGGTGCAACCGGCTCGGGTCGAGAGGGGGACAAGAAGCGAGCACCAAAGTCAAGCTCGGGCCAAGGAAAAAGGCAGAACCGAGACGGGGAGCACAAAGAACCGTCCCGGAAGTCCGAGCAGTACACTCCCTTAACCGCTCCGGTGTACGAGATCTATGAAGATATCAAAGGCTCGGGCCTCCTCCGCCAACCCGAGCCAATGAGGTTGAAGAGCCGCAATTGCAGCAAGCACTGCCTGTTTCACAGCGATCACAGGCATCATACCGGCGATTGCCACCAGCTCCAGGATGAGATTGAGGGCCTCGTCCGCCAGGGACACCTACCCCAGTTTGTGGTCAGGCATAAGAAAGACCGAGGCGCCCCAGAGGAGATCGATAATGCCCCTCGCGGGGTCCACATCAATGTCATCGTTGGAGGAGCTGCATCAGGAAGAGACAGTGTGATGGGGACATCACCTCCCATGCCCACGTTCACAGCTCGTCTCCTCACCCTGGTTGCATCCGGCATGGTCTAGTTATTTAATTTTGAGTCCTATGAAATTTTTATTTGAGTCATTTGATGTATTTTCCCTTTTATTTGAGTCATGTACCTAGGTTAATGAGTCATCTACCTAGGTTAAGCGTCATTAGATTGTTTAGAAGGGTTATTGGACCCAATTCTTTAGGATAGGCCTAGGGGCGCTCCTACCCCCTTGGTTTTTGGTCATTGTAGTAAGAGTCAAGGACTTTTGTAGAAATGTGGGTTGCCTATATATAGGACCCCATTTCCTCCATTTGAGTTAATGAATCAATGAATGAAAATTGCCATTTGAGAGTTCAAATTTCCTATTGGAGAGATTCCATTAGTTGGGTGAGAAACCCTTGGGAGTGATTCCCCCTATCCCCCCTCTCTCTCTCTAATAAGTCATTTTCTCTCTTCTCCACTTTCTCTCTCTAAAACCTGCGCCCCTTTCTCTCTCCTCCCCTCCCAACCACCTTTCTCTCTCTTCCCCCCTCCAATAACTCATCCCCAACTCCCCACCAACCCACCTTAACTCCACCCCAGCCCCAAGGGAGATTCCACCACTCCCCACTCCACCCTCCAACCACCAACCACCCACTCCCCTTCCCCAAGCACCCTTGCATCTCTCAAGGGAGAATTCCCACTCCCCAAGCCCCCTTTTACCTTCCCCACACACCTCTTCCCATCCCCCAAGACCAAAATTTAATCCCACCCTTAAACCCATTTTCAAATACCCTTTCCCTCTCACCCACCTTCCCAAATTCGTAGCTCCTCCTCCCACCACCTGTTAGACCCCCTTCCAGACCCCATTCTTCCCTTCCCCCACCTTCGAACACCCCCTCCTAGACCCTCTCACAGCTCGGGCTTTCCCCACACTCATCCACCCCCATTTCCCCTCCCATATACCCCATTCCCACCTGTCATCTTCAACCTACAGTTCTCAACTGAAGATCTGCAGAAGAGTAGTAGTTTGCAGAGGCGACCACGGCTTCTTCCGGATGAATCTGAAAGCCCAAGAGATACCCATGGAAGCGTCTGCCAGTCTTCTTCGCAACGGCGGTGTTTTCGTTGTCATCTGAGCATTGTGCTGCCCGGGAGAGCTGTTCTCCCTTGACTGCGTGAAGCTACCCCAGAAGAGCACCTGAACCTGATGAGAAGCACGACTGCGGCCATCATACTGGGAATATCAGAAAGAGTTCTGCATCAAAAGTATTCTACTCCGAGTCTTCTTTCATCCCCAATAGGCAGAGCTCAATTTGGCGTCCGGATCCAGGAGTTCTCAATTTTATCCCCTGGGTGCGCGGTTCTGCTTCCCCACAGTCTGCACCAACCCCTCATCAGTGTTCAGAGCCTACTGGTCTTCTCCGACAACATTTGGCTTCCCTGTTAGTCTTGCTTCAAAGACGACTTGTTCACGGTTCCAACGAATCAAGCGGCACCTGATTCTTAGCTCGGGAGCGATCGTGGCATCTTCTTCTTCCTGCTGTTAGGAACCTGAAGCAGTCTGATCCGAAGAACTGCCACCCTGTTCGAGCCTCCACCCAGACCAGCAGTTGTACCAAAAGAAATCGACATAATTCAGACAACTTACCGATCTAGCTACAAAGAATTCCCCACTGGTCCCGCCTTCAGAAAAATTCAAGAGAGGTCCAGAGGTGCCGTCTTCGACTGCTGGTCCCTGATTTCAGAACGTGGACAGATTCGGCATCGGCTTCCTTTTATCACTTCTAGCTCGAATTTCCCTCCCCTCTTGGCCGGCTGAAGGCCCCTCCCTGTAAGGAGGTAGTGTTTGGATATAATCATCATCTTCCCTTCCCCATGATCCCCCCCCCTTGCATGGGGTGTAGTGTTGTAGAAATTTGAGCAGGTCAAGCTTCCCCGACGCAACGTGTGGGGATCCACTCGCCTCCCCGCTCGCCCTCGTCTCCGAGGGGGACCGGTTTCTTCAAACCGGTCAATTAAGTGCTCAAACCTAGCTCCAATTTAGTGCTTGTCATTCAATATTAGTTCATAGTTCTGCTGGCCGTGAGAGTGAGAGCTCGATCCTCAAGCCCCGTTGCTTTGAGAGATCACCATGGGGAAGAGTGAAGCCGGTGCCCTCGGCACTTTGTCGGCCCCATTGAATTGGGCCTCCACACCGTTGGGGAACAAACTTTGGCCTTGCTGGCCCTCTACCAGCAAGTGCCCAACCCTCACATCCTCCACTTGGCATCGCCAAGTTACCCCGGGTCTTGGGTGAGTGACGGGTGAGCGGCCACCGTTATCGGTCCGTCTTGATTGCGATTGTGCTTGCTTGCTTGAGTCCTTGGTTATGTCCCATCAAATTGGTATCAGAGCAAGTCATTGACTTGTCTCTACAAGTCAAGTCCTAGGGCATGCTTGCATTGGAGTCATCATTAATCCAACCCTTGCATTGATCCCCCCCGATCATCATGGCCACCTCCTACTTAGCCTACTCACCACCCATGGACTTCATCCTAGATAGGGATATTACCTTTGACGGATCACGTTTTAGTGACTATCTTAGGTGGGAGGCTACCATAGAAAAGTACTTTGAAAAGACTTGGGTATATGGATCCGCGAGAGTCCGACAGGCCAAGGGACGGTTTCGGGGTCAAGCCAAGAGTAAGTGGGAACACATAGAGGGATTAAGAAGGGTTAGGAGGCAAGAGCCCATTTCCTCATGGGATGATATGAAAGTAGAACTTAGAAAGATCTACATCCCCAAACATTCCCACCCCTCCTACTCAAGCACCCCTAACCCGAGGAGCACTGCCACTCCTCCATCCCCACCTGGCCAACTTGAGACCGACCTTTGGTCTCCACCCCCACCAACCCCAACAAATCACCTCTCAACCATCATAACTACACTTCGCAACCAAGTCCTCTCCCTTAAGACCCAAATAAACCAAGCATCCACCTCTCCACAATTCCCCTTGGTCCCCACCACTATCCCTCCATCTTCCCCTAAAAAGGGTACACCCCCCCAATCAACCCAAACTGAACCAACCCACCTTCCACTTCCAACCCCAACCCTACCCCAACCTAGGCCACCACTACTTCCACTCCCAACCCAAGTTCGACCTCACTTACCACCTCGGGTTCACCATGCCCCAACCATCATCACCCCATCTCCAAAAGACCCTCCCATTCCCTTAAGAAAAGAGGCCACACCCACTCACAAAGGAATAGTTGCTAGCCCAGAACCTCTCCCCACCCATGAGGAAACCCAAGTTCACACCAATGGTGAGGAAGAGCTTCAACCCTTTACCACTTCAAATTGTCCGAGTCTTCAAGAGCCACAAACCTTCACAAATGACACCATAATCATAGATGGGCCCCTAGCTAGATGGCTAAAGGAGAAACCAATTCACCCCATCACGTCCTATGTCTACCCTCTCATGGAGCTAAACCTCCCCATAGTACCCTTCTCCACCTATCACACTACCATCCAATCATCCTACCAAGTGGAAACTTTAGGAGATCTTCTTAAGGGCCTAGCATGGCAAATTGAGTTCACTAGCATGTTGACCCCTATGGCCGAACAACCTAGGAGCCTTGGCCTCCTACACCTATGCATCGGGTCTATCACCTCAGTTTGCACCATTGGTTGCTACACTAGCGACCTCTTTGTATTCCTCCCCACATCCGATGAGCCCGACCTTCTCCTCCAATTGGAGTTTTTTATATCGGGTAGAGAGCCAAGCCCTCCCCTCATGGCCAATCCACTCACCAAGAACATTCACCCAATTATCATTGAGAGGGATGACTTAGCACCTTTTGAAGACCTTGAGGACATGGAGCTCCTTCCCCTTAGTAACCCATTTTACGATCCCTATGATCCATTACAATGGGAGTCAAGGAACCCGGGTGACCCTACTACCTTAACCACCACCTACCTTTCCCTATCCCAACCCACCATGTTTGACCCAATCCACCCCATCCTAGACCCGGGTTACACCTTGGGAGCCATGACCTTGAGCCACATATCCCTAGGTAATAAGGTTGTGCCCCACCCCATGATGACCACCTTCTTAGATTCATTCGATCCTTTCCAATGGGAGTTCAAAGGTTGTCCCACACCTATACACATGGAAGTCACCTTTGGGAAAAGCATGCATGTGTCTAGGCTTACCACACCCCTTGGCATGAACACTATGTTGGGTCTATTCATTCATATCACCCACATGTCAAGTAGAAATCATGAGTGGTCCAAATTTGGATGTAGTGGTCCACCTTCACTCATCATGAGTTGTAGGCATGATAGGAGTATTCATGGATGTCCGGGTCCCCCAGCATTTGTCACCCCCATGCATGACCGGATCACCTATGGATGCCCCGGTCCTCCCCATTCCATCAAAGTCTTCTTGACGTTAAAGCATGATTGGTCTACTTTTGGTTGCCCAGGTCCACCCATCACCCCTAGAATGTCAACATTCACAAAATTACATGAAAGCCTTTGCAAGCACATAAGCAAGGAAAATGAGATCTATAAGAGGCAAGCTGACTCCCTTCGGCGTCACCAAGAATTCCACGTGGGTAACTTTATGATGGTGAGGAAGGAGAGGCTCTCCCCGGGAGTCATCTCCAAATTGAGGCCACGTGGGGCTGGTCCCTTCCAGGTCCTGAGGCGCATTGGCAGTAATGCCTATGAGTTAGATCTCCCCGAGGAGTATGGAGTGAGTCCCACGTTCAATGTAGCCATTCTAGTGCCATATAAGGGACCCATGGTGGTACCTAGTGAGGATATTGAGCATATTCCTTCCGTTGAGAGAGCACCCACCCGTGAGGAGAGACCACCAGCCAAGAGAGCCCAGCGTGAGCGCATTGAATGAATATTGGATGAACAGGTCACTACCATCAGGGCAAGGTATACGAGCGCTATCTCGGCAGGTGGATGGATCGGTCTCGTTCGGAAGACTTGAGGGCAGTACCACTTCTACACCCTCTGAGGAGGGAAGGACACTTACTCGACGAAGTCGAGTTCTCCGCACCCCGGGAGTATGATGGGGACATCATGATGTGACACAATGATGTAGCAAGTGGCTAAGGTTCCTTGGATAACTCGCAAACACAATCACAATATTCGAGCAAACTTTGAAGACGCCGTCTAACCGTGCGCACCCGTTACCCGTGGTGACTCGATGATGCCGAGTCGAGGTGGTGGAGAAAGACCCTTGCTGGTAGAGGGCCAGCACAACTAAGGTTCACCCTCCCGAAGGTATGATGCCCACAATCAAGGGTGGCCGGGTGCCTTGGGGGCACTAGGTCACTCATTCACTATTGCCACGGCGACCACACAAGAGTCGGTGGGTCCGGGAATAAGCACTCTCTCACCGACCAGCGGACAAGTTGTACGGATATGAAACGAACAGAAGTAAATGGAGCAAGGGCAGAAGCTCACCTGGTTGATTTGAAGAAACCAACCCCGGTCGGTTTGAAGAAACTAACCCCGGTCGGAGACGATGGGCGAGCGGGGAAGTGTGGGTTCCCCGCACACTGCGCCGGTGAAGCTTGAATCCTGTTTAATTAGTTACACTCACTACACCTCTCGCAGGAGGGTGGACTTGGGGTGGGGATGATTGAATTACATGCAAACACTACCTCCACGTAGGGAGGGGCAGTGAGCCGGCCAGGCGGGGAGGGGAGGTTCGCCAGAAACGCGAAAGGAGAAGCCGAGGCCGAATCTGCCTGCTCTCTGCGATGGCTGACTAAAAGTTGATGTCGAGGTCGTAGATCCCGTTCTGGAATTCTGTTGATGGCGAGACTAGTGGGGAATGCTTCGTATCTGGGACTAGGATGCCTCTGAATTTTGCGGAATTCTTCTGTTGCAGTTGCGGGCCCGGGACTAGGTTCGATCAGGGAGACAGAATCTGGGCACGGCAGCTTCCTATTTCTGACAGCCGTTTACAGAGAGTGCCCGGACTGCTCCTGTACTCCGAATCATGAACCGCTGGAGTTTCTGGAACCGTGGGCGAGCCCTCTTCGCAGAAAAACTGGCGGGGAATCCGTCTGATGTCGGAGAGGACTGGGGAACTCAGAAGAGTGAAGGCAGGTCGATGCAGACTGTGGGAGGCAGACCCGCGCATCCGAGGGAGAAAAACAATAACTTTGGCCTCTGGATGCCGAACGTGGTTCTGCTTCTTGATTCTGATAGAGGACTAGAGGAGGAAGAACTTTGTAGAAGTGCTCTTGGCCTGAATCTTCCGTTGGTCGTGGTACAGCTTCTAATCGGGTTTAGGTGCTCAGCAGAGGGAGTCCTGCGCAGTCGGGGGAGAATGGTTCTCCCGGACAGCTCCGACCTCGGCTTGAGACGAAACCAACGCGGTGGCGAAGCAGACTGGCAGAGCTTTCCGTTGATGTAGGCCACGCCCCCAGAAGATCCGGGATGAGGTCGTGGGTGACACTGCAACAGGGTGTTGATCTGCAAGTCTTCAGCTGTATGCAAACTAGAAGAGAGAAAAGGGTGGGGGGTGGTTTCTTTGGTGGAGGGGTGAGGGAGATGGATGCTTTGGTGGAGGGGAGTGGTTTGGGAGGTGGGAGGGGTGGTGAGGTGGAGGCCAGGGGCGGAGCTAGCAGGGAGAGGGGCTGGGTGCGCAAATGGCCAAGGGGGAGGTGGTGGGGTGATGGGGGGCGCAAGTAGCTTGGGGAATAGGGAGGACTTCCTTTGGAATTGGTGAGATGGGTTAATGGTGGTGTTAATGGAAGCCTTGGGGATGGGAAGGGGTTGCTTTGGGGATAGGAAGGGATGTCTAGGAGAAGGGATTCTTCCTTGGGAAGGTGAAAGGGTGTATGGGGAAGGGGAAAGGTTGCTTGGGAGGAGGGAGAGGTGCCTAGGAGAAGGGGCTTCCACCTAGGGGTTGGAGGGAGATTAAATGGGAGGTATGGGGAAGGGGGAGGGGTCTTAATTAGGGGTGAATAGAGAGGAGAGAGAGTGAAATTCGAAATTTGGAGAGAGAGGGGCGGAGAGAGAGAGGGGTTCGCCCCCTTTAGAGAGAGAGAGAGAGAGAGAGAGAGAGCTAGAGAGAGAGAGAGAGAGATGCACAAATGCTTTTACAAAATTCTTCAATACTTCATTAGCTTACAAATGAGGGATTGAGGTCCTATTTATAGAAATCCCACAATTACACATAAGTCCCTGACTCTTGGACTACTAACACTAAACCAAGGGGAAGGGGGCGCCCCTGGGCCTAGCCCATATAATTGGGCCCAATAACACACATAATGACTTAAGACTTAGGTAAATAGCTTCCTCACCTAGGTATTGGACTCAAATAAAAGGAAAAGTACATGATAAGAAAATCAAAATTACATCATATGACTCGAAATAAAGTGGTGAACAAGATGTAGCATGGGTGGCGAGCATCGGGATCCTTGATCAAATGAAATTGCTGGTGATGTCCTCATCATATCACCTCCCATGCCCACGTTCATAGCTCGTCTCCTCGCCCCGGTTGCATCCGGCATGGTCTAGTTATTTAATTTTGAGTCCTATGAAATTTTTATTTGAGTCATTTGATGTATTTTCCCTTTTATTTGAGTCATGTACCTAGGTTAATGAGTCATCTACCTAGGTTAAGTGTCATTAGATTATTTAGAAGGGTTATTGGACCTAATTCTTTGGGCTAGGCCCAGGGGCGCCCCTACCCCCTTGGTCTTTGGTCATTGTAGTAAGAGTCAGGGACTTTTGTAGAAATGTGGGTTGCCTATATACATGACCCCATTTCCTCCATTTGAGTTAATGAATCAATGAATGAAAATTGCCATTTGAGAGTTCAAATTTTCTATTGGAGAGATTCCATTAGTTGAGTGAGAAACCCTTGGGAGTGATTCCCCCTATCCCCCCTCTCTCTCTCTACCTCTCTCTCTCTCTAATAATTCATTTTCTCTCTCCTCCACTTTTTCTCTCTAAAACCTGCGCCCCTTTCTCTCTCCTCCCCTCCCAACCACCTTTCTCTCTCTTCCCCCCCTCCAATAACTCATCCCCAACTCCCCACCAACCCATCTTAAGTCCACCCCAGCCCCAAGGGAGATTCCACCACTCCCCACTCCACCCTCCAACCACCAACCACCCACTCCCCTTCCCCAAGCACCCTCTCATCTCCCAAGGGAGAATTACCACTCCACAAGCCCCCTTTTACCTTCCCCACACACCTCTGCCCATCCCCCAAGACCAAAATTTAATCCCACCCTTAAACCGATTTTCAAATACCCTTTCCCTCTCACCCACCTTCCCAAATTCGTAGCTCCTCCTCCCACCACCTGTTAGACACCCTTCCAGACCCCATTCTTCCCTTCCCCCACCTTGGAACACCCCCTCCTAGACCCCCTCACAGCCCGGGCTTTCCCCACACTCATCCACCCCCATTTCCCCTCCCATATACCCCATTCCCCCCGTCATCTTCAACCTACAGCTCTCAACTGAAGATCTACAGAAGAGTAGTAGTTTGCAGAGGTGGCCACGTCTCGATGAATCTGAAGGCCCAAGAGATACCCATGGAAGCGTCTGCCAGTCTTCTTCACAACGGGGGTGGTTTCGTCGTCATCTGAGCACTGTGCTGCCCGGGAGAGCTGTTCTCCCTCGACTGCGTGAAGCTACCCTGGCAGAGCACCTGAACCTGATGAGAAGCACGATTGATGCCATCCTATAGGGAATCTGAGCAAGAGTTCTTCATCAAAAGTCTTCTACTCCAAGTCTTCTTTCATCCCCAATAGGCAGAGCTCAATTTGGCGTCCGGATCCAGGAGTTCTCAATTTTCTCCTCTGGGTGCACGGTTCTGCTTCCCCACAGTCTGCACCAACCCCTCATCAGTGTTCAGAGCCTACTGGTCTTCTCCGACAACATTTGGCTTCCCCATCAGTCTTTCTTCGAAGAGGACTCGTTCACGGTTCCAACGACTCTAGCGGCAACTGATTCTGAGCTCGGGAGCGATCGTGGCATCCCCTTCTTCCTGCTGTTGGGAACCTGAAGCAGTCAGATCCGAAGAACTGCCACCCTGTTCCAGCCTCCACCCAGACCAGCAGTGGTACCAGAAAAAATTGAAAAAATTCAGACGACTTCCCGATCCAGTTACGAAGAATTCCCCACTGATCCCGCCTTCAGAAAAATTCAGGAGAGGTCAGAGAGGTGATGTCTTAGACTACTTGTCCCTGATTCCAGAACGTGGACAGATTCGGCATCGGCTTCCTTTCATCACTTCTAGCTCGAATTTCCCTCCCCGCTTGGCCAGCTGAAGGCCCCTCCCTGTGAGGAGGTAGTGTTTGGATGTAATCATCATCTTCCTTCCCCATAACCCCCCCCCCCCTTGCATGGGGTGTAGTGTTGTAGCAATTTGAGCAGGTCAAGCTTCCCCGGCGCGGCGTGTGGGGAACACACGCTTCCCCGCTCGCCCACGTCTCTGACTCGGGGCCGGTGTCCTCACACCGGTCAAGTATATGCTGAACCCTCCCTGGATATTTGTGTTTTATTAGTATCATTTCTAAGTTCAGCCGGCGAGGAAGAGAGTACCCGGTCCCGTGATTCCTGATCACGAGTGGCCACCGCGGATTGAGTGAGGAGAGATCCCCATACCCTCAAGGCACGACGTCCGCCCCACTGATGTGGGTGCTCCAATCCAAGGGAGGGGAACTCATTGGCCAAGTCATCACCCTAACCAGCGTGGTTTAGGCTCTCGAATCCACCCTACCATCACTTAGTCACCACGGGGAAAGGGTTGTGCTGCGATATCGGTCCGCCAACATCGAGTCCGCCAATTTGTAAGTGGGCTTGCAAGGCTAGGTCCGAGGTTCATTTGGTTGATACCATTGCACCCTTAGGCCATGTCATATCACAGTGGCCGAGGAAGGAAGCATCATGCTTAGTGGGCAAGCCGAGCCATCGATCCTCCCAAGGCCCCACCAAGTGATCCCAATGTCATAGTCTTCTCCGACCAAGACCTGGAAGGGCTGACCACCCCGCATGATGACTCCCTAGTTATATCGGCCACGATAAACCATTGTAACATACATAGAATTCTAGTTGACAATGGAAGTGCCCCTGATATATTGTCTTTTGAGTGTTTTCTTAAGATGGGGGAGAATCCGTCTAAACTTTGCCTGATCCGAACCCCCCTTTGCGGGTTCAATGGCCAGGCCACTTATCCCGAGGGAGCCCTAAGCCTGCCAGTTAATCTCGGCACCCCACCCAAAACCGTTACGGTTATGGTGGACTTCATAGTGATCAAAGGTATGATAGCATACAACGTAATCTTTGGCCGGGGGATCCTTAGCCGAACGAAAGCAGTGCCCTCTACCTATCACTAAAAGATGAAGTTCTCCACTAAACATGGGGTGGGGGAAGTCCGGGGCAACCAAGCGATGGCCAGAAGGTGCTATAATATCTCGGTTGAAGCCACAAGGCTGGACGAGAAGAATAAGGGCCCCCAGGAAGTCAAGGAAAAACCCGCAACATCTGAGCGTGGAGGCGAGTTGCTAACGGTTTTCCTAAACGATGACCCGACCCTAGGAGTAAAGATTAGTGCCGACCTATGATCCGAGGTTCAGCAGAAATACAAAGAATTTCTTTCCGGGTACATCCGAGTCTTTTCATGGTCTGATGATCAACTCCCAGGGATACCGGAAGAGACAGTGATGCATAAGCTCAACCTCGATCTGACTGTGAAGCCCGTACAACAATGCAGAAGGAAGCATGCGCCAGAGAAACAGATGGTCACCAAGGAGCAACTCACCAAAGGGCAAAAGACTGGTCTCTTTAGATCGGTCCTATACCTGACGTGGCTGGCCAACGTCGTCCTGGTGCCAAAAGCTTCGGGAAAGTGGCGAATGTGCGTGGACTTCACCGACTTGAACAAAGCCACACCAAAAGATTGCTATCCGTTGCCGAGCATCGACCAACTGGTTGACTCAACCTCGGGCAACGAGATACTCAGCTTCCTGATGCCTATTTAGGCTACCACCAGATAAGAATGGATCCATAAGATATCGAGAAGACCGCCTTCATCACCAACTTCAGCGTGCACTGCTACACCCAGATGCCCTTCGGGCTGAAGAGCACCGGAGCAACGTACCAGCGGCTGGTCAACCATATGTTCGAGGGATAGCTCGACCGGAACGTCGAGGCCTATATCGATGACATGCTCGTCAAGACCCCCAAGGCCAAAGACCACTTCACTGACCTAGCTGAGACCTTCAACACTCTCCTGAGGTACAATATGAAGCTCAACCCCACCAAGTGTGCCTTCGGAGTAAAGTCCGGGAAATTCCTGGATTTCTTGGTGACTCAGCGTGGGATCTAGGCCAACCCCGACAAGGTCCAGGCCATCCTGGACATGCGGCCCCCCACCTGCACCAAGGACGTTCAACACCTTACCGGGTGCATTACTGCGCTCAACCGATTCCTGTCCCGTGTGGCCGAACGATGCCTACCCTTCTTCAAACTGTTAAGGGGGCCCAAAATGGCATCTGCTACGTTCACATGGGACGAGGAATGCCAAAGAGCGTTCACTGAGCTTAAGGAGTTCCTGGCTTCGCCACCGGTGCTGTCCAAGCCCGTTCCAGGTGAAGCCCTACATCTCTACCTCTTGGCAACTCCATCCACAGTTAGCTCGATCCTGGTCAGAAATGACTCAGGAGTCAGGAGACCGGTCTACTACACCAGCAAGGTGCTCAACGAGGCTGAAAGAAGATACCCCACAACCGAGAAACTCATGCTAGCATTGGTTATCTCGGCCAAGCGCCTTTGACCCTACTTCCAAGGACACTCCATCATCGTGCTGACCGATGAACCATTGAAGAGGATCCTCACTCACCGTGAAGCCTCGGGACGCCTCATCAAGTGGGCCATTATGCTCGGGGCCTACGATATATCGTACCGGCCTCGCTCGGCTATCAAAGGACATGCGCTCGCTGACTTCATCGCCGAGAGCACCATTCCGACCGAAGAAAAATCTCCACCCGCACCCGGGCCAACTTGGGAATTCTTCATCGATGGATCCTCCAACTCGGCCGGGAGCGGTGCCGGTATCCTCCTGAAGTCCCCTGAAGGAGCAGAGCTGCAATACGCCTTGAAGTTCAACTTCCAGGCATCCAACAATGACTCCGAGTATGAAGCCCTTATCTCGGGAGCCCGCATGGCCCGTCTGTTGGGGGCTGAGCGAGTCAGAATCCACACTAACTCCCAACTGGTCGCTAGCCAGGTCAACGGTGATTATGAAGCTCGGGAAGCACCGATGGTCAAATACATCCAACTGGTCAAGACCGTGGCACAACAATTCGAGAGTTTTGAGGTAGTCCGAATAGCTCGGGAGGAAAACTCTCGAGCGGACGCCCTCTCTCGGCTGGCCTCCTCTCTTGACCCAGAGAGTACTCGATCTGTCCTTCTCGAAGAGCTAGAGCGACTGAGCATGGATTCAAAGCTCATGGCTCTTGACTCGGCCTCCTCAAGCGACTGGCGTACCCCCTATCTATCGTGGCTCCAAGACTCCCAGGAGCCTCCCGACCCTTGGGAAGCCCAGAGATTGAAGTACCAAGATTGGCGATTCGTCATTCTGGACTGCACTTTATACCGCAGATCCTTCTCTGGTCCCCTCCTAAAGTGCATCAGTGCTGACGAAGCCAACCGAGTGATTCAAGAGGTTCAAGAAGGCCTATGCGGAGCGCATCAAAGAGGAAGGTCGCTCACCAAGATTTTGCTTCGATAGGGTTACTGGTGGCCCACTCTGCAGCGCGACTGCTTGACCTACGTACGATAGTGTGACCGATGCCCGCGATTTGACCATTTGGTCCATCAACCGGCAACATAGCTTATCACCCTAGCCAAGCCTTATCCTTTCGCTCGGTGGGGGATCGACATCCTCGGGCCATTCCCTACGGCTCAAGCCCAGGAGAAGTTCATCATCGTCACCATCGACTATTTTACAAAGTGGATCGAGGCCGAAGCTACAGCTAGGATCACCGAGACAGTCGTGTGGAGCTTCATCTGGAAGTCGATCATTTGTCGCTACGGCATCCCCCGAGTGATAATGAGCGATAATGGTCGGCAGTTTGACTCTCGTTATTTCCGAGACAGATGTGTCGACTTGAACATTCGTAATCACTTCACTTCGGTCGCCCTCCCTCAGGCTAACGGGCTGGTCGAAAATGTCAATAAGACTATCTTAAAAGGCATTAAGACTAGGCTCAGCAAAGCCAAGGGCAACTGGCTCGAGGAATTGCCGAACGTACTTTCGTCGCACAGAACGACTCCCAGAGCAGCAACCGGTGAGAGTCCCTTTCAGCTGGTGTACGGCACCAAGGCCGTGATCCTGTTGGAGATCGGCAATCCCTCCCTCCGAGTCATCTGCTTCTCGCCCGAGGCAAACGACCAGAAACTACTCAAAAACCTCGACCTAGCGGATGAACTCTAAGAGATTGCCAGTATCCATGCAACGGAATATCAACGCCGCCTCACTCGATACTACAACACCAAAGTCCGGGACAGACACTTCCAGCCGGGAGACTTCATTCTCAGGAAAGCCAAAGCCTCTCGACCACTTGAGACGGCGGGCAAGTTATCCCCTAATTGGGAAGGCCCCTACCGAGTGGTCGAGACGCTCGGGAAAGGAGCGTACCGGTTATACACTATGGAAGGAGAACCCATCCCTCGGACGTGGAACGTGACTACACTGCACAAGTTCTATTTCTGAATACCCCAGTTGTGTAAGCAATATGAGATAAACCAAAAAATTCCTTCCTCTTTCATTCAAACAATTGTTTGTACATCAGAAAGGCCAAAGCCAATACAGTACATGTCAAAAAAGCAAAATCCATCCAGCGCCACCATACGAGCCCATCGCTCGGCCGACCTGATTTACTTTCCTGCGTCCAGCCACTTACTCTGTCTCATGCGAAAACTGGCTCAGATAAAGGATAGTTGACCCTGTTGGCTCGGGCAACTCGGAACAAAGGTGACAGAGGAAGGCTATCTTCCAAGTTGCGTAGGGAAGACTAAGGGGAAACAACAAGAAGAAGAGGAAGGGATACAAGAGACGGCCTCCTCTCTATCAACTCTTTGGAAGGCACAGAGTGTAGGTACCCTCCAAAAAGTGAAAGGAGAGGGAGAAAAAGAAACCAGCAGAGGTGGACAAGGAGGCAGGGGAAAGCCCAGAAATGAGGGAGCTTAATTGACTTCCTCCTCTCCTCGGGATGGAGTCGGCGGATCAGGGATAAGAGTTCGACATGCCCCAGCATGTCGGACCTTCTGCCTGAGCAACCTCCCAGCAAGCGCCGGTCGCAGTTGATAAAAGAAGGTGATGTGCTTCCGCACGTCGAACCCCCTTCTAACCTGTCCACCGGCCGTCGAACCCCCTTCAGACCCAAAGCAGCAAGTTACTCTCTGCCCTCCATCATCTGCAGCCTCGTCTTCCAGGGCGTCTTCCATGCTTCAAATCTAACGGCACAACACTTCGTGAAGAAGGAGGGAGGAAAGACTGTCAGGGAAACCCTAAGCAATGGAGAGGAAGGGACACCCTTCAGACCTTTTATAGGTGAAGGGAAGCTACTTTCCTTAAATGATTCTCCCCTCGAAATCACGCTAAAGGGACCTCTCCCTGCGAACGGTCACCTCAAACTCCTCAGTTCCATCCCAGTGGGACACACGAAGCGGTTGGGCATTTAAAGCATGAGAAAATAGAAAGACACCCTATCAGACACTCGCGCAACCATCATGCGAGATCCACACAGAAAGTATCGACAGTTTCCAACTACTGCGGATACACTGGTCAAACCACGACAGCGACGATACAAAAGAGTTAAGTCTTTATCATAATGCTACTGCCTTATGTTTTCGACCTTCCTTTACACAAAATAGAAGTTTCTTCTTCTTCAAAAAAAAAAGAGAGGAAAAAACATACAAGGAGAAAAAGCAAATCAGATATATTAGGCCTCTGGCCATCTTGAGGCTCGGAAGTGGAAGGTTCGGGCGGTCTGCCCCCGGCACCCTCGGCGACGGTCGACCCTGGCACTGACCCCACGGCTGTGGGAACTGCCTCGGTTGCGCGCCCTCCCGAGGCATCGAGAGTTGGCGACCCCTCGGACGAAGATGAGTCCCCCTCGTCTCCTTTGTCCCCCGACATAGAACCAGAGGAACCGGAGGATGACAAATCTGAGTCATAACGTTGCCCGGATGGGAAATTGATAGTCTCGGACGCCTGCTCCTCCGCATAAAAGATGGCCCGGTTGTAGCCTTGCTTGAATCCCTTGCGGATGCCCCGGCAAAGTGCTGACTCATAGTAGGGGAGGGCAGCCTCCTTAAGGTCGACCCGGTAGGCCACTGAGCATTTGTACTGCTCGAGCGCCTCCGCACCGGCTGATCCCACCCTACCAGCGAGCTCGGCCTTCTCCCGCTCCGCCTAGGCCAACCTCTGCTCGGCCTCAGCCATCTGCTTCCCCACCTCGGCCCGATCAGCCTCGGCCTCCATTCGAAGACGCACGGCTTCCTCTACCCGGTCCACCAGCTCGGCGCGCTCAGCCTCCCACCGGCCATCTAGCTCGACGCGGGCCAAGCGCTCCTCCTCCAGCAGACAGCTCTTCCTCTCGAGCGACTCGCGGGCCCAAGCCAGTTGTTCGGACAGCGTCCGGGCCTCTACATGGCTCACCGTCACCAGCTCTCTAGCCGAGGAGAGCTCCCTCTGAAGCCCGTCACGCTCCTCGGTGAGCCGAGCTACCTTCCCGTCAGACGCGCCAAGGGTCCAGGCAAGGTTCACCTGTTCTGACTCCGATCGAGCGTAAGCTTCAGCTAGAGAGGCCCCCATCTGGGCCAAGATCAAGCCGCCCTCCATAACCAGCTCAAGGGCGGCGGGCGGGGAGCATTGCCAGTCTCCTCCCTTCACCGCTATGCTGCAATATCTCTGATATAGAGGGCCCTGGATGCCCAGCCTCTCCAGAGCCGCTGGAATAGGGACCTCACCTCCAAGCGACATCCCTTCGTGAGCCCTGCCGGTCGGCCAGGATCAAGCCACTACTTCATCCACCCCTCTTGCCTCGGTCGGTTGGGGCAGCGTCGCCGTTGCTTGCGACCCCCCAGCCTCGACCTACTCGGCCCCTGCACCGCCACCCAGAGCGCCGCCTGCCTCGCTCGACGCTCCAGCCTCGGCAGTGGTCCTGGAGTCACCCGCTTCGGCCCCGGCCCCCTCGGCTCCTGCTGAGGGGAGAGCTGATCCAGCGCCGCCGCCACCAGCAGAAGCGGCCCCGGCCCGCTCAGCTCCTGCTGAGGGGAGAGCCGATCCAGCGTGGCCGCCACCATCAGAAGCGGCCCCGGCCCGCTCGGCTCCTGCTGAGGGGATTGCAGATCCAGCGCCGCCGCCACCAAAAGCGGCCTTGGCCTCCTCGGCCCCCTCTTGCTCGGCGGATGGGAGAGCCGGCCCGACAGGGTCGGCCCTATCTCGCTCAGAAGAGGGGAGAGCTGCCAAGCCAGAGTCACCTTCGACAGCCGGGTCAGACCCAACCTTCTTGGCCCGCTTCTTGGCCTTCACGGCATCCCATATCATGCCCTCCTGGGATATTTTCCATTGGACCCCCGCAGTGATGGGGACATCGACACAAGACCGTCCGCATTTTATTTGCATTTATGTCCTTTCATCTTTGTATGTATACCCTTGTGTTATATGGGTACGCAATTGTAAGTCTTAGTGGGTTTATATGTAAAATTCCTGTAGGCCCAAGCAAGGGGACCCTCACCCCTTTCCCATTTGTCCACCTAGACCATGTGGGGCTGGTCAACCATCCTAGGTGGCCATCTAGAAGGTTGGAATGCCAATTGACCACATGGTAGACAAGTGGTTAAAAAATTCAAAGGTAGGCTACCTACCTTTCCTACGTTGTCCCCCCATTAGAATTAATTAGGAATTTCATTTTTTTTATTTTATTTGTATCAAATATGAAGTCCCTTAAATGCCCCTCCAGATCCTAGATCTAAGGGTATTCATGGTCTTTTTTTATTTATTATATAAGTCATGTATTTCTATTATTCTAGAATTAATGAAATGAGAAAAAGCATTGTGCAAGAGCCCCCCCCCCCTTGAGTGAATTTCGACCGCCCCTCTCTCTCCCTCTGGTTTCTTCATCCCCAACCCCCATTCTAGAGTGGATATACCTTTTATCTTTCCCTCTCAACCTCTGATCTTCACCGGTGCCGCCGCCGCCGCCGTTCGTGCCGCCAACAAGCCGCCATCGAGCCACCGTCGAAGTTCTATCTTCAGCCAACAGAAGCTCCTTCTTGGAATTCCTGCTATCAGCCAAGACACCTTCTTGGTCTGAAACTTTTATGGTGTGTTTCTATCTTCAATCCCCACCTCCACCTAAATTTTCACGTCCAAACTCCTCCATTTAGAAATTTTCCATTTTCGTTCATTTTGCATTCCCAGATCTATTTTGTCTCTATCTACAGTGACAACAGCTCTGCGTTTCCCATCCCCGATCACATTTTTGAATTTTCCAAACCCTCCCAATTTTACTGGGAGTTCTGTCCATCATTTCCTACATCCACCATTTTTCTTGATTTTTGATCTACTCTCTATCCATTTTTCAAAATTCGTGTTCTATCTCTGCTATAGTGCTTTCAGCCAAGTTCCATATCCGACCACCTTCTAGTTCAAAAATCAAAACAAATCACAACCACCTCCAAATCTTTCATAACAAATATTTCCGTTTTCCTAGCTTGATTTCCTACAACTTTGCTGAAGACCACCACTTCAGATTCGGACGTTCACATATCGGTCAAAGGCAGTTCTCAGACAAGTTCTCTACAGATCTGAGAGCCCGATCACTGTACAACAGCAACTCAACAATTTATTAAAGCCTAGATCAGTGTAGATCTAGGCCAGATCTTTAGGCTTAGATTGAAGGATTTGAATTTAGCTTTCCAACAGTGCCAGTCTCGTGTCGATCCGACATTGGGGCTGATCGCAGCGCCCGTTCTTGCCAGGACGAGCGTTGAAAACCAGAAGTTGCAGATCCGTGGCCGGTTATTCCGACCGGTACCGAACGGAGCCGCCCGGCCACCGACCGGTGAACCAACGCGCCTCCACTCCAGGGAGCGCTCATCCAGGCATCCACCACCACAGCGGTGCCACCGGGTCCCATACGGCCCCTCCGGACAGCACGTGGGCCCCACCGTCACAAGTTCGGGTGCTGCCGAAGCTACGCGAGAAGCCGCCCGTCAACCCGAATTCGGTCCTCCCGGACCGCATTGTGTCACCCTTTACCTCCCTGCGTGGAGTGGGCTGTAACTCATTGCTGTAATCTTTATGTATTAACTGTCCCGGGAGTACGACTTCGGCTGGGTCCGTCGTCCCCACGCCGAGCGCGTGGAGGTATCGTATTCGCTCCTTGCTTGGCATTTCGCTTATTTCCATATATGCTTGTTTATGCCACTGCTAGAGAGCATGTATTAGGATCTAGCTCGCTATAATTTCATATCACCGCTGCTGCGAGAGAGTGAGCGAGACCGTCCAGTGACCCGATCCGGGCGTGAAAGTGTGAATTGACCACCCTAGCTCTTGCCGGTTTCTCAACCGTGCACGTCCGACGCTTCCCTTGCTAAGGCATAATCGCGAGCTTGTCGTGTCCGTGGTCTCGTCCCGCATCAATTTGGTATCAGAGCGAGGTTGAGTCTAGGGTGTCAATAAAAAAAAAGTGTCATTTAGGTCTAGTCATTAGTCATTGTCTAAGTCGTGTTTAGGATCATCATTGTTTTAAAACAAAAAAAAGTGTCTTTTTGCAATACATCCCAATAACCCAGTATATCAAAAGGTGTTGTCCGAATGTTAGGTTACGCCTATCGGGAAGGCCGCACACTTGCGTGAGTGATCTTCGGATCGGTTATCTCCGCCACGTACCGAGTCTTGGTTTACGTCTAGGGTCCTTAGTGTGCATGCATTCCAAACTTGCATAGTCAGTCTAGTGTCTCGTCACCGTGTGTATGCATGTCCATATCCGCTACCCATGGCCGTTCCCCAAGACCATACATCCGAGTGGTCAACCTTTGTGGCCAAAGTCAATGTCCTCATGGACCGAGCCCTTGGTTTTACCTCTCTCACTATGAAAGTCGCTCTACCCAACGGGTCCACAACGGAACTCCATTTCACCGATAGGGAGTCGGATAATTGGGTTTCTCTTGACATCGTGGAGTCCCTCTCTAAGACAGGCGAGATTGTCCGCGATGGTGATTTTACTTGTGTTGAGTTCTATAAGAGGATCGGCTCTGTTCTCTACACCGATGGCGCATGGTGCAGGATCGGCACACTTGCTGGTTCATGCATCATTTTAGGGCAAACATGGTTTGGAGAACGAAGAGCCAATCTTGACTGGGGTAAGAGGACCTGCACCTTATACCCACCTTACCTACCCGGCAAGATCACCCTCACATGTCCAGCCACCCAACCCCAGCGGCCCACTCTACATTCGGAACCATTATGCTTGGAGCCGTCTCACCCTGAGCCACCCGTTTTTCTTACGGGAACGCTATACATCACCGAGCCACTTTTTAGTTGGCTCAAGGATGGCTTGGTCCCACCTCCCTTTCCATCCATGGACCCCATCCTCCCTTTAGTGCCGGTCAACTCATTCCAAACCACATTTCGATCTAGTCACCATGTTGACACGTTGGATTATCTTGTCATGGGACTAGACTCGCAATGGAAGTTGACACATATGTTGGCCCGAGGCTTCGACCCACCCACGAGTCGTAGCTTCACCCATCCGCCCTTCGGGTCATTACCTCCGAGTGCACCGTGGGTTGTGTCACCACGGAGGTTCTTCTACTTCTCTCGCTACCGGATGAGCCCGACTTCATGACTTTGCTTCCGAGGGAGGAGTCATCTTTCCTATACACGGTCCCATCTGCCATGATGGAGGAAGGTGACCACCCGCACCTTCAAGAATTTCCCGATTGGGACCATGTCATGTTGGAGTCCATCTCACGGGGTCATACCTTCTTCGACCCTTTTGACCCCTTCACTAGTGAATCTCCCGAGTCTCCATCTTCACTTCACTTCCCCCGCGGAGTTCACTATCAGGCCTTTCCCACTCGGGCCAAGCAACCTCCACATAGCAATAGGTCCGAACCATCATTTGGGGTTCAAGAAGACTTTGGTTCCCCGAGTCCACCTAAACCACCCGAACCTCCCGGATGTCCCACCTCCAATCCAAATGTCCATGAGTGGTGCATCGTAGGATGTCTAGGAGTTCCCCATGACGTCAACCTCCGGTTACGTCAAATGCATGCATGGCACACATTCGGGTGTCCTGATCCGCCGTCATCCATGTACGGATCGGACTAACATTAGGTGTGTCTAGGGTCATAGGTGAGTCGGTGTGCTTTTTCTTTGTGTGGTATGTCTGTCTGCATGTGTCTTGTACAAGCTCGTTGTCATTCTCTTATGAGTAAGAGGCGAGTGGACTCATTCGATGAGTATGGGATCGGTTCTATATCTACACCCGGATCTAGTCACCTACAGGGACTCAGCGGTGATTCCTAGTGAGTCTTCGAGCCGCTTCCTTCCCTTTTGAGAGTGCCCCACCCGGAGTGTCCACCTCTAGCCCACAGCAGCTTGTGCATATCGAGTATATATGGAATGAGCAGGTGACAGTCACTTGGAGTGGAGCATACCCGCGTTACTTGGCACGGTGACGGATCTGCCGAAGTACTCGAGTATCCATACCCCTACTCGACGGGGACAAGTTCCTCCCACCCGGGGAGAATTGATGGGGACATCGAGACAAGACCGTCCGCATTTTATTTGTATTTATGTCCTTTCATCTTTGTATGTATACCCTTGTGTTATATGGGTACGTAATTGTAAGTCTTTGTGAGTTTATATGTAAAATTCCCGTAGGCCCAAGCAAGGGGACCCTCACCCATTTCCCATTGGTCCACCTAGACCATGTGGGGCTGGTCAACCATCTTAGGTGGCCATCTAGAAGGTTGGAATGCCAATTGACCACATGGTAGACAAGTGGTTAAAAAATTCAAAGGTAGGCTACCTACCTTTCCTACCTTGTCCCCCCATTAGAATTAATTAGGAATTTCATTTTTTTTATTTTATTTGGATCAAATATGAAGTCCCTTAAATGCCCCTCCAGATCCTAGATCTAAGGGTATTCATGGTCTTTTTTATTTATTATATAAGTCATGTATTTCTATTATTCTAGAATTAATGAAATGAGAAAAAGAATTATGCAAGAGCCCCCCCCTTGAGTGAATTTCGACCTCCCCTCTCTCTCCCTCTGGTTTCTTCATCCCCAACCCCCATTCTAGAGTGGATCTACCTTCTATCTCCCCCTCTCAACCTCTGATCTTCACCGGTGCCGCCGCCGCCGCCGTTCGTGCCGCCAACAAGCCGCCATCGAGCCACCGTCGAAGTTCTATCTTCAGCCAACAGAAGCTCGTTCTCGGAATTCCTGCTATCAGCCAAGACACCTTCTTGGTCTGAAACTTTTATGGTGTGTTCCTATCTTCAATCCCCACCTCCACCTAAATTTTCACGTCCAAACTTCTCCATTTAGTAATTTTCCATTTTCGTTCATTTTGCATTCCCAGATCTATTTTATGTCTGTCTACAGTGACAACAGCTCTGATTTTCCCATCTCCGACCACCGTTTTGAATTTTCTAAACCCTCCCAATTTTACTGAGAGTTCTGTCCATCATCCCCTATATCCACCATTTTTCCTGATTTTTGATCTACTCTCTATCCATTTTTCAAAATTCATGTTCTATCTCTGCTACAGTGCTTTCAGCCAAGTTCCATATCCGACCACCTTCTAGTTCAAAAATCAGAACAAATCACAACCACCTCCAAACCTTTCAGAACAAATAGTCCCGTTTTCCTAGCTTGATTTCCTACAACTTTGAGGAAGACCACCACTTCAGATTCTGACGTTCACATATCGGTCAAAGGCAGTTCTCAGACAAGTTCTCTGCAGATCTGAGAGCCCGGTCACTGTACAACAGCAACTCAACAATTCATTAAAGCCTCGATCGGTGCAGATCCCGGCCAGATATTTAGGCCTAGATTGAAGGATTTGAAGTTAGCTTTCCAACAGCGCCAGTCTTGTGTCGATCCGACATCGGGGCTGATCGCAGCGCCCGTTCTTGCCGGGACGCGCGCTGAAAACCAAAAGTTGCAGATCCGTGGCCGGTTATTCCGACCGGTGCCGAACGGAGCCGCCCGGCCTCCGGCCGGCGAACCAGCGTGCCTCCACTCCAGGTAGCACTCATCCAGGCATCCACGACCATAGCGGTGCCACCGGGTCCCACACGGCCCCTCCGGACAGCACGTGGACCCCACCGTCACAAGTTCGGGTGTGTTAGGTTCGGTGCAGTATTCAGAGGGGGGGTGAATGAATATAACCTATTTAAAAGCCTTCACCCAATTAAAAATATGATGCTCACTAACTATCTAGAATGCTAACTAGACAGATATATCAAATCTGAAAGACTAATTAGCAGTAGCGGAATTCAACAAATAAACAGTGAGCAACCAAAGCAAAGCGCACCTAAGTATTCATTCAAACCATTCTTTCACTCAAATAAACTTTCGCTCACTCAACAGATTAAACACTCAGAACAAGATCTGATTAAATCATTTAATGAACCTGTGATCAAACACTTGGAGCGCCCCTATGCAAACATCTAGCGGAAGCAAAAAACATATAGAGAAATCAAACCACTGCACAGAGGTTTTTAGGTGGTTCGGTCCAGCAGACCTACATCCACCCCACACTCAATCCGAGTGTGGCTTCCACTAGCTCACGCTAGAAACCGCAGACTCAGTCTGCAACAGGTGCTGCCACACAGCTTGACCAGGGGAACAACCTCCCCTCTTCCTCCCAACAGGAGGGAACCACTAGTGACACCAGTCACTAGCAAACCAGAGACGCAAGTCTCTCTTCCTCCAGACCGGAGGGTAACCCCTGGACTTGAATCCACAAGCCCAGAACTGGAGACAAGTCTCCCTTCCTCCAAACTGGAGGGAACCCACAAGTAGCACCCAGCTACTTGCAACCGGAGATAGCAATCTCCCTTCCTCCAAACCGGAGGGAACCCACAAGTAGCACCCAGCTACTTGCAACCGGAGATGTCAATCTCCCTTCTCCTGAACTAACAGGAGGAACCCCGACCACTCTACAGAGTATCGGAAACACAGCAAACCAGAAAACAAAGGAAAGAACAATAAACGAAAAATGACTTCAGCAAAACAGAAAGCTGAAAAACGAAATGCACAATGTGGCTCTCAACGGAGCTGACTGGCCTAGATTTGATCCACGATCCAGTAGACAGATCTTCAGGTAAGCTTTTCTTCCTCTTCTCTTCTCTTCTTCTTCTTCTCTTTCACTCTCTCGATCTCTGCTCCTCTATACTCTTCGGCTCACACTTCTATCTCTCTCTTTCTCTTTCTTCTGCTCTCCTCTCACTCTCTGCTTCTTCTTCTCTTCACACTCTTCTCGAGCTCTCTACCTCTCTTCTTCTCCTTCTGCTCTTCTTCTTTCTCTTTTCTTCTTCTATCTGGATCGTGGCTCTCTGTATGAGCGTTTCTTCACGCCAACTCGATCACCTTCATCTGTGGACGAAGGTCTCATATATATAGCAGCAGCAGCAGCATCAGCCACGACGTGTGACCTCCACATTTCCAGCCCTAAGAATTCGGTCCACGTGGCAGTCTCTCAGCAGGCTTCATTCCAGCCTCGGATCACGTGCCCTCCTTAAGCTTCACGATCAAAGCACCTGTAAAACAGAGTATCGGATAAGTCATCAGTTTAAAGAACAACTCTGTATAGACTTATCAAAAGAACATCGTTTTAGAAGAAACCTGGACGAGGTTAGAACTAAACAACACGAGCTAACAAACGGCAACAACACGGAGACAACACGAAGATAGAATAAGGAAACGACACGAAGTCACTGTAACAAAACAAGCACTACAAAAGGAACGACACGAGGTACATACGAAGACAAAACAGAAACCAATCATGAAGTATGGTTTCAACAAACGAAAGACACAAGGTCTAGGAAGAACAACACGAAGACAGAGTAAGAAAACGACACGAAGTGAAATGACAAAAACCGTCACTAGTTGAAAACAACACGAAGACGAACACAGAAGTTGACACGGAGTTGAACACGTAGACATAAAAAATGACACGAGATTCAACTAGAGGACAGAGAGAAGTGACACGAGGTTTACACAGAAACGACACGAGGTTCACTGTGAAACGACACGAGGTGGCACACAGAAAGCAACACGAGGTGCTGCAATGTTCTGCACGCAGTGGAACAAAAACGACACGAAGACATGGAGACAACAGTAACCGACACGAGGTGAGGTTACTAAAGCGACAACGACACGCGGTGTGGAAAACACGACACGAAGACCTGAAAAAGGAAAATGACATGAAGTCATGAGAACAGCACGAGGTGAAAACGACACGGGCTGACCATAACACGTGATGAAACATAGAAACCGACACGAAGTAAGAACGACATGGAGACAGCACAGACACGTGCTTGACTTTGAGAAAAGTTCACGAAGTAAACTCAACACGAAGATAGAGACACTAAGGCAACACGGAGACACGAGTACACGGGAAACACGAAGACAACTTTGAGTATAAAGCTGCTCGAACATCCGAACGACTCGAAGACAAGGACGACACGGGGTGACAATAACTCGAAGATGACAACAGGAATTGACACGGAGTATGACCAAGGCGAGAGGGACAGAAACAGCACGAAGACTCAAACGCAGAAATAACACGAAGACGTAAACACTAAAATAACACGAAGATGAAGACACTAAAACAACACGAGGACACGAAGACAAAACCAACACGAAGACACGACAAAGAAAATGACACGAAGTCTAACCTCATACAAGTTATCCTGTCACGCATGGAAATCAACACGAAGTGTTATAACCTCAGACGACACGAAATCTTTTCGTGTTAGTGAGGGGAAACAACACGAGGTGAGACTTCACGCTGTACAGAATTTGGAAGACCAGTGTTGAATGAGTAGACGTGTAGTATATCATGAAAGAAGGCCAGTGTACAGACTTGGAGGCCTGAAGGCGATGTGAGTAACAATCCAATGTATGGACTTTGACTCAAAATGAGACTGACAGTGTATACACTTAGCCAAGGCAATGCACTGTATGGACTTCCATGAGACGCTCAATGTGCAGACTTACTGCCAATCAATGTGTAGACTCTGTAAATGCATATGAAAGCTTTATGCAGCAGATAATAGTCTGAAACTTCAATTACAATGATTCACAGTGTAAACAAATAAACTGACTGAGCATATGAAAGCCTGAATGAACATTTCAACAGGATGACTCACAGTGACTTACATCAAACACCAATCATCAAAACCAAATCAATCATTAAAACCACAGCAATGAATGCTTTATGCATCAGTTTAACATGTAGCATGACTGATCATCAAATATGACTCTAAATTGAGCAGCAGGATGACTGAACATTTGATTAACTCACACCAACAATCAATCAACAAAACCATCATCAAAACCACATGGGCACAACAATCTCCCCCTTTTTGATGATGGCAACACTTTCAATATATTGAGTCATTCTGATGATGTGAGGCATTCTGAAGACTCAAATTATTCTCCCCCTTTGACTTCATCAAAAAGAAAATAATTTGAGAAATTAAAGCATGTATAAAAGTTCAGTCAAGTTCTCCCCCTTGCAAGAACGTGATTCTCCCCCTTTAATAGTGTCAGCAAAAACATGAGTTAGAGAAGATCAAAAGAAATCTGCATGCACTGATTGAATGATATTCTCTCTCCTTGGCAAACAATCTCCTCCTTTGGTACAATGCAAAAATGCAGATGCAACAAGAAATGCAATACTTCCCCCTGAGTATATGAATGCAAGGTCACAAATGATATGAACATGATTCAACACGACTAGGAATGCTCCCCCTGAACAGATGCCAATTGATATGCAAGTGATGCATGACATGGAAGCTCCCCCTCAATAAATGGACTCTTATGAGATAAATGAGAAGGAGACCACAGGGGCAAACAAGGAGAAGTTCAGGTCATTGAGTCAAGGACATGAGCAGAAGAAATTCAGTTAACAGATTTTTCAAGGATGCTCCAAACATAAGAACTTCAGCCAGATTTTCAAAGAGATATCAATCTCATAAATCTAAAGCATAAGTTTTCAAAGTCTTCTATCATAAGGGCTTATGAATGACATTTATTGAACATCATGGTTTAAACATGATGTATGCAGAGTTTATCAATAAAATTCTGTAATGATATCTAAAACCATGGTTTAATAAAAATGAACCAAGCCCTCATATTTATCTTGATTATCCTCCCTTTGTCTTACACAATCAAATCTATTGACTTCTTTCAGAATTACATGTACTAGTATTGACATCAAGCAATTATGAAGTCATATGATTTTGTCTAGGGTTGTAGCAATTTGATTTTTTGGCATCAATATTCAGATATTTCAATTTATTCAACAATTTTCCTTGCTACAAATTTTACGTGCTTTCTAGTTTAGTACACACCTTGTAACTAGAGGATATACCTTGATCAGAGGCCAATATCCCTAAGCCCTTAGTGTGACTAACTGTCATGCCTTATGTAAACAGAGTTAGCATTTACACATCATGACACACTACAGCTCAATTTTTAATGAGTGAATTGTATTTCTCAGTGTGCATGCCATTGCTCTGCCTGATTTTCAATGAATTCTCATTTTACAGAGTTAACTAAGGCACCTCATGACACAGTCCTTAGGACTTGTGTTTCTCAGTGACCAATGTCATTGCTCTGACAAAATAACCCTTTAGACATTTCAGAAAAATTCATTCGCTTCAAATCAATAATAGTTTCATGTACTCAACCAGTTGAAGTCATGTATTCAAAAATGCAGATTTCAGAAGTTTTCAAGATACAGCATGGAACAGATGGTTAAGGTTTATTAAACATGATTCAGATATGTTGAGAGATTTTGAAGTTAGACTCCATGAATACATTAAGCTTAAACCACATGAGTTATTTCAGTCATTCATAAGAATGTATAATAGAAGATTCCTAGTTCAAGAGTTTTCAGATTTATGATCGAGATAGCCCATTGAAATCTTCATGAAAGACTGATAGAATTCTGAAGCCAAATGATACCAATTGTTAGGAGAGATTTTGAAGCTTAGTGTTTTCCGAATATGATCAAGGTTTGTCAACAAAAGTGATAAGAAGGGATATGCAATGAATTCTGACAAATGTATGCATTTGACAACCTATATACAATGCATTGACTCCCCCTTACAATATGCATCCAAACTCTCTTTTTGGCATTTTCAATATAAGGAGATGCAATGTACTATATGTATGCAGGGACATGCAAAGACTCAATCATTGAATGCTATGCAAGAATATGCAACTTACTCCCCCTGAAAACATGCAATGCTTGCACTGAAAACTGAACATATGATACCAAATGATATCGTGACTTGTGTACAATCAGACTGTCCTATCAGCAAAGTGACCCATGGTACTAGGAGGAGCACTTGGTCTAAAAGACAAGCTCTCACATAGTAAGGACCTCCGGACAGATTTCCCTGCCTTTTGGTAGCTTACCATTTGATATACCATAGAGGTCATAAATAACAAGATAAACTCAACAGTCCTATATGCAGTTCAACATACAAGAAGTCTGGCATATCATTCATCATGGCATTGATATGTAATGCATTCAGAGGTAAACTGCAATTATTTCCATGTGCATTTCAGATTTTCAATTAAATTCAGTTAGATGATGCGCAAAAGACTTAATCATGATATGCAGGCATTTAGAGCACCCAAATTCAGAAGACAGAATTTAAGCAGAGTTTTTCATAGCTAACCTGAAATGTAGTCATGGGGTTTTCAGTCTTGAGTGCCTTGGTTGATTAACCCCCTTTATTCATTTCCAAGACACACCTGCAAAGATTAATTATTTTGATCCTGCAGGAACCCAAACAGTCTTGGGTCCTGTATTACCCCCAACATGTGTTCTAAACATATTTTGTGCATGAAGGTCATCAGATGTCATCAATTTGCAGTTGGACATGGAGTGTCCATACTGACCACAATAATAGCAAGAGACAACAGAGTTTTTGTTCCTTTGAGCATGCATGTTAGTATGATCATGAAATCTATTCACATGAAGGTTTTTGTTATCCATATGAACATTTTGTTTTTTATTTCCAGCCAACCATCCTTGATTAGCTTTATGACCTGGCGTTCCATAGTTAAGACATGGAAGTGTTTTTCTTTTAAAGCCATAGTCATTTCTAGCAACAACATGGGGAGCAGGGAATTTTACAGATTTGGAATGAAAAACCTTTCCCTTTACATGCCAACAGTTTCCTACTGTATGGCCATGCCTCAAGCAGTGAGAGCAGACAATTGAATTTCTTATTTTAGCATTCAAATCAGCATGATAAGACTGTGATGTTTTCTTACTTCTAGCACACCAGCATTGTGCAGCAGTATGACCTACTTTACCACATTCAAGGCAGTTAGTTCTTTTATTCAGATGAGCATGATTGTTAGCATGAGAATTTTTGGCTTTTATGTCATCTTGTCTCATTAGGTCACATTTATGCATGACATGACCAATTCTATGACAGTAAAAGCATTTAACACTTTTCCTTTTATTAGAAAAATTCTTGACCTGAGAATTTTCAGCAAACAATCCTTTAAAGATATGTGCATGTGAATATGAATGAAGGCTATGATTGTCATGCACAGTTCCAGCCAAGATATTCATGGATGAAGTTGAGCATGAACACACAGAATTCTGATTTGATTTTTTATCATTCAGGGTGACATTCTTTTTCTCTTTCCCTTTCACAGTTTTTGATAGAGAGGCTATCTCAGATTGTATGGAGGATATTTTCAATTCAGATTTTGTTAACTCTTCCTCACATATGACGATCTGTTTTTGTAGGGCATCATTCAAATTTTTTAATGACTCATTCGTTTCTCTTAAGGATCTGATTGTATTCTTTTGAAAATTATCATCAAATTTGATTTCCTTAACCAGATCCTCTAAGATTGTACATTGATTGCATGAGTCTTCCTTCTGAATGCCTTTTTCTTTTTCAATGGTTAACCATTGCTGTCCCATCACTGTGTTCAAGACCATCAGTTTTTTATTTTCATCTTTTAATTTTCCATTTTCTTTTCGACATTCAGCACTGTCCCGTTTCAGATTATCCATCATGGATTTAAGCACAGTTACATCTTGCTTGCTCTTAAGGAGATCAATATCTTTCTCATTCAGATTGTCTTTTAATTCTACAATCTTGTTTAGACAGTTTTGATTCTCAACTTTTAAAGCAAAATTTTGTTCTTTAACATTGTTAACGTCTATCATGCAGACATCATAAGAATCTGATAGCTCATCATAAGATAAATCTTCAGGTTCGGAGCTTACCTGAGATGATGAGTCATCCCTTTGGTCTTCACTGTGATTGCTTCGGTTGGCCATCAAACACTGATCATTTTGCTCTTCATGAACGGCAGCCACTTTGTTAAAAATTTCCTCCCCAGATGTGCACTCGAAGACAAATGGAAATAGGTCAATATCGACTGCCGCTGTCAAAATATTAAGAGCCATAAGATTCTCACGGTTCTTCAGTCTGTCCTCCTTGGACCATTTAGTCTGATCGTAAGACAATTTATGTGGGCCTCTAGACACAAGATTCCATAGATTTGGATCAATGGAATTTAAGTAGACAACAAGGCCGCCTAACCAATCACAGAAATTAGAACCATCAAATATCACGGATGGAGCCATTTGATCAAGCGGTCAGTAAGCGTTCGATCAAAAATCCAAGCAACAGTCGAGCAGAAGAACACCTCACAATATGGCAGGATCCCCTTCAGATCGTTGGATCTATTGAGCTAGGGAACCTGCTATGATACCAATTGTTAGGTTCGGTGCAGTATTCAGAGGGGGGGTGAATGAATATAACCTATTTAAAAGCCTTCACCCAATTAAAAATATGATGCTCACTAACTATCTAGAATGCTAACTAGACAGATATATCAAATCTGAAAGACTAATTAGCAGTAGCGGAATTCAACAAATAAACAGTGAGCAACCAAAGCAAAGCGCACCTAAGTATTCATTCAAACCATTCTTTCACTCAAATAAACTTTCGCTCACTCAACAGATTAAACACTCAGAACAAGATCTGATTAAATCATTTAATGAACCTGTGATCAAACACTTGGAGCGCCCCTATGCAAACATCTAGCGGAAGCAAAAAATATATAGAGAAATCAAACCACTGCACAGAGGTTTTTAGGTGGTTCGGTCCAGCAGACCTACATCCACCCCACACTCAATCCGAGTGTGGCTTCCACTAGCTCACGCTAGAAACCGCAGACTCAGTCTGCAACAGGTGCTGCCACACAGCTTGACCAGGGGAACAACCTCCCCTCTTCCTCCCAACAGGAGGGAACCACTAGTGACACCAGTCACTAGCAAACCAGAGACGCAAGTCTCTCTTCCTCCAGACCGGAGGGTAACCCCTGGACTTGAATCCACAAGCCCAGAACTGGAGACAAGTCTCCCTTCCTCCAAACCGGAGGGAACCCACAAGTAGCACCCAGCTACTTGCAACCGGAGATAGCAATCTCCCTTCCTCCAAACCGGAGGGAACCCACAAGTAGCACCCAGCTACTTGCAACCGGAGATGTCAATCTCCCTTCTCCTGAACTAACAGGAGGAACCCCGACCACTCTACAGAGTATCGGAAACACAGCAAACCAGAAAACAAAGGAAAGAACAATAAACGAAAAATGACTTCAGCAAAACAGAAAGCTGAAAAACGAAATGCACAATGTGGCTCTCAACGGAGCTGACTGGCCTGGATTTGATCCACGGTCCAGTAGACAGATCTTCAGGTAAGCTTTTCTTCCTCTTCTCTTCTCTTCTTCTTCTTCTCTTTCACTCTCTCGATCTCTGCTCCTCTATACTCTTCGGCTCACACTTCTATCTCTCTCTTTCTCTTTCTTCTGCTCTCCTCTCACTCTCTGCTTCTTCTTCTCTTCACACTCTTCTCGAGCTCTCTACCTCTCTTCTTCTCCTTCTGCTCTTCTTCTTTCTCTTTTCTTCTTCTATCTGGATCGTGGCTCTCTGTATGAGCGTTTCTTCACGCCAACTCGATCACCTTCATCTGTGGACGAAGGTCTCATATATATAGCAGCAGCAGCATCATCAGCCACGACGTGTGACCTCCACATTTCCAGCCCTAAGAATTCGGTCCACGTGGCAGTCTCTCAGCAGGCTTCATTCCAGCCTCGGATCACGTGCCCTCCTTAAGCTTCACGATCAAAGCACCTGTAAAACAGAGTATCGGATAAGTCATCAGTTTAAAGAACAACTCTGTATAGACTTATCAAAAGAACAGCGTTTTAGAAGAAACCTGGACGAGGTTAGAACTAAACAACACGAGCTAACAAACGGCAACAACACGGAGACAACACGAAGATAGAATAAGGAAACGACACGAAGTCACTGTAACAAAACAAGCACTACAAAAGGAACGACACGAGGTACATACGAAGACAAAACAGAAACCAATCATGAAGTATGGTTTCAACAAACGAAAGACACAAGGTCTAGGAAGAACAACACGAAGACAGAGTAAGAAAACGACACGAAGTGAAATGACAAAAACCGTCACTAGTTGAAAACAACACGAAGACGAACACAGAAGTTGACACGGAGTTGAACACGTAGACATAAAAAATGACACGAGATTCAACTAGAGGACAGAGAGAAGTGACACGAGGTTTACACAGAAACGACACGAGGTTCACTGTGAAACGACACGAGGTGGCACACAGAAAGCAACACGAGGTGCTGCAATGTTCTGCACGCAGTGGAACAAAAACGACACGAAGACATGGAGACAACAGTAACCGACACGAGGTGAGGTTACTAAAGCGACAACGACACGCGGTGTGGAAAACACGACACGAAGACCTGAAAAAGGAAAATGACATGAAGTCATGAGAACAGCACGAGGTGAAAACGACACGGGCTGACCACAACACGTGATGAAACATAGAAACCGACACGAAGTAAGAACGACATGGAGACAGCACAGACACGTGCTTGACTTTGAGAAAAGTTCACGAAGTAAACTCAACACGAAGATAGAGACACTAAGGCAACACGGAGACACGAGTACACGGGAAACACGAAGACAACTTTGAGTATAAAGCTGCTCGAACATCCGAACGACTCGAAGACAAGGACGACACGGGGTGACAATAACTCGAAGATGACAACAGGAATTGACACGGAGTATGACCAAGGCGAGAGGGACAGAAACAGCATGAAGACTCAAACGCAGAAATAACACGAAGACGTAAACACTAAAATAACACGAAGATGAAGACACTAAAACAACACGAGGACACGAAGACAAAACCAACACGAAGACACGACAAAGAAAACGACACGAAGTCTAACCTCATACAAGTTATCCTGTCACGCATGGAAATCAACACGAAGTGTTATAACCTCAGACGACACGAAATCTTTTCGTGTTAGTGAGGGGAAACAACACGAGGTGAGACTTCACGCTGTACAGAACTTGGAAGACCAGTGTTGAATGAGTAGACGTGTAGTATATCATGAAAGAAGGCCAGTGTACAGACTTGGAGGCCTGAAGGCGATGTGAGTAACAATCCAATGTATGGACTTTGACTCAAAATGAGACTGACATTGTATACACTTAGCCAAGGCAATGCACTGTATGGACTTCCATGAGACGCTCAATGTGCAGACTTACTGCCAATCAATGTGTAGACTCTGTAAATGCATATGAAAGCTTTATGCAGCAGATAATAGTCTGAAACTTCAATTACAATGATTCACAGTGTAAACAAATAAACTGACTGAGCATATGAAAGCCTGAATGAACATTTCAACAGGATGACTCACAGTGACTTACATCAAACACCAATCATCAAAACCAAATCAATCATTAAAACCACAGCAATGAATGCTTTATGCATCAGTTTAACATGTAGCATGACTGATCATCAAATATGACTCTAAATTGAGCAGTAGGATGACTGAACATTTGATTAACTCACACCAACAATCAATCAACAAAACCATCATCAAAACCACAGGGGCACAACAGGGTGCTGCCGAAGCTACGCGAGAAGCCGCCCGTCAACCCGAATTCGGTCCTCCCGGACCCATTGTGTCGCCCTTTACCTCCCTGTGTGGAGTGGGCTGTAACTCATTGTTGTAATCTTTATGTATTAACTGTCCCGGGAGTACGACTTCGGCCAGGTCCATCGTCCCCACGCCGAGCGTGTGGAGGTATCGTATTCGCTCCTTGCTTGGCATTTCACTTATTTCCATATATGCTTGTTTATGCCACTGCTAGAGAGCATGTTTTAGGACCTAGCTCGCTATAATTTTATATCACCGCTGCTGCGAGAGAGTGAGCGAGACCGTCCCGTGACCCGATCCGGGCGCGAAAGTGTGAATTGACCACCCTAGCTCTTGCCGATTTCTCAACCGTGCACGTCCGACGCTTCCCTTGCTAAGGGACAATCGTGAGCTTGTCGTGTCCGTGGTCTCGTTCCGCCTCAATTTGGTATCAGAGCGAGGTTGAGTCTAGGGTGTCAATAAAAAAAAGTGTCATTTAGGTCTAGTCATTAGTCATTGTCTAAGTCCTGTTTAGGATCGTCATTCTTTTAAAACAAAAAAAAGTGTCTTTTGCATTACATCCCAATAACCTGGTATATCAAAAGGTGTTGTCCGAACGTTAGGCTACGCCTATCGGGAAGGCCTCACACTTGCGCGAGTGATCTTCGGATCGGTTATCTCCGCCACGTACCGAGTCTTGGTTTACGTCTAGGGTCCTTAGTGTGCATGCATTCCAAACTTGCATAGTCGGTCTAGTGTCTTGTCACCATGTGTATGCATGTCCATATCCGCTACCCATGGCCGTTCCCCAAGACCATACATCCGAGTGGTCAACCTTTGTGGCCAAAGTCAATGTCCTCATGGACCAAGCCCTTGGTTTTACCCCTCTCACTATGAAAGTCGCTCTACCCAACGGGTCCACAACGGAACTCCATTTCACCGATAGGGAGTCGGATAATTGGGTTTCTCTTGACATCGTGGAGTCTCTCTCCAAGACAGGCGAGATTGTCCGCGATGGTGATTTTGCTTGTGTTGAGTTCTATAAGAGGATCGACTCTGTTCTCTACACCGATGGCGCATGGTGCAGGATCGGCACACTTGCTGGTTCATGCATCATTTTAGGGCAAACATGGTTAGGAGAATGAAGAGCCAATCTTGACTGGGGTAAGAGGACTTGCACCTTATACCCACCTTACCTACCCGGCAAGATCACCCTCACATGTCAGCCACCCAACCCCAGCGGCCCACTCTACATTCGGAACCATTATGCTTGGAGCCGTCTCACCCCGAGCCACCCGTGTTTCTTACGGGAACGCTATACATCGCCAAGCCACTTTTTAGTTGGCTCAAGGATGGCTTGGTCCCACATCCCTTTCCATCCATGGACCCCATCCTCCCTTTAGTGCCGGTCAACTCATTCCAAACCACATTTCGATCTAGTCACCATGTTGACACGTTGGATGATCTTGTCATGAGACTAGACTCGCAATGGAAGTTGACACATATGTTGGCCCGAGGCTTCGACCCACCCACGAGTCGTAGCTTCACCCATCCGCCATTCGGGTCCATTACCTCTGAGTGCACCGTGGGTTGTGTCACCACGGAGGTTCTTCTACTTCTCCCGCTACCGGATGAGCCCGACTTCATGACTTTGCTTCCGAGGGAGGAGTCATCTTTCCTATACACGGTCCCATCTACCATGATGGAGGAAGGTGACCACCCGCACCTTCAAGAATTTCCCGATTGGGACCATGTCATGTTGGAGTCCATCCCACGGGGTCATACCTTCTTCGACCCTTTTGACCCCTTCACTAGTGAATCTCCCGAGTCTCCATCTTCACTTCACTTCCCCCGCGGAGTTCACTATCAGGCCTTTCCCACTCGGGCCAAGCAACCTCCACATAGCAATAGGTCCGAACCATCATTTGGGGTTCAAGAAGACTTTGGTTCCCCGAGTCCACCTAAACCACCCAAACCTCCCGGATGTCCCACCTCCAATCCAAATATCCATGAGTGGTGCATCGTAGGATGTCTAGGAGTTCCCCATGACGTCAACCTCCGGTTACGTCAAATGCATGCATGGCACACATTCGGGTGTCCTGGTCCGCCGTCATCCATGTACGGGTCGGACTAACATTAGGTGTGTCTAGGGTCATAGGTGAGTCGGTGTGCTTTTTCTTTATGTGGTATGTCTGTCTGCATGTGTCTTGTGCAAGCTCGTTGTCATTCTCTTATGAGTAAGAGGCGAGTGGACTCATTCGATGAGTATGGGATCGGTTCTATATCTACACCCAGATCTAGTCACCTACAGGGACTCAGCGGTGATTCCTAGTGAGTCTTCGAGCCGCTTCCTTCCCTTTTGAGAGTGCCCCACCCGGAGTGTCCACCTCTAGCCCACAACAACTTGTGCATATCGAGTATATATGGAATGAGTAGGTGACGGTCACTTGGAGTGGAGCATACCCGCGTTACTTGGCACGGTGACGGATCTGCCGGAGTACTCGAGCATCCATACCCCTACTCGACGGGGTCGAGTTCCTCCCACCCGGGGAGAATTGATGGGGACATCGAGACAAGACCGTCCGCATTTTATTTGTATTTATGTCCTTTCATCTTTGTATGTATACCCTTGTGTTATATGGGTACGCAATTGTAAGTCTTAATGGGTTTATATGTAAAATTCCCGTAGGCCCAAGCAAGGGGACCCTCGCCCCTTTCCCATTGGTCCACCTAGACCATGTGGGGCTGGTCAACCATTCTAGGTGGCCATCTAGAAGGTTGGAATGCCAATTGACCACATGGTAGACAAGCGGTTAAAAAATTCAAAGGTAGGCTACCTACCTTTCCTACCTTGTCCTCCCATTAGAATTAATTAGGAATTTCATTTTTTTTATTTTATTTGGATCAAATATGAAGTCCCTTAAATGCCCCTCCAGATCCTAGATCTAAGGGTATTCATGGTCTTTTTTTATTTATTATATAAGTCATGTATTTCTATTATTCTAGAATTAATGAAATGAGAAAAAGCATTGTGCAAGAGCCCCCCCCTTGAGTGAATTTCGACCTCCCCTCTCTCTCCCTCTGGTTTCTTCATCCCCAACCCCCATTCTAGAGTGGATCTACCTTCTATCTCCCCCTCTCAACCTCTGATCTTCACCGGTGCCGCCGCCGCCGCCGTTCGTGCCGCCAACAAGCCGCCATCGAGCCACCGTCGAAGTTCTATCTTCAGCCAACAGAAGCTCCTTCTCAGAATTCCTGCTATCAGCCAAGACACCTTCTTGGTCTGAAACTTTTATGGTGTGTTCCTATCTTCAATCCCCACCTCCATCTAAATTTTCACCTCCAAACTTCTCCATTTAGTAATTTTCCATTTTCGTTTATTTTGCATTCCCAGATCTGTTTTGTCTCTATCTACAGTGACAACAGCTCTGAGTTTCCCATCTCCGACCACCTTTTTGAATTTTCCAAACCCTCCCAATTTTACTGGGAGTTTTGTCCATCATCCCCTACATCCACCATTTTTCCTGATGTTTGATCTGCTCTCTATCCATTTTTCAAAATTCGTGTTCTATCTTTGCTACAGTGCTTTCAGCCAAGTTCCATATCCGACCACCTTCTAGTTCAAAAATTAGAACAAATCACACCCACCTCCAAACCTTTCATAAAAAATAGTTTCGTTTTCCTAGCTTGATTTCCTACAACTTTCCGGAGGACCACTACTTCAGATTCGGACGTTCACATATCGGTTAAAGGCAGTTCTCAGACAAGTTCTCTGCAGATCTGAGAGCCCGGTCATTGTACAACAGCAACTCAAAAATTCATTAAAACCCAGATCCGTGTAGATCCAAGCCAGATCTTCAGACCTAGATTGATGGATTTGAAGTTAGCTTTCCAACGGCGCCAGTCTCGTGTCGTTCCGACATCAGGGCTGATCGCAGCGCCCGTTCTCTCCGGGACGCGCGCTGAAAACCAGAAGTTACAGATCTGTGGCCGGTTATTCCGACCGGTGCCGAACGGAGCCGCCCGGCCTGCGGCCGGAGAACTAGCGCGCCTCTACTCTAGGGAGCCCTCATCCAGGCATCCACCACCACAGCGGTGCCATCGGGTCCCACACGGCCCCTCCGGACAGCACGTGGGCCCCACCGTCACAAGTTCGGGTGCTGCCGAAGCTACGCGAGAAGCCGCCCGTCAACCCGAATTCGGTCCTCCCGGACCCCATTGTGTCACCCTTTACCTCCCTGCGTGGAGTGGGCTATAACTCATTGCTGTAATCTTTATGTATTAACTGTCCCGGGAGTACGACTTCTGCCGGGTCCGTCGTCCCCACGCCGAGCGCGTGGAGGTATCGTATTCGCTCCTTGCTTGGCATTTCGCTTATTTCCATATATGCTTGTTTATGTCACTGCTAGAGAGCATGTTTTAGGACCTAGCTCGCTATAATTTCATATCACCGCTGCTGCGAGAGAGTGAGCGAGACCGTCCCGTGACCCGATCCGGGCGTGAAAGTGTAAATTGACCACCCTAGCTCTTGCCAGTTTCTCAACCGTGCACGTCCGACGCTTCCCTTGCTAAGGGACAATCGCGAGCTTGTCGTGTCCGTGGTCTCGTCCCGCATCACGCGGCTTGGAAGACCCCTCCTAGGTCACCCCCTTGCCGTTAACTCGGGCTCGGGAATGACCCTCGGGAGCTCGCGACTCATCGATATCCGAGTCATCGCCTAGGTCGATCACCTCCCGCTCGGTCGCAGGCTCCTCAACCTCAGCCGGTCGCCTGGCGTCTGCGCAGAAGAAGATATGGTCAGGAAAAGAAAATGGTCTTATCATCCGACGAAGAAGCTGATTCGTGGCACCCGTACCTGTCGGCCATAGCCGCGTGAGAAGACATCGCTTGATGTTCTCCAGAGTCACCAGCTCCTCCGTGGATTGGCGATGCCTCATCAGAATGACCGTGTACTCCTCCACATCCGAAGAGAACTCGCCCTGCCTTGGAGGAATGTTCCGGTGCAAATTGGGGATTACGGGACACCTCCAAGTCTCCTCCATCGAAAAAATCCCCACCCAAAAGAACTAAGTTTTCCATCCCTTGTGAGAGGAGTCCTTCGCGGCTAAGGAGACACAGCTCCTGTTCCGCCTCGCCTGGATGAAATAGAAGCCCTTCCTGGCCGAGGAATGCGCCTTCAACTCAAAAAAATAATGTAAGAGGTCTAAGGAAGGAGGAACCCCGCATTGACGACAGAGGATGCAGAAGGCGGAGAGAAGAAGATAAGAGTTGGCTACCAACTGTATGGGAGCCAACTGAAAAAAATTAAGAAGCTTAAGAACAAAAGGCTCGAAGGGAAGACGGAACCCTCCCTTCCACGACAGAAGGAAGCAGCAGAAATGTCCCGTATGAGAATCCAAGCTGGTCTCGTGTGGGGCAGCCGCAGTGAAGTAAAACTGATAGGGCAGGTGAAACTGGTGCTCCAGCCATTTCACCTCCGCCTCCCCCAGCTCGCTGCAGTTTGGAGTCGGCGGTATCACCGTCGCCCTCGCCTCAGGCTCACCCTCCCACTCTTCGACCTCCAAACGTTGATATGCTATGGAATCTGAAGAGGAACTTGAAGAGAAATGCTCCCGAGACTCCCAAGACTCTAGAGGAAGAGGAAGCTGTCGAACCGCCTCCGCGGTTGTCTCCGCCAACTCTGTGAACGCCGTTGCAAGCCTCTGCTCTTCCGTTGTGTCCTCACGACGCATCAAAGAGCCCTAAAAGCAAGCATGAAGGAGAGCAAAACCCTAAAACAGAGGGAGTCTAGAACGACAATAAGCGCACAATGCCTATATTCACACGCGGAAGATGGCGCGTCGTTCCAACCTCCGAGAAAGGGGGGCCCTTCATTTCAAATCCGTCAGGATTATCATTATTATGGACCCAGGTGATCACGACACATGGCTTCTTAACACTACCAGATCTCCACCCACCCGAGCCACGCTAGTCCAAAACCCTAACAACTACTCTTTTGAGCCTACCAAGGCTCGGGAGTAGGAGGGGGACAAGTAGAGAGGGGGATTTCTATAGCCCATTTAAGAGCAGGCCGAACTAGGTCCATCAAGACCAAACGAGGTCAAGCTTATATATCTAAGTGACTGCCCGCATGGCCCACTTAGCATAAAAGCCCAATAAGATAACTCGGGATCAAGCACTTCCTCGGCAGCCATCAGGCTCGGAAGCCCCGAGCGTCGGTCAGGTCGGAGGAAGACCCATGCCCGATCTATCCCCTCGCCGGGATAAAGGCTAGCGCTCAGTGCCCACTCCGACCGAGCCTCATCCGAGCTATGCCTATCGTCCGGACAGGGTTGGCACTCTCCGTGCTTGGATCGACCGACGATTGCTTATCCACGCTACCGTTGAGAGCCCTTTATGAGCAGGAGTTCACAAGGATAAGGGACCCACGACCCCTCAAGGCTATAAAGATCTCACAATGTGGACGTAAAGAGCCCACATTGAGGATGTAACTCCTGCCTGAAACTCCTCCGCTTACGAGACTCATGAGGCCGGTGCACTATTTAAACCTGGGACTCCCTCCAACGAAAGGTAAGGCCAACTCACGCCTACACTCCCTGAGCAGGAACCACTTCACCACCCTGGTGGAGAGGGATCTCGTGCATCTCCTTCCTCCTCTATTCATAGTTTCCACCACTGCTCTACTGACTTAGGCATCGGAGGGTTTTCCCCGGGGAATCACCCCTGGGCCCCCTGATCCATTTCCCTTCCTTGCAGTTAACTGTTCGGTGATCATCTTCTCCAGCTCAGGATCAGCGCGAGATCGCCCCTCTTCACAGGGTATTACAACCTCTCCTCCTTCAAGAAATTTTGTCCTCAAAATTTAAGGAACGAACAATAAGAAGCAGGGATGAACAAACCCTAAGACAGAACTTGAAACATCATGAATCTCGAAAAACATCATTCAGAGGAACACTTGTCAGACCATAATCATAAGCACACGTTCTGGATCTCAAGACAGACAGATCCTTCGAACGAGCATGATACACAAGTGAACTCAAGTCTGACACCTCCAAAACAAGGCAACGTCGCTTACGTCTCACAGGAAAGGAGACACGACTCATGCCACGACAACATCAACCAGGAAAAATAAAACGATAGACACGGCAAGCATCAGCTTAAACAAGGAAGCATAGTCCTCTTAGCTGACAGCTCGACATCATCGGCTCCAGTGCCACTGGCAACCACGAGAGCCAGACACATAGGACGCCAACGATAGCACCGGACCACAAACACAATCAGGTCAGTCCTTACTCAGATATTACATCTGATCGAGTCGCATGCTAACTCTATCAAGAAAGAAGAGTACAGTACAACTAACCGACAAGATCATGGTCCACATAGTGCCAAGGCAGATTCACAGGGAAACAATGACAAAATGATAACAGCAGCACTTGCAGTATCCTGGCTCCGTACTGAACACAGAACCACGAAATACAACTGTAAGCTGGGTCACATCAAGGCACAATAACAGCTAAACACATGACTATAATGGACTAGTCATGCAACGAGCAGCTCACCAAGAAAAGACCTACGACAACAAGAATGCAATCTTGGGAAACGCATCTCAAGGGCCACGATCACGTGCCGAGAGCACAACACCCAAGGAAGGATTACAGAGCAGAGAGTACTCAACCAGTAGAAATGTTGACAGATTCCCCAATACTCACAAATGCCAGTGCCAACACCATAAAGCCTCCAAGAATAACGGCGTGGCAACAGACAACATCAAGGCACACGAAGCCAAGATGAAGTCACATCGAGAAAAACAATTCTCTCGACCGGCCAGAATCTCACAAAAACGATCCTCGGCCCGTGGGTAATCAGCCCACATGCTTAAGCTGCGCACTCACATAATGCACACAAGCATCAGAAAAAACCTCGGCATTCGCATCTCAGCACATGCATGGCGCCATCGCAAATCATGAAAACCGTAATATAACACGCCACGAGTACTGATCCTGCGAGCAACCGATCACAAGGAGCCTAAGTACAAATGAAGGAGAGTACCAGTTTCAATACAAAGCACAAAGAAATGCTAATCTCAGCTTACCATTACGTCCTGAAAGAATAAATGAGCCTTTACAACACATCGGCCGCTAGACACAGCACGACAAACACGGTGCATAACGGCTCTTAACACAAGGATTAAGTCCAAAGCCAAGCAACTGTAGAACAAGGAGCAGATCAGGCTCAAAATAAACATTATCTGCACTTAAGCAGACACAAGACAAAGGTCTCACTAAGACAGCACTTCTAAGGCTCACCTCGAAAAGACTCCACCAAACAGGATGAGAAGCATCAAGCTCGATTAACAGTAGCTCACCAGGAAGGAAAAATCCTAGGTTCGCTTGAGCATCTTCTCAATCAAGGCAATAAAGCAATCACTTCAATAGAAACGAAACACCTCACGAGCTGAACAGACTTAAGCTGGGATGACCAAAACAACGTAAGAACGTGTACGACCATCACACCGACTTGAAAAGTCACCAGCCTCCTGAACAAGCCACAGAAAAATCAAGAATAATGTACTATAGATTCAAGCCTATCGGCAAACTCTGTCAAGTACATCACAATCAAGAAAAACACCACGATGAAAAAGAGCTTCCCGTTGCATCCTGACGAGAGCAAAACCATCTCGTACAGTGCCAACACAGCACGCACAAGACCACTTACGAAAAACAAAGCGACAAGGAATCACAAAACCTAAGCCAGCGAAAGACTATACTGGACTTTCAGGACTCTGGACACTGTATATCTCAGATTCCCATGTACTTCACACAACAACCGCTCTGATACCAACTGTGATGACCCGAACTCCGGATACCAGATAAACCCGATAGGACTATCGAGTATACCCGATACCGCTTGGAACCCGTGAAGCCTCCCTTCGAGCTTTACAGCTCTTGGGAGGCTTCACGGGTTCCAAGCGGTATCGGGTCTACTCGGTAGTCCTATCGGGTATATCCGATATTTGGAGTCTGGGTCGTCACATGGGCAGTGTAACTCACACAACCGGACTTCTAGCAGGAGAGGCTCATCGGATGGGGTTCAACGAGTTCCTGAGCTTGGAGGTGACGCGGCTCGACACCGCGCTGCTCTACGCCTTGCACGATCGGTGGGATCCTGTCACGCCCCGAGCCTTTATTACAATGGAAGACTCGCTCGAGGAACGCGAACAGCCGGCATGGTAAGCCTCTTGCAGGCAAGAACGATCAGAGCGCAAGGCAATCACACATAAGAATGCAATCGCACAATATTTACTCAACTTCAACTTTCATTAATAATCAAATCCAATATTCGAATACAACCACTAATTCAACTTCCATCATGCTAGACTCAAGAAATAAAATTACATAGACTCGATCTAAACAATGTAAACTTCCTAAGTCTTCGCTCATTCTTTATTCACTCTCGGATCCGCTACTTGAACATTCCGAATCTGAACCCGACTCACTTCTATTTCCTAAAAAAGAATGGAAATAGGTAATGAGCACACTTACCCAGTAGGTATCTTCGCATCAACATGAAGGCATCATTAAAATAATTAACATTTTAGCTCTAGAGAAATAAGGTAAAATCACGCGAATGCGATCAATCATGCGATTAAACCAAAGTATGTAAGATAGAATGAGAGCAAGTATGAACTAGTAAGAATGTTATAAGAACATGATATGGCCTTTCACGAACGAGAATGTAACGAGAATGTACTAGCAAGCCACATAATCATCACTCAAGTATCTTTTGCTTATGAGCAAGTACTTCGTGAATTTCTGTGGAATATCAAGAAAGTCAAGTATCAATCATGCTGTATTGTGTTGTGGATTGTCACTTATTTATAAAGAAAGTTGTCACGCCCCGAGCGCGGAAGATACTCGGATATGCGCGACGAGTTTATATCAATCATGTCAATCAGAGTAGTAGTGTATTCGACACCAAAACAGAGATGCGCAAAATAGAAAGATAACCCAATCCTTTATTTCATAATGGATAGACTATTACAAATCCAATACTCTATTCAATTAAAAAGGAAAAGTACATAGTTGACTCAAGAAAATAGGAAAAAGACTAGATGACACTTGGAAAAGCTCTAGCTCTTTCACTCTTGACCATTCCCATCCGATTGACTTCCCTCGTCGTCGGAGTTACCTGAAAAGTAAGGGACAAACACGGAGTGAGCGAACGCTCAGTAGGAAATTATATCTCATGAACTAGCAAGGGGTTTAAGTAATTACATTTTTCATGAATGTACTATAGCTATGCATGCTCGCATAAAACGACAAGATAGAGAGAGAATTTATCAATAAGACAGCAAGATGAACTAGTCACGAGCTTTCAAGAAAAGATAACAAGATATTCAAGCAAGTACTCTTTAGCAAGTCATGTCAAGAACTTTGGCTATCATGTATCAAGCAAGCAAGTAATTACCCTTTTTCGGGTCACGCAAGTCATGTCAAGTCAAGTACGAGTCAAGTACAAGATTGGTGTGGAATGTCCAATCAAGCTAGTCATGCACTCGGTATAATGCCAGATACCTTATCATTCAACTCCCATGGGCACAAGTACTTTCGGGTGCTCCTCCCAAGACCAGATCGGGCCCTATATGCGCAGGCATTTATCATGTATTTTTGACATCCACTCTTGTATATATATAGCCAACAGGGAATTTCAACAATTTAAGCTTGTAGACACATAGGATAACTTTGAGAGAATGGAGTCCAAAAATACGGCATTGGACATAGATAGGCGATAACAACGACACAATCACGATGAACGATGAAACTAGGTGGAATTAGGTTCCCTTAACTCGGGTACCATGACAAACAAGTATGGACATTCTTTATATAGAATTGAGGTCCACATGAACAATACATCAAAGGCAAGATACCCTCATTCTTATTATAGAATTGAGGTCCACAAGAACATCAACAAATGACATGATATCATCATCCCATTAAGAATTCTCATGATATACTCTTTGCATATCATAAGGGCCGGTATACCATGTTTTCTTTAGAGTGACATGGCATTCAATAGTGTAATGGGTTTTCAGGGTACAACCAGCTCAGTCGACCTTGAGGGAATCCAAGGTACGAGGAGTCTTACGGAGGTCTCTATGACTAACTCGCTAGTCCAAAGGAATGGAATGTCCAATGGAGAGCTTGTATGTCAATGAGAGTTTAAGGGTGATCGATAAAACATCATGAAACGTGGGACTATACTCACGGAGTGGAGTAATAGTGCCTACATATATATATATATATACATATAGTGAAACCCTCGGATAACAGCAATCGGGAAAAATCAGTAATGCAGAAAGTAGCGACTCTGGTAAAGTCATTTTTCGTAAAATTAACGCCTTAATCAGGGGCGTTTATATTAAATTTGACGACATATAAAGAGGTCGTCCTTTCCAATATTGCTATTTTACAGGATATTAAAAATCTATAATTTTGTTGAAAACGCGCCTTGGGTAGGGGCGTTACCAGGAAAAAGGCGCCCTAGTCTGGGGCGTTAGTTAAACAAGAGACGACCTGGTCAAGGTCGTGAATTCACAATTTTACAAATTTCGAGGTAATGAATATTTCAGGAATATGGTATATAGTCAGGACCAGAAATATAGTAGGATTACAAGAAATTGACCATGCATTAATTTAGAATCATGTTTGCATTGATAATTACTTTTTAAACATGCTATTTATTAATTAACAGGAATTAACGTCCATGTGCAGGGCGTCAAATCTGGAATTGACGACCTGGGCATGGTCGTGTCTTTTAAATTAATGCCCTTATTAGGGTCGTTTCTTTCAAACCTTCCGTAGAAAATAACCAGAACGCATGAAAACTATATACATGAACTACCGATGATAATTATCTATAGTTATATGGTAGTTTGGGCTACGTTCCATGAGAAAATCCTACCTTATGATGATTAACTGGAGAACTGATGAAGACACGGTACTCTGCTATCAACAGAGTTGGATGAAAGGGGCAGAAGTCTTGGTGTAGATGTATCGACAGGTTCTCTTTTTGGCACGATCAGAAGCAGACGTTCGTTGATGAAGAACCCACGTTCTTCAGTAGGTTAAGATGACTTCTCTACAGAGAAATAAGATGAAGAAACATCAGTTTTTCTTCATAATACTTAACTGAAGGTGGAGGAAAGAAAAACTTACCCGTTAATCTTCTTAACCTGTAAGAAGAGAAGAAGAATAAGAATATTTAGTATTCTTTCATGAAATCGATAATCGGACGAACAGAGATACAAGAAGAACCTGCTATTCTTCACATACCTTAGAATACTCCGAATGCCAAATAGCGTTCTCGGTTCAAGCAGTAGGTTATTTATAGGATTTCTAGAATCCTAATAGAGTTAGTGTTTGATTGGAAGTAATACTTCCATATTAGAGTTATTACTACATTCGAACTCTTCCTCATAGTTATCACCTTACCCTGGATAGACTCCTGGGTCGAACGAAACTCAAACTGAATTAGCGACCTAGGTCAGAGCGTCGAATTTAAATTGACGCCTTGTCAAGCGTCGTTACTTGTTAAAACGCGTCCACGAAAGGGACGTTACGCTAACTTGTCCTTTTTATTTATTTTGGTCGTTTGAAATTTGACGCCTTAACGTGTGGGCGTCCTTTCTTCAAAACACGCCTTAGGTAAGGGCGTTTTCTTGTAAAGTAGCGCCTTTATCTGAGGCGTTATTTCCATAAGGGTTTTAATTATTTTTATTCCAAGCTCTTTCATTTATTTATTAAATCTTTTAATCTATTTTGATTTATTTATTCCTTTTTAAATTTTATCAGGGTTGCTACACCCTCCCCCACTTAAAAGAATTTGGTCCCCAAATTCCATATCATATATTTACATTTGGAGAGTGTAGAGTACGTACCTTCTAAAATAAATTTGGAAATTGTTTCCTCATAGATTCCTCGGTCTCCCATGTAGCTTCATGTTCTGAATTCTTATCCCATTGTACTTTTAGCATGGGAATAACCTTATTTCTTAGGACACGTACTTCTCGATCTAAGATCTTCATAGGCTTCTGTTCATACGTGAAATCTTTCTGGATCACTAGGTCTCCATATTCAATAATATGTGATGGGTCATGTACATACTTCTTCAACATAGATATGTGGAACACATCATGTCCTTCGGACAGTTGAGGTGGCAATGCTATGCGATAAGCAACCTCGCCAACTCTTTCTAGTATCTCAAAAGGTCCGATAAATCTTTGTGTAAGCATGTCTTTAACACCAAATCTTCGTATTCCACGTCCAGGTGATATCTTGAGAAATACATGATCTCCAATTTAGAATTCGAGATCTCTTCTTCTTGTGTCGGCATAAGCCTTTTGCCTTGTCTGAGCTACTTGCAATCTTTCCCTAATTACTCGTATCTTCTCAGTTGTATCCCTTACCATGTCTGGACCTAACAGTTGTTTCTCTCCAACTTCATTCCAGCACAAGGGTGATCGGCAACTCCTTCCGTATAAAGCTTCGAAAGGTGCCATTTGTATACTAGCTTGGTAGCTATTATTGTATGTAAATTCGACCAGAGGCAAGTGATCATGCCAGTTTCCATCAAAATCAGTGATGCATGCTCTAAGCATATCTTCAACTACTTGATTTGTTCTCTCGGTCTGACCATCCGTTTGAGGATGAAAGGCTGTACTAAAATTAAGTCTCGTCCCCAACGAATGTTGTAGTCCTATCCAAAAATGCGAAGTAAAACGGGGATCTCTGTCAGACACGATTGAAACAGGAATGCCATGTAATCTGACTATTTCCTTGATGTATAGTGCAGCTAAGACATCTACTGACCATCGACTCTTGATTGGCAAGAAATGCGCGAATTTGGTCAATCGGTCAATGATAACCCATATTCCATCATGTCCTCTTTTTGATTTAGATAAACCCATGATGAAATCCATACCAATATCCTCCCACTTCCATTTAGGGATATCTAGAGGATGTAGCTTTCCAGCAGGCTTTTGGTGTTCCGCCTTGACTTGTTAGCATGTGAGACAGCGTGATACATAGTCCGCTATTTCTCTTTTCATGTTGGGCCACCAAAAATTTCTTTTCACATCTTGGTACTTCTTGGTAGATCCAGGATGAATCGTATACCTTGATCTGTGAGCTTCATTTAAGATCTTCTTTTTCAATTCTGGGCAGTCCGGTATACCAGTTCTATTCTTGAACATTAATCTTCCATCAGAAGCTAGTTGGAAGTCCGATTGTCCTTTTAATCTGCCCTTGATTTCTACTAATGTAGGATCATCATCCTGAAGTGCTTGTATCTCAGATAATAAATCTGACTATATGCTTACATGAGATAATGTGACACATCTAGGGTCCGAGTCCATGCTTATATTGAGTTCAGAGAATTATTCTAGCAATTTCCATTCTTGAATCAGACAATTGGCTAACAGTGCTCTCGGCTTTCGACTATGGGCATCTGCTACATGATTACCCTTTCCGGGGTGATATTGTATATTGAAGTCGAAGTCCTTGAGATATTCCAGCCATCGTCTTTGCCTCATATTTAGTTCCTTCTGTGAGAAAAGATATTTGAGACTCTTGTGATCGGAGTATACAGTAAACTATACTCCATAAAGATAATGTCTCCATATTTTGAGTGCAAATACTACCGCGGCCAATTCTAAGTCATGGACGTGGTAGTTCTCTTCATGCTTCTTTAATTGACGAGAAGAGTAGGCTATAACCTTCCCTTGTTGCATTAGAACACACCCGAGGCCAATGCCAGAAGCATCAGTGTATACCTCGAACTTTTCTCCTTCAATTGGCAATGCTAAGATAGGAGCTGTAGTAAGATGATCCTTGAGAGTTTGGAAGCTTCTCTCACATTCCTCATCCCATTCATAACGGATCTCCTTGCGAGTTAACCTTGTAAGTGGCACGGCGATTTTAGAGAAATCCTTGATGAATCGCCTGTAATAGCCGGCAAGACCTAAGAAACTTCGGATCTCGCTAGCATTGGTCGGTCTTTCCCAGTTCCTTACAGCTTCAACCTTTGATGGGTCTACAGACAAACCATCTTTTGATATAACATGTCCGAGAAAAGTCACTTCTTCAAGCCAGAATTCACACTTGCTAAGTTTTGCATATAATTGGTTTGTCCTCAATATTTGTAATGCAATCCTCAAATGTTCCTCATGCTCTTCCTTGGTCTTGGAATAAATCAATATATCATCAATAAAGACCACCACGAATTGATCTAAATAGGGCCTGAATATACTATTCATTAACTGCATAAAGGCAGCAGGGGCATTCGTTAGTCCGAAAGGCATAACAACAAATTCATAATGGCCATACCTGCTTCTGAATGCGGTTTTATGAATATCCTCGTCCTTGATTCTTAGTTGGTGATATCCGGACCTAAGATCAATTTTGGAAAAGTACATGGATCCTGAAATTTGATCAAACAATTCATCGATTCTCGGTAGTGGATACTTGTTCTTGATAGTGAGATGATTCAATTGTCGATAGTCGACGCATAACCTCATGGATCCGTCTTTCTTCTTTACAAATAATACAGGCGCTCCCCACGGGGAAGTACTTGGTCTAATGAATCCTTTCTTAATGAGTTCCATCAATTGCTCCTTTAACTCCTTGAGTTCAGCAGGTGACATCCTATAAGGTGCCTTTGAAATCGGACCAGCACCAGGGACTAAGTCGATGGTGAAGGCCACTTCTCTTTGCGGGGGTAATCCCGGCAAATCTTCCGGAAATACGTCCGAAAATTCTTGTACTACTGGAATGTCTTCTAGCTTAGCTTCCTTAGCTTCTTTAACTATGACAAAGGCAAGGAAAGATGTACATCCTTTCCTGATGAGCTTGCTAGCTCGGAGAGCTGAAATAAGAGGGGATTTGCTCCGACTCTTGGGGCTAGTAAATATTAGTTCTGGAAATTCCTTGAATGTAACCTTACTATTGCGGCAATCAACCGTTGCCTGATACTTGGATAACCAATCAGCCCCTAGTATAACATCATACTCTTCCAGATCTAAACATATGAGATCAATAGGGAGATTTTGACCATGAATCAATACCTCGCAGTTTTGGTAATGATGTGTAATATCAGTCTCATCATCTAGAGGAGTAGACAAAACTAACTTTATCCATTCCGGTTCTAGGGGTAATGGGTCAGCAAACTTCTTAGAAACAATAGAATGTGATGCACCAGTATCAATTAAGACATATGCATTCCTGGAACAAACTTTCAATGTACCTTCCACTAAGCCGCCTCCTTCTACTTGCACGGTCTCCTTGATTGCATGAAGACGAGCATTCTTGGTTACTGGGCGCTTCCCGTCAACGGCTTGGTCGTTAAGTAATGGGCAATCGGGAATCCGATGCTCACGACTCCCACAACGGAGACATGCTCCTAGTTTCCTCCAGCATTCCTCTGCTCTATGACCCGCTTTATCACAATATTTGCACACTGTATTTGGAGAGGTGGTGGTGATAGAGAAGGGCTTGGTCTTCTTGAACTTTTGGTCTTGTGAGGATGCTCCTCCATTGCTAGGCCTTTTCTTGAAGTTGGGTTTAAACGAAACCCGAACCTGTAACTTGTTCCTTCTTATCCTTACCACGAATCCTATCAGACAGTTCCGTGGCATCTTATAATAGTTGAGCTCGGCGTACTATCTCTGAGTAGACTTGAATGTCCATCGGCGCTAGTTGAGTAATAGCTTGGGGCCTGAGCCCATTAAGAAACCTCCTAGCTTTCATTTTCTCGGTGCTAACTAGATGCTTAGCGTATCGAGACAATCTAGAGAATTGGGCCTCATACTCGGCCACTGACAAAGATCGTTGCTTTAATGCAGCAAATTCTGCAGCCTTCTTTTCCTGAACTCGGTCCGAGAAATATTTCACGTTGAAGTGTTCAACGAATTCTTCCCACGAAACCTGATCTTGATTTATAGTAGCCTCTATTGATTCCCACCAGCATCTAGCATCCCTTTCTAACTGAAAAGTAGCTAATAAAACTTTATCCTGATCCGTGCATTGCATAACACGGAATATACGTTCTATCTCCCTAATCCAGTGTTCAGCGTCATCTGGATCAGTAGAACCCGTGAACTTGGGTGGGTTCATGTTCTTGAAAGTCTGGTGGAGACTTCCTGCTCGTTGTCCACCTCCTTGTGCTACTTGTTGCAGCACTTGAGTCATGCCTTGAAGGGTACGCTGCATGTTGCGCCATTGAGCACGTTCGGCAGCCATTATCCTACAATTACAATAACTAGGTTAATATGTGATTGTATTTAAAGACTCATATACTATGTTAACTTTAACCCTTGGTTCTACCCACTCTCACTGGTTAAAGGTTTGAACATATCCTTGGACTTGGGTTTTCCTAGGAATTGAATACCCTAGGCTCTGATACCACAAAAACTGTCACGCCCCGAGCGCGGAAGATACTCGGATATGCGCGACGAGTTTATATCAATCATGTCAATCAGAGTAGTAGTGTATTCGACACCAAAATAGAGATGCGCAAAATAGAAAGATAACCCAATCCTTTATTTCATAATGGATAGACTATTACAAATCCAATACTCTATTCAATTAAAAAGGAAAAGTACATAGTTGACTCAAGAAAATAGGAAAAAGACTAGATGACACTTGGAAAAGCTCTAGCTCTTTCACTCTTGACCATTCCCATCCGATTGACTTCCCTCGTCGTCGGAGTTACCTGAAAAGTAAGGGACAAACACGGAGTGAGCGAACGCTCAGTAGGAAATTATATCTCATGAACTAGCAAGGGGTTTAAGTAATTACATTTTTCATGAATGTACTATAGCTATGCATGCTCGCATAAAACGACAAGATAGAGAGAGAATTTATCAATAAGACAGCAAGATGAACTAGTCACGAGCTTTCAAGAAAAGATAACAAGATATTCAAGCAAGTACTCTTTAGCAAGTCATGTCAAGAACTTTGGCTATCATGTATCAAGCAAGCAAGTAATTACCCTTTTTCGGGTCACGCAAGTCATGTCAAGTCAAGTACAAGTCAAGTACAAGATTGGTGTGGAATGTCCAATCAAGCTAGTCATGCACTCGGTATAATGCCAGATACCTTATCATTCAACTCCCATGGGCACAAGTACTTTCGGGTGCTCCTCCCAAGACCAGATCGGGCCCTATATGCGCAGGCATTTATCATGTATTTTTGACATCCACTCTTGTATATATATAGCCAACAGGGAATTTCAACAATTTAAGCTTGTAGACACGTAGGATAACTTTGAGAGAATGGGGTCCAAAAATACGACATTGGACATAGATAGGCGATAACAACGACACAATCACGATGAACGATGAAACTAGGTGGAATTAGGTTCCCTGAACTCGGGTACCATGACAAACAAGTATGGACATTCTTTATATAGAATTGAGGTCCACATGAACAGTACATCAAAGGCAAGATACCCTCATTCTTATTATAGAATTGAGGTCCACAAGAACATCAACAAATGACATGATATCATCATCCCATTAAGAATTCTCATGATATACTCTTTGCATATCATAAGGGCCGGTATACCATGTTTTCTTTAGAGTGACATGGCATTCAATAGTGTAATGGGATTTTCAGGGTACAACCAGCTCAGTCGACCTTGAGGGAATCCAAGGTACGAGGAGTCTTACGGAGGTCTCTATGACTAACTCGCTAGTCCAAAGGAACGGAATGTCCAATGGAGAGCTTGTATGTCAATGAGAGTTTAAGGGTGATCGATAAAACATCATGAAACGTGGGACTATACTCACGGAGTGGAGTAATAGTGCCTACATATATATATATACATATAGTGAAACCCTCGGATAACATCAATCGGGAAAAATCAGTAATGCAGAAAGTAGCGACTCTGGTAAAGTCATTTTTTGTAAAATTAACGCCTTAATCAGGGGCGTTTATATTAAATTTGACGACATATAAAGAGGTCGTCCTTTCCAATATTGCTATTTTACAGGATATTAAAAATCTGTAATTTTGTTGAAAACGCGCCTTGGGTAGGGGCGTTACCAGGAAAAAGGCGCCCTAGTCTGGGGCGTTAGTTAAACAAGAGACGACCTGGTCAAGGTCGTGAATTCACAATTTTACAAATTTTGAGGTAATGAATATTTCAGGAACATGGTATATAGTCAGGACCAGAAAAATAGCAGGATTACAAGAAATTGACCATGCATTAATTTAGAATCATGTTTGCATTGATAATTACTTTTTAAACATGCTATTTATTAATTAACAGGAATTAACGTCCATGTGCAGGGCGTCAAATCTGGAATTGACGACCTGGGTATGGTCGTGTCTTTTAAATTAACACCCTTGTTAGGGTCGTTTCTTTCAAACCTTCCGTAGAAAATAACCAGAACGCATGAAAACTATATGCATGAACTACCGATGATAATTATCTATAGTTATATGGTAGTTTGGGCTACGTTCCATGAGAAAATCCTACCTTATGATGATTAACTGGAGAACTGATGAAGACACGGTACTCTGCTATCAACAGAGTTGGATGAAAGGGGCAGAAGTCTTGGTGTAGATGTATCGACAGGTTCTCTTTTTGGCACGATCAGAAGCAGACGTTCGTTGATGAAGAACCCACGTTCTTCAGTAGGTTAAGATGACTTCTCTACAGAGAAATAAGATGAAGAAACATCAGTTTTTCTTCATAATACTTAACTGAAGGTGGAGGAAAGAAAAACTTACCTGTTAATCTTCTTAACCTGTAAGAAGAGAAGAAGAATAAGAATATTTAGTATTCTTTCATGAAATCGATAATCGGACGAACAGAGATACATGAAGAACCTGCTGTTCTTCACATACCTTAGAATACTCCGAACGCCAAATAGCATTCTCGGTTCAAGCAATAGGTTATTTATAGGATTTCTAGAATCCTAATAGAGTTAGTGTTTGATTGGAAGTAATACTTCCATATTAGAGTTATTACTACATTCGAACTCTTCCTCATAGTTATCACCTTACCCTGGATAGACTCCTGGGTCGAACGAAACTCAAACTGAATTAGCGACCTAGGTCAGGGCGTCGAATTTAAATTGACGCCTTGTCAAGCGTCGTTACTTGTTAAAACGCATCCACGAAAGGGACGTTACGCTAACTTGTCCTTTTTATTTATTTTGGTCGTTTGAAATTTGACGCCTTAACGTGTGGGCGTCCTTTCTTCAAAACACGTCTTAGGTAAGGGCGTTTTCTTGTAAAGTAGCGCCTTTATCTGAGGCGTTATTTCATCAGGGTTTTAATTATTTTTATTCAAGCTCTTTCGTTTATTTATTAAATCTTTTAATCTATTTTGATTTATTTATTCCTTTTTAAATTTTAACAGGGTTGCTACAAAAGTACTCCCAGCGTAATGCGATGCCAGTAGCATCATACCCCATAGTTTATAATAGTATGTTTCCGACAATCAGCCGAGGGGACTAGCATAGAGCCCTTGAACACAATCAGTGCTCGATCACATCTTCAAGTATAAATCAAGCTTTTTCCACGCATGTAACAATAAAGTATGGCCAAGAATGTACAATTCCAACAAACTCTTGATAACAATAATTCAATGAATGAATGCTTTAATAAGAATCATGAGAAATCAAGAATGACTTATACTATGTTATGCTTATGGAAATAAATCGGTAGCATAACGGTACATTCTTTATCTTCCATTCATTATATTAGGTTTCTTGATCAATATGATAAGTTCTAGATCATCAAGAGTCAATCTAGAAACCTTGGAATATCAACCCTTGGTCAAACCTCGAGTTAAAATACTCAAGCATTGTGACGGTCGTGTACTGGGCCGTTACATGATGTGATGCTCCAGTATTGGGCCGTTACATTAGTCTTAATCCCAAACCAAGAAATCGGACTTAGTTGAATGTGACGGTCATATATTGGGCCGTTACATGTGCTTGACGGTCCAATATAGATCCGTTACACTACTAATAACCAGAAACATCAATAGTGTAATCTAATCAATTGGTTTTAATGGTACAACCAACTCGGCGTCCTAGTGGGAATCCCAGGCTCACGGAGAATTACGGAGGCCTTGAAACAAGATTTCCTAGTCTATTGGAAGGAATATCCAATAGAGAGGTCCTCATGTCCAAGAATAATGTTCCTATAGTGCAAAGTGAACTAATGGACAACAAACCGGAATATGTGCCATATTCTTAGAGAAATGACTCTATTGGTAGAGAGAGGATGTGTAACAATAGGAAATCATGATAAAACTCCGTCAATACATCTTTGGAAAATCATGATTTAGATACAAAACTATAGAATTTTGGCACATGAAATTAACATAACTTAAAATAACTTAAGATACCTTAATTATGCAATTTCTATCATGAATCAGTAGATAATCTTAAAGACATGAAATTAGGTCAAAACTTAGATAACTAGGCTTATTTATAAGTTAACTTGACTGATTTTCAATTCTGTCTACGATTACCCTGACAGTCGAGGATGGGTGCGTCACAGTGATTGTGACGGTCTATCGAGAGGCCGTCACAGTAATGTAATGCTCCATACATGGTGCGTCAGAGACAACTGAGTAATCTAAATACAATAGAGAGTGTGACGGCTTATCGTAAGGCCGTTACAGTCTGTGACGGTCTAAGTATGATGCGTCAGAGTCCCTGCTAACAGTATAATGAAATAAAAAGACTATGATTTGAAACCATGTCATGTTTTGAAAAGATTTAACTACCCCAATCATGACAAAATAAAGTAAAGGTCATCTAGATGCATATGTTGCAGTGAATTAACAAGATAATATCTTTGATCTTTGATTAGGGCTAAGAATATGTATGTATGCATGAACCCACTAAAACATGAAATTCATAGTCTATAATGCATGAAATCGAGCACAATCAGAGGGCTTTTATCCCTAACAAGTTGTTTTTACCAATCATGAGATAACCTACCTCTTAACTAGGCTTTAAGCTTCTAATTTGATTCTGAAATTCGAGCCCTAGCTCTCCTTTTCCAGCGATTTTCCAGTAATTTCCTACTGCTCTATCTCTCCAACCTCTTGTCCTAAAGATGTGAAATTTTGAGGGTAAGAATATGAAACTAAGGTGATCAAAAAGCTCTAAAGGATTGAATTCTAATTATCTCGTTTAGACGTCCTAACCTCTTGATCTTCAGGGGTCTTTCGTTCAGATTCGAGGATAATTATGGTCGAACCAACAACTTTGGAAGCTTCAATCTCCTTGGTTTCTCGATCTCCTAGCACGAAATTTGGAGAACTATTAGTCTAAAGTATACTAAACAAAATCTTCTAAAGAACTTACCCGAAATTCTATCTCCTTACCTTGATTCTTCACGAGCCAAAAGTAAGGGTCACTCAGTTCAGAACTAGGTCCTTTTTATAGGGTCTTGAAGATTAGATCGATTCTAGAGTCCTTAATTTATCAGAAGATAATCCCTAAGAGTCCTTAGTAATGTTATAAACTCTCCCAAGTTGATCTATTGTAGATAAGATCTCAAAGTTCTAATCTTTTTGCTCGTTCTTTCTTTCACGGAACTAACAGAATGTAACACATCAAGACTGTGCGTTACATGGCTGTGGCGGTCGCACGATAGACCGCTACATCCAACGTGCACAGAGTTCAACATCAATCAAACTCTTTTTTTTATTATCCGTATTATTATCTATAAAAATGGTATTTATCCTTAAAATACGTGAATAGGCTAAACAACCTTCTAGAATACAGGCCAAACTTAATGGGCTTGGTCCTTAAACCTTTTGGATTTTATTTAAATATGCTAGGTTAATTATTTAACATAATTGGGCCTTATAATGACTTATTAATCTAATAATCCTTTTATTAGTCTATTTAGCCCTTATAAATTCCAGAAAGTTCTTTAAATAACTCAGAAATTATTACATAAATTCTGGGGCACTACAGATCCGGTGAGTCGGACGTTCCTCTTCCCTTGGGGCCACATGGTCCCGACATTGGAAGATGTCACGCGCATCATCGGATTGCGCGTGCATGGGGCAACGATCAGCGGGAGGACCTTCCCCGACTACCACGAGCTGGCCCAGAGGATGCTAGGCCTGGAGCTACTATGGCCAGAGTGTCAATCGACGACACTGTCGAGGGCGAGACTTTAGGAGAGCCTCGGTATGAGGGGAGCCAGGATCGCCACAGGAGAGCTACCTGAGCAGCACCTTCAGAGGCTGACGGAGCAAGCACGACCACGGGTGGCAGCTGTAGCAGGACCGGAGGCAGACGTGGTGCTTAGGAGGTTCCTGATGCTCTTCTTCGGGAGACTCCTCTTCGCCACTCGGGGGGACGTGGTCAGCTACCGTCTTCTGCCGCTGCTCAAGGAGGTTGACCAAGTTGGAGACTACGCCTAGGAGCGATAGTCCTCGCCTTCCTGTTCGACACATTGAGCTCCACCTGCCGGCACACGATGCTCGGTGGCTTCTCCCCACTACTCCCGGTACGACTCGATTCCTAAAATGATTATGCAATTGCTATATGAATTTTCTAAATGCTTATGTGCTAACATTTAATGCAATGCAATGCAGGTGTGGGCCTATGTGCACCTCCCTAGGCTGGGAAGAGGAGAGGAGACGTACCCGGACCGGCTGCCCATCGCGAGACGGTGGACGACACCACGGGAGGTCGGCTCCCTGCATCGCTAGGTCCGGGCGATCCCAGACAACCTTGACACCCTACCTTATGCTTCGATAAGATCTAAGACTTGAGCTTCGTGAATGCAACTATATGCCTATTATGCTGATGCAATTGCTCTTTTCGACAGGTCCGGTGGACGCCCTACCAGGGAGAGGGGCACGAGGGCCAGCCGTGGGTGGTGGCGGCCCTAGCCTACGCGGGGAGGAACATCGGCTCCATTGCATGAATGTGGTGGAGCAACTCTACTACCGGCTTATGATGAGGACCCTCGGGGTCCATCAGGCAGTGGTAGACTTCCCAGCGCCCGAGAAGCCGGAGGAGCGGTTCGAGCGGCACACCCGGGGATTAGCGATAGAGACCGACTGGACCGTCAGAGCAGCGGAGCAGATCCGCGACTGGACGGGGCTTGGGCGGGTGGTACGCGCCCGAGCAGAGAGCGAGGAGGCCTACCTGACGGCCTACGCCAAGCGCTACGGAGACCAGGTCTTCCGTGGCACTCGACGACCGGTACGACTCTAACCCCATGCTTTCTATTATGCTTTATGATTATGATGCACTAACACTTGACTTCTATATGCATCTCGACCCCCAGGGATGGATTGCTGATCTCCAAGGGCTTCTTCATTCGACCGTCCAGCAGCAAGACGAGTTCCGACAGGCCCTGGACCTCCTGGTAAGTTTCACTGAACCTTAGACTTAGTTATTCATATGCTTATGATATCGACTAGCCTGGAGTTCTAAATGCAGCGAGTCGAGGGGACTCAACGTCAAGGAGAGGACACACCTTCCTCCTCGCCCCAGCCATCCATGGACCGTGCCGAGTGGGACGTAGAATTTGCCAAGATGGTGACACGAGTCGAGGAGGCCGAGGCGGCACTCGCCGAGAGGGTAAGTAAACACTTGCACATAATCTCCTGATTGAAATTTCGCAAAGTAATTTATGAGATAAATGCATATGAAGGAGCGAGAGTTGGCAGCAGCGCTGGGTGAGGCCACTCAGCAGAGGGAGGAGGCTGAGTGTTCCCATGCTGAGGTCATGACACTTCACGCAGAGGTAGTAGAGGCCATACGCCTCTATGCAGAGATGGAGCGATCCCACGCAGGGATGGTGGAGACGGAGCTTCTTCGAGCCCGAGCGGCAGAGGCAGACCTATATCGAGCTGAGGCGGAGCACACCCTGCATAGAGGCGACAGAGTTGCGGGGAGAGGTGCGGGCGCTAAGAGAGTCCGTCCGACTCCTGAGCGGAAGGCCAGGATGCAGCGGCAGTCAGAGCGTTGCACCTAGGTACTTCACTAGCTCCTCCGGTCGTTGGAGGAACGCGGAGGAGGAGCGGCGCCGCCGACACCGGGAGGAGGCGAGCTCAGCGATGGCCCCGCCATCAAAGTGGCACGAGGGCTCGGGTGAGAGTGGGGGTCCGGGAGAGGGATCGACCAGATGTATTTAGATGTGACTTATATGCATGTGCTTATGAATGTTATGATAGTTGTTTTTTGGTTTTTTCATATGAATGTGTGGATGTCTGATGTTAACCGATTAACAACGACTCCTAAACTGACACGAGGGAGTGAGGGAGAGAGACGAAAAGCTTTGAGTGGAATTGGTGCAAGAGAGACAAAAATTGAGGCCACAGGTAGATAGACAGTCATCCAGGCAACCGCTCCAGGCTTCAAACGGCCCCATGGTAGACCGCAGATGCTTGTTCAGCTAAGGCTCCAAAGAAGCAGGTAAACGGTCTCTGTTAGACCGCATAGAAAAGTACATGGTTTCCCATTGACCGTTGGATTTGAAAAATGGCCTCCGCAGGACTGTTCCATCTGCGGGGCAAGTTGTGTAGGAGGCGACTAAATGGTCCATGTTAGATCGCTTTCCTGTACCCGCGGTCGCTCGATAGATTGCTTACGTGGAAACCCTGATAGCTCTGATCGGGACTCTCTTGGAGAGTCCCAACCCGAGGGGAAGGGATCCTAACCCATGCCAAAGCCTATCCTAACCCATTTTGGTGCTTTCCTACCTCAATCCTAGTGGGATTAGGTAACAAATTTGGCTCTATAAGTAGTAGGGAACTTTAAACTCATTCTTCACACAACACCTCTCTCTTAAGCCTTGAAAAACTTGCTAAACCTCCCTAAAATAGCATGAAGAGGGCCCTTGAAGGAAGCTCTATGGGTGGGGGCACCTATGATGGGCCAAAGCCGGCTAGGAAAGAGTACGGGGTGCTACAAAGGTTGACCGCCATCCTCGGGCATCTTAGCTCCAACCCTTTGAGAGAGGTAAGCCAAAGCAATTCTATTATTTCATTCAATTTTCTTCAAAAGCTGATATTCTTCCTCTCTTTGTTTTCCTTTTTCTTCTCCATCACCTCAGCTTCTTCCCAGTCTTAGGCACTATTCATGCTTGAAGTGGATGGCTCCCATGATCCGTGAGCTCCCCGTAGCAGTGACATCCATCCTTAGATCCTAGCACTTGCATTCTCTTTTGGTCTTAGCCAAAAACTCCCCCAAGCTTTCCTTATATTGGCACATCATCACCGCTTTAGTGGAAGTATGGCATCCCCAGACGCATACCTTCATCTTCCCATCCTTTGAGGCCACCATCTTATTAGAGGAGGTAGAGACTTATCTATCCCTTCCTAGATCTAAAGTTGGTGAGGAAGACTTAGTTTGCCATACAGTTGCCCCTGTAGATCCTACCCTCATTCTAGGGGAATTCCTACCTAGCACTAAGGACATCCGCACCATGATTGGCCCACACCATATCCATTTGCTACCTTTGAGCCAGTGGGTCATAGCTCATTGTAAGAACAAGTGTGGGTGGGATGAAGCCATAGCTAAGCTGTTTCTATCTGCCTATGTGGTGCCATACTCTTCCTCTCTGTTGACCATGTCCTAGACATTCCCAATCCTAGTACCATTAGTGGCCTGTGGCGGGGTCTCTCCATCTCTCAGGCCATCCTTGCTTACCTGTATGAGGGTCTTAGCCTAGCAGCCTTAGGAGGCCCACTCTTCTGCTTTATGATCCTCCTTGAGTGTTGGATGGATGTCAGGCTGAAGTTCGCACCTAGGGAGGATATCACTTCTGTCTGCCGGATCTTTGGGAGCCATCCACTGTTCTTCATTGGCAGTTCTTTCAGGTTCTCTCAGCAGGTGGAGTGTCGGACCGTGGACAAGAAGACTAGGGATGAGTGGTGCCTTTTCCTCAACACTCTGCCCCTGGATCGGTTCGTGATGCACCCATCCTTCCTCCATGACACCACCCTCAGGCTTCCTAGGAGGCTTGGGCTCGACTTGAGGCTTGTGGGAGACACCACCTTGGCGATGTATAGCCCACACAGGTGCTTTCTACAGGTCGGGCTCCCCCGGACAGCAGTTCAACACTACCCCACCTACCCATGTTGCAGATGAGGAGGCTTGGCACAGAGGAGGACGAGCAGGCGGTCAGGAGTGCCTTGATCATGTGGAAGGTCAGTAGGGTGCGTACCCTACCAGCGGAGGTGACAGAGCCTCAGGAGGAGTATCAGGCCTATGTGAGTGATTTATGATGTATCAGAGAGATTCATAGCTTGAGAGTGATGTATATGATGAGTTTATGAATAAAAAGCTTGTGGTTGAATGATTAATGAATTTGCCCCTTCTTTGCGTAAAAATGTGTGAAAAGTAGGAATCTCGGGGAAGGAAACGGTCTGACACAAGACCACCCTAAACGGAACATGGTTGATATAAGATCGCTTAGATATGGATGCCAGGGTGACCCATGGGCCGGTGAGATAAGATGAAGGCGGCCTTCTAGAGACCATCTGGAAGTATGACACGGTCATACTTGGACCGCTTGAGAGATTGAAACAGTCGGTGAGAGACCGCCTACCTGTAAATGTCAGAATTTCTTGAAGACCAGTCCCTGCACACATACTTAAACACAAAAATAGGTTAGATCTATTTTATGCTTAACCCCTTGCCTGCAGCAAGTTAGGGAATGCCCAATCCTTGAATTTTGGTCAAGGGGGTAAGCCTTATTAAAATAGGAAAAATAACAAAAGGAAAAGGATGCAATGCATGTCATGAAATGCAAGGGACTACGTGATGATTTTAAAAATATATTTTTGTAGTTTTGAAGATATCTGATTTTTTTGGACTTTTTGAAATATTCAATTTTCTAGATGTTTGAAATATTTGATTTTTTTAGATTTTTAAAATATTTGACTTTTTGAATTTTGAAATATTTGATTTTTTTTGAATTTTAAAATATTTGATTTTGTTGGATTTTTGAAATATTTGTTTTTTTTTTGAATTTTTAATATTGGAATTTTTTGAAATTTAAAATATTTGATTTTTTTTGAATTTTGAAATATTTGATTTTTTTGGATGTTTGAAATATTTGATTTTTTTTTGAATTTTTGAACCAGCTCAGACTCGGCGACGGGAGACCCATATATCTCATTAGGGGCGTCCCAAGTACAACGTGTATCATGAGTGACCATCCATGGCTAGGGTCCAATTTCACTAAACGGTGTCTCTGCCAAGGCCATACCCGAGGTACGATTCAGTCCTTGGAAATCAAAAGATAATTTGATAGGAAAGCAGACAATAGGTATAGAGGTTGTTAGGGCTTGAGTTCTTCTCATGACGACCCCTTTTCAAGAGATTCGGTATGTTGCACCGGGGCCTTATGTCCGTCATCGAACCTTCATCCGCTCTAGGCATGCATATGACTGGGCTCATGACGTCCCGTGGGGAAACTGTACTACCACTCTTGCCATGCCTAGTTTCATGTTTTTTTGGGAGCAGTTTAGACTTTTGAGCTTTGAGCTTTTTGAATGAGCTTTTATCTTTTGCCTTGATTTTTGCCCCTTTCTGTTCTTTTCCATTTTCTTTCTTTTCTCTTTCGTAACTGCTACATGCAGAATTAGGTCATAACATACTGTCCCTATTTGAGACCTTTCTCGTATCGGGGTGTCTAGATCGATCCTTGCCCCCTTATTCACCACTTGCCCCTACATTCGGCCGAAAAGAGGAAGAAAACAAGGACCTTCACTTTCTTTCAGATATGGCCAAAGGAGAAACGGTACTGCGCGAAAGAGGAAAACCTAACCACGGGGGTCGTGTAGTGTGTGAGTATTGTGCTAGGAATTTCCCTTCATGATCAAAGATAGGAACATCCCGCCACCAGGCCATTGCTAGCTCGACTCTAAGGGAAAAAATGTTTGAGATACAACCCATTCCACGGATTAGACAATTATTCGCCCTCTGCATTGATTAGACTGTACGCGTTCCTAGGATAAACCTCCTTGATTACGAACGGACCCTCCCAGTTGAGCTGCAGCTTAGACCTTGGACCTGCTGATCTAATGAATTTGCATTTCAAAACCATATTACCCACTTGAAATTTTTTTCCGATGACCTTCTTTTGAAAATGACGCGAGACACGCTTTTGATAAACGGAGACGTGATTGGCCGCATTAAGCCTCTTCTCATCCAAGAGTTCTAGCTGGACTAGTAACGTCTCTCGACGTTCATCGAGATTAAGTTCTTTGTCAAGCTGTACTCTTAGGGAAGGGATCAAAATTTCATACGGGAGTACCACCTCCATCCCATAAGTGAGAGCAAAAGGAGTCTATCTCATGGGAGTGCGGACGGAGGTTCGATAAGCCCATAGAGCTTCTATTATTTTATCGGCCCAATCAGTGAATTTATGCGACTTGCATGTTTTCTTGACGATTTTAAGAAGAGTCTTATTGGTGGCCTCGGCTTGGCCGTTGCCTTGGGGATAGTATGGTGATGAATGATGCAATGAAATGTTGAATTTCTTACAGAGGTCATAGAGTTCTTGTGACATGAACTATGGTCCGTTGTCGGTGACGATGTCGCTCGACACTCCAAACCGTGAAATGATGTTCTTGATGATGAAGCAGCAAACTGTGGTAGTCTTGATTTCTGCGTATGCTTCGGCTCCGGCCCACTTTGTGAAATACTCCGTAGTGGTGAGGATGAAAGAGTTTTGTTTGACCTGGGAGTTAGGATCACCTAGTGGGCCTACAATATCAAAAGTCCACATGGAAAATGGCCAAGGAGCAGAAAGAGGATGGAGAGATGAAGCAAGAGCATGAATCTTGTCGGCGTGGAGTTGGCATTGAAGACACCTATGGACATAGGTGGAACAATCTTCTTCTAGGGTTGGCCAGTAATAGCCCTATCTAAGAATCTTCTTCGCCAAAGCCTGACCATTAACATGCCCTCCACACTCACTCGAGTGAGCTACTTCGACAATTTTCAAGGCCACATCATCATCTAGACATCTCATGAGAACTCCATTAAGAGTGCGCCTATACAATTCTCCTGCAATGATTATGTATCTGGAGGCGACTCTTCTTATGGCCTTGCGCTGCTCGGCATTGGCTGATTCTGGGAATGACCCATCCCTACAATACTGCTCAATTTCGTGATATCAAGGCAATTCCCCTTCTTCTAAGATTTTCTCGATCTCAGTTAAAGATACTTCTTTCAAATCCTCCTTCTCAGCTTTCTTCTCCACAGATTTCCTAAGGTTGTCAAACCACGGATCCTGAAGGGAAGGAGCATCTAACTACTGGACCACAATGGTCTAAGTGGAGCGACTGAGGGGGAAAGAGAGGGAAGAAGCAAGCGATGCAAGTGCATCGGCAAGAATATTCTGTGATCGAGGGGTGTGAATGTAGATCAGCTTACATAATTGCTTAGCCAAGAGCGTGACCAAATCTTGATAAGGTTTGAGTTTAGGGTCACGGGTGCGATAAGTGAAAAGAACTTGACGCAGCACTAACTGAGAATATCCTATGATATTCAAGTATCGCGCGCCTCGGACATAGGCGTGCTTCAATCCGGCAAGGAGAGCCTCATACTCGGCTATGTTATTGGTAGCAGGAAAAGAGAGTTGATATGCAATGGGAATGGTCACCCCCTCTGGAGTGAGGAGGACATCGCCGATCCCTTGGCCCTAAGAATTGAGTGCACCATCAAAGTGCAGTGACCAAAAAGGGTGATGAGTGAGCGTAACTAGGTGTTCATCGGGGAACTCATCCTGGATAGAATCCGTACAAGGGATAGGTAAGTGAGCAAAATGTTCAGCAATAGCATATACCTTGATTGCTTTCTGAACAATGAAGGTAATATCGAATTGAGAGAGAAAGCTCTGCCAGCGAGCTAATCTACTAGAAAGGACAGGTTTCTTTAAGAGATAGCGAATTGGGTCCATTCTAGAGATCAACTTAACCTCATGGAAAAGGAAATAATGTTTCAGCTTCTGAGCTACCCAAACTAAGGTTGCACAAGTCTTCTCCATGGTGGTATACCTAGATTCTACAGGATTGAACAACCTAGAGAGGTAGTAGGCTGCCCTTTCCTTCCCTTCGTCATCCACTTGTGCCAGGACAGCTCCTAGGGAGTCATCAATAATCGAAATGTATAAAATCAGGGGTTTTCCAGGAACAGGGGGTTGCAGAACTGGGGGATTGGACAAATAAACCTTAAGATCCTCATAGACCTTCTGACATTGTTCATTCCATTCAAATTTGGCCCCCGCCTTCAACAGCTCATAAAATGGGTGGCATCTTTGCGAATGTTGAGATATAAACCTCCGAATGAATTGCAAACGCCCGATCAATCCTCTAAGCTCAGTGATGTTCTTAGGCGGTGGCATATCCATAACAGTCTTTATTTTCTTTGGATCAATTTGAATCTCCGGCTTGCTAACTATGAATCCTAGCAACTTCCCTGACGACACCCCAAACACACATTTCTTCGGATTCATCTTCAACTTATACTCCCTAGCCCTTTCTAACACCTTGGCCAGGATAGCAGGGTGCTCTTCCTTTGACCTTGATTTCACCAGAATATCATCCACATAGGCTTCCATATAAACATGCATCATGTCGTGGAAGATTGCCATCATCACCCGTTGGTATGTGGCACCCGCATTCTTCAATCCAAACGGCATGACCACGTAGCAGTAAGTGCCCCAAGGCATGGTGAATGAGATATTTTCTTGATCTTCGGGAGCTAGACGGATTTGGCTATACCCTGAATATCCATCCATAAATGAGAGGCCTTCGTATCCAGCCGTGTTGTCCACCAACACGTCGATATGAGGAAGCGAAAAATCGTCTTTAGGACATGCCTTATTTAAGTCCCTGAAATCGATGCAAATTCTAATTTTTTCGTCCTTTTTCATCATAGGGACAATATTCGCCACCCATGGAGGATACAAAACAACTCTAATGAACTTGGGCTTATGCAATTTATCCACTTCTTCTTTTATCCTTAAGGCCATTTGGGGGTGGAATCTTCTTGATTTTTGCTTAACGGGCGTTGCCCTTGGTTTAAGTACTAATCTATGTTCTACCAGAGTGGGGTCAAGGCCCGACATGTCCTCGTAGGACCAGACAAATGAATCGCTATACTCCCTCAAAACCTTGACTAGCTCCTCTTCAACCTGAGGAGGGAGGTTAGCGGAGATGATTATGAGCCTGGGATCCTCTTTAGTTCCAAGATTAATTTCTTTTGTTGGTTCATCCACTACTGACGATGGTTCATCAAATCTTTTCAAACCATGTGCGTACAAATTAGCAATGTCATCCACGTCGCTATCTTCGTAATCGATTGGGTCCTTCTCATCTATGATCTCATAAACACCCAATCCATCATCGCTCCACACACTGTCTCCTCCTCCTCATCCTCCAGGACAATGGCTGTCTCTATAAACTCAGGACACTTAAGGAGGGCGTGACAACATTGGGCAAGATCTCAGAGGAACCTATCAGGGACGGCTTTAGAATGACGCGTCATCGGGCGCGTAGCAAGTGTGGAAGGGTTGGAGACACCAGAATAAGACCCTACTTCACTAGACTCAACTGACTCTACTTCCCTAGCTTCACCAGACCCTACATCTAACTTAGAAGATAGAAAATCTATAGGAAGGGAAACATGGGCCTCGTGCCCCTGGGAAAAGGATTGACAAAACACAACATAATCCTCCACTGAAATCTCTGTTTTGAAATTGGCGTTCTTTTTTGGAGACTGGTGGAGACCATGCAGCAAGAGGGATTAGAGGGAGGAGGAGGACGAAGTTGACGGGGGAAGAGAGATGGAAAAAGAACATCAAAGAATGGATCGGATGAAGAAAACCACATGGATGAGAGATCAGATGAGGAGGACTACATGGTGGAGAGATCAATAGGTGGGCATTGCCCACATGAACATGGCACAAACAAAACCTCAAACGGCGTTTTCGTGAAAACCGGATTGATCATGATAGGAGGTGAGTGGGGTTTGGATTCCAACTGTTGAAAAAGGGAGGCAAGGCGGGAAGGAGACCAAGAAAAGGCAATAAGGGAGCTCCCCTCTTCCCGTGGCCTTCGGTAAATTGGCTCTGGTGGGGTATACTTTACAAGCTGCACCCCTGGACTTCCCGAACAATCTTCTTCTTCATAAAACAATTTTTCAAACTGTTACACAAATCTTCCATATCACCCACCAGCCCCTTCAGTGGCGGAGGCGGGTCAGCAACAGTACAAGCGGCATCAGTTCTTATATTAGAACAAGGTAGCATCTTCAGGGTACCTGGCTATAGTGGGTCCTTCACAAAATGTAGACAGTAGTCCCACGTCAGTAGCCTTAAATCTCCCAGAATTGACAATGCGGACACTTGGTAGCAGAGGCCTCTTCTGCTCATTTTTCTGCCCCTTGGGATTGGCATAGTCCGCCCCTGTAATTGGGCTCCGAGAGCCATGCATGGCTGGTAACCTAGCTTCAGAATCTTGTTCCAGGCCTTGGAGTCTCTTATCTTGGACTTGGCTTTGACATTAATAGGTGTAGTGGTGGGCTTACGTAATGCATATGCCCAGAGAAAATCCAAGTCCATTACAGAAAGGACCGGCTTATTACTCGGCCAGAGAGTTGGCAGAATCTTGTCGGAAATGTCTTCAACAGATTGCATCGTGGAGATGCTCTTAACCTTGACCACCCGCCCCTAAAATGGAAATTTGAGGCATTGGTGAGCGGTCGAAGGTACAGCATGTAGGCTGTCATTCCACAGACAGCCTAGAATAGCTTTCAACATTGGATCAATGTCTAACACATAAAACTCCATGGCCATAGTCAATGGCCCGAGCTCGGCCTGAACAGTCACCACCCCATGGCATGCTCTCCTGGAGTTGTCATAAGCAGCAATAGTCGTCGGAGTTGGCCTTAGCATATCTTCAGAAATATTGTAGGCACGCAGAGTGCTCAAGGGACAGACATTTATCGAAGCTCCCGTGTCCACTAGAGCTACATCGACCGCCACTTTATTTAATGTGATTGAAATGCAAAGTGGCATCTGGCGTGGCTCGAGGGTGCTAATTCGATTCTTAAAAAGAAATGGACGGCCCCTTTGTAATTGTGCCCAATGCCGACGAAAAACTATCTACTGCCATATCCTCGCTGACCATAACATTATGGAGAAAAGTCTCAAAGCTTCTTGGTGCAGCACAGAGTGCTTGATCAACTCTAACATGGAAATCTTGGCTGGCATCCGGTCCAAGTGCTGCAGTAGATCATATCTTGTGCCAGGTAGGGGGTCGGCTTCTTCTTGCTCAACTATGGGTGAGAGAAACTGAGGGTTGGGTGCATGTGCACCAGTAGAGGGATAGCTTCTTTGAAATAAATGCCCACTCCGGAGGGCAAGGTTATGTGTCGGCACGGCATTGGATAGACTCCCTACTGGCCCAGTGGGGTAAGCGGAAGGAACACCGGTGGGAGAGGTGATGGTGGAGGCGGGTCTGACAGGCCCTGGCGGAAGGATGATAGGTGAAGGGTTAGGTGAGGGGGTGACAACAGAGGGTATGATGGGTGAAGGTACAAGGATTGGTGAAACGGTGGGCAAGGTAGTAGGTGCAATGGGGGATCTAGAGGGAATGGTGGGTGTAGCGAGGGTCAAAATGGTGGACGTGATGATGGAGGGGACAGAAGGTGAAGGGTAGTTAGTGTGTGTATGGTGGAGGGCCAAAAGATGAGCAGGAGTCTCATCATCATAGGACCACCCAGCGTTGGGAGCTGGGCGGTGAACAATATTCACCTGAGCTGGTGCCGGCGGCTGAGGCTACGGAGCGGGCGGGTGGTTCGGCATTGGATTCTGATGAATCCCTAACTCTGGTGCAGGCTGCTGCTACTGGGGTTGAGGTTGCTACTGCGGCGGCACCGGCTGCTGTGGCCTCGGCGCTTGTCTTCTTCTATCTTTAATGTCTCCAATCAACTTATGCATCTGTGCCCAGTCAATTCTCTATCCCTCATGCAAATGATAAACAAGGTCACCGAATTGATAGCACCTTTCTATAGTGTGCCCGGGCTACCGATGATATATGCAATATCTGGACTGGTCGATGATCGGATTCCAATACGGGCGTTCCGGAGGGAGCTGAACATCACCAGTGTATATCAGAGCTGAGAAAACATCTGGGAGAGTTTCAGGAAGTGGAGGGTAGTGGGCTCTCTTAGGACCCGGTCGATCAGGTGCGTAGCCATTCGGTGGAGGGACATTGTGGTACTGCGGTGGTTGTTGAGGCTGTTGCGATGGTGGCAGTTGTTGTGGCGACTGAGGAACAGAAAATGATGGTTGGGTAGTTGGTGGAGCGGTGAACTGAGGGTTGCGGGGAGGTTGCTGAAAGTGAGGTGGAGTGGATTTGTTGGGGAAATGGATAGCCTACACTTGCTCATGTCTGGACTCCTTCTATCATGCCCCGAGCCCTTATTATAGTGAAAGACTAGCTCGAGGGAAAACGTGAACAACCGACATGGTAAGCCGCTTGCAAGCAAGAATGATCAGAGCACAAGACAATCACACACATAAATGCAATTGCATAATATTTACTCAAACTTTAACTTTCATTTCACTAGTTTCAACTTTCTTCATCATACTAGACTCAAGAAATAAGAAAATTACATAGACTCAATCTAAACAATGTAGACTTCCTAAGTCTTCACTCATTCTTCATTCACTCTCGGACCCGCTATTTGAATATTCCGAATCCGAGCCTGACTCACTTCCATCTCCTGAAAAGATTTAAAATAGGTAATGAGCACACTTGCCTAGTAGGTATCTTCGCATCAACATGAAGGCACTATTAAAGTAATTAACATTTTTGCTCTAGAGGAATAAGGTAAAATCATGCGAATGCGATGAATCACAAGTATAACCGAGCAACAAGACGATCATGTAAGATAGAATGAGCAAGTATGAACTAGCAAGAATGAAACAAGTATGAACAAGAATGTAGCATGGCCTTTCATGAATAAGAATGTAACGAGAATGTACTAGCAATACCACGTAGTCGTCATCCAAACATCTTTTGCTTATGAGCAAGTATTTGGTGAATTTCTGTGGAATATCATGTAATAAGTAAAAAAGTCATGTCATAGTAGATTTCCGTGGATTTCACTTATTTATAGAGAAAGTACACCCAGCGTAATGTGACGCCAGTAGCATCATACCCCATGGTTTAGAATAGTATGTTTCTGACAATCAGCCAAGGGGACTAGCATAGAGCCCTTGAACACAATCAGTGCTCGACCGCATCTTCAGGTATAAATCAAGCTAATTCCACGTTTCAAGCAATAAAATATGGCCAAGAAAATAATAAGTTCAATAAGTTCATGACAACAATAATCAATAAATGAACGCTTCAATGAGAGATCAAGAATGATTTAAGATGATGTTATGCTCATGGAAATAATTCGGTAGCATAACGGTACATTTATTATCATTCATAATTTAAGTTAAGTATGTTAGACAATATGACAAGTCCTAGACCATCAATACTCCATCGAGGAACTCTAGTAAATTCTCAAACCTCGGGTTAAAGAATTTAGAACTGTGATGGTCTACTATTGGGCCGTTACATGAATGTAACGGTCGCGTATTGGGCCGTTAGAACAGCTGAATCCAAAATAAATCGATATGGACTCGGATAATGTGACGGTCGGGTACTGGACCGTTAGACAAGCCTGATGGTCGAGTAGTTATCCGTTACATAACCAGAACCAGAAAACTTCGATAGTACTTTCTAAACAATTTGTCTTTAATGGTACAACCAACTCGGCATCCGAGTGGGAATCCCAGGCTCGCGAAGACTTACGGAGGCCTTGAAATAAGATTTCCTAGTCCATTGGAAGGATTATCCAATAAAGAGGTCCTCAAGTCCAAGAATGTGTTCCTACAGTACAATAAATGTAACTAGTGGACAACATACCGGAATATGTGCCACGTACTTAAAGAATTTACTCTATAGATAGGAGAGAATGTGTAACGGTATAAAATCATGATAAAACTCATCAATATCTTTGCTAAATCAAGGTTTTAATACAAAACTATAGTGCTTTGGCCTGAAGTTAACACATGCTTTAAAAATAACTCTAAGGTACCATAAATCATGCAATTTCTAACATGAATCAATACTTGAACTTAAAATCATGAAAACAGGTTAACATCTAATTAACTAGGCATATATATATATATATATATAAATAAGCTAATTGAGCCAACCTTAATTCTGTCTCGGGTTGGCAGAACACATTGCGTGTGTGACGGACTAGTCTGGGCGCGTCACAGTAGGGTGACGATTCACTATAGGTCCGTTACATTTTCCTGGCAGTCTAACGATAGACCGTTAGAGTCTCTGCTACCAGAAAAATAGAAAATATAGGAATCTATGATTAAATCATGGCATGCTAACTACTCTAATCATGTCAAAACGAGGGAACAAGGCTATCTAGATGCATAGGTAGTAATGAAATAACAAGAGATAGCTTTTTATCTTCAATTAGGGTTGAAGGCATGCATGAATGTATAGACTAATCTTAAAACATGAAATTCATGAAGTATAATGCATGAAATCCAAATAAACTAGAGGGATTTTATCCCTAACAATGTGTTTTTTCCGTTCATGAGATAACCTACCTTCTTACTGGCTTTAAACTCTCAATTTGAATCCGCAAGACACGTCCTAATTCTTCTTCTCCTGTGATTTTTTAGCAAATTCACGTTGCCCTATCTCTCCAATCTCTTGACCTAAAGATGTGAAATTTTGAGGATAATAAGATGAAACTAAAGGAAACAAAAAGTTCTAAAGAACCCTTTTCTAATTACCTGTTTGGGCATCCTAATTCCTTGATCTTTAATGGTCCTTTGCTCTGAATCCTGGGTTGCTATGACAGAACCAGCGACTTTGGAAGTCTCTATCTCCCTGGTTACTAGATCTCCTAACATGAGATTTTGAGAGTTGTTATACCTTAGTATTAGAAACAAAAAGTTCCAAAGGACTTACCCGAAATTCTATCTCATTACCTTGATTCTTCACGAGCCAAAAGTAAGGGTCGCCCAGTTCAGAACTGGGTCCTATTTATAGAGTTTTGGCTAGGGTTCAAAGATTTGAACAATTTTAGAGTCCTTAATTGGCTAAAACCTAATCTTTAAGAGTCCTTAGCAATGTTATAAGTTCTCCCAAGTTGGTCTCTAGCCAAGAGAATCCCATAGTTCCACTCTTTTTGCAAGTTCTTCACCTCACAGAACTGACAGGGTGTAACGGTCCAAGATTGATGCGTTACATGGTTGTGGCGGTCGCACGATAGACCGCTATAGTCGGTGCACGCAGAATTCAATAAAATTCAAACTCTTTTGTTTATTTATCCATATAATTATATGTATAAAAGGATATTTATCCTCAAAATTCATAAATATGCTAAATAACCTTCTAGAATATGGGCAAAACTTAATGGGCTTGGTCCTTAAATCTATTGGGCTTCAATTATCAAAGCTGGATTAGTTATTTAACATAATTGGGCCTTATAATCCCAATATTAATTCATTTATTAATCTATTTTGGCTTTTATAAATTCCTCAATAAATTCTAGAAAATTCCATAAATAATCTAAAAATTATTTATATAAATTTTGGGGCACTACACCCTCCCCCACTTAGAAGAATTTGGTCCCCAAATTTAATATATATGGATTATGGATAGTGTACTTACAGTTGAATAATTCTGGGAATCTTTTCTGCATGGCTTCTTCTGTTTCTCAAGTTGCTTCGGTCGGCCATGATTTCTTCCATTAAATATTGACCATAGGAATAGCTTTATTCCTTAGTTGACGCACTTCCCATTCCAGAATTTTTATTGGCGTTTGCTCGTACGTCATATCCTTATGAATCTCCAAATTATCATAAGTGATAACATGGTAAGGATCATATACATACTTTTTCAGCATAGAGACGTGAAATACGTCATGAACTTTTGCTAATTCTGGAGATAAAGCCAGTCTATAAGCCACTTCACCGACCCTTTCAGGAATTTTAAATGGGCCAATGAACCTAGGAGTTAGCTTGCCTTTGATGCCAAATCTTTGAATACCACGACCTGGAGAAACCTTGAGATACACATGGCCTCCTACTTGAAATTCCAAGTCGCGTCTTCGATTATCAACATAAGACTTTTGTCTATCTTGTGCCATCTACAAGGTCGGGGCCTAGAAATTACCTTTCCCCTATTTCGTTCCAACATATTGGTGATCTACAACTTTTTTCATATAAAGCTTCAAAGGGTGCCATATGTATGCTGGCCTAATAACTGTTGTTGTATGCAAATTCTACCAGAGGTAAGTGATCATGCCAACTTCCTCCAAAATCAATTGCACAAGCCTTGAGCATATATTCTACTATCTTATTTGTTCTTTCTGTCTGACCATAAGTTTGTGGGTGAAATGTTGTGCTAAAATTCAATCTAGTCCCTAGTGAATATTGTAGGCCCTTCCAGAACTGTGATGTGAATTGTGGATCTCTATCAGATATAATAGTGACAGGAACACCATGTAATTTGATAATTTCCTTATGTATAATGTTGCTAGAATATCCACAGACCATCGACTTTTTATGGGTAGAAAATGTGCAGAATTAGACAATCGGTCTATGATTACCTATATACCATCGTGTCCTCCTCTGGTCTTAGGTAAACCCATGATGAAATCCATCCCTATACTCTCCCATTTTCATTCGGGAATATTCAAGGGATGTAATTTACCTGCGGGTCTAAAATGCTCTACTTTTACTTGGTGGCATGTGAGACATCGGGACACGAAATCAGCTATTTCTATCTCCATATTGGGCCACCAGAAATTTCTTTTGAGATCTTGATACATTTTGGTACTACCAGGGTGAATGATGTACTTGAACTTATGTGCTTCATCTAGAATCAATTTCTTCATATCCTCATGATCTGGTACACACACTCGGCCTTTAAATAACAATCTTTTGTTATTGGCAATGGAAAAATTTGGTCTTTGTTTTATGTTGGCTTTAATCTCCAGTAATACGAGATCATCATTTTACAGCTTGACCAGATCCTCTATTAATGTAGGTTGAGCTCGGATATTAGATATGAAACAATCTTCTTCCTTTATGTCAATATCTAAATTCAACTGAGCAAATTGAGGAATAAGATTAGTCATACTTATCATAAGACTTGATAGTTTTCCCATTGGTTTTCTGCTGAGTGCATCTGCTACAGCATTAGCCTTGTCAGGATGATATTGAATAGAAAAATCAAAGTCTTTAAGATATTCTAACCATCTTCTCTGCCTCATATTAAGCTCCTTTTGAGAGAATAAGTATTTCAAGCTTTTGTGGTCCGAGTAGACCGTGAACTTCTCTTCATAGAGATAATGACGCTAGAATTTTAAGGTGAAAATAACAGCTGCTAGTTCTAAATCATGAAAAGGGTAATTTTCCTCGTGACGTTTCAACTGTCTTGAAGAATAACATATTACCTTTCCATTCTGCATGAGGACACACCCTAAGCCAATGCCAGATGCATCCGTATATACTTAAAATCCACCACCTTCCACCGGTAGCGTTAGAATAGGAGTTGTAGTAAGATGATTCTTAAGAGTTTGAAAGCTCTTTTCATAGTCCTTTGACCAGACAAAATGATTTTCTTTTCTTGTGAGTCTAGTTAAAGGAACTGTACTTTTTGAGAGGTCTTTAATGAATCTTCTATAATAACCAGCTAGACCCAGACATCTCCTTACTTCTGATACAGTCGTTGGCCGGCTCCAGTTTCTGACAGCTTCTACTTTAGAAATATCCACAGCAATACCTTCTTTTGAAATAATGTGGCCTAGGAATGAAACTTCCTTGATCCAGAATTCACACTTGTTAAGCTTGGCATAAAGTTTATGTTCTCTAAGGGTTTGCAGAGCTATCCTCAGATGTTCTTCATGCTCCTCTTTTATCATGGAATATACCAGGATGTCATCAATGAAGACAACAATGAATTGGTCCAGATATGGCTAGAAAACATTATTCAGAAGTTGCATAAATGCTGCTAGAGCATTTGTTAACCCAAACGGCATTACCACGAATTCATAGTGGCCATAACGACTTCGAAAAGCCATTTTATAAATATCTTCTTCTTTAATTCTAAGCTGATGATAACCTGACCTCAGGTCTATCTTGGAGAAATACTCTACTCCCGAAAGTTGATCGAAGAGTTCATCAATACGTGGCAACGGATATTTATTTTTGATTGTAAGTTGATTCAGTCACCGATAGTCTATGCATAGCCTGGGAGAGCCATCCTTCTTCTTGACAAAAAGAACTGGCGCACCCCAGGGGGATGTGCTAGGTCTGATGAAACCTTTGTCTAGTAGTTCCTGCAACTACCTCTTTAGTTCCTTAAGTTCCGTGGGGGACATCCTGTAAGGGGCTATAGAAACATGTGCTGCTCCTGGAATGAGTTCAATAGTGAAGTTCACTCCTCTCTCGGGTGGCAAACTGGGTAATTCAGATGGGAATACATCTGGAAACTCATTTACAATAGGAATGTTTGCTAGGATGATTTCCTTGGATTCGGTAACAATGACAAAAGTAAGAAAAGCTTCACATCCTCGCGAGATCAGTTTGCAAGCGTGAAGAGAAGATATGATAGTGGGATGTTTCCTATACTTGATGTCAAGGAAAGAAAATCTTGGAAGACCGGGTTTTCAAAAGGATATAATCCTATTTCGACAGTAAATATCGGCATCATGATCTATAAGCCAATCTACCCCGAAAATGGCATCATAACCTTTCATGTCAAGGCATACTAAATTTACGGGGAGATTGTGATCTTCCACTATTACCTCACTATCAGGATAATACTCGATAAGTTTTGTTCCAGAACCTAAGGGTGTAGTAATGGCAAGGTCTGAAGGTAAGGGAACTGATACAATTGGTAATGTTTTGGCAAACGTAGTGGAGATAAAAGAATGAGAGGCACCAGTATCAAATAGCACAAATGCAAGATGAGATCAAATTTGAAGAGTACCTTCCATAAGCCCACCATCCCTGGGCGCTTCCTCTTCTTCTAGAACGGCATTGAGGCGAGCCTGCCTCCTGCGTCCTCCACCAGATGACTGGTCCTTCATAAGGGGGCAATCTGGCATACGATGCTCCCTGCTTCCACAACGTAGGCACGCACCAAGGCGTTTCTAACATTCTTCAGCCGAATAGCCGAACTTCTCACAAAAAGTGCAAGCCGTAGCGACTTGCTCCTTCTCATCTTTGACCTTTTTGTTCTTCTGGGAACTTCAACCGTTGCCGCTCCTAGATCTTTTCTTACTATCACGGCTTTTGTGGGGTTCTGTGATGCTGAATTTTTCTTTCTTGTAATGCCAATCTGATCGTCGGCTGGACTCTTCTCCTTTTCCTTTCAATTTCTTGACCTTTTCTAAGGTCATCTCACATAAATATGCCCGCTGGACCATCTCTGCATAGGTACGGATGTTTTGGGTCCCGAGCTGCTGAATGAAATCGGGTCGTAACCCGTCCATAAACTGATTAGCCTTCAATAGATCGGTACTGATTAAATGCGGTGCATAAGGTGCTAGCCTGGAGAATTGAAGTTCATACTCCGCAACTATCATCATTTCTTGTCAAAGAGAGGTGAACTCCTTAGCCTTTCTTTCTTTCACATGCTCAGAAAAGTACTTGGCACGGAATAAGGTAAGAAAATCATCCCATGTATGAGGTGCATCTGCCGGAGGTGCCAGAACCGACTTCCACCATGTGCGTGCATCCTTGTTGAGTTGGAAAGTTGCAAGATGCACCTTCTCTTGATCGGTGCCTTGGATGACGTCAAATATATGGTTCATCTCATCAATCCAGTTCTCTGCTTCATCCGGATTTGAAGAACCATAGAAACGCGGAGGGTTTAAACTCCAGAAATTACGATGTAAGTCACCAACCCTTGCCCCTGCGCCTGCCTGGGCCATAGTTTATAACGCCTGAGTAAGGCCGGCAACGGTTTGTTGCATGCCACCCCAATCTACGCGATGTGCCATTGCAATAATGAGGTACCTGAGAGAAATAACAAATTGTTAATTCTCATGGGATATGAAGAAAATTAATATTAAAGCTAATTAACTATCTTATCCCGGGCTCCACCCAATTCTCACATGGGTATGGAAATTTCTTCCTTAGTTCATAGGTAGGAATCCTTAAACCTTGGTTACGGTGGTTTGTGCTTGTTGTCAGCTTGGGATGAGTTCCTTGTGAGTCTGAGTTCGACATTGCATGGACCGAGGTCTTGTCGGTTGGTTCTGCTATACTCTTCTGCTGTGGTAGAGTTGGCATGCAACTCGAATCAGATGTAATGTCTGAGTGATGACTGACTTGATTATGTTTGTGATCTAGTGTTGTCATTGGCATTTTGCATGTAAGTTTCGATCATTGTTCATGGCGCGAAAGCCGATGGTTTGAGCAGTCAGCTGAGATATTTATCTTTCTCGTGAAAGCTGATGCTTGTTCCGTCTACCGAGTCTATGTTTTTATCAGTGGCTGTTTTGTGGCATGGGTCGTGTCTCCTTGTTCTGTGAGACGATAGTGATGATGCCCTGTTTCGGAGGTGCCATATTTGTGTTCCTTTGTGTGCCATGCTCGTTCTATGGATCGATGTGCCTTGAGATCCAGAGCATGTGCCTGTGATTGTGGTCTGGCAGTGTTCCTCTGGATTGTGTTTTTGGAGAATTATGTTATCGTGCTTTGTGGTAGAGATTTGGCTGGTGCTTGGAGAGCATAGCCAGTGTTTGGGGTTGTTCTTCCCCTTTTCCCTATTGACTCCTTAAAATTTCGAGGATGCAATTTCTTAAAGGAGGGGATGCTATAATATCTTGGATTCTTCGGATCGGAATCGAAGAGCTTTTGGAGCGCTTTCGTGGGTCCCGAATATTGTTTTACGATCCACTCGGGTTTTTCCCTTGTTTAACTTGAAAAATCCCGTGGAGTGTGAACCGTTGAGTTCTGAGACTCCGGGATGCTACAGGTGCATTGTGCTCTTTCCGAGAATCGCAGAGACTATTTCTTCGTATTTTATTGAGTTTATGAAATTTTGTGTCAAAAATCAAATTTTAGGAAAATTGCTAATTTCCTATTTTCTTTTCCTTTTAATCCTCTCTCTCTCCTCTCTCACGTCTCTCACTTCTCTCCCTCCCTTCTCTCTCCTCTCTTCTCGTCTCCCCCGGGGCATATGACCGTGGCGGAGCTGGACGAGGTGGTGACGGCGTGGAGCTGACATGGAACGTGACAGCACATGTATCGGAGCATGGCGTAGGTGCGATCTCGAGCGTGGATTCAAATCTTGTGTGGGTTGTTCGTGTGATAGTTTTTGGCGTGGTTGTGCCATATCGGCGCGTGAGATCTTCGGTGGAGGTAGGGGGATGGATACCCTACTCTTTTCCTACATTCCCTCACTGTTTGGAGCCGAACGGTGTGAGTTTGAGTGGGTTTTTCAGCTTTAAGGGTGAAAGCATGTTCAAGGGGTGTGAGCCATGTTCGCCATTCCAGGTGATGGTTTTCACATTAAATGGTAAAATATGAACCCCTGGCATGTTGGGATTCGTTTCCCGTGAGTTTGAATCCATTTGGTTGTTATTTGGGGCCAGTATGAGTATGTTTCCCCGTGTGAGTCATTTTGGGTCGATTCGTGGGAATCACCTATTTTTAGCTGTTTTGTGGATGGTTTGATCCCTTCCGCCATGTGGAAGGTTGATATTGACTCTAGGGATGTTTCCCCGTCGTTTAGGAGCGATTGGAACGTGGAAAACTGGGTTTTGTGAGGTTTTACTATTTTCGGATCGGAGGATGAGTTGCGGTCCACCATAAGCCACGTTCATCTCTCGAGGGTAGTAGCGGTCGGGTCTGGACCACTTTAGCCATTAAAGTCGGTTGGTAGACGCGGTCGTCTACCCAACCGCGTTAGTAGACACGGTCGTTTAGAAGACTGCATCTATGTATAAGCGGTCGTTGGTCAACCACGTTCTGGTTTATTTAGTTGGTTTAAGTCGGTTTGCAAGTCACGGACGTGCGACTGACCGCCTCTCCGAGTAGAGGTAAGGAGGAGATCGTCTCTCTTGCTACTGTAAAGTGTCTGGGTAAACGCGGTCTTTCACCTGACCGCATGTGGATAGTAGCGGTCGTTTGGTAACCGCGTTTGTCCAATAGCGGTTATTTTGGTGACCGCATTTGGCTTGGTTTTCGGGTAGCAGTCCTAACGAGATTGCTATTTGCTAGGCTGTCTGGTAGCGGCTAGAGGATGATTGCTAGCTGCCCAGAGTGTTTCTTTCGACGGTTTAGCTTTCGGTTGTTGTGGCTTCGACCCCTTGGTTAGCCCATTGTTCCGTGGATGTCTTGGACGTCTTATGATGGATGTGACCGTGCTATAGGGTGTTTGGGAGTGCCATTGTACCGAGCAGCATTTCGTGTTGTTTCAAGGTTCATTGTGGTTTCTGGTCAACCCGGTTGTGATCAGTGGTTGACACGTGACCTTGTGAGTGTCTCGTCTATCCTGTGAAGATCGAGACGGGTATTATCTTATGTCGACTTACGTGTCCATGTGGTTTGGGGGCTTTGGTAATCCCTCATGTTCTGTGTTTCTCGTTATGCAAAATTGTGAGTCCATTCAGCGACCTCAGAGGCTGTGGACTTTCATTAATGTGTGGATTTGGCTATTTTGCGCCGTCCTCCATGTGTTTTACCATGATTTCGCTTAGGGACTAGGCTGATTAACGGTGTGTTGCTGTGATGTGCGATGATCTTGACCCGAGTCTTGTGACTCAGGGATCGTTGTGTCAGCAGGTCTAGTTGACTGTCCTGAGTCGCACTACAGTTCTATGTGCTGCCTTGTGTTTCATAGTGTGTGCAACAGGTGCATGCTTACCCTGTCCGTACTTCACTCTTTTGAGTCTCTGTGTCTAGTGACCCTCCACTAGTCGTAGCATGACGACACTTCTGTGCAGGCCCACCTGGGAGTGGCAGCGTGGTGAGTTGCCGGTTGAGACAATTTGTAGGCTGGTTGCCATGGGCTCCTTTGTCTAGCCGTTAGAGTCCGACGGGAGGGAAAAATCAGCTAGAGGCCTAGCTCAAGACATTGAGCTTGTGTGTGCACACGTGATCAGGGGCGTTTGAACCAGCCTCGACAAGCGTGATCCTGACTAGTCACTTGTTACTGTAGTTCCTTGGTTCCTTGGCTCAAGACATTAACTAATTATTGGTTTTAATTTATTATTAATTCAAAATAGAAGCAGAATATGAATTAAATGCCTTCTTAAAAATAACCCTCTATTCCGTATTAACATCCTTTTTAATTACGGTCTTGGGTAATAGAGGCAGGTTCGATCCGAGCAATCTTTTTACTTCTATCCTCTAAAGGTAATATCACTTAGTCATTTACTTATTTGAATAAATTTTATTTATTAAACATTATAAACTTATTTGTAGGAATATGTATTTATCATTATGTATAGGTTTTCTTCCTAAATATATTTATTTATATTCCAAAATTATCAGGCGTTACACCCTCCCCCACTTAAAAGAATTTGGTCCCCAAATTTATATCACATTCTACTCCAGACGGGGACTTAGCTATAATTCATTATGATACTACATAGGTATAGAAGAAATTGAAGAATTAATTTAGGATTGCGGGTGAGGGGTACCTTCCATAACTTCTCTCTTGGCAAGTTCGGCCACAGCTTGAGTTTCTCTTGGAAGCTTTTTGGTCAAAATAGGGCATTATGCTATCTTATGGTCTAGACTTTTGCAACGCAGACATGCTCCTGAACTCCACCAACACTTTTTCGATTGGTGACCATATCTTCCACAAGCTTTACATTTACCTTGTGAGTGATCTGTTGAAGTTCCCTTCTTATTACACTTCTTACATTTCTGGCATTTCTTACACTTTTGTGAAATTTCACCCTTGTTTACCCTTTTATTGGTAGTGGTGAACTTTCCAAAATTATCTGTTTGATCCTTCCTTTCAACTCTCTCTTTTTCTTCCACCGCCTTTTCTAGCTCCTGGACTCTTCTAACAAGGTCCGCATAAGCTTGGACATCTACTAGTACCATCTCAGGGACAAAGCTTGGCTTAGATGCTCCCATTTTATCTAGGTTCCTACAAGGATAAGTGGGGAGATAATTTATTGACTCAAGAATTGATGTTAATGAAATGTAAATATTTTATCTTTCTTTTATAACTTTAACCCCAAGTTCTACCCATTTCTCCCGGAACTCCTATAGGATGACCGACAAGGATACTCAACCTATCTCTTGGACTTGATGCCCTAAGGAGTTGAAAGCCGAAGCTCTGATATGACTGACAAGGATACTTGACCTATCATTGGAACCTAATAACTTGAGGATGTGAAAGCCGAAGCTCTGATACCACCTCTGTCACACCCCGAACCGGTAGCAGCGGAACATGTCATTTGCTCAGAACGTGGCAGTTAAACAGTCGTGAACGATCAATGGCAACGGCATGAGACCAAATAATTTAGAGTAATAAAATTTTTATTTCAAATATAAGTCTCTTACAAGTTCAATTTTAAGAATTTGAAGACCTAACCACATCATAATGGAAAGAAAAGACCAAAGACACGCTAGTGAACTTAGACTAGACAATTAATAGGAAATACTAGCTAGAGTCAAGAAAGATAAAAGACACGGGTTCACTAGTTTCCGAACCTCGCTTGCACACTTTTCCCTCCTGTGTGAGTCTCGGTCTTGCTAGCCACCTGATTACCTGAAAAATGTTGGAATAAACTGGGTGAGCAAATGCTCAGTAGGAATTATGTCTCAAGAACAAGGTAGCTTTAAGTAATTACATATTACATGAATGCAAGGCTAATATACATGAATGATTGCAAAACAATATGAAGGTAAATCGATTAGACCAAGATATGGAACTTCTAGTAAAACGGGACAAGCGAGAGTTAAAGATAGTATCAAGCATGAGATATTGGCTATTTTAGAGTTCTAGCAAGTACCACGACGAGTCACGCACACAAGTAATATCATGTAAGGTCACGAGAGAGAGAGAGTAAGTGGAATGTCTCTAGAATGACGAGTACTTCGGTGCAATGCCACACCGCGATCATTACAACTCCCATGGGTACTAGTACTTTCGGGTGCTCCTCCCAAGACCAGATCGGGCCCTTATATGCACAGGCATTGTATAATGCACTTTCGACATCCACAATAGTTATAGCCAATGTAGAATGCCAAGGGAATGAAACTTGTAGGAATTTAAGGTAGATCTTGCGGAATATATCAAAAAACTAGGTGGAATTGGCTCCCTAGTGGGTGCCAGGAGTACTCGAATAAGCGTTCATAACCAAATGAGCGCTCATTCTTTGTACATGATAAGGTAAAAGAATTGGTGTCTACGTGGACGCACGCAATCCAAGATGATTAGCAATGGCATGGTTTCCCATTCCATTAGCTCAAGAATTAATCTCATGGCGGCTATTTAGCATACCATAATGGCCGGTATACCAGTTCCTAGAGGGGCATGGTAATAAAAATGTTATGGGTTTTAGTGGTACAACTTGCTCAATCGGCCTTGAGGGAATCCAAGGCTACGAGGAGACTGACAGAGGTCTCTATGATAAATTCACCAATCCGAAGGAAGGGATATCCCGCGGAGGGCTCATCTATCACCGAGAATTAGTGGGGTAGTCGATAAAACATCGAGAGACGTGGAACTATACTCACGGACTGAAATATAGTGCCAAAAGCCATCATAACCATGAATTTGTTAAATCCAATTCCACTTTTAGTGTTAATAAGTCTCGAAATTCTTAATTCCAGTTCCACTTCCAGTGTAAATAATTCTTGGAATTCAGTTGTAAATCCCGTTCCACTTTCAGAGTAAATAAATCTTGGAGTTTTTAATTCCAGTTTAGCTTTAAGTGTAAACAAGTTCGAGAATTTTTAAATGGTGACATAGGTGCAGATGTTGATTTGGTTCTAGGGTAGATTTTGCATGAATAGTAGCATTTTTCAAATAAAATGATTTTTGCAGGAACAAGTACATGTATTAGAAGAGAAAAATACCAGGAATCCAGTGGTATGACTATGCATTGGATTAGATGTAAAGATTCAAAGTTTATTAAATTTTAAACATGCGTATCTAATAATTAACCAAAATAACGACTGTTACACAGTCGTTAATTCAATATAGCGCCCATGTAAGGGTCGCTATTTTACTGAGATTCTGAATTTTAAACAGAAAGCCATAAAAACAAGGTTAAAAAGGATCGATATGCGTGCATGATTTCTATTTTTACTAAGTTAGGCTTAGTACTTGAGAACACCTACCTTGGGTAATGATTTGGTTGACAGAACGTGAAGAGAATAGCAACAATTATAACCCCAGAATGGTACTATGTCTGCAACCGTGGAACATAACAACTGAACAGCTACAGTTCTCTTAATAGATAAAAGGAAGACGTTGCTCTTCCTTTACAACAAAGAAGGAAGATGTTGCAGGTAGCTTCTTAATGCTCGACCGTAGGAGGAAGAAGCAACAGCAGGTCGTGGGTTGAGGAATAAGAGAAAAAGGCAATAGGTTGGCTCGAAGGGGTTGGCATTTATAGGGAGAAAAGAGCTCACGGTTTGGAGTTCGATTGGGATTTGGATTCCCACTTTATCAATCCTGTTAGTATTTTATCTTCCAGTATAGTAATCCTACTGGTATTAGAATTTCCCCCTATTAATACTTTCCGAAACACCCATTACTTCCCGTTCGAACCGGAGGTTTCATTATTTTGGGTTTAAGAAATAGGCGTCCATGACAAAGCCATGTTTTAAAAATTAGCGTCCACCTAAAAGTCGCTTCTTAAGAATTAGCGTTCATCAAATAGGCGTTTTTCAAGAAATAACGCCCCAGGTATGGACGCTATTCAACATTTACGTTCATTTTAAAGTGTTACAATCTTTAAAGATATTTATCATTTTTATTTGATGGGGTATTGCTACGGAATTTTATGGGTATGGTTATTCTATTTTTCTCTATTTTTCCATATAATTAGTTTTACAAAATTCTTTTAATTTAAAAAGTGGCACTATTCACGCACTATTCACAGCCTTAAGAAATAGCAATTTATACTAAGTCGTATCATTCGCTTAAAACGACAGGATGAAGGACGCTATTCACCCTTGCCATGAACACTCCAAAAGACCAAAATTGCATATATGCCCATTCTATTATCTTTTAACTTCCTTTAATGTATTAAAGCTTATCGATATACCCTTATTCCTTCCAATAAAATATATTATAATAAACATGAAATAATAACTTTTTTAAATCATTAATAAAATATAAATTGATGTTTCCTTCAAGGTTTATTGATTATTAATTCAAATAAAAAATTACAATATGATTTTAAATGGCTACTTAAAATGATGTTATATTCATAATCCCTTAAAATTTAAGGGTAGGGTTTACGAGATCTTTTTGTAAGGCCCATTAGGGAATCACATGGTTGTACACAAGGTCTGAGTCTTAACTAATTGTTGGTTTTAATTTATTATTAATTCAAAATAGAAGTAGAATATGAATTAAATGCCTTCTTAAAAATAACCCTCTATTCCGTATTAACATCCTTTTTAATCACGGTCTTGGGTATCAGAGGCAGGTTCGATCCGAGCAACCTTTTTACTTCTATCCCCTAAAGGGAATATCACTTAGTCATTTACTTATTTGAATAAATTTTATTTATTAAACATTATAAACTTATTTGTAGGAATATGTATTTATCATTATGTATAGGTTTTCTTCCTAAATATATCTATTCCTATTCTAAAATTACTGGGGTTACACTTTTAGACCGTGTGATCTTGAGTTGGACTTTTGTCTCGATAGACGAGTCTACACGATTGAGGTGTTGTGATGTGTCCTGGCTGTGTAGCCAGTGTTCCTTGTATCGATTCGATGATTCCCGACTATGAGTGTGGGGATTTGTGTTTCGCCGATATTCGGTAGGCCTTCACAATATGAGTTTCGTGAGTTAACAATGGATCGGTAACTCCGAACTTTGTGAGATCGAGATTCACCTTTCTGTTACTATTTGGAGTAGCTTAGAGGGCCGAGGTTCTATCGGCTACCATGTTTTTGTTCAGTACGGCTTTCCTCTTTACTTTTACTATTCCTACTCCCGCTATTACTGCTTTGCTTTAGTTGTTAGCACTGCTGTTACTACGTTGTTTCGAGGTAGGGTTCTGTGGGATCCCTACTGAGCCAGTGAGACGAGACTCACCCCTGACTTTTCAGGTGTAACTATTCTTCCTCGTGCTTGGAGGTACTGTTACGGTGGTTCTTAGTGCCAGCATTTGCCAGTGTCGGACTTCCCCCGACTTGAGAGTACGTTCTCTTTCCTGTTGTACTGTACTTTAGTTGGACTGGACTCTATTGTAGCTTGCTAGCTACTGTAGTTTAATTTGTTTAATAGAAAATGTAAATTTTTTATACTATTTTAGCAATCCTGATCATAGAAATTTAATTACTTACTATTTTATCTAGAAGTTCAATGTACTTAGACACTCCTTTCTATCCCTTCGGAGCTTTCCCGCTCTTGGGAGGCCTCTCAGAATTCAAGTGGTATCGAGTTTACCCGGTATCCAGAGTCTGGGTCGTCACAAACAATCTCTCCCAATTTGATAATGACAAAATATTTTGCAATATTGCTCTCTCTTCCCCTTTGGCATAATCAAAAAGTGGGGGGAAACTATTCATGGAAGACAAAAGTGCAAAACTGAAAATGGAGTTATAACAAAAAAATGCGTTTCATATGCAAAAGAGCAAGATGAACACAGAACCCGACAGATGCTATACCACTTGTTGTCCCAAGTCGACTTAAGCAAGACCCAAGTTGACTTATGTAAGAACATATATATGCAAATGCAGACATGGACGCTTAACTTATGTGCAAACCACTTGTGTGCAAAATTTATATGCAAAGCTATGTAGAGACTATCCACAAGTAAAAAGGTATGCACATGTCAAAGTGGCACTGGTAAGAGTATAAGTAAAATGCTATGCGCATGAATCAACAAGCAAATGCTATGCACTAGGAAAAAGAATGGCATTCTCAATATGCAACATGCTATGCAAAATGGCATTAATCTCATGAATCTCATGACAAAAGTGCATGACAAAAGTGTTATGCACGTAGTTGTGATGTTACCAATTAAACCACGCAGGCATGCAGATAATTGGCAATATGAACATGCGGGATGCAAAGTGAATGATCATATGCAAATGTGATAGTTCTACAATTTGATGCCCAAACCAAATATGTACATGTAAATGCAACATAGCTCCCCCTTTTTATTTAAACGGATGGAATAAGTGATTGAAAAATGCAGGTGAGTCAGTGCAACTAGAAAGTTCATGTGTAACACCTAGGAAACTATACAATTATATAGAAGTAAACATGCAGCAGCCCATGCAATCATTCAAAATTTTTGAATATATATTAAATCAAATTACCAATTGTGTAAGTGAGAAAGCATGAGAATGAATTTTAGTCATATGGATATATATAGATTTTCAGTCCAACACAATGAGAGACTACACAGACTGCACTTCATTTTCAGAGAACGACGTATTAGAGGCTTCGCTCTGCCCCCATCGAACCACAATTTTTGAACACAATTTTTTTCACCAGTTTCATGGAGACCATCTGAATTTTTCTAAGAGTGATCGAGTTCAAATTATCCCTTTTTACGTGAGGAGACACATTGATCACATGTCAGACTCCCCGGTTACTCATAATATTAACCATTTCACCTTATTTTTGAACAGAGGTACTTCAGTACAGTACTTTTCAAAGTGAACCATATCACGTCTCAAGTGACATGCATCCAATTTACTCAGTGAGACTGAGCATTGCGTTACCTTTCATTTTATCATTTCATTTCAAAATGAGGCAGGCCGTTTTTTCCTTAACTGCCTCTTCAAAGTCCATGTAGTAAGCTTAGTTTCTCTAGAGTGTTAAAAAGAAAATCTCATATCCTTATGTTTAACACCCATTTTCACATTTAAGTGCATGATAGTGTGCGAATTTTATTTAGCATGTATACCGAAAATTCAATTTAAGACATGACTGTGCAGCTTCCCCTATATAGGTGCACTGATCAAAATTTACTCTCCCTTAGTATTCGACATGAGACACACTAGTTGAGACTCAGATGCAACATTATTAATCAAGAAGTATATGGTCTTAGAAGTTTCAAGGATGGGGGTTGTATATAACATATATTAACATGCAAGCACACAATGGGAAAACATGCAAAATGCAATACAAAATGCAAAATGGAGGACATACGTCTCGACATGCACATGCACTACTTTGTAGCATATGGATTCTAAATGTAGTCCTAGATTGCATGATTGACATGAAATGATGATGATGAAGCAGACATAGAGTTGCAAATGGATTCAGAGACAAGAAGCATGGGTCAACAAGGAATAGAAAGTTAAGAACACTGGAAAAACAATTGGCTGAAGATTTCAGAACCAAATTGAGTAAGTCGATATAGGAAGGTCTATAAGTTGACTTGGTCTTCCAGACATAACAAACCATAATTTCTCATCTCATCAAACGTAGGATTAGAAAATGCAATATGCTATGCATATGCAACATGAATGCAAGAGTTCAGTTTTCACTTGAATGTTCTAAATGAACCTAATGCATGAACTCTAGTGTTGTCCTTAATACATGGCTAAAATGCACTTTGCAGACTTGTCTTTTTTTTTTTTGGAAAACCCTACCTAGGGTAAGATGGGAGAGTGCAGAGTAGCCACTCCACCATCGCACCACTAGGAGGTGAATATTATTAATAGAAAGAAAAGAATTACAATTACATCAACCGAATGCTAGGCATACCAGGCTTATCCAAGCGAGAAGCACCCTCTGTATTTTTAGGCAACTCATTATGGGAAAAAAAAGAATTACACTTGGTGATGCAAGCTAAAGAATCAGCAACACAGTTAGCTTCTCTGAATATGTAAGTAATGGTATTCAAGTAAGATAGGATACTCCATATTTCTATGACATAAATAAGAATCACCCAAAGACAGTGAGCTTGTCTGTTAATAATCTACACAAGGACTTTAGAGTCACATTCAATGAAAGCTAGACTGCTACTAACTGTATGGAGGTATTTAATACCATCCAAAAGGGCTCTGGCTTCGGCTATGATACTATTGGAATGACCATAGAAATGTGAAAAGGCAAGAAGAACATGTCCATCAGAGTCTCTAATGACCCCATCGCCACCTGAATCGCCCTATTGCTTACATGCTTCATCAGTATTGAGCTTGAGGAAAGGCCATGGGGGAGACACCCACTTGATGATTTTAACATGAGGTCTATTGGTACCAGCAATCTTAATCCCAAAGTTTTCCAGAATTCTCCTCCTGCTATGGTTATCTTCCCGTAAGTCAACAATATAACAGATCTGTTTAACCTGTGCTAAGATTTTATGGAGAATACAGTATCTGGAGGATAGCTTGCCTTCATATTTTGCTGTATTTCTAGCATTCCACAATTCCCACATACTAAAACCAATGACAGCAAGAGTAAAAAATCCATACAAGGATTTGGGCTGTAAATAAAGCATGGAGTTAAGAATTAGAGCTCTAGCTTGGGTACTCTCAATTTGCAGACTTGTTTTTAGAAATGAGCTTTAGCCTCAAATTTATATCAACCAGCTAGAAACTCCCCCTTACAGTGTGCATGAGTTTCACAAGAGACATTTTGACACAAAAAATATACATCCTATGACTTATATGAACAAGTGACTCATGGTACCAGGCGGAGGCACATTCTCACACGTAGTGATAGATTTCAAATAGGAATGACCTACCCTTCCTCATGTCACCATTTAATATACCATGTAGTCATGCAATGATGATCAGATAAATACAGTGCAATCTTATAAGAAAAATAGATTTTTCATGATCTTCATAGATAGATTTTCAGTTAAAATAAATTTCCGTTATTCAAAGAGAGCTTAGAATTTTATTTTCAAACCTGTGCCTTGAGCAGTCATTATTTTCAAAGCTTTCCACTTGGCCTCAAGGCATTCCTGCAGCAAAGTTCTCATTTAAAGGTTTTGGGTACCCAAAATCCTCTTGGGTCCCGAATGGTTAACATGAGCATTCAATTTCCTTAAAGCATTCAAATCATCAATTTTCATTAAAGTGCAATCATGTATTTCATGTCCATGTTTCCCACAGTAATTACATAAAATGGACTTCACCTTCTTCCAATACATGGATTTGGTGACTTTCTATGTATGGATACGGATTTTACCATTTTGAGCATGAAATTTGTTTTTCTCTTTTATCAACTAGCAATTTGACACTTTGTGACCCCCTTTTTCACAATGATGACAATTTTCAAAGAATGTTCTTTGTTTATTAAGAAAATGTTTTCTCTTGAAGGCTTCTAGATCATCATTAATAAATTGAAAACAGAATTCCATTTCATGACCATATCTCCCACAACAACAAAAACAGAGATGCAGATCTAGCATATGGTCTTTTTGCATGAACATGAGAATTTTAAAATTCACTTCTTCTATTTGAAAACCTCCTTGAATTTTTGAAATCAATTTTTCTGTTGCATGCTTTCAAATCATCTGATTTCATGACATGACAATCATGCATCATATGTCCATCCCTATCGCAAAAAAAGCATGTAACTTTCTCCTTTTTCTTTTTGGAGGCATGGCTGTTAGCATTAGATTTCCTAGCATGCATATCAATGTTAGTGAACTTATTTTTTTGTTTTTGTGTTTTCTGAGCATTGGACTATTTTGGGAGAGCAGTTGATGAGCCGGCTACATTTGAACTAGAAATGAAAGAAGTATGGAGTTTATTTTCAAAAGGTTTTTTGTTGACCGGGCTATAGCCAAGCCCTTCTCTTTGAAAATTTACTTTGGTTCTCAAGATTTTGTCTAGATTGTCTTTGCCTTTGACAAATTTGTGGAAGACTTAGGAGACCTTGTGGATTGCCTACATTGGCAAGCCCACTTAACCGGCCTACTAGCCATGGGACCATTGGAGCCTAGCACCGTCAACTTTGTCTACCCCTGCATCGGTTTCATCACCTCCCTTTGCACAAGTGGACATTGTACTAGTGAGATCCTCCTATTTCTTCCCTTGGAGGGAGAACCCATCCCGGTCTACTCCCCACCCCTTGATATCCCAACTACCTTGAACGGTCAACCCACTAGAGACCTTGGACCAACTACTTGGGAGGAGGATGACTCACCACCTTGTGAGGACCTTGAGGACATGAAGTATCTCTCTCTAGGTGACCCTTATCATGATCCCTTCGATCCCTTCCAATGGGAGCCAAGGAACCCATGTGACCCAACCACCTTACTCACCACCCACCTTTACCTACCCCAACCCACCACGTTTGACCCAATCCACCCCTTCCTAGACTCGGGTTACACCATGGGAGCCATGACTTTAGGCAAAATACACAGAAGGATTAAGGAGGAGCCTCTCTCCAATATGTCAACCTTCCTAGATCCCTTTGATCCTTTCACATGGAAGTTCAAAAGCCATCCCGCCACCCCACACATGGAAGTCATCCTTGGAGTAGGAATGCATATGTCTTTGCACCTCCCACCACTTGACATGATTAGTAAGTCGGGTCCTTTCATTCATGACACCCACATGTCAAGTCAGAAACATGAGTGGTCCATATTCGGGTGTAATGGCCCTCCCCCATTTGTCATTAGTCTTGTGCATGAAGGATACACATTTCGTTGCCCTGGGCCCCCAACACTTGGCACATTCAAGCATGATAGTTTCACCTACAGATGTCCTGGTCCTCCTAGGTCCCTCAAGATTTACATAGCCGCATTACATGATAGATCCACTTATGGTTGCCCCGTACCACCTTTGTATACCATACACTTCCCACCCGCACCACACGTAACTCATGGCATAAGCATCCAAGCAAGCATCCAACAACGGGCGGTGAGGTTCATATTGAGCGGGCAAAAGCTCGCAAGTGCCACTTGGGATTCCAAGTAGGCAACCTAGCGATGGTGACATTGGAGTGGCTCTACCTTAGGGTCACCTCCTAATCGAGGGCACGATGACTTGGACCTTCTCAAGTTCCGAGTAGCTTTGGCAAATCAGCTTACGGGTTGGACTTACCGATGAGTTTTGGGATTCACCCCATTTCTCACGTGGCGGATCAGGCACCCTATATGGGCACCGCGGTGGATCCTAGTGAGTGCTTTGAGCCTATACCTTTCTGTAAGAGGGACACCCCTGGAGAGCCGCCACAAATCAACCTGAGAGCCCGACGTGTGCACACGGAGGTAATACTAGGCAAGCAAGGTATCATTTCCAACATGAGGGTGTGTCCGTGTCACTTTGTGAAGCTGAAGCGCCATCCCCCAGCCATGGACGCGGGGTTGAGTTTGGAGATTGTGGCTCGCCCGGAGCTGCATTGGGTGTACCACTTCCCCGGTGGACCCATACTCGACGGGGTCGAGTTCTCCCCACCCCGGGGGTATGATGGGGGCATCACTTATCCCTCCACATTTTGTGAAGCTCTGATGGATCGACGGTTTGCGTCATTGTGTTCTTCACATTTTTATGAGTCTATCCATGTAATTTTTATATTTTATTTGAGTCATAAACTATGTAATTTTCCATTTATTTGAGTCCGGTACCTAGGTATAAGGGTCATTTACCTAAGTCTTGAGTCATGTGGTTAATTAAGTTGTCTATTGGGCCCAACTAGTGGGCTTGGCCCAGGGGCACCCTCCCTTGAACTGCTTTGGTCATTAGTTGTTTAGTCAGGGTCATTTTAGTCCTAGGAAAATATGAGTGCCTATAAATAGGTCACCCCACTCCCTCATTTGTAATCTTTTGGTCAATCAAAAAAATTGAGTGCATTTTAGTGTAATTGGAGTGAATTCTCCCCCTCCCTCTCCCTCTCTCTAAGGGGTGGATTCCCCTCTCTCTCATATCTCTCTCTCGGGTGCCCCCTTTCTCTCTCCTCCCCTCCCAACCATTTTCTCTGTCCCTTCATCCTCCATTAAAGTCATTCCAACTCCCCACAACCCCTCTCTTTACTCCACCCCATCCCCAAGGTAGCCTCCACCTATCCTCACTCCACCCTCCAACCACCAACCACCCACCCCCCTTCCCCAAGCACCTCTCTCATCTCCCAAGGGAGAATTCCCCACTCCCCCAAGCATCCTTTGCCTTCCCCACACACCTCTTCCCATCCCCAAGACCATAAATTAATCCCACCCTTAAACCCATTTTCAAGTACCCTTTCCCTCTCTCCCTTCCAACCCAAATTCGCAGCTCCCCTCCCTCCACCTACTAGACCCCCTTCCAGCCCCCATTCTCCCTCTCTCTCACCCTGGTTTGCCCCCTCCCAGACCCCCTCACAGCTAGGGGTTGCCCCCACACCCATCCACTCCATTTCCCATCCCTTCTACCCCATTCCCCACCACCTATCACCACCTGCAATTCTCAGGTCGCAGGCAGCAGAGTACCAGCAACTTGCAGAGACTGCCACGTCATCACCAAGAAGCTTCAGAGAGCATACCATATATCAGTGGAATTGTCATCCAGTTCACTTCGCAACACAGGTGGTCCAGCCTCCGTCTGAGTTCGTGGCTGCCCGGAGGGGTCTTCACCGCCGGACTGCGCAATTCCTCCCTGGCAAACACCCAACTGCAGCTTGTAGAGACTACCACGACTAGTACCTTGAAGATATTGGAGCGGCGTTTGGCTGAAGACTTCAGCAACAAGTCCCCTTTCATCTCCAAGAAGCAGAGCATCGTTTGAAGCCCGAAGCATAAAGTTCCAAATTTCCTACCCCGAGTGCGCAGGTCAGTCCAAGTGGAGATAGATTTTACCTCCTTCCACTCTTCTGGCCCTCGCGGTCTGCTCCAACCTCCGCCGGTGGCCCCATGGGTCTCCATTCGAAGAGAACTCAACCACGAATGCAACAGTCCCAGTCTCACTATCAATAGAGCATGGGAGTGGTTGTGACAGCCTTCTCTTCCAACAATAGTGGTCCAGACACTGCCAGGAGCAGAGTGCAGTAGTCCAGATCCCGACCCAGCCCCGACCGTCGTCGTCATCAAGAAATTCCCCAATAATTCTGACGACCTCTTGGGCCAACCCAGGAGATTTTGACGCTGGTTTCATCAACAAAGGAGTTCGGGAGAGCCTGTGGCAGCATCGATAGTGACTGCCTATCCGGCTGTTCCTGAAGCTGGCAGACCAGGGAGCTTGGCAATTTGGCTTCTAGCTTAGTTTTTCCCCCACCCCGCCTGGCCGGCTGACCGCCCCTCCCTGCATGGAGGTAGTTTTGGATGTAATTTCAATAAGCCCCCACCCCGAGATCCCACTCTTGCGAGAGGTGTAGTGATTGTAAGTTAATTTTCAGGCGGAAGCTTCATTGACGCGGCGTGCGGGTAAGCCCACGCTTCCTTGCTCGCTATCGTCTCTGACCAGGATCGGTGTCTTCACGCTGATCAGGTGAGCTTTAGAACACTTCTCATTGTTGACATTTAATTGCTTAGTTTAGTATTGCTTTTGGTTGCTCCATCAACGGTGAGAGAGTGCCCGGTCCCAAATTGTCATCAAATTGAGCGACCACGATGGAGCGAGTTGTGAGAGAGACCCTACAACCCACGCCCTTGGCGTGCTGGCCGCACATGAAATTGGGCATCCCGGACCCTTAGGGGTTCAGCCTCAAGCTAGCCAAATCCCCCGGAGCATCAAGGTCCCGCCCCGGACCCTCTCCCTCATCACCGGGTTGCCCACGGGCACATGTGTGTGTTACACGGGTGAGTCCGCTAGAGTGGGTTCGCCGATCCGCTGCTTGCTTGCAAGCATAGGTCCAAGGTGCATTGGCCTTGTGGCTATCACCCCCAAGGTGGTGTCACATCATTAAATCAGTGATTTCATTTTCAAGTGAGGAAATGTGTAATTCTGAATTAGCTAGCTCTTACTCACACTTAGCTATCCTATCATTTAACATACCATTGATGGTTTTATGACTTTCAATTTCTTGCAACAGAAGATGCACTTTCTCCGGTTCATCAACAACTAGACATTTTTCCTTTTCAAAAGCAAGCAATTTTTGAGACATGGCTATATTCAAATGTCTCAATATTTCATTCTCTAATTTTATTTTCTTATACTTTCCTAGCAATTCATCATAAGCGTCTATCAATTCTTCAAAGGGAGTTTCATCAGTTTCATAACTGGAATTTACCTCAGTGGCAGTTTTGTAACTGTGTTGCTTGGATTCTTCGCTCGCATGATCAATCCTGTTAGCCATTAAACATTCATCCTCCACCTTTTCTTCAGGAAGCGCTATCAGACCATCCAAGATTTCCTTCGCCGTCCTACATGAGGAAACAAATGGAAACATGTTAGAATTTACGACAGCTTTCAATACACTTAGGACTGTTAGATTATCATGGTTCTTCTGTCTATCCTCATCAGACCATTTAGTCTCATCTAGAGGCAATTCATTGGGGCCATGATAAATTAGTTTCCAGATATTAGGATTAACAGAGTTTATAGCCCTACATAATTTGCCCAATCACAAGGGAAAATCAGAGCCATTAAAAACATGTAGGGAATTCATCAAAATGTGTCCAACATAAAAATTCATGATTAAAAAAGCACTGGGATCTCTCTGAAGATCGTTAGATCTAGGGACAACAGAGCCTCACTCTGATACCAATTGTTGGGTCCCGTAGTGCAGGAAGGCATATCTAAAGGGGCGGTGAATAGATCCCTCTAAAAAATTAAGCATAATTTAAAACATAAACTCCTTACAGCGGAAACTAAACAGGTCTGAAGACGTATATTTAGATTAACATGAAATCATTCAATGTGTATGTAGAGATGTTCGATCACACATGCATTCAGACAGACTAAGCCTCAGATGAACAAGTGCATGATGGGTGATGTGCACATAGAACAATCAAACAGTGTGTGGTGTGATTAAATGTACCTGTGAAGGGAGATAGAGGATATGGAATGATCGCACAATCAAACACAGAGGCATAATGATTTTAAGGTGGTTCGGGACCACACCAGGCTCCCTACGTCCACCCCTTACTCAAATGAGTGAGGCTTCACTATTGTTAACCAGCACGGGGATGAATCCCCCCACACACACGGAGAAAAGCTCCAGCACACACGCAGGGCGACGACTGCATACACACGAGGAACAACCCCCAAACCACACGCGGAGATCCTCCGCACAAGACGACGCACAAGCGTCAACATAGACACGCAGAGAACCCACTCTCTGCACTCACACACATAGAATGTTTGTTCAAAAAAAAGGGCATATTCAGATGATTACATTCAAGCCCAAAATATGCTAGAAAGACCAAAACCAAGAAAATCCATCATGTATAGAATGCCCCCTTTCTAGATGCTCATGGTCTTCTAGTTGATGTAAACGGATGATCATGATTTCAACATCTTCTTGTTTCTCTCTTTAATCTGCTTCACTCTTCCTTCTTCCACGAACTCCAGAAATGCCTTGAAGTAGATCAAATCCCTTTCTCCTTCTTCTTCTCTCATTCTTCCCTTTCTTCTCCTGTAAGATAGAAAATATTATCTCATTGAGTTGTTTTCTAAAATTCGGAGAGGTTGCATATATATAGCTAAGAGAGGGCAAAAGACCCATCTATCCCTTCTAAAATATGTTAGAAACACCCCCATAAATGTAGGAACCATTTGGGGGTAAAATGATAATGTTTCCAAGGCTTAACAACGGGTTTTAAACACTTTCGCAAACCCCGGCGGGAAAGGGTCGACCCATGGGGTCGACCCCTGAGCTTCCTTTTCCCAAAACAACCCCAAACAGAATGCAGGACTAGGGGGGTTGACACTATGGGTCGACCTACGTAGACTCTTGCCCCCCAGCTGCCCTGGACAGTAGTAGACCCAATGCCTGTTTGGATCAAAAACCAACCTAAAACCTCCATTTCCTCAAGGGTAAAAAAATGGTTAGATATTACCATTTTCATCTATATTTGAGAAGGTTTAAAGAGCATCCTTGAACCTGCAAAAACATACAAAGTACACCAAATTAGTATGAGCATCAAAATCAAAGACTTCAACCTTATAGAACTTGATTTTCCATTTTAAAATAACCACACTTTTCAAACTCCACATAACATAAATCAATTCCATATCTCATAGCAAGGAAATGAGGAAGTTTAAAGAGTGCATCAATGCAATGACTAAATTGAGTCGACGTAACTGCAGTAGCAACAACAAAACAACAATGACGTCATGAAGATGGCGTCGACGCAATTAGTCATCGAGTCGACATAACAGAAGACCAAATCTTCATCGAGTTGACGCAGCCACAAGTGTGTCGACGCATACTCTGAACTTCAAAGAAACTAGTGATATGATTTCACCCCAGCCATTCACCAGACATTCAAATATGCATATATTAAAGCTCATAACAAGATTCTGGAGGTAATCCAAATTTTTAAAACAAGCATAAGGCAATTCCATACACCATAGCAAGAGGTGAAAATGCACTAAACTAACATTTTGTGATTATCAAAATCACACACTCAACATCTCTCTCTAGAACTTGACATGAACTTGACATGAATTGCGTGGCCCAAAATGGATAATTACTTGCTAAATTAAATAGCCAATTCTATTGACATGACATGATACTTACATACGTGATATCATTGTTTAACTTTACATGATCCATCTTGAAATCTCGCTAGTGCAACACAATTGTTCCTATTGATCTTGTGTTCCATATCATCTTGAGTTCATTCACGCATAGCCATAGTGCATTTCATGTAACATGTACATACTTAAAGCAAGCTTGTTTATTGAGATGTAATTCCTACTGGGCTTCTTGCTCATCTAGTGTTTTTCCCTAATTTTTCAGGTAATACTGACAACGAGACTCAATCGGATGGGGATGGTCAAGAGTGATGAGCATAGAGCCGATCCTAGATATCACAGGCTATCTTCGAGTCGTTGTCTTTCTATTTTTTTGGCCATCATTGTATTTTTCTTTTATTTTGAGTCTAGTGAGAGTTAGACATTTGAATTTAAGCATTGGAGTTATGTAATTGGAATATTATAAAATGAATAAAGGACTTGTTTATTTCTCTTAAGCGTACTCTGTCTTATGTAAATACCTCGTGCTCTGATTGACATGAATGATATAAACTCGTTGCGCTCTTGGGTTATGTAATTTTCTTCGATTCGTTGTCTTTCTATTTTTCATACAGTGGGCGCTAATTTTAATCAGTGACTACTGTACATACGCCATTTTTCTTGTGACTATTTTATTCGGGTTTTTGATCGTATACCGTTGGATCTTTGCCACCACTGTCTTATAGCCGAGGCATGGTCCCCGTTTTGTGTTCTACTATTTACCCTCTATCTCTTGGTGAGGTTAGGACTCTTCGTCATATACTCCTTCCGTTGGATCGAGACTTTCTCCATTGAGACCTCCGTAAGACTCCGCTAGCCTTGGAATCCCTCAAGGCAGTCGAGCGGGTTGTACCCTAAAAACCCTGAAAACCGTGTCTTATCATGTCACTCTAAAGAAACATGGCGCCCTAGCCATCATAGAGCGCTAAGATGGGTGTTCTGCGAGAGTCTGGTCACTATCTGGAATTGGCGACTAGACAGTTGATGCTAATTAGAATTGGCGTCTGGATAGGTGATGCTAATTTCTTCGTGCCTTATTGTTTACAAAATTAGCGACCATCATAGTGGACGCGAACTCTGAAATTGACGGCATCCTGAGTGGACGCCATTTTTCCCAGATTTATGAATGATCGAGTTTCATGAGAGATTGTTCGCTATACTATCCCTACATAAAGTTCTATCCTTGAATTCCCTATTTTGTGAATCTACCTTAATATCTCCTATATTGACTTATTCCTTTGGAATTCTATTGGCTATAAACTATAGTGGATGTTTAGATATACTTGGGATCTTTGATCTAATAACTCAATGCCTGACGTTATGGCCCAGTCTAATCCTGGGAGGAGCACCCGAAAGTACTTGTGCCCATAGGAGCTATATTGAGCATGGTGTGGCATTGCACCGAAGTGCATGACTTTCTAGATTACTATATGGCATTCCACTTCTGTACTTGATATTACTTGACATGACATGATGTGACTTGCGTGGCCCAAAATCAGGTATTTACTTGTGATATTAAATAGCCAATATCTCGTTACATGACTTGATGTTATGTGCTTGAAGTCCTTGTTAACTTTACTCAATTTATCTTGAAATCTTGCTAGTTCAACCATATTGTTTATTCTTCCCTTTTCAATATTCTCTTGCGTTCTTTCATACATGATCATGGCACATTGCATAAATTGTTAAATTACTTTAAGTAAGTCTGGATATAGAGATATAATTCCTACTGAGCGTTTGCCCACCTAGTGTTTTCTCCTATTTTTCAGGTAATACCGATGACGAGACTCAATCTGATAGGGATGGTCAAGAGTGATGAGCGTAGAACTGGTCCCGGATGTCACATGAAGTCTATGAGTCATGTCTTTCTATTTTCTTATGTCACCATTGTAATTTTCTTTTATTGAGCCTAGTAAGGTTGATCTATAAACTTATATTGGAAATTATATAATGGAATTATTTGAAATTATGACTAATGAATAAAGGATTTGGTGAATCTCTTGCTTGGCGCGCTCTGTCTTGGTGTTGAATTACCTTGTGCTCTGATTGACATGAATGATATAAACTCGTCGCGCACTCCTGGGTTCCTTCCGCGCTCGGGACGTGACAATTTTTGTGGTATCATAGCCTAGGTTTTCTAATTACCTAGGTTACCAATGTCGAAGGATATGTTTCATACCTTTCACCCGGTGAGATTGGTAGAGCCATGGGTTAAGTCAATACAGGACGATAAACCCTATAGTTAGTCACACATATTAATTATTTTAAAATTTTTGTACGATCATGGCCACTGAGAGAGCTCAATGACGCGATATGCAAAGGACCGTTCAAGGTCTTACACAAGTGCTTCAACAAGTAGCGCAAGGTGGAATGAACCGTGAAGCGGGAGATCTCCACAGGAGCTTTCGCAATATGAACCCACCATAGTTTTCTGGCTCATCCAATCCCGATGACACAAAGAATTGGATGAAGGAGATAGAACATATTTTCCGTGTGATGCAATGAACAGATGAAGAGGAAGTCCTCTTAGCAACTTTCCAGCTAGAGCGTGATGCTCATTTTTGGTGGGAGTCAGTAGAACCCACGTTGCCACATGAACATGTAACATGGGGCAAGTTCATCGAACACTTTAACAATAAATACTACTCCGATAAAGTCTAGCAGAAAAAGGCCATGGAGTTTGCCGCACTTAAGCAACGGAGCCTATCCGTGGCAGAATATGAGGCACAATTCTCAAGACTATCCCGTTATGCACCTCACCTTGTGTGTACGGAGAAAATGAAGGCCCAAAGATTTCTCAATGGGTTAAAACCCCAATACATTACACAACTAGCACTAATGGACGTGCAAGCTTATTCCAAAATGGTTAGGCGAGCACAACTATTGGAGGATGCCGTGGAGTTATCAGATCGGATCTGTGGGAGAGACAAGAAGGAACATGTCACACGTTCCAGATCATTCAAGGCCCCATTTACAAAGAAGAGGTCTAATGATGGAGGTGATTCCTCCAAAGATAAGAAATTTAAGAAGAACGACAAGGAGTTTGCCATTACCACCACACCATCAAGGAGGTCTGCAAGCACTGCGACAAGGCAGGGCATAAAGCCGAAGAATGTTGGAGGTGACTTGGAGCTTGTCTCCGTTACGGGAGCCATGATCACCGGATTCTCGAGTGTCCTTTATTAAATGAGCAAGCCAATAACGAGAAGCGCCCGGTGAAGAAACAAGGCCGTCTCCAAGCATTACAAGAGGTGGAGCAAAGTGAGGGCAGAATCGTGGAAGGTACACTAAATATCTATTCCAAGATCGCTCTTGTCCTGTTTGATACCGTCGTGACTAATTCATTTATTTCCTAGAGTTTTGCTGCTTCATTATCTATAGAACCTATGTTATTAGAATTGGAACTAGTTATTTCGACCACCATTGGAACTAGATCTAAAATTAAATACCATTACCCAAATAGTGAAGTCTTAGTTAGGGATTATAATTTGCCTGCCGATCTGGTATGTATGGACATGGAAGGATACGATGTCATTCTAGGTTCTGATTGGCTATATACACACAAGGCGATTATAGATTGCCAAAAGGGTAGAGTCACTTTTGGTGAATACCCCAAGCCTGTCCACTCTCGTCCCCAAAAGCATGATATGTCACCCCTCATTTCGGCTCTTCAAGCTAGTAAACTCATAAGGAGAGGTTCTATGGCCTTCCTAGCCCTTGTAACCGTAACGGAATTGAAGGGATCAAAGTTAGAAGATATCCGTGTGGTCAGGGATTTCCCCGATGTGTTTCCTGAGGATTTGCCCGGTCTACCCCCGAAAAGGGAAGTTACTTTTACAATTTATCTTGTCCCTATGCTGGCTCAGTTTCAAAGGCACCTTGCCAAATGTCCCCCATCGAGCTAAAGGAATTGAAGGAGCAATTAATGGTGTTATAGAAGAAAGGATTCATTACTTTGAGTACTTCTCCGTGGGGAGTGCCTATCATATTTGTCAAGAAGAAGGATGGATCTATGAGGCTGTGTATAGACTATCGACAACTAAATCAACTCACTATCAAGAACAAGTACCCGCTGCCAAGGATTGATGAACTATTTGATCAGATTTCAGGAGCCCAATATTTTTCGAAGATTGATCTCAGGTCGGGATATCACCAATTGAGTATTAAAGAAGAAGATATTTTCAAAATGGCATTTAGGAGAAGGTATGGACATTATGAATTTACTGTTATACCTTTTGGACTAACGAATGCCCCTGTAGCCTTTATGTAGTTTATGAACAATATTTTCAGGCCGCAACTGGATCAATTTATTGTGGTGTTCATTGATGGCATATTGATATACTCCAAATCTGAGGAAGATCATGAAGAGCATTTGAGGATTGCATTACAATTATTGAGGGATAATCAACTCTATGCAAAATTCAACAAATGTGATTTCTGACTTGAGGAAGTCTCATTCTTGGGGCATGTGATTTCAAAGAAGGGAATATCTATTGATCCTTCTTGTTGACACCCATTTTTTACCTATGAGTTGAGTCATTCCTCCTACTATCATTTGTTGATGCCTCGAGTTATCCATTACTCGTTGGGCTATTTTCAGGCATGCTTTTTGGCTTAGTTTATGGGTACTTCCCTCCCTGGCTAAGTCTGACCTCAGATTCGGACTTCATGGGCCTTGATTTCACTTGGTTTTGGGGTAAATGGGCTCATTTATCCCATTTTATCAATTTCAAATGCCCATGCTTTACACGATCTAGCGACCGGCCGGTCAGTGATTGCGCGGTCTTCTTAGAACCGTTTATGGATTTATTGGATATTTATTTGATTTTCTGAATTTCTACCAACAAGCCTCTGAACTGTCTGGGTTCAGCCATTTACTTCCATTAAACGGCCAGGCGTTAGACCGTCCAGCTCCCAGTGTCCTCAACCGATTGATTTTTTAGATAATTATCTATTTTTCCTATTTTTCTAGATTTATCACTGACAAGTGTACACGGCCAAGCATTGGACTATTCTATTCATTGAATAGTCCATCAGTAGACCGTTTTATCCTGAAGAGTCCAACACCGTGATAGCTGGGCAGTTCGATGGAAATTAGATAATTTCTTATTTTATTTTATTTATTACCAACAGCATTGGATGGTCTAGTAGTAGACCGTGTAATTGTCTGGGTGGCCTATCGCGCGACCGTGTACATGATCGAAACCTGGGGATTGTTTGGATTTTCTCTCTCTATCCGTGGTTGAACCTCCACCTTCCTCCGCCATTTTCTCTGTGATTTCTCAACCAAATGGGGTGCCGTTTGATTTGGGTGGGAGATAAAGGTATTATCTACGAATTTTGTTTTGAAATCTCAGATTAATATCCATTAGAAAATTCAATTTCGAGGTTGGACTTTTAGGGCTCTATAAATAGAACCCCTAGTCCAAGCTTGAAAGGAGGGAGATCCAACGTCGACGTCGAAGCTTTACCGAATTATTGAGTGAACTGTAGTCAGGGAGGGAGGCTTTCTACATCCTTCTAAGCCTCCGGTTCAAGGGAGTAATCGTTGTTTGGTGTTCTAGTCTAGGCCATTAATTATCGTTTCATCCATTGCATGCTTCTTTTTTTCACCATCTTCTTCCCACGTTTTTGCACCATTTAACATCATTTCTACACCATTCCTATTATTTTGACGCCCTACAGGGGTTTAAAAACCTCGCCAGGTATCGCCCATTCCATGTTATTACATTTATTTTCCATTCTTTTCTATAGTTACTACACTTCCTAGGGCTAATTTGGGTTGCATTTTTGTGTTCTTCACGTTGTTTTGCAGGTCAGCATCAGCATAGCACGAGGCCCATCCCCTCTTGCCGACCGGAAGGGGTGTAGGATCAAGTCCTACAACTTGGAGTCTGGCACCTTTGAACGACCTTCTTCCGTTTATCTTCAGATAAGAGCGGTCCCCCAAGAATCGTTCAGATCCTATAAGCGGCCATCTGCAAACCGTTTAAATCCAGACCCTTCTTCGTCCCGCTTCCTTCTTCAGCACCGTGAGCGATCTATCGAGCGGCCGTTCCATCCCTTGAGTAGTTCATCCTGGACCGTGTACTATTGCAGCGCTGCATCTCGGGCGAGTGCTTTCTCCCTTTCCAAGGTACGTAGTACTCTCCGGTACCCGTGTCTTGGTGGCGATCACGATCACACACACACACCTCTCCACTTTTTCCTTCCTCCCTTTATTTTGCTTGTCTTTATATTTTGATTTAGAAAAGGAAGAAAAAGAGAAAGAAGGAGGGGGAGAAAAAAAAAGAGAAAGAAAGCCTCCCTCCCTGACTACAGTTCGCTCAATAATTCGGCAGAACTTCGACGTCGACGTTGGATCTCCCCCCTTTCAACCTTGGACTAGGGGTTCTATTTATAGAGCCCTAAAAGTCCAACCTCGAAATTGAATTTTCCAATGGATATTAATTCAAGATTTCAAAACAAAATTCGTAGATAATACCTTTATCTCCCACCCAAATCAAACGGCACCCCATTTGGTTGAGAAACCGCAGAGAAAATGGCGGAGGAAGGTGGAGGTTCAACCACAGATAGAGAGAGAAAATCCAAACAATCCAGAGGTTTCGATCATGTATACGGTAGCGCGATAGGATGCCCAGACAATTACATGGTCTACTACTAGACCGTCCAATGTTGTCGGTGATAAATAAAATAAAATAAGAAATTATCCAATTATCCATCGAACTGACTGGCTATCATGGTGTTGGACTCTTCAGGATAAAATGGTCTACTGGTGGACCATTCAATGAATAGAACGGTCCAATGCTTGGCCGTGTACACTTGTCGGTGATAAATCTAGAAAGATAGGAAAAATAGATAATTATCTGAAAAATCAATCGGCTGAGGACTCTGGGAGCTGGACGGTCTAACGCCGGGCCGTTTAATGAAAGTAAACGGCTGAACCCAGACCGTTCAGAGGCTTGTCGGCAGAAATTCAAAAAATCAAATAAATATCCAATAAATCCATAAACGGTTCTAAGAAGACCACCCAATTACTAAACGGCTGGTCGCTAGACCGTGTAAAGCCTGGGCATTTGAAATTGATAAAATGGGATAAATGAGCCCATTTACCCCAAAACCAAGTGAAATCAAGGCCCATTAAGCCCGAATCTGAGGTTAGACTTAGCCAGGGAGGGAAGTACCCATAAAATAAGCCCAAAAGTATGCCTGAAAATAGCTCAACGAGTAATGGACAACTCGAGGCATCAACAAATGATAGTAAGAGGAATGAGTCAACTCATAGGTAAAAAACATGTCAACAGATGTCCCTCCTTAACGTCCCCTTTGTAGGGGAGCGAGCGGAGGTGAAGCGAAAGCGAAATGGAACATGGAGATAAAGCGAAAATGGAGCTGAGCTGACTGAAAAGCAGGCGCTAAGGTAAAAGACACTGTTAGGCACGGATATTGGGCCAAACGTAGATCCAGAGGGGGGTGAATGGATCTTTTAAAAACCTTTTCACCTAATTTCAAATGTATAAAATAATGCTTGTTGGTTCCAAGGACAATAGCTCGAACAGCTGAGATGCACGTCCTGATCAATTATTACGAGGCACGCAAGTGAGGAGATCTAGATGATAAACCCAATTACACACATGAGAACAATCAGTCAAACGACACAAGATATTTTTAGGTGGTTCGGTCCTCTAGACCTACATCCACCCCACACTCAACCTGAGTGTGGCTTCACTGCTGACTCACAGCTTGAATTGCTGATCCACAGCTTCGGGGAATTCCTTCCCTACAATCCACTAAGCTTCACAGCTTGCTGTCCAGAGGAACCGATCCTCTGCAACCGCTGAGCAACACAGCTTGCTGTCTAGAGGAAGTAATCCTCTACAACCGCTGAGCAACACAGCTTGCTGTCCAGAGGAACCAATCCTCTACAACCGCTGACACACAGCTTGAGTAACATAAGTTTCAAAGACAAACGAAGAAAAATGAAAACTAAGAAAACAAAAGAAATGTAGCTCAACAATGAGCAGATCAGCTCCGGTTCTGAACCAGGAGACTGATGAAAAAGCACTCTAAAATAGCTCTCTCAGAACTCTCTCAGTTCCTCTTCTCAGATCTGTTCTTTCTCTCTCAGTCAATCTGGATCGTGTTGGCTTCTTCTTGTCTACTTCAGTCTCTCTTCTCACAAATTCAAACTCAACACACTTCACACAATCAATAGCTTCTACTACTTCTTCTGGATGAAGAGTCTTCTACTTATATCCCGGTAGTAGAGAGAAGGGGCGCGTGCTCACCATGTTTCCCGCCCAATCACTTTATCCAGATCTGGAGTTGCACAGCCACGTGGCAGCATCCTGGCTTGGCTGCTTTCCTTGTGACATTATCAGGGTTCGTCCTCTATTCTTGGATCACCTGCCAAATGCTCATATGAGCCAGGACACTTTAGAGTCTTTCAGATCTTATCAAGTACCTGTAGAAAAATTTAAGGACATTTAATCACAGTATGCACAGATCAAGAGGATGTGCGAATTAGGGACAATGCACGGACTGTATGTGAATGCAATAGAAGAATGCACTGACATTATAAGAAGACAACAGTATAATGCACCAACCATGTATGCATTGGAATTATCATTGCACCGATATAATATGCATGAGAGAGCTGCCTTTGCACTGATACAATACGCACGAGTACAAACCTTGCAGCGACGTTGTATATGCCAACAGAAAAATGAACAGAAGTCATCTTCCAATCAACGTGGTAAACACAGATGTTGTATAGGAAAGAATGCACTGACGCAGCTTCACACAGATTATATGTGTGAAAGCTATAGTGGAATGCACCGATGCAGATATGCCTTACCGCCAACATTGCATAGACTATGTGTAAGCAAGATACATGAAAATGCACCGATGATGTCTGCATGTTAGCTAAGCTTGCACTGATACAGAATGCACTGTTCATGAACATACTTAGTATGTGAGTGATAATGCACCGATGTTGTTTCCAGAGCTAAGCTTGCACGGATGAAGTATAGATGTAATCATGTGTGCAAGGCAGAGCTTGCACAGACATTAAAAGCCCCTTAGCTATATGCACAGACGTTATGTGCACAAGCTACCAGAACTGCACAAACGTTGTCTGCATAGTTCAAGAATTGCACAAATGTTATGAATATGATGAACTAAATATGCATAGATGCTAAATAGGACTTCCTGACCTTCACCTAAGTATGAATAGGGCTATGCACTGACTACGCAGGCATAATGTGTAAGTGGCGAATCAATGCACCGATGCTATCCCTAGTCTGGTGCAAGATAAACGAACCATGCACGGACCTTATTCAAACATGGACATGCAGATATGCATAGAGAGTTTTGCATTTCAGTCTCACATGACTCAGAGATTGTCATTTATCAAAACCAGGGTTCCAACAATCTCCCCCTTTTTGATTATGACAACTATGAGTCATGTATGATACAAAAGCATGAATTAACCTATCAACCAAACATAACATAACAAAGACCAAAAACATTCAATGACAAAAATGCACTATTTATACTTCTGTGTACAGAAGGAAAAGCAAAAATGTTTGAGTTTGTTTTCATTTAGAATATTCAAAATTATTACAGCTCCCCCAAAACAACCATCTTCAGCAAAGAGTTCCCACAAAAAGAATGTTCCCCACCAAAATTGTCATACATGATGGACCAAGAATTTCTCCCCCTTTGTCATTATCAAAAAGGACTTGGTGAGCTTATCATCTGCCTTAATCAGCACCTGTGAAGCTACCTCTTCCTCTGTGTGATGTGCTACTGGAGCTCCCACGTATAGGGACAGCACTGGGAAAAGGGCGAGTAAGATTATCAACTTTAGTACCAAGAGCTGCAAATTTTGTCATGATTTTTGACTCATTCTGCTGAACAACTCCACAAAGCTCTTTGATATGACTTGTGACATCCACAAACCACTGATGCATCATACTGTTCAAATTTTTGGACCGAGACATCACTTGATTGTAAGTGTCAGCCATAAAGGTGGAAGAAGTAGTTATTTGTGCTGTGATACAGGTTTCACAACGATTGACAAGATTCTCCACTTGTTGCTGAACTGAGTCAAGTTTGTTGGTAAGCTCCTGCTGATCTTCTTTAAGAATATTATGCTGAGTCTTCACTAATTCAAGACTTATCCTAATATCATAGGAGTGATCAAGAACTTTGGTGAGGCTAACATAAGTTTCACCTTGAGTTTCTTGCAGCTTATTCATGATTTCACCAGCCTTCTGATAGACTGCAACGAGGGAGTCTAAAACACCATTTAGCTTGGAATCAGACTTGTATTTGTCATAAGCAAATTTCATCCATTGACTGTCCACATTCTGTTCCAAATGGCGCACTCTACTGTCCAAATGATCAATGGCCGAATGTATACTAATAAATTGGTAGTTCATCATACTGGTTTGGGTCATTACCAAAGTTGTCAGTATATTGAGCTTTTCCATCATTTGTGGCTTTGAACTTGGTCCTGTGGAGGTAGATGCCAGATAACCTTGGGGAATAGATTCTTGCACAGGAGATAGTGGAGGCAGTATCCCAAAGGGAGTTATAGGCCCATGATATGGTCCATATAATTGAGCAGGACCTTGGAATTCATCTTGTGGGGCCTCTTCCTCAGCCTCTTGAGCTTCTTGAGGTTGCTGTCCCACTCTGTGCTCTTCAATAACCGTGTCAGCAATTTCCTCTATGATTTTATTAGCTTCTTCTGTCATTATCTCAGTGACCATATCAATTAAGAACTGTACATATGAGGGCATTTCTTCTTGACCTGAACCATCATCTTCATGTTCCTCTGCATGAACAATTTCATCAATTGTTTCTTCTTCAGTCGCCACTGGATGAGACTCTTGTTGAATTTCCTCTATTGTCTGCTTTTGAACTGACTGTACTGGCTGATCAGCTTCTTCTCTTTGAGCTTGCTGTCCAAATTTATCATATAATTCATCAATGTACTGATCTAGTTGTTGTACTATTTGTTGTTTAGTCAAGTTAAAATCCTGAACTTCTTGTTCCAATTCCAAATTTTCAATGTGATGCTCTTCTGATTCTTCTAGAGGTAGCTGGGAAATTTTCTTTATGGACTCTACTTGCTCAATAGTTTCTTATACTTCCTCCCCTTGACTAATTTGAATTTGTTTAGTTTGAGATGGCTGAGACTTTTCAACAAAATTTGTTGCAGGTGTTGGGGCTTCTCTTTCTGCCATAATATTCGCATGACTGACAGTGGGTGCCTTCAACTTCATGAACTTATTTATGAAGTCCATGTTATATACATTTACTTTCAAAATTTCCTTTGAGGTTTCCCCTTCCAATGGAATATGCATTTTTCTGAATATTGCAGTCAAGTGGGCTGCATAAGGTAAGTTTCTTCTAGCATGTTTGCATGTTCCCATAATCTGAATCATTAACTCAGGTAAACAAATTATGATCTTTTTCAACAAACAGAAGAGAATAAATCTCTGAGATTCAGTCAATCTCCCTCTGCCTCTAACTTGTGGAGTTACCAAGGTAGTAAGAATATGATGTAAAAATCTTTTCAGATGGGAAAACTTATTTGCTTTAAATTGATTCAATTTCATGTGCTCTTTGTTACTTGAATCACTAGGCAGCTCAGTAATGGTAGAAAAAGCATCATGAAGATCAAACAGAAATTCCCTTTCAATTGCACCATCCTCCGGAATTCTAAATATTTTGTAAAGTGAGTGCCTAGAGATTTCAATGTTCACTCCCTTAACTAGAGTTTTAATTTTTGATACTCCAGAGAAATACTTCAGATTGGAATAAAATTCAACAACTAGTCTTGGATAATATGTTTTGTGCTTACCCAAAAAATTTTACCCACTTTTGAAACTTGAAAATCCCTAGCAGTTTAGGAAATGCTGAAACCATGGGTTTATTATCAAAATCAACATACCGAGGCAACATGATCTTGCTTGCTTCTAAAAACATCTCATTGTATCCTGATGACTTGACAGAAATGTCTTCTTCTTCAGATTCAGAAATTGTTTTTCGATGCTTGGAGGCTGTTCCCCTTTCCTTTTTCTTTTTTCCTTCTTTCTCTTGTGCAACAGCTTCAACTTCTGTAGAAATTGTTCTCTCCGGCTGTGGCTCATCCGTGGCCTTCCTCTTCCCTTTGCTCTCGGCAGATGGAGAAGTCATGGTGGAAGAGATGATAAGTGGAGGATGAAGAATAGATGAGCGATGGAGGAAAAAGAAGAAGAAGATGAAAAATAGATGAGCGAGAGCAGGAGAGGGTTTCAACTTGAACGTCGAGGAATGTGTTGGGCAGTGGTAAATAGGGTTTGAGTAAGTTATCAGATACACTGCCAACTTTTTCCAACTTCAACATATAATACCCAAAATACCCTTTACCTTGAAGAAAATGCCTTTCTATCCCCATTCGTGATTTTCAACATATGGGATTATATCGTATAGCATGAAGACTTCACAAAATATCTTTTGAAGTGAAATCAATAGAAATAAAAACAAGTTTATCAATGATAACACTCAATAAGATATACCGTTGATTCTTACTAATCATTTTCATCTGTCAGCCCTGATTGAAAAATCCATTTTTATACAGAGCTTAAAATAGTTTTAATTTTTCTGAAAGAACATCAGAGTCAACCATATCAATATTAAACCTTTATACATGGTTGAGCATTCTGGTACTACTACACCTTTTTACTCAAGGAAACATGTTGATTAGACACCGGAATCCATGGTTACTCAGTGTAGTTTTACGTTTATGCTTCAAATTTTTGAACAGAGATAGCACCTATCATCATGACATAACCTCTGAATTTATTTGAATCAGATGTTCAGTTTCTCAAATAGTTTTCCATTGCTCTGCCACCTTTTATTATGATATATTTTGTTTTTATTTTTATTTTATTTTTCTTTGATGGCGTATTCTCCGGTCTGACAACAGAATTATCTTAAAACATGATTAAGGACCATATAAACGATAGATTCTTTACCAGGTTGACTTACTTCTAATGACTTTCAGACCTTTAAGCAATCTCTTGAGCAGTTCCATTTTAAACCATTTTATGACCATTGAGCCCACATTCAGAGATAATTGTGGATGATTTTCAAGATAGGATATAATTTCTATAGATAGAAAATCACAGTCTAGTTAAGATCAACAATTTTATTCTTCGTTTGGGGTTTTCTTAGTAGTTAAGTGTTGTTGGAGAAGGTGACCAATATCAGATTTTACTCCCCATGATTACCACAGTCTAAGGACTACTTGTGAAGGGAGGATGAGAGCAGGATATGAATATACTATAGAGAAGATGAGCATGAAGGTATGTCCGAAGTTTGCAAGAGAGCAAAGTTCAGATTTTAAAGCCAATGAAACAATCCAAGAACACATCCTAAGAGGTCTATCACTCAACTGACAACCTCTTAATCCTCAGCTTGTCTTGAACAATATCCCAGCAAACATGCAGCCCTTACTAACATCTCAAAAAGCAGATAATTCACCTCCTCAAAATTTGATCAGCATTCCAAAACCAGATAGCCTATCTTTCAAGCAACTTAACTCTCAAGCACTTAAACTCCCCCTCAAGAAATCCCAAGATTCCACCCAAACATTGTCTATTTTTCTTAGAGTACACAGGGGTATAATAACTATATGCATATTAATTCCTACATGCAACTTGACCCTTGGTACCTGGCGAAGGCAAGCCTCTACGCATAGCGCGGATTTCCAGACAGAACAACATCTATCTTTCTCCCAACATACCATTTTATATACCACAGGGTCATGCATACCTATTCATCTACTCGTGAACATGATAGCATCAATCATCAATTTTATTTCAATTAATCATGCAACATTCCACATAGAACATTACTCTGACAATTTCAGTGGAGTGATGTGATGATAAATTCAGCTATGACACTACAGAGAATCACATAGAATGCAAACATGTATCTTGATAAATCAAGAAGATGCAACTATAAAAGCAAATTTAGAGAAAATCAGATGACCAACCTGAAATATACCGAAATGGGGTTTATCATTTTCTGATGTCTTGGCTTATTTATCCCTTTTTATTCCTTCCAAGGCATACCTGCAAGATAAAATCATTTTGAAAATCTTGGAACCCAAGAACTCTCAGGTTTTGTCAAGTGAATAACACCTTCAGCAGGTGTATTCCAAGGATTCCAAACTTTCTTGTTGTCATATTTCATGGAATGGCAATCATTCATAATATGTCCCACTCTCCCGCAATAATGACAACGAATGAGAGGTTTCAGACTCTTCTCAACATAATCATTATAGAGTTTTTGTGGGTGGACATGAATTAAGTTGTTTCTGCCATAGTGATAATTGCTCCTTTTCACATGCCAACTGATGTGACACACCCTCGGACCTAATGCAAGCAAGCACAATCGCATTCAAAACGGGCCAAGTTGGACCACCGCTCTATCGTCACTCACCCAAGCCCGGGGTGACTTAGCAATGCCAAGGTGAGGATGTGGGGTTGGGCCCTTGCTGGTAGAGGGCCAGCAAGGCCAAGACTTGATTCCCAATGGGTGGGGATGCCCAAAACAAGGGGGCCGACAAAGTGCCAAAGGCACCGGTTGCAATAATCCCACGGTGATCACTCAAGTTTATGGGGCTTGAGGATCAGGCTCTCACTCGCATAACCAGCGGAATTAGAACTAATATTAAAAGACAAACACTAAGTGGAGTGAAGGTTTGAGCACTTACTCGATCGGTTTGAAGAAACCGGTCCCGGTCGGAGACGAGGGCGAGCGGGGAGGCGAGTGGATCCCCACACGCCGCGGCGGTGTCGCTTGACCTGCCCAAACAAAGTACACCACTACACCTCTCGCAGGAGGGGGATCTTGGGGTGGGGGTTAATGAAATTACAAATAATACTACCTCCACGCAGGGAGGGACCTTCAGCCGGTCAAGCGGGGTGGGGAAACTATAGCAAAGAACGAGGAATAAGGGTGGATGCCGAATCTGCTTGCTGTCTGCGAGCCCGGATAGAGGGTCGGTGTTGCTGCTGTAGATCTTGATCAGGAATTTTTTTGACGACGAGACCAGAGGGAAAACCTTCGTAGCTGGAAGGGGATTGCCTCAGAATTTTCTTAATTTCCTCTGGAGTCGCTACTGGCCGGGATGGAAGTTTGAATAGAGCCTCAGGTTCCTGTGCCGGCAGTTGCAGACTTCTAACAGCAGGATGCAGAGGGTACCTCGGCCGCTCCCGGTGTCGGAATCAAGCGCCGTCAGAGTCGTTGGAATCGTAGACAAGTCCTCTTCACAGAAAAACTGACCGGGAAGCCAACCGGTGTCGAGGAAGGTCTGAGGACGCTGAACACTGCTGACTGGTTGAGGAAGACTGTGTGTAACAGAGCGACGCAGCAGAGGGAGAAAAAAGATAACTCCGGCCACAGGATGCCGAACGGAACTCTGCTTCCTGATTCTGAAAGTAGACAGGGAGAAGTAGAACGTTTACGAAGAACTCGTGGGCTGAATCCTCCGGGGTTCGTCGGGGCAGAGCTTCTATTCCGGATCAGGTCCTTTGTTGGGGCAGCTTTGCGCAGTCGGGGTAGATTGGACCCCCCGGGGCACACCGAACTCGGATGAGGGTGAGACCACTTCTGTTGCGAAGAAGACCTGGAGAAGCTTCCAACGATGGCTCTTGGGTTTTCAAACTCGCCGGGATGAAGTCGTGGTGGCCGCTGCAAGCTACTGGTTCGTCTGCCACCTTTGGACAGCAAGCTGCAACTTCGAGATAGCTCCCCTTGAACAAGAAAGAAGAAAGGGAAGGGGGGTCTAGATTGAAAGGGAGGTGGATGAAGGGTGGAGGGAGATTGAGGGGATATGTGGAGGTGTCTAAGGGCAGAGGGGAGGAGGAGGAACAAAGGGGAAAGGTGCATGTTCGGCTAGAGGAAGGGGGAATGGAGGGTGGATGAGGTAGAGAGGTGGGGTGGAATGAAGGGGAAGGGAGGGGCGAACCTAGCCTAATGGAAGTGGGGAGGGGCGGCCAAGCCAAGTGGAAGGAAGGTTTGATTCAAATTCAAATATGCTTTGGAAGTGGGGTGAATGTGTGGGGAAATGGGAGATTGTGTTGGAAGGGGGGAAGATTGTGTTGGAATGGGAAAGATTCCACCTTGGGACAAGGGGGAAGAGTAATGGGGCTATGGGGAAGTGGAGTGGCCTTAATGGGGGTGGTTGGGGGTTGGAGGTGGTTGGGAGGAGGGAGGAGAGAGGAATGGGGCGAACCCCTTAGTGGGAGGAGAGAGAAGGAGGGATAGAGAGAGATTAGGGTGGGGAATCACTCCCCTAGGGCTTCTCACCCAACTATAGGATTCACTCCTCTAAACTAGATTTGATCACTCAACTGGAAATCTTTGTATTGAATCATTCATTCATTAAGTTCCAAATGAAGGAAATGGGGCCCTATATATAGGAAACCCACATTTTACAATAAGACCCTGACAAAAGACTCAATGACAAATAACCGAAGGGGTAGGGGGGCTGATTGGGCCAAGCCTGCAGAATTGGGCCCAATTAGCACATTACACCATCTAATGACACACAAACTTAGGAAAATAAATGCAAGACCTAGGGACATGACTCAAATAAAATGAAAATTACATCAAATGACTCAAGTAAATAGCACAAAAGGATAAGTGGGCCTTTATAGAGAGAGGCCCGAACTCAAATGATGCCGGAGTGTGAAGAGGACCCTAGCCAAAGGGAATTGTGGATGATGTCTCCATCACCAACATGCAGAGGCACGGTGGCCAATTTTTTCACATTCAAAGCATGCAAAGTTTTTATTACCAAAAGTATTTTTATTTGTATGGAAATTTACAGGTTTTGAATTGACTTTCTTTCCTTGGGCATGCCAGCAATGGGCTGCAATATGCCCCAACTTCCCACAGTGGTAACAGTGATTTTTCTTCTTCTGAAATGCATGGTGTTTGTCTTGAGTTTTCCCAGCATGAAATTTCTTAGCAATCAGCTCATCTAGCTTCATTGTCCTACACTCATGCATTTTATGACCAGTTTTTTCACAGTAATGACATGAAGAGATTTTTGTGTGTGCATGTGACCGAATGGGGAAGCTTTTTCTAACATGCACTTGTTCAGGATAATTTTTAGAGACAAAAAAAACTTTAACAACATCAGATGAAAGTTTGGTTTTATTTTTGTTTTCACTCTTTTTCTATTTTCTTCCATTTTTTAAAATTTTACTTTGTTTTCCATTTCCCTTCGCCGTGAACTAAAATACAGATGAAGTGGAAGGTTTTTCTTGTTCTGAACTTTTAACAAAAAAAGTCTTCAATTTATTTCCATCAACCTTCTTCATTATTGGACTATAACCCAGTCTCTCTTTTTGAAAATTCACATTAGCTCCAAGCAATTTATTCAAATTATCTTTTCCCTTAACAAACTTTGACAGGGAATTCTTTAGATCTTCAATTTCAGCTTACAAGAAAATAATGTAGTCTTCACAGGAAACGACTTGAGTATGCAAACCATCATTCAGACTTTTCAAAGTCTCATTCTCCTGTGTTAACTTCAATTCTATATTCACTTCTTTTTCTTTCAAGACTGATTTTCCTCTTTTAAATGCCATAAGTCTTTCAGACAAAACTATATTCAGAACCATCAGCTTTTTATTTTGATCTTTTAGATAACCATTTTCTTCAAGCAATTTATCTTGACATTCATCAGTTTCCTTTTTCTATTCAAGCAATGAATCATTTTCTTCTTTCAAGGATCTGATTAGATTCTTCTGCATATTATCATCAGAATCAAGATCTTCAATCAATTCCTTTAAGAAGGCACATTCATTACACGAATTTTCATTTTCAAAAGCTTTATTGTTAAGACTTTCATTTTCAGATTTCAATCTGTCTATTTCAGATCTCTCCTTTTTCATGTCTGATTTCAAATTTTCAGTTTTCAAGTGCATAACTTAAGAAATCATTTCTTTTCTAAGTTTTTTCTTTTCAGACTTGACTCTATCATATTTATTCAATAAATGCTCATTCATGGCGACTAAATCATCATAACTGATATTCTCTGTCTCAGAGTTTACCTGAGAGGATGAGTCCTCAGACTGATCTCTGGTCATAAAACATATTTCCTCATCTCCACAAGATCTTCCCAATATTTTGTTGATGATTTCCATTGCGCTCCTACATTCATTAACACATTGAAAGCAATTAGAGTCTATTGCCCTTTTTGTTAGATCTAGGGCCTTTTGATTTTCTTCAGATTTCAGTCTGTCTGAGGATCTCCATTGAGATTTGTCCTCTTGAACTTCATATGGACTGTGATCTATGAGTACCCATAAATCAGAATTCAAATGTATCACATAGTCTCTGAAATGACCGTACCAGCCATAGAAATCCGAACCGGTGTATATAGGAATTTCAGCCATAAGATCAAGACAAAACATATCAGATTAAGAACAAAGTTAAGAATTAGATCAGATCAAAAACAATACTAACAGACAGATCAAATCAGATCGCATCGAAACCAAATCAAGGAACGGATCTGCAGGTTGTTAGACCTTTTGTGCAGACACCCGCTCTGATACCAACTGTTAGGCACATATATTGGGCCAAATGTAGATCCAGAGAGGGGTGAATGGATCTTTTAAAAACCTTTTTGCCTAATTTCAAATGTATAAAATAATGCTTGCTGGTTCAAAGGACAATAACTCGAACAGTTGAGATGCACGTCCTGATCAATTACTAGGAGGCATGCAAGCGAGTACATCTAGATGATAAACCTAATTACAAACATGAGAACAATCAGTCACACGACACAAGATATTTTTAGGTGGTTCGGTCCTCCAGACCTACATCCACCCCACACTCAACCTGAGTGTGGTTTCACTGCTGACTCACAGCTTGAATTGCTGATCCACAGCTTCGGGGAATTCCTTCCAGAGGAACCAATCCTCTGCAACCGCTGAGCAACACAGCTTGCTATCCAGAGGAACCAATCCTCTGCAACCGCTGAGCAACACAGCTTGCTATCCAGAGGAACCAATCCTCTGCAATCGCTGACACACAGCTTGAGTAACAGAAGTTTTAAAGACAAACGAAGAAAAATGAAAACTAGGAAAACAAAAGAAATGTAGCTCAACAATTAGCAGATCAACTCCAGTTCTGAACCAGGAGACTGATGACAAAGAACTCTAAAATAGCTCTCTCAGAACTCTCTCACTTCCTCTTCTCAGATATGTTCTTTCTCTCTCAGTGAATCTGGATCGTGCTGGCTTCTTCTCTATCTGCTTCAGTCTCTCTTCTCACAAATTCACACCCAACATACTTCACACAATCAATAGCTTCTACTACTTCTGTACGAAGAGTCTTCTACTTATATCCCGATAGCAGAGAGAAGGGGCGTGTGCTAACCACGTTTCCTGCCCAATCATTTTATCCAGATCTGGAGTTGCACAGCCACATGGCAGCATCCTGGCTTGGCTGCTTTCCTTGTGACATTATCAGGGTTTGTCCTCCATTCTTGGATCACGTGCCAAATGCTCATATGAGCCAGGACACTTTAGATTCTTTCAGATCTTATTAAGTACCTGTAGAAAAATTTAATGACATTTAATCACATTATGCACAGATCAAGAGGATGTGCGAATTAGGGACAATGCACGGACTGTATGTGAATGCAATAGAAGAATGCACTGACATTATAAGAAGACAACATTATAATGCACCAACCATGTATGCATAGGAATTGTCATTGCACCGATCTAATATGCATGAGAGAGCTACCTTTGCACTAATACAATACGCACGAGTACAAACCTTGCAGCGATGTTGTATATGACAACAGAAAAATGAACAGAAGTCATCTTCCAATCAACGTGGTAAACACAGATGTTGTATAGGCAAGAATGCACTAACGCAGCTTCACACATATTATATGTGTGAAAGCTATAGTGGAATGCACCGATGCAGATATGCCTTACCGCCAACATTGCATAGACTATGTGTAAGCAAGATACAGGGAAATGCACCGATGATGTCTGCATGTTAACTAAGCTTGCACTGATACAGAATGCACTGTTCATGCACAGACTTAGTATGCGAGTGATAATGCACCGATGTTTTTTCCAGAGCTAAGCTTGCACGGATGCAGTATAGATGCAATCATGTGTGCAAGGCAGAGCTTGCACAGACGTTAAATGCCCCTTCGCTATATGCACAGACGTTATGTGCACAAGCTACTAGAACTGCACAGACATTGTCTGCATAGTTCAAGAATTGCACAGATGTTATGAATATGATGAACTAAATATGCATAGATGCTAAGAAGGACTTCCTGACCTTCACCTAAGTATATATGAACAGGGCTATGCACCAACTACGCAGGCATAATGTGTGAGTGGCGAATCAATGCACCGATGCTATCCCAAGTCTGGTGCAAGATAAAAGAACCATGCAGAGACCTTATTCAAACATGGACATGCAGATATGCATAGAGAGTTTTGCATTTCAGTCTCACATGACTCACAGAATGTCATTTATCAAAACCAGGGTTCCAACAGACACCCGTTTTCTTGCCAACGAGCGGTAGGAATCTTCCGGAAAACTCTGAACCAAACACAAGGAACGATCGGACGAAACTAATAAAACGAAAAGGAAAACACACGATGAACCTCATGGGGGACACAATCCCTCGGACCAATGAGGGGACCGAAAAAAGCAGCAAAAAAGTAAAGAAACGAACTAAAACTCCAGACAGGGACCTTCAGTCAATCAGACCAGGTGAGTAGACCAGAGAAAACCTCCCAACTCTGAGTGGAACAGTTCATCTTACTCAGACACTGAATGCATAATCATCCATCACAAATGAGATACTTTCAGACAGACCATGTGTCATGAATGCTCAAAAGATGCATATAATGCATGCTAGGCTAAAATAAAAGAAATCATTAAAACAAATGCGAAGAAAGCCACAAAATAGAAAATACTCGAGAATAATATTTCTACACATGGAGAATCAGGGTCAGGACACTATCCGCAACTACGGCGTGCAAGATAGAACCGTAGTCCCCTAATTTTCCCAACCTAACGGCCTATCCGATGATTTAATACGCGAACCGGGATCATCATTGTTTTTGTTATAGGGGAACATCAGATCCTGGAACACGTAGATAACCAACTGGTTCTCGAGATAATATAACATAATACCATATAGTAATGCAATAAGGGATACAGGGATAGAAGGCCATACCTGACTTACCTGTGCAGGCAAAATGGCAAGTTGAAGTGGTATAGCAAAGAATTCATGAATAGGGTTTTGTAATATTACATCATGAAATAATCATTCAAGCCAAAAAAGAAATCAGCCACTTAAATCACATAATGCAGCAAAAAACATTCTTCATAATTGTTTCAGCACATGAACGGTCTAGCACCAGACCGCCTCCGAATGCAAACGGTCCAGTGGGAGTCGCTCAATCATTGATAATTTAAATATGATCATGAAAATGCACGGCCCATTGTGAGGCCGTTCAAAGAACTGCACGGCCATCCCCTGACCGTTCAAGGAAAAGCACCGTTAGAGATTAAACGGTTCCATAAGAGACCGTCCAATAGTCACGTGGCCTATCGATAGACCGTGCAATCACTGGCGATTGCAAAAAATAAAATACTCTCCCTCTTCCTCTTCCTCCTCTCCACCGTAACCGACGGAAGAAGAGCCCAACAACGCCATTCTCCCAATCCCCCCATTCTCACTCTCAATTCCTTATTCCCTTCTACCCTCTCACCCTCGTCTCCCCTTCTTGCATGTGGTTCAAGCACCAAGCGTGGAGGATGGCCGGGGAAGGAACCCAAGTGCTGTCGCCAGAGGCCACGACGGAGGAGACTCCAGTGGGACCGTCTACGACAGAAGAAGAAGTACCTCCGCCACCCACGGCTGGGGAAGAGACGGGGCGATCGTTACCTTAAAAGGAGATGTCGAGGAGCCATCGGCGGCACCCACAGCGGCGGTGGAAAAAACACTGAAGACGGACAAGGTAGGTCACCTAAAACCCTCCCCCCATTTTCACTTTTTTTGCATGCATGCATTTTTAGGGGATAGAAGAGGGGCTCACGACCCTTTTAGGGCCGGTTGGGAGGCCCTACGGGCCCTCACCGCCGGCGGGGAGGGAATGAATGCCGTTGGGGATGATGAGCACAGCGCGGTTTAACAGTGACTGCTCAACAAAATTACACGGCTCGTATAGAGCCGTTCAACCATAACACGGCCCAGGGGTGGCCGTTCAAATGGAACTGAACCGACGTGGCAACACGGTTTGAGGAAGACCGTGGACTATTAGGACGGGCCACATTGGTCCGTTCGAAATATGAAAAGCCTGAGAACAGAACGGTTTCCACCAGACCGTGGACACCTAGGATGGCCAGCAATGGTCCGTTTAGAACATGAAATGCCTGAGAATGAAACGGTTTCCATCAGACCGTTGATAACCACAGAGTTGGTCGATAGATCGTGCAATCTCCAAATGACTAGGGGCTTGAGAGGGACTGACGCGGTCAGATGGGGACCGTGGGCGTGTTGGATGGCGAGAGATGGTCCGTTCCAGGGTAGACAGAGGAAGAGTGAATGGTCCTCTCAAGGCCGTTCATAAGGCAGAACGGTCCACGAGAGACCGTTGGCTTCTAAGGGGCATTATTGGGACGGTTGGGAGCCAACCGTGGAATGGGTAGATGGCCCATGTGAGACCGTTCAGAGTGATTTATTCAATTAATGAAATGCAAGATTCTAAAATGAAATGTAATTATCCTAAATGTATGCAGGGAAAGCGCATGACTCGGATCTCATGGCGGCATGTCCGAGCAGTGTATCTCGCACTGTCAGACTTTCAGTGGGAGAGGCTCACGACCGTGGGCTTCGCTGAGTTCCTTAGTGTGGAGATGACTAGGCTAGACACGCCACTCCTCTACGCTATGCACGACTGCTGGGATCCGGTGAGCCGGACGTTCCTTTTCCTGTGGGGCCACATGGTCCCCACGCTAGAGGACGTTGCACGTAGCACCGGATTGCGCGTGCATGGGACTCCGGTTAGCAAGAGGACATACCCCGACTACTAGGAGCTGGTCCAGGAGCTACTGGGCCTGGAGTTGCTGCACCCGGAACGGCAGTCCACGATGTTGACGAGGGTGAGGCTGCAGGAGAGCCTCGGACTGAGGGGCACGAGGATAGCGATCGGGGAGCTGCCTGAGGAGCACCTACAAAGGCTAGTGGACCGGGTCCGACCCAGAGTAGCAGCCGAGACGGGACCCGAGGTGGACCGAGTGCTGAGGAGGTTCTTGATGCTATTTTTCGGGCACCAACTGTTCGCGACGAGGGCCGATGTCATCAGCTGCCGATTCCTCCCACTGCTCGAGGACTTGGGGCACATCGGGGACTACACGTGGGGCGCAGGGGTCCTCGCATTCTTGTTTGAAACCCTCAGCTCCACCAGCCGGCGGACGATGCTAGGGGGCTTCTCTCCCTTACTATAGGTACGACTTCGACTCTTAAATTAATTATGCAATTTGCTATATGAATTCTATACATGCTATATGCTGACGTTTGATGAAATGTAATGCAGGTGTGGGCCTACGTGCACCTACGTGGGCTAGGGAGAGGGGACGAGACTTACATAGAGCGGCCGCCCATCACGAGGCGGTGGACGGCTCCACGAGAGACTGGGTCCCTCCGGAGACAGGTCCGGGAGATCCAGGATGACCTAGACACGCTGCCCTTCGCCTCGGTACGACTCTAAACTCAAACTCTTTTATTAAATGCAACTTATATGCTTATGATGCTAATGTGACTTTCCTATTTGACAGGTTTGGTGGACACCTTACGCAAGTGAGAGTCACGAGGGTCAGCCGTGGGTAGTGGCGGCCCTCGCCTACTCAGGCCGAGACGTTTGGCTCCACTGCATGAACGAGGTGGAGCCGCTCCACTTCCGGCTGGTGATGAGGATGATCGGTGTCCATTAGTTAGCGGTAAAGTTTTTGACACCAGAAAAGCCGGAGGAGCAAGTCGGGTGACACCCTCGAGGGCTAGCGATAGTGGTGGACTAGACGACGCGAGATGCGGAGCAGATCATAGACTAGACAGTGAGCGGGCGGGTGGTGTCCGCCCGGGCGGAGAGTGAGGTAGCGTACTACACGGCCTACACCCGGCACGATAGGGACCAGGTGTTTCGTGGTGCCCGCCGATCGGTACGACTTCTAAACTTTAATGCTTTCTATATGATTATGCACTGATGCTTGGACTTCCTAAATGTAGATTGACCCCAAGGGGAGGATTGCGGAGTTGCAGGGACTCCTCCACTCGACCATCCAGGAGCGGGACGAGCCCCGATAGGCCTTGAGCCTTCTGGTGAGTTTCCTTAACCCTAACTCTTAAATTTACATATGCACTTGATTATGATTATGCCTATGAAATGACTGACCTAGAGTTTTGAATGCAGCGAGCCGAGGGAGCCCAGCGCCAGGGGGCTGACGCACCTTCTTCCTCTTCCCAGACTCTTACGGATCGTGCTGAGCGAGAGGCAGAGTTTGCACGGATGGTGACGCGAGCCGAGGCGGCCGAGGCGACGCTCTCCGAGAGGGTAAGTAACCACTACGCTTTCCCAGTTGATTATGTTTATGAAATGCAATTGACTAACCATGATGCATGCATGTGCAGACGAAGGAGTTGACCTCAGCCTTGGGTGAGAGTAACCGGCTAAGAGAGGAGCTGCAGCAGAGTCGCACGGCAGCACGGGAGGAGGTAGACCGCCTTCGGCAGGAGATGGAGCGGTGTCACCTGGTCGACGCGGTCGAGACGGCCCTCCTTCACGCAGAAAGACGGAAGGGAGGAAGGAAAAAGGCAGGGGCAATGATGTGACAGACTAAATCCTCCTCACCCACATTAGACTTATGGAAAGACAAGTAGGTCTCTACCTCCTCTAAAAGGATGGTGGCTTCAAAAGATGGGAACATGTAAGTGTGGGTGTGAGGGTGCCATATCTCCACCACGACTGAAATACTATGCAAATCTAAGGAAAGCCTGGGGTAGTTCTTGGCTAGCACTAGGAGAGGGTGAAGGTGCCAGGACCTGAGGATGGATGTCACAGATATGGGTAGCTCGCGGATCATAGGAGCCATCCATTTCAAGGTGGAGTATCGTCTCGGGATGAGGAGAAGCTGGAATGAAGAGAGGAAGAAAAGAAAAGAGAGGAAGAGCCTGTAAGCTTTTGAAGGAAATGACGTGAAATTGAATGAAATTGAATGAAGCAACATTAACTTACCTCTCTCATAGGGCTAGAGCTCAAATGCCCTCGGATCGTGGCCGGTCGTTGTAGCATGCCATGCTCCTTTCTAGCCGACTTTGGACCTTGGTAAGCCACCCCCTCCATTGAGCTCCCTTCAATGGCCCTCTTGATGATGATTTGAGGAAGATTGAGAAGTATTTAAAGGTTTGAAAGAGGGTTGATGTGTGAAGGATGAATTTGGAGTCCCCTCTTACTTATAGGTCTTGATTAGAGGCCTAAACCCACTAGAAATGAGGTAGGATAGGCCTAGATCGGGTTAAGATAAATTTTGGGTTGATTTGGAACACCCACTCTTGGATTGGGTCTCTCCAAGAGAGCCCCGATCGGACTCTCAGGGCGCCTGTGTACGCGGTCTATCGATAGATCACTTTGTCCACTGAACGGCCTCATACAGACCGTTCAACAACCTTCTACACACTTCGGATCCTGGTGTTTGAACGGTCATGAAGAGACCATTCAACTGAACACACGGTCACAGTGGAACCGTTCTATCTTTTGGGTGGATAATAGTGGACCGTTTAGATGCATCTGTGGGTTCTAGCGAAGTGGCTTTCAACGGTTTAAAGCTGGGCCGTGTGAGTCTTGGCGTGATCATTTGGATGACCGTTTATAAACCTGAAGTCTCCTTTTGTTCTTCTTTGCACCAATGATCGCTCACTCGCTCGTGTCCATCTCTCTCTCTCTCTCTCTCTCTCTCTCGTGTCCGTCTCTCTCTCTCACTCACTCATGTCCGTCTCTCTCTCTCACTCGCTCGTGTCGTCCCTCTCTCTCACTCACTCGCCTTCGTCATTCTCTCTCGCTCACTCATGTCGGGTTCGGAGTCGTTGTTAGTTAGTTGGCAATAAGCATTTGCATTCATTCACACATTCATTCATAAACAAGAGAAAAACCAAAAACACATCATATCACTATCATATCCATATGTACAAAGTCCTGTCATGAGTACATGAAGCCTGTCCCTCTCCCAGTCCCCCACCGTGATCGCCAAAAAATGAGGTGTTGACATTTTACCTCCTCCTCTTTCTTTCTCTTTTTCTTCCTTTTCTAAATCAAAATATAAAGACAAGCAAAATGAAGGGAGGAAGGAAAAAGTGGAGAGGTGTGTGTGTGTGATCGTGATCGCCACCAAGACACGGGTACCGGAGAGTACTACGTACCTTGGAAAGGGAGAAAGCATACGCCCAAGATGCAGCGCTATAGTAGTACATGGTCCAGGACGAACCGCTCAAGGGATGGAACGGCCGCTCGATAGATCGCTCATAGCGCTAAAGAAGGAAGCGGGACGAAGAAGGGTCTGGATTTAAACGGTTTGCAGACGGCCGCTTATAGGATCTGAACGGTTCTTGGGGGAGCGCTCTTATCTGAAGACATACGGAAGAAGGCCGTTCAAAGGTGCCAGACTCCAAGTTGTAGGACTTGATCCTCCACCCCTTCCGGCCGGCCAGAGGGGATGTGCCTCGTGCTATGCTGATGCTGACTTGCAAAACAACGTGAAGAACACGAAAATTCAATCGAAATTAGCCCTAGGAAGTGTAGTAACTATAGAAAAGAATGGAAAATAAACATAATAACATGGAGTGGGTGATACCTGGGGAGGTTTTGAAACCCCTATAGGGCGTCAAAACAATAGGAATGGTGTAGAAATGGTGCAAAAACGTGGGAAGAAGATGGTGAAAAAAAAGAAGCATGCAATGGATGAAACGACAATTAAAAGCCTAGACTAGAACACCAAACAACGATTACACCCTTGAACCGGAGGCTTAGAAGGATGTAGAAAGCCTCCCTCCCTGACAACAGTTCGCTCAATAATTCGGTAGAGCTTCGACGTCGACGTTGGATCTCCCTCCTTTCAAGCTTGGACTAGGGGTTCTATTTATAGAGCCTTAAAAGTCCAACCTCAAAATTGAATTTTACAATGGATATTAATCCAAGATTTCAAATCAAAATTCGTAGATAATACCTTTATCTCCCACCCAAATCAAACGGCACCCCATTTGGTTGAGAAACCGCAGAGAAATGGCGAGGGAAGGTGGAGGTTCAACCACGGATAGAGAGAGAAAATCCAAACAATCCACATGTTTCGATCATGTACACGGTCGCGCGATAGGCCACCCATACAATTACATGGTCTACTAGTAGACCGTCCAATGCTATCGGTGATAAATAAAATAAAATAAGAAATTATCTAATTATCTATCGAACTGATCGGCTATCACGGTGTTCGACTATTCAGGATAAAACGGTCTACTGGTGGACCATTCAATTAATAGAACGGTCCAATGCTTGGCCGTGTACACTTGTCGGTGATAAATCTAGAAAAATAGGAAAAACAGATAATTATCTGAAAAATCAATCAGCTGAGGACTCTGGGAGCTAGACGGTCTAACGCCTGGCCATTTAATGGAAGTAAACGGCTAAACCCAGACCGTTCAGAGGCTTATCGATGAAAATTCAAAAAATCAAATAAATATCCAGTAAATCTATAAACAGTTCTAAGAAGACCGCCCAATAACTAAACGGCCGGTCGCTAGACGGTGTAAAGCCTGGGTGTTTGAAATTGATAAAATGGGATAAATGAGCACATTTACCCTAAAACCAAGTGAAATCAAGGCCCATTAAGCTTGAATCTGAGGTCAGACTTAGCCAGGGAGGGAAGTACCCATAAAATAAGCCCAAAAGCATGCCTGAAAATAGCCCAACGAGTAATGGACAACTCGAGGCATCAAGAAATGATAGTAAGAGGAATGACTCAACTCATAGGTAAAAAATGGGTGTTAACAGATGCCCCTCCTTAACGTCCTCTTTGCAGGGGAGCGAGCGGAGGTGAAGTGAAAGCGAAGCGGAGCGGACTGAAAAGTGGGCGTTAAGGTAAAAGACACCCGTTTTCTCGCCAACAAGCGGTAGGAATCTTTCGAAAAACTCCGAACCAAACACAAGGAACGATCAGACCAAAACGATGCCAGTCTGGAGAAACTAACTAAACAAAAATAAAAACACACGATCAACCTCATGGGGGACACAATCCCTCAGACCAATGAGGGGACCGGAATAAGTAGTAAAAAAGTAAAGAAACGAACTAAAACTCCAGATAGGGACCTTTCGTCAATCAGACCAGGTGAGTAGACTAGAGAAAATCTTCCAACTCTGAGTAGAATAGTTCCTCTTACTCAGACACTGAACGCACAATCATCCATCACAAATGAGATACTTTCAGACAGACCATGGGTCATGAATCCTCAAAAGATGCGTATGATGCATGCTGGGCTAAAATAAAAGAAATCATTAAAACGAATGCGTAGAAAGCCACAAAATAGAAAATGCTCGAGAATAATATTGCTGCACTGGGAGAATCAGGGTCAGAACACTATCCGCAACCACGGTATGCAAGATAGAACCGTTGTCCCCTAATTTTCCCAACCTAACGGCCTATCTGATGATTAAATACGCGAACCGGGATCATCATTATTTTTGTTAGAGGGGAACGTCAGATCCTAGAACACATGAATGACTAGCCAGTTCTCGAGATAATATAATAATATAGATACCATATAGTAATGCAACAATGAGATACAGTGATAGAAGGCCATACCTGACTTACCTGTGCAGGCGAAATGGCATTTTTTTTGGATTTTTGAATAAGACACAACCACATGAACAAGCATGAGGATAACATAACATAACTGAACATGAATTAAACATAACACCACAAAAAACATAACAACATAACAACATAACAAACATCACAAGAACAAATGGCAAGCATGCATGAGATTAAAGAATACGATGGAATACGACAACACCACAACATGGTGGGACAAGGACATGGTGGGACAAAGACATGTGGGACAACACCACGGGGGACATAAGACAACACGTGGGATGACACGGACGGACAAAGGCACGCGTGACAAGGACAACACGTGCGAGACATCGACACATGAAATAAAGACATGATAGACATAAACACGCGTGACAACTAACACGGGGGACAAAAGATAACAAACACATTCTTCAATCAAAGGCCCAAGATCGGATGAAGCAGAACTTGCCAGGTTCAAAATCGTGAGGCAATGCCCTCTCATAGAGACATGATGAGATGAAGCGAGAGTTTAGAAGGACACAAGCTTAAAAACAGATCGAGAGATATAGATTGAAGAAGAGGGAACAGATCAGAAGTCGTGAACAGGAGGCAGAGCGAAAGATAGAGCAAGAAAACTTGAACACCTACAACCTGCACACTTAGTAAACAGATCACGTATCCGTCCTCAAAACAAATAGATAGAAAGGAATAAAAGGACAAATATTTTTAGATTTTTCAATTTTTCTGATTTTTTTTGAATTTTCAATAATATTTGATTTTTTGGTTTTTGAACAATAATTGATTTTTTTGGACTTTTGATAATCTCTCATTTTTTAGATTTTTGGCAATATTTTCTTTTTTTTTAAATTTTGAAATAGTAATCTGTAGCACCCAAAGACGGACTCGAACTACTAGCCAGGGACCGTCGTTCCTACCCCTCTCATTAAAGGCTTCCTTTAAGCAGGGCGTGCATATGAGGGTGGCTCGCTACAACCAACCACCTCTAAAGAATAGTGCCCCTACTAAGGCCATACTCGAGATACAACCCAGCCTAAGAGGGAGAAATATAAGAAAAATTGGAGACAAGTTTTATGCAGGATGGGAGATATCAAGATTAGAATTCCTTCTAGGGCACTACCCCTCAAAGAGTAGGTCTATTGCGCCGAGGCTTTATGCCTTTGATTTTGAGGACCCTTAGGCACGCATACGACCGGGCTCATGACGTCCTGCGGGGAACTGTACTGCCACTCTTGCCATGCCTTTGATTCATAATTTTGCATTGATTCATTTTGATTTTGAGAGCCATTACTGGCTAAATTTCTCATGAAAGTTCACTTTTGAGGGTCAAGACTACCGCTATTTGAGACCTCTCTCGTATTAAGGAGCGTCTAGGTTGGTCATCTCATCCATCAATATCTTGCCCCTGCACTTGGCCGAGCAGAAAAAATAAAAGACTTTGTGCATACCCAAAGTATGGCCAAAGCAGCAACAATGTACCAAAGAGGAATCGTCTATGGCTTGCCGTGAAGTGTGTGAAAAACCCATACTAAAAGGGCACCCTCAACGATCAGGGAATGAAACTAGACTCCCAGCATCGAGCTATCACCAGCCTAAGGATGCTGCAGAAGCAAACTTATCTAACCAATCTTAACATAACTAAGACCACTCATTCATATGAAGGAACCAGCAATATACTCATGCATAGGAGAAATAGAAATGATAGCAATAATAGCATATTCTTGCACAAAATGAAGATACCTTGCCAATCCATAGCATGAAAGTAACATCCTGAAGCAATCTTGACCATTGGGCTTTGAGCAGCACGAGCTTTGTTTTCCTCGCTTGATAGGATAAAAATGGAGAGGATAGCAAGCTTGAAAGCTTTTGCAGCACGAAGGAGCGGCAGACACCATACTGGATGAAGAGGGATGAAAAGGAAGAGAGATGAGGGCTAGAACTCCCTCGTTAAGGTACATAGACCCTGATAACAAGGAACCAAATATAGAAGAACCAGAGATTAATTGGGATCAAGGCGGGCTAAAGCCTCAAAAATAGCATGAAAAAGGGTAAGAACCTTGAAAGGGTAAGGAGGAGTAAGAAGAAATGGGAGAATAAGAATCATCTGATGTGGTCGGAGAAAAGGAATAGAGATCACCCGCCATAGGCGGGGAAGAAGAAGCACGAACACCCGATAAGGTCAGAGAAGGGAAATGATAGACACCCGACAAGGTCAGGGAAGAAGAATGACAGTCACCCGATAGGGTCAGGGAAAGAGAATGAGAAGTAGAACCCAGGAATACTGGAGGAGAAGGATCAGAAGAAGCCCCGAAAGTGGGATGAAAGGATGACATAGGTTGGGGCCTAGAATCATGAGAAAATTGAGAATCCGGAGGTTCCGGATGAGGGGAGAAAGAAGAATGGGGGTTTGCGGACCCGAAAAGAGAGGAGAAAAAAATAGAAATTGGATTGGGAGAAGGTAAATACACCACCCAAGGGTGGCAGCTGAGTAGAAGAAATGATGAATGGAAGAAAGGAGAAGAATAAGTAGCGGCCCCTCGAGTGCACAACATGCGGCCTTTGTACTTGCGCCGTCGCCTCTTCTTGGCAGAAACTGTCTTGTAACGGACCCGCCTGGCATGGACTTGGACCTTCGACCTTCTTGTCTTGAAACATATTTTCATATAACGGGCCCACCTGGCAGACGGCCTAGCCCAGTCATGAATATGTAATTTTATCAGGGACAGCGACACCCGGTGCTAACCATAGGTAGACATCCTTGAACAAGTAACTCCTTAGGATGAACATCAGAAAACCACAGAGTCTTGTTACTCAGCACTAGCAACATGAGATTCGGCATCTCCATTCGGCAATCGAGCATGAAGCATAACTCACTTACTAGAAGAGCAGGACAAAACTGAGGGAGAGTAATGCGCGGTGTTGACGTGGCCGATTCACCAATAAACCAAGGGAGATTGCATAATGAGTGCAGAATGTCCTTGGAAAGTGTAGAAGATACGGCCAATTGCCCCTTGTATAGGGAATCCATCAGGCTCTTGGCGGCCATATGGGTTAGCACAATCTGAGCAGAGAACCCCTCTCGGCTCGTGAACTGAACAATAATGGAGCGAGGAGAAATAACATCATCGATAGTGAATCCCCTGGCGAGCAATGAGATTGCCACCGGCCTCGCTTGTGAAGAAACTGGCACTAGTGCAAGTGAACTCTTCTTTACAACCATTTCTGAAAATGCAGGCTCATTATCCCCAAAATAGCCAGGGACCAGGACCCGGATTGGCATGCGGCAAACGACATCTTGAATCTTGAAATGCACAATCGAAACCTGGCTCGGCTCATTATCTCCCTGGGGACCAGACCCAAGGGGCACCAGAGATAGCACGCACCCGCTCCGTGGGGTGGAAAGAGATGGAGAAGTGGAGGTAATAGGCTTGGAAGGCGTGGGTAAAGGCCCGGAAGGCGTAAGTGGGGGTAAAGGCAAAGGTGGAGGCATAGGAGAGGGTAAAGGCGAAGGTGGAGATGTGGGTATAGGTATAGCCTGCTCAGGCTTGGGCAACGATGGCGAAGGGGAGGGTAAAGGCGGTGGAGATGGTGGAAGTGATGGAAGAGGGGTCGCTGGGAGAGGAGGCGGTGAAGACGATGGTGATAGCGGTGGGGATAGTGGAGATGGTGATGTGGTCAATGGAGGTAGTGGAGGTGGTGCTGGTGATGAAGAGGGTGAAGAGGAGGGTCGCGGCACCCACCGTCGACGTATCAATACAACCCGCCGAGTGGCGTCGAGAATAGATCGGTGGTGGAAATGGAGGAGGAAAGAGAGGTAGCACTTGCCTGAGCAGAGGCTTGGGTCTGTGGAGAAGATGAAGGTTGAGTAGGAGATGGTAAAGGTGAGGGGGTAGGTGGAGATGAAGAGGGTGATGAGGTAGGCAACATGGTGGACAAAAGCATAGGGGAGGGAACATGTGATGGAGTAGGTGACAGAGTGGGTGCAATACCAGATAAAGAATCACAGGGGTGCCCCTGGTCGTGTAGTGGAGATGGCTGCCTGGGTGGCACTTCTTGCTGTTACTACCCACTGCGGAGATTTAAAATAACTTCATGCATGGCATCTCAGTCAATCATCTTCTTGTCTTCCAAATCATAAATAAGTTCTTGAAACTCGTGGCAATCCTCAACCAAATGCCCCGGCTGGCGATGAAATTCACAAGATTGGAGCAAATCTCCGACCGCGGGTCGGCAAGGCATAACCAGAGAGAGCTGCAACGCGTGAGCAGCCATCAAAGCCCTGAAAATATCTGTAAAAGACTCCGGCAACGACGGAGAAGGAGCCCGCTTTAGGAACGGCAAATGCCGAGGGATATGGAAAGGTGATGGAGAAGGTTGCGGGGATGGAAGCGGAGGTTGCGTAGGCAATGGGGCATGGCTACGGGAAAAATTTGGTGAAGGCATATGCGGGACGGGATGAGGAGGTATATAGATGGCATCCACCTGGTCGGGGTGTGCTGTCTCCTTGACCGGAGGTGGAGGTTCATGCGGGTATGAAGATGCAAAAGGCTAACTCGTGGAGGGTTGATATGTGGAGGGATATGTGGAGGTATATGGATGTGTGGGAGCAGAAGGCTGACTCGTGGAAGAATATGTGGTGGAGAGCTGACTCATGGAAGGATATGTGGGAGATGATGGATAGGAGACCTATGTGGACGTAGAAGGAGAAGGAGACTTGGGGTCAAGGGAAACTACGAGTTGTTGGCGGATGAAGCGGGCTCGGCTATAAAGCTGCAGCCATGAGGTGATATTGTTGAGGGCTAAGATGAACCGATATTTGGGCGTTGCATTAGAAATGATCATCTTGATTTGCGCTCCCTCCGGAATATGCCCCGGGGCTTGAGCGGCCAAGTGACGCCAGCGGTCGGTGAAGGTAGAGAACTCCTCGTCAGACTTCATCTTCTCATAGGCCAGATCAACCAAGGAATATTTGGGCCCAACTTGGTCTTGATATTGCTGAAGAAATTTCTCTTGAACGGCTTGAAAATTTACCACTTGATCTTGCAACAATGCAAAGAACCAATCCCTAGTCGGGCCTTCTAGAGATAGAACAAACAGATAGGCCATCAACCGTTGGTCATGTCGAAATTGGGCCGACTCATAAAGAAACTCCTTCAAGTGCACATAGGGGTCACCGGCTCCACCATAGTGGCGATATGCGGGAATTTGTGAACGCGGTGGAAGCTGAAGACCTTGGAATGCAAACGGGACACTCAAAGAAGTTTTAGGATCAATTTGACATTGAAGTTCATCAAGCTGGCGTTGGGCTTGAGCAATCATCTCCTCGATGGGGAGAGGCTGAGAAGGATGCAAGCCAGCCGGAGCAAGAGAGTGTGAATTTGGGCCAAGATTATGGTATTGGGCCGGATAAGGAGATCTGGACTGAGAATAAGGGAAGCCCATTCTAGGAGTGGAAGGATACGTGGGCTTGGAAGGATCATGAACATGAGAATAGGGACCCATTGGGCCAGCATCGACATGGCTAGAAGGAGCGGGCCCATTAAGAGAAGTAGGCCCATTAAGCGAATAGGAAGGCTTGTTATGAGAATAAGGCCCATTAAGATGATTAGCAACAAATTTTTAGGCCTGGACCGGGTCCATTTGGCAGGCGATAGATGATAAATGGGCCACAAGATTTGCTTGTGGGTCAGAAGGGCCGCGAGGAGATGGGCCCACGTAGAAAGAGGAGTCCACGCGGGAATAGGAAGACAGTGAAGAAGAAGGGTAATATACAGGAGAAAAATGGCGCTCCATGAGGGAAAATGGAGACTTTATATAGAAAAATTAGGGAAATACAATGAGGGAAGTAAAGGGCTCAAGGATCAAAGAGGGGGACTGACTCAATAATGTAAAGAAAAGAAGAAAAGAAACCTAGAACACTAAAACTAAACAATCAGACACACATAATGGACTAGCCTAAATGGGCCTAACAATCAATATTTATATGCATGATGAGGGATGCCACAAAATAACACAAATGGGCTTGGACAAGCCCAAACAAACAATATGGGTGTGAGGGGGTCCAACCAAGATCAAACAATTTGATATAATCGTCAATTTTTATTTTTCCAAAGTTTCGATGGGCCTTTTAATGATTTGAATTAAGGTCAATTCCCTCAAGACATAAATGCCCTATAGGAAGACGGTCCGGACTTTGGGTTAATCTATGGTTAACTCTCTCACAACGTATGCAAAATGCAAAACTACGGGGTGGAAAGGTACAACCTGCCTGACGTCCGTGTGAGAATCCACGGCTCGCGGGGACTTACGGAGGTCCCGGATAAGATCACCTAGTCGAGCCCAAGGAATATGGGAGTGAGAGGATCACTTACCAAGGATGAATGCAACTATAATATGCAAATATGCATGATCCTATGTGCACCGGAGTGCATGCAATTTTTAGCCTAAGTGTAGCACATCAAGAGAATAATGAAATTATGCAAACATAAAAAAATGTATGAAAAAATGTAAAACAATATGAATGATAGCAATGCAAGATCACAAATAGGGACAATTAGGCACTAAGAGATAGGAAAAATCATAAAAGAATAATGTACCTTTGTGTTTGCCCCTGGACCTACAAGTGAGTTTTATGCATAGAATGTAAAAATGAAGATAATATTTAAGTAGACAAATGAAGTCCAATGCATGCAAATAATTTATGGATGTAAAGATAATATAAAAGACTACACAATGGACCAAAAAAAACAAGTAGAACAAACCTTGGAAGGCAATTTAAATCAGCAAATAAAATGGCCCTGTGAATCTGTCCTGAATCTGCCTACAAACTAGATACAAAAATGCAAAAATGGAGGCAATTTTTAAATATGTAAACGATGTCCAAATGATGCAAACTCTATATGTATGGAATGAAAATACAAAGGACAGCACAACGTAATAAAAATCAGCCCAATCTGACGTCGGGAGACAAAGTTATGCCTAAATGAATAAGGCCCCTATGAACAAAAAACCTGCCTGGCTAGAACCACTAAAAGGTCCCTGGATGACCATTTTTACCCCTGTGAAAAGGAATGCATTTTCATGTTCTTCATGTTGTTTTGCAGGTCAGCATCAGCATCGCATGAGGCCCATCCCCTCTGGCCGGCTGGAAGGGGTGGAGGATCAAGTCCTACAACTTGGAGTCTGGCGCCTTTGAACGGCCTTCTTCCGCCCGTCTTTAGATAAGAGCGGTCCCCCAAGAACCGTTCAGATCCTATAAGCGACCGTCTACAAACCGTTTAAATCCAGACCCTTCTTCGTCCCACTTCCTTCTTCAACGCTGTGAGTGGTCTATCGAGCGGCCGTTCCATCACTTGAGCTGTTCATCCTGGACTGTGTACTACTGTAGCGCTACATCTTGGGCGAGTGCTTTCTCCCTTTCTAAGGTACGTAGTACTCTCGGTACCCGTGTCTTGGTGGCAATCACGATCACACACACACACCTCTCCACTTTTTCCTTCCTCCCTTTATTTTGCTTGTCTTTATATTTTGATTTAGAAAAGGAAGAAAAAGAGAAAGAAAGAGGGGGAGGAAAAATGTCAACACCCCATTTTTTGGTGATCACGATGGGAGCCCAAGTGCCCATCATGCTGTTGTTTTGCTGATCTGTGTTTCTTGTGCTTGGTTAGGGTTTTTTCTAAGTGATTTCAAGTTGCTATTTCGTCCACCTCGGGTTGCTGTCTCGGAGTTGTACGCGGTTCTTCCAGGACCGCTCACATCTCCTCGCGGTCGGACGATAGGCCGTCCTGTCAGCCCTCATGTGCGTTCCTGCACTGGTTTCTGTCATGCCATTATTGACTGCGCGGTCTGATTCTGGCCACTCTTGAGTCTGCATGGTCGCCATATAGGCCGTCCATTTCCATCTCATGAGTGTTTGCTGTTTTGGTGAGCCTGATAGCTTCAGCGGTCTCCCTAGGACCGTTCGCTCACTCCCACGGTCTATAAAAGGCCGTTCATGTCTGTTGGCTCAGGTACGTTATTCACCTTCTTTCACTTGTGGTTCTACTGATTCTCTACGGTCTATTTTTGGCCGTCCCATAGGTTGCACGGTCTGTCAATAGACCGTCCAGTCGTCTCAGGTATGCGTCTCAGTTCTGTGTTCTTTTTATTTCTTTTACTTCTCCCTGTCACTATGCGGTCCTTCCAAGACCATGTACCTGTCTGAGCGGTCTCCCATCAGACCATGTTTTACTCCTTTAGTGCACCCATGATTACCATTTTGGCTATTATTTCCCATTATCTCATACTTATTTGGTGCTATTTTGATCTCCCCTGATTGTCATTTGACGTTGCATAATCATTGTTACATTTGTTTGATCATTGATTGTTAGATTTGGGCTAGATCTTGCATGCACTCCGGTGCACATAGGATTCATTCATATTTTCCATATTAGTTGCATTCCTACCTTGGTAGGGGATCCTCTCGTCTCCATATTCCTTAGAGCCGACTACGTGACCTTACCCGGGACCTCTGTAAGCCCCCGCGAGCCGTGGATTCCCACACGGACGCCGAGCAGGTTGTACCTTTTTACACCAGTCTAGGGTTACATTCGTGAGAGAGAGTCCTTTAGAGTCAACTAAGTTGTCCATTCCACCCTTGTTAGGCACCTTTGTTATCATGAGAATTGTCATTTTAATTAATCCACTAAGGTTCTAAATGGGGGAATTTCTAAAATCTATCATGCATCATTCAAACTTGGTTGGTCAATTGTTTGCCTCTTCTCTCCTCTCTTTCTGTGTGCATTTGGTTGCTAGTTTGATTGTTTAGAAACTCATTTAGGTGTCGCTCTTCTCTATGTTAGAGTCTCCGTTGCATGTGGAGTTGCTTCACACCCTCAGGATCTTCTCCTAGGGGAAGCTCTCATTTCTTTTCCTCTTTTAATCCTCTGTTTGATTCTTCACCCACCATGTCTTCCTACAATTTCTCTCACTCCCATGAGGACTCTCTCCCTCAGGGACTTCTGGAGGACCTGCCTAGGGTCGCGCATGTGCATGGAAGAGAGGGGACCGCCCCTCCTCTTCCAACCATTGTTGTTGAGGGTGCTCAGCCCTCCCTTTCTGATTCTTCCTCTCAGAATTCGGCCAATGAAATCCTTCACATGATGGCCCAGCTAGATCCAACTCAGCTTCACCTCGTTCAGCAAGCTCTGCAGGGGCCGGACGCCCTGTCTTCAGTTCCCTCTCATGGCGTGTCTGTTGCCGTCACCTCATCTCCTGTTGTTGGTTTAGGGGCTGCTTCTGCTGCGCCCATTGATCTCACTCCTGTCCATCCTCGGACCCTCCGATTTCCTAGCATGGAGGTGGGCCAAGCCTCTACCTTGGCCCACCAGCCTCTTGACAAGGGGAAGGCCTAGATCCCCTTCAGTTCTTATTCTGATCCTTATACCACTATCTCACCAGCACCACAGGCCCTTGTGGCCTCAGATGATTTTATCCGTCTTCAACCAGAGGCCGCCCAACTGGCTCATGCAGATATGGGCCCTTCCTTGGCCCATTATCCATCTTATGGGCTTTCCCCTTCATCAGTTTATCCATCAGCTCCGTATACTAGTTATGTTCTTCCTGCTGTGTCTCCTCCTTCCCGGGAACGGGAACTTCTTGACAAATGGGCTACTATGCAGTAGCAAATTGACCTCCTCCATAAGCGGGTCGGCTAGCAGTCTCTCGCTGATGTCCCCATTCCTAATTTTTGGGACGTTCGCTTCCCTCCCCAATCGGAGCTCCCTACATACCGCAAGTACGATGGGAATGGCAACCCGTTCATTCACGTAAGAGAGTTTCTATATGAATCGGCGCAGTTCCAGCATGATGACTGCCTTATGGCGTATCTCTTTCGTCGATCATTGGACGGGGTGACGCTAGAATGGTTTTACACTTTGCCATTGGAGGAGGCAGAAAGCTTCAAGGTGGTCATAGAAAAGTTCATACAAAGATTTCAAGATCGGGTAGGCCCGGAGTATTCATTCACAGACCTAGTAGCAGAAAAGATGAAGACATATGAGAATTTTGCCACTTATGCAGATAGATGGCGACAGATGGCCTCACGTGTTCCCGAGCAGATCCCAGAAGAAGAGAAAGTAAGATTGTTGATTTCGAATGCTACCCCTACGTTCCGGAACATTCTGGCAATGAACGACATATCAAATATGCACCAGTTGTATAGTCGAGCCTGACTTATACAAACCCAGTTCAAAGACTCCCCCATCCATTCCCTATTTGAGGCCCAGAAGTCCAAGACTACAAGGAAATCCCAAGGCCCTGTTGCTGAGGGAGTTCAAACTAATGAGCAGGTGTAGGCTGTTCAGTTCCCAAACCAGTCCGCTCCGCCAGTTCCCCGACCCCCTTTCCAAGCTCCCCAACAGCCACAACAACCACCACCACCACCACAACATCCTCAGCAGCCACCCCAATACCACAATGTTCCTCCTCCTGCTAGTTATGCGCCTACTCGGTCGGGTCTGAAAAGAGCCCATTACCCTCCACTTCTCGAAACCCTTCCGGACATTTTCTCGGCCCTAATGTACACTGGTGACATACAGCTCCCGCCGGAACATCAGAACTGGAACCCGACTGTCGATCAATCTTGATATTGCATATATCATCGATAGCCCGGGCACACTATAGATAGATTCTTTTAGTTCCGTGATTTAGTGTATGATTTACATGAAGGGCAAAGGATTGACTAGGCCTAGATGCATAAGTTGATAGAAGACATCAAAGAGAAGAGAAGACAGGCAAGGCCGCAGCAGGCGACGCCACAGTAGTAGCAGTTTCAGCAACCCCAACCTCAACCTCAGCAGCAACAGTAACCACCTGAACTCGGGATTCACCAAAATCCCATGCCAGACCATCCACCCGCTCAGCAACAGCAGCCGCTGGCACCGGCCCAAGTAAATGTAGTTCACCGCCCAGCTCCCAATGCTGGGTGGTCTTTTGACGATGAGACTCCCGCTCATCTTCTGGCCTTCCACCATGCATACACCAACCTCCCCGCACCTTCTGTTCCCTCTATTCTTCGACCCACCACCGTAACCACTACTCCACCATCTATTCCCTCCATGTCACCAATTACACCCACCTCAGTCACCACCATTCCACCAATCCTTGCACCATCACCCGCCATACCCTCCTTCGTTACCCCTCCACTCAACCATTCACCAATCCCACTCCGCCAAGACCCGTCAGACTAGCCTCCGCCATCCTCACCCCTATTTCTATCCCCTCTACTAACCCTACTGGGCAAATCGGGAGTCCATCTGATGTCGTGCCGGCATGAAGCTTCACCCTCCGGAGCGAGCGTTTATTTCATAGAAGTTATCCCTCTACTGGTGCATCTGCACCCAACCCCCCAATTCCTTCCTCAACAGTTGAAGCAGAAGAGTCAGACCCCTTGCCTGGCACGAAATATGATTTATTACAGCACTTGGATAGAATGCCAGCCAAAATATCAGTCTTGGAGTTAATCAATAGGTCCACGCTACACCAAGATTCCCTAAAGGCTTTTCTACATAAAGTTATGGTTAGCGAGGACATGGCGGTAGATTGCTTGCCATCGGTGTTGGCCGCTATCACAAAGGGGCCATCTATTTCCTTTTCTGAGTCGGAGCTAGCACCCCCAGAGGCACATCATATGCCACTATGTATTACAATTTCATTGAATAAAGTGGTCGTTGATTCAGCACTAGTGGACATGGGAGCTTCTATTAATGTTTGTCCCTTGAGCACGTTGCGTGCCTACAACATTTCTGAAGACATGCTAAGACCGACACCCACAACTATTACGGCATATGATAACTCCAGGAGAGCTTGCCACGGGGTCGTGACAGTGCAGGTCGAGCTAGGGCCTTTGAAAATGGACATGGAATTCTATGTGTTGGACATAGACCCGATGTTCAAGGCTATTCTGGGTCATCCATGGATTGACAGCTTGAATGTAGTTCCCTCGACCGCCCACTAGTGCCTCAAATTCCCATTTCAGAGGCGGGTAGTCAAGGTGAAAAGTGTTTCCACGGTCCAGACAGTGGATGCTATTGCTGACAAGATTCTACCTACGCTATGGCCAAGCAACAAGCCAGTGTTATTAGTGATGGACTTGAACTTTCCACGGGCATATGCATCACGCAAGCCCGCCACTGCACCAGTAAAAGTCAAAATCAAGTCCAAGATTAGAGATTATAAGGGGTGGAACATGATCTTAAAACTAGGCTATCAGCTGGGTATGGGCCTCGGTGCGCAGCTGCAGGGGCGGACCAATCCCGTCCCCAGGGGAAGGAAGATGAGCCGAAGAGACCTTGGCTACTGGGAGTCTGCATTGTCAATACTCGGAGACTCCGGGTCACTGACATGGGACTATAGCCAGCATTTCGTAAAAGGCCCGATGTAGCCAGGTACTTTAAAGAGGACGTCACCTTGTGTTGATGAGAAGAATGAGGCCTCTTTTGCTGTTGTTGGCCCACCGCCGCCACTGAAGGGGTTGGTGGATGATATGGATAATTTTTGCAGTTGTTTTGAGAAGATGTTTCATGAGGAAGAAGTTTGCCCGAAGAAAGTGGAGATGCAACTGGTGAAGCATTCTCCGGTTGAGCTAGTTTACTGGAGGCCGGGGGAGGAGGGGAGCTCCATCATTACCTTTTATTGACCTCCTTCCCGCTTTGCCTCCCTGCTTCAATGATTTGGATTTATTCCCCGTTCACCGCCAATCATGGTCGACCCATTCTTTACAGAAAGGCCACTTGAAGTTTTGTTTGTTCCGTGTGCATGTGGGAAGTGCCCACCTATTGATTTGTCCACCATGTAGACCCCCACAACCAATCTTCACGAAATGTGGTTTTCTTCTTCTGACCCATTCTTTGATGTTCTCTTCCCGTCTCTATTTCCCATGCAACTTCCTCCTCCTCCATCCTCCTCTGACCTCTCTTGTTGCATGATTTCCTCCGATCTCCAAAAAAAACGTCAATTTTAAAACGGAGGTTTCAATGGAGGATTACGCTACGTTCTATCTGTCTTTCGGCCAGGGGCATGAGGCCCCTGCTTCTTTCCCTGTAAATGTCTTGTCTTCTAGGTTAGATGTACAGTGTGCAGAGTCTCCTAGGATGGTAGAGTCAGTTGTGGTAGAGTCTAGCTCTAGTGTTGTCATCCCATCCACGTCTGCGGGGCACCCTGTGATGCGTCATTCTAAGTCCATTCCAGATAGGATTCTTCAGGATCTAGCCCAAAGATGTCATGCCCTCCTCAAATGTTCTGAGTTTGTAGAGACCGCAATCGTCTTAGAGGATGATGAGGAAGTGGGCGGGGTGTAGAGCAATGATGGATTGGGAGTTTATGAAATCATAGATGAGAAGTACCTAGCCGATGATGAGGAAAGCGACGGGGATGACGCTGCCAATCTGTACGCACAAGGTTTAAAAGGGTTTGTTGAACCACTGTCGGCAGTGGATGAACCCACGAAAGAAATTAATCTTGGGACTGAAGAGGACCCTAGGCCCATAATCATTTCCGCTAATCTCCCTCCTCAGGTTGAAGAGGAGCTAATCAAGGTTTTGAGGGAGTATAGTGATTCCTTTGCCTGGTCCAATGAGGACATGCCGGGTCTTGACCCCGCCCTGGTTGAACACAAACTTATCCTTAAACCAGGGGCAACGCCCGTCAAACAAAAATCAAGGAGATTCCACCCTCAAATGGCCTTAAGGATAAATGAAGAGGTTGATAAATTACACAAGGCCAAGTTTATTAGAGTCGTGTTATATCCACAATGGGTGGCAAATATAGTCACAGTGATGAAAAAGGATGGAAATATTCAGATTTGTATTGATTTCAGGGACTTAAATAAGACATGTCCGAAAGATGATTTCCCGCTTCCTCACATTGATGTGTTGGTGGACAACACGGCTGGATATGAAGCCCTCTCGTTTATGGATGGATATTCTGGATACAACCAAATCCGTCTTGCTCCCGAAGACCAAGAGAAAACCTCGTTCATCACGCCCTGGGGCACATACTGCTATGTTGTCATGCCATTCGGATTGAAGAATGTAGGTGCCATGTATCAGCGCGCAATGATAGCTATCTTCCACGACATGATGCATGTGTATATGGAAGCCTACATGAATGATATTTTGGTGAAATCGAGGTCCAAGGAAGAACACCCCACCATCTTAGCTAAGGTATTACAAAGGGCTAGGAGTATAAGTTAAAAATAAATCCAATGAAATGTGTGTTTGGAGTTGCATCAGGGAAATTGCTAGGGTTCATAGTTAGCAAGCGGGGGATTTAGATCGATCCGAACAAGGCAAAGGCCGTTATGGAAATGCCACCGCCTAAGAACATCACTGAACTTAGAGGATTGATTGGGCGTTTGCAGTTCATTCAAAAATTTATATCTCAGCACTCACAAAGATGCTGCCCATTCTATGAACTATTGAAGGCAGTAGCTAAATTCGAATGGAACGAACAATGTCAGAAGGCCTAAGAGGATCTTAAGGTTTATCTATCTAATCCCCCGGTTCTTCAACCACCTATCCCTGAGAAACCCCTGATATTATACATTTCTATTATTGATGACTCCCTAGGAGCTATCCTGGCTCAAGTGGATGACGAAGGAAAGGAAAGGGCAGCATACTATCTCTCTAGGTTGTTCAATCCTGCTGAATCCAAGTATACTGCCATGGAGAAGACCTGCGCAATGTTAGTATGGGTAGCTCATAAGCTCAAGAATTATTTTCTCGCCCATGAAGTTAAGTTGATCTCTAAAATGGACCCAATCCATTACCTCTTAGAAAAACCTATCCTTTCTAGCAGATTAGCTCGCTGGCAGAGCTTTCTCTCTCAATTTGATATCACCTTCGACGTTCAGAAAGCGATCAAGGGATACACGATTGCTGAACATCTTGCTTACTCTCCTATCCCTCACACCGATTCAATCCAGGATGAGTTTCCTGATGAGCATATGGTTGTACTTACTCATATCCCCTTCTGGTCCTTGCACTTTGACGGTGCTCTCAATTCTCAAGTCCGTGGAATCGGTGCCGTTCTTCTCACTCTGGAAGGAGTAACCATCCCCATCACTTACGAGCTCTCTTTTCCTGCCACAAATGACATAGCCGAGTATGAAGCTCTCCTTGCCGGACTGAAGCACGCCTACCTCATGGGCGGGCGATACTTGAACATCATAGGAGACTCTTAATTGGTGCTGCGTCAGGTTCTTTCAACTTACAGCACCCGTGACCCTAAGCTTAAGCCCTATCAAGATCTGGTCACGCTCTTGGCTAGGCAGTTCTGTAAGCTCATCTATATTCACACTCCTCGTTCTCAGAACATCCTGGATGATGCACTTGCATCGCTTGCTTCTTCCCTCTCCTTCCCTCTCAGTCGTTCCACCGAGACCATCGTGGTCCAGCGGTTGGATGCTCCTTCCCTCCAGGATCCCTGGTTTGACAACCTTAGGAAATCTGTAGAGAAGAAAGTTGAAAGGGAGAATTTGAAGGAAGTTTCTTTGACTGAGCTTGAGGAGATTATAGAAGAAGAGGAATTGATGTGGTATCATGAAATAGAGCAGTATTGTAAGTATGGATCCTTCCCAGAGACGGCCAATGCCGAGCAACGCAAAGCCATCAGAAGAGTAGCCTCCAGATACACCATTGTTGCAGGAGAGTTGTATAGGCGGGCTCTCAACGGAGTTCTTGTGAGATGTTTAGATGACGACGAGGCTTGAAAGGTTGTTGAAGCAGCTCACGCTAGTGAGTGTGGTGGGCACGTCAATGGTCAGGCTTTGGCAAAGAAGGTTCTTAGGTAGGGCTATTACTAGCCAACCCTAGAAGAAGACTGCTCCACCTATGTCCGTAGGTGCCTTCAATGCCAACTTCATGACGACAAAATCAATGCTCCTGCTTCCTCTCTCCATCCTCTTTCCGCTCCTTGACCATTATTCATGTGTGCTTTTGATATTGTAGGCCCACTAAGTGATCCGAACTCCCAGGTTAAACAGAAATCTTTCATCTTAACTACCACGTAGTATTTCACCAAGTGGGCGGAAGCTGAAGCATATGCAGAAATCAAAGCTACCACAGTATGCCGCTTCATCCTCAAGAATATCATTTTGCGGTTTGGAGTGCCGAGCAACATCGTCACCGACAACGGGCCTCAATTTGTGTCTCAAGAACTCCAGGACCTCTGTAAGAAATTTCATATTTCATTGCATCATTCATCGCCATACTATCCCCAAGGCAACGGCCAAGTCGAGGCCACGAACAAAACCCTTCTTAAAATCATTAAGAAAACATGCGAGTCTCATAAATTTGCTGATTGGGCCAACAAATTAATATAAGTTCTATGGGCTTATCGCACCTCCGTCCGTACTCCCACGGGGGAAACTTCTTTTACTCTCACCTATGGGATGGAGGTGATACTCCTATACGAGATCTTAATCCCTTCCCTAAGAGTGCAGCTAGACAAAGAACTTAATCTCGACGAGCGTCGAGAGGCGTTGCTAGTCCAGCTGGAACTCTTGGATGAGAAGAGACTTAACGCGGCCAATCACGTCTCTGTTTATCAAAAACGCATCTTGCGGCATTTTCAAAAGAAGGTAATTGAACGTAAATTTCAAGTGGGTAACATGGTTTTGAAACGTAAATTTATTAGATCAGCAGGTCCTAGGTCTAAGCTGCAACCCAATTGGGAAGGGCCGTTTGTAGTTAAAGAGGTGTATCCTAGGAACGCATACCGTCTCATCAACGCAGAGGGTGAGGAATTAAGTAATCCATGGAATGGGCTATATTTAAAACGTTTTTATCCATAGAGTTGAGCAAGTAGCGGCCTTGTGGCGGAGTGTTCCTTTACTTGATCATGAAGGGAGGTCCCCGGTTCAACACTCACACACTACACGACCCCCATGGTTGGGTATTTCTTTCTTGCGCAACACCGTTTCTCCCAGGGCCATGCTTAGGGGAAAGTGAAAATCCTTGTTTCTCTCCTCATTCGACTGAAAATAGGGGCAAGTGATGAATAAGGGGGTGAGAACTGATCTAAGCACCCCGACAAGGAAAAAGAGAGGTCTCAAATAGGGGCAGTCCGTTATGACCTGATTCCGCATTCACCAAAAACAAAAGAAAGAAAAGGAATAAAAGAAAAGGGGTAAAATAAAGGCAAAAGCTAAACGCTCATTCAAAAGCTCGAAGCTCAAAAGTCTAAAAGCTCTCAAAAGAATGAAACTAGGCATGGCAAGAGTGGCAGTACAGTTTCCCCGCGGGACGTCATGAGCCCGGTCGTATGCGTGCCTAGAGCAGATGTAGGTTCGATGACGGACACAAAGCCCCGACGCAATAGACCAAATTCTTTGAAAAGGGGTTGTCGTGAGAGGAACTCAAGCCCTATAAACCTCTATACCTATTGCCGTCTTTCTTATCAAATTTTCCCTTTTATTTCCCAAGGACTGGATCATATCCTAGGTATGGCCTCAGCAGAGGCACCGTTGAGTAGAATTGAACACCGGCCATGGGAGGTCACCCATAATGCACGTTGTACTTGGGAAACCCCTAATGAGATATGAAGGTACCCCGTCGCCGGGTTTGAGCTGGCTTCAAAACCCCAAAAAATCAAATGTCTTCAAAACCCAAAAATAAAAAATCAAATATTTTTAAATAAAAAAAATCAAATATTTCAAAATCTAAAAACAATCAAATATTTTTATAATCTAAAAAAATCAAATATTTTCAAAGTAAAAAAAAATCAAATACTTCAAAACCCAAAAAATCAAATATCCGTAAAACCACAAAAATATTTTCATCATCATGATTTGCATTCATGGCATGCATTGCATCCATTTTCCTTTGTGTTATTTGCCTATTTAATAAGGCTTACCCGTTTGACCAGAAATCAAGAACTGGTCATCTCCTAACTTGCTACAGGCAAGGGGTTAAGCCTAAAACCGATTTAATCTGTCTTCTTATTTATATGTGTACAGGGGCAGGTTGAAGACAAAGATTCAACATTTCCATCAATGAACGGTCCTCTAGCAACCGTTTTACGCCCTCCAACGGTCAACAGCTTACCGTTCCATCCTTTACATGGCCTAATTTAGACCGCTTCAAATCTCTAACACCTTCAAGAAACCACAGTCTCTATTAGACCGTTTAAAAATCAGAATGGTGCTGGTCTGACCGTTCCAATCTGACCACGGTCCATCGATAGACCATCCTGCTCTCCAAGGGTCCTTGTTCTTAACCCAACGGTTGATCTGATACGCGGCCCAGGTCAGGCCATTCAATTCCATTGAGCGGTTGGACGCCAACCATTTATCTAACAGAGCGATCTGGGTATGGGCCGTGTTCGTCCTGAGAACCTATCTCAAACTCGTTCAATCACATGCAAGAAAGGCCAAACTCAAAACAATCTAATCATCCATTTTATTCATTAGAATGCAAACGTTCCCAACATGGGTCTCTATATCAACATCATGAAAACTCAAGATCACTCAATCCTCAGACGGGCATCCCCGCGAGGCCTAATCTCTCTCAGCTCTCTCACATATGCTTGGTAAGCGTCCTGGAGCTCTGTCACCTTCACCGGCAGGGTGACCACCCTACTAACCTCCCACATGATCCACGCGCTCCTGACCACCTGCTCATCCTCCTCCGTCCCGAGCCTCGAAGCCTGTAGTGCGGGAAGGTGGGGTAGTGCTGGAACTGTCGTCCTACGAAGCCTGACCTATAGAAAGCACTGGTGCGGGCTGTACATCACCAAAGCAATGTCGCCCACGAGCCTCAATTCCAAACCAGGCCTCCTACGAAGCCTGAGAGTAGTGCCATGGAGGAAAGGAGGGCGCATCACGAATCGGTCCAGAGGCAAGCTGTTGATGTAGAGGCGCAACTCGTCCCTAGTCTTCTTGTCTGTCGTCCTACACTCAACCTGCTGTAAGAACCTAAAAGAACCGCCAATGAAGAACAATGGATGGCTCCCGAAAATCCGGCTAACTGAGGGGACATCTTCCCTAGGCACGAACTTCATCCTAACTCCCATCCAGCACTCTAGGAGAATCATAGAGCCAAATAGTGGACCCCCTAGAGCAGCTGAGCTAAGACCCTCGTATAGGTAGGCAAGGACGGCCTGGGAGATGGAGAGACCCTGCCATAGACCACTGATGGTACTCAGGATGGGGACATCTAAGATATGGTCAGCAGAGGTTAAAAGTATGTCCCTGCACAAGCAAATGGAGGCGGCCTTAGCTATGGACTCGTACCACCCACACTTATTCTTACAGTGTGCTATCACCCCCTGGCTGAGAGGTGGTAGATGGATCTGGTGTGGGCCCACTATGGTGTGGATGTCCTTGGTACTAGGTATGAACTCTCCTAAGATAAGGGAATGATCCATAGGGGCAACGGTGTGATAGACTAAATCCTCCTCACCCACCTTAGACTTAGGGAAAGACAAGTAGGTCTCTACCTCCTCTAAAAGGATGGTGGCTTCAAAAGATGGGAACATGAAAGTGTGGGTCTGAGGGTGCCATATCTCCACCAAGGCTGAAATACTATGCTAATCTAAGAAAAGCTTGGGGTAGTTCTTGGCTAGCACTAGGAGAGGGTGAAGGTGCCAGGACCTGAGGATGCATGTCACAGATATGGGTAGCTCACGGATCATAGGAGCCATCCATTTCAAGGTGGAGTATCGTCTCGGGCCGGGGAGAAGCTAGAATGAAGAGAGGAAGAAAAGAAAAGAGAGGAAGAGCCTATAAGCTTTTGAAGGAAATGACGTGAAATTGAATGAAATTGAATGAAGCAACATTAACTTACATCTCTCATAGGGCTAGAGCTCAAATGTCCTGGGATTGTGTTCAGCCGTTGTAGCATGCCGTGCTCCTTTCTAGCCGACTTTGGACCTTGGTAAGCCACCCCCTCCATTGAGCTCCCTTCAAAGGCCTTCTTCATGTTGATTTGAGGAAGATTAAGAAGGATTTCAAGGTTTGAAAGAGGGTTAATGTGTGAAGGATGAATTTGGAGTCCCCTCTTACTTATAGGGCTTGATTAGAGGCCTAAACCCACTAGAAATGAGGTAGGATAGGCCGAGATCGGGGTAAGATAAAGTTTGGGTTGGTTTGAAACACCCACTCTCGGATTGGGACTCTCCAAGAGAGTCCCGATCGGACTCTCAGGGCGCTTGTGTACGCGGTCTATCGATAGGCCGCTTTGTCCACAGAACGGCCTCATGCAGACCGTTCAGCAACCTTCTACACACTTCGGATCCTGGTGTTTGCACGGTTGTGAAGAGACCCTTCTACTGAACACACGGTCACAGTGGAACCATTCTATCTTTTGGGCTGACAATAGTGGACCGTTTAGACGCATCTGTGGGTTCTAGCGGAGTGGCTTTCAACGGTCTAAAGCTGGGCCGTGTGAGTCTTGGCGCGGTCATTTGGATGACCGTTTAGAAATCTTAAGCCTCTTTTTTGTCCTCTTTGCACCAATGATCACTCACTCGCTCGTGTCCGTCTCTCTCTCTCTCTCACTCATGCTCGTCTCTCTCTCTCACTCATTCGTGTCAGTCTCTCTCTCTCTCTCACTCACATTCGTCTTTCACTCCCGCTCACTCGTGTTAGGTTAGGAGTCGTTGTTAGTTAGTTTGCAAGAAACATTTGCATTCATTCACACACTCATTCATAAATAACAGAAAAACTAAAAACACATCATATCACTATCATATCCATATGTTCAAAGTCTATCATGAGTACATCAAGCCTGTCCCACCCCCGGTCCCCTACCGCTCTCACCCGAGCCCTCATGCCTCTTCCCTGGCAAGGGCATCGCTGAGGTTGCCTCCTCGCGGTGTCGTCGGTGTCGCTCCTCCTCTTCATTCCTATGACGGCCGGAGGAACCTGTGAAGTAACTCCTGAAAGAGCCGTGGGTGCCGTGGGTGCTTCCGCTCGGAGTCCCGCTATGTTCCGACTGTCGGCTCATCTCCTTATATGCTCGCAGCTTCCCCCTCAGCTCCGATGCCTCTGTGCATGCGCGGTCTCGCTCCGCTCGGTAGCGCTCCGCCTCCGCAGCTCCAACCCGAAGTCGCTCGAGCGACACAGTCGGCTGGGCGACTCCGCTCCATCTCCTGCCGAAGGCGGGCTACCTCCTCTCACGCTGTCGTGCGACTCTACTGCAGCTCCTCTCTTAGCCGAGTACTCTCGCCCAAGGCTGAGGTCAACTCCATCATTTACACATGCATGCATCATGGTCAGTCAATTGGATTTCATAAACATAATCAACTGGGAAAGCGTAGTGGTTACTTACACTCTCGGAGAGCGTCGCCTCGGCCGCCTCGGCCCATGTCACCATTCGTGCAAACTCTGCCTCCCGCTTAGCACGGTCCGCAGGAGTCCGGGAAGAGGAAGAAGGTGCGTCAACCCCCTAGCACCGGGATCCCTCGACTCGCTGCATTCAAAACTCCAGGTCAGTCATTTCATAGGCATAATCATAATCAAGTGCATAAGTAAATTTAGGAGTTAGGGTTAAGAAAACTCACCAGAAGGCTCAGGGCCTATCGGGCCTCGTCCCACTCCTGGATGGTCGAGTGGAGGAGTCCCTGCAACTCCGCGATCCTCCCCTCGGGGTCAATCTGCATTTTGGAAGTCCAAGCATCCGTGCATAATCATATAGAAAGTATAATAGAAAGCATTAAAGTTTAAAAGTCGCACCGGTAGGTGGGCACCACGGAACACCTGGTCCCTGTAGTGCCGGGCGTAGGCCGTGTAGTAGGCCTCCTCGCTCTCTGCCCGGACAGACACCACTCGCCCGCGCGATGTCCAGTCCGCGATCTGCTCTGCAGCTCGTGTCGTCCCGTCCACCACTATCGCTAGCCCTCGGGGGTGTTGCCCGACTTGCTCCTCCGGGTTTTCTGGTGCCGAAAACTCTACCGTTGGCTGATGGATGCCGATCGTCCTCATCACCAGTCGGAAGTGGAGCGGCTCCACCACGTTCATGCAGTGGAGCCAAACGCCTCGGCCTGAGTAGGCGAGGGACGCCACTACCCACGGCTGACCCTCGTGACCCTCACTTGCGTAAGGTGTCCACCGAACCTATCAAATAGGAAAGTCACATTAGCATTAGAACAACCCGAGATCCGGATACTGGGAGGAGCCCGATACCATTCAAATCCTGGCCTGCCGCCCACGAGCGGGAGGCTCGGAAGGGGTAAAAAAAAGTGTGGAGGTACAAAGAAATAGGAAATAGGGCAGGATAATTCAGCAATTAACAGAAATAAATAAACAACTACAACAGAGTCCATTCCAACAGAAAGTACAGTCTAAAGCAGTAAAACGTACCACATGCCAAGTGAACACTCAGCCCGGCAAGCTGGCAACTAAGAACCTCCGTGCAGCACCCTCGAACCCCGAGGAAGAACCGACACACTTGAAACGCAGGGGTGAACCTCCTGTCACTGGCCCAGTAGGGATCCCGCGGAACCCAAACTGAGAAACAACGGCGGCACAGAAAGAAGTAACTATGAAAGCAGGAAAGTAACTACGGTGGCCGGTAAAACCTTGGCTCTACAACTACTCCTACTGTACCAGAAAACACGACCTAGTCTCCCGTCGGGGGACAACCAAGCTACGCACCCGACCACCCGATTCCACGATCGGGGACCACCAGACATGAACCGCCCTAGCCACGCTACTAGGAAAAATGCCACGATACCTCCATAACGGAGGCCTACCCTCAAAAGGGCCCGAGCCAAAACCACACGGTCAGGGAACACGGTCACGACCTCACCGTCGTGAACACAACGCTGTCTGGGGAAAGGCCCTCGGTGACACTCACCGGAAACCCCAGACCTCGACTCCAGGAACACTCCCAAAACCACTCACGAAGTCCCGTCTCGCGGACGGAAACAGAACCTGGTACACGACGACTCACGTCACGTGATAGGAGCACCACCCACTAGGAGAACGACCGGATACGTCCCCTGACATCTTACACCGCGTCCCAAGTGTCTAGCTACAATGCCCCGGGTGTGAGACTTAGACACGTAACAAGTACCACAACAAGGACTAGCTGGGGTCACGCTCGTCAGCACGTGTCCTAAGCCCCCAACTACGTGTGCACACACAAACCATTTGCTCTAGGTCGGGTCCTCTAGCTAGTTTCCCCCCCCCCCCACCGAACTCTAGTGGCAAAGGCAAGGGGCCCTAAAAAACCAGCCTAAAAACCGCCTCTCACCAGGTCTTGCTCTCCACCACTCCCAGGTGGGTCCGCACTCGCGTGCGCAGGAAGCTACGACTAGTGGACGTGTCACAGAACGTGAACACTGGAAACCACGCACGCACCCATTGCGAGTAACACGGAGTAACAGGTGGCTCAAAGCCATCCGACTCTGGACGGCCCACTAGACCTACTAAACCCAACGACCTTTGAGTCACAATACTCGGGGTCAAAACCGTTGCACATGACAGCACTGAGCCGTCAATCTGGCCTAATCCCTAGGTCCAAAACAACGATGGGAAGACTCACAAGGCAATTCACCACTACTGAGACCCATCCCTTGAGGAGGGAAACTTAAGCGACCTCCAGCCTTAAGCTGGGAGATTGGACTCATAGTCCAAGGCCACACAAATGGCCCACTCGGAAGCCACCTTCCTGAGAAGCATCGACTTACGGGGAAACCTCACCGCACTCACACCGATACATGGTGACTCGATCTAGCAAGAACACGGAAGCCCGGAACATCTGGGGTCACCCGGACCCGCCAAGCCCATAGGCACGCTTATCGAGGTAAATGGAACCTCAGGACACCCAAAGACACGGTCACGGAACTCCACGGGGTGTCAGGGACACACATGGCCCAAGGGGAGCACGATCAGCCGTAGACTGCCCGCCCTGGGTAGCACGGCAGGCCACCCCAAGAACGCGCTATCTTTGCATAGCGCGTTCAAACAAAACGCGCCATCCAAGCATAGTGCGTTCACCCTTAATGCGCTACAGGTCCATAGCGCGACCAGACCAGGTCGCGATATGATCCTATAGTGCGACACTTCAAAATGCGCTGGGACCCTATAGCACAACAGGAACCACCTAACTGTTCATCTTCTCTGATGAACGCGCCCCATCGGGGCAGCGCGACCCTCAAGAACGCGCTACCTGAGACTAGCGCGTTCTCAGTCCACGCCCGAAAATGGCAGAAATCACAGAAAAACCCATTCCACGCCCCGTTCACCCCCAGGTGAAGAGGAAACAAAAGGGCAAACCTCCCCCAAGCCCCTAGGCATGCATCTAAACCCTTGGAACGGCCAAAAACACCGTAAAATGGGAGATCCGTCTCACACCCCAAAAACATGAGTTTTCCCCCAAATCCCTCGAATAAGCCCGCTCGGCTCACCACGGCCTACAAAACTCGCGGGGAATGAACTATGCGGGTTGAGGGTCCATCTCCCTACCTCCACCGAAGATTCGACGCACCGTGGACGCCGATCCACGAAGAGAATGCCGTTGAAGCCTCCCCGTTCCACGAACCCATGGCCGAGCTTCACCATGCCTCCACCGCGTCGATCCTCACCCATCCTCGCCCGTGCCTCCCCCACGCCTTCCCCACCTCACCCACGCTCCTCCCCGTTGGTCGCCGGAGAGAGAGGGACAGAGGAGAGAGTGCGAGAAGAGAGAGGGAGAGAAGAGAGAAATGGGAGGGGAGAGAGAGAAAAGGGTTATATATATAGGAAAATCCAGAAATTTTGGAAAATACTAAAAATAAGATAATCACATTTCCGCGATCCTCGGAACGCACCGATCGTAATGGTACCACACTCCCCTAGGTGAATGGCCCAGTTCACCTGCAACGAGGTTCCGAAGGAATTACCAAAAGACACACCGGGAATCGAAAAACACACGCGGAAAAGCCGCGGAACGCTTCCGGGCCTCCGAAACAACTCCAGATCGCGCCGATCCAAACACGAAAGATGTCCAAAATAAAATTTCAGACACATCGGAGTTGGACACTCCGTTAAACCAGATTCAAGACCCACAAACAAGGATCCAAAAAATTCGGGGCATTACAGCCCTCCCCCCTTAAAGAAATTTCATCCTTGAAATTCAGGACTAGCACCCAGCCACAGGGGAAGAATGCCTCAACCAATTGATAATGCTGTAAGAGCCCTAGCATAGAAAAACCTCGATTCTCACAAAACCATGATCATGAGGGATACGGCCAGACCATAATCACGAACGACGCCTACGCTCCGCACAGCGCATACACATCGGCCACCAGAGCAGGCATAATACAAAGGCACAAGTCTGGTATCACCTCAGACACAACGGAAACCACTCACGGCATCGCTGCCACCCTCTCGCTCACCGAGGGAACGCAATCCTTGCCACAAGAACCAATCCACCGATCAACGCCCACGCTCGGCGGACCAACCAAACACCAGCTTCTCTGCCAGCTGACCACCACAAATTTGTCGGCTCCACGCCAAGGACCACTCCACACTCGGCAAGCCGAACGCCACAACAGCACGAGACCAACTCTGTCAGAACTCAAACTTTGGCAAAGCTCAGATCCCATCTGCGAAAACACACCTCAGAAACGGCCACCAAAAGGCCTCGCTGGCACGCGGCTCTCTCCATCCTCAAGCCCCGAACTCGCCACGGAACCTTCACATCTCGAGCCAAATCCTGGGCGAACACAACCCATTCGCACACAAGAGCGCAGAAGCAAGACTTACTGGGATGCCATAGCCCATCCTGCCTCAAAATTCGCAAGGATAATCAGGATCGACACGTCACTTATGACGCCACAGAGCATGACAAGGACATCGGGCTCGACAAATCAGCAGCTTAACAGAAAACCTTCCGCTCACTCGAGCACAATTCTCGACCAGAGCACCCGCTCCAACACCTCAAACCACTACCTCAATGCCTCGGGGGCTGGATAATCCTCAGACTGGAGTGGCCAAACTCAATAACAGCTCCCTCAGAGCACACTCACAGCCACTTAACGATGAACAATCCTCACCAACCACCTGACCTAGCTGCAGACTCCTCAAACACAGCACCACAACAGCACGCCTGCCGGCAACCTCTGCCCAACGCAACATGACCAGGGCCACCACCCAAGGGAGAAAGCTCTCGACCTCGATCTGCAGACCCCACGCCGGCACGAAAGCCGCGAACAGCAACCACCCTCACCGCGCCGCACAGCGCACTCAAGCTCTCAAGAAAGAAACAAAGTGGAAAACAAGCATGAAACCTTATGCCAACTACCGACTGTACTGGACCTTACAGACTCTGATCACTGCAATATCTCGAATTCCCATGTACGTCCACAACCACACTCTGATACCAACTGTAACGACACGAGATCCAGATACCGGGAGGAGCCCGATACCATTCAAATCCCAGCCCACCGCCCACAAGCGGGAGGCTCGGAAGGGCTAAAAAGAAGTGTGGAGGTACAAAGAAATAGGAAATAAGGTAGGATAATTCAGTAATTAATAGAAATAAATAAAAAACTACAGCATAGTCCAATCCAATAGAAAGTATAGTCTAAAGCAGCAAAACGTACCACATGCCAAGTGAACACTAGGCCCGGCAAGCTGGCAACTAAGAACCTCCGTGCAGCACCCTCGAACCCCGAGGAAGAATCGACGCACCTGAAACGCAGGGGTGAGCCTCCTGTCTCTGGCCCAGTCGGGATCCCGCGGAACCCCAACTGAGAAACAACGGCGGCACGGAAAGAAGTAACTACGAAAGCAAGAAAGTAACAATGGTGGCCCGTAAAACCTCAGCTCTACAGCTACTATTGTACCAGAAAACACGACCTAGTCTCCCGTCGGGGGACAACCAAGCCATGCACCCGACCACCCGATTCCACGATCGGGGACCACCAGACACGAACCGCCCTAGCCACGCTACTAGGAAAAATGCCACGATACCTCCGTAACGGAGGCCTGCCTCAAAAGGGCCCGAGCCAAAACCACACGGTCAGGGAACACGGTCACGACCTCACCATCGTGAACACAATGCTGTCTAGGGAAAGGCCCTCGGTGACGCTCACCGGAAACCCCAGACCTCGACTCCAGGAACACTCCCGAAACCACTCACGAAGTCCCATCTCGTGAACGGAAACAGAACCGGATACACGACGACTCACGTCACGTGACAGGAGCACCACCCACTAGGAGAATGACCGGATGCGTCCCGTGACGTCTTACACCGCATCCCAAGTGTTTAGCTACAACGCCCCGGGAGTGAGACTCAGACACGCAACAAGTACCACAACAAGGACTAGCTGGGGTCATGCTCGTCAACGCGTGTCCTAAGCCCCCAACTACGTGTGCACACACAGACCATCTGATCTAGGTCGGGTCCTCTAGCTAGCTTTCCCCCCCACCGGACTCTGGTGGCAAAGGCAAGGGGCCCTACGGAAACCAGCGTAAAAATCACCTCTCACTGGGTCTCGCTCTCCACCACTCCCAGGTGGGACCGCACTCGCGTGCGCAGGAAGCTACAACTAGTGGACATGTCACAGAACGTGAACACTAGAAACCACACACGCACCCATTGCGAGTAAAACGGAGTAACATGTGGCTCAAAGCCACCCGACTCTAGACGGCCCACTAGACCTACTAAACCCATCGACCTTTGAGTCACAAGACTCAGGGTCAAAACCGTTGCACATGACAGCACTGAGCCGTAATCTGGCATAATCCCTAGGTCCAAAAAAATGATGGGAAGACTCACAAGGTAGTTCACCACTACCGAGACTCATCCCTCGAGGTGGGAAACTTAAGCGACCTCCAGCCTCAGGCTGGGAGATTGGGCTCACAGTCCAAGGCCACACACATTGCCCACTCGGAAGACACCTTCCAGAGAAGCAACGACTTACGGGGAAACCTCACTGCACTCACACCGATACATGGTGACTTGATCTAGTAAGAACATAGAAGCCCGAAAAACTTGGGGTCACCCGGACCCGCCAAGCCCACATGCATGCTTATCGAGGTAAATGGAGCCTCCAGACACTCAAAGACACGGTCACGGAACTCCACGGGGTGTCCGGGACACACACGGCCCAAGGGGAGCACGATCAGCCGTAGACTGCCCGCCCTGGGCAGCCCGACAGGCCACCCCAAGAATGTGCTATCTTTGCATAGCGCGTTCAAATAGAACGTGCCATCCAAGCATAGCGCGTTCACCCTGAACGCGCTATAGGTCCATAGCGTGACCAGACCAAGTCACACTATGATCCGATAGCGCAACACTTCAGAACGCGCTGGGACCCTATAACGCGATAGGAACTGCCTAACTGTTCATCTTCTCCGATGAACGCACCCCATCGGGGCGGCGCGACCCTCAAGAACGCGCTACCTGAGACTAGCGCGTTCTCAGTCCGAGCCCGAAAACTATAGAAACCGCAGAAAAACCCATTCCACGCCCCGTTCACCCCCAGGTGAAGGGGAAACAAAAGGGGAAACCTCCCCCAAGCCCCTAGGCATGCATCTAAACCCCTGGAATGGCCAAAAATACCGTAAAACGGGAGATCCAGGTCACACCCCAAAAACATGAGTTTTCCCCCAAATCCCTCGAATAAGCCCGTTCGGCTCACCACGGCCTACAAAACTCACGTGGAATTAAGTACGCGGGTTGAGGGTCCATCTCCCTATCTCCACCGAAGATTCAACGCACCGTGGACGCCGATCCACGAAGAGAACGCCGTTGAAGCCTCGCCGTTCCACGAACCCACGGCCGAGCTTCACCGCTCCTCCACTGCCTCGATCGTCACACATCCTCACCCGTGCATCGCCTGTGCCGTCCCCACCTCACCCACGCTCCACCCCGTCGACTGCCGAAGAGAGAGGGAGAGAGGAGAGAGCGTGAGAAGAGAGAGGGAGAGAAGAGAGAAATGAGAGGGGAGAGAGAGAAAAGGGTTATATATATAGGAAAATCCAGAAATTCCAGAAAATACCAAAAATAGGAAAAATCATGTTTCCGCGATCCTCAGAATGCACCGATTGTAACGGTACCACACTCGCCTAGGTGAACGGCCCGGTTCACCGGCAACGAGGTTCCGAAGGAAGTATCGAAACACACATTGGGAATCGGAAAACACACGCGGAAAAACCGCGGAATGCTACCGGGCCTCCGAAACAACTCCGGATCACGCCGATCCGAACACGAAAGATGTCCGAAATGAAATTTTAGACACAACGGAGTCAGACACTCCGAGAAACCAGATCCGAGACCCACGAACAAGGATCTGAAAAATTTGGGGCATTATAAGCATCATAAGCATATAAGTTGCATTTAATAAAAGAGTTTGAGTTTAGAGTCGTACCGAGGTGAAGGGCAGCATGTCTAGGTCATCCTGGATCTCTAGGACCTGTCTCTGGAGGGACCCAATCTCTCTTGGAGCCGTCCACCGCCTCACGATAGGTCGCCGCTCCAGGTAAGTCTCGTCCCCTCTCCCTAGCCCACATAGGTGCACGTAGGCCCACACCTGCATTACATTTCATCAAATGTCAGCATATAGCATGTATAGAATTCATATAGCAAATTGCATAATTAATTTAAGAGTCAAAGTTGTACCTGGAATAAGGGAGAGAAGCCCCCTAGCATCGTCCGCCGGCTGGTGGAGCTGGGGGTGTCAAACAAGAATGCGAGGATCACCGCACCCCACGCGTAGTCCCCGATGTGCCCCAAGTCCTCGGGCAGTGGGAGGAACCGGCAGCTGATGACATCGGCCCTCATCGCGAATAGTAGGCACCCGAAAAATAGCATTAGGAACCTCCTCGGCACTCGGTCCGCCTCGGGTCCCATCTCGGCTGCTACTCTAGGTCAGACCAGGTCCATTAGCCTCTGTAGGTGCTCCTCGAGCAGCTCCCTGGTCGCTATCCCCGTGCCCCTCAGTCCGAGGCTCTCCAGCATCCTCGTCCTCGTCAACATCATGGACTGCCACTCCGGGTGCAGCAACTCCAGGCCCAGTAGCTCCTGGGCCAGCTCCCGGTAGTCGGCGTATGTCCTCCCGCTAACCGGAGTCCCATGCACGCGCAATCCGGTGATGCACGCAACGTCCTCCAGCGTGGGGACCATGTGGCCCCATGGGAAAAGGAACGTCTGGCTCACTGGATCCCAGCAGTCATGCAGAGCGTAGAGGAGTGGCATGTCTAGCCTAGTCACCTCCACACTCAGGAACTCAGCGAAGCCCACGGTCATGAGCCTCTCCCGCTAAAAGTCCGACAATGCGAGATACACTCCTCAGACCTGTAGCAAGGAGATCCGAGTCCTACGCTTTTCCTGCATACATTTAGGATAATTACATTTCATTTTAGGATCTTGCATTTCATTAATTGAATAAATCACTCTGAATGGTCTCACATGGGCCGTCTACCCATTCCACGGTTGGTTCCCAACCGTCCCAAAAATCCCCCTCAGAAGCCCACGGTCTCTTGTGGACCGTTCTACCTTATGAACGGCCTTGAGAGGACCGTTCACTCTTCCTCTGTCTACCCTGGAACGGACCATCTCTGGCCGTCCAACACGCCCATGGTCCCCATTAGACCGCGTCAGTCCCTATCAAGCCCCTAGTTATTTGGAGATTGCACGGTCTATCGTACAACCATGTTGTTATCAATGGTCTGATGGAAACCATTTTATTCTCAGGCATTTCATGTTGTAAACGGACCAATGCTGGCCATCCTAGGTGTCCACGGTCTGGTGGAAACCGTTCTATTCTCAGGCTTTTCATATTTCGAACGGACCAATGTGGCCCGTCCTAATAGTCCACGGTCTTCCTCAGACCGTGTTGCCCCGTTGGTTCAGTTCCTTTTGAACGGACACCCCTGGGCCGTGTTATGGTTAAATGGCTCTATACGAGCTGTGTAATTTTGTTGAGCGGTCACTGTTAAACCGCGTTGTGCTCGTCATCCCCGACGGCATTCATTCCCTCCCCGCCGACGGTGAGGGACCGTAGGGCCTCCCAACCGGCCTTAAAAGGGTCGTGAGCCCCTCTTGTATCCCCTAAAAATGTATGCATGCTAAAAAAGTGAAAATGGGGGAGGGTTTTAGGTGACTTGCCTCGTCCGTCTTCGGTGTTTTTTCCACCACCGCCGTGGGCGCCGCCAGTGGCTCCTCGGCATCTCCTTCCCGGGCAACGATCGCCCCGGCCTCTTCCCAGGCCGTGGGTGGCGGAGGTACTTCTTCTTCCACCGTGGACGGTGCCGCCGGAGTCTCCTCCGTGGTGGCCGCCGACAGCGGTGCTTGGGTTCCTTCCCCGGCCATCCTCCGCGCCTGGTGCTTGAACCGCATTCAAGAAGGGGAGACGAGGGGGAGAGGGTAGAAGGGAATGAGGAATTGAGAGTGAGAATGGGGATATGGGGAGAATGGCGTTGTTGGGCTCTTCTTCTGTCAGTTACGGTGGAGAGGAGGAAGAGGAAGAGGGAGAGTGTTTTATTTTTTGGAACCACCAGTGATTGCACGGTCTATCGATAGGCCGCGTGACTATTGGATGGTCCCCTATGGAACCGTTTAAGCTCTAACGGTGCGTTTCCTTGAATGGTCAGGGGATGGCCGTGCAGTTCTTTGAACGGCCTCACAACGGGCCGTGTATTTTCACAATCATATTCAAATTAGCAATGATTGAGCGGCTCCCACTGGACCATTTGCATTCGGGGGTGATCTGGTGCTAGACTGTTCATGTGCTGAAACAATTGTGAAGAATGTTTTTTGCTGCATTATGTGATTTAAGTGGCTGATTTCTTTTTTATCTTGAATGATTATTTCATGATGTAATATTGCAAAACCTATTCATGAATTCTTTGCAGCACCACTTCAACTTGTCGTTTTGCCTGCACAGGTAAGTCAGGTATGGCCTTCTATCCCTGTATCCCTTATTGCATTACTATATGGTATTATGTTATATTATCTCGAGAACCAGTTGGTTATCTACGTGTTCCAGGATCTGATGTTCCCCTATAACAAAAATAATGATGATCCCGGTTCGCGTATTTAATCATCGGATAGGCCGTTAGGTTGTGAAAACTATGGTACGACGGTTCTATCTTGCACGCCTTGGTTGCGGATAGTGTCCTGACCCTGATTCTCCCAGTGTAGCAATATTATTCTCGAGTATTTTCTATTTTGTGACTTTCTTCGTATTCGTTTTAATGATTTCTTTTATTTTAGCCCATCATGCATCATACGCATCTTTTGAACATTCATGACCCATGGTCTGTCTGAAAGTATCTCATTTGTGATGGATGATTGTGCGTTCAGTGTCTGAGTAAAAGGAACTATTCCACTCAGAGTTGGAAGGTTTTCTCTGGTCTACTCACCTGGTCTGATTGACTGAAGGTCCCTATCTGGAGTTTTAGTTCATTTCTTTACTTTTTTGCTACTTATTCCGGTCCCCTCATTGGTCCAAGGGATTGTGTCCCCAATGAGGTTGATCGTGTGTTTTCCATTTCATTTAGTTAGCTTCTCCAGACTGGCGTCGTTTTGGTCTGATCGTTCCTTGTGTTTGGTTCGGAGTTTTCGGAAGATTCTTACTGCTCGTTGGCGAGAAAACGGGTGTCTTTTACCTTAACTCCCACTTTTCAGTCCGCTTCGCTCCATTTTTACTTCATCTCCATGTCCCATTTCGCTTTCGCTTCACCTCCGCTCGCTCCCCTGTAAAGAGGACGTTAAGGATGGGCATCTGTTGACACCCATTTTTTACCTATGAGTTGAGTAATTCCTCTTACTATCATTTGTTGATGTCTCGAGTTGTCCATTACTCATTGAGCTATTTTTAGGCATGCTTTGGGCTTATTTTATGGGTACTTCCCTCCCTGGCTAAGTCTAACCTCAGATTCGGGCTTAATGGGCCTTGATTTCACTTGGTTTTGAGGTAAATGGGCTCATTTATCCCATTTTATCAATTTCAAATGCCCAGGCTTTACACGGTCTAGCGACCGGCCGTTCAGTGATTGGGCGGTCTTCTTAGAACCGTTTATGGATTTATTGGATATTTATTTGATTTTTTGAATTTCTACCGACAAGCCTCTGAACGATCTGGGTTCTGCCGTTTACTTCCATTAAACGGCCAGGCATTAGACCGTCCAGCTCCCAGAGTCCTCAACCGATTGATTTTTTAGATAATTATCTATTTTTCCTATTTTTCTAGATTTATCACCGATAAGTGTACACGGCCAAGCATTGGACTATTCTATTCATTGAATAGTCCACCAATAGACCGTTTTATCCTGAAGAGTCCAACACCGTGATAGTCGGTCAGTTCGATGGATAATTGGATAAATTCTTATTTTATTTTATTTATCACCGACAGCATTGGACGGTCTAGTAGTAGACCGTGTAATTGTTTGGGCGGCCTATCGCACGACCGTGTACATGATCGAAACCTATGGATTGTTTGGATTTTCTCTCTCTATCCGTGGTTGAACCTCCACCTTCCTCCGCCATTTTCTCTGCGATTTCTCAACCAAATGGGGTGCCGTTTGATTTGGGTGGGAGATAAAAGTATTATCTATGAATTTTGTTTTGAAATCTCAGATTAATATCCATTGGAAAATTCAATTTCGAGGTTAGACTTTTAGGGCTTTATAAATAGAACCCCTAGTCCAAGCTTGAAAGGAGGGAGATCCAACGTCGACGTCGAAGCTCTGCCGAATTATTGAGTGAACTGTAGTCGGGGAGGGAGGCTTTCTACATCCTTCTAAGCCTCCGGTTCAAGGGAGTAATCGTTGTTTGGTGTTCTAGTCTAGGCCTTTAATTGTCGTTTCATCCATTGCATGCTTCTTCTTTTTTCACCATCTTCTTCCCACGTTTTTGCACCATTTCACATCATTTCTACACCATTCCTATTGTTTTGACGCCCTATAGGGGTTTAAAAACCTCCCCAGGTATCGCCCATTCCTTGTTATTACGTTTATTTTCCATTCTTTTCTATAGTTACTACACTTCCTAGGGCTAATTTGGGTTGCATTTTTGTGTTCTTCATGTTGTTTTGCAGGTCAGCATCAGCATCGCATGAGGCCCATCCCTTCTGGCCGGCTGGAAGGGGTGGAGGATCAAGTCCTACAACTTGGAGTCTGGCGCCTTTGAACGGCCTTCTTCCGTCCGTCTTCAGATAAGAGCGGTCCCCCAAGAACCGTTCAGATCCTATAAGCGCCCGTCTACAAACCGTTTAAATCCAGACCCTTCTTCGTCCCGCTTCCTTCTTCAACACTGTGAGCGGTCTATCGAGCGGCCATTCCATCCCTTAAGCGATTCATCCTGGACTGTGTACTACTGTAGCGCTACATCTTGGTCTAGTGCTTTCTCCCTTTCAAAGGTACGTAGTACTCTCTGGTACCCGTGTCTTGGTGGCGATCACGATCACACACACACACCTCTCCACTTTTTCCTTCCTCCCTTCATTTTGCTTGTCTTTATATTTCGATTTTAAAAAGGAAGAAAAAGAGAAAGAAAAAGGGGGAGGAAAAATGTCAACACTTCTAAGGTCGAAGCGGTGAATAATTGGGAAGGACCCATTAATGCTATCGAAATTCGTATTTTTTTGGGTCTGGCTAGTTACTACAGGTGATTTATCAAAGACTTCTCCAAGATTAATGTTCCTTTGACAAGATTAACAAGGAAGGAGAATCCATATGCATGGACCAAAGATTGTGAAGAAAGCTTCCAAACATTGAAAGGCCGTCTGACTACTGCCCCGGTGTTAGCTTTGCCAAGTAAAGGAGAGAAATTTGAAGTATACACTGATGCATCCGGTGTGGGACTCGGATACGTATTAATGCAACATGGGAATGTAATTGCATATTCTTCCCGGTAATTAAAGAAGCATGAAGAAAACTACTCGATGCATGATATCGAGCTAGCCGTGGTAGTATTTGCTTTAAAGATCTGGAGACACTACCTTTATGGAGAATAATTTTCTGTGTACTCTGATACTAAATGTTTGAAGTTTTTATTCTCCCAAAAGGAGTTGAACATGAGGCAAAGGCGTTGGCTGGAGTATCTCAAGGATTTTGACTTTTCTATACAATAACATCCAGGAGAGGGTACGTAATCCCGTAGCAGATGCCCTTAGTCGGAAGCCAAGAGCATTGTTAGCCAATTGCATGATTCTGGAATAGCGATTGCTAGAATAATTCTCCAAGATAAATTTACCATGGACAAGGAAAAAGGATGTGTTATTCTATCCCACATGAGTTTACATCCTGATTTATTTTCTGAGATTAAGGAGTTATAAGATGATGACCTAGTGCTGGTAGAAATTAAAAGCAAGTTGGATCAACGACTAAGGGCTTTGGTCCTAGGGGGGTCATGCAGATTTCCAATTACATTATCTATAGGATGATCTTTAAGATATCTAATGTTAACAATTGGATTATCATGAAGTTCATTTACCTCCCCCTGAACTGTAGGCTCTTCTTCATTAAGCTCTTCATTTCTTTCCTCATCTTCGGATTGGTCTGCATAATTTCCTTCTTTCAGAATATCACCACTGTCTTCATTCCTGCATTGACCAATATTAGTCTTTAATAAGGATTCATCAAAAACTATATGTGAAGATTCTTCAACAGTTTTGGAATCCATATTATACACTCTATATGCTCGGGTGTTTTCAGAATAACCAAGAAAAATTCTTGGTTCACCTTTAGGTTCAAATTTGTCAAGGTCTCCTTTATCATTTATATGTATAAAGCATTTACACCCAAAAACCATGAAGTGAGCAATAGAAGGTTTCTTACCCTTTATGATCTCATAGGGTGTTTTCTGGGTAGAAGGTCTTACCATGGCTCTGTTAATTACATAACAAGCAGTATTTACTGCTTCAGCCCAAAACCTTCTTGGTAGACCACCTTCAACCAAGAGTGTACGACCCATCTCCACTAGGGTTCTGTTCCTTCTCTCCACAACTCCATTCTGCTCAGGTGTCCTTGGTGAGGAGAACCTATGGTTAATTCCATTTGACCTGCAGAATTCATCAAACTGTGAGTTTTCAAACTCACCTCCATGATCAGTCAAAATATTTTCAATTTTCTGGTTTTTCTTAAGACAGAACTCCTGAAATTCTGAGAATGCATCACTTTTATGTGATAAGAAATATACCCAAGTATACCTAGAGAAGTCATCTACCATGACAAACCCATACTTTCTCCCTGATAAGCAGACGGACCTTGTTGGCCCAAAAAGGTCCATGTCTATCAGCTCATAGGGTTTAGAAGATAGATTTTCTGTTATAGATTTAAATGACTTTCTAGTTAACTTTGATTGAGTGCATGCATCACAGATTTTATTTTCTTTCTTAAAAGAAACTTCAGGAAGTTCTCTAACCATGCTATGCTTATTTAGTTTATGCAAAACAGTGTAACTAGCATGACCTAACCTACGATGCCATAAAAATGCTAAGTCTTCTCTACTAGCAGTAAGGCATAGGTTAGAATGTTGAATATCATCTAGATCTATCATGTAAGTGTTATTTATCCTCTTACCAGAAAATTTAACAGTTTCAGAATCAGGTTCAAAAACTTTACAACATTGAGAGTCAAAAAGCACTTTGCATCCTTTATCACATAGCTGGCTGATGCTAAGTAAGTTATAAGCTAATCCTTCAACCAGCATGACATCCTCAATGCATTAAGTAGTACACTTACCTACCTTACCTGTTCCAACAATCTTACCCTTTGTGTTGCTACCAAAGGTGACAAGGCCTCCTTGTTTCTCTGTCAGCATGCAGAACTTGGCCTTATCCCCTGTCATATGCCTGGAGCAGCCACTATCCAAGTACCACAAATTGTTCTTGGCTGCCAGGCATACCTACACACACAATCAGGTAGAGAAGTTTGGAACCCAAGACTGATTGGGCTCTAGAGAAGATGAAAAGTAATTAAAACAGGAAAGCAGACTTTTAGGAATCCACATTTGTTTGAAATAGTTCTGTTCAGTGGATTTTCCAGATTTCTTTTTGTTTTACTTTTTCTTGTTGACACTAGCATGATTATTTACAGATTGATTATTTCTGTGCCAGTGCCTTGGCCAGGATGTATTCACGAAATTTTGGCCATAGTAATCATTGGGCTGGCTGTAGAAATGTTGGTTCCTTGGTGTCCAATTGCCATACCCACTAACCCAATTTCTGGTGTAAGGTCTATAAGACTGTATAGCCTGATGTCCATGACCTGTAAACCATCCTTGAGTCCTAGTCCATCCTGACCTATTTGGATAGGTTGACTGTGCAAAGAAATGGGACTGGGCTCTAGGTTGGTAGAAATGTTTGGGTTGAGCTCTAAAGGCATTCTGCCTCCCCTGCACCTTGGACCCTGCTGACCTATTCATAGGTGTGTATTGGGTCTTATTCAGAGGTGAGGTGATGGTGGAGACTTGGTGACCTTAACATGGGGTTTATAAGACTGTGTAGGTTGACCCCTAACCTGAAACTGAGCTTTGGGATTTTTCTTGGATGTGCTAGCTCTACTAGGCTCACTCAGCTTTTGTTTGCCCTTCTCCTCAGCACTGGGCTTTTTAGATTAGCAGTTTTGTTCAGTAAAATGTTTGAATTCATGCTAATTAGAGGTCCTTTCTCTTTTTTTGCAACAAATGAAATAGTTTTCATTCCAAAGGTTTTTGTTGCACTAGAATTAAATCCAAGGCCCTCTTTTCTGAAGTTGACCTTTGACCCTAACAAAGCATTTCGGTTATCTGTACCTTGGGTCATTTTCTCAATAGTCTTAAGCTTGTCCTCATTATCCTTTTGAATATCTTTAATGGATTTCTTAAGTTCTGTATTCACACTTAGGACAGCTTGATATTTTTCATTCACTATTTTTATCTCACTCTCACATTTCTGAATTTTCAATTTCAGTTCATCAGTTTCTTTTTCTAAGCTCTCATTTTCTTCTTTAGAGGCTTTTGACTCATTCTTGATTTCTTCTAATTCAGAACATGTGAGTTTCAATTTTTATTCTCAGATTCTAGACATGCAATTTTATCAGTTAGAGTTGTATCATTTTACATGGAGTTAATCTTTCTTCTTAGATGCCTGTTTTCCTTTCTAATATCATCAGCTCTATCAGCTATGTAATGGTAGGCATCTACCCAATCAGTAATAGTGAAATTTTTGAATCTAGTGATTACCTCATCTGAGTCCTCCTCTCTGTCTTCAGAGCTTGTTGCCATAAGGCAAATGGGCTGTTCAGATTCGGCTTCACTGTCAGAGGTATTGCTCAAGGAGCCTTCATCTTCATCACTCTAGGTGCTAACCATAGCTCTCCCTTTCGTGTTCTTCTTCTTTGACTTGTCCTTGTATTCCTGATTCTCTAGACATTCAACTTTCATATGGCCTGTTTTCCTGCATTGATAAAAAGTATTAGTTTCAATTTTCTTTGCAGGGTTATGTTTATACCTTTTATCCCTTCGGCCGCCACTATACTTCTTTTGGCTGAATCGTCCTGCTCCTTTCCTGAGGAACCGCCTGAACTCTCTGGTCATCATTGCCATCTCAATACGAGTTATATCTCCTTCATTCAGGCTCTCCTCGGATGATGAACTGCTAGAGCTGGATTTGCTGGATTTGCTGGCACCAGCTTTCAGAGCGATTGGCTTCTTCTTCCTCTCAGCTTCTTCTATCTTTGGCATATTAATCTCATATGCCATGAGCGAGCCAATTAGCTCATCAGCCCTTGTGGTTCGCAAATCCCTTGACTCCTCCATCACTGTAGCCTTAGTATGCCAAGCATGAGTCAGGGAGCGCAATATCTTTCTCACTACATCGTATTCTGTTTGAGGTTTCCCGAGACCTCTAAGACCATTTGTGATGATAGTTAATCGAGAGTACATCTCCTTGATGGTATCGCTTGGCTTCATCTTGAATGCTTCATATTCAGACACAAGGAGATTAGCCTTCATTTCTCTAACATGAGAAATCCCTTCATGAATAACTTCCAATGCATCCCATATCTCCTTAGCTGAATTGTAAGCTTATACCCAAGAAAATTCTATGGGGTGCAGAGAGCACTAAATGGCGTTTATGGCACTCCAATTTAGTGTAGACCTCCTGATCTCTTCCTTGGTCCAGACTTCCTCATTAGGGGACAGCTCATAAAGTCCCTTGCTTACTACCTTCCAGATCTCGTAATCCTTCGCCCTCAGAAATACTTGCATACGATTCTTCCAGTATGCATAGTTAGATCCATCGAAGAATGGGGGCTTTGTGGTTGAGTGTCCTTCAGCTATCATCCCTCGAGCATCCATCTTTGCCTTTCCCCTTCGGGCGGTAAGTCCCTGTAGAAGAGTATGGCTCTGATACCAACTGTTATGTTAGATGAACGTAGTCTATCTCCACTAAGTGTGGATCTAGAGGGGGGTGAATAGATCTAATATCTAATTTTAAAACACAGTTGAGCTCTAACTAGAGTGTGGATCCCAAGATTTTTAGGTGGTTCGGTCAGAGACCTACATCCACCCCACACTCCAACTAGAGTGTGGATTCTGCTGACTCACAGCTTGAACAACTGGGCTTCACAGCTTGCCAACAACCGCTGATACATAGCTTCACTGGGCTTTACAGCTTGCCGACCAGAGGAGCAGATCCTCTGCAACCGCTGGGCAATACAGCTTAGCCATCCGAGACCAAGTCTCGCCTGCCGAGGATTACAGCTTCACCTATCTAGTGGAAACCTCCACTGCAATTGCTGCCTCACAACTTGATAACAAAAGTGTATCGAAAGTAAGAAAAAAAGAAACAAACGAAATGTAAAAACAAGACAAATGTAGCTCAAGTATGAGCAGAATCAGCTCTGGTATCTGAACCAAGAGTCTGATTTACAAGACCTCTCGAAAGCTCTCTCAACTCAACTCTCTCAATCAAACTCTCTCAACTCATATCTCCTTTCTCTCTTTCTTCTCTTCTCTGCTTTTCTTCTCCGTGGATCTCGGTGGCTCTCTGATGCTTCAGACTTTCAGTCTCACTGTATAGACTTTTCACTCGATCGATCGGCCTCCTTCTGAAGAAGAAAACTCATATATATACCAGCAGCAGATTGGATAAAGGCGTGTGGCTTCCACATTTCCCGCCCAAAGAATTCGCCAGATCCGAGGAAATTTCATCCACATGGTAGCATACTGGATGGGCTGCTTCCACGTGTCACCATCTGGGCACCTCGTCCTCCTTGGATCACGAGCCATGTCATCAATCTCAGCCAGGAGTCCCTGTCAGATAGAGGATTGAATTATCAGTTTAAGTATAGAACCATGTACAGACTTTGTAGGATGCAGTGCATTGTATAGACTTTGCACTGTATAGACTTTGTGAATGCGAATGCAATGTACAGACTCTGCAATATAAAGACTTCATATATGCAGTGCTATGCGATGTACAGACTTCCTACATGAAAGCAACCGCTGTGCAGACTTGCTGAAGTGTAATGTAATGTGCAGACTTTGAAGAACATTAAGCAGCCAATGTATAGACTAAGGCAATGTAAAGACTTGCCAGTGTATGGACTTGATGAGCATGCAGCAATGTGCAGACTTCAATGCATGAAGGAGCACTTGTAGACACGCCAAAATTGACGTTACCGTGAGTACATCTCATATTACCCTGTAATGCCCCAATTTGACTCTCAAATTAACGTTATTTGAGTGGTTTTTCTCACTTTTCTTAGATTTCTCCCTTTTTCCTCCCTTTTCTTATTTTTTCCTATTTTTCTAGATTTTCTGGGCATTTTTCTCTATTTTTAGGAATTTTTCCGAATTAACGACTTGAAGAAGGGCGTCATTTCATTTTTAGGAAAATTAAAAGAAAATAAACGAAAATTGACGCCACTTCCGTCAGGCGTCAATTTCACTCAAATTCCATTTTTTTGGATTTTTTCGAGCATTTTTTAGATTTTTTTTGGAATTAACGACCAAGAATGGGACGTTATCTTAATTTTAAATAAAATAAAAAAAATGGAAATAACGACATGGTTGAGGGCGTCACTTTCAATTTGAATTTTTTAATATTATTTTAAACCCTCTTCAAGAGGTGATTTGGTGGCCTTCCGGGTGTCAGAAAAATACGAAAAAATAGTCATTGGAATCAGCACAGTTAGATGCACCTCCACCTAAAACATGGGAAAATAATATTGAGAAATGAAAAAATGACTATGTTTTGAATATTTTGAATTAACGACCTTGATTCGGACGTCATTTAAAGTGACGCCCGAATCAACAGTCGTCCATTCTCTTTTGGCTGATGTTTCATCTTGATTAACGCCCCTTGGTAGGGCGCGTTTTTAATTAATGCCTTTAGTTCAGGCGTCTTTCAATTTTCAAATACAGGGAGGTTTTTATTTCTAAAAATTGAATATGGAATTGACGCCTTCTCGCCAGGCGTGTTTTGAATTAACGCCCTATGGCAGGTCGTCAATTTGTGAATTGACGCCCTGAGCTGGGTCATCTTTAATTTCAGAATCCTGTTCGAACGCCTCCTTTCCTGCAGAGAGTCCCTTCCCTATTTGATCACTTCGTTGATAAGGGAATTGGAGTCCTTGCTTCCTATGGCTATTGCTTGATCTGATCCTTTCCAAATCTGTTTTTGAACTCTTTAAATAGGGCTCTGTGGCTCTGTTCGAAGTTCCAGATGCTGGTTCCAGTTTTTTTTGGTTTTTCTTTCTTCTTCTTCTCTTACAGGACGCTGCTGCTGCTTCTTGGCAAAGGAGGAAGTTCCCTGTGTTTATTGTTCTCATCTGATCGAAGGAGTCTCCCTCCTCATCGAGCATCTAAGCCGAGAAGCACAGGCTCTTCTATCTGTCGAATTCTTCTTTCTTTTATTTGCATGCATGCATATACATTCATCATATTCATCTCTATGTTAGTATCTCTTTATTCTCAACCACGTTGAGAACCTCCAACAGTGCAATCGCGTTGCACACTTCTTATTATTCTTTGCACATCATTCATCATATATTCTCCCATACCCTTTTGCATAGGGGTTTAAGGGCCAACACCCACAAGGTGTGTTCTTGCACAGGATATTTCATGCTCATCTGTATATGAATTTGATGCTACACTCACTTTGGTTCTAATCCAGTCTTCTATTGGTGTTTGTTAATTTTGCAAGGGTAATCAATAAGAGGAACTCTCTTCATCGGCCGGCCGATCGGAAGAGAAAGGTGCACTCACAATCTCCCCGCATTTGAGGTATTTATATTCGCGATCCCTCCCTTGATTATTATTGTTTATATCCTTTGAGGCCCTCGCGTCTCTGGCGATCACACCCCATATAGCACCACGTGCTCCCTTTTCCACCTTCTTTTCTCTCCACGTATATTTCACCATATTCCTTCTCTTTTTCTTTTATTTTCTTAAGTGGATTTTGTTAGAATCTATAAATTGGCGATCACGGTGGGACCCCTTTTATTTTTCTTTTGATTACCCTTTCCCTTGGGCACCCACGTGTGCCATCTCCCTTTTGCACCCACGGTGCATCTCCTTTTGTGCTCCACGTAGCACACTCCCTTAAGTGATTGGTTGGTTTGATAGATTTTTAGAAATTCCATTTATATATAGAAAAAATGATGATGAGCATGCTATATTCCTTTTGGTGGTCGATTGCCATGATTTTATTATGATTGTGAGTGTCTTTGTCTCCTTTCATATTGGTATTTAACTCTGTTTCTGGGGACAGAAGAATTGGCGCCCCTTTCAGAGGCGTGTTTCTAGTGAGTAACGCCTTCACTCAGGGCGTGTTTTCCTATTTAACGTCTTTTGCCAGGGTGTTCCTTTTGTCCCGTGCAGAATTGACGCCCAACATTCTGGGCGCCTCTTGTTTATTAAGCGCCCCTGGCAGAGGCGCCTTTTACAGAATTGACGCCGCACTCCGGGGCGTCTCTTTCCTGTGTGTCACAGTGACTGATCGGTTGTCTTCTGCTTACATTCATCTGTTTATTACATCCATCTGTTGCATATATGATTCTGCATTCATCATTTGCTTTTGGTTGAGAGACCTTCTCACATTGTTAGGATCCACACCTCCTCTTGGTGAAGGAAGGACCCTCCATTGAGCATTCCGTCTCTTTGGACCGGAAATTCCTAAACCAAGCCTCCGTAAGTCCCCGCACCCGTGGAGTCCCTCACGGACGCCGGGCAGGTTGTACCCTTTGAAGTACCGGGTTTAGTTGGCCTATACGTGGTGAGAGAGTGTTCCTAGTTGGCACCGGAGTTAAACCACATTTGAAACTAGGTTCACCCCTTGAGTGATTATATCATTTTGCATAAAATCTTTAATTCACCAAGGATCAAACAAAAGAAATCAAGGGTAACCATTCCAACTTGTGTGCTTCTTTGCAAATTATTTTGCTTAAACTTTGATTGTATAATGGCTTACCTTGATAGACAAAGTAACATGTTTAATCTTAAATGCATTAATGAGGATGCACAACCTAGCACATCTTGCAATCCTCAGTCTCAACATGTTCAACATCATTCTCACCATATTTTCAAAGGACCACGTCCTCATTCTTATGGATTTGCTCGACCCATGGGCAATATCCAATCTCATGGTCCCTCGCCTCAATCGCGAGCCACTACTCCTACGGGACCGTCTCCTCCCAACGATGAGAAGGTCTCCCAGATCTTGCATGCATTAGATCATCTCACCCCTCAATAAATCCAAGCTCTTAAGGCCGTTGTTGAGGGTGCATCTCATTCCTCTCATCTTCCTTCCAATCCTATGCGGGTGGCCCATCACCCACTTCCTTCTTCTATTCACATTACTACTCGGGTGGCCCATCACCCATCTCCTATTCACACTCCTCCTCGGGTGGTCCAATGCCCGCCTCCTTCTATTCCTCCTCCATCACGGCCCCAAGGCCCATTTATTCCTTGCAACCCGGCCCGTCTGGGTTCTTCTATGGGTCATCCCATTAATCCCCCTCCACGGCCTCTTTATGCGGCCCCTCCTTCAAGGCCCTGCCAACCCCCTGTTGCTCAGGTCTCACCCCTCCAACAAACGCTTTTCGACAAAGTCACTTCTTTGGAGGAACAATTAAAGAGGGTTACGAGCCCACGGCCTGCTCCTCCTACTCCAGTCAATCCCCTCCACGCCGCTCTGAACAACATTACAAAGATGGAGAAAGATTGGAAGGACAGGAGAGACGATTACGGCATCGGCATTTCAAACAAGCAAGAGCCGACAGATTTCAACGTTCAAGTGGACACTGTCCGCCCTCCACCCATTCACCCCATTCATTCATATGGCCCTCCATCTCCACATTCACAATACCATTACACTCCTCCACCCACATCTACGCCTCCACTACGGTGTCCACTTGAACCGGCTGATGAAGAACCGACAATTGAAGAATCTGAGGCGCACAATGATGAAGCTATGCAGGCACCCCTTCCGAGTTTCCTTCGCTTCCCTCTCTCTTCACTACCGCTTGATGAACCCCCTGCTCAGGACGAAGTCACCGTCCCCAACGCATTCCCCGTTTATGAGACTAATTGGTGTTACGACGATGGGTCAATACTCCAATCACCCATGTCGTTGCACCAAGACATGTCTCCTATCCCTAACACCTCTCGCCCCATCCGGCATTTTCAACACACTAAACCTTCTCCGTTCACCCCTCCCGTAACCACTCCAATAGCCTCCACTCCACCGGCCTCCACCGAACCTCCATTACCCTCCATTACGCCAGTCTCCGCCAAGCCTTCCATTACACCTCCTCTTTGTTCGCCACCTCAGCCGTCCACTATGCCTATGACCCCTACCCCATTACTTAACCCTTTACCCTTACCTGTGGCTAGTCCTGAGCAAGGTTAACCCTTTTTTGCACTCGAGCCAACCCCGACTGCTTCCGAGCAAAGGGAGAAGCTCTACGTGTCTGAACCTTTGCTTCCACTCACCCTTTCACCTCCACCATCCATGGAACCTTCCGCCTCCGCTTCATCCCCCTTTACTACTCGGAACGGGCGTCCTTCTGTAAATACTTGTGCCGAAGATGATCAAGAGCCGGGAAAGAAAGATTTGGCCATGGCCATGCTGTTCAAGATGCAAGAGTTTATTTGCCGGATGCCAATCTGGGTTGTTGTGCCAAGCATGGTTGAAGAGGCCGAGTCCCAGCCACTGCTCAGTAGAAGAGAATGCCAAGCGTTGATGCCGTATAAGTTTGTGCCCAAGGGCCGGGCAGGGCACCCCTTGTTCCAACTTTCAAATCTTGAACTGTTTCTTCCATACAAGGGACGAACGGCCATCTTGATCAATATTCTTCATACGCTACAATCCTTGGGCAACACGATGTTTCCTATCCCAACTTTCCAACTCTCTCACACTATTGCTTTCCACTCTCCAAGAGAGTTGTCACTTACCATTGAAGCTTCATCCATTGGGCCAATTGGCTATACACTTTCACTGCCATGGAGGGGCAGTTACCTTGGTGTCAAAGGGCTTTCCACTATTCTACCCACCTTCCATTCAACGCCATCCACATGGGCCACTCCAGGGGTAAGGAGGAGGATCTCATTCTCTCGCCCTTCATGTTCTTCATATTCTTTGCATCTCATGCATTCTGTCACATCCATACATTCATCGCATCTATTGCATTGCACTCGCATACATTGGCACTTCTTCTTTCCCGGGTTTCCAAACCTGTGTCTTACCCGCCTTCCAGAACCTCCGGATCTTTCGCATTTCCCATCTTCATCCTCTTCTAATCCACTCTCCCTGGGGCATCGCATCCCCTTTCCTGCTATTTCCCTGGAACCTCCAGGTGTTTTTTCCCTCCTCTTAGGGCATGACGCCCCTTCTGATTCCACTATTCCGGAACCTCCGGATCTTTCTCTTCTCCCAGGGCATCGCGCCCCTTTCCGTCTTCTTCCTCCGAAACCTCCGGATCCTACTCTTTGGGCATCGCGCCCCTACACACCCTCAAGTCCGGATCTTCTGGGCTTCTTACTGATTCTCCCTGGGCATCGTGCCCCTTTCCATCTTCTTCCTCCGGAACCTCCGGACTTTCTCCCAGGGCATCGCGCCCTTTTCTATCTTCCTCCTCCGGAACCTCCAGATCCTTCACCCCTCTCTCAATCCCTTGGGCATGACGCCCCTTTCCATTTTCTACCCCCGGAACTTCCGGACCTTCCATCTTTCCTCCAATTCATCCTCTTGCTTCTCCGGGACATCATGTCCTTCATTCTTTTCTTCCTTTTCTATCATCTTTTTCCATTTCGAGGGCAACGCGTCCCTCGATATTTCCCTCCGGAACCTCTGGACCCTCCTGATCCTTTTCATCCACTCTTCCCTGGGCACCGTGTCCCTCGACATCTCATTCCTCCGGACCCTCCATCTTTCTTCCGATTCATCTTTCTGCTCCTCCGGGACATCACATCCTTCATTTTCTTCCTCCTTTTCCATCATCTTTTCCCCTATTTCTTCCCTGGGCACCGCGTCCTTCGATATCTTATCCCTCCAGAGCCTCCGGATGATTCCTCCTATCATGATTCTCCTCCTTTACTCCCAGACCCTCCGGATCCGCCTCTTTCCATCTACCAATTTCTACTTCTAATTCCTCCTGATCATGGGTCCGACCCAACTTCTTCCACATCCACTGCCTTGGGCATCTGCCCATTCTCTCACTGCTTCCGAGGCTTTAGTCCTCACCTCTCTTCTTGATATTTCACTTCTTCTGTAGACCTTTCATGTGATCAGGGTCTCCACACCTTAGTGAGGGAGTTCTAGCCCTCGCCTCTCTTCCTTTTTTTCCTTATTCGTCTGAGTCTGGTCTTGGCACCACTCCTTCTTGTTAATCCACTTTCAAACCCTTTGCTTCCAATCCTTTTGACTGCCAAAGAGAACTATCCCACGATGATCAACCTCGCCTCTTGCGGTAGCTGCTTCAACAAAGATCGCAAGGTAACATATTGGCGTAAGTATTCATTTCATGATATCATTATCTCATTGCTTCACACCTGATTTTCAAAATGAAGTGCTTCTTAACAAGATTAAGAGTGGTAGTTAAGACCTTTATCCTAGGTCATATCTTTATCTTTACTAAATCATTCTCAAAAAAGTCTTTAGGCTTGCTTCTGCAGCACCTTTGGTTAATAAAAACCCCGCGCTGGGAATTCAATATTCTCTCCCTGCTTGTTAAGAGCAACCCTTAGCTGGGCACCGCACACACTTCACGGCGCCCTTTAGTCGGCTCCTTGATAAAACACCGTTGCTACTTTGGCCATACCATGAGAATTCCTGAAAGTCTTTTTCTCTTCTTTACTCGGCCGAATGCAGGGGCAAGAGGTTGACGGATGAGATGACCCACCCAGGGTAATCCCCAATACGAGAGGAGTCTCAAATAGGGGCAGTCTTGACCCAAAATTAATATGAGTTTTCATATGAGTTTTTATGATATACATCTCGCCAAAAGGGCTATTATGAAAATCAAGTCAAAATTTCGATAAAAGTAAAATTGTGAATTATGGCATGACAAGAGTGGCAAAGTCCCCGCAGGAAAAACCCTGGTCGTATGCATGTCAAGGGTCTAAAAATCAAAGGCACAAAGCCCCGGCGCAACAGACTACCTCTTTGAGGGAAAATACCTTGGAAGGAATTCAAGTCCCGACATCTCCCATCTTGCATAAAGCTTATCCTCAATTATTCTTCTCTTCTCCCTCTAAGACCGAATGTTTCTCGGGTATGGCCGTGGTAGGGGCATCGTTATACAAGGGTAGCCGGTCGTAGGGCGCCACCTTCAATGCACGCCCGACTTTGGGTAGTTTTTTTAGCGAAAGGGGAAGGAACAAGGACCTCTAGCCAGTGGTTCAAAAACACCCTTTGATGCTGCATTAACAATGTCTAAACCAAAAAAAAAAATCAAAAGAAAAAAAAATGAACAAAAAATTGAATATTTCCTAAGTCAAAATCCAAAAAAACTTGAATATTTTCCTAAACTAAAATCTAAAAAAGTTGAATATTTCCTGATCAAAATCCAAAAAAAAATTGAATATTTCTCAAAATACAAACAAAATACAAATATTTTCCAAATAAAAAATCCATAAAAAAATTCAAATATTTTCTAAAAAGCCATAAAAATTTGAATATCTATTTTTAAAACCCATAAAAATATGCATATTTCAAAATCCAAAAAAAATTGCATTGTATTTTCTGATGGTGTTTTTGCAGGAACAATAACTTTGCAAGGACCAAGAGCACGGGATGAGTCCTCTCCCTTCACCGCTATCAATCTCTTGATTCTTCCCAATATCACCATGATTCGTCATTATGGACACTTCTGATTATCATCTCTCTATTGATCATTCATTTCCAAAATCTTTTAGTAAACTCCTGTTGATTTCACTTGATCACTCTGCCACTGGGCATTACTTGATCCTGATCATTCAATCTCAAATCTCGCATGCCAAGTTGTCATCCTCATGGCAAACAACAAACAATGATGTTATTCATGCCTTTCACGCTGTGCACGCTTGAATGCTATTCATGATATGATACATACATGCTATTGATGCTTTGATACATACTATATTTTCATGCTATTCAATGCTTTCATGCTTTGATTCATTCTATGCTTGCTATGCTTAAATGCCTTATTCATTGCTTGTTATTTATATCTTGGCTAATGAAATTTTGAGCGCAGGATAAGAAGCTCTTGGTCCCACCGACTGGGCATCACCAATCAAGTCCCACGGTGTTTGCACCTCATTTCTCAGTTCCCCCATGCTCATTGCTATCACCATCCCCCCTATATGCATTCTACTATATGTTACATACGCTACTAGATTATATCAATGACCTTGTGACTTTGGTAAATCTGGAATTTGAGTTCCCCTCCATCAAAAACAATGATGATTCCAGAGGAGTCTTAGTCATAAGGATAGGCCGTTGAGCCATCCAAGACTGGGGACGATGGTTCCCTTTTGCAAGTTGATGCATGGATAAACGAGCTTCGGCTTAGTATCGGCTCGCAGAATGGGTTTCTTGACCCAGTCTGGGCAGTTTGGCAATATTATCCTTGATTATCTTATATTTTAATTTGTTTTAACTTTTTTTCCTTTAAACTCAGCATGCATCCATATAGGAGTTTGAAACAATTTTTGGAAAATCATTCTGATAAGCTGATTTGGAGAGTCAAATTGATCTTAATCTTTCCAGATATGAGATATTCATTGCTGAATGGAATCCTCAGTTCGTTTTGTCGCTGTTTTGGGTCATTTTCTCGAAAGCTCATTGTTTGGATTTCTATCCTCTTATTTCAATCTGTTCTCTTTGATCCACCTTGGCTGCAGCACGTCCACATTGGCTGGTAACCGCTCCCCAATGGTGAAACCTACAGGTTTGTAACCTGGGGTACTTCCACCGCGCTGGAAGTTGATCATTCTCCTTCGTGCCCGCGTGCACATTCCCTCTTTTATCCAAACATCATTGATTTCATTGAATTTCCCGAGATTGCTTCATCTCGAGCTTTTGATTTCATTCTCATCAAGTGATGTTGATTGCGTGTCTCATCACACCTTGACATCTACTTTTCAGTTTGCTCTGCTCCCTTGCAAAGCAGACGCCAAGGCGGGACAGCTGTAGACACGCCAAAATTGACGTTACCGTGAGTACATCTCATATTACCCTGTAATACCCCAATTTGACCCTCAAATTAACGTTATTTGAGTGGTTTTTCTCACTTTTCTTGGATTTCTCCCTTTTTCCTCACTTTTCTTATTTTTTCCTATTTTTTTGGATTTTCTGGGCATTTTTCTCTATTTTTAGGAATTTTTCCGAATTAACGACTTGAAGAAGGGCGTCATTTCATTTTTAGGAAAATTAAAAGAAAATAAACGAAAATTGACGCCACTTCCGTCAGGCGTCAATTTCACTCAAATTCCCATTTTTTTGGATTTTTTCGAGCATTTTTTAGATTTTTTTTGGAATTAACGACCAAGAATGGGACGTTATCTTAATTTTAAATAAAATAAATTTTTTTTGGAAATAACGACATGGTTGAGGGCGTCACTTTCAATTTGAATTTTTTAATATTATTTTAAACCCTCTTTAAGAGGTGATTTGGTGGCCTTCCGGGTGTCAGAAAAATACGAAAAAATAGTCATTGGAATCAGCACAGTTAGATGCACCTCACTTAAAAAATGGGAAAATAATATTGAGAAATGAAGAAATGACCATGTTTTGAATATTTTGAATTAACGACCTTGATTCGGACGTCATTTAAATTGACGCCCGAATCAACAGTCGTCCATTCTCTTTTGGCTGATTTTTCATCTTGATTAACGCCCCTTGGTAGGGCGCGTTTTTAATTAACGCCTTTAGTTCAGGCGTCTTTCAATTTTCAAATACAGGGAGGTTTTTATTTCTAAAAATTGAATATGGAATTGACGCCTTCTCGCCAGGCGTGTTTTGAATTAACGCCCTATGGCAGGTCGTCAATTTGTGAATTGACGCCCTGAGCTGGGTCGTCTTTAATTTCAGAATCCTGTTCGAACGCCTCCTTTCCTGCAGAGAGTCCCTTCCCTATTTGATCACTTCGTTGATAAGGGAATTGGAGTCCTTGCTTCCTATGGCTATTGCTTGATCTGATCCTTTCCAAATCTGTTTTTGAACTCTTTAAATAGGGCTCTGTGGCTCTGTTCGAAGTTCCGGATGCTGGTTCCAGTTTTTTTTTGGTTTTTCTTTCTTCTTCTTCTCTTACAGGACGCTGCTGCTGCTTCTTGACAAAGGAGGAAGTTCCTTGCGTTTATTGTTCTCATCTGATCGAAGGAGTCTCCCTCCTCATCGAGCATCTAAGCCGAGAAGCACAGGCTCTTCTATCTGTCGAATTCTTCTTTCTTTTATTTGCATGCATGCATATACATTCATCATATTCATCTCTCTGTTAGTATCTCTTTATTCTCAACCACGTTGAGAACCTCCAATAGTGCAATCGCGTTGCACACTTCTTATTATTCTTTGCACATCATTCATCATATATTCTCCCATACCCTTTTGCATAGGGGTTTAAGGGCCAACACCCATAAGGTGTGTTCTTGCACAGGATATTTCATGCTCATCTGTATATGAATTTGATGCTACACTCACCTTGGTTCTAATCCAGTCTTCTATTGATGTTTGTTAATTTTGCAAGGGTAATCAATAAGAGGAACTCTCTTCATCGGCCGGCCGATCGGAAGAGAAAGGTGCACTCACAATCTCCCCGCATTTGAGGTATTTATATTCGCGATCCCTCCCTTGATTATTATTGTTTATATCCTTTGAGGCCCTCGCGTCTCTGGCGATCACACCCCATATAGCACCACGTGCTCCCTTTTCCAACTTCTTTTCTCTCCACGTATATTTCACCATATTCCTTCTCTTTTTCTTTTATTTTCTTAAGTGGATTTTCTTAGAATCTACAGCACTGTGTAGACTTAGACAGACACAACATGCAACAATGCATAGACTTTGAAACACTAGATGCACAATGTATAGACTTCAACTAAAATGATGCACAATGTGCAGACTTGAATGCTGTGCGATGTGCAGATTTCATGTTATGCATGAGACTCTAAGGAAGACGGACGATGTATAGACTTAGCCAGCCTTCAACTCGATGTACATACTTCAAGAATGATGCATGCAATGCACTAGACGATGTATGGACTTAGCCGATGCAGACTAGTCCGATGTACAGACTTGCTCGTTGTTTAGACTTCATGAACGATGTATAGACTTGCCAAGGAAAAGGCTGTACAGACTTGAGCAAAGCAAAGCAATTGAATGTATAGACTTCACGATGTGAAGACTTGCCAAAGACAACTGGACGATGTACAGACTTGAGCGAAGCAAAGTCTATACAGACTTGAAGGTTCATAATGTAAAGACTTTGGCAAAGCAGCAATGTACAGACTTGCACAGTTCTGGGATGTATAGACTTTATCTGAAAGTCCAATGTACAGACTTGCAAAACTGAACGTAGGTAAAGATCCTAATGTATAGACTTCGAAGTTCAACTGGTGAATGTACATACTTCACCAATGTATAGACTTGGAAGTTCATTGATGGATGTACATACTTCACCTCGAGCAAGCTACAGTGCAGTGTATGGACTTTGCCCAATGCATAAGACGCTAAGTGAGACGGACAATGTACAGACTTAGCCAATGCAATGTACAGACTTACTGAGCTGACGCAGCATGAGACACTAAGTAAGACAGACAGTGTATAGACTTCACAGCTCAAGTGAGACGGTGGATGTACAGGCTTTGAAGCTCAACTGAGACGGATGATGTATAGACTTAACCTGTGTGAACAATGCAGCAATGTATAGACATTATCGTGCAGACAGTACCTCACATGCATTAGTGTATAGACTGTATGCCTGATGGATGCACTGATGCAGTATATGCACAGAGGAAGCAATGCACCAATGCAAAGCATGCACATAGCAGGTATTGAACTGAAGCATTGGATGTATAGACTTGTGTTGACGCTGCATGACAACTGCCAATGTATAGACTTCACAAGTGCAAGCAATGCAGCAATGTATGGACTTTGAACTTGTGCATGCAATGTATAGACTTACGTTCTCAATGATGCACAAACACAACACGATGTATAGACTATGTTGAATGTGAAGACTTGTTTGTGTGTGCAGTGTGTAGACTTGGGAAATGCATAGAACACATAGATAATCTGATAAAAGCAATTTCATCAAAACATAAACAGTTGCCAATCAATCAAAACAAGGTATTGCCAATGAAGTAAAGCCTATTGTCAACATCATCAACACAGAGGAGTCATAACAATCTCTCCCCTTTTGATGATGGCAACCCCCTATCATATAGAAGAGCAATAACCTGTCATTCAGATGAATTTTTGATGAAAGACATGATTTGTTATTCAGATTGTCATGCAGATGCTATGAATGCATGCTGAAATGAAAAGTAACTCCCTGCTCACAAGATCTCCCCCTTTGCCATAACATGATTAATACACTCCCCCTGGAATGAATTCAGAATTCATCAAACAGACAATATTCTCCCCCTTTGCCATCAATAAAGAAGAGGGAAAGTGATTACAAGGGAAGGAACAAGAGAGATCATCTGACTGGCATTCTGAACAAGTAGTTTAGGAATAAGCATTCTAAAGCACAGAGTCTTCAGTCATATGAATTTAGAAACTACTTTCGGATAGAATTCTAGTTTAAAGACTATAAAATTTTGAGTTCATGCACTACAATCAATGGATAAGTTTTCTGTGCATGATAAAATAATAAACCAGAATCACATTTGCATGAGACATTCAGTTTCAAAATATCTTACTTTCATAGACTCAATAAAAAAAATGTTAAGAGTTACCAGGTCATGTATTGAAATTAAACAAATTGACATCCATGAAATTTCTTTTGAAGGAACAGTATTTTCAATATTAGTTCATTAAGGGCATTCAGGTACCATTTGTCTTTTTGCGTAAGGATATACATTTATCAGACGCCAATACCCCTAGATACTCAACATGATGGACCATTCTGCCATGATCAAATTCAATAGAACTGATTTACACCTTTTTCTGTGAGGGTACACTTTTATCAGACGCCAGTTACCCCCAGGTACTCAGTGAAACCACGCTACTGTTTTGATCATTTTGTACAGAGATAACTGATACACCTCATGACTTAAGTATTGTCCATTTCTTTGATGGATCACTTAGTTTCTCAGTATTTTACCAGTCATTGCTCTGCCAATATTATTTTCAATTAATTTTTAATATCTTTCTTAGCTATCCTTTATTTGTTTCAGAAAGACTTGTTTAAGAACAATACACATACTTAGCTTCTCTAACATGATTTCAGATGAGTTTTTAGATTTCAGATATGATTAGCTTTGTCTGACATAAAATAAGATAAGGGTTGAGAGCTTTATCAATTTTCAGCTTTCTTATTTACTGATTGCAATCTTTAAACTTTAAAGTTTATAAAATTTAAACCATCAAAGTCAGTCTTTAAGCAATTAAAATTCTTATAAGAGAAGAAGTCTGTTTTCTATTGCTTAGGAATCAGAACTGACTAACAGATTGCCATATTGGTCAGACTCAACTTATTCAGGGTCAAAGAATTTGGATTTCAATAAGGTTGATGACCACTCTGAATTTCTAACAATACTCCCCATGTCTATATGCATGCAGTTTTGCAAATGAATGGCAAGAATTAAATACCACTGTTATGATACGCAATGATGATCATGAGTATGATGCCAAAAAAAATATGAATGTCATGCATGATCATGAGTCTGTTGCAACATTCAACATTCACAAGGTTTATTCAAGCCATCAGAGAGTTTATTCATTATGCTAAAATTTACACAAGCCAAGTTCTCTTATAAGAAATTTAAACCTTTCATTCCCAAGAGGCTTAGTAAAAATATCAACAATTTATTTTTCAGTTTCAATGAAGTTCATTTCAATTTCCTTTTTATTTACAACATCTATAAGAAAATGGTGTTTTATCTCTATATGCTTAGTCCTATAATGATGAACAGGATTTTTAGTAAGGCATATAGCACTAGTATTATCACATAACATTGGAATACATCCCAATTTTATCTGATAATCGTCCAGTTGGTGCTTGATCCATAGTACTTGGGCAGCACAAGTACCAGCTGCAACATATTCAGCTTCAGCTGTAGACAAAGGTATAGTGTGTTGCTTCTTAGATGCCCACGATACTACACAGCCACCTAGGAATTGGCAATATCCACTAGTGCTTTTTCTCTCTACTCGACACTCAGCATAATCTGCATCAGTGTAGGCTAGAAGTTCTAACTCACACTTGGCAGGATACCAAAGACCTAGCTTTTGGGTGCCTAGTAAATACCTAAAAATCTTTTTCACTGATTTAAGATGTGATTCTTTGGGACTAGCCTGAAATCTAGAGCATAAACACACTGAAAATTTAATGTCAGGCCTAGATGCTGTAAGATATAGAAGGGATCCGATCATACCTCTATATAGCCTTTGGTCCACTGGTTTACCTTGAGGATCTTCATCCAAACTAGTTGAGGTACCCATTGGAGCAGCTATTTCCTTGAGGTTGTGTTGTGTCCTTGTGATTTTGATGATAGGAAACACTATAAGTCATCATCTGTTTGAATCTGCATATAAATCTGTTTGTGTTGAATTGTGTTGCATATGCATGTTTCATTGAACATCTTATCTGAATGACATAACCAACGAATAGGCTGAGGCTGTGTGGTATGTGCATTGGTGCATTTCATAGTTGTTGATGCATTTCATAATTGCATTTTATCTGAATAGTTTGATGTTAGTCTGTATCACTCTCTCTGCATTATCTATACTTCCTTAGACAGCCTGCCTGAAGCTTGATAGTTGCTATCTAGAAGTGGGTCGACCCCCTTTCTAGATGGGTCGACCCCCCAGATCTCTTGGTCTGTACAGAGTGCTTTGTTCTCATTTCTTCAAGTCTATACATCCACAGGTGAACCTCAAAGTCTACACATCGCCTCGTTTCTTTAGAGTCTATACATCCTTCTGTTGAAACCTCAAGTCTGTACAGCGAGCAACGTCCTGTGTCTCAAGCCATTCTCCAAGTCTGTACATTGCCTGGCGCTCACGAACTCTGTACATCGCTTCAGGCACTCCTCTACAGTGTCTGTGCATTGTCTCTTTTACCTACGTTGCTCGATACGAAGTCTATACACTGTTGGATGATCAAGTCTGCACATTGGCGCCTTTCCCTACGTTCTGGCCAAGTCTATACATTCATACCTTTCCCTATGTTCTGGCCAAAGTCTACACATCGCTTTCCTGACTTCTGTTTAAAAGTCTATACATTCGTTTTTAAGGCAAATTCTATACATTGGCTCAGGGTCTTCAAGTCTGTACAGAGTTCAAAGCCTATACATTGTTCACTCAGCTTCTTCAAGTCTATACATTGGTCGGTGGCGAGTCTGTACAGAGCATTGTTTCAGGCACTCAAGTCTATACAGAGTCTTCATCTTCTGAAGTCTGTACATTCATTTGGGAAGTCTATACATTCATTCATCTGAAGCTTCATCAAGTCTGTACAGACTTTGCTTGTTCAAGTCTGTACACGGTTCAATTATTTTGGCATGTCTACTCATCATGAAGTCTATACATCCGATTGCCTTTGCATTGCTCAAGTCTGTACAGCCCTTTCCCTTTTCAAGTCTACACATTGTGCTTTGTGGCTCACCAAGTCTATACATTGCTCACATCACACACGTTCAGCCTGAAGTCTGTATAGCCTTGGCAAATGCTCCTAAGTCTATACATTACAATGTCTGTACATCACTGTGTCAAGCCTCCTAAGTCTGTACAACCGCTGTCTCACTTGGACTTGAAGTCTATACAGTGGTCCGTCTCTGTAAGCGTCTCAAGCTGCAAGTCTGTATAGAGTCTGGCAGTCTACAGTGCATCGTCTCTTCAAGTATGTACAGCCTTGGCGTATGCATCTTAAAGTCTAAACATTGTGGGGCTTCGAATCTTCAAGTCCATACATCCATGCATCATGGGTCGACCCCTTTCTTTGATGGGTCGACCCCCCAGACTACCAAGTCTATACATCAGCCTTTGCATTGCAAGTCTATACAGTGTGCATTGTTCAAAATAAGTCTGCACAGTCATTGTCTGTTGGCATCACGAAGTCTATACATCAGCGTTTGCATTGCAAGTCTATATAGCGTGCATTGTTCAAAACAAGTCTGCACAGTCATTGTCTGTTGGCATCACGAAGTCTATACATTGCTTGTGCATCATAGTCTGTACAGTGTCTCAAGTTGGCTAAGTCTATACACTCTCTCACATTGTACACACTTGCTTTATTGATTGTTTCTAAGTCTATACATCGCTTGGGTCGTTAAGTCCATACAATGCATATGCTCATCAAAGTCCATACATTGCATAATGTTCATCAATGTCTATACATTGCATTGTCTTCAACCAAGTCTATACATTATGTTCCTTTGATCAGCAAGTTTATACACACTTCAGCATATGTGCATCTCCTTCAAAGACGAAGTGTATACATCCTTCTAAGCATTCAAGTCTACACACTCGTTGTTAAGCCTTTGCATCAAAGTCTATACAGCATGTGTCTTGTATGAAGTCTATACAGCCTGTGGCTTATACATCAACTAAACGTTCTTCAGTAGAGTATATACTCTTCAGAAGTTAAAGTCTGAACATCCTTCTGTGAAGACTGTACACACTTCAGCACATGTGCATATCCTTCACACGAAGTCTGTACACTCAGTTAACCTTCAAGTCTATACACTCGATTGTTAGGCCTTCAACCCTATACACTCGATTGTTAACCTCAAGTCTATATGTAGACACGCCAAAATTGATACTATGTTGATCAAAACTCATGTCACTATGTTAACGCCCCAAAGTGAACTTCAATATTTCTATAATATAAAGTTTTTCTATTTTTATGTGGGTTTTTATGATGTTTCTTGCACTTTTGTGATTAACGACTTGAAGAGGGGCGTGTTCTCAAGAAAGGACGGCTGGTGTTAAGGGCGTCAATTTCTAGTATTTTACGAGTCCCACCACGATTGAAAAATCAAGAATTAATGTCCTTCCTTAGGGCGTGTTTTCAATTAACGCCTTTGCTTCAGGCGTCGTCTCATAATTTTCAGAAAAAGAAAGTTTTTATTACTGAAATTGAATCCAGGAGTTGACGCCTTTGTCCCAGTCGTGTTTTGAATTAACGCCTTAGGGAAGGTCGTCAATTTTAATTGACGCCCTTCTGAGGGTCGTCTCTCACCCTTCCGTGTCCGGTTTGAACACACCTTTCCTGGAGGGTTCCCTGCCTTGATTAATCACTTGCTCGATTGGGGAACTAGAGTCCTTACCGTTAATGAGAATTGCTTATTCTTATCCCATTAGAATACGGTTTTGAACCCTATAAAAGGATGCCTGGTTGATCTTGATTGAGGTTAGACGGTGCTGGCGATTGAGGTAAAAACGAGCTGGTGATTGAGGTTCCTCCTCCTATGCGATCTCTTTGAAGGCTCTCTGCTGCCTCCTGCTGCCGCAACCGAAGCATCAAGTGTTTTCCCCCTTTACTATTTACAAGAACAGCAGGGGCCTACTTTCTCATGTTTTTCTGTTCCTATCATCTCATCATCAATCACTATATTTATCCTTTGCATTAGTTTTTCTCTGCATCATATCTCTTTCCCTTTCCCTAATTCTCTAGGGGTTTTAAAAAAAATCAACAAAAGGGTAATCAAGAGGAAAACCCCCTTCATCGGCCGGCCGATAGAAGGAGGAGGAAGGAATCTACATCCATCCCGCATATTTTCACCAGGTATTCGCGATCAATTTCCTTTATTTTTGAGGTAACCCCTCTGGCGATCACTCTCCTTGTTAGCACCTCGTGCTACATTTTCTTAATACATCCTCCTTTTTTTTATTTCTTAAGTGAATTTCACGGTTCACAAATTGGCGATCACGGTGGGACGTCCACTATTTTTCTGTTGATTACCCCTTTTCTGTTGGCACCCACGCGTGCCCTTTCCCCATTGGCACCCACGTGTGCCCTTTCCCTTTGGTACCCACAGTACCCCTCCCTTGTGCCCTACGGGCACCCTCCACTGTGCACGCTGCACACTCCGGGATCAACCAGTCCTGTGATTTTCCTAAATTAACGCCTTGTATAAAGGCGCTTTTTGATTTAACGCCTTGATCCAGGGCGTCATTTTTCTGTTTAACGCCTTCTGTCAAGGCGTCTTTCATCTCATCTCTTGGTTTTTACTCTGCCTGTGAATTCGCGCCCTTTATTCCGGGCGTCCTTTTATTGATTAGCACCTTACATCAAGGCGTGTTTTTATTTTGATCGTGTGCACCACTCACATTTGACGCCCTCTCTCAGAGGCGTCCTTTTCACATATAGCGCCTCACACTAAGGCGTGGTTTTCACTGTCTGTGAGCACTTCACCGTGATTCACGACAGCCACGCTGTCGTTTCTTCTATTAGTAGCAACTGTTGGCAGGTCGCCTCTTTCCTGTGCGTTTGCAGAGCCTTGCTTCCTGTGTTTATTCATGCTGGATTGATTATTATATTCATCACTTGATTATATTGGTGTGATCTGCTTATCTTATACTGCATTTTGTGGCATTTGGTTGAGAGACCTCCTCTCTCTACACTAGGATTCCACACACCTCTCTTGGAATCAGGACAACCCTCCATTGAGCATTCCGTCTCTTTGGACCAGAAATCCCTTTTCCAAGACCTCCGTAAGTCCCCGCACCCGTGGATTCCCTCACGGACACTGGGCTTGTTGTACCCTTGAAGTATCCGGAGTTTAGAGAACCTATCGTTGGTGAGAAAAGAGAAAGAACCTAGTTGACACGGAGGCTACACTTGGATCCAAACTAGGTTTCACTTTGCAAAGAAGAGTGAATTATTCTACAATTTAATCCACTTTAATCTCAAACATAACACTAAAATCTTGCGTTCATCTCAACTTGATTGCATAAACTTGGTTGGGTTGATTTGCTTAAGCTTCTTTTGATTGAGTGATTGATTGTGTGATAATTCCTTCATAAAGCTTTCTCTCTTCTTAAGCATGCAACTCCGTTCAGGTAAGATCATCAACATGGCAAGTTATGGATACTCTTATGATGACGTGGAAGAAAATGTTTTTGATCAATCTTATGAGGCACCCCTCCAAGATTCCATCTATCATGAGGGGAATTACCCTCCTCCTCATTCTCATTATCCTCAAGTTCATGTGGTTGACACCACAACTCATGAGGTTGAACCCTCTTCTCAAGCTTTACCATCCAATCAGAACACATCGGGGAACACCTCCCCTTCTTTCAACGTCAATGATTTAATTCATGCATTATCTCAATTGGACGATTCCCAGCGGCAGGCAGTTCATGCCGCTTTTAAAGGGAAATATGTTCCCTCTTCATCTTCCAATCCCCCTACGGCCGCGAGTGGCCATCACGTTGTTAATGACCAGACAGTCTTGCACAAACCCCCCTCTTGTCCACCAACGCTCGGTGCGGCCATGCCGGCCCAACAGGCAAGTTATTCCGCGGCTAGGCCCCAATTCTTTCAACCTCCCCAAATTCTAAGGACGCCTATGCCAAATACCTTCATTCCAAATTTGGCCCCGGTCGAGTCAGAATGCTTTGCTCCTTCAGAAATTGGCTAGCATGGAAGAACAACTCAACAAGGTTACTGCTGCCAAGAATGCTCCAGAGATCTCTCTACCTACATTGCCAGTTTTTCACTTACCACCTTCTGAGATGCCGAATTTTCGGCGATATAATGGAACTGGCAATCCATTTATTCATCTGAAGGATTTTATGTATGAAACATCCTTTTGGCAGGGCAACAAAGCCTCATTGGCTTATTTGTTTAGAAGATCTTTAGAGGGGCCAGCCCTCGAGTGGTTCTATTCCCTGGATCCGACAGATGCTAGCAATTTTGATGTGGTTCAAAGGAAATTCTTGCAGAAGTATAGGAACCAGGTCGGACCCTCTCTATCTGTTACAGACTTGGTTACAGAGAAAATGAAGCCCGAGGAGGACTTCATCATATTTGCTGATAGATGGCGGTCAATGGCCGAGAAGTTGAAAGATACCTTATCAGAACCGGAACAGGTTAAGATGATTATATCCTATGCAACCCCTCAGTTCCGGCATATACTGGCCATGAACAGATTGACCACCATGGAGGAGCTCTATGAAAGAGCTCGTTATATTCAGACCCAAATGAAAGATTTGCCCATCATGGGCATGTTTGAGCCAAAACCAAGGTTGGTTAAAAAGAATACGAATGTCAACAGCAGCGGGCCCACAACTGAGGGCACAATAGCAAATGAGCAGGTTGGCGCGGTCGGCAACCCCACACCCCATCACCTATCTAACCCACGACCTCCACCACCTCCACAACAAAGCACCCTCTTCAACTCGCCACCACAACACCAATTCGCACCTCAACCTTCCTTTGCTCCACCACAAAACCAAACGCCCCACGCTGACCCTCCAGCTCTGCAACAATACCACCAAGTATCACCACCCGCCAACTATGGCCAACAACAGCAACAAAGAAGACCACTAGGCCCCAAAAGGGCCCACTATCCTCCACTGCCAGAAAGTCTCCCAGATATTTTCAATGCCTTAATGGCCGCCAACTTGCTCATGCTACCAAAGGAAAGGGCAGCGTGGCCCGCTAATGTTGACACGTCCCGCTACTGTGTCTTCCACCGTTCCCCTGGTCATAACATTGATCGTTGCTTCTACTTCAAGGACTACATTTATGATGTAAATGACCAGGGTGGCATTAATTGGGATGAGATGAGACAGTTATCGCCACTATGAAAGAAAGAAGGCCTCCTCGGCAGCAGCAGGCTCAGCAGCCGCAGCAACCAGCTCCACAAGTACAACAGCAAGCTCTGGCAGCTCAGCAGGATATGGGAATCATCCACAACCCACTGTCGGGGCATCCTGCAAATCAGCATGTAAACCCTGTCACGTCCCTCCACGAGGTGGAGAGAGGGCAGGGATGGCATGAAGAAAACGCCTCTGTCGGGGCATTTAATCATAATTCAAATCAACCTCTGCGCCTCTTGCGCACCCTTCCGTCTTCTTCTACTCCCCAATTAAGCCGTTCCCTTTTGCGCCCCGCTAATCCACTTGCTCCCACCAATTCTCCATCCTTGCCAACCCGACCTCTCCTTACCCACCTACCGCCTCCGCAGCCTACCATGCAGCAAACTTCGCCATCCACTGCTAACCCTTCACATTTGCCGTCTAGACCACTCCTTATCCGCCCATCACCAACACCTGTCACATCCACCACCACTACTCCTCCACCAACAAGGATCCCTCCACCATCAGTTCCCCCATCTTTTATACCCAGATCTCTCCTCATTCCACCTACTAACTCTCCCCACACTCGGGCACCCCTTCTTACTCCTACGCCTCCTGCGGGGGCTTCTTCATTGAACTCCTCACCAACACTCCCTACGGGGTTGCCTTCTTTAAACACCTCTCCACCACTTTTTAACGCTAATGCACCCTCCTCTTCTTCCAATCCTCCCTTACTTGCCCCGACAGAGGCACGGCAAAACGTGGCACCACTCCGCAGTGGACGGATGTTCCAGCGCATCTTTCCCCAGAGAGAGCAAGAGCCCGTGCAGGGGCCTAATGAACAAGAACAGGAGCAAGAGTCCGTGCCGGGTACTCAGTATGATCTGTTAAAGCATCTTGACCGAACTCCAGCAAGATCTTCCATTCTGGAATTGATTAAGAGGTCAGTCAGTCACCAATTAGCCCTGAAAGAATATCTGCAGAAAGTTATGGTTAATGAGGACATCCCTATCGAGCAGATAACCACAATATTAACTCCCGCTAGCAGTCATCCGGCGATTACTTTTCATGAGCATGAACTGGCACCACTCTCAGCAAGGAAATATGCTCAATGTATTACGGTGGATATTAATAAGGTGGCGGTGAAACAATGTCTGGTGGACACTGGAGCATCTATCAATGTTTTGCCACCAAGCACTTTGAAGATGTGCGGCATTCCAGAAAATCAGATTCGGCCATCTACCATAACAGTCACAGCATACGACAATACCAAGAAGCCTCCTCTAGGCATGATAACATTAAAGGTTAGTTTGGGTCCAGCCACAATCACGGTCGATTTTCACATTTTGGATATGGATCCAACATTCAATGGCATCTTGGGTCGCCCCTATATTCAACAGTTAGATGCAGTGCCCTCTACGAATCACCAATGACTCAAGTTTCCACACAAGGGCCGTATTATCAAAGTGACTAGCATGCCGATTCTGCCTGATGAAGACATACACCTAGCAACGTCAGTTCCTTCTATTTGGCCTTCCAACAAGCCGTTGCTATCAGTATTAGATATCCCTCACCCAAGGCCGATGCCACCTGAGACAGTCACGACAGTTGCTATGACACCCCTAACTTCCAAGGGGAAGAAGAAGAAAAGTATGATAAACACCCCGAGATGGAATATTTTGATGAGAATGGGGTACCAGGTCGGCAAAGGCCTTGGTGTCAATTGTCAGGGCAGAACTAAGCCTGTCAAGCCACAGAAATTGATTGCACGGGGCGGCCTAGGCTATAAAGGACCAAGCAAGAATGAAGAAGAACCATGGGCAGTCATGACATCCACTCTGAAGACGGATCGCCAACCGCTTACATGGACATTACAGACACATTTCATTAAAGGTGGCATCCAAAATAACGAGCAGACTACAATAATCACTTCCATGTTAGACTGTCAAGATGTTCATGCTAGACAGTTTGCTCGACATATTGCTCCACTGGTTGCATACAAAGCCCTGGAATCTCTAAGGCCTGATAAGAGAAGGAAAATGGATGATCCAGAGTGTGACTGGTATAGATGGTTTGATATGAATGACATTACTATTGCCTTAAGTCGTCTCTTTATGCCGAAAGATCCGGAATGGCCGCCACTGATCCATGACTTGATTGAAAAGCCTGTGGTGATAACAGACAAAAGGCAGCTGCTGAATGATTATACGGACACTGGAGAGCCCGATGTACCATATGAAGAAGGATTTACAATAGACAGGCTGTGGGCCGGCCTTTTCTCTCTCACTTCTGTGCATCCATCTCTTCTTGCTTCTTTGCATTCTCATTGGTTTGGTCGCGTGCCGAGACCGCCGCCAATTATGATCAGCTTTTCTCCATATTCAATACAAGTCTCTCTTTCAATTCCTCCCTTGCTCCTCGAGTAATTTTCCAGACTCTCCATCACACCCCCGCGCGAGTCATCTCTGATTCAATCTTTCTCCAAACTTTCAATCTCCACTCTTCCTGCTATTCTCCCTTCACATTGCTTTCTTCTAGAAAAGGAAAATAAAAATGAAGATAAAGATAAAAATGAAAAAAAATGCCAAAATACCAACTCTTCAGTTCTCCATCTCCGCTGAGGAGACTTCTTATCTCTCTCCTGAGTGTGTCCCGACCCAGGGGCCACTCTTCCATGATTCATTGGTAAATCTTTTCTCCCCCTCTGGTGAGAGGTCCTCGTCTGTATCACCTCTTGTATCCACTTTTTCACCTCCTTCCTTCAATCAAGCTAGTTGCTCTTCCTCCTCCAATAATAAAATCCATGGGGTAGTTTCACATAAGAAATCCAGGGGTAAGCAGATTCCCCGCAGATTTTTGTTGGAGTTAGCCAGAAGGTGCCAGGCTTGTTCAGCCCTTCCCGAATTTGTGGAGAATCCGATTATCCTGCCAGAATTGGAATACGAGGATACTTGTGTTTCTTATGAGGGTTTGGGTATCTATGAGATTATGAATGATGAAGACCCTATTGAAGAGGGGGATGAAAGTTATGAAGATTATGAGGATGAAGCTGACGCTTTTGCTAGTGGCATGAGAAGATTTGATGAACCATCAGCCTCAATAGAAGAGCCTACCAAAGAAATAAATTTGGGTACGGAAGAAGACCCTAGGATTGTCCTCATCAGCAAGAATTTACTGCCATCCGAAGAGGAAGCGCTTATTTTGGTACTTCAAGAATATAAGGACATGTTCGCGTGGAGTTATGAAGATATGCCTGGATTAGACCCTGCGCTCGTTGAACATCGCCTTACACTTAAGCTAGGGTCTGTCCCAGTCAAACAACGGTTGAGACGTTTCCACCCTAACATGGCTTTAAAAATGAAAGAAGAGGTCGACAAGCTTCATAAGGCTAGATTTGTTAGAGTTGTCCTCTATCCTAACTGGGTGGCTAACATCATCCCAGTCATGAAGAAAGATGGGAAGGTTTGGATCTGTATAGACTTTTGGGACCTCAACCGTGCGTGTCCTAAAGATGACTTTCTCCTCCCTCATATTGATGTTCTGATTGATAATACGGCAGGATTTGAGACTCTCTCCTTCATGGATAGTTTTTCGGGTTATAATCAAATTCGCCTGGCTGAAGAAGACCAAGAGAAAACATCGTTCACTACACCATGGGGTACTTACTGCTATGTGGTCATGCCTTTTGGACTCAAGAATGCTAGAGCCACCTATCAGAGGGCTATGATGGCAATTTTTCATGATATGATTCATATTTATATTGAGGTGTATGTGGATGACCTGGTAGTAAAATCAAGAATAAGGATTGAGCATCCTGGGGTATTAGCTAAAGTCTTGCAAAGATCACGAGAATATCAGTTGAAAATGAACCCCAAAAAGTGTGTATTTGGTGTTTCATCAGGGAAGTTGCTTGGATTTATTGTCAGCAAAAGGGGAATTGAAGTTGATCCCAATAAGGCAAAGGCCATCAGAGATATTCCTCCTCCCAAGAATTTGAAGGAAGTTCGAGGATTAATCGGGAGGTTGCAATTTATCCGCCGCTTTGTCTCCCAGCATTCACAAAGATGCAGGCCGTTTTACGAGCTTACTAAGCCGGGAGTCAAGTTTAATTGGGATGACAAGTGTCAGGCAGCCTTTGACGGATTGAAGAATTATCTGGCCAATCCTCCTGTCCTAAGGCCGCCAATTCTGAGCAAACCACTTATCCTCTATGTTTCCGTCCTGGATGACTCTGTAGGTGCTGTCCTAGCTCAAGTGGACAAAGAAGGGAAGGAAAGGACAGCATACTATTTGTCTAAACTTCTCAACCCTTGTGAGCAGAGGTACTCAGCCATGGAGAAGACTTGCGCTGCTTTAGTCTGGGTAGTTCATAAGTTAAAACATTATTTCTTAGCTCAAGAGGTTCACCTCATTGCTCGCATGAATCCGATTAAATTCCTTATTGAAAAATCTGTTCTTTCCGACCGATTGGCACGCTGGCAAAGTTTTCTCTCTCAATTTGACATCACTTACATTCAACAGAAATCTATCAAAGGTTATGCCATCGCCGAACATCTTGCTCACCACCCTCTCCGTCGATTCGATCCTGTCAATTCAGAGTTTCCAGATGAAGAACTAATGTCCATTAATCAACCCCACGATCCTATGTGGACATTACATTTTGATGGAGCTCTAAATTCCCAAGGAAGAGGGATCGGCATGGTTCTTTTAACACCAGAAGGGGTCACCATCCCATTTGCTGCTCAGCTCACTTTCCCTGTCACAAACAATATAGCTGAGTATGAGGCCCTTTTGGCCGGTCTTCAAACCGCTCATAAATATGGTGTTACCCAATTACAAATCGTGGGTGACAGTCAACTCATTCTATGCCAGGTGCTTGTCAAGTGCCGCACTATCAATCCTAAACTCAAACCATACCAGGAACTTGCTTCAGCTTATGCCAAACTCTTCACCAAGTTGATCTTCGTCCATGTCCCTCGAAGCCAAAATATCCTAGCCGATGCTCTTGCTTCTTTGGCCTCTGCTCTAGTCTTTCCTCCTGAGTGTGATTTTCATGTTCCTTTAATTCATTAGCGTGACACTCCAGCTATTAAGGATTGTGCATTCCTCGACATTAGGGACAAGGTGCTCGAGAAAGTCAGGCGGAGTGAAGCTCTTAAAGGCAAAGAGGTCATGTTGTTAGATTGGGAAGAAGAATTGGCTGATGAAGAGAAACCTTGGTATTATGAGATTGCCAGATATTGCAATGATCAATCCTATCCCGAAGAAGCCACTATGGAAGAAAGGAAAGCAATCAGAAGAGTGGCTCAACGGTATGTTTTGGTTGGAGGTGTGCTCTATAGAAGAGGGCTCACGGGTGTTTTATTAAGATGCCTCGACGATGACGAATCTTGGAAGGTCGTGGAAGAGGTGCATTCAGGAGTGTGTGGCGGTCATGTGAATAGCCAGATGCTAGCTAAGAAGATCCTTAGGCTAGGCTTCTATTGGCCAACTCTAGAAGAAGATTGTTCCATCTATGTTCGAAGGTGTGTTAAGTGCCAACTGCATGCCGACAAGATTCATTCTCCTGCTTCTTCACTCCATCCTATGTCCTCCCCATGGCCTTTCTCCATGTGGGCTTTCGATATCATTGGACCTCTTGGTGACTCGAACCTCCTCACGAAGCAAAAATCTTTCATCCTCACGGTAACGGAGTACTTCACCAAGTGGGCGGAAGCGGAAGCATTCGTGAAAATCAAAGCATCAACCGTCTGCAAATTCATAATGAAGAATATCATCGCAAGATTCGGCATCCCAAGTACCATCGTCACCGACAATGGACCTCAATTCATCTCTCAAGAGCTCAAGGATATCTGCAATAGGTATAACATTGCATTGCATCATTCTTCTCCCTATTATCCACAGGGCAATGGCCAAGCAGAGGCAACTAATAAAACCTTGATCAAAATTGTTAAAAAGACGTGTGAAGCTAATAAATTCTCGGATTGGCCAGACAAGCTAGTTGAAGCTCTCTGGGCCTATCGCACTTCCATTCGTACCCCCACGGGGCAAACCCCTTTCGCCCTCACTTATGGAATGGAGGCGGTAGTCCCTTATGAGATTCTTATTCCATCTTTGCAAGTACAATTGGACAAGGAATTCTCTATTGATGAGCATCGTGATTCACTCATTGCCCAGTTGGAACTCCTGGATGAGAAGCGTCTAATCGCCGCTGGGCATGCGCGTGTTTATCAAAACAGGCTTTCACGTTTTTATCAAAAGAAAGTAATTGAGAGAAAATTCAAAGTCGGTGAGATGGTAATTAAGAGAATTTTTGTAAAACCTAGTGGGCCCCGTTCAAAACTCCAACCAAACTGGGAAGGCCCCTTTGTTATAAAAGATGTTTATCCTGGTAATACTTATAAACTAATTAATGCTGAAGGAGAAGAACTAACTCACCCTTGGAATGGTCTGTACCTTAAGAAATACTACCCATAATTCAAAATCCAAAAAAATAATAATCTTCAGAATCCAAAACAAAAAAGAATATAAAATTTCCAAAATCTAATAAAAATAAAAAAAAACAAAAAAAAATATAATAAAATTTCCAAAATCTAAAAGAATATATATCGAAAAATTTTCAAAATGGTTGCCATGGTTGCAAGGACGCAAGGTCTGAAGGGTCAAAATTCCGAATTCATTCATCAGTCTTGTTAACTTAAAATGGGGTCGACACCTGCACACACTACACGCTTAAACCTCGAACTCAAGCGGTGCAAAATCTGATGAAAAGTCAAAACCTGACTAAAGGTGAAGACAATACCCATTCTTTTCCTCTTCGGCCCATAAGGGAGGAAGGGAGGCCTCGGGGTAGACTTGCCAAGCCTGCCCGCCGCCTTAGTAGGTGGAAGTCAGGGCCTAAAAGGGAACAAAATGCCACAAAAGCCCAAGTACAATTAGGTTTTTTTATCAATACAAATCAATTCCAAAGTGAAAGTCAAATCATGAAAAGGAAAGCATGTCAAGAGGGAAAAGTCCCCGCAAGGAGAACCTTGGGCGTATGCATGCAATATGAAAGAGGCAAAAGGCAACAAAATTTCCCTATGCCAATGACTGAACCCCAACAGGCATAGGGTAGGGGAGGTAGTTTTGCCTCAGGCTTCTCAGAATCCCTTATGGGCTTCCTTATATTTTCTTCCATCTCTTCTTGGTGGTAAGTCATAAACCAGCATGATGGTCGAGACTGACCTAGGAAATTGCATCGCGCGAGATCTTGTATATGAGTTCAATCATTAGCACGTGGACCCTCTTTTGATTATGCAAGAAAGATTAATGGATCCTAAATGGTGGCCTGGTAGGGCCCATAGCCCTTGCAGCCTTGACAAACCCAATTTGGAAAACAACAAAAAATTAACGCCTTTGTTTAAGGCGCGTTTAAAAGAATTAACGCCTAATGGAAAGGTCGTCTTTTTTTAAAATAACGCCCCTGGACAGGTCGTCTTTTCAACAAAATTTAAAAATCTTTTTCAAAACCACGCCGTCACCTAGGGCATCTTTTATTTAAATAACGACTTAATCTAAGGCGTCTTTTTCAGCAAATAAAAGAAAAAATATATAAAAAGGAAAAGAAAAAAGAAAAAAAATGGTGATTTATTCTTCATGAGTGTGCTTGCATTTTTGCATGGGCATCTTTATTATTGTTTGCATGCGTGTGCTTGCGTATTGCATCTCCCTTTATCGGTTGTTTCATTTACCTTATTTGATTAAAGGCTTGGCCCCTTGACCCGTTATCAAGGTCACAAGTAAAACATCCCTTGCTTATTGAGCAAGGGGCCAAGTCGAACAGATGAATTAACCTGTTTATTTAAGTGTGGACTACAGCTGCAGGCACAGGGAAAAGTAAAGCAAAAGTGAACAACGTGAAAAAAAAATGTGAAAAAAGGAAGCAAAGTACACGCCCACAAGTACACAACTACACAAGTGCTCAGGTAACAAAAATTTCAATCTCATATATATATACATCATAAGTATCTGAGTACAGGTGTGAGGGTGGAGGAGTACAAGTAAGTCTCTCTCAGCTCTCGCCTCCACCCACCTCTCTCCTACTCTCTACCTCGTCCTCGCCGTCCCGAGGTGGCGCTGGTGGAGGGGGCATGGGACCCCGTGAAGAAGCTGGAACCCGAACCTGGCCCCCTGCCTCGCTCCTCTCTCGAAGGGAAGAGCCCGCAACAAAGATGGAGCTAGTGAAGCTGTACCCTGCAGCTCGCGCCCGCTCACACCCTCGCTGGAGACGCTCCTCTGACGCTCGTAGCCGCTCCTGGGTAACGGCTAGCTGGGTCCTCGAGTCTGCCAGCTCACGCTTGCGCACTGCCACCTGCTCCTGGTACCGGGCACGCTCTGACTGCTGCAGCTCGTGGTGACGGACACGGTCCGCCAGGTGCTCCTCGCGCTCTCGCGTACGCTCTCTCCGCTCCAGCTCAAGAGCGACCCGCAGCTCCGCTATGTCCTGAGGCAGCTCCTCGCGCTCCCTCAAAGCCCTCTCCAGCTCCGCGATCCGCTGCTCACGGATCGCCAACTCCGCCCCAGCTAGGGAAGCCCGGGTATGAGCCGCCTGTAACTGTGTAGTCTGCAAACAGGTAAACAAGTCATCAGTTCCACATTTAATGCAATAATTCAGCAATTTATGAAATGAATGCATGGTTAAAAGTAAAGCTCACCCGTGTGGCCATCGCATGCTGGCCCTCCTCGATGCAAGTAAGAGCGGCTCGAAGCTCCTCCGTCTGCAAAACACCTTTTTATCAGCACATAATAATAAATAATTGAATGAGGTCTGAGTTTTTTGAAACTTACCCGTGAGGAGAGGTCGCGCTCTGCCGCCTCGGCCCGAGCCACTGCCCCAGCTAGCTGCTCTGCTAGTGCAGTCGCCTCTGCACTAGGCCCTCTCGAGCTAGAGGCCTCTCCCGTATCTCTCCCTGCTGCTCCCTGCTGGGCACGCTGCATTCATTGAGATTGTCAGTGGCTAATCATCAATAATTCAAAAAACAAATTCATTTGCATAAATTTAAACACTCACCAGGGTCTCAAGGTCCGCCCGTGTGGTGGCCAGCTGGTCCTCCAGGCTGTGTAGGTGGGCCTAGGCATCCATCGCTGCTATGTCTCGTGCATCCTGCATCCATTACATATTAGTCACATGATAGATACATAAGCATTTGCATTCAATTTAGAAATAATTGCATTCATACATACCCCTAGGACCATCATCTGGGGTCGACCGGCGTAAACCTCCCAGTAGCGCCGGAGGTAATCGGAGCTGTCGGTCGCCTGGGAGGTGACTCGGGTCCCGCCTCGCCGCCAGTCGGCGTACTGGTCCGCGAACCGGACTCTCTAGTCGATCGCCTTCGTGCGACCGCACGTCTTCTTTCCAATCCCTCGCAGCTCCCCTACCTCTATCCACTCCTGGTGTAGGCCCAGGGTCCTCATCACCAACCTAAGCTGTAACGGCTCGATCTCGCTCAGGCAATGAACCCAAAGCTCATGCTCGAAGCGAGGCCGGCCCGCTACGACCCACGGCTGGCCCTCATCGGTCATCCCTGTAGATCGGATTAAAAATCCTCACTTAGGAGAAGTTAAAATAATAACAATGAATAAATAAAAAATAGCACGAGGTGCTAAAGTGGAGATGATGTGATCGCCAGAGGGGTTACCTCAATAAGAAGAAAAGAGATCGCGTGTACCTGGTGAGAATTGGGATGCGGGATGGATGTGGATTTCTTCCTCCAACTTCAATCGGCCGGCCGATGAAGTGGGTTTTCTTGGTTGATTACCTTGTAAAGAAAGACAATGAAAAACAAACAAAAGAGAGGGGGATCAGCCAAAGTGCAATAGTATCAATCCAAAACTAACATAAAATGATGAAAAGACATCAACATGCGCACCTTTTTTTTGTTGTTTTAAAATCCCTTAATAAGACTTAAGGGAGGGGGAGTATGATGATAAAAAAAATTGCAACACGGTGGGAATAAATACGAAGGATGAATGAATATGATGAATGGAATGATATAAATAAAGTAGAACAAACAGATGAAGAAAAACTAAGAAACCCTGCTGTCCCTGACGACAGTAAAGGGAAACCGGATGAATATGACGGACGTAGATGGATGAAGCACCGGATGAAGCCCAACGAAGGATGCAGAAAACGAAGAAGGCTCTGCTCGTGACGCTTAACCTCTTGAGTAATTAGAATGCTTAACCTTCTGAGTCATTAACAACCAACCCTCACACGATCGATCGAGACTTCAATTTATAGTGCCTCCAACGGATGTGATCAAACAAGGAAATGATAAGAACGGGTAATGAGGCATCCACGGAAGGATCAAGATCGAGCAAGAGTCCAAAGGATGGTAGGGAACTGTGAAGGAAAGATGGAAAAAGGAAGGACTCTGGAGTGAAACACGACTTAAGCCAGGGCGTCTATTTATGAATTGACGACCTGCACAGAGACGTTTCTTGAAACACGACCTAGGAAAGACCATTTCTTCCTGGATTTAATTTTGGAAATAAAACTTTCTTTGTTTAGAAATTAATGGAAAACACGCCTGAGATAACGGCGTTTCTTAAAAACACGCCCTGAGGTAGGACGTTACACAGAAAAAGCTTTTATTTTGAAAATAGATAATTCCAGAAATTAACGGATAATACCAGGAATTGACGCCCTCACACATGGTCGTCCTTTCTTTTAAAACGCCCTATGACAGGTCGTTACTTTTGAAAGTAACGCCCTTCGTCAGGTCGTGAATCACAAAAAAAACAGAAAAATGCATAAAATTCTCAAAAAAAAAGAAAAACTTCATTTTATAGGAATATTGAAGTCCACTTGGGGCGTTTACATAATAACATGAGATTTGATCAACAAAACGTCAATTTTGGCGTGTCTACAGCTGTCCCGCCTTGGCGTCTGCTTTGCAAGGGAGTGAGATGGAAATGGAATGAAGTGTAATGAAAGAAATGAAGTGGAATGAACTGACAAGGAGACGCCAAGGTGTGATGTGACACGCCTCAGACACCAAGCATTTGAAATCTTTCCAAGATTCTGAGTGAAACAACTCTGAGTGATTCCACGGAAACATCGATTTGTTGGATAAAAGGAGATTAAACTAAGTAAATAAAGGGATGTGCGCGTGGGCACGACAGGGAAAGACCATTGGAGAGCGATTACCAGTCAACGTGGATGTGCTACAACCAAGGTAAATTTTGTAAAAAAGTAAAGAGAATTGGGATAGAGATCCAACAAAAGGACACTTTCAAGGAATCAGCCTGAACGGCTTCAAATAGAATGAAGTACTTGATTTGAAGTGGAATATCTCATGTCAACTCAATCAAGAACGAGTGAACTTCATTATTGCCATAATATGAAGATTTTCAGCATGAAACTCAAAGTCCTATATGATGCATGCTGGGCTAAAAGAAAAGATTAAAACAAACTAAAAATAGAAAATAATCAAGGATAATATTACTAAGCCATTTAGATCTGGTCAAGAATCCATATTTCTGAGCTAACACTAAGCCGAGGCCCGTTTGTCCGTGCATCAACTCAGAAAGTGGAACCATCGTCCCAAACCTTTAACAACTCAACGGCCTATCTGTGTGATCAAGAATTTCCTGAAATCGTCATTGTTTTTGATGAAGGGGAACTCAAATTTCAGGTTCATCAGAACCACAAGGTCCTTGACATACTATAATAGTGTAGATATCATATAGTAACAATGCTTACAGGAAAATGATACAAGGTGACACGATGTTGCTCCCACGGGTGGTCCAAATGCCTCGAACCCTGCGAACTTCTGCACTTGAAACTTATTAGCCTTCATCCATTAATTCAGAACATGACATGATCATAAGTGCTTAATCATAACCAATTTCACAAAAATAACAGCACTTAAGTTCATTAAAGCATCAAAGCATGGGAAGGGAAACTAAAACACGCCTAATCATAGGGCGTTAACAGCATGAAAGACGCCTGGTCAATAGGTCGTTAAACATTTAAAACACGCCCTACTCAAAGGCGTAACCAATAACGAAAGCTTAGAAGAAGACGCCCCACGTTAGGGCGTTAAATAAAACACGCCGTCAGTCAGGTCGTCAATTTAAGAATCGACGCCCTAACCAACGTCGTTAATTCAGCACGAACTTCCGTTTCCTAATAGCACAGCACAGTCCTTAAGCCAATCAAACTTCTATCTTCGGGACTTCTTAGGACTCTTCAAATCCTTATAAAAAGGAAGGCTTTCTAAACCAATCGAAATCTCTCTTGCAGCCGAACTGCCTCTGTTCTTCTTCTGCAAGCTTTTGTTCTGCTTCTGTTCTTCTTCAACTGCAGGCCTCTGCGCGAACCACTTCTGCAAAGCAAAGCGATGGACAGGGTGACGAAGAAACCTAGGATTTCTACTCCCAGGATTACTGAAATACAAGGGCACATAAGCAATCGAATTGCTTTGAATCAGGTAAGTTTTTCTTCTGTTAGTTACTTTACTGCTCCTTCCTTCTGCCGAACCCTCATCTCATATTCAAATACTTATTGCATGCGTTATGTGTTATGCTCTTCTCACAGGATTACCCAACTCTTCCAGGAGCTAGAAGATATGTCCAAATCAAATGGCTGCCCCTCATCCTTTCTAAATTCACTTCAGATATGAGGGTATATGTAGCTAGATGGCATCTCTTGGGGTTGATAACCCATGCCAAACATTATGATCAAATCCACGTAGATTGGGCTGCTATGGGAGCATTGATTGAAACATGGCATCCTTCCACCCATACTTTCTTATTTTCCACTTTTGAAGCCACCATTTTGCTGGAAGAAGTAGAGATGATCCTAGGCTTGAAAAGGATGAAACAAGGAGAAAAAGAAAAGATGGCCCTCATGCCAAGGCCAATCTCCTCCCAAGAGTTGCTAACCTCATTGATACCTAGCCCAAATATAGTGAACCAAATCAAGGTCACTAAAGGAATTAACCTCTTGAAGCTCGCCTCGTGGGTGTACAAGAGAGCAGATCAAGCCAAGGAAGAAGAGGAGATAGAAAGAATAACAAAAGCCTTCGTGGTGTGCTTAGCAGGAGCACTCCTATTCCCATCCACGGAGGACTTTCTAGAGGAGTCTCAATTGAGCGCAGTGGTGAGCTTATGGGAAGAAGAAAGAGTTGGACCGGCGATCCTAGCATATCTTTATAGTGGGCTCACTTCGGCGGCCATGGGAAGGCCCATCTTCGGGTGCATGCTAGCACTCTCTAGTTGGATTGATCTACACTTCAAATTCGACCCATGCCACGAAGCCCAACAACCCTCAAGAATTTTCTCAAAAAGCCCCCTCTCCTATATAACCAGCTCATTAGGAATAAGCAATAGAGTGACTAACCGGGTTCCTCAAATCAAGAAGAGAGGGGATTGGAGGGAGCACTTAAAGGTAATGCCAAAGAATCTCTTTACTTGCGCCCCGGGTATATTCAAAATGCAGGAACTTCGCGCAAGATTCTCTATCGGGACGGACCTTCGTCTTATTAGCGCTTCAGACTTCGTCTTGTACAACTCTCACAGGTGCCTTCCTCAAATCGGACTTTCAAGGCAACACTTAGAAGACATCTCACATCTTCCTCCAATCAAATCAAGAGACCTGGGCAGTAATGAAGATGGTGAGGAGGTTATCACCATTCAAGCTCTGTGGAAGCTAAGCAAGCTTCATCAACCTATAGAAGACTTGGATGAAGACAAGGAACAGTGGAAAAATTATGTATTCTCCTTCAGAAAACTAAGGCCCAAAGTGGCTCATTGGGCATTGTAATCCTTTTTTTCAAAATAATGAAGATTGCTTTCTGAGTGAGCCAATCATCACTGTGACTATGATCAAAATCATCCGAAGCCTGCTTTCTGTTGTAAATAACGCCTCAAAGAATGCCGTGAATTCAAAAATACACGCCTTACCTTAAGGCGTCTCAAACGGCCCATCTTCCACAGATAACGCCTGCATCAGTGGGCGTGACTTAAATAACGACTTTAGACAAGGCGTGAATAGATTCAAACCCCAAAGAATATAATCGTTGACTCATCAAAAGTAACGTCGTTTCCTTAGTCACTTCTTAAAAATAACACGCCCTCGACTGAGGCGTTACTCTAAGCCAGCAATGATGACTTTCATTACATCAATCAACGCCCATTCAATGCGTCTGACGACGATTATCGTTCCCCATGCAAAACAAATTAACGCCTTAATCATCGTCGTTTACTTTCAAGAGACGCCCATAGCTTCGTCGTGAATTCCATTAGAAACGCCTTCCCTTAGGGCGTGTCTTCTTTTCGAAACCCAAAAGTCATGAGGCCCCTTCTTCTTCCTCCTTCCGTCCTCATTTCCCCCCTTCTGCAAACCCTAACCGAAACCCCCCCCCAAAGTTCTCTCTCTCGTTCTCTTCTCTCACTCTCTCAATCTCCCTCTATCTCTCTTAGCCCTAGCCATGGCCGGTGGAGGACAGAAGCGCCAGAGGGTGGCCGCCCCAGAGGTTGTTGATCTGGAGGCCGCCCATGCCGAGGAGGAACTCGCCATCGTGATGGTTGAAGAACCGGCAGTGGTTGCCGGTGGCGACGAGGCCGAAGGAGCATCAACAGAAGAAGGAAGAGAAGACGAAGGTGGAGAAGAAGAAGAAGAAGAAAATGAAGAAGAGGGAGATGGAGAAGAAGAAGAAGGTGGAGAACCACCGTCCACGGCGGCGGTCGCTCCCCGGGGTCAGATCCGGCGGCCCAGACGGCCATTGCCTCGGCCACAACCCCAGAAGCACAAAAAGGTAAGTTTCCCTCCCTGATTCCAATTTTATTTTATTTATTTGTATTTTATTTTATTTTTTTCCTGATTTTCCATAGCCCTCGGGCACGAAACCTGCAACTCAGAAAAGAAACGCCTCCCATGGGGGCGTTATTCACAACAAAACGCCCTGACCAAAGGCGTAAATTCCTATTATTTTCTGAAAATCAATTAACCTCCATGACAAACGCCCTGCAGCATGTCGTTTCTTCAAAAATTATGATTTTCCATTAATTCCATGCCCATTAAATGTTTTCATTAATTCTTTCGCATGCTGTCATTTTTATTTAAATTATCTGAAAATCATGAAAGTCACGCCCCTCACCAGGGCGTTATTTAACAGGAAACGCCCAAACCAGAGGGCGTCTCTTCATTAATTTTCTTTTAAAACTGAACGGTCCTAAATGGAAAACGCCCCAGCCAAGGGCGTGATTTGAAAAACATTTTAGGATTTTTAGAAATTAACCACAAGTTCACGCCCTACCCAGAGGCGTTTCAAAGATGAAAAACGCCCTCACCTAGGACGTTACTTCAAACCACATTTAGAAAAACGCCCCCTTTAGGGGCGTGAATTTACCAAGAAACGACCTGAGGAGGGTCGTGACTTCCAAAATATTAAAATCAATGCCCATGCAAAACATAGCGTAATCACACATGATTAACCAAACAATTAAGCAAAATTCTTCTCTTTTAATGCGTGCAGGGGCTGATGAGGACCCGTATCTCATGGGTCACGGTCTGGGCAGCATACCAGGGTCTCCCCGACTTCCAGAGGGTTAGGGTAGATGCTATGGGGTTCGGGGCTTTCCTATCCATTGAGCCATTTAGACCCGACCTAGCACTTATCCAGGTTTTACGGGAGCGTTGGGATAGGGTGAGCCGGTCCTTCTTGATGCCCTGGGGGCACATGGTTCCTACCCTAGAGGATGTGACTAGGATTACGGGGTTGAGGGTGGATGGTGAGGCTGTGAGTGGGTTCACCTATCCTGACTACACGGAGATGGCCCAGAGGTTACTAGGGCTGGATATGGTCTATGTGGTGCCGAGTGAGTGTAGGACCATCTTCCGTACAGACTTGACTACGGTGATGGGTTTAGGGGATGCCAGGCACAGGTCAGGGGAGACCCTAGGTGAGTTTGCACGGAGGCTGACCGACGGGGTGAGAGCGGCATGCTGCCAGGACCCGACTGACCGTGAGAGAGCGGATCGAGACCTGAGGAGGTTCCTGCTGCTGCTGCTCGGGAGATTATTGCTGGGGACGAAAGCCGACGTCATCAACTGTCGCTTCTTGGGCATCCTCGAGGACCTGGAGACAGTTGGTACCTACGCCTGGGGAGCGGCGCTGCTGGCACACCTGCTGGCGGTCCTGTCCACGGGTACAGGACGTGAGACGACCGTCAGTGGCTTCTCACCTTTTCTTCAGGTAGTTATCTTCCTTTTTTCTTTTCTTTTATGCAAATGAATGCTTTACTAATGTAATGCATGGATGCAGGTGTGGAGTCACCTATACATGCCGATGGGGCGCGTCGACCCACGACCCGGAGCTGAGGGATCCTTTCCTCTGGCGCGATGCTGGTTACCAGTCATCTTCGGTGCCCCACTTGACTACGAGTTGTGGGTTCTACGGAGAGAGTTCCGCGACTTCCCTCTCTCGCTGGTATGTATGAATGAATGAAATGCCTTTCTTTTGAATTGATTTGAATTGATTATGATGAAATGATAATGCTATGTATGAATGCAGGTGCAGTGGAGGCCATACGAGGGGATGACAGATGAGGGCCAGCCTTGGGTCGTATCGGGGCGACCTCACTTCGGGCGTGAGCTGTGGCTGCATTGCCTGAGCGAGATCGAGCCGTTACGGCTTCGGTTGGTGATGAGGACCCTGGGCTTGCACCAGGAATGGATCGAGGCCGGGGAGCCTCGGGGGATAGGAAAGAAGACCCGCGGTCGCACCAAGACAACCGACTGGAGGGTACGTTTCAAGGAGCAGTACGCCGACTGGCAGCGTGGCGGGACTAGAGTCACCTCCCGAGCGACTGATAGCTCCGAGTACCTCCGGTGCTACTGGGAGGTATACGCCGGCCGACCCCAGATGAGGGTCTTAGGGGTATGTATGAATGCACTTACTTCTAAATTGAATGCAAATGCTTATGTGACTATCATGTGACTAACATGCAATGGATGCAGGATGCGAGGGACATAGCGGCGATAGACACCCAGGCCCACCTACACAGCCTGGAGGACCAGCTAGCCGCCACACGGGCCGACCTAGAGACCCCGGTGAGTGCTTGAATTACTTCTACATGCAAATGAATCTTTGTGTTGAATTATTGATGATTAGCCACTGACGATCTCAATGAATGCAGCGTGCCCAGCAGGGAATAGTGAGGAGAGATCCAGGGGAGGCCTCTAGCTCGAGGGGACCTAGCGCGGAGGTGACCGCGCTATCAGAGCAGCTAGCTGAGCGGTTGCACGAGCCGAGCAGCGGAGCGCGACCTTGCTTCACGGGTAAATTCTGAACTCAAATTCAGTCAGTTCAATCATTGATTAAATATAGCATTGTGTACTGATAAAAATTCATTCTTACAGACCGAAGAGCTTCGAGCTGCTCTTATTTGCGTAGACGAGGGCTTCCGAGCGACGAACTCACAGGTGAGTAATTCAATCATGCATCGTTAAATTATTGAATTATTGCATTTATTGTGGAATTGATGATTTGCTTACCCTTTTGCAGGTGGCTCAGCTTCGGGCGGTACGTACCGAGTTGGCGATCCGTGACCAGCGGATCTCAGAGCTTGAGAGGTCCCAGAGGCGACGAGAGGAGCTTCCCCAGGACGTGGCCGAGCTGCGGGTGGCTCTTGAGATGGAGAGACGTGAGCGTGCCCGAGAGCGAGAGGAGCACCAGACGGAGCGTGCCCTGTTCCTCGAGCTTCAGCAGGCGGAGCGTGCCCAGTTTCAGGAGCTTCAGCAGGCGGAGCGTGCCCAGTTCCGGGAGCAGGCGACAGCACGGGAGCGAGAGCTAGCCGACTCGAGGACTCAGTTGATCCTTTCTCAGGAGCGGCTACGAGTGTCCGAGGAGCGTCTCCAGCGAGGACGTGAGCGGGCACGGGCTGCGGGGTACTCCTTCACCAGCTCCACCTTCGTGGCGGGCTCTTCCCTCCGAGAGAGGAGCGAGGCAGGGGGACACGTTCGGGTTCCGGCTTCTTCACGGGGGCCCATGCCTCCTCCACCAGCACCAGCTCGAGACGGTGAGGAGGAGGTTGAGAGTAGGAGAGTAGAGGAGAGTGGAGGCGAGAGCTGAGAGTTTTGTACTTGTACTCCTCCACCCTCACACCTGTACATAATAGACATGATGATATATATATATATATATGAGATTTGAGCTTTTGTTACCTGAGCACTTTGTGTGGTTGTGGGCTTGTGTTTGTGTACTTTCTTCTTTCCACGTTCTTCGTGTTTACTTTGCTTTTGCCCGGTATTTGCAGCTGCGGTTTTCACTTGCACAAACAGGTTAATTCATCTGTTCGACTTGGCCCCTTGCCCAATGAACAAGGGGTGGCAATATTCTGACTTTAATGACGGGTCAAGGGGCCAAGCCTTTAATCAAATAAGGTAAAAAATGAAATAACCAGTAAAGGGGAGATGCATCATGTAGGCACACATATGCAAACAAAAAAAAAGAAATATGCACAGGCATAATGCAAGCATACAGATGAAGAATGTATTTTTCTATTTTATATTTTTTTTGTTATTTTCTTGAAAAACGCGCCTTAGATTGGGTCGTGACTCATGTGAAAGACGCCCCCTCATACGGCGTGCATTTTAAAAGGATTTTGAAATTTGGTGAAAAGACGACCTGAACAAGGGCGTGAATTTGATAAAGACGACCCTCAGAAGGGCGTGAGTTAAATTAAAAACGCCTTAGTGAGAGGCGTGAATTATGTGAATTTTCAAAAAGATTGACAAGGCTATCCAGATCGCGGGCCCTACACGGTCACCATCTAAGATTCATTAATCTTTCTTGAATAATTAAAAGGGAGTCGACGTGCTCAAAGTTGACTTATATTCGAGATTTCGCACAGTGCAATTTCTTAAGTTCGTCTTGACCATCCTGCCAGCTCGTGACTTTACCACATAGAAAGGATGGAAGAAAATATAAGGAAGCCCATAAGGGGTTCTGGGATGCTCAAAGTAAAATTACCTCCCCTGCCCTATGCCTGTTGGGGTTCGGTCTTTGGCGTAGGAAATTTGTTGCCTTTTTGCCCATTTATAATGCATGCATACGCCCAAGGTTTTCCTTGCGGGGACTTTACCCTCTTGACATGCTTTTCTTTTCGTAACTTGACTTTCACTTTGGAATTGATTTGCATTGATGAAAAATAAACCTAATTGTACTTGGGCTTTTGTGACATTTGCTCCCTTTTGGGCCTTGACTTCCACCTACTAGGGCGGCGGACAGGCTCGGCGCCTCTGCCTCGAGGTCTCCCTTCCCCCTTATGGGCCGAAGAGGAAAAGAACGGGTATTGTCTTTCACTTTTAGTCAGGTTTTTGACTTTCTATCAGATTTTGCACTGCTTGAGTTCAAGAATAAAGCGTGTAGTGTGTGCGGGTGTCAACCCCATTTTTAAGTTACCAAGACTGATAAATGAATTCTGAATTTTGACCTTTCAGGCCTTGATCTTTTGTGTGCCATGACGATGATTTTGGAAGCCTTTTTTGTTTGTTTGAAATTTATCTCTTTTCTTTTTTTGTTTTTTGGATTTGGATTTTGGCAAACATTCTAATTTTTTTGGATTTGGAAAATATTCATTTTTGTTGTTTTGTTGGATTTTTTGTTGGATTTTGGGAAAATATTCATTTTTTTTGAAAATCAGGGGTAGTATTTCTTAAGATATAAACCGTTCCAAGGGTGAGTTAACTCTTCACCTTCAGCATTAGTTAATTTATAAGCATTGCCAGGAAAAACTTCTTTTATAACGAACGGTCCCTCCCAATTTGGTTGGAGTTTTGAACGGGGGCCACCCGGCTTAACAAAAATTCTCTTGATTACCATTTCACCGACTTTAAATTTTCTCTCAATTACTTTCTTTTGGTAAAAACGTGAGAGCCTATTTTGATAAACGCGCGCATGCTCAGCGGCGACCAGACGCTTCTCATCTAGGAGTTCCAATTGGGCAAGGAGTGAATCACGACGTTCATCAATAGAAAGTTCCTCATCCAATTGTACTCGCAGAGAGGGAATAAGAATCTCATAAGGGACCACTGCCTCCATCCCATAAGTGAGGGCGAAAGGGGTTTGCCCAGTGGGAGTGCGGATGGAAGTGCGGTAGGCCCAAAGAGCTTCAACCAGCTTGTCTGGCCAGTCTGAAAATTTATTAGCCTCACACGTCTTCTTAACGATCTTGATCAAGGTTTTATTAGTGGCCTCTGCTTGGCCATTGCCCTGCGGATAATAGGGAGAAGAATGATGCAATGCAATGTTATACCTGTTGCAGAGATCCTTGAGATCTTGAGAGATAAATTGAGGTCCATTGTCGGTGACGATGGTGCTCGGGATGCCGAACCTCGTGATGATGTTCTTCATGATAAATTTGCAAACGGTTGATGCTTTAATTTCCACGTAAGCTTCCGCTTCCGCCCATTTGGTGAAGTACTCCGTTGCCGTGAGAATGAATGATTTTTGCTTGGTCAGGAGGTTCGAGTCACCAAGAGGTCCAATGATGTCAAAAGCCCACATGGAAAAAGGCCATGGGGAGGACGTAGGATGGAGTGAAGAAGCAGGAGAATGAATCTTGTCGGCGTGCAGTTGGCACTTAACACACCTACGAACGTAGATAGAGCAATCCTCTTCTAGAGTTGGCCAATAGAAACCTAGCCTAAGGATTTTCTTAGCTAGCATCTGGCTGTTCACATGACCACCGCACACACCAGAATGCGCCTCTTCCACAACTTTCCAAGATTCATCATCATCGAGGCATCTCAATAAAACACCGGTGAGCCCTCTTCTGTAGAGCACACCTCCAACCAAAGTATAACGCTGAGCCACTCTTCTGATTGCTTTCTTCTCTTCTGCTGTGGCTTCCTCGGGATAAGACTGATCATTACAGTATCTGGCAATCTCATAATACCAAGGCTTCTCTTCGTCAGCCAACTCTTCTTCCCAGTCCAAAAGCATGACCTCTTTGCCTTTAAGAGTTTCTTTCTGCTTGGCCTTCTCGAGCACCTGATCCCTAATATCAAGGAAAGCACGGTCCTTAATAGCTGGAGTGTCACGCTGATGAATCAGAGGGACATGGAAATCACGCTCAGGGGGAAAGACTAAAGCAGAAGCTAAAGAAGCAAGAGCGTCAGCCAGAATGTTCTGACTGCGAGGCACATGAACGAAGATTAATTTGGTGAAGAGTTTGGCATAAGCTGAAGCGAGCTCCTGGTAGGGTTTAAGCTTAGGATTGATAGTGCGGCACTTGACCAACACCTGGCGCAGAATGAGTTGACTATCACCGACAATCCGCAAGTGAGTGACACCATATCGATGAGCGGTCTGTAGACCAGCCAAAAGAGCTTCATACTCGGCTATATTATTGGTGACGGGGAAAGTAAGCCGAGCAGCAAATGGAATGGTGACCCCTTCAGGTGTTAAAAGAACCATGCCGATCCCCCTTCCTTGAGAATTAAGAGCTCCATCAAAATGTAACGTCCACATAGGATCAAGGGGTTGATTAATGGACATTAATTCTTCATCTGGGAACTCAGAATTGACAGGATCAAAATGAGGTAGAGGGTGATGAGCAAGATGTTCGGCGATGGCATAACCTTTGATAGCTTTTTGCTGAATGTAAGTGATATCAAACTGGGAGAGGAAGCTTTGCCAGCGTGCTAATCGATCAGTGAGGACAGATTTTTCAAGGAGGAATTTGATTGGATTCATGCGTGCAATGAGGTGAACCTCGTGAGATAGGAAATAGTGTTTTAATTTCTGAACTACCCAAACCAAAGCTGCACAAGTCTTTTCCATGGATGAGTACTTCCGCTCACAGGGGTTAAGAAGTTTAGACAAGTAGTATGCTGCCCTCTCCTTACTTTCTTCATCCACTTGAGCTAAAACAGCACCTACAGAGTCATCCAGGACTGAAACATACAGAATAAGTGGTTTGCCTGGAATTGGCGGCCTCAGGACAGGGGGATTGGCCAAATAATCCTTCAATCCGTCAAAGGCTGCCTGACACTTGTCATCCCAATTAAACTTGACTCCCGGCTTGGTAAGCTCGTAAAACGGCCTGCATCTTTGTGAATGCTGGGAGACGAAGCGGCGAATGAATTGCAACCTCCCTATTAATCCTCGAACTTCCTTCAAATTCTTGGGAGGAGGCATATCTCTAATGGCTCTCGCCTTGTTGGGATCGACTTCAATTCCCCTCTTACTGACAATGAATCCAAGCAACTTTCCTGAAGAAATGCCAAATACGCACTTCTTGGGGTTCATTTTTAATTGAAATTCTCGCGACCTCTGTAGAACCTTAGCTAGAACCCCAGGATGCTCAATCCTTGTCCTTGATTTCACTACCAGGTCATCCACGTACACCTCAATGTAAATATGAATCATGTCATGAAAAATAGCCATCATAGCCCTCTGGTAGGTGGCTCCAGCATTCTTAAGTCCAAAGGGCATAACCACATAGCAATATGTACCCCATGGTGTAGTGAATGAGGTTTTCTCTTGATCCTCTTCAGACAGACGAATTTGATTGTAACCTGAAAAGCCATCCATAAATGAAAGAGTTTCAAATCCTGCCGTGTTGTCGATCAGAACATCAATATGAGGGAGGGGGAAGTCATCTTTAGGACACGCCCGGTTGAGGTCCCGGAAATCTATGCAAATTTGAACTTTTCCATCTTTCTTCATAACCGGGACAATGTTAGCCACCCAATTGGGATAGAGGACGACTCTAACAAATCGAGCCTTATGGAGTTTGTCGACCTCTTCTTTCATTTTCAAAGCCATGTTAGGGTGGAAACGCCTCAACCGTTGTTTGACCGGTACAGACCCTGGCTTAAGTGTAAGGCGGTGTTCAACGAGCGCAGGATCTAATCCAGGCATATCTTCATAGCTCCATGCGAACGTGTCCTTGTATTCTTGCAGAACCAAAATGAGCGCCTCCTCCTCGGAGGGCGGTAAATTCTTACTGATGAGGACAATCCTAGGGTCTTCCTCGGTACCCAGATTAATTTCCTTGGTAGGTTCTTCTACGGAGGCTGATGGTTCGTCGAATCTTCTCATGCCACTAGCAAAAGCATCAGCCTCGTCCTCATAGTCTTCATAATTTTCTTCCCCCTCTTCAATAGGGTCTTCATCATTCATGATTTCATAGACACCCAAACCCTCATAAGAGGCAACAGCAACATCCTCATATTCCAATTCTGGCAGGATAATCGGTTCTTCCACAAACTCAGGGATTGCTAAACAAGCTTGGCATCTGACAGCCAACTCCAACAAAAATCTTCGGGGAATCTGCTTACCCTTGGCCTTCTTATGTGGAACTATCCCCTGATTTTTATTATTAGAAGGAAAGGAGGAAGAATAAGAGCAACTAGCTTGACCAGGGGAAGGAGATGAAAAAGCGGATACAGGGGGTGATACAGAGGAGGGCCCCTCACCAGAGGGGGAGAAGAGTCTTACCAAGGAATCTTGGAAGAGCGGCCCCTGGGTTGGGACGCACTCGGAAGAAAAATAGGAGGTCTCCTCAATAGAAATGGAGGATTGGAATATTGGAGATTTGGCATTTTTTTTTCGTTTTTGGCTTTTCCTTTGTTTTTATTTTCTTTTTCAAGTAAAAAGCAATGTGAAGGGAGAATAGCAGGAGGAGTGGAGATTGCAAGATTGGAGAAAGATTTAATCAAAGATGGCCCACGCGGGGGCGAGATGGAGATTTTAGAAAATCGCTCGAGGAGCGAAGGAGCAATCGGGAGGGAAATCTGAATTGAATCGGGAGACAAGTTGATGGTAATCGGTGGTGGTCGCGGCACGTGACCAAACCAACGGGAATAGAGAGAAGCCAACACAGATGGATGCACAGAAGTGAGAGAGAAAAGGCCGGCCCACAGCCTATCCACGGAAAATCCTTCTTCAAAGGGGACATCTGGCTCCCCGTATCTGTATAGTCACTTAACATCTGCCTTTTATCTGTGATTATTGCTGGCATTTCAATCAGTTCTTGAATCAGCGGCGGCCACTCTGGATCTGTCGGCATGAACAGGCGGCTCAAAGAATAGTGATGTCATTCATGTCAAACCACCTGTACCAGTCACATTCCGGATCACCCATTTTTCTTCTTTTATCTGGCCTTAAAGACTCAAGGGCCTTGTAGGTGGCTAGTGGGGCAATGTGACGAGCAAACTGTCTGGCGTGCACATCTTGACAATCAAGCAATGAAGTAATGACGGTAGTCTGCTCATTGTTCTGAATGCCACCGGTGATAAAATGTGTCTTTAAAGTCCAGGTGAGCGGCTGGCGGTCTGGTTTGAAGGTGGACGTCATAACAGCCCACGGCTCTCCTTCATTCTTGCCCGGTGCTTTGTAGCCTAAGCCGCCTCGTGCAATCACCTTTTGAGGCTTAATGGGCCTAATCCTGCCCTGGAGTTTGGCGCCCAGGCCCTTGCCACCTTGATATCCCATTCTTATCAGAATGTTCCAGCCGGGGGTATTCATCATATTTTTCTTTTTCTTCCCCTTAGAAGGCAGGGGTGTCATAGCAACTGTGGTAACAGTCTCAGATAGCATCGGCCGTGGACGGGGAATGTCCAGCACAGATAATAACGGCTTGTTGGCAGGCCATATGGAAGGAACTGATGAAGCTACATGAATGTCTTCCTCTGGCAAGATCGGCACACTGGTCACCTTGATAATGCGGCCCTTGTGCGGAAACTTGAGGCACTGATGATTTGTAGAGGGCACTGCGTCAAGCTGCTGAATATAAGGGCGACCCAGGATGCCATTAAAGGTCGGATCCATATCCAGAATATGAAAATCTGCTGTAATGGTGGCTGGACCCAAGCTGACTTTGAGAGTAATCATACCCAGAGGGGGTTTCTTTGTATTGTCATATGCCGTGACAGTAATGGTAGATGGCCGAATCTGGCTCTCAGGGATACCGCATAACTTCAGAGTGCTCGGAGGCAACACATTGATAGATGCACCGGTGTCTACCAAACACTGCTTAACGGCCACTTTGTTGATATCAACCGTAATACATAGGGCATATTTTCTTGCCGGTAGAGGTGCTAACTCATGTTCATGGAATGTGATTGCCGGCTGACTGCTGGCAGGGGTCAAGACTGTAATTATCTGTTCAACCGGCATGTCTTCGTTGACCATGACCTTCTGCAAATATTCCTTCAGGGCCAGCTGATGAGTGGTGGACCTCTTGATTAATTCAAGAATGGAGATTCTGGCTGGAGTGCGATCCAAGTGCTTTAATAAATCATACTGAGTTCCCGGCACTGAATCTTGTTCCTGCTCTTGCTCTTGTGGCCCCTGCACGGGCTCTAGCTCTCTCTGTGGGAAAATACGGTGGAATATCCGTCCACTGCGGAGCGGCGCTACGCCTTGACGCGCCTCTGTCGGGGCAATATTAGGAGGAGGGTTGGAAGAAGAAGAAGGAATGTTGGTAGCAGAAACCCTGCTAGGGGATATCAAAGGGGAATTCAATGAAAGGGGCGCCCCCGTAGGAGACGTGGTTGTGGTGTTTAACAAAGATGCCCCCGCGGGAGGCATGGGAGGAGTATTTGACGAAGGTGCCCTCGCAGGAGGCGTGGGAGAGGAGAGGGATATCCGAATGCGAGGAGCATTGGCAGGTGGTGGAATAAGGAGAGATCGCGGCACAAAAGGTGGTTGAACTGATGACGGAGGAACTCTTGCCGGTGTAGGAGTGGTAGAGGAGGTAGCGGGTGCTGGCGGTGAGCGGAGTAGGAGTGGCCTGGATGGCGCGTGTGTGGGATTGGTGGTGGAAAGTGGAATGGTAGGTTGTGGAGGTGGTAGGCGGGTAAGAAGAGAGTGAGCCGGCAAGGCCGTGGAATTGGTGGAGGTAGAAGGATTGACGGGGCGTAGAGGGGACGTCCCGATAGGAGAATAGAAGAAGGAGGAGGTGTGCGCAAAAGGCGCGGAGTTTGATTTTGAGTTGGATCATGGTAAAATGCCCCGACAGAGGCGTTTTCTTCGTGCCATCCCTGCCCTCTCTCCACCTCGTAGAGAGACGTGACAGGGTTCACGTGTTGATTAGGAGCGTGCTCCGGCAATGGATTACGGACGATCCCCATATCCTGCTGGGGTGCTGGAGCTTGCTGCGGCTGAACTTGTTGCGGAGCTGGCTGCTGATTTTGCTGATTTTGTTGTTGCCGAGAAGCCCTTCTTTCTTTCATAGCGGCTATGAATTGTCTCATCTCATCCCAATTGATGTCACCCTGGTCATTTAGATCGTAGATGTAATCTCTGAAGTGGAAGCAACGATCCAGGTTGTGACCAGGGGCGCGGTGAAAGGCACAATAACGGGATGTGTCAACATTAGCGGGCCACACGGTTCTTTCCTTCGGTAACGCGAGCAAGTTGGCGGCCATCAGGGCATTAAAAATATCGGGGAGACTTTCAGGAAGTGGGGGATAGTGGTCCCTTTTGGGGCCAAGTGGCGGTCTCCGTTGTTGTTGTTGGCCGTAGTTGGCTGGTGGGGGCACTTGATGGTATTGCGGTGGAGCTGGAGGATCTATGCGGTGGGCTTGGTTTTGCGGTGGAGCGAAGGAGCGTTGAGGCGCGAATTGGGGTGGTGGAGTAGGGTTAAAATGAGGGTTCTGTCGTGGAGGTGGTGGTGGACGTGGGTTAGCTTGATTATGGGGGTTGCCAACTACGCCAACCTGCTCATTTGTGACAGTGCCTTCAGTCGTGGGCCCGCTGTTGACATTTGTATTCTTTTTAAATAGCCGAGGCTTCGGCTCAAACATGCCCATGATGGGCGAGTCCTTCATTTGCGTTTGTATATAACGAGCTCTCTCATAGAGCTCTTCCATAGTTGTTAACCGGTTCATGGCCAAAATGTGCCGGAATTGGGGGGTTGCATTAGAAATGACCATTTTTACTTGCTCCTGTTCCGACAATGTGTCCTTTAATTTCTCGGCCATAGACCGCCACCTATCAGCAAATACAATGAAGTCCTCCTCGGGCTTCATTTTCTCGGCAACTAAATCTGTAACAGAAAGGGAAGGTCCCACCCGGTCTCTGTACTTTTGCAGGAATTTTCTTTGAATAACATCAAAATCGCCGGCATCAGCTGGCTCCAGAGAATAAAACCATTCGAGGGCTGGCCCCTCAAGAGACCTCCTGAATAAGTAGGCCAGGGAGGCCTTATTGTCCTGCCAAAAGGAAGTCTCATATCGGAAATCCTTTAAATGAATGAATGGGTTGCCCGTCCCATTATATCGCCGGAAATTCGGCATTTCAGAAGGTGGTAAATGGAACACCGGCAACGTAGGAAGAGAAATTTCCGGAGCATTCTTAGTTGCTGTAACCTTCTTGAGCTGTTCCTCCATGCTGGCCAGCTTCTGAAGCAAGAGAGTGTTGGTATCGGGCTCGACCGGGGCCTGATTCTGAGCAAAAGAAGGCGGTATAGGCGTTCGTAGAATCCGAGGAGGTTGGAAGGATTGATGCCTAACCGCTGAATAGCTCGCCTGCTGGGCCGGCATGGCCGCAGTAGGCGTTTGTGGACGAGAGGAGGGGGGATGCAAGACCGCCTGGTCATTAACAATCTGATGGCCACTCACAGCCGGAGGGGGATTAGAAGAAGAAGAAAGAACCGACTTCCCTTTTAAAGCGGCCTGAATGGCTTGCCGCTGGGAGTCATCCAACTGGGAGAGAGCTTGGATCAAATCCGTGACATTAATGGATGGGGAAGGGTTCCCCGAAGTGTTGGAAGATGGAACTTGAGACGAAGGGTCCGCCTCATGAATAGTGGTATCAACCACATGAACTTGTGAGTAATGGGGGTGAGGAGGAAGGTAGTTCCCCTCATAATAAACAGAATCCTGGAGAGGGTCCTCATATTGACCAAATATGTTCTCATTCTCATCATCATAAGAGTACCCGTTGCCTGACATGTTGATGGTTTTACCTGAACGGAGTTTCATTCTTAAGAGAGAGAGTGTTTAATGAAGGAACTATCACAAAATACTTAATCCAAACAAGGCAATCAAATCACCCAACTATGTTTATGCAAACAAGGTTGGCAAGAAACGCAAGATTTTAATGTTTGATGTTTGAATTAGGGTGGATTATTTGTGAAAGTTCACTCTTTTGCCAAATGAGACCTAGTTTGATCCAAGTGTAACCTTCGGGTTAACTAAGTTTTTCTCTCTCTTTAACGACGCATAGGTTCTCTAAACTCCAGGTACTTCAAGGGTACAACCAGCCCGGCGTCCGTGAGGGAATCCACGGGTGCGGGGACTTATGGAGGTCTTGGAAAAGGGATTTCCGGTCCAAAGAGACGGAATGCTCAATGGAGGGTAGTCCCGATTCCAAGAAGGGTGTGTGGATCCTAGGATAGAGAGAGGAGGTCTCTCAACCAAGCCAACACATCGAGATAATCCAAACAGCAATATAATATCAAGACAAATGTCAAGCAATGAATAAGAACTAATCTGTGAAAAAGAACAGTAAAGAAACGCCCTAGGAAAGGGCATTTTCACAGCAGGAGGAAAGACACGCCCTGCGGTAGGTCGTGACAAAAATGAAAACACGGCAGCTTGGCTGTCGTAAACTCTGTGAGGGGCTCACAGACGGTAGGAAAACACGCCTTTAGGTGAGGCGTTATAAAGAAAGGACGCCTCCACGGGAGGGCGTCAAAACTCAGAGAAACGCCCTGATGATAGGCGCTGATAATAAATGAAACGCCTCTGGGAAGGGCGTTAATCCACAGACAATATGAAGACAGCAGTTTATGGTCAAAGATGCCCTGGAAGTGGGCGTTACTCAACTAAACACGTCCCTGAGAGGGGCGTTAAATCCACAGGCAATATGATAAGCATGCAGCAAACAGCAGTTTATGGTAAAAGACGCCCTGGAAGGGGGCGTTACTCAACGAAAACACGTCCCTGTGAGGGGCGTTAAATCAAAAGACGCCCTGTTGAAGGCGTTAATAAGCAGCAATTGACTGATCCGGGGAGTGTGCAGGGTGCACAATGGAGGGTGCCCAGGGGACACAAGGGAAAGGGTACCGAGGGTACCGAGGGGAAAGGGCACGCGAGGGTGCTTAAGGGGAAAGGACACACGAGGGTGTCAAGGGGAAAGGGCACACGAGGGTGCCAATGGAGATGGTAATCAATAAAGAAAACAGTGGAGTCCCACCGTGATCGCCAATTTGTAGATCGGATTAAAAATCCTCACTTAGGAGAAGTTAAAATAATAACAATGAATAAATAAAAAATAGCACGAGGTGCTAAAGTGGAGATGATGTGATCGCCAGAGGGGTTACCTCAATAAGAAGAAAAGGAGATCGCGTGTACCTGGTGAGAATTGGGATGCGGGATGGATGTGGATTTCTTCCTCCAACTTCAATCGGCCGGCCGATGAAGTGGGTTTTCTTGGTTGATTACCTTGTAAAGAAAGACAATGAAAAACAAACAAAAGAGAGGGGGATCAGCCAAAGTGCAATAGTATCAATCCAAAACTAACATAAAATGATGAAAAGACATCAACATGCGCACCTTTTTTTTTGTTGTTTTAAAACCCTTAATAAGACTTAAGGGAGGGGGAGTATGATGATAAAAAAAATTGCAACACGGTGGGAATAAATACGAAGGATGAATGAATATGATGAATGGAATGGTATAAATAAAGTAGAACAAACAGATGAAGAAAAACTGAGAAACCCTGCTGTCCCTGACGACAGTAAAGGGAAACCGGATGAATATGACGGACGTAGATGGATGAAGCACCGGATGAAGCCCAACGAAGGATGCAGAAAACGAAGAAGGCTCTGCTCGTGACGCTTAACCTCTTGAGTAATTAGAATGCTTAACCTTCTGAGTCATTAACCTCTCACACGATCGAATGATATTTTCTTTTATAGCTTCAATCGGATGTGATCAAACAAGGAAATGATAAGAATGGGTAATGAGGCATCCAAGGAAGGATCAAGATCGAGCAAGAGTCCCAAGGATGGTAGGGAACTGTGAGGAAAGATGGAAAAAGGAAGGACTCTGGAGTGAAACACGACTTAGGACAGGGCGTCAAATCATGAATTGACGACCTTCACAGAGACGTTTCTTGAAACACGACCTAGGAAAGACCGTTTCTTCCTGGATTTAATTTTGGAAATAAAACTTCTTTGTTTAGAATTAATGGAACACGCCTGAGATAACGGCGTTTCTTAAAAACACGCCCTGAGGTAGGACGTTACACAGAAAAAGCTTTTTATTTTGAAAAGAGATAATTCCAGAAATTAACGGATAATACCAGGAATTGACGCCCTCACACATGGTCGTCCTTTCTTTTAAAACGCCCTATGACAGGTCGTTACTTTTGAAAGTAACGCCCTTCGTCAGGTCGTGAATCACAAAAAAAATAGAAAAATGCATAAAATTCTCAAAAAAAAAAGAAAAACTTCATTTTATAGGAATATTGAAGTCCACTTGGGGCGTTTACATAATAACATGAGATTTGATCAACAAAACGTCAATTTTGGCGTGTCTACAATCCCCTCATAAGGCCTCCATCGCACCTGCATTCCACAAACATTCATTCACATCATCATTATCATATCAAAATATTTTGCACAAAATAAAAAAATTGCATAACATTCATCGTGCATACCAGTGATGGAGGGAAGTCTCGGAACTCCCTCCGTAACACCCACAACTCGTAAGAGAGTGGGGCTCCAAACACCACCGGCAACCAGCGCCCTGCTAGAGGGAAAGCCCCCTCACCTCTGGGCCGTGGGTCGACGCGTCCCATCCGCATGTATAGATGGCTCCAAACCTGCATCCACGCATCATATTAGCAAAACATTCATACGCATATACATTCAAACATTCAAACAAAAATGCATACCTGAAGAAAAGGTGAGAAGCCACTGACAGTCGTCTCTCGTCCTGTCCCTGTGGACAGGTCGGCTATCAAGTGTGCCAGCAACGCTGCTCCCCAGGCGTACCTGCCGACTCCCTCTAAGTCCTCAAGGATCCCTAGGAACCGACAGTTGATGACGTCGCCCTTCGTGCCGAGCAATAGCCTCCTGAGCAGCAAGAATAGGAACCTCCTCAGGTCTCGGTCTGCCCTCTCCCTGTCAGCTGGGTCCTGGCAATAGGCTGCCCTAGCCCCATCGATCAACCTCTGAGAAAACTGCTCTAAGGACTCCCCGGACCTATGCCTAGCATCCCCCAAGCCCATCACTGTAGTTAGATCAGTTCGGAAGATAGTCCTACACTCGCTAGGTGTCTCGTAGACCATCTCTAGCCCTAGCAGTCTCTCGGCCAACTCGGTATAGTCTGGTAAGGTGATCCCGCTCACTGCCTCACCATCTACCCTCAACCCAGTAATCCTAGCCACATCCTCCAGGGTAGGAACCATATGACCCCAAGGCATCAGGAATGCCCGGCTAGTCCTATCTCATCTCTCCCTCAAAACCTGGATAAGTGCTAAGTCAGGCCTAATGGGCTCTATGCTAAGGAAGGCCCCGAACCCCATAGCATCTACCCTGGCTCTCTGGAACTCGGGGAGGCCGTAATATGCTGCCCGGACCATGACCCAGGAGATCCGTGTCCTCATCAACCCCTGCATGCATAAAGAAAGAAATTTGGCTCAACTATTTTGATTATTCCTAAGGAAATTCACTTAATTGCCGTGGTTTGAGATGTTGATGTTTGATTTAATTAACGACGGTCCTTGGGTCGTGGTTTGTTTAATTGGCGCCCCTGAGGGGGGCGTGGTTTCTAAGTGAGCTTTGAATTTACGACCTGCCCTAGGTCGTTGTTTATTTAAGAGACGCCCCTGTAGGGGGCGTGGTTTTGAGGTTAATTTCTAATTTCCTAAAGATTTTTCAATTGATGCCCGTCCCAGGGTCGTTATTTGATTAAGTAACGCCTCTGAATGGGACGTTTTTCTTAAATGAGTTTTGGGCCTAGAAATATATTCTGGAATTATTTAAATAGATGACCACCCATATGGTCGTTATCTGTTGAATTGACGCCCCGATGGGGGGCGTTGTTTTCCAGGGTTTTTGAAAATAAAATAAAAACAGCATGCGAGATATAAATCAAGGCATTAATATTAAGAGGTAATTGAAAAAAAATGCATGGAGATTAATGGCATGATTGATAAAACATGATGATTCAAATTAATGACATGCTACAGGGCGTGTTCTAAGGAAATTAATTTGTTTCAAAATAAAGAAAATGAATTGACGACCCCAGGTATGGGCGTCTTTTCTTTAATTAACGACACCCCTAGGGGCGTCTTTTGTCTGTGTCTCTGGTTTTCTCATGCCCGAGGGCTATGGAAATGGAAGAAATAAAAACAAAAATGAAAACAAAAATGGGAAATGAGGTTTTGGGGGCTTACCTTCTATCGTCTAGATTCAACAACCCCTCCACGGAGTTGTTGCCGGGGTTGCCGTGGCCGCCGAAGTTGGCCACAGCGAGGAACGACCGCCGCCGGTTGTTCTTCCCCGTGTTGTTCTTCCCTTGTTCGTCTTCCACTCCTTCTTCTTCGTCCTCTCCTTCTTCTTCATCTTCTCCATCTCCCACGGCCTCGTCGTCGCCGTGTTCTCCTTCGTCGCTGGTCACCGCCGTTGGTGCCTCGTCTGCCGCCGCGGGGGGAGCCTCCTCCTCGACATGGGTGTGTTCGCCTTCCAAGTCCACGACCTCCGGGGCCGAGACCCTTTGTCTTTTTTGACCACCGCCGGCCATTGCTTAGGGCTAGGGGGCGAGAGGGTTTGAGAGTATGAGAGAGAGGTAGAGAGATGGGGGAGGGTTTTCGGTTAGGGTTGCAGTGGGAGAGAAGAGAGAAAGAAGGAAAAAGGACGAAGGAAGAAGAAGAAAGGAGGGAAAGTTAAGTTGAACGGTCAAAAAGAATTATCGACTCCAGTAAAGTCGTGTCTTGTTAAGAAGACGACTGGATCCGAGGGCGTCTATTCGATGGTTAACGACGTGCTCTGGGGCGTGATTTCTTTTCGCATAGGGAATGACAGACGTCGTCAGAGGCATTTAATGGGAATTGATTGACATGATGGGAATAATGATTACTATTTTTGATTAACGACGTGTCTGAAGGCGTGGTTTACATAAAACGTGGCTTACCCTAAGGCGTTACTTTTGGGTCTTTAACGAATACTTTTTGGAATATGAATCGAATTAACGCCTTGTTCTAAGTCGTGATTTAGTTAACGCCTATTCCTGAAGGCGTCAATTTTGAGAGCCGATTAATGAGAAGCGACTTATGCTGAGGCGTCATTATGGGAATTGACGACATTGTCTGAGTCGTTATTCAGAACAGAATCACAGATTATTGGAAGAATTGAACAGAAACACTGTGTTATTGGCTCAATCAGAATATCATTATTTGTTTATTGATGGAAAAGATTACATTGCATTCAGTGAGCCATTTTAGGCCTCAAACTCTTAAAGCTATTACATATGATTTCCACTGATCTTTGTCTTCTTCCAAGTTCTCCACAGGTTGATGAGTCTTGCAGATTTTCCACAGAGCTTGGATTGTGGTGCATTCTTCTCCATCTTCATTGCTGCTAATATCCCTTGCCTTGATAGGAGGGAGATGAGATGGGTTCTCAAATATTCACCATGGAAGCCCAAGTTGAGGAAGGCATCGGTGAGAGTTGTATAGCACGAATTCTGAAGCACCTATGAGTCGAAGGTCCGTCTCGGGCGAGAATCTTGCATGGAGTTCTTGAGCTTTGAGTAATCCCGGGGCGCATGTGAAGAAGTTCTTTGGCATTACTTTGAGGTGTTCTCTCCATTCCACTCTCTTCTTGACTTGAGGAATCCGGTTCACCACTCTATTGCTTATTCCTAATGAGCCGGTCATGTAAGAGAGAGGGCTTTTTGAAAATATCCTTGAGGGTTGTTGGGCCTCCTCACATGGATCGAACTTGAAATGGAGATCTACCCAACTTGATAGTGCAAGCATGCACCCATAGATTGGTCTCCCCATTGCCGCCGAGGTAAGCCCGCTATAGAGATAGGCTAGTATGGCCGGTCCCACTCTCTCTCCTTCCCATAGGCTCACTATTGCGTTTAATTGGGATTCTTCCAAGAAGTCTTCCGTGGAGGGGAAGAAGATTGCTCCCGCCAAGCACACCACGAAAGCCTTTGCTACTCGTTCCACTTCTTCATCTTCTTTAGCTTGGTCGGATCGCTTGTACACCCAAGAAGCAAGCTTTAGGAGATTGATTCCTTTGGTAGCTTTGATTTGGTTCACTAGGTTTGAGCTGGGAATTAAATTTGTTAATAACTCATGTGAAGAGATTTGCTTTGGCATGATGGCCATATTCTCCTCGTCTCCTGGCTTCATCTTCTTTAAGCCCAATATCATCTCTAGTTCCTCTAATAGGACTGTGGCTTCGAAGGTTGAGAAAAGAAAGGTATGGGTGGAAGGGTGCCATATTTCAACTAGAGCTCCTATGGCAGCCCAATCAAGGTGAACTTGATCATAGTGTTTGGCATGAGTGATTAAGCCTAAAAGATGCCATCTTGTTAAATAGACTCTCATGTCTGAAGAAAATTTGGAGAGAAGAAGAGGCAGCCACTTGATTTTCGTGAACCTCCTTGCACCAGGAACATTGGGATAATCCTGTGGAAAAAGAAAAGAACAGAGAAAAGGATGAGTGCAGAGCGGAAGGATGGTGATGGTATGAGAACAGGAGAACATATTAATTCTCTACCTGGTTCATGGCAATCCGGCTGCTAATATGCCCGTTGATCTCGGTTAGTCTGAGAGCAGAAATCTTGGATCTTTTAATTGCCCTCTCCATCTTCGATTTACAGGAAGAATTTGAACCGTAGCAGTACCTGTGAAGAGAAACAGAGGTTGGACGAGTTATTTGGTTAATCTAAGGGAGTTTCTCCCTTTTTTATAGAAGTCTGGAGGGTTTTGAGATCGTTCGAAGTTGCAGGGTTGATTACGATTACGATTAGAACTAGAACTGGGGTTAGCTTTTGACTCAGAGTCGAAAGCATGGTTTTTGGAATTCCGGATAATTGACGACAATGTTCAGGGCGTCAATTATTGAATTGACGACTTGACCAAAGTCATTGTTTATTTAACGCCTCCATAGGGGTCGTCTTCTTCTTGAGCTCCCAAACGAATTAACGCCTTGGTAAGAGACGTGTTTTTATATTTTGACGCCCTGCTGTCAGTCGTCTCTTATAATCTTGACGCCCCTACCCCCAGTCGTTATTTTGTTGGCTTGCATATTTTCTCATTATGAACTTAAGTGCTATCTTTTAATTGGAGTTATTTGTGATTAAGCACTTATGATCATGTCTTGCTTTGAATTGAGGATTATTTCTGATCACTTCATGCTTTGAGAGGCCTAATGAATTTTCAAGTGCAGAGGAGTGCAGGTTTCGAGGCGCTTGGATCACTCATGGGAGTAACATCATCCCATTCTTGTATTTCTTTCCTGTGAGCATTGTTATTATATGGTATCTATGCTACTATAGTGTATCAAGGACTTTGTGGTTCTGATGAACCTGGAATTTGAGTTCCCCTTCATCAAAAACAGTGATAGTTCCAGGAGAATCTTGATCATACGGATAGGCCGTTGAGTCATTCAAGGTCTGGGACGATGGTTCCACTTTCTGAGTTGATGCGTGGACAAACGGGCTTCGGCTTAGTGTCAGCTCAGAGATCTGGATTCTTGACCAAATCTAGATGGCTTAGCAATATTATCCTTGATTATTTTTTATATTTTTAGTTTGTTTTATCTTTTCCTTTTTAGCCCAGCATGCATCATGTAGGACTTTGAGCTTCATGCTGAAAATCTTCATATTATGGCAATAATGAAGGTCACTCGCTCTCATTTGAGTTGACATGAGATATTCCACTCCAAATTGAGTACTTTATTCTCTCTGAAGCCACTCAGGCTAGTTCTTCGAAAAATGTCCCTTTGCTGGGTCTTCATCTCAATTCCCTTTATTTTTTTCTACAAATCCACCTTGGTTGTAGCACGTCCACGTTGGCTGGTAAAAGCTCTCCAATGGTGCCTCTCTGTCGTGCCCACGCGCACATTTTATTGATTTTTAGTTTAGTCTCCTTCATCCAGCAAATCGATGTTTTCTTGGAATCACCTAGAGTTGTTTCACTCAGAATCTCAGAAAGATTTCTAATACTTTGTATCTAAGGTGTGTCACATCACACCTTGGTATCTACTTATCAGTTCGTTCCACTTCATTCCATTTCGTTACACTTTCATTTCGTTTCATCTCACTCCCTTGTAAAGCAGACGCCAAGGCGGGGCAACTATAGACACGCCAAAATTGATACTATGTTGATCAAAACTCATGTCACTATGTTAACGCCCCAAAGTGAACTTCAATATTTCTATAATATAAAGTTTTTCTATTTTTATATGGGTTTTTATGATGTTTCTTGCACTTTTGTGATTAACGACTTGAAGAGGGGCGTGTTCTCAAGAAAGGACGGCTGGTGTTAAGGGCGTCAATTTCTGGTATTTTACGAGTCCCACCACGATTAAAAAATCAAGAATTAATGTCCTTCCTTAGGGCGTGTTTTCAATTAACGCCTTTGCTTCAGGCGTCGTCTCATAATTTTCAGAAAAATAAAGTTTTTATTACTGAAATTGAATCCAGGAGTTGACGCCTTTGTCCCAGTCGTGTTTTGAAGTAATGCCTTAGGGAAGGTCGTCAATTTTAATTGACGCCCTTCTGAGGGTCGTCTCTTGATAAGTGTGTATTTTTACATTTTAATTCATGATTCTACACACTTTTATGAGCTTAAATAATAATAAATGTACACTTCTCACATTTACTGTTGATTTTGAATCAAATGTTTATTTTTCTAAAATTAAATAAATTTTAATTATAATTTTTATGTATTTATGTAGGCACGCAATACAGGGGAAATGCCAAGAAAAAGAAAAAAAGAAAATAAAAAATTATATGTTGAATGGGCCAAAAGCCCAAGAAAGTTGTTCAAAAAGACAAGAAAAAAAATAAATTTATTTGGGATTTTTTAGAATTTTATACATATATATACACTAGATATATATATAGTTATATATATTATATATATATATATATATATATATATATATATATATATATATATAAACTTAAAAAAAAAGAGTTTAAACCCTTCCCGCCTTCGCCGCCCGCACGGGCGACGAGGCGAGAAGGGGGCGAATGGGGCGTGGCTTCTTCGCGAATAGGAGGCGGGGTCGTGGCGGAACGACGAAAGCCGCGTGATCGGCGAACGCGGAGAGGGCGACGCGTGGGCGGTGCAGCCGTTCAAACGCACGCGGGCGCACGCGCCCAAGGTGGAACATGCGGCGGGCGGTGGAGGACACGGCGCACGGCGGGCCCACAAAAGCGGCTACACGCGGACGGTGGCGGGCGGCACGTTGCGCCGCCAGAGAAAGAAATTGAGAGAAAGAGTGAGAAAGAGAGAAGAAAAGGGGTATAAAAATTCCAAAACATTTGGAAAAATCAGAAAAAAATAGGGAATTGTGAAGCACATGCCATTCTACCAGATGGAGTCAACAAATGCAGCAATTGAGTGTTCAAATTGACAAGTGTATTCACATTTCCTAAGGGGTTCTTGGGATCCCTATAAAAGGGGGTCTATTGGCCATTGTAAGGGACAATTAGGTTGAGTTAGATAGAGCTAGCTATGGGTCACTTGTAATGTAAATTTGTTCTTTGTATTTCTGAAGTTTTTGATTGTTGGAGTTGTGTTTTTCCAAGCTTTTGAAGTCAAGATTGTAAGTTGAAGTTATTTCAATACAAGTTTCATTTTAGAATTCAGTCTTTTCATAGCCTTATTTCGTAATGTTGTGATCTTCATTTCAATTTAAGTTCTTCACGAAAGTTGTTTGTTTTTAAGTGTTTTTCAACTTCTATGTTTAGCATTTCTTCAAATTCCTCCTAGTTTGTGAGTTATTATCCGTTTTCTTAAGTGCTATTTTATGTGTTTAATGTTCATCCGTGATGTATCTTATGGTGTTCTTATGTTTTGAAGCCTTTCTGGACCTCTTTTCAATCTGAGTTCTTCATCAAAGTTGTTCCTCTCTTGTAGATCTCCATTTCATTCTTCTACCACTTTGTCTAATTCTACGTATTTTTAGAGTTAGAATTAATTTTTCAAGGTGCTATTTTACTGTTCATCCGAATTGATAGTTCTTTAGTTTTTCACATTTTTCACTGTCTTCCTCTTATTTTCTGTCTCTATATTTTTCATCAAAGTTCTTCATATTTTCATTTTCTACAACTTTCATGTTTTCCACTTCTTCTAATTCCATCTAGATTGTAATTTATTTAATTTCTTCCAACCCCTATTTTCATTAGAATTCTGTTTTGTTTTCAACTTAAGTTTTCAAACTTGTTCTATCCAACCCTTTTCTTCTTAAGTGTTTCAATCATACCCAAAGCGGTAAGTCTTCTTCAAATCATCACTCGGCGTCGACTTCCAAGGTGGAGCGATCTTCATCAAAGGCTCGGCGAGGAAACGATGACATTCTTCAAATTGGCTAATTGTTTCCTTTACTTATCTATTGTTATTTAAAGTTGTAATTTCATTCCACTTAGTGATAATCGCACTCCATAAACAAAAGTTGAGTTTTCAAACATAAGAGTATTTTCCAACTTGAGCTAAAATCAACATTCTCTCCCCGTGGGATCGACCCGTATTCACCACTGTACTCGTATTTTCAAAATCATTCGAGTGAGTGAGTGCGGTTATAAATTTTGAAATTTGTGTGGCACGGCATTTTTAAACGACGACTGTCGAGCGCATATAATTTTTGGCGCCGTTGCCGGGGAGTGAATTATGTTGATAGTTGGATATTCTTGTGTTTGGTGTATATATGTGAATATTAATTTTGCCCTTTTTACTTTTGCAGGAAAAAGAAAAAAAATTCGAAAAGCAAAGAAAGAGGAAGATCGGACCTGAAATCCTCAAAAAATGAAGTGTCGTTAAAAGCCCGGAAGCATCGCTAAAGGGCAAAAACGTCGGAACAGGTTCTATTTTTCCAATTTCTGAAAAATCTTTACAAAAATCTGAAAAAATTCTTGAAAACTCTATAAAAATCTAAAAAAAATCAAAACAAAAGAAATTTTTATGCTGGCTACATAGGTTCATTAATTAAAAACAAAAAAATACTTGCACCAAAATCTAAAAAAAAAATCATTCCAAGATTAGAAACCACACATCATGTTTAGGACATGCATCATTTAGCATAGAATTTTTCTTTATTTAATTTCTGTCATTGCATTTTGAAGATTGCGAGGGGCAAGGTACGTTCTACTCACCATATTCTGGCATGCATATTGCATAAGAACCCCTTGTTTGAAATTGTGGTGTGCATTTCATTTCAAAATACCTTAAGGGCGATACCTCTAAATAACATAAGGTGGGGATTTCATCACTATTCCTTAGCCCAAAAATCACATTTCCCTTGCATATCTGTATGACCTACGCCATAAATAAAGTCAGTAAACATTAGCCCTAGGATCCCACTGTGGTTCTTCTGTTATTTGCGTTTATCCTCATATGAAAATCGGTGCCTAAGGCAAGACGGTCGGACGGTAAACGCCTTAAGCGGGCTAGTGGTTTGGCATAATAAGGTCCCTACGAAAGTAGGGAGAACCTCCCACTTCCCCACCCCTTACCTGGATGGTGGTCATATTGAGGGTAAACTTAAGTTTCACGTTAATCATTTTGTGAAACCCTATTTGTAGGTCTGAGTCGCATCTAGATCATTAGATAAGTTATGTTAACTTGTTTGTGGTTGCATAAAACAAAAAAAAGAGTAAAAAATAAAATCACAAATCCACGCCTATGCTGAAGCACTTTTATCCTTCTACTTACAAGCCCTCAACCTGTATTCAACTCCCTGACATTCCAGTTGATCAATATGAGATTCGCCCTAGTCTCACCCAGATGCTCCCATCTTTTTATGGGAATCTCAATGAAAATCCTTATAGACATCTAGATGATTTTCTAGAAGTTTGCTCCCTGATAAAAATTCAGAATTTTAATGATGATGCCCTTAAGTTGATCTTATTTCCATTCTCATTAAAAGATAAAGCAAAATGTTGGTTAAGGAGTTTTGGAAAGATTATCAGGACTTGGGAAGCTATGCAGTTAGAATTTTTGAAAAAAATTTACCCCATAGGCCAAACCAATATGATGAGAAGGGCGATTACAGGATTTACTCAACGTCCGGGAGAGCAAATTCATGAATCTTGGGAGAGGCTTAAGGATTTAGTAAGTCAATGTCCACACCATGGGTTGCCTAAATGGCAAATTATATTTGCATTTTATGAGGGGTTATCCGGTTATGATAGGTAAATGGTGGACATATATTGTGGAGGGGCATTTTTGAGCAAAGGTGAAGATGAGGCGTATGATTTGTTTGAAATTGTGAGTGAAAATTCGATAAATCGTGCCTCCATCTCATCTCATCAACAACTCGTAGGACATGTCAAACAGGCGGAAAACCCAATCCACACTTTCACGGAAGTGTGTGAATTCTATGCCAGTCTCACTCACCATGTGAGTGAATGCCCTACTATAGCCCGACTCTCTCCAGTCATCCAAGCACAGGTCCAAAATGCCCTAGGATTCTCTCAGCCCAAGCCTGCTATATTTTCAGATTACAATCTTGGCTGGAGTAATCACACAAATTTGCCTTGGATGGATCCACCATTTCAAGCCCATATGTCTGAATTTTCACCCTAAGCAACCTACGAGCGGCCCATGTGTACTCAACCTCCGCTCAACTCATCTCACCCAAATTTTGGATTCAACATGGATACTAGGGGTGATTCACCGGGCCACTGCTTTGACCCTCAAAGCGTGTACTCTCAGTCTACCTATCAACCCTCTCCTTCAACCTTACACCAACCCCCTCAATATGTGAACGATGATGATGATGACAGTCTTCTGCCTGTCATTTTGGCTCAAGATATCACTATTGAGAGTGAGGGGGTGTGTGCACGTAATACCATGATAAAGGAAGGAAAGGAAGTAGGGGGTGAATTGACGGATAATGATGCTCATAATGATGATCATATCACCTCATTCTCTGAATGTTTTGAGATTGAGAATACTACGGTAAAGGATAATGGCCCAAACAACTCAATTGAGGAAATGAATCAAGAGGAGGATTACGTTGTAAGTAATAAAATTGTTTATTTAATGGAACCAAATTCTGAATGTCCTCCACCCCTTGAAGAATACGATGATGGGGCCTTATTAGAAAAGTTTACATTTCATCTACCGACCCCATTTTTGGAAAATTTGATTGATAATTTTGGGTTTAGTGATGAATGTGATAATGGGCCCCGTCTTTGAGAATTTCTCATTTGATCTGACTTATGAAAGGGTTGGGTTGGAATCATTTACATTTCCTCCATCCACCCCATTGTTGGACAATTTGGTTAACAATCCTCAGATGAGTGAGGGGTATGATGACGGGGTTTCATTAGAAAATTTTAAATTTGATCTAACCCCTGAGGCCTATCCAATGACATCTAAATCTGTGGATGAGTTAGTGCTTCCTTCTACTTTTCCCCTTTCAGTTGAGCCTCTCCAATTTGAGATTCTCGGACCTGAGGAGGATGTGCCAACCACATTCATCTTCAATTTACCTTCCTCTCAGGAAGATAAATTGATCAATGCTCTTAAAGTTCATGAGGCTGTTACTGAAAGAAACGTGGCTAAGGATGACAATCTTGTTCCTAAGCTACCAGGCCCTAAACAAGTATCCATGGAGGAAGTCATTCCTAAAGGGTTAGTCAGGAAGGACGATACAGGCGAAGGGGATCAAGGGATTGATATGGTGCAAGGGTTCCACCTCGATCTTGACAAATTAGACATTAATCATTTCTGGATCCCTACAGCTGAAAACTGGCTCGCACACAGGGTTAATGTTACAAACAATCATGTGCGAGTCCTACCTCTTTCTAGCCCCGGTCCATACATGGTTACTCTTGTCTCTCAATGGATTAAGGGCTGGAATTTGAAGGAAGACAAGATCACGTGGTGGCTCATTTTGAATGCCACGCGTTGGTTAATGAGCTACATTGTGTCTGGCTGACGACATAAAACTTAGCACTTCTTGGGAGGCAACCCAAAGTTTAAGAGATTTTTGTGTGGTAATCAGTGTTTTTCTTGGTAAACTAGATGTGTGCAAGATTTCGAGAGACCAAAAAGAAGAGAGAACCAAGCATAACCAAACATTTTATTCCACTCTCAAAGTTTAAACAAACAACCAGAGATTACAAAGTTTAAGGACGCCGATCCGCGGGGGCAGCAAAGAAGCTACTGACACGAAAGCCACGCTCTCGTGCTCTTCGATAGCGCTCCTCGCCATCCTTCAGCCATTGATCGGCAAGGCCGAGACTGGTCCTCAATTCAAAAACTTGGGCCTCCAGGGCCCTCTTCTCTTCTTTCTCGGCCAATCTCTTAGCTTTCTCTCTGTCTCTATCCCTTTCTCTTTCAGCCTGTTCTCTCTCTCTGTCTTCTCTTTCCAGTTGAAGGGTAATCCTCAGCTCCACAGTGTCCCTAGAAGAGTCCTCATCAGGACGACACTGTAGTTCCTTCTCCAGCTCAGTTATTCTCGCTTCCTGCTGGGTAGTAAGCGCGAGCGCCTCCTGTGTTTCCTTCTCCTGCCATACATTTAATCTCAGAAAAATAGCAATGCTTGCACAAGGGATTTTAAATAGTGAAACCCTCACCTGTGCAGAAAGCATCCCTTCTGCCTCCGCAGCTCGTTGCGTGGCATGAGCAAGCTGCTCATGGAGTAGATCTAGCTCTGCAGTAGGAATCCATAGGCTAGAAGAAACGCCATCTGCCCCCATCGCAGATGAAACTGCATCGAGCTGGGCACGCTGTAACACATATGAGATGACACTAAGTGGATAGCGTCGTGAATCTCAAATCATACCTGGGGTGAATACAAAACACTTACTGATGAACCGAGAGCCGCTCGGGTGTCACTCAACTCTTGCTCAGTGTCCGTCAGACGAGCTCATAAGTTCATTATTATGGTATCACGGGCATCCTACAGGTTATGACTTATGAGTTCACACAAACAAAAAAATCAAAAACAAACCAATGAAAGAAATGAAAAAGACAAAAACATGGTTTCTTAACCTCTATAAGCCCTCCAGGCTGGAGCCTCTCTGCATACATTGCCCTATAGAGGCATAGATAATCCTCGCTGTCTTGTGCTTCAGATTCCACGAGCGTGCCACCCCTTTGCCAGTCTTCATATTATTCGGGGAAGCGCAGCCTCCAATCGACACAGGTTGCCGGTCCACGCGTCTGCTTTCCGACGCTGGGAGATATGGTCATATCTACCCATTCCTGGGCCAGCCCTAGGGTCCTCATAGCTAATCTCAGTCTAAGGGACTCGATTTCATTCAAGCAATGGAGCCAAAGGTCCCGTCCGAATCGGGCGCGGCTTCCAGTAACCCACGGTTGGTCAACATCGACCATTTTCAAGAAAGGCCTCCAATTCACCTTTGATGGGTTGTACGCATCTTCTTGGTTAGCTAAAAAATGATGATCAAACGAAACAAACCAAAGAAAAGGGAGAAAAAGGTATCATACCATCGCTGCAGGGAACTCTTGCAACTCCCGCTTTACCACCATCAGTTGATAGGATAGAGGTGCTGTACTCATGATGGGTTGCCACCGTCTAGCAAGCGGGACCGTCAGTGGCCGGCAGTGACGAGCTCTCCCCATTAGAAGGTAATAGTAGCTCCATAGCTACACCATCATGTGTCATTAATATCAACAAATTCAAGAAAAAAGGGCATAAAACAAAACAACGAAAACATTCTTTACCTGGATGAAGGGCGTAAACCCACTGAGTGTCATCTCTCGGTCTGCCCTTTGTGACAAACCTGTAAACAGATGAGCCAATATGGCAGCACCCCAGGCGTATTGTCCTACTCTCTCCAGGTCTACAAGCAGCTCTAAGAAGTGACAGTGGATACTGTCGCCCTTGGAGCTCAATAGCAACTTGCCCAAAAGAAAGAGGAGGAACCTCCTAAGATCCATGTTAGTCCTCTCCCAGTTGCTGGTGTCCACACAATATACCGCACGGGCACCTCTTTCTGCCCTTTCCATAAATTCTTCAAGGGATTCGTCATCACGAGGACGCGTGTCAGTAAGCCCTAATGCCTCCATGATCGATGCCTTGGCTACTGACCTGTTCTTCCTGCCGTCTAATTCCATCCCCAATAGCTTGTGGGCACCTTTTCGGTAGTCCACGTAAGTAATGCCAGTCACTGCTTCCCCGTCTACTTTGAGGCCCGTAATCCGGACCACGTCTTCCAGGCTGGGTACCATGTGTCCCCACGGCATCAGGCATCTTTCACGTAGTGCTTGGATCAGGGCAAGATCGAGCTTGATAGGCTCGATTCTAAGAAAGGCCCCAAATCCCATCACGTCTAACCTCGCCTTTTGGAAGTCCGGGAGACCTCGATAGGCCGCCACTACCAGCTCCCACGATATGTGCGATCTCATCACATTCTGCACATACACACGAAGTGAGAAATGGGAGCTTTGCAAAGGAAGATAGGAAACGAAAGGAATGCAAGGAGTCACTTACAGGTTGTGGTAGGGTCCTCTCCCTTAGTTGTCCTTCGACTTCTAAGAATCTCCTGGAACTGCTACCCGATCTGCTCCTCTTCGAGGAGCGAGAGGACTCACCTTCGGCTCTGAAGCTAGATTCACCCTCCATTCTAAAATTGAGCAACACTCACTACTTCCCTTTACAACCTTTCACTCCTCAACTCTACTCTCTCGACTTCGATGTTCCCAAGTCGAGTGGAAGGGAGGTATTTATAGGATTGGAGAGACGGTGATCGACATCTATCCCCGTCACCTTTAGCAACAGCCTTGGCGCAAAGTCCTCCTCCCTTTACTCTCGCGCCCACTCTACCATGTAGAGTGATCGAGTCGGAGGCATGCTTTATTGACTTTGTGGCCCAAAGATTCCATGTGTTTATTGTCCCGTTGTGACTGCCTTTCGCAAAAACATGAAATAAGGGGACATTTCTACGGGAAATTAGGATCCGTGACCCACGTTGAAATTAGTGGTCGATTCCTTTGAAATCATGGCCACGGTTCCCTCGTATGCCCTTTCACGCCATGTGGAGAAAATGGCGCAGAGCCGTGATTTGGTCATTCATCCTTTGTCCTAATAGGCCTTCTTTTAAGGACCTGTGGGAAGTTCGCATGGGACCTGTGGGCCCCTTTAGCTGTCATTGTTGAAATCGGTGGTTGCTTCCCTTTGAAACTCATGGACACAATGAATTCTACTCTTTGTATGGAAATAACCGGCTTCTTGGGAGGCCACCCAGTTTTTTTTTCGTGTGTTTTGCAGGTGTGACTACCCGATCAGTTGGGGGGGGGGGAGAGAGGAGATTACGTACTCTACTGCTCAGCTACGCCTAGCCGTCATACGTCACGTACCATCTTTTCCTCATACGCCACACTGTTCGCAGCCCACCTCTTTCAGGTTGTCCCGTTCCTTCATACGCTTCTCATCTACATTGTTCTATTATTCTCTATTGTTTATGCCATTGAGGACAATGTCATTTAAGTTGGGGGGACAGGAAATCATGTTGCATATTCTGCATTCATATATACAACCTCTAAAATTTTTTCCCAAAATTTTTTTTAACCCTTACCCTTACCCTTACAGTACATCCCCAGTTAGAGTTTCTTGATTCATGTCTCATGAAAAGTGATTCTGAAAAGAAAAGACTAGGGAAAAGGATGATGGATAATTTATTTAATCTAGCCATGGAAAACTGATTTAAGAATCTCTTTAAAGTTCATGTGCACTTTAGAAAAATACAATCACGTTACACGCTAATGAAACACGTAGGACAAGCCTTCTGCAATTTTGAATATGTTGTCTAATATTCAGCACTTCTTAAAGAAGAGATTTTTATTTATAAGCTTTCTGCCATGCTATTTATCAAAAATTAGTGCAAATGCATAAGTGACAAAATTATGAGAAAAAATTCACCATGAAAAATGCTCCGATTCTGAGTAACCGGGCCTACTTCACCTAAGACGTGTTGAGGTTCGCGTCAAAAGGAAAATGGAACTTTGATCTGTGTAACCGGGCCTACTTCACCTAAGACGTGTTGAGGTTTGTGTAAAACAGTGAAGGGTAGTGCAGCATCATGAGTGTAAAGAAAAAAAAAGTAGAAAGAAAAAAGAAAAGAATACAAAAGATCCCAAAAGGGACAAAGCAATAAGGCAGATAAAAAGCTAGTATAACTGAATGCTCTAATTAAGAAGTGCAGAATTGAAAGACATTTGTTCGGAATAGCAACTGGAGGACGCAATTGTTTCTACTGTGAATTTAGCATTACACATGCACAAGTGCTACTGAATTTTGATTAGAATTCTTGATCATGTACCTGAATTTCTGACATAAGGCTAGTCTATGGTAATTATTCCAGATTCTTGATCTTTAGTAAATTCTATGAACGATGATATGGAACTGAGGCATGGATATGTTACACTCTTGTTGGTCCTAAAATTTTCATTAATTGCATTGCTAAGGGACTAGCAATGAGTAAGTTGGGGGGTGTGATAAGTGTGTATTTTTACATTTTAATTCATGATTCTTCACACTTTTATGAGCTTAAATAATAATAAATGTACACTTCTCACATTTACTGTTGATTTTGAATCAAAGGTTTATTTTTCTAAAATTAAATAAATTTTAACTATAATTTTTATGTATTTATGCAGGCACGTAATACGGGGGAAATACCAAGAAAAAGAAAAAAAGAAAATAAAAAATTATATGTTGAATGGGCCAAAAGCCCAAGAGAGTTGTTCAAAAAGACAAGAAAAAAAATTAGAAAAAAAAATAAATTTATTTGGGATTTTTTAGAATTTTATACATATATATACACTAGAGATATATATATATAGTTATATATATATATTATATATATATATAAACTTAAAAAAAAAGAGTTTAAACCCTTCCCGCCTTCGCCGCCCGCACGGGCGACGAGGCGAGAAGGGGGCGAATGGGGCGTGGCTTCTTCGCGAATAGGAGGCGGGGTCGTGGCGGAACGGCGAAAGCCGCGTGATCGGCGAACGCGGAGAGGGCGACGCGTGGGCGGTGCAGCCGTTCAAACGCACGCGGGCGCATGCGCCCAAGGTGGAACACGCGGCGGGCGGTGGAGGACACGACGCACGGCGGGCCCACAAAGGCGGCTACACGCGGACGGTGGCGGGCGGCACGTTGCGCCGCCAGAGAAAGAAATAGAGAGAAAGAGTGAGAAAGAGAGAAGAAAAGGGGTATAAAAATTCTAAAAAATTTGGAAAAATCAGAAAAAAATAGAGAATTGTGAAGCACATGCCATTCTACCGGATGGAGTCAACAAATGCAGCAATTGAGTGTTCAAATTGACAAGTGTGTTCACATTTCCTAAGGGGTTCTTGGGATCCCTATAAAAGGGGGTCTATTGGCCATTGTAAGGGACAATTAGGTTGAGTTAGATAGAGCTAGCTATGGGTCACTTGTAATGTAAATTTGTTCTTTTTATTTCTGAAGTTTTTGATTGTTGGAGTTGTGTTTTTCCAAGCTTTTGAAGTCAAGATTGTAAGTTGAAGTTATTTCAATACAAGTTTCATTTTGGAATTCAATCTTTTCATAGCCTTATTTCGCATTGTTGTGATCTTCATTTCACCCTTCCGTGTCCGGTTTGAACACACCTTTCCTGGAGGGTTCCCTGCCTTGATTAATCACTTGCTCGATTGGGGAACTAGAGTCCTTGCTATTAATGAGCATTGCTTATTCGTATCCCATTAGAATACGGTTTTGAACCCTATAAAAGGATGCCCTAGTTGATCTCGATTGAGGTTAGACGGTGCTGGCGATTGAGGTAAAAACGAGCTGGTGATTGAGGTTCCTCCTCCTGTGTGATCTCTTTGAAGGCTCTCTACTGCCTCCTACTGCCGCAACCGAAGCATCAAGTGTTTTCCCCCTTTACTGTTTACAGGAACAGCAGGGGCCTACTTTCTCGTGTTTGTCTGTTCCTATCATCTCATCATCAATCACTATATTCATCCTTTGCATTAGTTTTTCTCTGCATCATATCTCTTTCCCTTTTCCTAATTCTCTAGGGGTTTTAAAAAAATTCAACAAAAGGGTAATCAAGAGGAAAACCCCCTTCATCGGCCAGCCGATAGAAGGAGGAGGAAGGAATCTACATCCATCCCGCATATTATCACCAGGTATTCGCGATCAATTTCCTTTATTTTTGAGGTAACCCCTCCGGCGATCACTATCCTTGTTAGCACCTCGTGCTACATTTGCTTAATACATCCTCCTTTTTTTTATTTCTTAAGTGAATTTCACAGTTCACACTATACACTCGATTGTTAAGTGTTCAAGTCTATACACTCTATCCTTCACACGAAGTCTGTACACTTAGTTAACCTTCAAGTCTATACACTCAAGCTACATCTTGCCTGTACACACTTTGTTAACAGTCTGAACCAAGTATATACATCCAACTGATATCTTCTTATGTCTGTGTGACAGGTACTATTCGTAAAGCCTATGAAGTGCACGTGATCTGAGGCTGGCACCTGGCACGTGATCTGAGGATAACGCCCTAATTGCTGTAGCTATAAATACAAAGCTGCCTCCATCTGGAGAAGAGAGATCAGAAGGAAGAAGAAGTGAGATCAGAAAAGAAAGAGGAAGAGAGTGATCGATATAGAAGATAGACCTGCAGAAAGGCAGTGAGCAGAAGAAGAAGAAAGAAGAAGAAGAAAGACGAAAGAAGAGACAGATAGAGAGCCTGCGAAAGAGAAGAAAAAGAAGAGTGAGAAGAAGAGAGAGCTAGAGCAGAGGAAGCCTCAACTGAAAATCAGTTCCTGCTGGACCGTGGATCAAATCCAGGCCAGCCAGCTCCTGCGAGAGCTTTTGTGCATTTTATTCTTCCAGCTTTCTGTTGCTGTGTTTTTATTTTTCCTTTTAACCATTCACCAGTTGTTCTTCCGATTCTCTTGTGTGAGGTCGGGTTCCCTCCGGTTGGGAGGAAGAGAGGTCCGAGACCTCTAGCTTGCAGGTGATTTGGTGTCACCTATGCTTCCCTATGGGTTTCAGAGGAAGAGAGACTTAGGTCTCTAGGTTCCCCTCCGGTTTGGAGGAAGGGAGGATTGGTCCTCCGGTTCTGGTCTTGTGGGTTGCAAGACTAGGTGTTCCCTCCTGGCCTGGAGGAAGAGAGACTTGCGTCTCTGGTTTCCAAGTGGCTGGGACTCACTTGGGGTGTCCCTCCGGTTGGGAGGAAGAGGGGAGGTTGTTCCCCTGGTCAAGCTGCGTGGCAGCAATTTGTTGCAGACTGAGTCTGCAGTTTCTAGCCTAGCTAGTGGAAGCCTCACTCCTGTTTGGAGTGAGGGGTGGACGTAGGTCTTTGGACCGAACCACCAAAAAAATCTTGGTGTTCACTTATGGTTTGTTTTTCCTTATATGTTATTTTCTCTGCTGCGCTCTTTAGATGCTTGCTTAGAAGCGTGTGAGGGCTAATAGATTTGTGTTGTCTTGCTGAGTTCCTTCTAAGTATTTTAGCACTTTTCATCAACTGCTCTTAATTCCGCATACTTGAGCATTAGAGTTTTAATTAGGCGATATTTGGAGCAGGATACATTCACCCCCCCCCTCTGTATCCAGGCCTTGCATCCTATCAATTAGTATCAGAGCGTAGTGCTCTGACTGAACAGATCCAACGATTTGTAGAGGATCCTGTTGTCTTTGGTGCATTTCTGAATTTTCTCTCTATTGCATTAATCTGCTTGCCGATTTAATCAATGGGTTCTCCACCGGTTTTCAATGGCTCTAACTTTAACTGATGGGTTAGCAGTCTACATAACTATGTGAATTTAATGGATCCGGATCTGTGGAAGTTAATTTTACATGGTCCTCATAGACTGCCACAGGAAGAGTCCAAATGGACTAAAAGTGACAAATCAAGAAATGGAGAGAATCAGAAAGTTTTGAAATTAATGAAAGAAGCTAGTGACAAGGCTCTACATTCTTGTTTTTATGACTGCAGGTCCGCTAAGGACATTCTGGATCAGTTGAAGCTAGCTCAGAGGATGAATGAGGACAGCTGCCTGATGGCTGATAAGAGCGACCATAGTACTGATCAAGATGAATTTGAAGATGCTGAAGAGGTAATCAATCCTTTCGATAGTTACACTTTAGATGACTAGGAAGATGCCTATGCTAATCTGTTACACTCCCATGAAAAATTGAGGAAGAAGAATAAAAGTCTGATAAAGAAGTTAACAAGTCTAGGGGATCCTATTTCTGGAACTGAAAATCTTGAAAATCCTGAAATTCTGAAAACTGAAAATGAAATACTCAGAAGACAAGTGTCGAAACTAGATGGAATCCAATCAGAACTTGATCATGTTAAATCTGAAAATACTAAACTCAGAAAACAATGTCAGGAATCTGAACAAAAACTAATCAGTCTTGAGATTGAAAATAGATTGATCAATGAAGAGTTCAAGGCTGTTAGTGTTGCGAACTTAAAGTTTCAGGAAAACTTTGAAAACTGTAAACCAGAATATCCAAGTTTCCTAACTGATGTTTTGTTTGATGATGATAAACTTGAGCAGGAGAACACTAGTCTAAAGGAGGAAATTGAGAAACTAAAACAGTTGAACTCCACCATGTCAAAGAGATTGCTGACATTTGAAAAAGGAAAATCTGTTGATGAAAATCAAAATGAGCTCAAACTGAAATCAGAAATTGATACCCTTAAAACTTTGAATGATGTGATGCATCAACAAATTCTGGTCTGTGAAGAAGATATAGTCAACTATGAACATCAGGTCTCTTCTCTTCAATATGAAATAAATGATCTGAACAATTCTTTGTCAAAATTCTTAAGTGGGCAGAAAAACCTAGACAAGCTACTAGGTGTAAAAATCAACACTAGGAAGGAAGGGCTGGGCAACAATAATGCTAACAAGAAAGAATTTCAGAGCAAGCTGATGACATCTTTTGTAAAAGCTTCAAATGTAGCCACCACTTCAAAAGATAAAGAGCCCATTGTTCAGAAAACTGAAAAATAGAACAAAAATCAGAAAAAGATTGGAAAACAGAAAATAAATAAAAAGGGTTCACTAGGGCATGTTGATCACAGTTCTCACACACATTCACATGCATCTAAAAAGATAATGTCATGCCATTATTGTCATAAATTTGGTCATCTGATGCATGAATGTAAATTGATGGAGAAGGATGATATGATTGCTAGGAAACTTCATGATAGAAATCCTTCATTTCAGAAAAAGAAAATTGAATGTTTCCACTGTGGTAAATTAGGACACACAATTGCACAGTGCTGGTTTGCAAGTGATAAGGAAAAATCACATTCATATCATGCTAAATTTCATGCAAACAGTCATGCTATTAACAAGAACAAATTTGATTCAATAAACCAGCATATGACATGCTTCAATTGTAGAAAATTGGGTCATAAGAGATCCGAATGCTGCCTGAGGGATGGTGGAGGAAATTCTAACTCATGTCTTCACTGTGGCAAGATGGGCCACACTGCAGCCCAATGTTGGCATGCTCAGGGAAGGAAGTTTGACAATAAATCTGGTAAATTCCCAGTCAATAGAAATATTTCTGGTAGAAATGGATTTGTGTTTGAAAGGAAAACACTTACATGTTTTGAATGTGGGAAGCTAGGCCATAAAGCTGCTGACTGTTGGCTGGCTTATTTTGGTAAATAAAATTTTAATTCTGTTAACATAAATTTTCATGCATATGCACATAGAATTCATGCTAATAAGAATGTGCATAAATCAAATCTGAAATCTGCTCCATCTTGCTATTATTGTGGTACATTAGGTCATTCAATGAATAATTGCTATTTGATGAGATCTGATGACCTACATGCTAAGAGGCTGTTTAGAACACCTGCCAAAGGTGTCACTATTGACCATGCAGGGCCCAAGACTGTTTGGGTACCTGCCCATGCAAAATAGTGTGCTAACTTGCAGGTGTGCCTTGGAAGCTGAAGAATAAAAAAAGGGGGGGGGGGAAATAAACCAAGGCACCCAAGTTGATAAAACCCCATTTAGGTGAATTCCGCACATCTGTTCAAATGAAATTTATGGTTGAGTTGATAAGTCATAGTTTCATGCATACATACTTTTTATTTGGTTTGACTCTTGCATTGAGCTTTGTGGGCTTTCTTGTTTGTACTTTGAGCTGAGTGTATATATGAGTATTGCATAATCATGCACTTGACATACAATCATTGAAAATCTGATGCATATAGGACTGTTGGTATTACATTGTCATGCATGACCACTTTGGTATATCAAATGATAAGGTACTAAAGGGCAGAGGAAATATGTCTGGAGGTTCTTACTTTGTGTGAGATGGTCTTTTAGACCAAGTTCTCTGCCAAGTACCAAGGGTCAAATTTGCATATCAGAGAATGTCTGCATCTTCATGTGAATATTTTGCTTCATGCTCGTGCATACATGTAGTTAATTGCATTGCATATCATTACATTGAAAATGCCAAAAAGATAGATTGAATGCATACAGTTAGGGGGAGCAATATTCATACTCTTAAAATCACACAAGTGTTTTTAGATTTACTGCATAGCATGTTAAATCAATTTCTTGCATAGTCATTCATCATCTGCACTGTCTTCATGACGTATAGGATGTTTCCGTGTTTTTAGGTAGGGGGAGTCATTGCATAGCATGCTTAATCCGTTCAGTAGTGTCTTTGTCTGAACTCTTCCTGTCCATCTATTTGACTCATCTAGTCATATTTGTAATGTCAGTGTTTCCATCATCAAAGTGGTATCAAATGATATTTCTTGACTGCTTCTGAAGTTGTTCATAGTCTGAATTTATACCTTATTGGTATCTGTCAGCCTCTCCTAAATCTGCTGAAGGAGAGCTTCACCTCTATTCAGTCATCTTTGAACTTCAATGCTCAAGAGAAGCTCCTTTGCTACATTTTTTCAAAATCCATGGTGTCTGTTGAATATTCTCACTTGATTTACTGAGCTGAGATATGAAGTAAACTTTCAGCCTGTATACTACTTCATAAAAGTTAAAACATCTTTAATGAGGAACCTTCCATTATACATGCTTAAGAACATTTGTTAACTTGAATTGGTTTAAGTCTTATGTACTCTTGTTTGGTCACAAGGAACTTGAAAATATCTGTTTCAACCTCTTAATAAACTTTAACTGTCTGCTTCATGTAAATTCATGTAAGACTTTCTGAAATCTGAAAAGTTGATATACATGTCTACGTTGACTGAGATATATAGTGTATGTGGTTGTTCCTAAACATCTAATTTGTTCTGAATCTATTTTGAGTAAAAGTATGGACAGAGCAATAACTGTGGTTGCTGAGAAACCTGTCCAAAGGATTGTGTCATGAAGTACCATGGTTAACTCTGCTTAAAGAGATGATTGGAAATAATTGTGAAAATATGGCAGAGCAATGGCATAGTTGTATTGAGTAACTGGGGATATGGCCTCCGATCAAGGTGTATCCTCATGCCAAAGATACTTTTAATGCTACCTCTGTTCTCTAAAATGGAAGAAGCAATACGGTTGTCACACTGAGTAACTGAGGATTCTGGCCTCTTATCAAGGTGTCTCCCCACGTCAAAAGGTGCTGATAAACCAAAATTGTTCATTAAATTTTTTTTTTGAATATGTGTAAATCAATTTCTGAACGAACAATTAAAATTTAGGTGCATTCACTTATGTTTCTCTTAAAGCTGTCATGGAAAGTAAACTAAGTAAGATGAAAGTTGGTTGAACTAGAATCTTATATGAGCTTGTAGTTGTTTTTTATTAAGAGTTGGTTCAGATATGAGTACAATTTCACTTTGAAAAATTTCGGTTTACATCATTCTTAAACCACATCTGACAATCAAGGTTTCATAAGCTTCTATAATGGAGGAATCTAGAACTTAAAATTATGCTTTATGAAGTTGGTATCTTGCTGAAAAGTTTAATATCTCAATTATCACTAATTATTGAATCTGCTCATCCTATGGCTCTTTATCACTGTGTTTTGATTCAGACTGGTTGTCATATATGAGAGGCACTTTTGTCAGTTTAACCTGTGTACTTGCAGTCTTTGGATAACCAGAGTTCATCCTTGCAGTGTGCTAATGAAAACTTGTCTTCCTCACTTAATCACTGTGATTACAGTCTGTGTTTTGCTGTTAGATGCTCATCACTTCACTCCATCCAATCAGGGGGAGCTTCTATGTCATGATGAGTGCTTTTCTTAAAGGGGGATATCTAGTCACATTTCTTGAGTGTCCCTGTGCTTTTGCTGATATTCTCCCTTCATCACAATTGGTTCCAACCATCAAAACGTTTCTGTTAAGGGGGAGCTTAGTAAAGGGGGAGCTTTTAATTCACTCATCTTATGCAGTCTTATTCTTTCCTCTTCAATTCATGTCTTTTTGCTGAAGTCAAAGGGGGAGAATTTGGATCAAGTCAATATGACTCATAGTGTTGCCATCATCAAAAAGGGGGAGATTGTTGTGTCCCTGTGATTTTGATGATAGCAAACACTATAAGTCATCATCTGTTTGAATCTGCATATAAATCTATCTGTGTTGAATTGTGTTGCATATGCATGTTTCATTGAACATCTTATCTGAATGACATAACCAATGAACAGGCTGAGGCTGTGTGGTATGTGCATTGGTGCATTTCATAGTTGTTGATGCATTTCATAATTGCATTTTATCTGAATAGTTTGATGTTAGTCTGTATCACTCTCTCTGCATTGTCTATACTTCCTTAGACAGCCTGCCTGAAGCTTGATAGTTGCTGTCTAGAAGTGGGTCGACCCCCTTTCTAGATGGGTCGACCCCCCAGATCTCTTGGTCTGTACAGAGTGCATTGTTCTCATTTCTTCAAGTCTATACATCCACAGGTGAACCTCAAAGTCTACACATCGCCTCATTTCTTCAGAGTCTATACATCCTTCTGTTGAAACCTCAAGTCTGTACAGCGAGTAGCATCCTTGTATCTCAAGCCATTCTCCAAGTCTGTACATTGCCTGGTGCTCACCAAGTCTGTACATCGCTTCAGGCACTCCTCTGCAGTGTCTGTGCATTGTCTCTTTTACCTACGTTGCTCGATACGAAGTCTATACACTACTGGATGATCAATTCTGCATATTGGCACCTTTCCCTACGTTCTGGCCAAGTCTATATATTCATACCTTTCCCTACGTTCTGGCCAAAGTCTACACATCGCTTGCCTGACTTCTGTTTCAAAGTCTATACATTCGTTTTTAAGGCAAAGTCTATACATTGGCTCAGGGTCTTCAAGTCTGTACAGAGTTCAAAGCCTATACATTGTTCACTCAGCTTCTTCAAGTCTATACATTGGTCGGTGGCGAGTCTGTACAGAGCACTCTTTCAGGCACTCAAGTCTATATAGAGTCTTCATCTTCAGAAGTCTGTACATTCGTTTGGGAAGTCTATACATTCATTCATCTGAAGCTTCATCAAGTCTGTACAGACTTTGCTTGTTCAAGTCTGTACACGGTTCAATTGTTTTGGCATGTCTACTCATCATGAAGTCTATACATTCGATTGCCTTTGCATTGCTCAAGTCTGTACAGCCCTTTCCCTTTTCAAGTCTACACATTGTGCTTTGTAGCTCACCAAGTCTATACATTGCTCACAGCACACACGTTCAGCCTAAAGTCTGTACAGCCTTGGCAAATGCTCCTAAGTCTATACATCACAATGTCTGTACATCACTGTGTCAAGCCTCCCAAGTCTTTACAACCACTGTCTCACTTGGACTTGAAGTCTATACAGTGGTTCGTCTCTGTAAGCATCTCAAGCTGCAAGTCTGTACAGAGTCTGGCAGTCTACAGTGCATAGTCTCTTCAAGTATGTATAGCCTTGGCGTATGCATCTTAAAGTCTAAACATTGTGGGGCTTCGAATCTTCAAGTCCATACATCCATGTATCATGGGTCGACCCCTTTCTTTGATGGGTCGACCCCCTAGACTACCAAGTCTATACATCAGCCTTTGCATTGCAAGTCTATACAGCGTGCATTATTCAAAACAAGTCTGCACAGTCATTGTCTGTTGGCATTACGAAGTCTATACATCATCCTTTGCATTGCAAGTCTATACAGCGTGCATTGTTCAAAACAAGTCTGCACAGTCATTGTCTGTTGGCATCACGAAGTCTATACATTGCTTGTGCATCATAGTCTGTACAATGTCTCAAGTTGGCTAAGTCTATACACTCTCTCACATTGTACACACTTGCTTTATTGATTGTTTCTAAGTCTATACATTGCTTGGGTCGTTAAGTCCATACAATGCATATGCTCATCAAAGTCCATACATTGCATAATGTTCATCAATGTCTATACATTGCATTATCTTCAACCAAGTCTATACATTATGTTCCTTTGATCAGCAAGTCTATACACACTTCAGCATATGTGCATCTCCTTCAAAGACGAAGTGTATACATCCTTCCAAGCATTCAAGTCTACACACTCGTTGTTAAGCCTTTGCATCAAAGTCTATACAGCATGTGTCTTGTATGAAGTCTATACAGCCTGTGGCTTGTACATCAACTGAACGTTCTTCAGCAGAGTATATACTCTTCAGAAGTTAAAGTCTGAACATCCTTCTGTGAAGACTGTACACACTTCAGCATATGTGCATATCCTTCACACAAAGTCTGTACACTCAATTAACCTTCAAGTCTATACACTCGATTGTTAGGCCTTCAACCCTATACATTCGATTGTTAACCTCAAGTCTATACACTCGATTGTTAAGTGTTCAAGTCTATACACTTTATCCTTCACACGAAGTTTGTACACTCAGTTAACCTTCAAGTCTATACACTCAAGCTGCATCTTGCCTGTACACACTTTGTTAACAGCCTGAACCAAGTATATACATCCAACTGATACCTTCTTATGTCTGTGTGACAGGTACTGTTCGTAAAGCCTATGAAGTGCACGTGATCCGAGGTTGGCACCTGGCACGTGATTCGAGGATAACGCCCTAATTGCTGCAGCTATAAATACAAAGCCGCCTCCATCTGGAGAAGAGAGATCAGAAGGAAGAAGAAGTGAGATCAGATAAGAAAGAGGAAGAGAGTGATCGAGATAGAAGATAGAGCTGCAGAAGGGCAGTGAGCAGAAGAAGAAGAAAGAAGAGACACAGAGAGAGAGCCCGCGAAAGAGAAGAAAAAGAAGAGTGAGAAGAAGAGAGAGCTAGAGCAAAGGAAGCCTCAACTGAAAATTAGTTCCTGCTGGACCGTGGATCAAATCCAGGCCAGCCAGCTCCTGCGAGAGCTTTTGTGCATTTTATTCTTCCAGCTTTCTGTTGTTGCGTTTATGTTTTTCCTTTTAACCATTCACCAGTTGTTCTTCCGATTCTCTTGTGTGAGGTCGGGTTCCCTCCGGTTGGGAGGAAGAGAGGTCCGAGACCTCTAGTTTGCAGGTGATTTGGTGTCACCTGTGCTTCCCTCTGGGTTTCAGAGGAAGAGAGACTTAGGTCTCTAGGTTCCCCTCCGGTTTGGAGGAAGGGAGGATTGGTCCTCCGGTTCTGGTCTTGTGGGTTGCAAGACTAGGTGTTCCCTCCTGGCCTGGAGGAAGAGAGACTTGCGTCTCTGGTTTCCAAGTGGCTGGGACTCACTTGGGGTGTCCCTCCGGTTGGGAGGAAGAGGGGAGGTTGTTCCCCTGGTCAAGCTGCGTGGCAGCAATTTGTTGCAGACTGAGTCTGCAGTTTCTAGCCTAGCTAGTGGAAGCCTCACTCCTGTTTGGAGTGAGGGGTGGACGTAGGTCTTTGGACCGAACCACCAAAAAAATCTTGGTGTTCACTTGTGGTTTGTTTTTCCTTATATGTTATTTTCTCTACTGCGCTCTTTAGATGCTTGCTTAGGAGCGTGTGAGGGCTAATAGATTTGTGTTGTCTTGCTGAGTTCCTTCTAAGTATTTTCAGCACTTTTCATCAACTGCTCTTAATTCTGCATACTTGAGCATTAGAGTTTAAATTGGGTGATATTTGGAGTAGGATACATTCACCCCCCCTCTATATCCAGGCCTTGCATCCTATCAATTGGTATCAGAGCGTAGGTCTCTGACTGAACAGATCCGACGATCTGCAGAGGATCCTGTTGTCTTTAGTGCATTTCTGAATTTTCTCTCTGTTGCATTAATCTGCTTGTCGATTTAATCAATGGGTTCTCCACCGGTTTTCAATGGCTCTAACTTTAACTCATGGGTTAGCAGTCTACATAACTATGTGAATTTAATGGATCCGGATATGTGGAAGTTAATTTCACATGGTCCTCATAGACTGCCACAGGAAGAGTCCAAATGGACTAAAAGTGACAGATCAAGAAATGGAGAGAATCAGAAAGTTTTGAAATTAATGAAAGAAGCTACTGACAAGGCTCTACATTCTTGTTTTTATGACTGCAGGTCCGCTAAGGACATTCTGGATCTGTTGAAGCTAGCTCAGAGGATGAATGAGGACAGCTGCCTGATGGCTGATAAGAGCGACCATAGCACTGATCAAGATGAATTTGAAGATGCTGAAGAGGTAATCAATCCTTTCGATAGTTACACTTTAGATGACTGGGAAGATGCCTATGCTAATCTGTTACACTCCCATGAAAAATTGAGGAAGAAGAATAAAAGTCTGATAAAGAAGTTAACAAGTCTAGGGGATCCTATTTCTAGAACTGAAAATCTTGAAAATCCTGAAATTCTGAAAACTGAAAATGAAATACTCAGAAGACAAGTGTCGAAACTAGATGGAATCCAATCAGAACTTGATCATGTTAAATCTGAAAACACTAAACTCAGAAAACAATGTCAGGAATCTGAACAAAAACTAATCGGTCTTGAGAATGAAAACATATTGATCAATGAAGAGTTCAAGGCTGTTAGTGTTGTGAACTTAAAGTTTCAGGAAAACTTTAAAAACTGTAAATCAGAATATCCAAGTTTCCTAACTGATGTTTTGTTTGATGATGATAAACTTGAGCAAGAGAACACTAGTCTAAAGGAGAAAATTGAGAAACTAAAACAATTGAACTCCACCATGTCAGAGAGATTGCTGACATTTGAAAAAGGAAAATTTGTTGATGAAAATCAAAATGAGCTCAAACTGAAATCAAAAATTGATACCCTTAAAACTTTTAATGATGTGATGCATCAACAAATTCTAGTCTGTGAAGAAGATATAGTCAACTATGGACATCAGGTCTCTTCTCTTCAATCTGAAATAAATGATCTGAACATTTCTTTGTCAAAATTCGTAAGTGGGCAGAAAAACCTAGACAAGCTACTAGGTGTAAAAATCAACACTAGGAAGGAAGGGCTGGGCTACAATAATGCATACAAGAAAGAATTTCACAGCAAGTTGATGACATCTTTTGTAAAAGCTTCAAATGTAGTCACCACTTCAAAAGATAAATAGCCCATTATTCAGAAAACTGAAAAATAGAACGAAAATAAGAAAAAGATTGGAAAACAGAAAATAAATAAAAAGGGTTCACTAGGGCATGTTGATCATAGTTCTCACACACATTCACATGCATCTAAAAAGATAATGTCATGCCATTATTGTCATAAATTTGGTCATCTGATGCATGAATGTAAATTGATGGAGAAGGATGATATGACTGTTAGAAACTTCATGATAGAAATCCTTCAATTCTGAAAAAGAAAATTGAATGTTTCCACTGTGGTAAATTAGGACACACAATTGCACAGTGCTGGTTTGCAAGTGATAAGGAAAAATCACATTCATATCATGCTAAATTTCATGCAAACAATCATGCTGTTAATAAGAACAAATTTGATTCAATAAACCATCATATGACATGCTTCAATTGTGGAAAATTGGGTCATAAGAGATCCGAATGCTGGCTGAGGGCTGGTGGAAGAAATTCTAACTCATGTCTTCACTGTGGCAAGATGGGCCACACTGCAGCCCAATGTTGGCATGCTCAGGGAAGGAAGTTTGATAATAAATCTGGTAAATTCTCAGTCAATAGATACATTTCTGGTAGAAATGGATTTGTGTTTGAAAGGAAAACACTTACATGTTTTGAATGTGGGAAGCCAGGCCATAAAGCTGCTGACTATTGGCTGGCTTATTTTGATTAATAGAATTTTAATTTTGTTAACAGAAATTTTTATGCATATGTACATAGAATTCATGCTAATAAGAATGTGCGTAAATCAAATCTGAAATCTGCTCCATCTTGCTATTATTATGCTACATTAGGTCATTCAATGAATAATTGCGATTTGATGAGATCTGATGACCTACATGCTAAGAGGCTGTTTAGAACACCTGCCAAAGGCGTCACTATTAACCATGCAGGGCCCAAGACTGTTTGGGTACCTGCCCATGCAAAATAGTGTGCTAACTTGCAGGTGTGCCTTGGAAGCTGAAGAATAAAAAAAGGGGGGGGGGAAATAAACCAAGGCACCCAAGTTGATAAAACCCCATTCAGGTAAATTCCTCACATCTGTTCAAATGAAATTTATGGTTGAGTTGATAAGTCATAGTTTCATGCATACATACTTTTTATTTGGTTTGACTCTTGCATTGAGCTTTGTGGGCTTTCTTGTTTGTACTTTGAGCTGAGTGCATATATGAGTATTGCATAATTATGCACTTGACATACAATCATTGAAAATCTGATGCATATAGGACTGTTGGTATTGCATTGTCATGCATGACCACTTTGGTATATCAAATGGTAAGCTACTAAAGGGCAGAGAAAATATGTCTGGTGGTTCTTACTTTGTGTGAGATGGTCTTTTAGACCAAATTCTCCGCCAAGTACCAAGGGTCAAATTTGCATATCAGAGAATGTCTGCATATTCATGTGAATATTTTGCTTCATGCCCGTGCATACATGTAGTTAATTGTATTGCATTTCATTACATTGAAAATGCCAAAAAGATAGATTGAGTGCATACAGTTAAGGGGAGCATTATTCATACTCTTGAAATCACACAAGTGTTTTTAGATTTACTGCATAGCATGTTAAATCAGTTTCTTGCATAGTTATTCATCATCTGCATTATCTTCATGACATATAGGATGTTTCAGTGTTTTTAGGTACGGGGAGTCATTGCATAGCATGCTTAATCTGTTCAGTAGTGTCCTTGTCTGAACTCTTCCTGTCCATCTATTTGACTCATCTAGTCATATTTGTAATGTCAGTGTTTCCATCATCAAAGTGGTATCAAATGATATTTCTTGACTGCTTCTGAAGTTGTTCATAGTCTGAATTTATACCTTATTGGTATCTGTCTGCCTCTCCTAAATCTGCTGAAGGAGAGCTTCACCTCTATTCAGTCATCTTTGAACTTCAATGCTCAAGAGAAGCTCCTTTGCTACATTTTTTCAAAATCCATGCTGTCTGTTGAATATTCTCACTTGATTTACTGAGCTGAGATATGAAGTAAACTTTCAGCCTGTATACTACTTCATAAAAGTTAAAACATCTTTAATGAGGAACCTTCCATTATACATGCTTAAGAACATTTGTTAACTGAAATTGGTTTAAGTCTTATGTACTCTTGTTTGGTCACAAGGAACTTGAAAATATCTATTTCAACCTCTTAATAAACTTTTACTGTCTGCTTCATGTAAATTCATGTAAGACTTTCTGAAATCTGAAAAGTTGATATCCATGTCTACGTTGACTGAGATATATAGTGTATATGGTTGTTCCTAAACATCTAATTTGTTCTGAATCCATTTTGAGTAAAAGTATGGACAGAGCAATGACTGTGGTTACTGAGAAACCTGTCCAAAGGATTGTGTCATGAAGTACCATGGTTAACTCTGCTTAAAGAGATGATTGGAAATAATTGTGAAAATATGGCAGAGCAATGGCATAGTTGTATTGAGTAACTGGGGATTCTGGCCTCCGATCAAGGTGTATCCTCATGCCAAAGATACTTTTAATGCTACCTCTGTTCTCTAAAATGGAAGAAGCAATACGGTTGTCACACTGAGTAACTGGGGATTCTAGCCTCTGATCAATGTGTCTCCCCACGTCAAAAGGTGCTGATAAACCAAAATTGTTCATTAAATTTTTTTTTTGAATATGTGTAAATCAATTTCTGAACGAACAATTAAAATTCAGGAGCATTCACTTATGTTTCTCTTAAAGCTGTCATGGAAAGTAAACTAAGTAAGATGGAAGTTGGTTGAACTAGAATCTTATATGAGCTTGTAGTTTTTTTTATTAAGAGTTGGTTCAGATATGAGTACAATTTCTCTTCGAAAAATTTCGGTTTACATCATTCTTAAACCACATCTGACAATCAAGGTTGCATAAGCTTCTATAATGGAGGAATATAGAACTTAAAATTATGCTTTATGAAGTTGGTATCTTGCTGAAAAGTTTAATATCTCAATTATCACTAATTGTTGAATCTGCTCATCCTATGGCTCTTTATCACTGTGTTTTAATTCAGACTGGTTGTCATATATGAGAGGCACTTTTCTCAGTTTAACCTGTGCACTTGCAGTCTTTGGATAACCAGAGTTCATCCTTGCAGTGTGCTAATGAAAACTTGTCTTCCTCACTTAATCACTGTGATTACAGTCTGTGTTTTACTGATAGATGCTCATCACTTCACTCCATCCAATCAGGGGGAGCCTCCATGTCATGATGAGTGCTTTTCTTAAAGGGGGAGATCTAGTCACCTTTCTTGAGTGTCCCTGTGCTTTTGCTGATATTCTCCCTTCATCACAATTGGTTCCAACCATCAAAACGTTTCTGTTAAGGGGGAGCTTTTAATTCACTCATCTTATGCAGTCTTATTCTTTCCTCTTCAATTCATGTCTTTTTTCTGAAGTCAAAGGGGGAGAATTTGGATCAAGTCAATATGACTCATAGTGTTGCCATCATCAAAATGGGGGAGATTGTTGTGTCCTTGTGATTTTGATGATAGCAAACACTATAAGTCATCATATGTTTGAATATGCATATAAATCTGTTTGTGTTGAATTGTGTTGCATATGCATGTTTCATTGAACATCTTATCTGAATGACATAACCAACGAACAGGCTGAGGCTGTGTGGTATGTGCATTGGTGCATTTCATAGTTATTGATGCATTTCATAATTGCATTTTATCTGAATAGTTTGATGTTAGTCTGTATCACTCTCTCTGCATTGTCTATACTTTCTTAGACAGCCTGCCTGAAGCTTGATAGTTGCTGTCTAGAAGTGGGTCGACCCCCTTTCCAGATGGGTCGACCTCCCAGATCTCTTGGTCTGTACAGAGTGCATTGTTCTCATTTCTTCAAGTCTATACATCTACATGTGAACCTCAAAGTCTACACATCACCTTGTTTCTTCAGAGTCTATACATCCTTCTGTTGAAACCTCAAGTCTGTACAGTGAGCAGCGTCCTTGTGTCTCAAGCCATTCTCCAAGTCTGTACATTGCCTGGCGCTCACCAAGTCTATACATCGCTTCAGGCACTCCTCTGCAGTGTCTGTGCATTGTCTCCTTTACCTACGTTGCCCGATACGAAGTCTATACACTGCTGGATGATCAAGTTTGCACATTGGCGCCTTTCCCTACGTTCTGGCCAAGTCTATACATTCATACCTTTCCCTACGTTCTGGCCAAAGTCTACACATCGCTTGCCTGACTTCTGTTTCAAAGTCTATACATTCGTTTTTAAGGCAAAGTCTATACATTGGCTCAGGGTCTTCAAGTCTGTACAGAGTTCAAAGCCTATACATTGTTCACTCAGCTTCTTCAAGTCTATACATTGGTTGGTGGCGAGTCTGTACAGAGCACTGTTTCAGGCACTCAAGTCTATACAGAGTCTTCATCTTCTGAAGTCTGTACATTCGTTTGGGAAGTTTATACATTCATTCATCTGAAGCTTCTTCAAGTCTGTACAGACTTTGCTTGTTCAAGTCTGTACATGGTTCAGTTGTTTTGGCATGTCTACTCATCATGAAGTCTATACATCCGATTGCCTTTGCATTGCTCAAGTCTGTACAGCCCTTTCCCTTTTCAAGTCTACACATTTTGCTTTGTAGCTCACCAACTCTATACATTGCTCACAGCACACACGTTCAGCCTGAAGTCTGTACAGCCTTGGCAAATGCTCCTAAGTCTATACATCACAATGTCTGTACATCACTGTGTCAAGCCTCCCAAGTCTGTACAACCACTGTCTCACTTGGACTTGAAGTCTATATAGTGGTCAGTCTTTGTAAGCGTCTCAAGCTGCAAGTCTGTACAGAGTCTGGCAGTCTACAGTGCATCGTCTCTTCAAGTATGTACAGCCTTGGCGTATGCATCTTAAAGTCTAAACATTGTGGGGCTTCGAATCTTCAAGTCCATACATCCATGCATCATGGGTCGACCCCTTTCTTTGATGGGTCGACCCCTGAGATTACCAAGTCTATACATCAGTCTTTGCATTGCAAGTCTATACAGCGTGCATTGTTCAAAACAAGTCTGCACAGTCATTATCTGTTGGCATCACGAAGTCTATACATCAGCCTTTGCATTGCAAGTCTATACAGCGTGCATTGTTCAAAACAAGTCTGCACAGTCATTGTCTGTTGGCATCACGAAGTCTATACATTGCTTGTGCATCATAGTCTGTACAGTGTCTCAAGTTGGCTAAGTCTATACACTCTCTCACATTGTACACACTTGCTTTATTGATTGTTTCTAAGTCTATACATCGCTTGGGTCGTTAAGTCCATACAATGCATATGCTCATCAAAGTCCATACATTGCAAAATGTTCATCAATGTCTATACATTGCATTGTCTTCAACAAAGTCTATACATTCTGTTCCTTTGATCAGCAAGTCTATACACACTTCAGCATATGTGCATCTCCTTCAAAGACGAAGTGTATACATCCTTCCAAGCATTCAAGTCTACACACTCGTTGTTAAGCCTTTGCATCGAAGTCTATACAGCATGTGTCTTGTATGAAGTCTATACAGCCTGTGGCTTGTACATCAACTGAACGTTCTTCAGTAGAGTATATACTCTTCAGAAGTTAAAGTCTGAACATCCTTCTGTGAAGACTGTACACACTTCAGCACATGTGCATATCCTTCACACGAAGTCTGTACACTCAGTTAACCTTCAAGTCTATACACTCGATTGTTAGGCCTTCAACCCTATACACTCGATTGTTAACCTCAAGTCTATACACTCGATTGTTAAGTGTTCAAGTCTATACACTCTATCCTTCACACGAAGTCTTTACACTCAGTTAACCTTCAAGTCTATACACTCAAGCTGCATCTTGCCTGTACACACTTTGTTAACAGCCTGAACCAAGTATATACATCCAACTGATATCTTCTTATGTCTGTGTGATAGGTACTGTTCGTAAAGCCTATGAAGTGCACGTGATCCGAGGTTGGCACCTGGCACGTGATCCGAGGATAACACCCTAATTACTGCAGCTATAAATACAAATCCGCCTCCATCTGGAGAAGAGAGATCAGAAGGAAGAAGAAGTGAGATCAGATAAGAAAGAGGAAGAGAGTGATCGAGATAGAAGATAGAGCTGCAGAAGGGCAGTGAGCAGAAGAAGAAGAAAGAAGAAGAAGAAAGAAGAGACACAGAGAGAGAGGCTACGAAAGAGAAGAAAAAGAAGAGTGAGAAGAAGAGAGAGCTAGAGCAAAGGAAGCCTAAACTGAAAATCAGTTCCTACTAGACCGTGGATCAAATCTAGGCCAGCCAGCTCCTGCGAGAGCTTTTGTGCATTTTATTCTTCCAGCTTTCTGTTGCTGCATTTTTGTTTTTCCTTTTAACCATTCACCAGTTGTTCTTTCGATTCTCTTGTGTGAGGTCGGGTTCCCTTCGGTTGGGAGGAAGAGAGGTCCGAGACCTCTAGTTTGCAGGTGATTTGGTGTCACCTGTGCTTCCCTCTGGGTTTCAGAGGAAGAGAGACTTAGGTCTCTAGGTTCCCCTCCGGTTTGGAGGAAGGGAGGATTGGTCCTCCGGTTCTGGTCTTGTGGGTTGCAAGACTAGGTGTTCCCTCCTGGCCCGGAGGAAGAGAGACTTGCGTCTCTGGTTTCCTTGTGGCTGGGAGTCACTTGGGGTTTCCCTCCGGTTGGGAGCAAGAGGGGAGGTTGTTCCCCTGGTCAAGCTGTGTGGCAGCAATTTGTTGCAGACTGAGTCTGCAGTTTCTAGCCTAGCTAGTGGAAGCCTCACTCCGGTTTGGAGTGAGGGGTGGACGTAGGTCTTTGGACCGAACCACCTAAAAAATCTTGGTGTTCACTTGTGGTTTATTTTTCCTTATATGTTATTTTCTCTGCTGTGCTCTTTAGATGCTTGCTTAGGAGCATGTGAGGGCTAATAGATTTGTGTTGTCTTGCTGAGTTCCTTCTAAGTATTTTCAGCACTTTTCATCAACTGATCTTAATTCCGCATACTTGAGCATTAGAGTTTTAATTGGGTGATATTTGGAGCAGGATACATTCACCCCCCCCTCTGTATCCAGGCCTTGCATCCTATCAGGTTGTCCATTTTGTACTTCTTCAATAGATCCCTTATGTACTTGGACTGAGAGATGAAAGTACCATCCTTTGATTGTGTAACCTGCAGTCCAAGAAATAGTTTGAGCTCACCCATTGAGCTCATTTCAAACTCATTAGTCATAATTTGCGAGAATTCCTCACACAATTTGGGGTTAGTTGACCCAAACACAATGTCATCCACATAAATTTGAATGATAAGAATATCTGAATGACTCACCTTGGTAAATAATGTTTGATCAACTACACCTCTTGTGAAGTTCTTATCAGTGAGGAATTTGCTCAACCTGTCATACCAAGCTCTAGGAGCTTACTTTAAACCATAGAGAGCTTTTCTGAGTTTATAGACATGATTAGGGAAGTCTAAGCATTCAAATCCAGGAGGCTGCCTCACATAGACATCCTCACTGATTTCCCCATTTAGAAAAGTAGATTTTACATCCATCTGCTGAAGATTTATTCCTAGGGAACATGCATAAGCCAATAATATTCTGATTACTTCTAACCTGGTTACAGGGGCAAAAGACTCTTCAAAGTCTATTCCAAATTCCTGATTATACCCCTGAGCTACAAGTCTAGCCTTATTTTTAATGACATTCCCTAATTCATCAGTTTTATTTCTGAATACCCATTTAGTCCCTATGACTGTTTCATGATCAAGAGGTGGAACCAAATGCCACACCTTATTCCTGTCAAATTGATTGAGCTCTTCATGCATGGCATTAATCCAATGCACATCTTTGAGAGCACAGTCAATGGACTTGGGTTCTACATGTGAAACAAACACATATGCATTCAATTCATTTTGAATCCTTAAGTGGCCTCTGGTCCTAGGGGGGTCATGCAGATTTCCAATTACATTATCTACAGGATGATCTTTAAGATATCTAATGTTAACAATTGGATTATCATGAAGTTCATTTACCTCCCCCTGAACTGTAGGCTCTTCTTCATTAAGCTCTTCATTTCCTTCCTCATCTTCGGATTGGTCTGCAGAATTTCCTTCTTTCAGAATATCACCACTGTCTTCATTCCTACATTGACCAATATTAGTCTTTAATAAGGATTCATCAAAAACTATATGTGGAGATTCTTCAACAGTTTTAGAATTCAGATTATACACTCTATATGCTCAAGTGTTTTCAGAATAACAAAGAAAAATTCATGGTTCACCTTTAAGTTCAAATTTGTCAAGGTCTCGTTTATCATTTATATGTATAAAGCATTTACACCCAAAAATCTTGAAGTGAGCAATAGAAGGTTTCTTACCCTTTATGATCTCATAGGGTGTTTTCTGGGTAGAAGGTCTTACCATGGCGCTGTTAATTACATAACAAGCAGTATTTACTGCTTCAACCCAAAACCTTCTTGGTAGACCACCTTCAACCAAGAGTGTACGACCCATCTCCACTAGGGTTCTGTTCCTTCTCTCCACAACTCCATTCTGCTCAAGTGTCCTTGGTGAGGAGAACCTATGGTTAATTCCATTTGACCTACAGAATTCATCAAACTGTGAGTTTTCAAACTCACCTCCATGATCAGTCAAAATATTTTCAATTTTTTGGTTTTTCTTAAGACAGAACTCCTGAAATTCTAAGAATGCATCACTTTTATGTGATAAGAAATATACCCAAGTATACCTAGAGAAGTCATCTACCATGACAAACCCATACTTTCTCCCTGATAAGTTGACAGACCTGGTTGGCCCAAAAAGGTCCATGTGTATCAGCTCATAGGGTTTAGAAGATAGATTTTCTGTTCTAGATTTAAATGACTTTCTAGTTAACTTTGATTGAGTGCATGCATCACAAATTTTATTTTCTTTCTTAAAAGAAACTTCAGGAAGTCCTCTAACCATGCTATACTTATTTAGTTTATGCAAAACAGTGTAACTAGCATGACCTAACCTACGATGCCATAAAAATGGTAAGTCTTCTCTACTAGCAATAAGGCATAGGTTAGAATGTTGAATATCATATAGATCTATCATGTAAGTGTTATTTATCCTCTTACCAGAAAATTTAACAGTTTTGGAATCAGGTTCAAAAACTTTGCAACATTGAGAGTCAAAAAGCACTTTGCATCCTTTATCACATAGTTGGCTGATGCTAAGTAAGTTATAAGCTAATCCTTCAACCAGCATGACATCCTCAATGCAACAAGTAGTACACTTACCTACCTTACATGTTCCAACAATCTTACCTTTTGTGTTGCTACCAAAGGTGACAAGGCCTCCTTGTTTCTCTGTCAGCATGCAGAACTTGGCCTTATCCCCTGTCATATGCCTGGAGCAGCCACTATCCAAGTACCACAAATTGTTCTTGACTGCCAGGCATACCTGCACACACAATCAGGTAGAGAAGTTTGGAACCCAAGACTGATTGGGCTCCAGAGAAGATGAAAAGCAATTAAAACAGGAAAGCAGACTTTTAGGAATCCACATTTGTTTGAAACAGTTCTGTTTAGTGGATTTTCCAAATTTCTTTTTGTTTTTCTTTTTCTTGTTGACACTAGCATGATTATTTGCAGATTGATTATTTCTGTGCCAGTGCCTTGGCCAGGATGTATTCACGAAATTTTGGCCATAGTAATCATTGGGCTGGCTATAGAAATGTTGGTTCCTTGGTGTCCAATTGCCATACCCACTAACCCAATTTCTGGTGTAAGGTCTATAAGACTGTGTAGCCTGATGTCCATGACCTGTAAACCTTCCTTGAGTCCTAGTCCATCCTGACCTATTTGGATAGGTTGACTGTGCAAAGAAATGGGATTGGGCTCTAGGTTGGTAGAAATGTTTGGGTTGAGCCCTAAAGGCATTCTGCCTCCCCTGCACCTTAGACCCTGCTGACCTATTCATAGGTGTGTATTGGGTCTTTTTCAGAGGTGGTGGTGATGGTGGAGACTTGGTGACCTTAACATGGGGTTTATAAGACTATGTAGGTTGACCCCTAACCTGAAACTGAGCTTTGGGATTTTTCTTGAATGTGCTAGCTCTACTAGGCTCACTCAGCTTTTGTTTGCCCTTCTCCTCAGCACTGGGCTTTTTAGATTAGCAGTTTTGTGCAATAAAATGTTTGCATTCATGCTAATTAGAGGTCCTTTCTCGTTTTGTGCAACAAATGAAATAGTTTTCATTCCAAAGATTTTTGTTGCACTAGAATTAAATCCAAGGCCCTCTTTTCTGAAGTTGACCTTTGACCCTAACAAAGCATTTCGGTTATCTGTACCTTGGGTCATTTTCTCAATAGTCTTAAGCTTGTCCTCATTATCCTTTTGAATATCTTCAATGAATTTCTTAAGTTCTGTATTCACACTTAGGACAGCTTGATATTTTTCATTCACTATTTTTATCTCACTCTCACATTTCTGAATTTTCAATTTTAGTTCATCAGTTTCTTTTTCTAAGCTCTCATTTTCTTCTTTAGAGGCTTTTGACTCATTCTTGATTTCTTCTAATTCAGAACATGTGAGTTTCAATTTTTTATTCTCAGATTCTAGACTTGCAATTTTATCAGTTAGAGTTGTATCATTTTGCATGGAGTTAATCTTTCTTCTTAGATGCATGTTTTCCTTTCTAATATCATCAGCTCTATCAGCTATGTCATGGTAGGCATCTACCCAATCAGCAATAGTGAAATTTTCGAATCTAGTGATTACCTCATCTGAGTCCTCCTCTCTGTCTTCAGAGCTTGTTGCCATAAGGCAAATGGGTTGTTCAGATTCGGCTTCACTGTCAGAGGTATTGCTCAAGGAGCCTTCATCTTCATCACTCCAGGTGCTAACCATAGCTCTCCCTTTCGTGTTCTTCTTCTTTGACTTGTCCTTGTATTTCTGATTCTCTGGACAGTCAACTTTCATATGGCCTATTTTCCTGCATTGATAAAAAGTATTAGTTTCAATTTTCTTTGCAGGGTTATGTTTATACCTTTTATCCCTTCGGCCGCCACTGTACTTCTTTTGGTTGAATCGTCCTGCTCCTTTCCTGAGGAACCGCCTGAACTCTCTGGTCATCATTGCCATCTCAGTACGAGTTATATCTCCTTCATTCAGGCTCTCCTCGGATTATGAACTGCTAGAGCTGGATTTGCTGGATTTGCTGGCACCAGCTTTCAGAGCGATTGGCTTCTTCTTCCTCTCAGCTTCTTCTATCTTTGGCATATTAATCTCATATGCCATCAGCGAGCCAATTATCTCATCAGCCCTTGTGGTTCACAAATCCCTTGACTCCTCCATCACTATAGCCTTAGTATGCCAAGCATGAGTCAGGGAGCACAATATCTTTCTCACTACATCGTATTCTGTCTGAGGTTTCCCGAGACCTCTAAGACCATTTGTGATGATAGTTAATCGAGAGTACATCTCCTTGATGGTCTCGTTTGGCTTCATCTTGAATGCTTCATATTCAGACACAAGGACATTAGCCTTCGTTTCTCTAACCTGAGAAATCCCTTCATGAATAACTTCTAGTGCATCCCACATCTCCTTAGCTGAATTGTAAGCTTATACCCGAGAAAATTCTGTGGGGTGCAGAGAGCACTGAATGGCGTTTATGGCACTCTAATTTAGTGTAGACCTCCTGATCTCCTCCTTGGTCCATACTTCCTCATTAGGGTATAGCTCATAAGGTCCCTTGCTTACTACCTTTCAGATCTCATAATCCTTCGCCCTCAGAAATACTTGCATACGATTCTTCCAGTATGCATAGTTAGATCCATCGAAGAATGGGGGCTTTGTGGTTGAGTGTCCTTCAGCTATCATCCCTCGACCATCCATCTTTGCCTTTCCTCTTCGGGCGGTAAGTCCCTGTAGAAGAGTATGGCTCTGATACCAACTGTTATGTTAGATGGACGTAGTCTATCTCCACGAAGTGTGGATCTAGAGGGGGGTGAATAGATCTAATGTCTAATTTTAAAACACAGTTGAGCTCTAATGCAAAATTTAAACAGACAACTGTTGAATGACAGAAATAACACTATGAAGAGTGTCGACACATGCAGCCATACAGCAAATCACAAGCAATCTCACAAACACAAGACACCCAAGATTTTTAGGTGGTTCGGTCAGAGATCTACGTCCACCCCACACTCCAACTAGAGTGTGGATTCTGCTGACTCACAGCTTGAACAGCTGGGCTTCACAGCTTGCCAACAACCGCTGATACACAGCTTCGCTGGGCTTTACAGCTTGCCGACCAGAGGAACAGATCCTCTGCAACCGCTGGGCAATACAGCTTAGCCGTCCGAGACCAAGTCTCACCTGCTGAGGATTACAGCTTCACCTGTCCAGTGGAAACCTCCACTGCAATTGCTGCCTCACAGCTTGATAACAAAAGTGTATCGAAAGTAAGAAAAACATAAACAAACGAAATGTAAAAACAAGACAAATGTAGCTCAAGTATGAGCAGAATCAGCTCTGGTATCTGAACCAAGAGTCTGATTTACAAGACCTCTCGAAAGCTCTCTCAACTCAACTCTCTCAATCAAACTCTCTCAACTCATCTCTCCTTTCTCTCTTTCTTCTCTTCTCTGCTTTTCTTCTCTGTGGATCTTGGTGGCTCTCTGCTGCTTCAGACTTTCAGTCTCACTGTATAGACTTTTCACTCGATCGATCGGCCTCCTTCTGAAGAAGAAAACTCATATATATACCAGCAGCAGATTGGATAAAGGCGTGTGGCTTCCACATTTCCCGCCCAAAGAATTCGCCAGATCTGAGGAAATTTCATCCACATGGCAGCATACTGGATGGGCTGCTTCCACGTGTCACCATCTGGGCACCTCGTCCTCCTTGGATCACGAGCCATGTCATCAATCTCAGCCAGGAGTCCCTGTCAGATAGAGGATCGAATTATAAGTTTAAGTATAGAACCCTGTACAGACTTTGTAGGATGCAGTGCATTGTATAGACTTTGCACTGTATAGACTTTGTGAATGCGAATGCAATGTACAGACTCTGCAATATAAAGACTTCATATATGTAGTGCTATGCGATGTACATACTTCCTACATGAAAGCAACCGCTGTGCAGACTTGCTGAAGTGTAATGCAATGTGCAGACTTTGAAGAACATTAAGCAGCCAATGTATAGACTAAGGCAATGTAAAGACTTGCCAGTGTATGGACTTGATGAGCATGCAGCAATGTGCAGACTTCAATGCATGAAGGAGCACTGTGTAGACTTAGACAGACACAACGTGCAACAATGCATAGACTTTGAAACACTAGATGCACGATGTACAGACTTCAACTAAAATGATGCACAATGTGCATACTTGAATGCTGTGTGATGTGCAGATTTCATGTTATGCATGAGACTCTAAGGAAGACGGATGATGTATAGACTTAGCCAACCTTCAGCTCGATGTACAGACTTCATGAATGATGCATGCAATGCACTGGACGATGTATGGACTTAGCCGATGCAGACTAGTCCGATGTACAGACTTGCTCGATGTTCAGACTTCATAAATGATGTATAGACTTGCCAAGGAAAAGGCTGTACAGACTTGAGCAAAGCAAAGCAATTGAATGTATAGACTTCACAATGTGAAGACTTGCCAAAGACAACTGGACGATGTACAGACTTGAGCGAAGCAAAGTCTGTACAGACTTGAAGGTTCACAATGTAAAGACTTTGGCAAAGCAGCAATGTACAGACTTGCACAGTTCTGGGATGTATAGACTTTATCTGAAAGCCCAATGTACAGACTTGCAAAACTGAACGTAGGTAAAGATCCCAATGTATAGACTTTGAAGTTCAACTGGTGAATGTACATACTTCACCAATGTATAGACTTGGAAGTTCACTGATGGATGTACAGACTTCACCTCGAGCAAGCTACAGTGCAGTGTATGGACTTTCCCCAATGCATAAGACGCTAAGTGAGACGGACAATGCACAGACTTAGCCAATGCAATGTACAGACTTACTGAGCTGACGCTGCATGAGACACTAAGTAAGACGGACAGTGTATAGACTTCACAGCTCAAGTGAGATGGTGGATGTACAGGCTTTGAAGCTCAACTGAGACGGACGATGTATAGACTTAGCCTGTGCGAACAATGCAGCAATGTATAGACATTATCATGCAGACAGTACCTCACATGCATTAGTGTATAGACTGTATGCCTGATGGATGCACTGATGCAGTATATGCACAGAGGAAGCAATGCACCGATGCAATGCATGCACATAGCAGGTATTGAACTGAAGCAATGGATGTATAGACTTGTGTTGACGCTGCATGACAACTGCCAATGTATAGACTTCACAAGTGCAAGCAATGCAGTAATGTATGGACTTTGAACTTGTGCATGAAATGTATAGACTTACGTTCTCAACGATGCACAAATACAACACAAACAAAACACGATGTATAGACTATGCTGAATGTGAAGACTTGTGTGTGTGTGCAGTGTGTAGACTTGTGAAATGCATAGAACACACAGACAATCTGATAAAATCAATTTCATCAAAACATAAACAGTTGCCAACCAATCAAAACAAGGTATGTCAATTAAGTAAAGCCTATTGTCAACATCATCAGAGGAGTCACAACATCTGCTGGTCGAGTACCCTTTCTTCTTTTGTTATTCTTGGGAGTTCTGCTCTCGGGACGGATCATGGCCCTTGAGATGCGTTCTCTGAGATTGATTATTGTTGTTCTTTGGTGGTTGTGTTCGACATGGGAGGAGTTCCATGTGAGTCTGATTTGGCATTGTGTGGACTGAGGTCTTATCGGTTGGTTTTGTTGCACTCTTATGTCGTGGTAGAGTTGGCATGCGACTCGAATCAGATGTAATGTCTGAGTGAGGACTTACTTGATTATGCTCGTGGTCCAGTGCTATCATTGGCATTCTGCATGCCAGTTTCATTATTGCTCAGGGCGCGAAAGCTGATGATTTGGATCTGTCAATTGAGAGGACTGTGTTCCCTTGTTTAAGTTCATGCTTGTTGTGTCTGCCGAGTGTGTTATTGGTAGTTGCTTTATGGCATGAGTCGTGTCTCCTTTCCCTGTAAGACGTAAGTGATGTTGCCCTGTTTCGGAGGTGTCAGACTTGTGTCCTTTGTGTACCATGCTCGTTCTGGGGATCGATGTGCCTTGAGATCTAGAGCGTGTGCCTGTGATTATGGTATGGCAGTGTCCCTCTGAATTTTGTTTTTCGAGAATTACGTTATCGTGTTTTGTGTTTGAGGTTTGGCTGATGCTTGGAGAGCATGGCTAGTGTTTGGGTTTGTTCTTCCCTTATTCCCTTGTTAGCTCCTTGAATTTCAAGGGTGAAATTCCTTAAATGGGGGAGGACTCTAATATCCTGGATTCTTCGAATCGGAATCGGAGAGCTTTTGGATAGCTTTCGTGGGTCCTGATACATGTTTTACGATCCACTCGGGTTTTCCCCTTGTATAACTTGCGGAACCCAGTGGAGAGTTGACCGTTGAGTTTTGCAACTCTGGGGCGCTACAGGTGCGTTGTGCTCGTTTCGAGGATCGCAAAGACTATTTTTTTCATGTTTTTCTAAATTTATGGATTTTTGTGCAAAAAATCAGATTTTAAGAAAATTGCTAATTTTTCTATTTTCTTTTTCTTCTTAACCCTTTCTCTCTCTTCTCTCCTCCTTACGTTCCCTCACTTTCTCTCCCTCCATTCTCTCTCCTCTCCTCTCCTCTCCCCTGGGCGCGCGATCGGCGTGGAGCTGGGTGAGGTGGTGATGGCGTGGAGCTGAGCTGAGGCGTGATGGCGTGAGTATTGGAGCGTGGCATTGGCACTATCCCGTTCGTGGATTCAAAGCCGATGTGGGTTGTCCGTGTTATGGTTTTCGGTGAGGTTTGGCATTTTCGACGCGTGAGATCTTCGGTGGAGTTAGGGGGACAGATGCCCTACTTTTTTCCTGCGTTCCCTCACGATTTGGAGCTGAACAGTGTGAGTTTGAGTGGGTTTTACCTTGTTTGGGTGAAATGCATGTTCGGGGGGTGTGAGCCGTGTTTGCCGTTCCAAGCGATGGTTTGTAGTTTAAATGGTTTCATTTGAACCCCTGGCATGTTGGGAATCTTTCCCGCCAGTTTTATTGTATTTGGTTGAGAATCGGAGCCGGTATGAGCCTGGCTATCCATGTGAGTCATTTTGGGTCGATCACCCGTTTCTTGCTGTTTGGGGCATGGCCTGATCCCTTCCAGCTTACAGAAGGATGTTGTCGACGTTAGGGTTGTTTCCCCATCGTTTAGACGCGATTGGGGCGTGGAAAAATCAGGTTTTAGGTAGTTCTACGATTTTCCCGTCAGAACGGCTTAGCATTCCTATCAGAGACCGCTAATGGTGCTTGGCAGTCCACTGGAGACCATTAGGTGGAGTCCCTTGTCGGTTTGGTTTAGCGGTCACGTGACTGACTACAAGGCTTCGTTAGCGGCCCTTGGGCGACCGCTATGCGACATTTAAGTCGGTTTATTGGTTTTAAGTCGGTTCGGGCTAGCAGTCTAGTCCCGACTGCATGGGGACTTTGGCGGCCTTGGGGTGACAACCATTCCTTGGAAACGGTCCTAGGTATACCGTTAATATGGTTTCGATTGGTTAAGTCGGTTTGACAATTTTGGGGGTTGACTGGGCATAGCGGCCAGGTCATGACCGCTAGGTCCAGCTTGCGGCCCTGAGGAGACCGTATGGTGCCAGTAGCGACCTCAGGCAGACCGCAAGGCTCCTATTTCTGTGGGTTTTATATATGGGGTTTCTTGAGGGTAGCGGCCCTTTGGATGACTGCCAATTATATTTAGCGGCCGGGGGTAAGACCGCCACCTGCCCAGAATTTTCTTCATGTTTATTTGGTTTCCGGTTGATGTGGCTTTGACCCCTTGGTTAGCCCACTATTCCATGGATGTCTTGGACGTCCTATGAGGGTTGTGACCGTTTTATAGGGTATCTGAGAGGGCCATTGTACCGAGTAGTGTTTTGTGTTGTTTCGAGGGTCATTATGATTTCTGGTCAACCCGGTTGTGACCCAGTGTTTGACACGTGACCTCGTGAGTGTCTCATCTATCCTATGAGGATCGAGACCTGGTTTTGGGTGCCTAGAGGAAGTGTCTTACCTTGATTTATGTGCCATGTGGTTTGAGGGTTTTGATAATTTCTCGTGTTTTGTGTTTCGTGTTATACAGAATTATGAGTCCGTTGTATGGCTCGGAGGCCGAGGACTCATTGCTGATGTCTTTCCCGTGGTTTTTGGCTTAGGGACTAGGCTGATTAATAGTGTGTTGCTGTGGTGTGCGACGATCTTGACTTGAGTCTTGTGACTCAAGGATCATTGTTAGCAGGTCTAGTTGTCTGTCCTGACTCTAGCGGCAGTCTAGTATGTTGCCTTATGTTTCGTAGTATATGCAATAGTGCGTTCTCAACCTGTCTGTACTTCAACACTTCTATTTTTGAGTCTCTATGTCTAGTGAACCTCCACTAGTCGTAGCCTGACGACACCTTCCGATGTTTCGGCCCACCTGGGAGTGGTGGGGGGCAGTTCCCGGCAGATGATTTTTAGGCTAGTTTTCATGGGCCCCCTTACTTTGTGGTAGCGTCCTACTATGGGGGAAAACTAGCTAGAGGCCTGGCTCAAGGTATTGGGCTTGTATGTGCACACGTGGTCAGGGGTGGTTGGACGAGTGCCGATGGGCGTGACCCTGACTAGTCACTCGTTACTGTAGTTTCTTGGTTCTTTATTTAGTGTCTCAGTTACCGTCGTTCTAGGTGAGAGCGCGATACTTGAGACGCAGTGTAAGACGTCAATGGACGCATCTGACTATTCTTCTAGTGAGGAGGTGCTTCTGTCACTTGGCACGATGACTTGTGTTTTCGTGACTTTTCTGAGTAGCCTATGCTTGGCTTCACTTGAGGTTACGGGTTTTGTAGCATACATGTAGTGCCCCAGAAATTTTAAATAATTTTCTAGAAATTATAAAGGCCTAAATAAATTTATAAATGGTCTATTTGATTAAATAAGTCATTAAAAGGCCAAATAGTGTTAATCAATTAACCCAACCCACTTAAGTAAAGTCCAAGAGGTTTTAAACTCAGGCCCATTAAGTTAGGCCCATATTATAGAAGGTATTTAAGCATATCAACGGATATTAAGGATAAATACTAATAATATAAGATAATTATTTAGATAATTAATAAAAGAGTTTTTATAAATTGAAACTCTAAGCTACGATGACTATAACGGTCTATCGTAAGACCGCCACAGCCATGTAACGCATGGGCACCAGACCGTTACATTCCTGTTAGTTCCGTAAGTGAAGGGACACATGAAAAGATTGGAACTTGATGTTCCTATCCACTAAGGATCGACTTGGGAAGAGTTATAATAATACTAAGGACTCTTAGGGATTAGGAGTTGATGAAATAAGGACTCTAAACTCGATCGAATCCCCAAACCCTAGTCTAAACCTTATAAATAGGGCATAGTTCTGAACTGTGCGACCCTTACTTTTTGGACGTAAAGAAGCAAGGTAAGGAGTCACTATCTCAGGTAAGTTCTTTAGAAGTATTTGATTACAATACTTTAGACTAACTCCCCTCCAAATTTCACATCTTTAGGTCAAGAGGGCGTGGAGTTAGAGCCTAAAGAAGTTGCTGAAAAAGTCACAAGAGAAGGAAGGGATCTAGGGCTAGGTTCTCAACAAAATTCAAAAACTACAGTCTTAGTAAGAGGTAGGTTATCTCATGAACGGAAAAAATAATGTGATAGGACAAAGAGCCTCTGTTTTGATTAGATTTCATGCATGATTGATCATCAATTTCATGTTTTATTGGCTCTATGCATATCATGTTTCTCTTAGCCCTAACTAAAGATTAAAGACTTGATTATCCATCTATTCATCAATACCCACGCATATAGATAACCTATACTTCGTTATCATGTCTAGAAACTCATGATATTTTAATTATAGACATGATGTGAATCGATATCTTTATGCTTATACCATTTTCTGTTAGTAGATACTGTAACGCACTAGCATAGGACCGTCACTTTCAAGTAACGGCCCTACGACAGACTGTTACACACTCTATGGTATTTAAATTGCACTGTTGGTTCTAACGCGCTTGGACAGACGCGTTACATTCATGTAACGGCTGGGTCCTGACCGTCACTTTCACTGTGACGCCCCATCTCTAGACCGTTATATTCTGTGTTCTGTCAACCCTAAGACAGAATATAACCTGCCAATATTATTATTGTGAAAGCCTAGTTACCTAAGTTTTAAACCTAATCATGTGATTTTAAGGTTATTTGATTATTCATGATAGGTATTGCATGTTTTGTTTATCTCACTTATATTTGAGTTATGTTAGTTTCTTGAAACCAAATTATATAGTTTTGTACTATAAAGCTTGATTTTTTTACATTGTATTTTTGACGCAGTTTTTATCATGATTTTTACATTGATTATACATATCTCTCTCTGTCAATAGAGTCAATTCTATAAGTACATGGCACATATTCCGGTATGTTGTCATTAGTTCACACTTTGAACTATAGGAACACAATCTTGGACATGAGGACCTCTCTATTGGATATTCCTTCCAATGGACTAGGAAATCATTGTTTCAAGGCCTCCGTAATTCTCCGCGAGCCTGGGATTCCCACTAGGACGCCGAGTTGGTTGTACCAATGAAAGCCCATTAATTAGAACACTCTATCGTGGTTTTGATTCTTGAAGTGTAACGGCCTTGAACTGGACCGTCAGGATCACGTAACGGCCCAATGCCAGACCGTCACATTCCTCTGGGTCTATTTTTCTCCTTCTGGACTCGGATCACTGTAACGGCCCATTACTGGCGCGTTACATAATGTAACGGCCCAGCCAATGACCGTTACATAGCTTGTTTATGTTAACCCAAGGTTTGACCAAGGGTTGATATTCCAATGATTCTAGACAAACCTTGATGATCTAGAACTTGTCATATTGCTTAAATTGATCTAAATGAAATGGAAGTTAAGGAAAATACCGTTATGCTGTCGATTTATTTCTATGAGCATGACATTGTTTAAAGTTTATTTCTTGACTCCTACATTCTTACGTTGCAGCATTCATTCATTGAGTTTTGTTATCATGGAATTATTTGAAGTGCTATATTCTTGGCCATACTTTACTGTTATATTGCGTGGAAGTAGCTTAATTTATAACTGAAGATGCGATCGAGCACTGATTGTGTTCAAGGGCTCTATGCTAGTCCCCTCGGCTGATTGTCGGAAACATACTATTTTATAAACCATGGGGTATGATGCTACTGGCGTCGCATTGCGCTGGGAGTACTATTTCTATAAATAAGTGAAGATCCACGGCACGACATGACATTCTTGCTTGATATTCCATAGAAATTCACGAACTATGTACTCAAAAGGGACTAGTATGATGAATATGTGGCTTGCTAGTACAATCTCGTTACATTCTTGTTCATGGAAGGCCAATACCATGTTCTTGTTATATTCTTGCTAGCTCATTATTGATCATTCTATCTTACATGGTTATCTTGTTTCTATTGATTTGATCGCATGATTGATTCGCATTCGCATGATTTTACCTTATTTCTTTAGAGCTAAAATGATAATTACTTAAATAATGCCTTCATGTTGATGCAAAGATATCTACTGGGCAAGTGTGCTCATTACCTATTTCTAATATTTTTTAGGAGATGGAAATAGTTCGAATTCGGATTCGGGTGATTCAAGTAGCGGGTCCGAGAGCAATTAAATGTTATTATGACAAGAGTGAAGACATAGGAAGTCTAAATTGTATAGATTGAGTCAATGTAATTTTCCTATTTCTTGAGTCTAGTATAATGAAAATCAAATTAGTGATTGTATCTTGAATATTGAGCATAATGAAATAAAGTTGAAGTTTGATTAAATCTTGTGCAATTGCATTTACTTGTGTGATTGTCTCGCACTCTGATTGATTCTTACTTGCAAGAGGCTTACCATGTCAGCTGTTCACGCTCCCCGAGCGAGTCTTCCACAGTAAATAAGGCTCGGGGCGTGACTTCAGTCATTGTCACCGAATCTAAGGAAATTATCTTAGCAAACATTCCTATTGCAAATGAATTCCTGGACGTGTTTGAATTTGAACTACCTAATTTACCGCCCGAGAGGGAAGTAAACTTTACCATCGAACTCATTCCAGGTGCAGCACCTGTTTCTATAGCCCCTTACAGGATGTCCCCCACAGAACTCAAGGAATTAAAGAAGCAATTACAGGAACTTCTAGACAAGGGTTTTATTAGACCTAGCACATCCCCTTGGGGTGCGCCTGTTCTATTTGTCAAGAAGAAGGATGGTTCTCTCAGGTTATGCATTGACTACCGGCGATTGAATCAACTTACAATCAAGAACAAATACCCATTGCCGCGTATTGATGAGCTCTTCGATCAGCTTTCGGGAGCAGAATATTTTTCTAAGATTGACCTAAGGTCAGGTTATCATCAGCTTAGAATCAAAAAAGAGGACATTTACAAATCGGCTTTTCGAAGTCGTTATGGACACTATGAATTCGTGATAATGCCGTTTGGGTTAACTAATTCCCCAGCAGCATTCATGCAACTTCTGAACAATGTCTTCCAGCCATATTTAGATCAGTTCATCATCGTCTTCATCGATGATATCCTGATATACTCCAAGACTAAAGAAGAACATGAAGAACATCTAAGGATAGCTTTGCAAACACTTAGAGAACACAAGCTATATGCCAAACTCAATAAATGTGAATTCTGGCTCAAGGAAGTCTCATTCCTAGGCCACATTATTTCAAAAGAAGGTATTGCTGTGGATCCTTCTAAGGTAGAAGCTATCAGAGATTGGAGTCGACCAACGACTGTATCTGAAGTCAGAAGCTTTTTGGGTCTAGCAGGTTATTATAGAAGATTCATAAAGGACTTCTCAAAGATCGCGGTTCCTTTAACTAGACTTACTAGAAAAGAAAATCCTTTTATCTGGTCGAAGGACTGTGAAAAGAGATTTCAAAGTCTTAAGAATCATCTTACAACAGCCCCTGTTTTGTCGCTACCAATAGAGGGTGCTGGATTTGGAGTATATACGGATGCATCTGGAATTGGCTTAGGATGTGTCCTTATGCAAGATGGGAAGGTGATTTGCTATTCTTCAAGACAATTAAAACGTCACGAAGAGAATTATCCAGTACATGATTTGGAATTAGCAGTAGTTATATTCTCCTTGAAGATTTGGCGTCATTATCTTTATGGAGAAAAGTTCTCGATCTACATAGACCACAAGAGTTTGAAATATTTATTTTCTCAAAAAGTGCTTAACATGAGGCAGAGGAGATGGTTGAATATCTTAAAGACTTCGATTTCGCTATTCAATATCATTCTGGCAAGGCGAATGCTGTAGCAGATGCACTTAGCAGAAAACCAATTGGTATGTTATCAAGTCTCATGATTAGTATGACTAACCTTATTCCTCAATTTGCTCAGTTAAATCTAGAAGTTGACATTAAGGAAGAAGATTACTTTATAGCAAACCTCCAAGCTCAACCTACATTGATTGAGGATTTGGCCAAGTTACAAGAGGATGACCCAATTTTACTGGAAATTAAGGCCAATATTGAACAGAGACAAGATTTTTCTATTTCCAAAGATGAAAGATTGCTATTCAAGGGCCGAATGTGTATACCGAATCATGAAGACACAAAGAAATTGATCTTAGAAGAAGCACATAAATCAAAGTACACCATTCATCCAGGAGGTACAAAAATGTATCAGGATCTTAAAAGAAACTTCTGGTGGCCCAATATGAAGAGAGAAGTAGCAGACTTTGTGTCACGATGTCTCACATGTCAACAAGTTAAGGCAGAACATTTTAAACCCGCAGAAAAATTGCATCCCTTAAGTATTCCTGATTGGAAATGGGAGAGCATTGGAATGGATTTCATCATGGGATTACCTAAGCCAAGAGGTGGACACGATGGCATATGGGTAATCATAGACCGATTGACTAAATCTGCACATTTCATACCAATTAAGAGTCGATGGTCTGTGGATATTCTAGCAGCCTTATACATAAAAAAAATTGTTAAACTATATGGTGTCTCTGTCTCTATTATATCAGATAGAGATCCTCGATTCACATCACAATTCTGGAAAGGTTTACAACACTCACTTGGGACTAGATTGCATTTTAGCATAGCTTTCCATCCACAAACTGATGGACAAACAAAAAGAACAAATCAAGTGGTAGAAGATATGCTCAGGGCTTGTGTCATTGATTTTAGAGGAAGTTGGCATGATCACTTACCTCTGGTAGAATTTGCATATAACAACAGTTATCAGGCAAGCATACAAATGGCACCTTTTGAAGCTCTATATGGGAAAAGTTGTCGATTACCAATATGTTGGAATGAAATAGGGGAAAGGTAATTTCTAGACCCCGATTTGATCAGGGATTCTACAGAGAAAATCAAGCTCATTCAGGAAAGGATGAAAATGGCACAAGATAGGCAGAAATCTTATGCTGACAATCGAAGACGTGACTTGGAATTTCAAGTAGGAGAACATGTATATTTAAAGGTTTCTCCGGGTCGTGATATTCGAAGATTTGGCATTAAAGGAAAGCTAACTCCAAGATTTATCGGTCCATTTGAAATCCTCGAGAGGATCGATAAAGTGGCTTATAGATTGGCTTTACCACCACAATTAGTAGGGATTCATGACGTATTTCACATCTCTATACTGAAGAAATATGTGTATGATCTAGATCACATTATCACTTATGAGAATATAGAGATTCAGAAAGACTTGACATACGAACAAACACCGATAAAGATTCTGGATCGAGAAGTGCGTCAACTCAGAAATAAGGTTATTCCTATGGTTAAGATTCAATGGAAGAAAGCATGGCCTTATGAAGCAACATGGGAAACCGAATCAGCCATGCAGAAAAGATTCCCGGAATTGTTTGACTGTAAGTACACTCTCCACAATCCATGTTTTGAATTTGGGGACCAAATTCTTTCTAAGTGGGGGAGGGTGTAGTGCCCCAGAAATTTTAAATAATTTTCTAGAAATTATAAAGGCCTAAATAAATTTATAAATGGTCTATTTGATTAAATAAGTCATTAAAAGGCCAAATAGTGTTAATCAATTAACCCAACCCACTTAAGTAAAGTCCAAGAGGTTTTAAACTCAGGCCCATTAAGTTAGGCCCATATTCTAGAAGGTATTTAAACCTATCCACATATATTAAGGATAAATACTAATAATATAAGATAATTATTTAGATAATTAACAAAAGAATTTTTATAAATTGAAACTCTAAGCTACGATGACTGTAACGGTCTATCGTAAGACCGCCACAGCCATGTAACGCGTGGGCACCAGACCGTTACATTCCTGTTAGTTCCGTAAGTGAAGGGACTCATGAAAAGATTGGAACTTGATGTTCCTATCCACTAAGGATCGACTTGGGAAGAGTTATAATAATACGAAGGACTCTTAGGGATTAGGAGTTGATGAAATAAGGACTCTAAACTCGATCTAATCCTCAAACCCTAGTCTAAACCTTATAAATAGGGCATAGTTCTGAACTGTGCGACCCTTACTTTTTGGACGTAAAGAAGCAAGATAAGGAGTCACTATCTTAGGTAAGTTCTTTAGAAGTATTTGATTACAATACTTTAGACTAACTCCCCTCCGAATTTCACATCTTTAGGTCAAGAGGGCGTGGAGTTAGAGCCTAAAGAAGTTGCTGAAAAAGTCACAAGAGAAGGAAGGGATCTAGGGCAAGGTTCTCAACCAAATTCAGAAACTACAGTCTAAGTAAGAGGTAGGTTATCTCATGAACGACAAAAATAACGTTATAGGACTATGAGCCTCAGTTTTGATTGGATTTCATGCATGATTGATCATCAATTTCATGTTTTATTGGCTCTATGCATATCATGTTTCTCTTAGCCCTAACTAAAGATTAAAGACTTGATTATCCATCTATTCATCAATACCCACGCATATAGATAACCTATACTTCGTTATCATGTCTAAAAACTCATGATATTTTGATTATAGACATGATATGAATCGATCTCTTTATGCTTGTACCGTTTTCTGTTAGCAGATACAGTAACGCACTAGCATAGGACCGTCACTTTCAAGTAACGGCCCTACGACAGACCATTACACACTCTGTGGTATTTGAATTGCACTGTTGGTTCTAACGCGCTTGGACAGACGCGTCACATTCATGTAACGGCTGGGTCCTGACCGTCACTTTCACTGTGACGCCCCATCTCTAGACTGTTATATTCTGTGTTCTGTCAACCCTAAGACAGAATATAACCTGCCAATATTATTATTTTGAAAGCCTAGTTACCTAAGTTTTAAACCTAATCATGTGATTTTAAGGTTATTTGATTATTCATGATAGGTATTGCATGTTTTGGTTATCTCACTTGTATTTGAGTTATGTTAGTTTCTTGAAACCAAATTATATAGTTTTGTACTATAAAGCATGATTTTTTTACATTGTATTTTTGACGCAGTTTTTATCATGATTTTTACATTGATTATACATATCTCTCTCTGTCAATAGAGTCAATTCTATAAGTACATGGCACATATTCCGATATGTTGTCATTAGTTCACACTTTGCACTATAGGAACACAATCTTGGACATGAGGACCTCTCTATTGGATATTCCTTCCAATGGACTAGGAAATCATTATTTCAAGGCCTCCGTAATTCTCCGCGAGCCTGGGATTCTCACTAGGATGCCGAGTTGGTTGTACCAATGAAAGCCCATTAATTAGAACACTCTATCGTGGTTTTGATTCTTGAAATGTAACGGCCTTGAACTGGACCGTCAGGATCACGTAACGGCCCAGTGCCAGACCGTCACATTCCTCTGGGTCTATTTTTATCCTTCTGGACTCGGATCACTGTAACGGCCCATTACTGGCGCGTTACATTGTAACGGCCCAGCCAATGATCGTTACATAGCTTGTTTATGTTAACCCAAGGTTTGACCAAGGGTTGATATTCCAATGATTCTAGACAAACCTTGATGATCTAGAACTTGTCATATTGCTTAAATTGATCTAAATGAAATGAAAGTTAAGGAAAATACCGTTATGCTGTCGATTTATTTCTATGAGCATGACATTGTTTAAAGTTTATTTCTTGACTCCTACATTCTTACGTTGAAGCATTCATTCATTGAGTTTCATTATCATGGAATTATTGGAAGTGCTATATTCTGGGCCATACTTTACTGTTATATTGCGTGGAAGTAGCTTAATTTATAACTGAAGATGCGATCGAGCACTGATTGTGTTCAAGGGCTCTATGCTAGTCCCCTCGGCTGATTGCCGAAAACATACTATTTTATAAACCATGGGGTATGATGCTAGTGGCGTCGCATTACGCTGGGAGTACTATTTCTATAAATAAGTGAAGATCCACGGCACGACATGACATTCTTGTTTGATATTCCATAGAAATTCACGAACTATGTACTCAAAAGAGACTAGTATGATGAATATGTGACTTGCTAGTACAATCTCGTTACATTCTTGTTCATGGAAGGCCAGTACCATGTTCTTGTTATATTCTTGCTAGCTCATTCTTGATCATTCTATCTTACATGGTTATCTTGTTTCTATTGATTTGATCGTATGATTGATTCGCATTCGCATGATTTTATCTTATTTCTTTAGAGCTAAAATGATAATTACTTAAATAGTGCCTTCATGTTGATGCGAAGATACCTACTGGGCAAGTGTGCTCATTACCTATTTCCAATATTTTTCAGGAGATGGAAATAGTTCGAATTCGGATTCGGGTGATTCAAGTAGCGGGTCCGAGAGCGATTAAATGTTATTATGACAAGAGTGAAGACATAGGAAGTCTAAATTGTATAGATTGAGTCAATATAATTTTTCTATTTCTTGATTCTAGTATACTGAAAATCAAATTAGTGATTGTATCTTGAATATTGAGCATTATGAAATAAAGTTGAAGTTTGATTAAATCTTATGCAATTGCATTTACTTGTGTGATTGTCTCACGCTCTGATTGATTCTTGCTTGCAAGAGGCTTACCATGCCGGCTGTTCGCGCTCCCCGAGCGAGTCTTCTGCTGTAAATAAGGCTCGGGGCGTGACAATACATGATAGTGAGTTCGTGTATGTCTTATGCCTTCGACCGTGTAGGTCTTTTGGTAGGCTCTTGCCTATTTTTGTAGGCTTTTCACGATAGGGTTTCGTGATTTAACAATGGATTGGTAATGCCCGACTTTGTGAGATCAGGGTTAGCCTTTTTATTACTGTTTGGAGTAGTTTAGAGGGCCAAGGTTCCTTGGACTATCGTGTTTCCGTGGTACGGCTTTCCTATTTACTTTTGTTGTTGTTACTCCTGTTGTTACAACTTTTCTTTAGTTTAGCATTATTGTTACTGCGTTGTTTTGTTGTAGGGTTTTACGGGATCCCTACTGAGCCAATGATAGGAGGCTCACCCCTGACTTTTCAGGTGTACCTATCCTTCCTCGCGCTTGGAGGTTCTGCTATGTGATTCTCGGTTGCTAGTGTCGGGTTTCCCCCAACTTGAGGGTATGTTTCCCTTCCTGTTGGTCTATACTTGTCTTTCTGTTGGATTGGACTCTGTTAGTTTTAATTGTTATAGAAAATGTAATTTTTTTCTGCTATTTTAGCAATCCTGATCATTGAAATATAATTGCTTACTACTTTATCTGTAAGTTCAATGTACTCTCACATACCGTTCTATCCCTTTGGAGTTTTCCGCTCTTGGGTGGCCTCACAGGTTCCAAGTGGTATCGGGTTTATCTAGTATCCGGAGTCTGGGTAGTCACACCCGAGTTCCTTTCGCGCTCGGGGCATGACATTACTAGTTCGACCCTGACCTCTAGTCAATGCTACGTCTAGTACCCAACAACCATTGGGATTTCAACTATCTCCCTGCAAGGAATAATTTCACCGACTATTCTTGATCAAGTGTTCAGCCACACCACATGCACTCTTACACAAGAGCCCAAGCTGACTTCCAGGTACAGCCAAACCTACAGGATACCAACCTCATGTTGGTCAGTTATTTTTGATTTTGTGTTCAATTATATCACGGGCACTCACTCACTGGTGCCCCCAGCTGATTTCACTGGTACAATCAAATGCAAGATATCGACCTCCTGTAGGTACTCTTTCCCTCGAGCAAGGACTTCACCTCTCAAGAAGAAGAAAATCACTTTTGCAAGTGAGGTTTACATAGATATTACCTCTTAATAGACAGAGTTATGTACAATGAATTACAACAAGTTCAAGATGAAGACATAAGAATGAATCAATCGATCTTGAATTGAAAAGAGAAAGGGCCTTCTAAAGAAAAATAGAGTGTACTAGAAAGCTTTGAGAAGAAGCTTAAGATTTACAACAGGAAGTTGTTTGCTTCTTCTTCTTCTCTTGAGCACGCAACAGTAGATTATTTGAGATGAGAATAGGCTTTGTTTGTCTCAACGCTTGCAATGGATGTTTATGTTGGAAGTTGGTCTTGCTCACTTGGCTTTGCTAGTAAGGGTGTGTACGTGTTCGTTCAGTTCGCTCAACTTACTTATAAATGTTCAACAACACCATATTTTTATAGCTCTTTGGTTCTTGGTTCCATTAGGCACATCCTGGAGCCATTAGACTCATCTAGGTAGACGTTAGATTCAACCTTTGTATCTATTATAGAGGGGGCTTTGTTTTTCTTCCATGGAGTGACTAACATTTGTGCGAGAGAACATTCTATCTTGGATGAAGCATGACATTTTTCTTTGTGAGAAAATAGTAGTAGATCCTTCCTAGGATAGCTCCTTTGACTTCGTATATTTCATGAGAAACAAAGATATCTTCTTTAAAGCAAGCATCCTTTCCTAGGATGTCCTTTCTTTATCGACCTATCATTTCTTGTAGAAGGTATTTGTTTATCTTATAAAATGATAAAGTCATGGAATGTTGTGTTAGAAAACTCCCTTCTTATTGTAGTTGCAGATATGCATCAGTATTGTTGCTCCTATCATTGTCTCTCCTGTCTGCATTTTTCTGAAAATAGACTAAGAAGATTAACATTTCCCGGTCTGCTGTTAGATATGTTTCATAGAAGAAGAAACAGAGTATCATGCTGTAAGGATATCATTTAATGTTATAAAACAAGCGTTCATATTTGTATGAGTGAAAATATAAATGTTATAGAAATAATGTGAACATAAATGAAAAGTGCTACAGCAAAACTGTGCACAGAAATAAAGCTTGATTGTTATAGACCACATTTTAGAATGATTGTGTGACAGAATTATAGTGCTTAAATTGATGTAGAATGAAACGAAAGTGTAGTAATTAGAACCACAGTCACACAAATGACAATCATATAGGACACAAGGATTTATATTGGTTCGGCCCTGATCTTCAGTTAGTCCTACGTTCAGTACCCAACAACCATTGAGATTTTCACTATCTCCCTGCAAGGAATAATTACACCGACTATTTTTTATTAGGTGTTCAGCCACACCACGAGCACTCTTACACAAGAGCCCCAGCTGACTTCCAAGTACAGCCAAACCTATAGGATACCGACCTCATGTTGGTCAATTATTTTTGATTATGTGTTCAGCTATATCAAGGGCACTCACTCACTGGAGCCCCAGCTGATTTCACTGGTACAACCAAATGCAAGATATCGACCTCCTGTAGGTACTCTTGCCCTTGAGCAAGGACTTCTCCTCTCAAGAAGAAGAAAACCACTTTTGCAAGTAGGATTTACATAGATATTACCTCTTAATAGACAAAGTTGTGTACAATGAATTACAACAAGTTCAAGATGAAGAAATAAGAATGAATCAATCGATCTTGAATTGAAAAGAGAAAGAGCCTTCTAAAGAAAAATAGAGTGTCATGGTAAGCTTTGAGAAGAAGCTGAAGATTTACAATAGGAAGTCGTTTGCTTCTTCTTCTTCTCTTGAGTACACAACAATAGATTGGTTGAGATGAGAATAGGCTTTGTTTCTCTCAACGCTTGCAATGAATGTTTATGTTGGAAGTTGGTCTTGCTCGCTTGGCTTTACTAGTAAGGGTGTGTACGGGTTCGTTCAGTTCACTCAACTTACTTATAAATGTTCAGCAACACCATATATTTATAGCTCTTTGGTGCTTGGTTCCGTTAGGCACATCCTGGAGCCATTAGACTCATCTTGATGTCTGGAAGACTCATCTAGGTAGACGTTAGACTCAACCTTTGTATCTGTTATAGAGAGGGTTTCATTTTTCTTCCATGGAGTGACTAATATTTGTGCCAGAGAACTTTCTATCTTGGATGAAGCATGATGTTTTTCTTTGTGAGAAAATAGTAGTAGATCCTTCCGAGGATAGCTCCTTTCACTTCGTATATTTCGTGAGAAACAAAGATATCTTCCTTAAAGCACACATCCTTTCCTAGGATGTCCTTTCTTTATCGACCTGTCATTTCTTAAAGAAGGTATTTGTTTATCTTATAAAATGATGAAGTCATGGAATGTTGTGTTAGAAAACTCCCTTCTTATAGCACCCTGCATTTTTTTATTATAATAACTTCATATAAGTTAATTATTTATTGGCTCAACTTCTAATGAAATTATTAAAAATCTAGAAGAATATGTATCTAGTGTAAAATTGAATTTGTAATAACTTTGTCTTCAGGAAAGAGCCGAAATAAAATTTGTGAAGACCCAATTTCATGTTTTAGTCGTTTTTCGTGGGTTTAGAAGACCTAGTTTAACCATCACAATTTAGGTCCAATTTAAGCCCATTTGCGCTACAATTCGAGCCAAACCCTAGCCATTGATAGGTCCTTATTTTCTCTTCGAAATCCTAAGTCTAGATGCTTCTACTGGCGGCGACGGCGGTGGATTAGAATCCCATCCGAGATTTTTGCTGGAGTTTCTTCATTGGACTCTTCAACCACATTCGATCGCTAGGAGTCCCTATAGGTCCTATTTATTGAGGGCTTTCGACGCTCTAGAACCCTACTTGCACCAGCGGCAGGTGGCGTAGCTGATCGTGACCGGACGGGAGAGAATGTGGGCATTCTAGGAGCGGTACCTATGGTTCCGGTGACCCTTCCTTTCATCTTTCCTTCCTTCAAGCAAAGGTAGGTGTCTCTCAGGCCAAACAAAAATCTAATGATACCATCTTGTTTGTCTTCCTGAGCTCTTTCTTTTGATACCTAATTGCCTGATTTTTGTACACCATGCTGTTCTAATTTCATGTTTTACTCCGAGGTATACAAAAAGGGTAACTTCCATGTTAACTAGTCTAATGTTGAAATTAATCATTTTATGTCTTAATCAAAGCATGCTATCTTGTACGATTTTTAATGCTCTTTCAAATGGTGGTATTTTCCCTAAATTCTGTTCACTCTATCGTGAGAAATCAAAGTTTTATCGTGGCATGTCATGGTTCACCGTTGGCAAGACTCGGATTGATCTGACGGCCCTTTCAGTGACCGCTATAACTCTGACGGTCGCACGATAAACCGTCACCATGGTGTAACGGCCCCACGATAGACCGTCACGTGCCCTGTATTTTTTAAAAGTTATAAGATTTATATCTAATTATTTCTGTTGTGTAACGCCCATACGATAGACCATTACATGCTTGTAACGCCCCATATATGGACCGTCGCGTTCTTTTGGTAGGGTGATTTAACCTCTAATTCATGCGTTTTGAACCAAGAACTTGCTATGTTTTAGTATGACATCTTGATCTGTAACAATGCAGAATGTGATGATAATCTAGTATCATGATCATAAACATTAAATTTTTATTCTCTACATGAAAGTTGTTAGATAATCCTAAGATGAATGGTCATATGAAATTTGATAAAAACCCTTAATACTTGTATAAATTCTGATCCATGTTAGATGTATATTGGTCTTGGCATTTTTGTTTTACATTCATTCCACTCCGGTGGGATTGACTGACCGCACCGTCTTGGTTTTCCGTGTTTTTTTAAGCCCCAATTCTTGTAATAGATGGGACTCTCCATCAGATATTCCTTCCGTCGGACTAGGACCACTATTATGAGACCTCCGTAAGACCCTGTGAGCCTGGGATTCCCACCAGGATACCGGGCAGGTTGTACCCCAATGACCTGAACCCATGAATGTGGTTTGAATCATGTATTGGGCCAGTCCAAACTAGACTTACCTGTGACCTGTAACGGCCCAATGTTGGACCGTCACGTCACCGTAGTGGACTAAGGTCAGACCGTCACGTTCCTGTAGCGGCCCAGTTATCGACCGCCACAGGTAAGATATTTCATACGTTTCCCTTGTTTTATTATCGTGTAGCAGTCATCAAGGTTGGCCTTGAACTGTGAAATCGTGCATGATCCTTGTTTCTATCCTTGTCCTTCTACCTAATGTTCATTCCAATGATGTTGGAATTTCTCTCAATCTTAGAAGTAAGTTCGTGAGCTAAAACCTTGGAATTCTTGGCCATTTAATGTAATGAATGTCTAGACTAAGATCTATGATCCAACCCTTCAATGCCAATGCATCATAAAGGGCCCGGTCTGGTCCTGGGAGGAGCACCCGAAAGTACTTGTGCCCCGGGGAGTTTACAATGACAAGGTGTGGCATTGCACCGAAGTGCATGACTAGCGTGATTGGTCTGAGACATTCCACTTTTACTCATTTACTTGAAATTCCTGCATGACATGCGTGCTTGTTATGGCCAATTCAATATATCATTATCGTGCAATTTTCATGAATAGTTCTTGCTATACTTGCTATATTCTTTACTTAAAAGTTCATATTCTTTTTCTATCTATCTTTTGTCATTATTTATCATTACTTTCATTGCAACATTATTCCTAATTGAATGGTTAATTACTTTAATTATGCCTGATGATAGAGATATAAAGTTCTACTGAGCTTTGCTCACCCCTACTTTCCAATCCTTTTCAGGTAGTTTGGATGAGGACGTGCGCTCCAATGGGGACGGGAACAAGTGATTCTAGGAGCGAGCCATTTAGAATAATGTTCAAGTCAAGTTTAGATTAGTTGTTGAGTTGTTATCTAGAGTTGATGTATTTTCCGTTAATAAGTTAGAAGTCCACAAGGAGTCGGGTGTAATTAAGTACTTTCTCTTATTATTATCAATAAAGATGGGTTAATTGTTTTTCTTTATTATTAGCTTGGTGGTTTAGTCTCTTGTGGCAATATATGCTATGATTGACATGAATGATATAAACTGCTACGTTCCGATTTTCCGCGTCGGGGTGCGACAGTTTTTGTGGTATCAGAGCCTAGGTTTTCTTTAGACCCTAGGTTGCTAGTAGTGTTATAGAACCTTTAACATTAGTAAGTCAGAATCCGACCCAGTGATTTGGGTAGAGACTTGGGCTAAGATTAATTAATTAACTATAAGAATATAGATTCAATAGAACATTCTAAATCACTTCTTTTATGCTGTAGGAATTTCCCGTGATGGTGGCAGAACGTGCTCAATGGCGAGACATGCAACGTACATTGTAGGGCCTGACCCTGGCCTTACAGCAAGTAGCCCAAGGCGGCGGACAGCAAGGAGCAGGCAATCTACATCGAAACTTTCAAGGCTTGAATCCCCCACGTTTCAGTGGATCTTCGGATCCTGATGAGGCCGAGAACTGGCTGAAGTAGACATAGTGGATCTTCGGGGTTATGCAATGTGGGGATCAGGATCGCGTCCTATTAGTGACTTTCCAGTTAGAACACGATGCTCGTGCTTGGTGGGAAGCCGTGGAAGCCACGCTTGGGAATAGGCGTGCCACGTGGAACGAGTTCAAAGAGTTTTTCAATAGCAAGTATTTTTCAGATCGGGTGTAGGAAAAGAAAGTGGCCGAGTTCGCTGCTTTGAAACAAAGAAACTTGTCGGTTGCAGAGTATGAAGCATAGTTTTCTAGATTGTGTAAGTATGCCCCACACTTGGTGTCCACTGAGAAAATGAAGGCTAAAAGATTTCTGAATGGTTTGAAGCTTCAGTACATCAATCAATTGGCACCCTTGGAAATCTATATCTACGCTGAGATAGTAAGGAAAGCATAAGTTTTGGAAGACACGATGGAGATGACTGACCGAATAAGAGGTCGGGATAAGAAGAAGGAACAGACTACTAGTTTCGAGAACTTTAAACTCGATAATGGTCAGAAGCGGCCCAATGGCGGGCCGAGTTTTTCTAAGAACAAGAAACCCAGAGAAGTTGAGAAAAAGGTTGGAACAGCTGTGCCATCTAAGGCAGTTTGTAAGTATTGTGATCGTCCAGGTCACAAGATGGAAGAATGTTGGCGCAAGTTAGGCGCTTGTTTAAGGTGTGTTAGCATGGACCACCGAATTCCAGAATGTCCCCTTATTAATGAACCGACAGCATGTGATAAGTCGCAAGGAAGATTCAAGCGGCAAGGCAGGCTCTAAGCCCTCTAGGAGGCAGAGACGGAGAACCAAACTACCAAGGAAGGAGGTATTGTTGAAGGTACTCTTACTATTCTTTCCAAGTTAGCATTCATACTTTTCGACACGGGAGCCACTCATTCTTTTATCTCTCTAAAATTTGCTAAGACCTTATCTATGGAACCAGTATTATTGGACTCTCATCTTATGATATCCACCCCGATTGGTTCGGGATCCGAGATTAAATATTATTATCCTTCCAGTGAAGTTTTGATTAATGGTTGTAATTTGTCTGCCGATCTAGTATGCATGAAGATGAAAGATTATGATGTAATCTTAGGGGCTGATTGGTTATCTAAGCATGGTGCTAGTGTTCATTGTAAGTCAGGAGTAGTGTCTTTCCCTGGATGTCCTGAGCTTTCTTTCTCTGGCTCTAGGCTATCCAAGTCTGTGCCCCTCATTTTGGCACTTCGGGCGGATAAGTTGTTAAGAAAGGGGTGTCTAGCATTCTTGGCTTTGATTTCTTTAACTGATAAGGAGAAAGTGGAGTTGAAGGATATCCATGTTATTCAAGATTTTCCGGAGGTATTTCCAGATAAATTACCAGACCTTCCCTCTGAAAGGGAGGTGGTTTTCTCTATCGATCTGATTCCTGGCGCCTCGCCTGTTTCGAGAGCCCCCTATCGTATGTCCCCTACTGAGTTAAGAGAATTGAAGGTGCAGTTGTTAGACTTGCTAGAGAGAGGGTTCATTCGTCCGAGTACTTCCCCATGGGGTGCTCTTGTTCTTTTTGTAAGGAAGAAAGATGGTTCCTTGAGGCTGTGTATTGATTATCGTCAGTTGAATCAGGTCACCGTGAAGAACAAGTACCTATTACCAACGACCGATGAGTTATTTGATCAGATATCTAGAGCCCAATACTTCTAAAAGATCGATCTTAGATCTGGGTATCATCAGTTGAGGATAAAAGATGAAGATATTTTTAAGATGACATTCCGTAGCAGGTATGGGCATTTTGAATTTGTGGTAATACCATTTGGACTAACTAATGCTCCTACAGCTTTTATGCAGCTAATGAATAGTGTGTTCTGGCCCTACTTGGATCAGTGGGTTGTGGTATTTATTGATGATATTATGATATATTCAAGGAGCAAGGAGGAGCATGAAAGGCACTTAAGAATGGTGTTACAAATATTAAAGGATCATCAGCTATATGCCAAGGTTAGTAAATGTGAGTTCTGGTTACAAGAGATACCTTTTCTAGGGCACAATATTTCTAAAGAGGGAATAGCAGTAGACCCTTCCAAAGTTGAGGCTAAATGTAATTGGGAAGGACCTGTGAATGTAATTGAGATCAGAAGTTTCTTAGGCTTAGCAGGCTATTATCGAAGGTTCATTAAGGATTTCTCCAAGATTGCAGTGCCTTTGACTAGGTTAACTCGTAAGGAGAATTATTTTGAGTGGACTAATGATTGTGAGAAGAGTTTTCAGACTTTGAAGGGGTGTTTGACCACTACCCCAGTTTTGGCCTTGCCCTTAGGTGAAGGAGGTTTTGAAGTTTACACCAAAGCTTCAGGAATCGGTTTGGGGTGCGTATTTATGCAGTGAGGGAGAGTGATAGCTTATTCCTCCAAACAATTGAGAAAACATGAAGAGAATTATCATGTTCATGATCTGTAGTTAGCAGCTGTTGTGTTTGCTCTTAAGATATGGAGGCATTATCTTTATGGAGAAACTTTCACCGTGTACTCAGACCATAAGAGCTTAAAATATCTATTTTCTCAAAAGGAATTGAATATGAGATAGAGAAGGTGGCTAGAGTACTTAAAGGATTTCGACTTCTCCATTGAATATCATCCTGGAAAAGGGAATGTTGTAGCAGACGCTTCGAGCAGGAAGCCGACAGCTAGATTAGCCAGTTTGATGCTTCAAGAGTGGAAGTTGTTAGAACAGTTTGCCAATCTAGATATTATAGAAAAGGAAGATCGAATCTTGGTGGCTCTTGTCCAGCTTCGTTCAGAATTGCTAGCAGAAATTAAGCAGTTGCAGGATAATGACCCATTGCTCATTGAAATTAAAGAATAGATGGATAGTCGACCAGATTTTATGTTAGCTATTGATGGGAGATTGATGTTTTGAGGGAGAACATGTGTCCCTGATTCCATGGAGATAAAGAAGAAGATTCGTGAAGAAGCGCACGGATCTAAGTATACTATACATCCAGGAGCTACAAAGATGTATAGAGATTTGAAGAGAACATTTTGGTGGCTGAACATGAAAAGAGAAGTGGCCGATTTTGTGAGCAAGTGTTTAATATGTCAACAAGTAAAAGCAGAGCATTTCAGGCCTGCTGGGAAATTAAAGTCTCTTGAAATACCACAATGGAAGTGGGAAAGTGTCGGTATAGATTTTATTATGGGTTTACCCTGAACACGAGGAGGCCTTGATGGAATTTGGGTGATCATTGACCGACTAAAAAAGTCCACACACTTTTTGCCTATTAAGTCAAAGTGGACTGTGGATGTTTTGGCTGCCCTGTATGTGAAGGAAATAATAAGATTACATGGAGTGCTTGTATCCATCATATCTGATAGAGACCCCAGGTTTACATCTCACTTTTTGAAAGGACTACAAGCATCACTAGGAACCCGTTTGAACTTCAGTACAACTTTTCACCCTCAGACTGACGGGCAGACTAAGAGAGCGAACCAGATTGTTGAAGCCATGTTGAGAGCATGCGTAATTGATTTTGGAGGCAGTTGGCATGAACACTTACCTTTGATTGAGTTTGCATACAATAATAGCTACCAATCTAGTATTTAGATGGCACCGTTTGAAGCTTTGTATGGCAGGAGCTGTAGATCTCCTCTTTGTTGGGAAGAAGTTGGTGAAAAGTAATGGCTCGGGCTAGATCTTATCTCAGAACCATCCAAGTACAGTCAAGTTATCAGAGACCGTTTGAAGGTCGCCTAGTCCAGACAAAAGAGCTATGCAGATAATAGAAGAAGGGAGTTAGAATTTCAAATTGGGGAACACGTATTTTTGAAAGTTTCACCATCAAGAGGAATTAGAAGATTTGGAATTCGAGGCAAGTTAAGCCCAAGGTTTGTTGGCCCATTTGAAGTTTTAGAGAGGGTAGGTGAAGTTGCCTATAGATTGGCCTTACCACCATAGTTAGCAGGCATTCACAATGTGTTTCATGTATCCATGCTTCAGAAGTATGTGTATGACCCTTCGCACATTATCCAGTATGCTGATTTGGAATTGAAGAAAGGCTTATCTTATGAAGAAAAGCCTATCAAGATATTGGACTTCAAGCAACAACAACTCAGGAATCTATCTATTCCGATGGTCAAGGTCCAGTGGAGTCGGCGTGGAGCAGAGGAAGCAACATGGGAGTCCAAAGATGCAATCAGGAAGTTATATCCCAAATTGTTTTAAGGTTTGTTGTTATAAGATTCGGTGATTTTGGGGACCAAATTCATTAAAGTGGGGGAGGGTGTAGCATCCTACATTTTTTTATTATAATAATTCCATATAAGCTAATTATTTATTGGCTCAACTTCTAATGAAATTATTAAAAATCTAGAAGAATATGTATCTAGTGTAAAATTGAATTTGTAATAACTTTGTCTTCAGGAAAGAGCCCAAAATAAAATTCGTGAAGACCCAATTTCATGTTTTAGCAGTTTTTCGTCGGTTTAGAAGACCTAGTTTAACCATCAAAATTTGGGTCCAATTTAAGCCCATTATGCTCCAATTTGAGCCAACCCCTAGCCCATTGATAGGTCCTTGTTTTCTTTTCAAAACCCTAAGTCTAGATGATTCTACTGGCGGCGGCGGTGGTGGATTAGAACCCCATCCGAGATGTTCGCCGGAGTTTCTTCATTGGACTCTTCAACCACATTCGATCGCTAGGAGTCCCTATAGATCCTATTTATTGAGGGCTTTCGACGCTCTAGAACCCTATTTTCACAAGCGGCGGGTGGCGTTGCTGATCGTGATCAGACGGGAGAGAATTTTGGCATTCTAGGATCGGTACCTAGGGTTCCGGCGACCCTTCCTTTCATCTTTCTTTCCTTCAAGCAAAGGTAGGTGTCTCTCAGGCCAAACAAAAATCTAATGATACCATCTTGTTTGTCTTCCTGAGCTCTTTCTTTTGATACCTAATTACCTGATTTTCGTACACCATGCTGTTCTAATTTCATGTTTTACTCCGAGGTATACAAAAAGGGTAACTTCCATGTTAACTAGTCTAATGTTGAAATTAATCATTTTAGGTCTTAATCAAAGCATGCTATCTTGTACGATTTTTAATGCTCTTTCGAACGGTGGTATTTTCCCTAAATTCTGTTCACTCTATCGTGAGAAATCGAAGTTTTATCGTGGCATGTCGTGGTTCGCCGTTGGCGGGACTCGGATTGATCTGATGGCCCTTTGAGTGACCGCTACAACTCTGACGGTCGCACGATAAACTGTCACCATGGTGTAACAGCCCCACGATAGACCGTCACGTGCCCTGTATTTTTTAAAAGTTATAAGATTTATATCTAATTATTTCTGTTGTGTAACACCCCTACGATAGACCGTTACATGCTTGTAACGCCCCTTATATGGACCGTCATGTTCTTTTGACAGGGTGATTTAACCTCTAATTCATATGTTTTAAACCAGTGCTATGTTTTAGTATGACATCTTGATCTGTAACAACGCAGAATGTGATGATAATCTAGTATGATCATGATCATAAACATTAAATTTTTATTCTCCACATGAAAGTTGTTAGATAATCCTAAGATGAATGATCATATGAAATTTGATAAAAACCCTTAATACTTGTATAAATTCTGATCCATGTTAGATGTATATTGGTCTTGGCATTTTTGTTTTACAGTCATTCCACTCCGGTGGGATTGACTGACCGCACCGTCTTGGTTTTCCATGTTTGTTTAAGCCTCAATTGTTGTAATAGATGGGACTCTCCGCCGGATATTCCTTCCGTCGGACTAGGACCACTATTATGAGACCTCCGTAAGACCCCGTGAGCCTGGGATTCCCACCAGGACACCGGGCAGGTTGTATCCCAAAGACCTGAACCCATGAACGTAGTTTGAATCATGTATTGGGCCAGTCCAAACTGTACTGACCTGTGACCTATAACGGCCCAATGTTGGACCGTCACGTCACCGTAACGGACTAAGGTCAAATCATCACGTTCCTGTAGCAGCCCAGTTATTGACCGCCAGAGGTAAGATATTTCATACGTTTCCCTTGTTTTATTATCGTGTAGCAGTCATCAAGGTTGGCCTTGAACTGTGAAATCGTGCGTGATCCTTGTTTCTATCCTTGTCCTTCTACCTAATGTTCATTCCAACGATGTTGGAATTTCTCTCAATCTTAGAAGTAAGTTCGTGAGCTTAAACCTTGGAATCCTTGGCCATTTAATGTGATGAATGTCTAGACTAGGATCTATGATCCAACCCTTCAATGCCAACGCATCATAAAGGGCTCGGTCTGGTCCGGGGAGGAGCGCCCGAAAGTACTTTTGCCCGGGGGAGTTTGTAATGACAAGGTGTGACATTGCACTGAAGTGCATGACTAGCGTGATTGGTCTGAGACATTCAAATTTTACTCATTTACTTAAAATTTCGGCGTGGCATGCGTGCTTTTTATGGCCAATTCCATATATCATTTTCGTGCAATTTTCATGAATAGTTCTTGCTATATTTGCTATATTCTTTACTTGAAAGTTCATATTCTTTTTCTATCTATCTTTTGTCATTATTTATCATTACTTTCATTGCAATGTTATTCCTAATTGAATGGTTAATTACTTTAATTATGCCTGATGATAGAGATATAAAGTCCTACTGAGCTTTGCTCACCCCTACTTTCCAATCATTTTCAGGTAGTTCGGATGAGGACGTGCGCTCCGATGGGGATGGGAACAAGTGATTCCAGGAGCGAGCCATTTAGAATGATGTTCAAGTCAAGTTTAGATTAGTTGTTGAGTTGTTATCTAGAGTTGATGTATTTTCCATTAATAAGTTAGAAGTCCACAAGGAGTCGGGTGTAATTAAGTACTTTCTCTTATTATTATCAATAAAGATGGGTAATTATTTTTGTTTATTATTAGCTTGGTGGTTTAGTCTCTTGTGGTAATGTATGCTCTGATTGACATGAATGATATAAACTGCTACGTTCTGATTTTTTGCCTCGGGGCGTGACACTTCTTATTATAGCTGCAGATATGCATCAGTATTGTTGCTCCTGTCATTGTCTCTCCTGTCTGCATTTTGCTGAAAATAGACTAAGATGATTGACCTTTCCTAGTATGCTGTTAGATATGTTTCATAGAAGAAGAAACATAGTATCGTGCTGTAAGGATATCATTTAATGTCTTCACGATAGCATTTATGGCATTTGAAATTTGAATTATCTTAGTCTCTTCTGAAGTGTAACTTAACTTACACATCGACTAAGTGTTTCTATGGCTTTGAATTGCAACTATCATATTTATAAGAATGCCTTAATTATTAGGATAGCTGATGTTTTGAGTTAGCTGAAGTTTATTTGACTAAGTTAATGACTAAGTGAAGATAATCGGTATCCATTCGACTATGTTATAAGATAGGCGATCTTTTAAGTGTATGTTGTGAGATAGTTGAAGGAATTCTAGCACCTATGTGAATTAAGTGAAGTTTAATAAGATAGGCAATCTTTGGCATTTTATGCGACTATCTATTTAGATAGGCGTTTGAAAGTTGGAGATAGTTGAAGTCTATGCAACTAAGTTATTGGGGCTTTATTGTTGAGATAGGCGATGAAAGTGCGCCTATGTTATCTTTCAATGTGCCTATGTGAAGTCTTGCACCTATGTAAACTTTAAGTGTGTCTATGTTGTCTTAGCATTGAGAAAGGTGATTCTCTATGTGCCTATGTTAATCAGATAGGTGGCTAAGTGAAGATAGGTGGCTAACTGCAGCACCTCTGTGATCTTTATGCGCCTACTATGTGCCTAAGTCTTTTGAGCAGTTCCTATGTTATCTTCAGCGACTAAGTGTTTTTTAGCTATGTTCTTCTATTTTTTTATGCTTATGTGAATGAGTTTTTGCACCTAAATAAAGTTCATCTTATTTTATAGTGCATATATTATACTTAGACAAATTCATAAATTTCTTCTTCAAAATCTCAGGGTTTTGTACTTCAAGGTTTTTTCATAATAACTTCAAGATTTTGTTCTTATTTGAATTAGCCCTAAGGTTTTGTTCAATAATTTCCAGAGTTTTGTTCATTATGAATTCATGGTTTTGCTCTCATCATTAATAATCAGAGTTTTGCTTTGAAGATGAATAACTAGAGTTTTGTCCATAATTAATTCTACAAATTTTTTATCACCAAAATAAATGTATTAAGATAGTATTTAGATTTTAGTCCAAATATACTCAACAATCTCCTCCTTTTTGGTGATAACAAAACCCTTATGATGATGACAATACTCTTGATAATCTACTTGAAAATTCTGATGACAGAATTGATGATACCACTTAAAGATTTCAAGAATTTTTTTCCCTCTTTTTGTCTAGCTCAAGCAGCTATCACTATAGATTTCTTCAAGCATGTTTTTGATGTTGTTTGTCCTTAATTTCTCCCATTTTCTACACTTATTCTCCTTGATCTCTCTCATTTTTCTCCTTTTGTCAATTAGCAAAAAGATAGAAGGTGTAGAGAGCAAAAGAGGCGTATAGGCTGAATGATTGATAATTAATGATATCACTTGAAAATAAGAATATGATGCTACTTGATGAATATGAAACTTGGAGCAATGCTTAGAAATATACAAGCAGTAAACGGCTTTTTAGCAATTTCATTTCTTAGTGTGTTGATTTGTATAGAAGGGACTATCAGATTGGGCAGATTTTGGAGGACAAGCTCTAGTTTGGAGTAGATTGCTTCCCATATTTAAAATAAAGGTGTCAACAGATATCAATCTGGAAAGGGAATAGAATCTTCTGCATTTTTCAACAGTTCCTCCATTTCTTTGATATTTAACCTTACAATCTTAGGCACTCATCCTTTCATGTGCATTGGCTTTTAACTTCCTGAATTTGATGCACATGAGATAAGGAAGTGATTAAAGCCCTTTTATGCTTGGCCTAGACTCTTTAAAATAGTGATGATCCTTATCATTCTAAATAATTCCATAAAGCTCTTGTGACTGATGAATTCTATTTGAAATACTTTTGAGCTTCATCGAGGAGATGAGGAACATACTGCATTCATTTTTTAAAGTCATTTTTAGGCAAAATAGAGGTAGAAACCGATGCAAAATTGGAATAGAAAGTGCATGCCGAGTAAGGAAGGAGTTTTGGCTAGCCTGACAGATTTTCTTTTGGTTCAGGAATATCCGGTTCAGGTGTAGAAATGTTTGTGAAGGTCTTGCTGAGGTATCCCTAGACTGAGTTGCTGCTAGATGTGCCGAAGGCTTGGAGGGCTGAGCAGCCACCTTTTGAAGTTGAGCCATCATAACTATAAGGAGGTTTTACTTAGTCTTGGCTATCACCTTATCATCCTTGATTTCTTTTATTTTGCACTTAGCTTTATTGTCAATGTGTAATTTTAATCCAAATAGTCGGGCCTCATGAGAAATCTGAGGATACCAATGGCTGATTGTTGTGCACTAGGGAAAGAAAGAAATTCATTCTGATGTCCTCATAGTGAGTTCTTAGATTCTTGGTTAAATCATATTTGACCTCATTCATTTATTCTTCAATAAGCCCATGAGAGTCAAAGACTTTCTTTTATATCCTCCACCACATTTAATTATATAAAATCATTAAACTTCAAAACTTTCAGCTCATTGTGGAGGCTTTAAAGGCTTTAGTTGATGTCTCCTGGAATATGAGAAGTGAATGTTACATGAGGTACTACATGAGTGGCTTTTCTAGTAGCCTCCTTTTTAGGAGTTGAAGGTGAAGGTTGCTCAAATTCAACCTTTGTCCAAGGGATATGAGGTACTTTTTCATGAAGTGCTTCTTCGTGTTCTCTCATCTCAGGATGGCTCCCCCTGAAGCTGTGATTCATAGTAAGGCTCCCCATAAAGGTGTGCTAGTTCCTCAACTTGGGACTCCCCCTTAATCTGTGGCTCATAATAATTTCTTTTTCAGCCAGATTCTGAATAACAGAATCAATGTGTGCATTGGCTGTGCGATTTCTTCTTGTGAGGGAGATGGCGTGATAGGCTCAATAAGAACTTGAATATGGGAAGATAAAGAGATACACTTTTATTTTACCCAAAGAAAAGTGTTTTATCGAGCCTCATCCATATAGGAGTAGCATTGATGGTCTTTATAGTAATAGACATAATGTATCTTTGGAAAGATAGGCCTTTAATTATTGAATCATCAGAGTTTTTAATGTTTCTGTTTCAAAGGGATAGTCGCATATAAGATACCTGATAGGTTAGAATAAAGGTAGTCATTCATTTTAAAAATAGGCACTAATTGCAGATAGGTGCTTAACTAAAAAACAGCCTAAGATAGGCACTTAAAGATTTAAGATATCGACTATAATCATGGAGTATCAGCTATCTCATCAAGAGATAGGTGTAAGTAATGAGATAGTTGGTGTCTTTATACTTGGTATTCTTCAGGTTATCTGCTGTGTACTCCTTATATGTCTTACAGTTCATCAATGTTAATATAATGAAGTGTATTCTATTTTCTCATAGTTTATCAACATTGATTTAAAGACATGCATTCAATTTTCTAGGTAAGTCAAGTGTCAACAAGATTGATCATAATATCACCATTACTAACATGTTTTCTAATAAAACAATGGTGTACCTTTATATGCTTTAACTTAGGTTTTTATGATCAATGCCCTACCTCCAGTTATGTGCCTTGAACAACCATTTGCCAAGATATCATGTTGGCCATTTAGTTGGCTTCAAGGCATACTTACATGACAGTTTCCTTGGAGGTTTTGGGTACCAAAATCTTCTTGGGTCCCTTGGGGTTAGTAGAGATGTACAAAGATGATTTCTATTTAAGAGTTTTAATTTCTTGGCTTACTATTTTCAAATTTTCATATAATTATTTTAAAGAATATTTAGAATCTGAATCTAATATGAGATTAGAGTTACATACCTTATCAGATTCTTTGTTTTTGTTGGCCATCAATGCGAAGTTGACCTCTTCTTTAGATTTTGTTGTAGAGGAGCTGAATGTGGAATCTTCGTCTTTCCATGCTCCTGTCATGGCTTTCTTCTTGAAGTGCTTCGATTACAAGAAATGGGACTTATAGCCATGAATTATACCTACGTTTCAAGAAAACATTGGTATATACGACTTATTCTAATGTTTTTAAAACTACATAGGTAAATTTCTTACGTTTCATTATAGCATAGGTATATGTCCACCTTATTCCGACGATTTTTAAATAAATGTAGGAAAAAGTAATCTATTCCTACGCTTTGTAGGTAAATGTAAGAATAGACCTTAGATATTGTTTTGTTTTTAACAAAACATAAGAATAGGTCGCTTCAAATAAGAAAAATAAAAAACATAGGAAATGGGGGTGACTTCGATGGCGACAAAACTGCCACCCGATGTTTTCTTTTACCACTTGATTTCTCCCAAATCCAACCCATCCTCTCCCTCTTTCTCTTCCCCCTACCCCTTCCCCTCTCTTCTCCCTAGATCTCATCTGTGGCTCTCATCTCCGCCCTCTCCTTCTTCATTATCTTCCCCACTAAAACCCTAGCTGCGCTCTCAATCGACACCTGCCACCATCGCCTGCTCGTCGCCAGACCGCCGCTCCCACCCTCCTTCCCCACTATAGTAGCCTCCCCTCCACTTCAGCACGTGAATAGGACCGCGGCTGCCGTGACTCCCTAGAGCCGCCATCGCCTCCCGCCTTCCACCAGCCCTCCACCGCAAACGACGACAACGGCAGCCCTATCACCACCACCGTGGGCTACCTTAGCATCGCCTCCAACGTGCCCGCTCCATTCCCCCTTTCTTTTCCCTACAATCTGGCACCACCTGCCAACCCCATCGCCGACCGTCGGAATCCTTGTCACACCTTCCTCTTCTTCTTCCACCGCATGTTGCCCCCTTCCTCTTCTTCTTCCTCTTCTATTTGCTCCCAGACCCTGCAACCACCTATCGTCAACCCCAATCCCTCTTGCCCTCGGCCATTCTCTTTCAGCCTGCCGCCCCCCTTCCTCCTCTTCTTCCTATTCTATTTGCTCGCAGACCCAGCAACTAGGAAGTAGCATAGCAACCACCTTCACTAGCCCCCTACCTACAGCGTCGACCCCATCAGCCTCCTGCCACCATGGCCCCATCCACCACTCACGTGCTTCCACAAAGCTGTACCATGATTGTGTAGTCCACATTGTCTGCTCATACCCAGCCACAGCGGCCCATCCAGTGTGGTCCCATTTCGCCAGCACTGCCCCTCCACATTGCCTGCTCACAGCCACCCGACTGTCGTCGATTTCGATTTGGTCATCTTCGAGTTGCTCTGGAAAGGTATTTAGAGTTCTTTGTGGCTTGTAGGTTTGTTCTCTTCTTCCTCCTCTTCTACCTCGACTGGCGGTCAGAAGCTAGCCTTCTTCTTCCTCTTGTTCCTCATCCAGCGCATCTCATTGTCTATAATCCACTATATCGTAAAACCCTAACTAATATGCTCCGCTTCTAGCATCAGGTTATCTCTTCTTCTCTAGGCACAACAAAACTGTGACTACTCTGCTCCGCAGCTTAGGAAAGGTATTTAAAGTTCTATGTGGCTGGTAGGTTATGACCCCTATTCTGATTTTTTTGACATGACTTATTTTTTAAGCAAATATCCTTATTCTGTTGCTCGTGTGGTATAAATGTCGGATTTGCTTTACTAGTTTTTCTATTTAGAAAATAATATTCTTCTTTTTGTAAAGGACTATTTTTATGTTTCGCAAGGGATAGGAGATTACTTTGTCGGTGATATTGAGCTAAAACTTTGGTAATCTACTATCCCATTTGTGTTTTTAGTGGCGAATGTTTTTATTTGTTGCTTAGTGAGCTAGGGAGAAAAAACATTCTTTAGGAAGTTTAGTTTTCTTTTTAAGGTGGACAATGCTACATTCCATTAAAGAAAAGAAAATTAAAGAACATGAACTAGAAAGTGTATGCCATGATCTCTCATTTATAGCCAAAGCACTCATGTATGACTTTTGGCATATCAACATGAGTCTGAAGTAATTTCCATGAACATGGAATTTTTTTAGAGAGAACATAGGAACATGCAACTATATGGTGTTTTATCCACACTACATGCACATAGTATCATCTTACATGCACATTGTATGTAGATACTTATAATATTGTATTGCATCTATGTTGTAGTATTTTGTTGCTACTGATGATGATGGTAATGCATAGTATTGGTGATACTTTTGCTTGGTATCAAGATAAGAGTCTAAACAAAATGGATGTGTAATGAGGTAATTATATTGTAGGCACATGTGGGATTTGGTTGTCTTGAAAGAATGCATTGAAGAGAAATATTGGATATTGTAAAAAATATGTGATAGTTCAACTAGCGCATACTTGATTTGAATAATTTTCTACCCTTGAATTCTGTTTTGCATAAAATATCATAAATCATTTGACATTACCAAGATTCTTTGAGCAATTCCCTTATATTTTGGATTGTCGAGTCCAAATCCTCATATAGAGTCGAATATATCGGCTGGAAACCAATAATCTTCCCCTCAGGGAAAACTTCTGATGTAACAATGCCGCGTACCATGACTCTGATATGGCATTTTACTCTATTCATCATCATTTATCTTTTATATACATACATGCACACAATAGTTGAAAAAGAGTTTGAATTGAATATGGATCATGTGCACTGATGTTTATCTCTGTTTACTTATCAATTTTTGATTTTAATTAGAAGTGAGAGGACAATGGATTGGGGGTGGATGGACAAAACAAGGTATCTGTTGTAGATGAGTACCCTTATGTTATGTTTACTTTGGAATGGATAATTAGTTGACATTCTTTATACATGTTTACTTCTTTAGGGATGCAAAGGAATACTATGATGGTGTTGACGAGTTTATTCAGTTTGCATTTGGGATTGTACCTAGTACTCAGACAATCAAATGCCCATGTGTACATTATGCATGTGTTGACAGATGGGATAAGGAGACTGTAAGACAACACTTATACTTGAATGGAGTTATCAAGGATAAAGAGTTTTGGAAATTTTATGGTGAGACTAAGGCTTGACAGTTAAAAAATGATGCTCTGATAGGGGCATGAATGAGATGCTACATGATGGATTTGGGATGCCAACCTTTGAAACTAAGAGTGGTGTAGGGGAAAACGAAGGTGCAACTAATGTTGATGATAATGCTAGAAGGTTCTATAAGTTAATTAGAGATGCTGAAGCACCTTTATACCCTGGTTGTAAAAAACACACCAAGCTTTCTTTTATTATTCGAATACTCAACATTAAGTGTAGGGTGGATGGAGTAACCCATCTTTTAAATTAATGTTGAAGTTGGTCAAAGAGATTCTTCCGAATGGTGAAGTGTTGCCAAATTCATTGTATGAGATGAAAAAAATTATCAGTGACTTGGGCTATGGGTATGATAAGATAGACTCATGCCCTAATGATTGTATATTATATTGGCCAGAAAATAAAGATTTGCATAAATGTCTTAAGTGTGGTGAATGCAGATGGAAATCTGATGAAGGCATTAATAATGATGAACAAATGAAACAGAAAGTACCAAGAAAGCTCCTCCGTCATTTTCCCCTCATTCCAAGATTGCAAAGGATGTACATGTGCTCAAAATCTGCTGTTAACATGAGATGGCATGGCGAAGAACGTCGTGAAGATGGCATTTTGCGTCATCCTGCTGATTCAGCTTGTTGGAAGACATTGGATGCTATAGATGACTTTGGATTGGAGGTCAGAAATGTACGATTGGGTCTAGCCAGTGATGGTTTCAATCCTTACAGTACAATGTCGATCAGTCATAACACTTGGCCCATTCTTCTGATGCCATATAATTTGCCACCTTTGGAATGAATGAAAATTCTAAACATATTCCTATCTTTACTCATCTCTGGTCCAAAGGCACCTAGTAATGACATAGATGTATATTTGCAGCCACTAATAGATGAATTGTAGGTATTGTGGTATGGAGATGATACTTTTAATGCTTTGAATGGTTAAATGTTCAGGATGTGTGCTGCAATATTGTGGACTATCAATGATTTCCCAGCATATGCATGCTTGTCTAGATGGAGTACCAAAGGTGAATTGGCTCATCCTGTCTGTAATAAGCACACTTTCTCATCATGGCTACCGGTAAGTGGGAAGCATTTTTATCATAGCCATTGTAGATGGTTACAACAAGATCATAAGTTTCGATCAATGTCACGCATGTTTGATGGAAAACAACAATGGGGCAAAAGTCCTAAGCGACTATTGGGGGATTAATTGTTACACCAAATAGAAGGGATCTTTTTTACGTTGGGGAAGGCTTCAAGTGTAGCATTGAAGGGGAAAAGGCAGTCATTGAAGAAGACAAGGAGAAAGAGAAAGAGAAGCCATTCATGTAAGGAGCACAATGACACTGAGATTGACAAATATTTAAATTGGAAGAAGCATGATTTTTTTTATTTTCCTTATTGGAAGTTTCTATTGCTGCAACATAATCTCGATGTCATGTATGTGGAGAAGAATGTCTGTGATAGTATTGTTGGTACACTCTTAGGACTTGATGGTAAGAACAAAGATAGACTCAAGGCATGACAAGATCCAAAACTTAGGGGCTCTAGGTCATCACTTCACTCACGTTCTGCTGGTCCAACAAAGGCATTGCTCCCACTAGCACATTTCACATTAAGCAAAGCTGAGAAGGTGAGAATTTGTAATGTTCTCAAGAGTGTGAAAGTCCCTGATGGCTATGCCTCCAATATTTCAAGGCATGTGGATGAGAAGAATGCAAAGATCTGTGGTTTAAAGAGCCATGATTGTCATGTGCTCTTGTAACAACAACTTCATGTGGCTATTCGAGGAATGGCACAAAAGGAAGTGAGTTTTGCACTAATTGAAGTGTCTAATTTCTTTGTAGAGTTGTGCTTAAAGAGTTCATCAGCAGATGATTTTTATCGCTTTGGAGAATGGATTGTGGTCACACTATGTCGTCTTGAGATGATCTTCCTTCCCAGTTTCTTTGATATCATGACACATTTACTTATTCATTTACCAGAAGAAGTTAGACTTGGTGGGCCAGTGTATTATCGATGGATGTATCCTATTGAGAGGATGAAGCATACTCTTGACTCTTCTAAGTCTTTCACTCCTTTTGATGGTAATAATTTGATTTGTTATTTGTTAGATATTTAGCACGACTAAAGTCATATGTGTGCAATAGGGCACGGCCAGAGGGTTGCATTGCTGAGGGATATTTAGCTAAAGAGATGCTTACTTTTGCATCTAGATATCTGTCTGGTGATGTGGAGACGTGGTTTAATAGGCCCTGACGGAATGAGGATGGCTATGGCAATAACAATGATGATGATGGATGGGCCATCTTCTTAGATGTAGGTCGTCCATTAGGTGCAGGGATTCATGTTAACCTTGAGAAGGAAGATCATTGTCAGGCACACCGCTATGGTTTATTCAATTGTGATGCACTAGCTCCTTATAGAGAGTAAGTATTATTCTAACTTCATGTTACTTTCTATGAGAAACTACACACACTTGAACGTACATTGGTTACTTGTCATGTAGAGAACATCTTTCTCAAATTCGGAGTAAACACCCTTGAGCAACTGAGATGGAAATAGAAAGCAAGTGGAACAAAAAAATTCGAGACTGATTTAAGGAAAAGGTAAAACCACACATGTGTAATAGATCTTGGTGGCTATGTATTAGCTTTCACTTAATGCCCAGGTACAAAGGTTGCAAGTGGAAATGGGTGACCTTTTGTCTCCAAAACTCCGCTGGCTGAAAGACGGTCCACTTTGTGCAGTGAAAATATTTCATACCTATTTAATTAATGGGTTTCGCTTTCACACTCAACAAGTTGAGCGACGTAGAAGAACTCGCAATAGTGGTGTTATGTTGTCTGCTATAACCTCAAGCTTTGCAAGCTCCAGTGATAAAAAACCTATTCATGGAGACGGTACTTACTATGGGCTCTTGAATGAAATTGTGCAGTTGGATTATTATGATGAAATGAAAATTATACTATTTAAGTGCAACTGGATTGATGTTAGGAGGGGATGAAAGAAGATAGGTGATTCATTTTGATTAATCCAACATAATTGTTTAGAACAACAGAGTCTTTTGTGTTAGCATCTCAAGTAGAGCAATTTTGGTATGTTGAATATCCTAAAGACAATGGTTGGTTTGTTGTTCATAAAGCACAGCCGAGAGATTTGTTTGATGTCCAAGGTGGGCAATGCATTAATGAAGGGACACTTTTAGATATTCAAGTGACGTACCGTTTCCTTGAGGATGACAATGTTGATGTTGATGACAAGAACATATGTTGGGAGAGAAATGATGTTGAATGGCAGGAAATCACCTTAAAAATAATGGAAAAATGACAGAGACCTTCTTTATGACTTTATTTTGTTGTTCATTATTAGCAATTATTGTAGTGAATCTTTTGTTTGCAGTGTATTAAAAAAATTAATTTTAATTGCTTCATATGTATTGTTAATTAATTGTCTTTGCTAACTATTAATTACAGTGCAATGGTATAAGTCATGGAAGCTAGGTAACAAAAATTTGTTTACACATATTTTATACATGTTTTCATTACATATTTTCATTGTGAAAAATTTTAGATTTAGACTCAGCTTCTGAATCATCGGACAGGGGCATGTAAGTTCTTAATTTGAATGTTAAAATTTTTAATTTGCCCTCATTGTAATTACATTTGTTGATTTTTTTTGACATTTTCATGTAATCTTATAGGGGAAAGAAGATTGTCCACAAAGTTGAGTTCTCAAAGTCCATTATGGAAAGACCTGCACAGGGTCCTCGGACTCATAGTATGGTTGCAATAGATCAAGTGGATAAGCTCCCCTCCCAACCGTGCTCCGTAGAGGCAAAAAGAGTAAAAGATATCACCACGATTTACATCGCCACTCGTAGTGCACGATTATTGGATTCTAATGGATTTCAATAATTTTTAGAGTTTGAACACCACCTCTTTATCTTGTTATTGTACTAAAACTTTTATGTTGTTTGTGTTACAACATCGCGAGCATGCTTAAACTTAATTTGTAGGCACATATTTACTGAAATCTCAAATGATGTGAAGGCCAACTTTGGGTGTTTGGATTGCCTTTGGTATAATGCATGGTTAAATAGTAATTCTCAGAAATTGTTGTCATGGATAAAGGGCCAGAGTATATCCTCAAAGGCATACACATTTGTGCCAATTGTTTATTGGTATGTACTCTTCAAGTGTTAACTCTAATAATTTGTTTTAATAGATATATAATGTATTTAATTTTATCTTACCACTTCGATGCAGGGGACATTGGAGCCTACTAATCTTATGCCACCTTGGAGAGGGGTTTACAACAAAGAGAAAGCTAGGCATGGTCTACCTAGACTCTCTCCTTTCGGCGGGACCACATCGACATGACAGTGACATTAGGAGGTAATCTAAAGCAATGAACTTTAGATATATGGTCTATATGGTTTAGTTTTCTTAGTCATATGTTATAATTTTCAGTTGTATGTAATTTGATTACATGGTCCTTATTGTTGCTTGATTTACTTAATATTGTTGGGCTTATATGTAGGTTTGTCATAGAGATTTACAAGAATGAAGGCATCGAAGCAACGGAGGATGACATTGCCACCATTCCACTTTATACACCATAGGTAAGTATCCTACACTTGCATATGTCAATGAGTGGGACATGCGACTTGGAATTTTACATATTCTCATATGCAAGTAGATATTTTTTTTTGACTTTCAGTGCTGTTAATCTATCTACATGTTCAACAACAAAGGAATGGTGAACAATGTTGTTATTTTGAACTATATTTCATTCATCTATTCATTGAATCTACCACAAAGAACTTTTGTTCTGAAGGATACCAATACTCTATACGTTATCTTATGTATCATTTTAATTAATGTTGAACTCTTCTTCAATGAAATAGTAACGTTTGTTACGTATGATTTTTTTTTTACTTTATAATTGCATGAGGGTTGGTTTAGTGCGACAGATGTGGATATGTTTGAGAACTTGGTTCGGTCTCTCATATTTGGTACAAATGATCAATCTGGATTACATGGAGGTGGAGAAGGAGATTCAAGTAAAAGACACTGAGGGAAAACATGAGAAGAAGATTGAAGTAAAAGACACTAAGGGAATGCTTAAGAGCAAAAAAGAGGAACAAACGAAGGTAGAAGCTGATGTTGCAACAACTTCTACAGCATGGGAAAGAAGCCAAAGGTCTGAAAGATGACATTATTACACTACTTGTTGCGATGTACATTCGATGAACAACACACAACGTATTTGTGTTAAGTGGAATATGTTTGGCCACCCAGTTGGGTCGGGTGGCCGTTCGTTAAAAACATTCTTAGGCACGCTTGCAAGAAATCCTAAAAAATTGCCAATCAATTACTCTAATTGGAGGAAAGTGTCTGACATTCATAATGATGATGTATGGAACTACGTACAGGTAATACCATGTTGTTAACAATTATTTTTATGTTCCTTCAACTCATTCTTTTCCCCTCATTACTCTTACTTGGATATTTGTAATGAATTATCTAGTTTTAATTTTTTAATAGAGGAAGTATGATATACCAAAAGAGGCAAGGAAGTGGGTCCTGAAGGACCTTGCAAATAAATGGCGCTATTGGAGGTATAGAGTGCGCAAACTATATTTCAATAGGAATGAAAAGACAACCCATCAAGTGTTCCCAAATGCACCACGCCTTAATGAGGAATAATGAAATGGGGCAGTTTCTTTGTGGTCAACTTCATAGTGGCGGGTTTGATTCAAGTGCATTGTCCGTATGCTTTGATATCAGCTAACTCTAATTTTCAATTACTTGTAGAAAAGTAGTGCCATGAACACAAAATGCAAGGGTGCCCAAAAGTGGGTCCATTGTGCTGAGACACGGTCCCTTGTAGACATTTTTAAGGAGGCAATTTGTGGTTTATTTGTCATTGATTTTATAGGGATCTTTTCCTTTCATTATGTATGTGATACTATTGAGACCTCTTTTTTGTTTGTTATAGCATGAGAGATATGGGCTGGACTTAGATCGTGTTGATTTGTTCATCAAAACACACAAACGTAAGAATGGGGCCCCAATAAACGAGGTGACTAGTCATGTCATTGTAAGTTTATCTTGACATATTGTGCATATGGAACACATTTTCAGTTGCTCTTTGATGTATGCCGTATTTGAAATTCTCTTCAACCATTTTCATTAGGAAAAAATGATGATGTTAGAGAGTTCCCAAACCTTCGAGTTCAACCACAAGTGATGCCCATCAAGTTGCTACATGATATGATGTCTACTCCAAAGTTCTCGGTAAGGAGAGGTCAGGCCATGTGCGTGGTGTGGGTAAAGGTCCCGCACCCTCTTCATTATGGGGGAAAGATACAAAGGAATCTCTTAGGGCGGAGAACAAGATGTTGGTGGATAGGATGAGGGATTTGGAGTCATCAGTATCATTAAAGCTATCAAGGATGGAGGAATTTATAAGAATATCGTAGGTACATATATTGCTTAAAATACTTGAAAATACTTTTATTACTTACTAATTTTGGTCCTCGTCTCCTTTTAATAGAATGGCAACAATAAGTATGAATCATCTCCACATGTGCCTACATCATCAGCTGCAGTGCCTATGAGGAATTTGGTACAACATCCGACATGCAAAATGCTAACACCCTTGACGATCCAATGAAGGTGAAGATATTATATTGCTACCATAGAATATGTTCGATTTACTATGCATAATGTGTCAAGTATCTAGTTTTTATCAGTTTTTGGGTGTTTGGAATGCAAGGAGCATATGTCCTGACATGTCATGACTCATTTTTAAATTCTGGGAGCACATGCGTCCCTCATGTGGTGTGTCATGTAGTTATGGACTCAAATAATGTTGAAATAATAACTATGTGATGCTTATTCTTTTGATGAAATTTGTATGAAAATACTTACCCAAGTGCATATCTTTTGTGTTAAGTTACAAGGTCGCAAAGTGATCTTGCTAGACCTTGAGGGATAGCACGTGGCAGTTGTCATGGTCATGTGCATCAACGAAGAAAAGGTCGTCATGGGTAGAAAAATAGGGTCTGCGTATTATCAAGTCTCTGTGCACTGTGCTCGCCATCCGGACACACCGTTGTTTGTGAAGGATCAGAATAGGAAAAGAATGAAAGATGCTATTGGGAGTCACATCCCGTGGCTCAAGGAGTATGTAAGATCATTTCTAATTATACACTGCCATATCTTTTGATCTTATTTTGAATTAGAGGAAACTTGACTATCATCTTCTCTCTTTTCAGGTGTTGGTCCAGAAGTGATGCTTGTCAACTATATGTTTTTTCCACATCCTTAGTTATTTCTGATGTAACCCTATGTATCCCATAGGTGGATTTGAAAGGACTAACTTTTGGGCTACTCTATGTCATTCTTATCAAAGACAGTTAAATAACTTCTTTGGCTTAATGTTGCATTGTATGTTATATTTTTTTGTTACACACAGCACTAGCATGGATGGATGGCCTCTGCTTTTGATATTTGTGATTGATGAATCTGTGTGAATGGTCTCCTACTATTTTTCTCTTTTCCCTTTTGGCTATTTAGATAATGCATGCATTGGCTATCATGAAAGATGTCGGTATAATACATTGTGAATTGAAGCCATAAAACATACTCCTTTGTGAAAGCTGAGAGGTATTTGTTTTCTTCTTTTGGTTTGGGGGAAGCACCATTTTTCTTAACTGTTGGTGTTATGCGTTTTCATGGCAGGGGATTTGAAGCGAATCTGTGAGAGAGATCTGGGCTTAGTTTCACAATGTTGATTAACCAAGCATGTGTTCCGGATGAGTAAACAATAGCTTGCTAATGTTGCTAGTCTTTGTCAGTTGTTGATAGAATTTCTAGTCTATTCAGAGAATTCCCTGCTTGTGGTTTTCAATATGAACTTTTTCACTGTTTGAAATACCTGATTCTCCATGGAATGAATGAAGCTCTTCTGAAAATTCTCCATATTGTCATTTATCTTTTAGACTGCATTCCTCTTTGCTATTCCTCTACCAGAGGTTTTGGATCTTGGTGGGCAAAATATAGACAGTAGTTTTTCTTTGACAGTGAAAAGCTCCTGCAAGATGCATATTCTCATTCTAAACAAAAATAGAAATGCAATATTATTGTTGGTTTTTGACTGTTGGGTTCGTTGCGCTCCCTCTTTGTCTTTGATAATGGTTTTGATGATTACAATATATTATGTGATTTGCGTATGAATAGAAGTGAAAATATTGTGTGTAAGTGTTGTAGAAAATGTCTGTTATTATCTCATGAACTCATATGTTGCTATCTTACTTTGCAGGTTGTTTTACTGGGTTAAGAAGCATGGCTCTTCATGTGAAATGAGCTAAGTGAGCTTACATGTAAAAACTGTGTCTTCCAGTGGGTCTTCAAATGGTTTACTAGATGGCATTTCTGATTTTTATAGTGTGTGAGAAATTGGCTTCATGTACTGTGTGAATGCATAGCCATGGTCATGGTCATTTCGTTTTAAGATTTGCTGAATGATCCTTATTCTGAATGAATGCATGAAAAATCCAAATTCATTTTCCTTGCTCTCTTTTCAGTGGAATTTCATGTATATAGTTCATGATTGCTTGGCTTTGTGTATATGCAAAGCCATTTCATTTTCAAGTTCTTTTTGAAAAGATCATCATATTCCTTGGACCCATGGTAAATCATGCCTTAATGTTAAATGTGCAACTAGGTGCTTAAGGAGGTATCTTTCATTTTTTAGATCTTGCAGGTGAGGGGTCGACCCTCCCTGGGTCATGGGTTGTCTACACAGCAGACAGACCAACCAGTTGATTATGTCGACTCTAAGAGTCGACACTCCCTACACTGAGGGGTTGGTTTCAGTCTTGCCAGAATTCATGTGGATTGTATGATGCCCGGTCATGTATGTTGATTGTGTGTTTTCTACTCATGTTGTTAATGATGAAATCTTGACATATGGCATACTTATATTGGTTGATTGAATGGGAAGTTCAGCCATTCATTAAATTATGAAAACATGGGTTATGGATTGCTGTTCTTGGTCTAAAGTATGGAATTCTTGTTGGTCTTGATGAACTTTTAACAATGGCATTTTGATATTGCATTGAGGATGGCAGATTTAACTGAAACCTTTAACTATGAAACATGGTTCCTCATGAACATATCCTCTTGAATCCTCAAGTTCTGAATGGGATTTTATGCATACACTTCATGAAGTTCTAATATTGTGTTCTCATGCATATCACTCATATGTGATTTAAGGTTGGCATCCATGAATGGTTTTTAATTGGACTCTACTTGGTACTCATGTATACGTGCTTCATCTGAATTGGAAATGGCGCTTACATCTGTGATGCATTTGTTGGAATGCAAGCTTGTGTCATGAATGAATTGTGTGAGTTCAGCCTATTTTGGACTAAACTTGCACTCAACGAATGGCTCTTAATGAGCTCGGCATACCATTTACTCTTGTTGTAATGGGTTCTATTTTGCTCTTAATATCTGAGAATGGTTCAGTTTTTCATTGGACTGGATTTGGAAATCTTGGACTAAACTTGATTGTCTTGGTCTGAAATAGAATTCATATGTAGGTTGATCTATTTCTGACAAAGGTTGATTGATTCATTATTTGATATGTTGACTGTAATTGTCATGTATTGACTGTAGAATTACTTTGATCCTTGCTGACAATAGATTGGGTGAGTTCAGTTAGGCTTGGACAAACATCATGACTCATGTGTGAACCAATATGATATCTAGGTGGCCAAGGTATGATTGATTTTTTAATAGGCTTTCTTGCATGATTTAATCTTTCAAATGAGAGCTTGTGCTGTGAATGAGTTGAAGCACTTTGGTTTAACCTCACAAGTGAATGTATTACATGTCTCTAATACCAGGCTGAAGGAACTGTGAAAAGGTGATTGAGTATTTCATTTGTATTGACTCAAAATTGACATGTTTCTGAACTTCTTGAAAGTGCAGGCTTAAACATGTCCACAATCCTTGAAACTATGGTAAGATCTTATTTTTAATGAATTTCCATGTTCCTAGATTAGGCTTGAATCATGTACTTTGGTATTGGGCTTTATTTCACTGCATTAGGCCTTTTTCTATTTCTGCACTACAAGAGTCGACTCCTTGAGTCAACTCTTGGTGCTCTGGAGTATGCTGTTCACGCAGACAGAATGTTCTCTGAAAGTGTTGACTCAAAGTGTGGTTTTCATCGCAAAACAGAACCTCTGGCTAAAAGAGTCGACTCTTTCAACCTGGGTCTTGTTTTTTTAAATGGGGCAGAATGGGTTGAAGAAAGTGTCGACTCAAGGAGTCGACACTTCTTCTGGGCGACCCGAGACGGGTTTGCTGTTTTGGTTTTGAACTCCTTGTTTCTAGGTCCGACTGGCTTAGACTTTTTACCCCAACACCCTTAGGGTTTCTCCCATCTATTGGGTGTATTTTTGAAAGGTTTTTAGAAGGGCATTCATGTCTTTTTAATCTAGCTTTCTTTAGGTATATGTATGTTGCGAAATCTATCGAGGGAAATAACTTTTGGCTAATTTTTTCCATCTGCTTGCAGGAGAAGAAGAACGTTGAAGAGTGGGGGTAGGCCACCACCTGGAGGAGGAAGAGAAAGGAGAGGAGACCGCCATCCACCAGCTTTCATCTACTGATCTGATCCAGCTTCAAGCATGGTTACTGAAGACTATACTTGTGTCTTCTCCGACAAGCTTGGACGACTTCCACTCCGCGGACAAATGCTTCAAGCGCACCCCATCACTCCATTGAGCGGGATATACTGCAGATTTGAGGATAGTTTTATCTTCTCTCATTTCTACTCTTTTATTTGAACATAGATTCTTATTGTGTGCATTTATTATATATCCTTTCTTTTCATCGAACTTGATAAATTATTGTTTGTGGGCGGAGCTGCGTCTCCGAGTGTTTGGTTTTATTGCGGGGAAGGGTTCCCCGAGTTTGTGTGTAGACGGAGCTATGTCTCCGTGTGGGTTTTGTATCCGGGGTGTGTTCCCCGACTACGTGTGTGTGTGCTGCGGTGGTAGCGGCTTGGGGCTAGGCCTTGTGGTTGTGTATTGCTGCGGAAGCACCGTGTGTGGTGTTGGGGCTCGTCCCCGTGTTGCTACGTCTCGTAGCGTGTAGTGAAGCCTCACTGGGTTTCGGTAAGGGGTGGACATAGGGAGCCTGTCGTGGTCCCGTCCACCTAAAAATCTTTGTGTTCCATGTAGATGCCTGTGTGATTGTTCATTTCCTCTATCTTCATTCGCATGTCAATTATATTAGTTTTTATTCACTGCACCATCGCACATCGCTTCATCCGCTATCCGTGTTAGACATAAATTTACTTGTTATTTGCATTATTAATCTGTGTGAGATCGGAAAGATCGAGAGAACATTTTAAATCTCACTTGAGTTTAGGCTAATTAAAGTAGCTAAGTTTGTTTTCGCTATAATCAGTTTAGATTATTTTTAAAATCCGCCATCTCGGCTGGGGGACAATTCAACCCCCCTTCTTGTCCGCCATCTAGTCTGGGCCAACAATTGGTATCAGAGCCCAGTCTCTGATTTTTTTTCGCGGACCTCACAGTCTAGGAGAAAAGATCTATTCATGATGGCTAGTCTGAATTCAGTTCTTGTCTTTGATGGTTTTGATCATATATCTTGGATTGGAAAACTCTGTATTTGGATTTCTAGTATTGATCTGAAGCTCATGAATTTAATCACTCATGGTCCTTACATTCTTCCAAAAAATGAGTCAAGGTGGACCGATGAGGATAAGAAAAAGAATTCTGATAATTTATATATTTTGAATGCTCTTAAGGCTGCTGTGGACACTAATCAATTCACTATTGTCTCATCTTGTAGGTCAGCCAAAGAGATCTGGGATGGGCTGAGCGAAGCCTAAGAAGAAAGCTGGAATAGTGAGTGCCTCATGGCAAACAACGAGAGTAATCGTCAAAGCGAGGAATGCTCTAAGGTAAACTCTGATTCTGATGAAGAAGATGAGCTTAGCTATGATGAATTGGTGGATGGTTATGATGAACAGTTTGAAAAATATAAAATGATGAAATCTGAAAACAAAAAACTTAAAAGGAAACTTGATGATTCTTCTTATGTCAACTCTCCACGTGCTAAGTGTTCCGAAATTGAAAGTACTTGTGTTGATAATTCTTCATGTGGAAAGTGCATTGAGCTTGAAAAATTAGTTGAGTCTCACATGTTTGATGTTGAAGAACACAAAGAGATAATTGCAGATCCTAGATCTGAAAATAACTCCTTACTGGATAAAATTTCAGAACTTCAACAAATAGATAAAGACAATGAGAATCTGTAAGAGTTGAATACTATTATATCTGAGAAACTGCTCCTTCTTGAAAAAGGGAAAGCTACTCTGAATGTTGAAAAATTTGAAGGGCTAAAGGAGCTAAGATATGAGATAGAAAGTTTCAAGAATATGAATGATAAAACTATTGAATTGGAAGAGGAGTTGAGAAATCTGAAGAATGATTTGTCTAAGTCTGTCGACTCAAATGATACAATGAATCCAATGCCTAGTGAAAAAGTGAGTTTTCAAAAGAACGAACTTGAACACACTTCCATGAATGAAAACTCATTTGAAAAACTCTAAAACAAAAATAGTGCTTTGCTAATTCAGATTTCCCTGCTTGAAAGTAGATTGAAAAGTCTTGAAAAATTTGAAAAAGGAAAATATGTGATTGATGATGATTGTGATAAATTACATATTCTTGAACAAGAAATTGAAAGTCACAAAACTGTTAATTCTTTGTTGAATGAGAAAATTACATTATGTGAGGAAGAATTGATTAGTACTGAATTGCATATCTCATCTTTGGAAAATGAAATCATGAGTTTGAATGAGTCCTTGCATTTGTGTGATAAAGAAAATCTGAAACAGAAAAATGTCAATGATCATTCTTGTATGTATGCAGAACCCTCAATTGTTAAACATGTTCACGCATCTAGAAAAAGAATGAATGTTTTATGCTTTTATTATGGGAAATTTGACTATGAAATGTATGATTGCTGTTTGATGAAGCTTGATGATGATGAAGCATTGAAATCAAGAATGAATACAGTAGATGGTTCTAAAAATTGTAAGAAATCAACAAAAGAAAATCTCAACGTTCATTGTTTCTATTGTGGGTTACATGGTCATGTTTTTAAAAATTATTTCATAAAGAAAGATGATGAATGGTATGTCAAAAAGAATTTTTCATATTATTATTGTGGTGAACTTGGACACATGATGAGTAATTGATCTTTAATGAAAAATGGTCAATGAACAGAAAATCTTCTTATTACTTTTATTGTGACAAGAATGGTCATTCAATGGATGGTTGTTCCACAATGAGAACTAATGATGATTGGTTTGCTAGGAGATACAAGAATCCATATGTTCGTGTTAACACTAACCCCTCGGGACCCAAGATGGCATGGGTACCCAAATCTTCAAAATGAGAATCTATTTTGCAGGGGTGCTTTGAGGACAAGGAAAATATCGATAAATAAAGGCTTCTCAAGGCGAGAAAGAAAATGGTTTGATTTTGAGAACTTATTTTGGTTAGGTATATTTTGAAAAATATGAAAAGGTAAAATTTAAGTTTGGAGAAAAATCTTGCAATTAAACAGTTGCATTTCTGCTTCATTGATTTTGGCTACTTCTGAAATGTTGAGATCTTGTGAGTTTCATGATTAGAGGATTTGAACACTCTTCTCCATACATCTTGTGAATAACCTTAGCTTTTTAAATGCTTTACACTTCACATAGAGTCCTTCATACTTTTACTCACATTTTGCAAATAATTGTTCATTCTTGCATACATAGAACACACACTTAGTTGCATGATACATATTGCACACATCATACACATCTTTTCATAATTGTAAATAGGAATAGATTTCAATCATTTTCCATTTACCTGCATATATTTGCATATACTCTCCATACTTGTGTGCTTGAATGCCATGATTATCCGGTATATCAAATGGTGATTGTGGAAGGTTAGATTTTATCCAACTGGAAGTCTTACCCATGCTTGATGGTGGTCTTCGGACCTATGTTCTCAGCACGTACCGGTGATCAACTTGTGTGAAAACTTTACCTTGATGGATGTTCGAGTGTATATATTATATCACCCTTCCTTGATTACATCTTATGACCTTCTTCCATTGCTAGATAAAATTGCTTTGATCTAGACATGTTTGTTAAATGGCACATATTAAGGGGAAGTTTCTGCTCATAACTGTGCATACACTTAGGGGGAGACATAACTGTGATTAGACTAATTCATGTCTTACATTCAATAGAACCACCCACACACTTTGCACCTTTTTGAGATAAATGATTCAATGTAATAAGGATTACAGTTATTCTACTCAACACTCCAAAGGGCTCTTGACTCTCTACATGGAAATCACATGTCTTGTGATAAAAAAGCTGTTTGCCCCACCAAAAATCTGTATAAGTGGAACGCAAATCGAGTAGTTGGGAATCTTCTCTGAAACAAAGGAGGAAACTCGTGTCGAAAAGTGAAGCAAATCCACTATTAAAAAAAGTGGTTTTGGCACCGAGTAGCCGGAAAGTGCCCCAAAGACAATGGGTACAACTCGCACCGAAGAGTGACATAGTCCGCAATTAAGATAAGTGACAAAACTAAGTAACCGGAAAATGGCCCTGAGACAAAGGATATAACTCACGTCAAAACGTTAGTCACCTTTTTGTGTTTAATCAAAAATTTGGGATTATACGTAGGTACCAATATTCGAGCATTGTGTACGGAAGTGTATGGAGAAACGACTCTTTTTAGTGTTAGTTGGAAAATCTGATGATCCATATTGCTTTGGAATTCATTACTCAATTTTCACATATACACTTTGGGTTTAATTGTGTGAATGTACTTTATGAATCTGTCAACTTTCATGACTTATGCAGTACCATCTTTTTGTAAGCACAACCTCTTAGTATTGCTCATGCACATCATGCTAAAATCAATAGCATTGTTCTTAACCTGTCCTTAAGGGACTTGCTTGCTTTTATATCTAATTATCTATGCTTGAGTGCTTGATTGCCTGATCTTATTCATACATATCATACTTCACTTCACTTTGATGCATCTTTAGATCATACATGTAAATAACATGTTAAATAATCCCATTGTCAGTCAATTTTTTTTCATGACAAAAGGGGAAGAATAATGTGTCTTTCAGTCATGCATTCTGCACATACCTTGGTCATGATTTTTACATACAATTTAGAATTTGCATACTTGCACATATTTTAGCCATACATGTTAATATTACAGTTCTCTGCATATATCATGTGTTGCGTAGTCATGGCATTTAGAAGGCATACATACAAATTCTGCAACTTCTAGGTCATGCATACTCTGGGCAGAACTTAGGACATGCATAATTTTACATTTTCAGAGCTACACTTGCACATTGTTTTGCGTTCTTGAAAGTCTCATGCCTCACCTTGGGTTAAACTATATATTGCTCATACAGTTCACATTGTTGGGTTCTTGCGCCATTGCTTTCCAAATTCTATCCTATTACTGAGGAAGTCCCCCCCCCCCCGTTTTGATAATGTCAAAGGGGGAGAGAATCCTGGTGCCCACCATATATTGTCATCATCAAAAAGGGGGAGATTGTTGGGTTTGTTACGCTCTCTCTTTATCTTTGATAATAGTTTTGATGATTACAATATATTGTGTGGTTTGCATATGAATAGAAGTTAAAATATTGTGTGTAAGTGTTGTGGAAAATGTCTGTTGTTGTCTCATGAACTCATATGTTGCTATCTTACTTTGTAGGTTGTTTTACTGGGTTAAGAAGCATGGCCCTTCATGTGAAATGAGCGAAATGAGCTTACATGTGAAAATTGTGTCTTCCAGTGGGTCTTCAAATGGTTTGCTGGATGGCCTTTCTGATTTTTACAGTGTTTGAGAAATTGGCTTCATGTACTATTGGAATGCATAGCCATGGTCATGGTCATTTCATTTTAAGATTTGCTGAAGGATCCTCATTTTGAATGAATGCATGAAAAATCCAAATTCATTTTCCCTGCTCTCTTTTCAGTGGAATTTCATGTATATAGTTCATGATTGCTTCGCTTTGTGCATATGCATAGCCATTTCATTTTTAAGTTCTTATTGAAAAGATCATCATATTCCTTGGACCCATGGTAAATCATGCCTTAATGTTAAATGTGTAACTAGGTGCTTAAGGAGGTATCTTTCAGTTTTCAAATCTTGCAGGTGAGGGGTTGACCCTCCCTGGGTCATGGGTTGTCTGCACAGCAGACAGACCAACCAGTTGATTGTGTCGACTCTAAGAGTCGATACTCCCTGGACTGAGGGGTTGGTTTCAGTCTTGCCAGAATTCATATGGACAGTATGATGCCTGGTCATGTATGTTGATTGTGTGTTATCTACTCATGTTGTTAATGATGAAATCTTGACATATGGCATACTTATGTTGGTTGATTGAATGGGAAGTTTAGCCATTCATTAAATTATGAAAACATGGGTTATGGATTGCTGTTCTCGGTCTAATGTATGGAATTCTTGTTGGTCTTGATGAACTTTTAACAATGGTATTTTGATATTGCTTTGAGGATGGCGGATTTAACTAAAACCTTTAACTATGAAACATGGTTCCTCATGAACATATCCTCTTGACTCCTTAAGTTCTGAATGGGATTTTATGCATACACTTCATGAGGTTCTAATATTGAGTTCTCATGCATATCACTCATATGTGATTTAAGGTTGGCATCTATGAATGGTTTTTAATTGGATTGAACTTGGAAAGCTTGGACTGTACTTGGTACCCATGTATAGGTGCTTCATCTGAATTGGAAATGGCGCTTACATCTGTGATGCATTTGTTGGAATGCAAGCTTGTGTCATGAATGAATTGTGTGAGTTCAGACTGTTTTGGACTAAACTTGCACTCAACGAATGGCTCTTAATGAGCTCGACATACCATTTACTCTTGTTGTAATGGGTTCTATTTTGCTCTCAATATCTGAGAATGGTTCAGTTTTTCATTGGACTGGATTTGGAAATCTTGGAATGAACTTCATTGTCTTGGTCTGAAATAGAATTCATATGCAGGTTGATCTATTTTTGACAAAGGTTGATTGATTCATTATTTGGTATGTTGACTATAATTGCCATGTATTTATTATGGAATTACTTTGATCCTTGCTGACAATAAATTTGGTGAGTTCAGTTAGGCTTGGACTAACGTCATGACTCATGTGTGAACCAATATGATATCTAGGTGGCCAAGGTATGATTGATTTTTTAATAGGCTTACTTGCATGATTTAATCTTTCAAATGAGAGCTTGTGCTGTGAATGAGTTGAAGCACTTTGGTTTAACCTCACAAGTGAATGTATTACATGTCTCTAATAGTAGGCTGAAGGAACTGTGAAAAAGTAATTGAGTAATTCATTTGTATTGACTCAAAATTAACATGTTTCTGAACTTCTGGAAAGTGCAGGCTTAAACATGTCCACAATCCTTGAAACTATTATAAGATCTTATTTTTAATGAATTTCCATGTTCCTAGATTTGGCTTGAATCATGTACTTTGGTATTGGGCTTTATTTCACTGCATTTGGCCTTTTTCTATTTCTGCACTACAAGAGTCGACTCCTTGAGTTGACTCTTGGTGCTCTGGAGTATGCTGTTCACGCAGACAGAATGTTCTCTAAAAGTGTCGACTCAAAGACACTTTCAGGTAAGTGTGGTTTTCATCATAAAACAGAACCTCTGGCTAAAAGAGTCGACTCTAAGAGTCGACTCTTTCAACCTGGGTCTTGTTTTTTTAAACGGGGAAGAATGGGTTGAAGAAAGTGTCGACTCCTTGAGTCGACACTTCTTCTGGGGGACCCGAGACGGGTTTGCCGTTTTGGTTTAGAACTCCTTGTTTCTAGGTCCGACTGGCTTAGACTTTTTACCCCAATACCCTTAGGGTTTCTCCCATCTATTGGGTGTGTTTTGAAGGGTTTTTAGAAGGGCATTCATGTCTTTTTAATCTGGATTTCTTTGGGTATATGTATGTTGAGAAATCTATCGAGGGAAATAACTTTTGGCTTATTTTTCCCATCTGCTTGCAGGAGAAGAAGAACGTGGAAGAGAGGGGCTACGCCACCACTTGGAGGGGGAAGAGGAAGAAGAGGAGAACGCCATCCACCAGCTTTCATCTGATGATCTGATCCAGCTTCAAGCGTGGTTGCTGAAGACTATACCTGTGGCTTCTCCGAAAAGCTTGGACGACTTCCACTCCGCAGACAAATGCTTCCTGCGCACCCCATCACTCCATTGAGCGAGATATATTACAGATCTGAGGGAAATTTCTTCTTCTCTCATTTCTACTCTTTTATTTGAACAAAGATTCATATTGTGGGTGTTTATTGTATATCCTTTCTTTTCATCAAACTTGATAAATTATCGTTTGTGGGTGGAGCTGCATCTCCGAGTGTTTGGTTTTATTGCGGGGCAAGGTTCCCCGAGTTTGTGTGTAGACGGAGCTGTGTCTCCGTGTGGGTTTTATGTCCGGGGTGTGTTCCCTGACTACGTGTGTGTGTGCTGTGGTGGCAGTGGCTTGGGGCTAGGCCCCGTGGTTGTGTGTTGCTGTGGTGTTGGGGCTCGTCCCCGTGTCGCTACGTCTCATAGCGTGTAGTGAAGCCTCACCGGGTTTCAGTGAGGGGTGGACGTAGGGAGCCTGTCGTGGTCCCGAACCACCTAAAAATCTATTTGTTCCGTGTGGATGCCTGTGTGATTGTTCATTTCCTCTATCTTCATTCACAGGTCAATTATATTTGTTTTTATTCACTGCACCATCGCACATCGCTTCATCCGCTATCCGTGTTTGACATAAATTTACTTGTTATTTGCATTATTATTCCGTGTGAGATCGGAAAGATCGAGAGAACATTTTAAATCTCACTTGAGTTTAGGCTAATTAAAGTAGCTAAGTTTATTTCCACTATAATCAGTTTAGATTGTTTTTGAATTCCGCCATCTTGACTGGGGGACAATTCAACCCCCCTTCTTATCCGCCATCTAGTCTGGGCCAACTTTGACTAATATTCAAAGGTATGAGTTGTGAATAAGTTCATGCTACATTGAAAAAAAATGTCCACTTTTTTTATATTAGGCTTATGATTGAGCATGTTGTGTGCTACAATTTTTTCTATCGTCTGGGCCAACTTTGACTAATATTCAAAGGTATGAGTTGTGAATAAGTTCATGCTACATTCAAAAAAAATGTCCACTTTCTTTTATATTAGGCTTATGATTGAGGATGTTGTGTGCTACAATTTTTTCTATCGTTCGCCTCGGCTTATTGAAGTTTTTTAGTTTGTTGACCAGGATTTGTCAGGTTATAGGCTAATATAATAGTTATATATATGTTGTAGTTTACCTTTTCCCATCACATTTCTTATTATTATGTGTATGTTGTAGTTTTCAGTTTGTTGACTAGGAATTGTCAGGTTATAAGCTAATATAACAGTAATGTGTATGTTGTAGTTTTCAGTTTGTTGCACAAGTTTGATTTCTTATTATCATTCTTAAAATAGATGTAGATTGGCCTAAGATGCAATTCTAGTGCACTGACATATTTTTTTTCTTTTGTGTGGTAGAGGCACCTCTCCTCTTATGAGTGGTATGAGAGGATCTAGAGGGGGGGTGAATAGATCCACACACACTATTCTTAACTACTTTGAAAACAAAAAGAAACCGTAAAGTAGAAGGAACGATCTCAAGCACGATTGTAGGCTAACACATGAATTGTTTGAAGTATAAGGATTTGACACTCACTGATTGAGTGACAACACCTATGAAGGAGGTAGAGGAAATGGAGTACGCCACAGCAAACCACAACACATGAATTTTTAAGGTGGTTTGGCTGCTATATAGTAGACCTACATCCAACCTTCACCAACTCGGTGAGGATTCCGCACTTGGCCAAAGAGAACACACACACACACACGTGGAGCTACTCTGCTACAACAACTAACACAGCTTGTAAGAGGAGCAAGCTCCCCGACCACACATGGCTGCACAACAGCCAAAATGAGTTCCGTTCTCTAAGATAGAGTACCTTAAAACTATTGAAGAACTCAGCACACACACACGGAAAAGTCAAGAGAAGGATCGCAAAAACAAAAGCTTAAAATACAAGAAACTAAGATGTAGCTTCTGATAGAATTCAAGAAGCTATAGAACAAAGATGTAAACTTCAGTCTGAAATTGCAAAGTCACTGGACTGGCTCAGGCTAGCTTCTAGGCTGCTAATCTCTCTTCTTTTCTTCTTCACATAGATTTTATGTTGAATGCTCTGGCACTCTCTAGATTTTCCTCTTCTCTTCTCCAGGGCAGCAACATTTTCTTTAGAAGGGAGCTTCATATTTATAGAGGATAAGAGTAGAAAATTCCCTCCCTTTAGATCTGCATTCTGATAGGTCCAAAATAAAATAAGGTTCTTTGACATAGAACTTTTCCAAATCTGCTTCCTTATTGGCTTATGATAAAAAGGACAGATCTCTGTCCTCGGGACTTTTTAGGGATGAAATCTGATTGGTTTATAGTAGAAAAGAGGACACCATGAAAAGTGACCTTTCCCAATTCTATTTTTTGACAAATCCTTCTCACAAAAAGGTATTTTAACTATCTCATGATGAAAATGATAGTTCTTTGTCCTAGGACCTTTTTTCAGTCCTTGAGGCGCATGTTTTAGGAACTTGCGTCATTGGCTTCTAAAAAGTTTGCGTGTTTGTACGGATTGGCTTTAGTCAGACAAAAATTCTTCCTGTGCGTCGACGCACCTAGTGCCCCGCGTCGACGGTGCTTATAGTCCACTTGAACTACCGTGATTGAGGATGTAAGTTGAATGAGTATACATCGACGCAGCCTGAGGTGTGTGTCGACGTAACTTCCCGTCTACTCGTGTTGCTGCGGGCTAAGCCACTGTGCATCGACGCAGCTGGAAGGGAGTGTTGACGCACCCTTGTAAAAGTGCATCTGAAGCGGTATCTGTGAGTGACCCCTGTGTCGATCTACTGTAAAAGTAGTGTCGACCTAGCTGAAGAGTGTCTCCTGTATGACTGGTGCTGGAGTTGAAGCTTTGTCGACGCATTGAGGTGCTTGCGTCGATGCAATTGTTGATGTACACTTGAAGCTGCTTCTAGAGGCCGTCATGAGTCTACGCATTCAGGAGTATGAAGTGGCTGGAGTCGACGTAGCCTCGTAGAGATTTCTAGTATAACTGGTCTTGCTTTGCGGGTGCGTAGACTCACAGGGACGCTTGAGTCGACGCAACCTTGGAGGAATTCCTGGTAAGTGGTGTTCGAACTTAAGGTGAGTCGACGCACAAGAGCACTTGGGTCGACGCATTTTGAAGAGCGCTCTAGTTGTTCTTCTTCTTGAGAAAAAAAATGAAGACTTGGTTAACTTCCTCACATCCAGTCAATGCATAATGTTTCAATTTTTCTCAAATAAACCAGCTAATGACTTATAGTTAGACATCATCAAAATATAATGCACACAACATTCTCCCCCTTTTTGATGATGGCAACTATGAGTCATTGTGCTTATATTTTTGTTAAGGTTTTGGCAAACAATAGATTTTTAACATGAACAACAGAATGCACCTTGTATAGAAAAGGCAATTTATTATCAAATGTATCAAGATTTAAACCCGCTAGGAACAGACAGACTGACTTTTAGATCGATCACACTATGACTTTCAACTCTACAGCTTGTGACTCATCCGACTTCTCCAAATTATGACTCATCAGACTTCTCCCTCTTTGACATCATCAAAACAAAAGGAGGAATTGGCAGAAAGGTTCAGTAGACTAAAATTGGAGTTCAGTGAGGGGATCCAAATCTAATAGAGACCTCATGGTTGTTCTGGACTGACTCTGAATTCAGACATTGTCCTCCAAAAGAGCATTGCATGGTGCTATAATATTGATTGAGGGATTTAAAGCAACTAACTTTAGAGCTGTTAGAAGTCAGGAAAGCAACATGAGTGTCTACACACAGGATTACTGGAGTGAAAGCATGTTTGCATACTAAAGACATTGACATTCACGGTTTAGCCGTTCTTATTAAGGTCCAGTAACCTTTTAGGATTAACTGCCATTAGTATTGAAGACAAGCAATTTGATGCAGTGGGAGTGTATCCATTCAAGCACCTTTGGTTTGTAAAGCATAAAGCAACTATATTTCAGAAAAAGATAGTCAGGTTCAGCAGACACCTTTTGACATGAGGAGTCACATTGGTTAGATGCAATACCCCCCAGTTACTTAGTGCAGTTAACCATTCTGCCTCATTTAGATCAGAGATAGCTTGTCACCTCATGTCTTACCCCTTGTCACTTCATTGGTGAAAGGGCACAGTTTCTCAGTAGACTGAAGCCATTGCCTTGTATATATTTGCAACAATTTTTTTTTAAATTTAGTTGAAACTAGAGAAGAGTTAGTTGAGAAACTACCTTTTGACGCGAACCACCTCACGTCTCAGGTGAAGTGTTCCCAATTACTCAGTAAGTCTCAACCATTGCTCTGCATTGAGTGCCTTAGATAAACTTAAATAGCATGGTTGTTTGAAGACAATTCTTAATGTGAAGTTCATCAACTAAAAGTGTTAATGAATTCTCATAATCAGACAAGACCACTAGTTATTTCTTGACTTTAGTGGGCTAGGGTAGTTCGATATGCCTAGAGCACCGCCGGCCAGCGATCTTGTTTGAGGTTGAGCGCCGCAGGACATGGATGGCATGGGGGGGGAGCCTCTGTAATGCCCTGGATTCTTATCGAATTCTTATTAGGTCTTTCGGATCTTCTTCGGAGAGTTTCGGATCGCTTTTGTGGGTCCTGAGTTGAGTTTTACGATCCGTGTGGGTTTTACTCCCGTACAAGTTACGGAACCCTACGGTGAGTTTGTTTCTCAGTTCATCGACTCGTGGACGCCGCAGTTGCGTTGCATTCTTTCCAAGGATCGTTTCAACTATTTTTGCATATTTTTCTGAATTAGTCCATTTTCGGGCAAATTATCAGATTTCCAGAAATTAGGAAAATTTACTAATTTCCTTTCTATTTAACCCTCACTCACCACTCTCGTCCCTCATTTCTCTCATCTCTTTCTCTCTCTCGTTCTCTCTCCTCTCTAGCTCGTTCGCTGTGGGGTGCGCACCGTTGCGGAGCTGGCCGAGGCGGGGACGCGATGGAGTGATCGAGACGCGGGATAGAGTGGCGGTTGGAGCGTGGCGTGACGCGATCCCTCGGTGGATTCAAAGCCGACGCGCTTTTGTTCGTGAGACATTTTCGGCATGGATTAGTCACTTCGACGCACGGTTTCTTAGGTGGAGGTAGGGAGACGGATCACCCACTTCTCCGCTACATTTTCCATTTGGGTTTATTTTGGAAAATCGCCCGTTTCTCAACCGATTTGACTCTCGTTGGAGTCTACGTGTTGTGTATGGTCATCACCGTTGTATCCCCTTCGTTTCGAAACGAACAGGGAGTGGAAAGGCCACGATCGGGCCGATCCCACGATTCTCCCGCCGTGACGCCTCCATGGTTTACCAGTAGCCGTGTAGGGCTTGGCGCGGCTGGCTTCAGACCGTTTAGTGTAGGTCAGTGGGCGTCTACGTGGTCGCATGACAGACCGCCCAGTGGATGGCACGGCCAGGTGTGAGCCGTTCAGTCCCCTTGAGCGGCTGGTTCCCAGCCGTTCTATTTTTCCCGTTGGGTTGGGCGGCCAAGGCTTGACCGCTCATCCTGGTTGACCTTTGGTCAATAGTTTTATGGTGATTCATGGGGCGGTGACCCCTTAGCTGTCCTGTGTTTTGAGTGGCCAGTCTCTGACTGTTCTATCCCTTTGAGCGGCCCTGTTCAGACTATTCAGTCCATTAAGCGGCCCCTCTGTGACCACCCAATGAGATTAAGTCCGTAGTTGTGTCAATTGGCCGTGATGGCCTGATCCGTGTCCGTCTGCCTGTGTGTGTGTCATCGGATGGTTAGTTAGTCTGTGTCACGGATCTTCTATAGATCGCTTGGTGGTTCATTAAGCAGGTTAGCTGGAGTTGACGGAGTCTAGTGGTTTATCCTTGACCGCTACAGTCGCCTCGTGGCTCTACCCCCGACCGCCATTATCTTCGTCTCTGTGTGCATAGCGGCTTCCTCTTTTACTGCTTGGTTTCCCTAGCTACTGAGTGATGGATCGCTTATGCCCAGAGTGTCGTTTCCCGTCGTTTCACTTTTTGTGTGTCTTGGCTTGACCTTGTGGTCCGCCCACTGTCCCGTGGATGTCTCTTGACATCCTATGAGGGCTAAGCCTGCATTAGAAGGTAGCCAGGAGTCTTCATGCTTGAGGTAAGATTCTCTTTCATACTGTAGAGTCGTCGTTTTCTTGTTCCGGTCAACCCAGGGTGGCCCAGTGGTTGACAGGTAACCTTGTGTGTGTCTCAACAGTTCTGTCCAGCCCGAGACATGGTTTTGGACGTCTTGAGGTATCGTCTTACCTCGGTTTACGTGTCCAAGTGTGCTGAGAGTCTTGTCTATCCCTCAGGTCTCTGTGTGTCATTTTCTACGGTTGTTTCTTCTGACTTAGGATTAGACCGATTGGCAGCTTGTTCCACTTTGTACGACGATCATAACTCCGAGTCATTAGACTCAAGGATCATTGTAGTAGTAGGTATAGTTGCCTTGTCTTGAGTCTGTCGACAGTTGTCTTGCTGCCTCGGTGCTTCATAGTACGTGCAATAGTGCTTCCTCGCCTGTCTGTACTACAACACTCTTGTTTCAGAGTTCTGTGTCTAGTGAGCCTCCACTAGTCGTAGCCTGTCACCATGTTCCAGTGTTGGCCCACCTGGGAGTGGTGGTACGGCAGTTCCCGAGATACGATTTTTAGGCTAGTTTCTGTGGGCTCCCTTGCCTTGTAGTAGCATCCTGCTAGGGGAGAAAACTAGCTAGAGGCATGGCTCAAGGCATTGAGCTTGTGTGTGCACACGTGGTCAGGGGCTTAGACTAACGCCGACAGGCGTTACCCTATCTAGTCACTCGTTATTGTAGTCCCGTTCTGGTTTTGAGCGTGTCATAGTCTCTGTCGTGCTTCAGGCGGCATAGTAGACGAGACACTTGTAGGTGCAGCATAAGACGTCAGTGGACGTAGCTGGCTGTTCTTCTAGTGAGGGGGTGCTTCCGTCACGTGACATGTGACTCTCGCATTTCTCATACATCGTGACCTTTCGAGGTTAGCTCTCTTGTGGTCTCGCCCGAGGTCAGTGTTGTGTCATGTACACGACGTTCCAATCGTGTATGTGGTCATGTCTAGAAGAGCGTGTATGGCAATCGAGTCGTGTGTGCTTTAGGCCGTCTGTGTCTGTCTAGGTCCTTTCTAGGCTTTTTGCCTATCTTTGTAGGCCCGGTAGATCGTTAACTCCTGACTTTGTCAGATCAGAGTTCACCTTCCTGTTGCTCTCTAGAGTAGTTTGGGAGTCTGAGGTTAGTTCGGCAGCCGTGCTTGTTCGGTACGGCTTTTCCCTTTTCTTTTAGCTGGTTATACTCCTTCCGCTTCTGATTTTCTTTTACAGCTTTCTAGTGGTACTTTTCCTGCTTTACTACTACTGTTGTTTTAGTTGTTGTTCTATGTTACTGCGTCATTTTTTAGTGGGGATCCGCATGACCCCAATTGGGCTAGTGACACGAGGCTTACCCCTGCTTTTCAGGTGGGTGCCGTCGTTCTGCTTTCGCGGTTCCTGGTGTGGTGAGTTCGTAGTTGCCAGCGGTACCTATGTCGGGCTCCCCTGACCTCAGTGTATGTTGTTCTTTCTGGTTGACTGTACTGCTTGTCTTTCCTTTGGACTGGACTCTGGTATAATTGTTAATTTATAACTGTTAATTGAAAAGTAATTTTATTTCTGCTACTTTAGCAAACCGATCTAATGAAATTTAATTACTTACTGTTATATCTCTGTGGCTTCAATGTACTATACGACAATCCTTTTATCCCTTCGGAGCTTTACCACTCTTGGGAGGCTTCACGGGTTCCAAGTGGTATCGGGTCTACTCGGTAGTCCTATCGGGTATATCCGGTATCTAGGATCCGGGTTATCACAGCCTCCCCCTGACATTTGTCCTGGAGGAGGTCTTGCAGGTTCTTCTTCATCGACGGAGCCCCTGGGTCCCCGCCGATCATATGCACAAACACTGCTTTCATCGCATCAGACATCAAAGTTTGCGATTCCACTGAAGAAACCAAGCTTCACGGACCTAGGAGAGCCGGTTATCTTCTTCTCGAAGGCTAATATTCAAGCTTCACTGAAGTCTTTAAGCTTTGCCATCATAGCCAAAAGCTCGTATGGAAGGCCAGCCTTTCCAGAGATTAAAACGTGCTTAGCACAGAGGATGGCACTATCTATGGATTTTGTGATCAGCCGCTTAAACCAAAGGCCTATCCTCATTCGGCTTGGGTGTGAAAATGATTTCTTGAAGCTCCTTTTACAGAAGAACTTATACATTAAGGGCTATTTGTTTATATTTTTCAGATGGACATTAGAGTTTGATTTTGAGGCGGACCCTGCTACTGCTCCGGTATGGTTGGGATTCCCAGCGCTACCTGCAAATCTATACCATGAGGACTATATGAGATCAATAGCTAGAAACTTTGGTCCGGTGTTGAGGATCCATGATAAAACAGTGGCGATAACAGATACCGCTGAGGCATTAGCATGTGTAGAACTGGATCTCTCTACGCCGCGTAAGGAAAGGTTATGGATTGATATGGATGGAGTAGGCTTTTGGTAGCCGGTGAATTATCATAGGGTTCCACAACTATGCACCTTATGTCATAAGCTTGGTCACCTTGAAGCTGAATGCCAAAAAATGGGTAAGACTGTTAATCCTCCCCCTCAACCAGGCGTTGAGCAATTGTAGTCTCATAACATTTTTTTGCCCAGGAGACTTGGCCCGCGAGCTGCTTGACAGCATGCGCCAATGATCAATAGGTTTGCTACTCTACAGGAAGCTGATAACTCAATGCGGGGAGGATCCGAGGAGCTCAAGGGTGCTCTCTAGATACCTGATGAAATACAGTTCAATGCCATTGGTTCACCAGCTTTTGAGAAGGCCATAGAAGAGAATGTAGGAGCTGATGTGGAATTTCATAACTATGCTGGCGTTAATCAAGCTCCAAACTCTAAGCAGGGCAAAAATTCAGAGCTCCGATCATCGCAAAGTTTGATTGCTAAGCTTCCTTCAATAAGGCAGCCTAGTGATCAAGGTCAGGCTATTGAGACCCCATTAGACATATCAGTGGTTAGACAGAAGCAGGGGGGAATTTCTTCCAGCCCGAAAAAAGTCACTGGAGGCTCTCGAACTGAATCTGCTGTAAATGTGGAAGTTTTGACAGAACACCCAGAAAATCTAGATAATTATATTACAGATGATAGGGGTAGTGGCCCTTTGGTAGCAATCCATGCTCAGGGCTCAACCTCTGTTTGTGAAGATGGCAGCAGGTTTGAGCAAGACAATGGGAAATGTCAGCAATACGTGAATATTATCAACACCTCCAACATAGCAAATGTAAAGCAAGCCCTTTCTTCTTTTAGCAGTGGCAGATCAATCAAAGGCAGAAAACATCTTTATGCATGATGTAAATATGGGGAAAGATCAAGAGCTTCTGGTATGTTCTGAAGGGGGGTTCAAACCTCTGGGTAATAACATGCAACAACCTCTGACGAGGGCAAAAGCTAAATCTTTAGCTGGTGGCCACCAATCCCTCTCTCATTCCCAATGATTGGTCCCGTTCTAATATGGAATATCCGTGGGATTGGCAATGCAAGGTCTTTGCGAAGCATTAAAAATCATATAAGAAGTAATAATGTACAAATGGTTTGCATTATAGAACCCAAGATTTCTACTGACAAATTGGAAACTATTCGCGAAAGGCTCAATTTTGATTGTGCTTTTGTGAATCAAGAGGATAACTCCAAAATATGGCTGCTATGGCAATCTTCAGTGTTAGTCTCTGTTGTGCAAAGAAATGCTCATTATATCACTGTTCAGGTGCAGAACGGAGGCAATGTGGAATGCTATGCCACTTATGTTTATGCATCTTGTGATGTGGCTATTAGAAGAGAATTGTATGATGATCTTATTCATTTTAGAGGTTCAGTAAATTAACCTTGGATAATGGGAAGTGACTTTAATGCAATTCTATCACCAGAGGAAAAGAGGGGGGGTACCATGGGATTTATTAACTCAATGATTGATTTTCAGGGGTTTATTGCAGTGGCAGGGTTGATGGATGCAGGATATATGGGCAATCCATTCACTTGGTCTAATAACCAGTCTGGGGTGGGGAACATTCGGGCTCGGCTAGACAGAGTGTTATTCAATGATTGCTGGGCAGAGAAGGCTCCTCTGGTAATAGTCAAACACTTGTTAAGAGAGCCATCAGATCACTCTCCCATGCTCCTTTATTATCCTCAATTCAACTCTGCCCCAAGTTGATTTGTCTTCCAACATATGTGGCTAGAGGATGAGAATTTTAAACATATGGTACAGAAAGCAAGGGAGGCTGTTCAATCAGCACATTACAATGCCTTTTATACCCTACAGTACAAGCTTAAAGCAATTAAACCAGTGATTAAGCTGTGGAACTAGGATCATTTTGGTAACATCTTTGAGAGGAAAGCCAATGTAGAAGAGGAGGTGCTTCTGGCTGAAGCTGCCTTTGATGCTGATCCAAATGAGGCCAATAGAATTTCTTTGCAAGCAATTCAAGCAGACATGTGAAGATGCCTTCACAAGGAGGAAATATTCTTGGGCCAAAAAGCTAGAACTAATTAGCTGCAGCTGGGGGATCGTAACACTAAATTCTGTCATTTTCATGTGAAACAAAGGCGAGCGAGGATGGCAATTCATAGACTCAAACTAGAGAATGGAGAGTGGTGTGAGGAGGATTCTATGTTAAAAGAGAAAGCAGTGGATTTCTCTAAACAACACTTTACATCCTCTGATCAATCTAATTAAGCCCAAAGTTTTGGAGCATATCTCATCCCTTATTCTGGAAGAGGAAAACATAGCTATTACTGCAATTCCTTATGCGGAGGAAATTAAAAGAGTTGTCCATTCTCTGGCTCCCGACATTGCTCCAAGCCCTGATGGATTCACGGGCAAGGTTTTCACATCTTGCTGGGATATCATTTCAGATGATGTTGTTAAAGTTGTGCAAGGATTTTTCAGAGGTATGCCCCTGCCGCAAGGTACCACTTCATCCTTGATTGCTCTGATTCCAAAAGTGGTTTCCCCAACTTCCTTTTCTGACATGAGGCCAATCAGTTTATGCAACTTCACATACAAAATTATTTCAAGAATTATTAGTAACAGGATGGTAGCCATTCTTCCACACATAATATCTAAAAATCAGGGTGCATTCGTACAAGGTAGGAACATAGTGGACACTATCTCTTTGGCTTCGGGGATGATGAAAGATATTGGAAGGAAGGTGAGAGGCAATAACATCATTATTAAATTGGACATGGCTAAAGCATATGATAGGCTAGAGTGGATTTCTTGTTAGAGGTTATGAAAGCTTTTGGTTTTTCTAATAGATTCTGTTCTCTAATTTCAATGATGCTTAGCAACTGCTGGTTCTTTGTATTATTCAATGGCACCCCAACTGGTTACTTTAAGTCCACTAGAGGGGTCAGACAGGGGGATCCTCTTGCCCCAGCCCTTTTTGTAATTAAAGAAGAGGCACTCAGTAGGGGAATTTGCAATCTATTTAACTGTGGGCAGATTCAACACTATCATGTGCCTCGAGGATGTCAGTAAATCTCTCATTTACTTTATACTGATGACACATTGATCTTTTTAAATGGAATGGCCAGGAACATCAAAAGACTTCTGTCATTCATCAAGAGTTATGAAGAGTCCTCGAGCCAGAAGGTGAATGCAAATAAAAGCAGATTCATAGTATCACAAAAACAGCACCTGCGGTCATCAGACGATTATCTGATATCACTGGGTTTCAACATAAAACTGGCCTCAATTCATATCTTGGAGTTCCTCTCTTTGAAGGAAGGAAAAGGGTCTCATACTAAAAATACTTGATGGACAAAATATGTACTAGAATGGAAAGTTGGCAATCGAAATACCTATCTCAAGCAGGAAGAAGGTGCTTAATAACTTCTGTGCTTCAATCTATTCCACTCTACACCGCCAGTGCTTCCTACTTGCCAGCCACCATAATTGGCATTATAAATAAACTGTGTGCTAATTTCTTTTGGAGTGGTAAAGATGGTCACAAGTGCCAATGGGTGTCATGGACTAATATACCTAAACCTATTGAGGAAGGTGGTCTTGGTATAAGGAGTTTGCACCACATTCAAGTTGCCATGGTCGCAAAACAGATTTGGGGGATTCTCAATGGCACCTCCTTATGGTCAAAATTTGCTAATTCTAAATACATTAAGGGCCATCTTAGCATCATTGAGAAGCCTTTTCCTGCTAGTGTCCGAAAGGATATCTACAGTAAAGCCAGGCAGATTATTCTATCCAACCCCCGGTGGGTTCTTATGGATGGGAAATCAATTGATGTGCTGAAGGATAATTGGTGCGGAACAGTGTTGGCTCCTCAAGGTAATCGTCAAAAGGTAACACTCAAGGAAGCCATTTTAAATCCCAGTCATTATGTGTGGTCAGATATCCCCAATAATCTTTTGCAAACTGTCAGATCCATCCAGCTGCAACAAAAGTCGGACAGGTGTGTTTTGGCTGCAAATACAGATGGGAAATTTTCCAGCAAATCAGCATACAATACAGTCCTACTGCAAGAGAATAAAAGACTGCCACTTAAGAAGATTTGGGGCACATATATCTCTCCGCGGGCTTCCTTGTTTTGTTGGCGTATTCTTCACCTTGTAGTACCGGTTGATAGCACTATTAGAGACAGCGGTATTAGCCTTCCTTCCAAATGTGTATGATGTAATTATAATAACCAGGAAGAGAACTTGAACCATTTATTTCTAGAAAGTCACTTTGCTAAATCTTTGTGGAGGCATTTTAGACTTCTTTTTGATTCCTGGTGTAGAGTTTCAGATTCTATCACTGTCATTTGTTGGGACATTATATGCTCAGCTGATACAACAACCCCATATGGTTATGCTGCCATCCTCGCTATGATGCACATACTATGGGAAATTTGGAAGGCTCGGTGTAAAATCAAATATGAAGATAAGCGGCCTTCTATTAGAGTGATGCAACAGCATATTATGAGACAGATGAAGTATTCAATGCAAAAGACTAATTTCAGTAGGGGACCTTCAGCAAGCGAAAAACTAGTGTTGGAAGAGTATAATCTCTATTACCACTTCACTAGGAAGCCTCAAAAATTAATCAAGTGGTCCTGCCCTGATAATGGATATGCCTTAAATGTCGATGGGGCTTCTAAAGGCAACCCAGGGCATGCTGGCGGAGGCGGATGCCTTAGGGGATGTAGGGGAGAATTCACATATGGATTTTAATACTATTATGGTGTGGGGACCAACATGGTGGCTGAGGCCAGAGCCTTATTAGATGGGCTGAGAATGGTGGTGAAGAGCGGGGTTCCAATAGCTGTCATATATTCAGATTCTAAGGCCCTTATCACCATGATCCAGTCTAGTGAATCTCCTCCATGGAGTATCTGCAAATGGTGGGATGAAATCAAAGAAATTCTCACTCAAAATAATTGGAATCTTCAGCATATTTACAGGGAAGGAAATTCAGTCATGGATGCTCTTGCATCCTTAGCATGCACTACCCATACCAATAAGGATTTTAGGTGCTGGAATGATCTCCCCATTCGAGCTCGTGGATGTACCACCGTGGATGCTACTGGTCTTCCTAGCTGGCGGATATAAGACCTTCCCTAGTTGAAACTGTGGTGTCATTGTTATCTTTTGTTATTTTTTTTGTTATATTTTCAGGGGTATGCCTGGGGTCTATTTGTACATGATTATTCCATTATCAATAAAATCAGGGCCGAATACTATTGGTGAAGATAGCACAAATTGTGCACTCCCCCAAGAGTAATCCTCAGTCTCATTAAAAAAAATTTCTCATAATCAAACTAAAAGAATATTAGGATTCAGCACACTTGACGCTTTAGCAAGAGTAAGCCTGGGGAGACCTTCCTTTAACTTTGCTAGTTTTAGACCTCATGGAATTATTAACCTTAAAGCCTCAATTTATTTGAGCAACCATGATGCCAAAAGTTGGAAGATTGTTATTTCAAGAGTGTCAGTCATTTGAGATCAACTATTAGATGTGAATCTCCCCGTGAATTCAAGCATATCATACAAGGAATTTTGTGAGAGAATGAAGCACACTGTTGGGCAAACTATTGAAGAGTTGAGAGACAAAATGGATGAACTCAGCCAAAAGAGCAGGTCGACTCAATTACCAACACTGAGTGTCTTGACACACACAGTGGGGTGTGTGGAGGCAGTTGATCTTATAGTGAACCTGTCTCACAGAAGTTCTACTAACTCCCCCTCAACTTATGCACTCTTGATCACTGTTTGTGAGGACCCTTGGTACTTGGCGGAGCATCTTCTCACGCATAGTGAAAGCTTTTAGACAGACTTAGTCTACCCTACCACTACCAGAAAAGGTGGGATTTCAGACGGCCAATTTTCATCTGAAATTTTGTGGGAAGACACTTTTGTAATGGATTTCAGACGAATATCGAACGGAAATAGGCCATCTCATATTCTTGGTTACAAATTTCGGACAGATTTCATTTCAGTCACAAATTCCGTCTGAAATTTCACACGAAAATATTTTCGTGTTAAATACCGTCTGAAATTATGTCCGTCTGAAATTTCCCACGTAAGATTTTCCATGTGAAATAGATGTCTTAATTTCCAGATGTACGTCTCAGACGGCTTATTACCGTCCCTATTTCTGTTTCAAAATTCAGACTTCTGCGTCTGAAATCCGTCTGAAATTTCAAACGGACAAGGTATGTTCAGACATATATGCAGCGATATTTAGGATTGTACGTTCAGATGGCTAAATGGTCATCTGTAATTCCATCTGACATTTCAGACGAATCTGTCTGAAAATCCATCCGAAAATTTTCCATTAGTTTTCTTAAAAAATATAAAATTGTTTTAAAAAACCTGTTAAAATTACATAAAATATTAATCAAACTAAGAAGGAACGTACTGAAAACAAAACACATAATAAGAAACTCAACATGAATCCACTGCTGATCAAATATCCTCCACATCGTCCATATCCTCCTCCCTGCCCTGCTCATCTCCTCTGCCGCCACCCGCAGAAGGATCCTCCTACATTAAAAAAATAACAACATTCATTCATAGATAAAAAAATTAGTACGAAGATAAATTAAATATTTTATTACATTGCATAAATTGAAATCAAACATAATATCAAATCGATAACTGCATAGATTTTATAGACCCCAACCAACCTAGTTGTCATCAGTATTTTAAATTAATTACATTTAGAGACTGCACTTTTGAGCGCAGTGCCCAAACTAGATATCCGATTTAGATTTCGTCAGTTCTCACAATTCACTTTTATCTCCCAGGTCCTGTTGGAACAATCGACATGCCGATCAGACCGATATTTTAGATTTTAGACCCCCGAACCCCGACTTCTTTAATTTTAAACTAAGTGTATTTACAAAATGCACTTTTGAGCGTCGGGCCCAAACCAGATATCCGATTTTGATTTCGTCAGTTCTGACAAGTCACTTTCATCTCCCAAGTCCTGTTAGAACGATCGACATGCCGATCAGACATGTATTTCAGATTTTAAACCCCCTAACCCCTACTCATATGTCTTTGAAATTAATTACATTTAGAGAATGCACTTTTGAGCGTCGGGCCCAAACCAGATATTCGATTTGGATTCCATCAGTTCTGACAAGTCACTTTCATCTCCCAAGTCCTGTTGGAATGATCGACATGCCGATCAGACCGGTATTTCAGATTTTAGACCCCCGAACCTGACTTATTTAAATTTAAACTAAGTGCATTTACAAAATGCACTTTTAAGCACTGGGCCCAAACCGAGTATCCGATTTAGATTTCGCCAGTTCCCACAAGTCACTTTTATCTCCCAGGTCCTATTGGAACAATCGGCACGCCGATTAGACTGGTATTTCAGATTTTAGACCCCCGGACCCTGACTTCTTTAATTTTAAACTAAGTGTATTTACATAATGCACTTTTGAGCGTCGGGCCCAAACCAGATATCCGATTTGGATTCTATGAGTTTTGACAAGTTACTTTCATCTCCCAGGTCCTGTTGGAACAATCGGCACGTCGATCAGATCGGTATTTCAGATTTTAGACTCCCGAAATCTCGAATTAAATGAATTCTTATAAACTAAGTTAGTTTGAAAAACACACTTAGTTTTGAATTGAGTTATTTGAGCGTCGGGGTCAAACCGGATATCCAATTTGGAATCCGTCACCTCTCACAACTCACGTCTACCTCACAAGTCGTGTTGGAATGATCGACACGCCGATCAGACCGATATTTCAGATTTTAGACTCCCAAACCCTGAATTGTATGAATTCGTCTAAACTAAGTTACTTTTGAAAATACTATTACTTTTGAAGTGAGTTATTTGAGTGTCAGGGTCAAACCGGATATCCGATTTGGAATCTGTCAACTCTCACAACTCACGTCTACCTTGATTATCATGTTAGAACGATTGGCACGCCGATCAGGCCAGTATTTTACATTTTGGATCCCCGAACCCTAAATTTTCCTAATTCTTCTAAACTAAGTTACTTTTGAAAACTAACTTAGTTTTGAAATTAATTATGAATATAATTGGGTAATTCTATCAAAATAAAAACATAATAAACACGAACCTGATGGGCCTGTGCCGTAGTGGTGGTGGATCCATGAGGGAGAATTCCCGCCTGGGAGAGGAGGCCACTGATTGCCTGCAACATGGTGGCCTTCTGGCTAGACATCTCCTCTCGGATCTGCCGCATCTGCTACTGTAAATCAGAAATCTCCGATCGGAGGATGTCTCTAACGTTGCTGGCAGGAGTACTGGGGGTGTGCAGAGGTATACTGAATGCACTGCTACTGGTTTGGGCAGAGCCTGAACTCACACACGATGATATCACCTCGCTAGTGTCCAGGCTCTCCCCAAAACCATATAGCCGGCCTTTCTTCGGTACGCCAGCTGCTGCCACCCATTCCACTGGATCGAACTCCGGCTGCTGCGTCTCTCCCTCCCCGTACTTCTCTATCACAGCTCTGCTATGTGTTTCCTACAAATTGAATAGCTTGACTAGTCAATTTCATATGAATCAATCTGATTTAAATGAACGGTAGAAGTTGTATATGTAGATAAACTTACTGCTAATGAGTGAGCTGCCTCACTCACAAATTGATCTGTCCCGTTCTTTTTGTGTGTTCTATCGAACACCTCGAGGAACGACGGAGCTCGATGAAGCTCCACATCATGTTATCCAATTCATAGTAAAAAATGTCATATATATTAAGAAAATGTAAGAAGATAAATTGAAACATTACTTACCATTTTTTTTATGAGCTGCGAAAGAGATGCACCCACTCGTATGCAAATTTGCGCCCGATTTTGACGCCCTGTTTGCTTTAGCTTTTCGGGACTTTTCTATCCAGTTGGGGTCGGTAAATTTGTCACATGCTATGTCCCAATCCTCCTTCCTCATCCATAGAGGGCGGTGCTCCTTCCACAACTGTCGGCCTTCACTCCCACCAGCCTTATTTTTAGCGTGTTCTCGGACCTTATGTACTTTTCTTCAGAAATTTGACTTCATAGTCTTCTCCCAGGCAGAATGACATCTCGCCGCGTCATGTCCACACATGAATTGATAAGTCCGCTGTAAATAAATTAAGTTTCACACTTAATATACTGTTAGGAATTGAGTTTGGAAAATACTTGAATTAAATGATATAATTACGTACTGAGAACATGTCCCATAAGTTGTCGCGGACTTCCACTGGAAATTCTTTGAAAGACGTTACTAGGCTGAGCACATGTGCCATTACTAGAGAGTTGGAATGATGGACAGCCTCATGAGGTTCAAATTTCTTACTGTAATTGCAAATGTCAAAATATTCATATTAGACAGTCGAAGGCTTAATAATGAATGTAATAACCTTATAAATTTACCCGGAGATCCAGCACGGGTGACGTCCATCATGGGCCGTGCCTCCCTTGTGACGACTGCCAGTATCGTCAAGTGGCTGAGTGGTGGGGGTGTGCCCTATACAAGTGGGAGGGGACTATGAACTATAAGAATTAAATATCCCAAGTAAAACGGATATTTTACTGAAAATTAAAATATACATAATTCGAAAAATACTGGGGACTGTAAGAATTAATTTTCACAAGTAAAACGAATATATTGCAGAAAATTAAAACATGCATACCTGCAGCGGGAGGTGGTGGGGGTGGCGTCTATACAACAGGTGAGAGGGCACTGGGACCTGTAAGAATTAATAAACATAAGTAAAATGAATATTTTGCTTAAAATTAAAACATACATACCTGTAGCGAGAGCTGGTGAGGATGGCGCATGTACAAGTGGTCGTGAGCCGACACTTGGACCTATAAGAATCAATAAACATAAGTAAAATGAATATTTTGCTGAAAATTAAAACATACACACCTGTAGCGGGAGTTGGTGGGGATGGCGCATGTACAAGTGATCATGAGCCGACACTTGGACCTATAAGAATTAATAAACATAAGTAAAATGAATATTTTGCTGAAAATTAAAGCATACATACTTGTAGCGGGAGCTGGTGGGGATGGCGCATGTATAAGTGGTCGTGAGCTGACACTTGGACCTATAAGGACATTCTTTTAAGCTAGTAAATGATTATAACATCTATATAGCTAACTATTTTAATAGATATACCTGTACCCAAAGAAGACGCCAAAGAGGAGGGAGTAGAGCCCATGTCACTGCCCTGTCTCCTCCCACTCCCAGTACGACCTCCTCGGACCATTTCTTTATTACTAACAAAATAATTAATACTTATTAATACTCAATTAGATAAGGCTAGACCAATGTTATTAAAAATTATGCAAAAATGAATGGTTATCTTACTAAATTATCAAAATGTGTCTCCCTCGATCATGCTGATGATATATCTAACTCATCATCATCTTCGTCATCTATAGTAGCCTCATCAGATTCAAACTCTTCCTCTTCATCCGATTCCTCCTCCCCTCTAACATCAACATTTAGCTCCGTCGGATCGACTTCTTCCACTTCATCTCCGTTATGTAATGACAGTGGCTCATCAGATTCGTCCAGATTAATATGCGTGCAACCGACAACGCCAACTTTGTCTGATTGAAAATATTCAGCACTGGCAACTTCTGAGGGGTTTTTACTCATATTTAACTCATAAGTGGGAAAGAGTTTTGATTTAACCCTACAAAATACCTACCAATCTTTATTCTTGGATGATGGATAGCTTGAATAATACAATTGCTGGGCTTGTGCGGATAAAATCAACGGTTCATAGGTATTAAGTTTAGACCTATGTTTGACATGGACAATCCCATAAGTTGTGTCATGTCAGACAGAATTAGGATCAAACCAATGACACTTAAATATGTATGCGTGATTGTCTCATCCCAAATACTGAAGTTCTACGACTTCGTCAAGAAGATTGTAGTAGTATAATTCCACTTCATTGTATAAACTTCCCTTAACAGATACACCGCTGTTCATCGTAGGCTTACTTCGCCCATAATCCCTCGTATGAAATCTGTATCCATTCACAATATATCCTGGATAGGCACGTGTAACCGTCGAGGGGCCATAACTTATCTGTTGTACTCTTTGATCAGTAATGAGACCTTGTTCAACCTATATGTAAATTTGAGTAGTTATAATAAGGTTCAATCTCCTCAGCATACACAAATACAAACATATATATCTAACGATCGACACTAACCCAATGTATCAGCCATTTGGCAAAAAACTTCTCGCGTTCTTTTTCAATCTCCACGTCCTGGATATTTGGACATTTTTGTGCTAATTCTGAATCAAATTGTCTGCAATATAAATACACTACTACTTTAAATGAACTGAAGAACAAGGATGAATAACTTATGGACATCGCTAGAAATGTGAGTTAAGAACTTACTCAACATAAGGTTCAATCTCGATACAATTCAGAAGAATATATATCTCAGCGGTATACAACTCTCTATCTTCGAGCGTGCGCGTCGAGCAACGTCCGAACGCACGTCCAGGATGCTTAAATATAGAGAGCCCATCGGATGAATCATCAACTCCCCCATAAACATTACGTGGAGGTCGAGTATGACGAGTTAGAATCTCTGGCTCAAAGTACATGGAACATAAGTTCTATATTTCTTCATGAATATATGTCTCAGTAATCAAACCCTCCACCTTCGCCTTGTTACGAACTTTCATTTTAATTCATTCATGCACCTACAACAATAAGTTAGATAGCAATGACATGTACCGACCATGGATGACATGTAACTTAACAAAAATTCTTACATACCACTCAAATGGATACATCCATCGAAATTGTACTGGTCCTCCGACAATAGCCTCATATGGCAAATGGACGACCAGGTGCTCCATCGAATCAAAGAATGTCGGAGGAAATATCTTCTCGAGCTTGCAAATGGTTGTGACCACATTTTCTTCGATAGTTTGTACATCCCTCAGTCTGAGTTCTGATGCACATAAAATCTTGAAAAATTGACTCAGCTCGGTCAGTGCTCCCCATATAGGCTTTGGCAACAAATCATGAAATGCAATAGGCACTAGTCTCTCCATGAACACATGACAGTCGTGACTTTTCAGACCATATATTTTCCCCTCATTAAAATTCACACAACGGGCTATGTTGGATGCATATCCATCTGGGAATCTCAAATGTTTCAACCACTGGCACACTTCCTTGATCTGTGTATCATTAAGCGCGTAAGTTGTTTTAGGCTGCACAGTTTTTCCATTTACGTTCTGTAATTCCATTTTTGGACGTTTACAAAGCATCTTTAAGTCCATACGTGCTTTGGCATTGTCCTTTGTTTTGGCTTTAACATTCATGATCATATTGAACACATTATCAAAAAAATTCTTCTCAGTATGCATAACATCCAGATTGTGTCGTACAAGAAGAGTTTACCAATAAGGTAATTCTCAGAAAATATTTTTCTTATTCTAGTTGTGATCCTTTCCAAAGCTAGAGAGTTGGCGTGTGTTACTAGACAATTATACTACATCTGGTAAATTTTGCACCCGTGTCGCCATATGTCGACCCGACACCCTTTGCAAGTCTGCTTCATCCATTTCAACTGTATTTTTTTTAAACGAGTCTTTTTACCTTCGAAAAGGATGGTCACTTGGTAGCAACCGCCGATGGCAATCAAACCAACATGCTTTCCCACCATGTTTCAATACAAATGATTTGGTATCTTCCATACAGTAAGGACATGCTAACCTCCCATGTGTGCTCCAACTAGATAGCATTCCATATGCAGGGAAGTCACTTATTGTCCACATCAGTGCAGCCTTCATAATAAAATTTTGCTTCCTACATACATCATAAGTAACAACTCCATCAGTCCATAATAAATTGAGCTCATCAATCAACGGCCTGAGATATATGTCAATTTTTTTCCAGGACTTTTTGGACCAAGAATTACTAAGGATAAAAATAGATTTTCTCGCTTCATGCACATGTCCGGCGGAAGGTTGTACGGTGTCATGAACACTGGCCAACAAGAATAAAATGCCACTGAGCCACCGAATAGATTAAAACCATCTGTGCATAAACCCAATCGAACATTACGTGGCTCCTTTAAGAAAGCAAGATGAGTATGACTGAAGTGCGTCCAAGCTTCACCATTGACAGGATGACTGATTATATCATCGGCACAGCGTACTCTTTCGGTGTGCCATGTCATATGTCGAGCCATCTTTGAGGACATATACAGCCGTTGTAGCCTAGGCACAAGAGGGAAGTATCGCAATACTTTGTAAGGTACATCTTTTTGCTTTCAATTGTCCCCTCTCTTAGGTTTGAATCTGTCATAGTGACAAATAGAACATGATATCTTATCTGCATCATCTTTGTAATATAACATACAATGATTCGGGCATGCATCTATTTTCACATATCCAAGCCCTAGCTCATTGACCATCTTTTTAGCACGGTAATAAGTTTCTGGCAACTTCTCGTCTCGAGGCAACATACTCTTGATCAAGAGGAGGAGACGGTCAAAACAAGTCTCACTGATGTGAAATTCAGATTTCAAATTCAACAATTGTGACACTGCAGACAACCAAGTGTTCTTTTCACAACCATCCCACAGCGGCTCATCAGCATCCCTAAGTAGTTGATAAAATATTCCGGCTATCTTATTCGACGCTTCTTCCATGTATGCATGTTCCTCATCAATATTAAAACTAGGACCAGCAGCATCTACAACCATATCCACGTACCCACTTGTGCCTGTAATATTGTCGGGCTCATACCGGAAGTATTCCTCACCATGACATGTCCAATTCATATAACCATCCACAAACCCTTTCATGTACAAATGATGTTGCACATCCCATGGTGAATGCCACCTCAAGTTTCTACAATTTGAACAAGGGCATCGAATGTGACCATCACGGTCCGTTGCTGCATTGGGATTCCCCAATGCAAATTCAATGAAATTCTCAACTCCATGCTTAAAGTCATCCGACACCACCCAGTCAACTATTCTACGATACACCCATGAACGATCCGTCAGCATTTTGCATGCACCCAATATATGTTAATACACATCCTAACTTTGAAATCATTACTCCTAAAAATATTCACAACCATTTCCTCACATCGTTTGCCATAGACCATTTGCAGTTGGAAGAGGACTATTAATTAGATTATCACTTTTTAACCCATCCATGAAGGTTTGATCGCACAATCACTTACTATATGTGTTGCACGATTTGCTGAAAATTTCGGCAGCATCACCCCACACTTCTCCGATATACAAAAAATATTTATTGATTTTGAAATTTTCTTAAACACTTACAAGTAAGTGGTTAAGAAAACACTCAAAATCAATAATGGTATATCAGAGAAGAGTGAGGAGACGCAACTGAAATTCTCAACAAACTATGCAAACATATATAGAAAATGACTGCCTAAGTGCGATCAAACATTCACAGATAGTCCTAACAAGATAATTCAAGACTTTAAGGTAGATATATACATTCTCGTAAAAAAAATGAGAACATACACATCAATCCCAAAGTCTTGAACGGGAAGATTCATTGACACAATTTTAACATGCTCTCCTGAGGTGCGTGTAATGTTAGGTCGCACCCACGCACCTCAGCTCACAGTGAATACCCCATGTATTTATATAACATAAAATTAAATAACAACGTAATTATCGTTATGCATATAATAAATTAAATAACATCCAATTTTTAAAAATTTTCAAATGAAGAACAACAAAGCTAAATAATCCACATTTTTGAGTCAGATCAACATCAAAAATAAATAAGATAAATAAGATAAAATAAACAAATGAAGCCACATCATATAGAGGGCTTCAATTTCTTGGTGAGATACCTAGTGGGTGATAATCCTGGAGGCTGCATTCTGGCACATGCACCAGAGTCAGGAAATACTTTCATGCTCATTAGCTTTATTCAGAGTTTTTTGGCTAAATATCCTTCTACAAGGCCGATAATCATTCTTCCTAAAGGAATTCTGCCAACGTGAAAGAGATTTCCATCATTGGCAAGTAGAAGAACTTCCTCTGTATGACTTCTACTCTGTTAAGGCTGATAATAGATCTCAGTAGCTTGATGTTCTTCAAAAATGAGAGGAGAATAGGAGTATTCTTTTCTTGGGCTATAAGTAGTTTTCTAGAATTATGTGCGATGTAAGAGACTAGATAGGGGCTGCATGTTAGGAGAGGTTACTAAAGGTCCCTAGCCTTCTTATTTTAGATGAAGGCCATACTCCCAGAAATGAAGACACAAATATTCTTTCTAAGGTAGAAAAGGTGCAAACTCCCCGTAAGGTGGTCCTTTCAGGGACACTATTTCAGAATCATGTCAACGAAGTTTTTAATATATTGAATCTAGTGCGTCGTAAGTTTGAGAACATGGACTCGGCACGTGCATGTCATGATGAGTCTATGTTCAGGAAAACTTACGACACACTAGATTCAATATATTAAAAACTTCTTTTACATGATTCTGAAATAGTGTCTCTTAAAGGACAACCTTACGGGGAGTTTGCACCTTTCTAGCGTAGAAAGAATATTTGTGTCTTCATTTCTTGAAGTATGGCCTTCATCTAAAATGATAAGGCTAGGGACCTTTAGTAACCTCTCTTGACATGCAGCCCCTATCTCGTCTCTTACATCGCACACAATTCTAGAAAAGTGCTTATAGCCTAAGAAAAGAATACTCATGTTCTCCTCCCATTTTTGAAGAACATCAAGCTGCTGAGATCTATTGTCAGCCTTAACAGAGTAGAAGTCATACAAAGGAAGTTCTTCAACTTGACAATGTGTAGCTCCCAAGAGATACCATCACGAGATGCCATGAGATGAAAGTATCCTGAGTAGAGCATGTATATCAGGTGGCAGTAGGAGGCACCTAAAAGTTGATGTAGAGGCAGCTTTCTTTGATACAGTGGAAGAAATATTGCAAAACAAAGATCATTGTAAAAGGAGAATTTCTATCATAAAGGACCTTCGGGAGATGATCGGAGATGTCTTGCATTACTACAAAGGTGAATTCTTGGATGAGTTGCCAGGACACATTGATTTCACTGTGCTATTGTGTCTGAGTCCCAGACAGAAAAAACTTCTAGGATACTTCGGGAAATATGAGAAGTTTAAGAGAATTGCTTAAGGCCTTTTTCAGTTCTGGCACTGCAAGTGTCGACTCTTGGAGTCGACACTTGTAGCCCAGCATGCTGCCTAGGCGCAGCAGGCTACAAGTGTCGACTCCAAGAGTCGACACTTACAGTCCAGAGAGCGCTTTCTGCTGCAGACAGAACCTCTGCCAAAATGTGTCGACTCTGAGAGTCGACACTTTCGGCAGGATTTTTTGTTTCTTTGCTCGAAACAGAACTCTCGATGAAATGTGTCGACCATGAGAGTTGACACTTTCACCCTGTGTTCAGATTTTATTCTTTGACAGAACACCCTTGAACAAGAGTCCACTCCAAGAGTCGACACTTGTCCTGAGCGTCCGGAAATGGGACATCTTTAATTAGTTCTCATTCCAATTGTAATGAATAAACTATTAAAATACGTAAAACCAAACTAGTAATTTAATCACTCAAGTTCTGAATCTAAAGTGCTATATATACTTACATTCGACTTTATTTTCTCTCTCTATGGGCATAAGAAGCTACCCGCATGTGCAAATCACTGTTGACCCTAAATGCAAAGTTTTTCCTACATGTATATTATCAACGCTTACAAACTAATGAGCATTATTCTCGAAGTGATTTTTCTACACGTGAAAACCTCCCATAAATACATACCTCTTCTTACATCTAACTTATATATTAAATAACATTCAATGAAAAAATGTAACACTCTTCTTTCCCTACCTATAGAAGTGTGGGGAACCGTCTCTTATCACAATAATGAACTAGAGAGAGAGAGTATAATTCAGGCAAGTATATATATAGAGAGAGAGAGAGACTTGAGTGTGTGTAATTAAGGTATTTATAAAAAAGAGATTGAGTAAGTGAGATAGAGGATGGGAAGTCCGCGAATGGGGGAAAGGGAGAAAGATAAAAAAATTAACTAGATTTGAAGGCAGATATATACTCCACAGACATTCGATCTTAACTACATTTGAGAAATACTCGCTGCATATATCATCGTGTGTACTTGTACCATGTCCTCTTTCATACTCCCCTTTTATTAATCTATGGTTGTGTGAATTCGATGAATGTAGTATGTACTATAATTAATCTGGGTTCGTACAATTAGATGTATGTAGTATGTACACCTATATTGAGATTTGAACTTGTTGAGCATTGCAGAAAGTATTAGTACTCAAATATGAAAGTTCATTGAATCGGTCCGCCCACTAGCTATCCTCCCTAGAGCCACCGTTATTCATCGCCCAACTACTCCGCTAGATTTCTCGTCATAAAAAAAAACCTTCTTTTTCCCGAATCCAAAGAATACCTACATTTGATTAACATTGATGTAACACTACCAGAAAATCTAATTAATAAATTAATTTACATGCTTTATTTGCCGCTCCCATCACCCTAACAATAAATCTATTTAAGATTACAGAAATTAAAATAAATGAAACAACTTATAAAAATAAAATAAATTTTTTACTTACTGTTTATTCGCAAAAAAACTCTGATTCTTTCGTTCCCGTCCTCTCGACCAATTATCCTACCATGAATAAAAAGATATAAATAAAATAAAATAAAATTAATTTATCTAATTTGCAGAGTGAGGGTGAGAGAGGGTGGGAGCAGGGAGGGGTGGGAGGCCAACGGGAGAGGGACAGAGGGAGGGAGCAGGGAGGGGGGCCAATGGTACGTGTGTGTGTGTCTGTGTGTGCGTGTGTCTGTGAGGGAGAGGGGGGCCAAATTGAGAGGGAGAGAGGGCGAGTGAGGGAGAGGGGGGCTGCCAACACAGAGAGGGAGAGGGACAGGACCGTGAGAGGGGGAGGGAGAATGGGAGAGGGAGAGGGAGGGGGTCGACCACCCCCAGTCGATGCCTCCTCTGCCGGGTGAGTGCCTCCTCTGTCGAGTGTGTGCGTGAGAGGGAGTGATGGAGCGAGAGAGGGAGAGGGAGTGAGGGAGACTAAGAGGGGGAGTGGGAGAGGGAGAGTGTTATAGAGAGAGGGAGGGGAAGAGGGATCTAGAGGGTTTACCTACCGAAGTGAGGATGGCGATGGCGAGTTTCGGCCGGCGATCGAGGACGAGGACGGCGACGGCGAGGACGACCACAGCCGGGGGCGACGGGGAGGACGACGACTGTGGCAGCAGCGGCGACGGCTCCGGCAGCGACGGCGGTAGGGAGATGGACGAAAGAGAGAATGAGAGGGAGAGTGGGGGGAAGTGAGTGACAGGGAGTGGCGGGGAGGGGGCAATTTGGGCGGGGGATTTCATGATTTTCAGACGGCATTTCAGACGAATAATATTTTTATCTAAAATTTTAATAAATTTCAGACGGAATAGTTTCCATCTGAATATAAGTCTCAAATTGAGATGGACAGTGCGACAGATAATTATCTGTCTGAAATAGAGATGGAATTTCAGACGTAATCTATCCGTCTGAAATTCAGACAGATATTGAGACTCAAATAATTCTGTCTGAAATTCCCGTCGCTAACAGTGCCTTTTCTTGTAGTGTACGACAAGTCACCATTTTATATACGAGTGGGTCAATCACACACACCCAATGTAGCAACCCGAATTTTTTAAAAAGAATAAAATAATATTATTTAATTACCCTCTCGAGTCAAAAATTTGAAAATAGTAATATTAAATTTTGTAAAAATATGTATCCCATAGAAAATAACATTTATACCAAAATTGTCTAAGGGAAGAAACCCAAATTTAAATTGTATTACGCCCAAACCAGAGATTTAGGGTTAACTCGGAGCTTGAATGACCCAACCCAAATTTGATCGAATTGGACCCTAATTCGAGCTATAATGGGCTCCAATCACACCAAAAAACTTGGCCCAAGTTAGAGGATCGATTTCCCTCACTTTTTCCTTGAAAACCATAACCCTAGGAACCTCAATTCGAAGCAGCGGCGGAGGATTTGGTCAAACCGTGAAAATTTAACTGTCTTATCTCCTTGGACTCTTTTGATCGATTCGAAACCCTAGAGCCCCTATAAACCCTAAAAATAGGTGGCCACACCCTCTAGGAGCCTTCATTTGCTTGATTGGCCGGAGGCGTGCGAGATCGAACGGGAATTTGGCGAGCAAGGGCAGTTTGTGTTAGGGTTCCGATAGGGTTCCTTGTCTTCACTTTACATCCATCAAAGGTAGGTTTCTCTCAGGCCCAATCTTAATTAAATTATATCATCATGAGCGTCTCGAATTCCTCTTTCCATTGGTATATTTTTGCCCAATTTTTATGTAGTATTTCATTTGTTTCATGCGTTTTAATCATAGTCTATCAAGGTTCACCGGAAGGCGGGGCTCGGGTTCAGGTAGCGGCCGACCCAGTGGCTGCCACCTGAGACCACGGTCGCCCGACAGACCACTACTTGTGCTCGTTTTAAAATTTTAATATGTTTTTATGAACCGTCAACTACATGGATGTTTTCTATTTAATGTGTCATTTTCCTTGGACGTGTTCTTTAACAGTAAAAATAGTTGTTTTTATGAATTTATGTGGGAAATATTAACCATGTCGTTTTCCTTGGACGCCTTCTTTTAGGCGCGTCCCCTAGAGTCGACACCTTCATGTGATATTTTCAAAAAAAATACATATATACTAGTTTTATGATAGCGGTCCTCCCAAGACCGTCTTATGGATATGGCAGCCTCTTGAAGACCGCATTTTGACCCTATGTTCCAGCAAGAATTTGGGTTATTTCCCGCCTGTTATGCTCTGTTATGTTACTGTTATATCGCATGTTGTTAGGTTAGTAACGTTACAAAACATGGCTAACTAGGTTTCATGAAATAATTGTTCCTAACATATCATCTTCTTGTCATCCAATGTCTGGAAAAGGTGTAGAATAAACTGCTAAATTAATGGATTAGTTCATGGACCCTTTTGCTGCTATGCACCTGATTATTGCTCATAACTTGCTAGTTAGTATTATGTAAGGTAGGATTGTTTGAGGGCTGTGCCACTCTTGTGGTTTTGACCAGTTACTCCTATTTTTCGTGGTTTTAAGCCCCTTAATTCTTGGACATTGAATGCCTCGCTCTCCGTCGGATATTCCTTCCACCGAACTAGGTGTTCATGTTTCAAGACCTCCGTAAGTCTCCGCCAGCCTGGGATTCTCAGTAGGATGTCGAGCAGGTTGTACCACCAAATCCTGAACCCACTAGAAATCACGAAGGGCAGAACTAGGATATGTCTGAGTTTTGCTGAGTTTCTATCCAATTTTCTGATAGTGGCTCTAGCTTGACCGCCTCCTGTTGGTAGCGGTCGTGCGATAGACCGCGTTCTTCTGAACCGATACAATTGGCTTTAAAGGTTTCAGGTTACCTAGATGTGTTCATGTAGACGCGTCAGCCATTGCGGACGCATTCATCACTCTGATTGGTCGAGTCTGATCTGACCCACGTGATTACAGTCCCCTCGAGACTGCCACCTTCGGATAGCGGCCCAATGCTGACTGCCAGTCCATTCGGTGTCTCGAATATTGCCATTTTCGTGGGTTTTTGTGTGTTAGACCTTTCTAGCCTTTGACCTTCTATTAGGTTTAATCTGTAATCATATTCTTGGAAAATCATTCACATATTTTCTTAAAGTCATTTTCGTTAAATGACTTTTCCCTTTGACTAATGAGCTTATGGTTGGAATTCCTTAAGAAGTCCATATTCCTACACATATTGCCTTGGCTACATGGCTTAACCTTGAAACTCTTTGCCATTTACTAAAGTGGATGTCTAGATTGGGATCTTTGATCCAACCCCTCAATGCCAATGCATCATAAGGGCCCGTTCTGGTCTTGAGAGGAGCACCCGAAAGTTCTTATGCCCATGAGAGTTTGTAATGACAAGGTGTGGCATTGCATCGAAGTACTTGACTAGTGTGTTAATCTATGACATTCTACTCCACTTAGAATTTCATGAATTACTTGCGTGTTACTACATGCGTGCTTGATATGGCCATTCACATGATAAATCTAGTTACTTGTACTTGTACTCTCTACTTGAAAAATCTTGAATTCCATTATTTTATTTGTCAATTATCATTTGGTTATACTGCTTACTTAGTCAGCTTTATTGTGTTTTACGCACCTCTTCATTGATATAAGTTAAATGGTTAATCACTTTAACTTTGCCTGGTAATAGAGATATAAATCCTGCTGAGCTCTCACTCACCCAATTTTTTCCAATCCTTTTCAGGTAGCTCGGATGAAGGGAGTCAATCAGATGGGTCGGGGCGAGAGTAAATCGTGGAGCATGCCAACTATAGTGTCGGCTTGTCATGCCATTTTCTTTTTTTTCTTTTTTCATCTTTCAAACCCAGATTTGTAATGGATATTGTTAGTTCTTAAGAAGTCGATGTAATAGTCAATTTTAGAAAGTCCACAAGTTTATGTAATAGACCTTTTGATCATCAATAAAATTTAGTTATTTGTGTTTATTTATGGCATCCTTGTTATATGGTTACTTGTGGCAATTTGTGCTCTGATTGACATGATTGATATAACTGCTACGTTCTGATTCTTCCGCGTTGGGGTGTGACAGTTTTGTGGTATCAGAGCTTAGGTTTTCTTAGATCCTAGGTTCCCTTGAAATAGGTTCTAGACCCATGACATTAATGGCCTGATAAGACCAAACTCGGTGAGATGGGGTAGAGACTTGGGTTGAGTTATGTTCTAAAGAACTGTAAAGGAAAAATGGTAGAATGTTCTAAATTCTTTCGCTATACTTGTAGGTCTCGACTAATGGCTGCAGGACGTGTGCAATGGAGGGAGATGCAGCGAACAGTGCATGGTATGACCCAGGCTTTGCAACAAGTGGCGTAGGGAGGTGCACATCATGGAGCCGGTGACCCCCACTGGAATTTTCGAGGCATGAATCCCCCACGGTTCAGTGGCTCTCCGGACCGGGATGAGGCAAAGCATTGGGTTAAGGAGATGGACCGTATATTTTGGGTGATGCAGTGTATTGACCAGGAGCGTGTACTGTTGGCGACATTCTAGTTAGAACGAGATGCCCGTGCTTGGTCGGAGTCAGTGTAGCTGACATTAGTTAATGGCCCAATTACGTTGGAGAAGTTCCTTGAAAATTAAACAACAAATATTTCTCAGACTGAATCCAAGAGAAGAAGAAGACTGAGTTTGCCTCACTGCGACAAAAGAACCTATCTGTGGCGGAGTATGAGGCGCAATTTTTCAGGCTGTCCCGTTATGTGCCGCACCTAGTTTATAATGAAAAGATGAACGTGAAATGTTTTTTGAATGGGTTGAAACTGTAGTACATCAACCAGTTGGCCCCATTGGAGATTCATAACTATGTTGAGATTGTGCGGAAGGCACATGTGCTGGAGGATACCATGGAGATGACCGACCGGATCATGGGAGGAGATAAGAAGAGGGAGCAAGCTACTCGCTCCGAGAATTTCAAGCCAATGACTGGCAAGAAGTGGTCCAATGGCAGGCCGAGTTTTTCCAAGGAGAAGAGACCAAAGGAGAATGGTAAGAAGGCTATACCGGCTGCCCCATCCAAGGCAGTCTGCAAGTATTGCGACAAGCCAGATCACAAGATGGAGGAGTGCTGGTGTAAGTTAGGCGCGTGCCTACGATGTGGAAGGAAGGACCCTCGAATCCTTGAGTGCCCACTCATCACCGATCAAGCTCCATCCGAGAAGCCGCAAGGGAGTCATAAGCGACAGGGCAGGCTCCAAGCCCTTCAGGAAACTGAAGCTGAGGCCACCGAGGATGGTGTTGTTGTTGAAGGTACCCTATTATTCTTTATTTGCCAGCAGTTTTTCTTTTCGACACCGAGCTACTCATTCATCTATTTCTCAAAACTTTGCTAAATCCTTATCAGTGAAACCAGTATTGATGGAATCTCACCTCATAATAACCACCCTATTGGGTCAGGATAAAAACTTGAGTACTTTTATCCTTCTAGTGAGGTCTTGATAAATGGTTGTAATTTGCCTGCTGATTTAGTGTGTATAGAAATGGAGGGCTATGATGTAGTTTTAGGAGCAGATTGGTTGGCTAGGCATAGTGATAGCATTTATTGTAAGACAAGATCGGTGTCTTTCTCTGGGCATCCTAAGCTTTTCTTTTATGGTAATAAGTACCCTAAGTATGTGCCTCTTATTTCGGCACTCTAGGCTGATAAGTTGTTGAGAAAAGGGTGTCAGGCGTTCTTAGCTTTGGTCACCTTGACCAAGCAGGGAGGGCTGGAGTTGAAGGATATTTCTGTTGTGCGAGCTTTCCCAGATGTATTTCCTAATGAGTTGCCAGGTCTTCCACCAGAGAGGGAGGTGGTTTTCTCTATCGACCTAGTTCCTGGTGCAACCCCAGTTTCCAAGGCTCCGTACCATATGTCCCCTACTGAGTTGAAAGATTTAAAGCAGAAATTGCTGGAGCTGTTAGAGAATGGTTTTATTCGTCCGAGTACTTCCGCATGGGATGCTCCTGTTCTTTTCATGAGGAAGAAGGATGGTTCGTTAAGGCTATGTATAGACTATCACCAATTGAACCAGCTCACTGTTAAAAATAAGTACCCATTACCAAAAATTGATGAGTTGTTCGATCAGATATCTGGAGCTCAATATTTCGTGAAAATTGACCTTAAATTAGGATATCGCCAATTGAGTATCAAGGATGATGACATCTTTAAGATGGCATTTTGGAGTAGGTATGGGCATTTTGAATTTGTTGTAATGCCTTTTGGACTAACAAATGCCCGTGCAGCTTTCATGCAGCTAATGAACAGTGTGTTCCTACCCTACTTAGATCAATGGGTCATTATATTTATCGATGATATTCTTATTTACTCTAAGAGCAAGAAGGAGCATGAGGAGCATCTGAAGATGGCTTTGCAAAATTTGAGACATCATCAGTTGTTTGTCAAATTTAGTAAGTGTGAATTCTGATTGCAAGAAGTCTCTTTTCTTGGTCACATAATTTCTAAGGATGGCATCGCAGTAGATCCTTCCAAGGTTGATGCGATAAGGAATTGGGAGAGGATTGTGAATGTGATTGAGGTCAGAAGTTTCTTAGGCCTAACTAGTTATTATAAAATATTTATCAAGGATTTCTCCAAAATTGTAGTTCCCTTGCCTAGATTAACCCGTAAGAAGAATCAGTATGAGTGGTCGGAGGATTGTGAAAAGAGTTTTCAGATATTGAAGGAGTGTTTGACCACTGCCCCCGTGTTGGCTTTACCTTCTGGAGAAGGAGGATTTGAGGTGTATACGGATGCATCGGGAATTGGCTTAGGCTATGTGCTGATGCAGCAAGGAAAGGTGATTGCCTATTTATCTAGACAGCTAAGGAAGCATGAAGAAAATTATCATATTCATGATTTAGAATTTGTTGCAGTTATTTTTGCTTTGAAGATATGGAGACACTATTTGTATGGAGAATGTTTTATCGTCTGTACAGATCACAAGAGTCTGAAGTATTTATTTTCCCAAAAGGAGCTTAATATGAGACAGAGAAGGTGGTTAGAATACTTAAATGACTTTGATTTCTCCATCGAGTACCATCCGGGAAAGGGGAATGTGGTAGCCGATGCTTTGAGTCAAAAACCAATAGCCAAGTTGTCGAGTTTAATGCTCCAAGAATAAAGGATGTTAGAGCAATTAGCCACTTTGAATCTTAATATTGAAGAGAAGGGAGATCGGGTTATGATTGCCCATGTTAAGCTTCAATCGGGTTTGCTTTCTGGCATTAAGGAGCTTCAAGATAGTGATCCAATATTGGTCGAGATTAAAGAAAGTCTGAGTAATCGACCAGATTTCGTGATGGCTGAAGATGGAAGATTGCCTTCACGTGGGAGAACTTGTGTTCCTGATTTTGTCAAGGTAAAGAACAATATTCTAGAAGAAGCCCATCGGTCCAAGTATACTATTCAACCTGGAGCCACAAAGATGTATAAGGATTTGAAAAGAACCTTTTGGTGGCCAAACATGAAGAGAGAAGTGGCCAATTTCGTAAGCAGATGCTTAGTATGTCAGCAAGTCAAGGTAGAGCATTTTAGGCCTGCTGGGAAATTGAAGGCCCTTGAGATACCACAATGGAAGTGGGAGAGTATCAGCATGGATTTTATCATGGGCTTACCAAGGACTCATGGTGGTTTTGATGCCATTTGGGTGATTGTAGATCGGCTATCTAAGTCCGCGCATTTCTTGCCTATTAAGTGCAAATGGACCGTGGATGTTTTGGCTGCTATGTATATGAAAGAGGTTGTGAGGCTGCATAGAATTCTTGTATCCATTGTGTTCGATAGAGACCCAACATTCACTTCTCATTTTTGGAAAGGATTTTAGGCATCTTTGAGAACTCTTCTGAATTTCAGTACTGCTTTTTATCCTTAGACTGATGGACAAACATAAAGGACCAACTAGATCATTGAAGACATGCTAAGGGCTTGTATGATTGACTTTGGAGGTTGGTGGCATGAGCATTTATCCCTGATTGAGTTTGCGTAAAATAATAGCTATCAATCCAACATTCAGATGGCACCGTTTGGGGCCTTGTATGGAAGAAGTTGTAGATCACCTCTGTGCTGAGAAGAGGTAGGCGAGAAGCAATGGCTCGGACTGGAACTCATCTCAGAGTCACCCAAGAATATTTAAATCTTCAGAGACTGTCTGAAAGTAGCTCAGTCCAGACAAAAAAGTTATGCTAATAACATAAGGAGGGATTTAGAATTTCAAGTTGGTGAGCATGTGTTCCTGGAGGTTTCACCTATGAGAGGAGTCAGAAGATTTGGGATTAGAAGTAAGTTAAGTCTGAGATTTGTTGGCCCGTTTGAGATCTTGGAAAGAGTTGGAGAAGTCACTTACAGGTTGGCGTTACCACCCCAGTTGTCTAGTATTCACAATGTCTTCCACGTATCAATGTTGAGAAAGTATGTGTACGACCCCTCGCACGTGATCCAGTATGCATATTTGCAGCTACAAGAGGATTTATCTTATGAAGAGAAGTCCGTCAAGATTTTGGACCGGAAACAGCAACAGCTTAGGAATCGGTCCATACCGATGGTCAAGATCCAGTGGAGCAGACGTAGGGTCGAGGAAGCCACGTGTTCAATGCTGATTGCAGACGTGTTCATTACGGTCTGATTGGCCGAGTCTGATCTGACCCACCTGATTGCAGTCCCCTCGAGACTGCCACCTTCGGATAGCGGCGCAGTGCTGATCGCCACTCCATCCGGTGTCCCGAATATTGCCATTTTAGTGGGTTTTTATGTGTTAGACCTTTCTAGCCTTTGGAGGGTATAATATCTCAAGATTTTGACCTTCTATTGGGTCTAGTCTGCAATCATATTCTCATAAAATCATTCACATATTTTCCTAAAGTCATTTTTGTTAAATTATTTTTCTCTTTGACTAATGAGCTTATGGTTGGAATTCCCTAAGAAGTCCATATTCCTACACATATTGCCTTGGCTACATGGCTTAACCTTGGAACTCTTGGCCATTTACTAAAGTGGATGTCTCGATTGGGATCTTTGATCCAACCCCTCAATGCCAACGCATCATAAGGGCTCGGTCTGGTCCTGGGAGGAGTGCCCGAAAGTTCTTGTGCCCATGGGAGTTTGTAATGACAAGGTGGCATTGCACCGAAGTACTTGACTAGCGTGTTAATCTATGACATTCTACTCCACTTAGAATTTCATGAATTACTTGCATGATACTACATGCATGCTTGATATGGCCATTCACATGAAGAATCTAGTTACTTGTACTTGCACTCTCTACTTGAAATATCTTGAATTCCATTCTTCTATCTGTCAATTATCATCTAGTTATACTGCTTACTTAGTCAGCTTTATTGTGTTTTACGCACCTCTTCATTGATATAAGTTAAATGGTTAATCACTTTAACTTTGCCTGGCGATAGAGATATAAATCCTACTGAGCTCTCGCTCACCCAATTTTTTCCAATCCTTTTCAGATAGCTCGGATGAAGGGAGTCAATCAGATGGGTCGGGGCAAGAGTAAATTGTGGAGCGTGCCAACTAGAGTGTTGACTTGTCGTGCCATTTTTTTTCTTATCTTTCAAACCCAGAGTTGTAATAGATATTGTTAGTTCTTAAGAAGATGATGTAATAGTCACTTTTAGAAAGTCCACAAGTTGATGTAATAGACCTTTTGATCATCAATAAAATTTAGTTATTTATGTTTATTTATGGCATCCTTGTTATATGGTTTCTTGTGGCAATTTATGATCTAATTGACATGATTGATATAACTGTTACATTCTGATTCTTCGGCGTTGGGGTGTGACACCAAGCCCAAGACTCACAAAAGAAACTAGATATACACAATGAACTTCCCCTGACAAGAACAACCTGTGACTTCTAGGACTCACCCGACCTGAACCAAACAAGATCAAGAAGTAGGAGGTCTACACAGACCCAACTCTCTCCTCAGAGTAGAAACTCTTCCATTGTTCAAAGGTTTTGTAAAAATGTCTTGAATTTGCTTTCTAGTTTCAATTAATTGCAATTCAAAATTCTTCTTGCTAACCTCATCTCTAAGGAAGTGATGTCTTATTTCTATGTGTTTTGTTCTTAAATGCTGGATGGGGTTCTTTGTTAAGTTAATGGCACTTATGTTATCACACAATATGGCTGTGCATCCAAGATCTACACCATAGTCTTGGAGTTGGTGTTTTATCTATAGCACTTGGGTCCCACATCTCCCTACAGTAACATACTCTGCTTCTGCAGTGGATAGGGCCACCGAGTGTTGCTTCTTGGAAGCCCAAGAAACTAGACACCCACCCAAATATTGGCAATAGCCACTAGTGCTTTTTCTATCAAGCTTACACGCAACATAATCAACATCAGTATATGATATTAACTCAAAACAACAAGATCCTGGATGCCATAGCCCTAAATCATGTGTGCTAGCAATATATCTCAAGATTTTTTTCACAACAATCAAATGTGACTCTTTAGGATGAGCCAGAAATTTTTCACACAAGCACACGCAGAATTGTATATCCGGTATAGAAGCAGTGAGATATGAGAGAGATCCGATCATACCTTGGTATGTCTTGTGATCTACAGTTTACCTTTCTCATTTGCATCTAGAGATGCACTTGTTCCCATGGGTGTGAATATGTGTTTGACATCCTTCATTCTGAACTTAATCAAAATTTCTAGTGTGTACTTGGACTGGTTTATGAAAAATCCATCCTTCGTCTATGTGACCTATAGTCTAAGAAAAAAATGGAGTTCACCCATGAGGCTCATTTAAAATTCCTTTGTCATTAATTAAGCAAATTGCTTACACAGATTGGGATCATTCGAACCAAACACAATGTTATCTACATATATCTGCACTACAATGATATGACCTTTCAAAACTTTTGTAAAGAGAGTTTGGTCAACTTTACCTCTGCTGTAGCCCCTGCTTGTCAGATGGGCACTGAGTCTATCATACCATGCTCTTGGAGCCTACTTGAGTCCATACACTACCTTGTTCAACTTGTAGACATGGTTAGGTAAATCACTATGCTGAAAATCAGGGGGTTGTTCAACATAAACTTCTTCTTTTATTAAGTCATTTAGAAAGGCACTTTTGACATCCATTTGTTGAAGTTTTATGCCTAGTGAGCATGCAAATGCTAATAAAATTCTGATGGCTTCTATCCTATCCACAGGAGCATAAGACTCTTCGAAGTCAATTCCAAGCTCCTGATTGTACCCTTTTGCTACCAGCCTAGCTTTGTTTCTGATTATGATACTGTCTTCATTTAATTTTTTCCTAAAAACCCATATAGTCCCAATCACAGACTGGTCTACGAGTCTGGGAACCAGATTCCATACCTGATTCTTTCAAACTGACCAAGTTCCTCATGCATGGCATTAATCCAGTGTTCATCCATTAATGCTTCTTCAATGTTTTTGGGTTCAATTTGTGAAACCAATGCAATGCGGTCTTCATTATTCACTTCTTTATGATAGGATCTGGTTATTGGTAGATCATGGAGGTTTCCAATTATATTTTGGACAGGATGGTCTTTTGAAGTTTTGATATTGATAGAAGGCTCACCGGCAAGGTCAACTGAACTACATTTTCGGTTGACTGACCTATTTCCTGCTCTTCAGTTTCCGATTGGCAGCTTTGTCCTGGTTCCTCCTTGGACTACAGGAATTCTCCAGCATCATCTTCTATTTTCCTATCATCAGCACCTTTGTAAGATTTATTAGATATTTCAACAAACACTACATGTGGAGTTTCTTCCATAGTCAGATTTTTCACATTGAAAACCCTATATGCTCTACATGTTTTAGAATACCCTAGAAATATTCCAATGTCACTCTTGGCTTCAAATTTATCAAGGTCAGATTTACCATTATTGTGAATGTAGCATTTTGACCCAAACGCTTTGAAGTAAGCCAAGTTGGGTTTCTTCTTACCTTTTAGCATCTCATAAGAGGTTTTCTTACACTTTAGCCTTACCATGGCTCTATTTATGATGTAGCATGTAGTGTTTACTGCCTCTGTCCAGAATCTCCTTGGCAACTAACTTTCAATCAGCATTGTTTGAGCAATCTCCATAATTGCCCGGTTCCTTCTTTCCACAATGCCATTTTGCTCTGGGGTCCTAGGAGAGAAAAATATGTGGATCAGTCCTTCTTGATTGCAGAATTCAGAAAATGAGGAGTTTTCAAACTCTCTTCCATGGTCAGATAAGATAGTAGATATCCTGAACATACCTTCCTGCTTTATTTTTCTGAAGAACTTTTGAAATTCAGAGAAGGCATCATTTTTGTGAGTCAAGAAAAATATCCAAGTGAAACGAGTAAAATCATCAACTAAAACATAACCAAATCTTTTTCCATTGACGCTGGCTGTTCTAGTTGGACCAAACAGGTCCATGTGCAGAAACTCAAAAGGCATAGATGACAATGGCTCACTTCTAAGCTTAAAGGATTTTATGGGTTTGCTTTCTAAGGGAGCATGCTTCATAGATTTTAGTGTTCCTATTGAAAGACAACTTAGGTAGACCGTTTACCATATCATGTTTTGCCAGTTTATGCAGAACACTATAGCTAATATGCCCTAGCCTTTTATGCCACAACAATGCATCATTGAGTTGATTGGCAGATAAGCAAAGATTTTCAGAAAATAAACTATCAAGGTCTACCATGTAGACATTATTTATCCTATGACCTACAAACTTCATAGAATCAAAATTTTGTTCAAATATCTTACACTCATTGGCATCGAACAATACCTTGTGGCCTTTGTCGCACAACTGACTTATGCTGAGTAGATTATACTCAAGGCCTTCTACAAGCATGACATTTTCAATGAGATTGGATGAGTTCTTACCAATGGCTCTTGTGCCAATGATTTTGCCTTTTTCTTTACCTCCAAATCTTACTTGTCCTCCTCCTTTCTTGATCAGATGACTGAATTTCTTTTTATCTCCTGTCATGTGCCTTGAGTAGCCGCTGTCCAAGTACCATCGATTGTGGTGGGCTACCGGGCATTCCTACACAGGACAAGTTAAGCAAAAACTTTTAGAACCCAAGCAAATTTGGGTCCACAATCATTATTGAAAGTGTGTAATAAATATTTTGGAATCCATATTTGTTTGAATGATTTGATCTTCTGGGTAGACCAGCAATGGTTGCTTGTGTGCTCTGATCGGTTACAAGTGTGGCAGGTAGGTTTGATAAAATATGGATCAAATTGTGGTCTTGTGTTCTGATTTCTGAGTTTGTTAGATTTGGTTTGGTGGACACCCATGTTTGATTGCCAATTGAGTTTTCCTTTATTGTTCCACTTGCTGTTGAACCAGTTATTCTTTTTCTGATTAGAGTGGAAATTACAGTTCTTGTTGAACTTAGTCCTGAACTAGTTTTTGTTTGGTCTTTGGTGGGCAGGGATAGACTGAGCATATCTCCCAAAAGTTGTTTGATATCCTTGATTTTTTCTTATTTTGTGTTTTTTTCTATATGCAGGTCAGATTAGGTTCTATTGGGAGTCAAATGCTGAGTTGTGTCGACTCAGCTTCCTAGTGTGTTGACTTGGATACTCAACCATTTTTTGTAACCAGACTGTTGTTGACTTGGCTGCATGGTCGCCCTCTATTGAGTGGTCGACTGACCACTTCCATGTTGACTAAGAGTGAATTTGATGCTTTTCCCTTTACCTTGATTGTTCTGACTTTTATTGACAGTAGTTTTAGGGACATACTTCTGAACAGGTTCCTAAAGTATTAGCTTGCCTTTAGCTTTCTTCGGGTTAAATGAGATTGTTTTTATTTGAAATTCCTTTTTCTTTGTGGGATTGAATCCCAAGCTTTCCTTTTTAAAGTTTACTCGAGTGCCTACCACAACATCTAGGTTAGATTTTCCCTAAACCATATTTTCCAGCGCAGTTTATTTGTCTTTTAAGTCAACTTTAGCCTTTTCAATGTTTTTCTGAATTTCAGCATTCACAACTTTTATGGCTTTGTATTTTTCAAGGCTGAGTTTGTTCTCTCTTTCATATTCCTGGCACTTCAATTTGACTTCTTCAAGTTGTTTTCTGAGATCTTCATTCTCCATTTTCAGATTTCTGAACTCTGAACTGTCAGAACCATATTCCTCAATCTGCTTTCTTAATTTTTCATTCTAAATTTTTAGAGTTTCCAAAATTTTGTTGATTGGATTATCATGAGCCAACACATTGATCTTCTTTTTCAGATGCTTGTTTATAGACTTCATATCTTTCAAATAAATCAGTGTAAGCCTCTTCCCATTCTTCAGTAGAGAAATTATTAACGGGAGTGGTTACATAATCTTCCTCTTCATTGGCCATTAAGCAGAGGTTATCCTCTTCTTCGTTTGCAGAGGAGCTCTCATTGTCCACCTCGTCATCGCTCCAAGTGCAGATCATTGCCTTGGGCTTCTTTCCCTTGGTCTTGGATGTCTTCTTAAGCAACTCAGAGCATTCTCCTTGCATATGCCCTGGTTTTTTTCACTGATAACATATGACTTTGTAAGACTTTTTGATTGGATCAGTTTTAAAGTTGGAGACTTTGTTTACCTGAGAATGTTGTTTCTTCTTCTGGAATTTACCTCTACTTCTTCAGAATTTCTTAAACTGCCTAGTGAGCAGAGTATGATCACCTAGGCTTGCTTTTGGAATGTCATCTTCTTTGTCCTCATCGGACTCGTCGGTGCTCTCAGAAACTTTGAGAGCCACTGGCTTCTTTTTCTTGTTGTCTTCTTTGTTTCTTCTCAGGTTGAGCTCATATGTCATGAGAGAACCTATCAGCCCATCATCTGTCATCACAGATAGGTCCTTCGAGTCTTCAATTATAGTGGCCTTAGTGTGCCATGCTGGTGTGAGAGATCTAAGAATCTTTCTAACGAATTCACTATAAGAATATTCTTTACCCAATGTTTTTAAATAATTTGTTAGTTGGGTAAGTCTAGCATACATTTTAGAGATAGACTAGTCTGGTTTCATTTTAAACATTTCATAGTCAAAAATCAGCATATTGGCCTTGGTGGCCCTTACCTGAGAGGTTCCTTCATAGATCAGCTGCAGTCGATCCCACATGTCTTTTGCTGATTTGTAGGTTGACATTGTAGAGTACTTGTAGGATGGATGGCGCATTGCATCACGTTCATCGCACTCCAGTTAACCGTGGACTTCTTGATCTAGTCTGTAGTCTAGGTGTCTTCATCTTCAAGTAGTTCATAAGGACCTCGACTGACTACCCACCAGATCAGATGATCCTGGGCACAAAGAAAAACTTCCATCTGATTTTTTCAATATGTGTAATTTACCCCATCAAAGAATGGGGGTCGATTGATAGAATGACCCTCAACTATTAAGCTGCGAGGGATGTTCCCATCAGATCTTCCTTGGTCATTGGACCACATCTCTAGGTAACCTCCTCTGATACCAATTGATGAGTGGTATGAGAGGATCTAAAGGGGGGTGAAAAGATCCCCACGCACGATTCTTAACTACTTTGAAAATCAAAAGAAACTGTAAAGCAGAAGGAACGGTCTTAAGCATGATTTTTGGCTAACACATGAATTGTTTGAAGTATAAGGATGTGACATGCACTAATTGAGTCACAACATGTAACGCCCCAAATTTTTTTAGGAATTTTCTAAGAAATTTTGGGAATTTAATATAATTATTTAAGCAATTAAAAGACTTAATGGGCCAATTAAATGAATTAAGAAATTAATCTAAAAGCCCTATAAAGAACCAAAGGGTGTAGCCTACTTAAATTAGGCCCACAAACCAAATTCCAAACGCTTTTGGCCCAAACCCATTACTAGAGGCGAAATTAGGATAATTTACAGAATTAGAATTGGATAAATAGACCAATTAATGAGATAAATAGGGGATAAATGGAAAATTTGAATTTTTTGGAATTGACCGCCAGAACGCGGTCTATCGCGTGACCGCGTTATAATGATAGCGGTTCCAAGGAGACCTCTACCATGTTTCGTGAAGAGAGGTTTAAGATGCGTGGAAAAATGTGATTTTTCCCATCCCAATCCCTATGATTCGAAGCTACCTGGCATATGAACTTAGTCTAGGACTCTTGGGGATCGATCCTACCCCATATTAGGACTCCTAGTTGGATCTAAATCCTCAAACCCTAGCCCAACCCTATAAATAGAGCTCAGATTCGACCTGCGCGAATCCTTGATTTGGCTCGCGTATTTCAAATGTAAGGAGACATTTTCTCAGGTTGGTCCTTTAGAATAATTTATTCTCCTTAGTTTTTTCTAACACCTCTCTAAATCTCATGCTAGGAGGTCAAGCCGTTGGAGAGCTAGAAGCCCCCGAAGTTACTATTTCGTTGTAGCTTGCACCAAAAATAGTGTGTCGGTCCAAGGAAGATCTGAAGGATAGAAGCCCTAATCGAGGCAATCTCATGTCCATCCTTTAGAATAAGTTATTCTTCTTTATATCTTATACCTACCCTCCAAGTTTTATGAATTTAGGTCAATATATTAAAGAGTTAGAAGGCCAGGAAATCGCCGATTCCACGTAGGACGTGCATGAGCTATCATCAACTTCCAGCAATAAATTTGAAGTTTAGAGTCGTATCCAAAGGTAGGTTATCTCATAGACGGCTAAAACTACGTGTTAAAAGTAAAAGCCCTCTAATTTCATGTGATTTCATGCTTTATACACGGAGTATGTCATGTTTTACTCTCACTATGCATTCTAGGTTGCTATTGCATGCATAACCCTGCACCTTTACGTAAAGTAAGAAAATTTGCATGATTCATGTCTTCTCATGTACCCCCTTCATTATAATCATGCTTCTACATGTTTATCCTTCAATTCCTTACATTCTCATGCATTTATTACGTTAAGATAGGCCTTACACGACTTGTGTAGCTTCTGACTGTTACAGTCAGAAGGCGGTTCCACAGGAACCGCTAACATCTATTAGCGATTCCAGAAAGACCGTGTACATGTAGTTGTGGTTCTGGCGAGATCGCTATCATGTTTCTGTTTCCTGCTGCATGTTAACTCTAAATAGAATGCAGAATGGCCAGCCTAGGTAATTAGGGTTTATTCCTGATTATGATTTTTCATTCCTATTATTGGTTATATTGTGCATCCATCATGCTAGATTCCATAGCTTACATGTTTATAAACTTAATTTAATATTACATTAATTTCATGCCAAAACCATATAGTATTGTATTAAAGTTAAATTTCATAAGATTGATGGACTTGTTTTAGTAATGTTGGATTCACAGTTTTCACACGACTCATTCTTATCTCAGTCTTTCATAAGTACATGGCGCATATCCCGGCACGTAGCCATTAGTTACACTTTGCACTTGATAGGCACACCTTCTTGGACTTGTGAACCTCTCCGCCGGATATTCCTTCTATCGGATTAGGTGATCTTGTTTCAAGGCCTCCGTATGTCTCCGCGAGCCTGGGATTCCCACTAGGACACCCAGCTGGTTGTATCCTTAAAGCCCATTGATCTAGAGAGCACTCAAACTTACCGATGTTTTCCGGAGCCCGGGATAATAGCGGTTCTCAGGCGACCGCTACTGGGAAGTAGCGGTTCTAGCGTGACCGCGTTCTCCCAGGCTATCCCTGCGTCGACTCTATCCTTTTCTACCATCGACTCCATCATGATTGCGGCCATCCCAAGGACCGTCACCTTCTGGTTGTAGCCAGGATGTGACCGTTGTAGATAGGTTTTATTTCTAATCTAAAGGAAAAGAAGGAATGGAGTGTGTGTGAATGGATGTGACTAATATGGCATCAAACTAAACATAGAAAAACACAAAAAGTAATTAAATCAAACATCCACACACGCTATCAAGCTGTGATTGCCACCAAGATAGACAATGTAAAGAAGGATGCACTATGTACCTTGGAAAGGGTAGAGGATGAAGACACTTGCCAAAAAGATATGCAACGTCAGTGCAAGATGAAGACAGTCTAGAGACGACCGCTGAACGGTGAAGACGGTTGATCGATAGGCCGCTTCTGGCACTGGAACAGTACGCGAGAAGAAGACACTTGCGCCGGAGTCAAGTGGTTTCCAGTCAGCTACATACACTAGATAGACGGTCTGAAGAAGTCCGCTTTCCCAAGTGAACGGTCAGAGGTAGACCGCAACAACTTCCAGCTCCCAAGCCGGGGAACTTGATCCTCCACCCCTTCCGACCGGCCAGGAGGGATGGGCCTCGCGTTTAAGCACTTGCTGACCTACAAAACAACACAAATGACAGACAACAATAACCCCAAATTAGTTTATGAAAGTGTAGTATCTATAATTGGGAACTATGAAGAGAGCACATGATTGAAAAGGGAAGTACCTGGGGGTTGGATTTTTAACCCCTATGGGGCATGAAAAACAATGGGAGGTTGTGGAAATGACAAAATGCTAGTAAAAAAATGTAGAGAAAATGAGGGAGAATGATGAAGAAATGACTAGGATAATGGCCAAAAAAAGAACTTAAGCTATGACTCAAAACGTGAAGGAAATAGACTACTCCCTGAATCAAAGGCTTAGAAGATGTAGAAAGCCTTTTTCCCTGGCTGGACTTCGCTCAAGAAAGTGACAGCACCTCGACGTCCACTTAGATCCCCCCCCCCCCCCCCGCGACCATGACTCAAGGGTTCTATTTATAGACCCTTGAAACCCTAGCTTGAATGGAGGGCTTTTGTGCGGGAATTAGACTTGGATTATGTTGAATAAAATGGAGATAATACTCCCAAGTTTTATCAGGTTCAAATGGTGCTCGATTTTGTTGAGAATCTGCGGAGAAATCCACAGATCAAGCAAGGGGTTTGACCACAGATAGAGAGAGAAACTACCCGTCGATGCAGGAATCTCGATTTAAAGAAACAGTTCATTGATAGACCACCCAGTGTGCTAAGAGGCCTATCAAACGACCGTTATGCATCTGGCCGGTAAAAAAAATAAAAATAAGATAAATGCGCCCATTTATCCAAAGACCAAGTCAAAAGGAATTCCTGCCAAGTAGAAATGGCCTTTTGACAGACCACCACTTGGCTCAACGGTCTATTGCCTGACCGCTTTTACCCTGGTCATTGAAAGATAAAACAAGATAAATCCACTTAATTATCCACTGACCAAGTCAAACGGGCATTCCCGCCAAGTAGAAATGGCTCTCGGAAGACCGCCATAATCACGGGACGGTCTATCGTGAGACCGTTAATAAAAGTAACTGGTCGACTCAGAAAATGACAGGTCGACACAGGGAGCGCAAACGATCACTCAACAGATTGCCACCTTCCTGAAAACGGCCTATCGCGAAACCGTTATTTAAGCTGATCGTTGGAAAAGAGCAAATAAGAGGCAAGTAGGCACACTCAATCCAAAGACCTAGTCGAACCAAATTTCACTAAGTCCAAACTCGAGAAAACACATGAGCAAACCCCAGCCAGAGAGAAGGTAACCCATAAAATAGGTCTAAAACCATCTAAAAATGGCCCAATGAGTGATGGACAACTTGGGACATCATAAATAAAGGTAAGAAAATAGCTCAACTCAAGGTAAAAAATGGGTGTCAATAGATGCCCCTACTTAACGTCCTCTTTGCAGGGGAGTGAGCAGAGGTGAAGCGAAGGCGAGATGGAAACATGGAGATGAAGTGGAGATGCAGCGGAGTGGACTGAAAAGCTGGTGTTAAGGTAAACGACACCCGTTCCTAACCAATGAGCGATAGGAATCTTCCGGAAAACTCCGAACCAAACACACGGAACAATAAGACCAAAATGACACCAATCTGGAGGAACTAACAAAATAAATGGAAGGAGAAAACACGGCCAACCGCATCAAGGGACACAATCCACGGACAAATGAGGGGACCGGAATAAACAGTAACGGAAAAAAGAAAGAGAGCAGACTAAACTCCAGACAAGGACTCTCAGTCGATTGAACCAAGTGAATAGACCAGAGAAAACATTCGAACTCTGAATGAAACACTTTTCCTCACCCAAGACCATGGACGCATAATTACCCATCATCAGCAATACATTTTTAGATAGATTAGGGGACGTAAAAGCTCAAAAATGCGTATGATGCATGCTGGGCTAAAAGAAAAGAAATCATTAAAATGAATGCTAAGAAAGGTAAAATAGAAGATACTCGAGAATAATATTGCTAGATTGGATTAATCAGGGTCAGGACACTATCTGCAACCACGATGTGTAGGATAGAACCGTCATCCCCTAATTCTTCCAACCTAACGACCTAACCAACGATTAAACATGTGCACCTCGATCATCATCATTTTGGGTAAAGGGGAACATCAGATCCCAGAACACATGAATGACCACCCGATTCTCGAGATAATATAACATAGATAACATATAGTAATGCATTAAGGGATAAAGGGATACGAAATACTTACCTGACTTACCTGACCAGGTGAAGTATGCGGCAGTGCTACAAGAGATCATGAAAAAGATTTTGCAATATCTATATCATGGAATAAGCCAATCAAATCACAAAAGTTATCAATCAGGCAAATTTTATGCAGCCAAAACATTTGGATTAGGCACCAAACAAGATATGTTATTTAGACCCAAAGGCCTCATAGAAACGGTCCCATCTAGACCGCCCGACAAAATAAATGGTCACAAATCTAACCGCACAGATCAACAGGATTTGAATTCTAAGTATTAGCACTTAAACAGTCAAATAGAGGACCGTCTACAAAGTAACGGTCAGAAACAGACCGTTTCATGAACTGTGACTCAACACATATATGTATGATGGCAAAGACAGTATCCAACTGACCGCCTATAAAATAAAAATGGCTAGTCGCGAGACCACCGTAGAGCCATCGGTTTCAAAAAAAAAGAAACCAGTCCCCTTCGTCTCCCCCATCTTACTCACTCCCATACGAACGCCTACGATCGAAGCCTTCTCACCGAGCCTCACCCCTAAACTCTCCTCCCCTCCTAGCTACCCATCTAGCCCCCCAACGAGCGCTGATGAGGCTTAAGAAGTAGGCCTTGATGAGGTTGAAGCGCCGAACGGCCCGAGAGAAGGAGGCCCATCCGCCGGTGAACCCTCCAGAGGAGGTAGCACCGCCGCTGGCCATGGCCGCGAAGGAGGGAGCTCCTGCGCTTGCCGGGGCACCGGAAGAGGTAACAGCAATGCCCGAAGGTGGAGTAGTTGCCTCGGAGGCCGAGGAACCACCCCGAAGGTCTTCCACGTCCGAGGTAGGCCATGGACCAAAAAGTCAATTTTTAATTTTTAAATGGATGCATGGGGGTTTGGATGAGAGAATAGGGGTCACCCCCAACCCCTAGGGACGGTTGTAGGGCCCATAGGGCCATTTGCAAAGAATGGGGGGATGGATGAATGCCGTCGGTTGCGGCGGGATGAAAATGGTCCCAACAGGGGCCGTTAGGGAGTCTAGATGGTCCTCCTGTGGCCCCTAGATATGAACCGACATTAGGGGGCAAAAACGGTCTGAACTAGACTGTATAGACATAAAGCGGTCTCTAAAAGACCGCAACGTGAGGACAGACTCACGAAGGGTGAAACAGTCCTGTCTGGGCCACTTAGAGAACAACACGGTCTCCAACAGATCGCCACTTAGACAAAAACGGTCAGGGGATGACCGTTAAAACCCAGATTATTGAAGTGATAAACGATCTGTTGGGGATAGCAGGAAAATTGAAACGGTCGACAGAAGACCGTTAGGAGTATAAAAATGGTCCTGTGATGACCGCTTTTTTAACGGACCGCATTTTTATTTTATGTTTTCTTTTATTTTTATGCATGACTCATGAGAATGAATGACCGACCTAGAATGCAAAATGTACGTAGGGAAAACGCCAGACTCGGATCTCATAGCTCTAGGCCTGGGTGGTGTACCTAGCACTGCCCGACTTTCAGAGGGAGAGACTGGCGACCATGGGGTTCGCGGAGTTTCTGGGCATGGAGGTAGCGAGGCTCGACACCACCCTCCTGTACGCGTTGCATGACCGGTGGGATCCAGTCAGTCGGGCTTTTCTATTCCCCTGGGGTCATATGATCCCGATGCTAGAGGACGTAGCGCGCATCACTGGACTGCGGGTGCACGGCGCGCCAGTGAGTGGGAGGACATTAACATATTACCGGGAGCTGGCCCAGAGGCTGTTGGGCTTGGAGCTATAGAGGATGCAATCCTGCCGAGAGCGAGGCTACAGGAGAGCCTAGGCTTGAGGGGAGCCGGGATTGCAGTTGGAGAGTTGCCGGAGTAGCACTTAGGGCGGCTGACAGACCGGGCATGGGAGCGGGTAGCAGCTACGCCGGGACCAGAGACAGACATGGTACTACGGTGGTTCCTGATGCTGCTATTCGGTATGCTGCTGTTCGCCACCAGGGCGGACAGAGTGAGTTGCAGGCTCCTCCCCTTACTCGAAGAGGTGGACCAAGTTGGCGAGTACGTGTGGGGTGCAGCGGTTCTCACCTTCCTCTTCGACACTTTAAGCTCGACTGGCTAGTGCACGATACTCGACGGATTCTCCCCACTACTTCAGGTAAGCCTTGAACTCTAAACTGATTTGTGCAATTGCTATATGATTCCATGAAATGCTATATGCTGACATTTTTTATGCAGGTGTGGGCCTACATGTACCTCCCCGGACTGGGGAGGGGACAGGAGATGCACCCCGATCGGGTGCCCATCCCGAGGTGGTGGACAATGGTTCGAGAGGTGGGGTCTCTACGACGATAGATGCAGATGATCCAGGATGACCTTGATGCTCTTCCCTAAGCATCGAAAAGACTTTAAATATGAATTGTGCAAATATGACTTTATGCTTGGATACTGATACAATTTGCCTATTTGACAGGTCCGATGGACACCATACTAGGGAGAGGGGCACGAGGGCCAGCCATGGGTGGTGGCAGCCCTAGCGTACGCTGGACGGGACATCTGGCTCCACTACATGAACATGGTCGAGCCGCTCCACTGCCATTTGATCATGAGGACCACGGGCGCCCAACAGCCAGAGGTGGAGTTCCCGGTGCGGGAGAGGCCAGAGGAGCGCATGGGATGCCACGCACGCGGGATCGCGATGGAGATCGACTGGGTCACATGGGCGGTGGACCAGATCCAGGACTGGACCGGGCTGGGGCGAGTGGTGCGGGCCCGAGCAGCCTACGATGAGGCCTATCTGAAGGCCTATGCCCGACGTTACGGAGACTAGGTTTTCCGAGGCGCGTGCCGACCGGTATGATTTCTAAACTCATGCTTTCCATAAATGCTTATGATTATGATTCTAATGATTGACATTCTATTATGCAGCTAGACCCCCAAGGATGGATTGCGGAGCTCCAGGGGTTGCTCCATTCGACGGTCCAGTAGCGGGATGAGCTCCAGCGCTCCCTAGATCTCCTGGTAAGTTTCAATTAACCTTAGACTTAAAATGCAATGCTATGAAACTGACATGCCTCTATATGCAGCGAGCCGAGGAGCCCAGTGCCAGGTGCAAGACGCACTGTCTTCCACCTCACAGCCACCGACAGATCAGGCCGAGCGGGATACAGACTTCGTGCGAGCAACAGCGCGTGCTGAGGAGGCCGAGGCCACTCTTGCGGAGAGGGTAAGCAAATCACTCTTTTTTCCTTTCTAAATTTTATGTTTAAAATCGTGAAATGATTTATAACATGAATGCATATGCAGGCGAGGGAGCTTGCAGTAGCGCTGGGTGAGGCTGCATGTTAGAGAGAGGAGGCCAAGCCCTTCCGTGTTGACGCAGAGAGGCTTCGCGTAGAGGTAGCGGAGGCCGCACGTCTCTGTGCAGAGATGGAGCGATCCCGCGTCGGGATGGTGGAGGTGGAGCATCTTCGCGCCCAGGTGGTGGAGGTGGACCGATACTGAGGTGAGGCAGAGCGCAGCCGCATAAAGGCGGCAGAGCTGAGGGGAGAGGTGCGGGCGTACCAGCAGATGAGCCAGAGATCAGGATGGAGCAGGACCCATGGAGGCACGCCCAGCATTGCCTATCAAGACTACCTTATAGGTTCCTTCATCCATCGAAGGAACGAGGATGAGGAGCATCCGCGACACTGGCGTGAGGACGAGAGCACCTCCATGGCACCACCAGCGAAGCGCCATGATGGTTCAGGAGAGAACGACGACCCTGGCAAGGGTCAAACTTGATGTACTTATGAGATGTATGTATGGATTGCTTTTAGTGGAATGACATGTTTCTTTTTTTCTATTTTTAGAAATGCTTGAATGCGTGCATGTTGATACTAACTAACTAACTTAGCAATGCGTCCTATGACTGACAGCGTGAGGGCATAACAAAGAGCGAGAGAGAAGGGGAAGGGGGGAGAAACATAGTGTAGACACGCCAAAATTGACGTTACTGTGAGTGCATCTCGTATTACCTTGTAATGCCCCAATTTGACCCTCCAATTAACTTTGTTTGAGTTATTTTCCCCAATTTTCTTGGATTTCTCCCTTTTTTTCCCTCTTCTTATTTTCTCCTATTTTTCTGGATTTTTTGGGCAGTTTTCTCTATTTTTTGGATTTCACGACTTGAAGTGGGGCGTGTTTTAATTAACGACCTGGTCTGAGGCGCGTTTTGAAGAAAGGACGACTAGAGGCAAAGGCGTCAGTTTCTGGAAATTACTTGATTTCCAAAATAAAAAAATAAGAATTAACGACCCTCCTTGGGTCGTGTTTTTAAATAACGTCTCTCCCTCAGGCGTCTCTTCATCATTTTTAAATACAGAAAGTTTTTATTGCTAAAATTAAATCCGTGAATTAACGCCTTTGTCCCAGTCGTGATTTCAATTAACGCCTTGACCAAGGTCGTCAATTCTTGTTCAATTCCGAACTCCATCAGCACCCCTTCCCTTCCTCACTTACACTCCTTTTTCACTTGCGAGAGGGTTTCTATGGCTTCCTAATATTGAAAGGACACTTGGAGGAAGGATCCCCCTTTCCATCCTACCAAAACTAAGTTTTCTAATTTTTTATGGAATTAATTCCGAATTTCCCTTCCTTTCCTCATTTAACCTCCTTTTCCACTTGGGAAAGGGTTCCTATGACTTTCCAATGTTGAAGGGACACTTGCCTAAGGTTTATCTCTTCCAAATCCAACTAAAACATGTTTTCTTATTTTCTCTTGGAATTAATTCCGAATTTCCCTTCCTTTCCTCATTTAACCTCCTTTTCCACTTGGGAAAGGGTTCCTATGACTTTCCAATGTTGAAGGGACACTTGCCTAATGTTTATCTCATTCCAAATCCCACTAAAACATGTTTTCCTAATTTCCCTTGGAATTAATTCCGAATTTCAACCCTATAAATATAATCTCTCTCTCCCTTGTGAAAAATCATAAAGATCAATTCAAGAGGAGGTGCTGCCGGACCAAAGGCTCAAGGAGGAAGACTCCCATGCACCTAAAAGCTTCATCCATGGAGTTCTTCTTCCTCTATTGAAGATTTGAAGCCTCTACATCCATGGAGTTCTACATCATCTTCTTCCTCCATTAAAGATCTTCATCCTAGCTTAAAGCCAAATTGGAGAAAACCACTAAGCTTTCCCCTCCTATCTCTTATTTTTGCTTTAGTTAATTGCATGCATCATATCATTTTTTCTTTTATTTCTTTATTGAGATCTTCCCCTATTGTGCACTCTAGCACATCTCCATAGTGCAACACTTGCACATCTCCCTCTATTCTTCATCATACATCATCTTTTACCTACCCTTTTGCATAGGGGTTTAAAGGCCAAACACCAATAAGGTGTGTTCATATCCATGCTTTCTATGTCCATATTTACATTTGGATTTGATGCTACACATCTTAGTTTCTAATCCATGTTTGTTTATTGGTGTTTGTTAATTTTACAAGGGTAATCAATCAAGGAAAACTCTCTTCATCGGCCGGCCGATAGAAAGAGAAGGTGCACTCACAATCTCCCCCGCATTTAAGGTATTTATATCGCGATCCCTCCATTGATTATTTGTTATATCCTTTGAGGCCCTCGCGTCTCTGGCGATCACATTCCCCTTAGCATCCTCTCATGCTCCCCTTTTCTCCCTCTTTTCCCATTCTTCTATTCATTTTCTTTTTCCTTTTAATTGTTCTAAGTGGATTTCTTAGAATCTACAAATTGGCGATCACGGTGGGACACCTTTTGTTTTTCTTTTGATTACCCTTTCCCCTTGGGCACCCACGTGTGCCATCTCCCCATTTGCACCCACGGTGCGTCTCCCTTTGTGCTCCACGTAGCACTCTCCCTATGTGATTTGTCAGTTTGATAGGTTTTTAGAAATTCCATTTATCCATCTCTTTTTTAAAAAAAAAATGATGAGCATGCTATATCCCTTGTCATGTTTGATTGCCATGATTCTTATATTGAGATTGTGAGTGTTTTTCATTTCTGTCGGTATTTTCCACTATTTGAGCCCTATGGCCGTTGAAGTATTGAAGTAATTAGCGCCCCTCTCAGAGGCATCTTTTATCAGTATAACGCCTCACATCAAGGCGTCTTTCACTTGAATAGCGCCTTACTGTAAGGCGTCATTTTTATTATCATTGTTTATTCGTGCTGATTACTGCCATTTGACGCCCCTGCTCCCGGGCGTCCATTCTAGAGAAAGCGCCTCACCCTAAAGCGCTATTTTACTCTGCTTGCACTTTTTACAGTGACTAGCGACTGACGCTCAGACGCGATTTAAGGATGTAACGACCCTTCCCAGGTCATCATTTGTTTTTGTTCTGTGTTGTTATCTGCTTGATACTGTCTGCTGCATTCATCCTTGCATTGGTTTGGGAGACCTCCTCTCCCCACACTTTTAGGAGTCACACCACCCTCTTGGTGAAGGAAGGACCCTCCATTGAGCACTCCGTCTCATTGGACCGAAAATTCCTAAACCAAGCCTCCATAAGTCCCCGCACCCGTGGATTCCCTCACGGACGTTGGGCAGGTTGTACCTTTGAAGTCCCGGGTTTAGTTGGCCTATGCATGGTGAGAGAGTGTTCCTAGTTGGCATCGGAGAAAACCACATTTGAAACTAGGTTCCCCCCTTGAGTGATCACATCAATTTGCATAAAATCAATTAATTTGCCAAGGTTCAAATAAAAGAAATCAAAGGTAACCCCATCCTAGCTTGTTTGCTATCTTTGTGAGCTGTTTTGATTGCATATTGAATTGTTTGGGATACCTTGATAAGAAAGTCAACATGTTTAACTCAATTAATGTTCATGAGGGTGATCAGCCTAGCACATCTTATTCCCTTCAATTTCAACATATTCATCACAACTCTCACCATAATCTTTTAAAGGGACCACGCCCTCATCTTCACGGTTTTGCCCCACCCATGGGCAATATCCAATCCCATGGTCCCTCGCCTCAATCGCGAGCCACTACTCCTACGGGACCGTCTCCTCCCGAAGATGAGAAGGTCTCCCAGATCTTGCATGCATTAGATCATCTCACCCCTCAACAAATCCAAGCCCTTAAGGCCGTTGTTAAGGGTGCACCTCATTCCCCTCATCCTCCTTCCAATCCTACGCGGGTGGCCCATCACCCACTTCTCTCTTCTATTCACATTCCTACCCGAGTAGCCCATCACCCATCTCCTCCTATTCACACTTCTCCTCGGGTGGTCCAATACCCGCCTCCTTCGTCCACACCTACCCCTATTCGGATGGCCCGTCACCCACCTCCTTTTATTCCTCCTCCACCACGGCCCCAAGGCCCATTTATCCCTTGCAACCCGGCCCATCCGGGTTCTTCTATGGGTCATCCCATTAATCCCCTTCCACGGCCTTTTTGTGCGGCCCCTCCTTCAAGGCCCTGCCGACCCTCTGTTGCTCAAGTCACACCCCTCCAACAAACTCTTCTCGACAAAGTCACTTTGTTGGAGGAACAATTAAAGAGGGTTACGAGCCCACGGCCCGCTCCTCCTACTCCAGTCAATCCCCTTTATGCGGCTCTAAATGACATTACAAAGATGGAGAAAGATTGGAAGGATAGGAGAGACGGCTACGGCGTCGACAGTTCAAGCAAGCAAGAGCCGGCAGATTTCAACGTTCAAGTGGACGCTGTCCATCCTCCACCCATTCACCCCGTTCATTCATATGGCCCTCCGCCTCCGCCTACGCATTCACACTTGCATTCACCACATCATCTGCAATAACATTACATTCCACCACCTACTAATACATCTCCACCATGGCATCCACTTGAACTCGATAATGAAGAACCGGCAATTGAAGAATTCAAGACGGCACATGATGATGAAGCTCTGCAGGCATCCCTTCCGAGTTTTCTTCGTTTTCCTCTCCCTCCGCTACCACTGGATGAACCCCCTGCTCAAGACGATGCCATCGTCCTTAATATAACCCCCACTCCTAAGACTTATTGGTGTTATGATGAGGGATCAATACTCCAATCACCCATGTGCACCAAGACATGTCTCCTACCCCAGACACCGCTCGCCCCATCCGGTGTTTCCTCCGGACCAAACCTGATACTTTTACACCTCCTGCTATACCATCAGCCACCATAGCACCGGCCTCCGCTAAACCTCCACCTACTATACCATTAGCCTCCACTTCATCAGCTAACCTCCTATTACCGCCACCTCGGCCCTCCATTATACCTTTAACCCATGACCTAGCCACTCCTATTCCACTACTTAACCCTTCACCCTTACCCGTGGCTAATCCTGAGCAGGATTCACCCCTTTTTGCACTCGAGCCAACCCCGACTGCTTCCGAGCAAAGGGAGAAGCTCGACGTGTTTGAACCGCCATTTCCACTCACCCTGTCTCCAACACCTTCCATTATACCTCCACCATCTGTGGAACCTTCCGCCTCCGCTTCACCCCCCTTTACTACTCGGAACGGGTGTCCTTCTGTAAGTACTTGTGATGAAGATGATCAAGAGTCGGAAAAGAAAGATTTGGCCGCGGCCATGATGTTCAAGATGCAAGAACTTATTTGTCGAATGCCAATCCGGGTTGTTGTGCCAAGAATGGTCGAAGAGGCCAAGCCCCCACCGCTGCTCGCCAGAAGAGAATGCCAAGCGTTGATGCCGTATAAGTCTATGTCCAAGGGCCAGACAGGGCACCCCTTGTTCCGATCCTTCAATCTGGAACCTTCTATTTCATACAAGGGGCGAACGCCCGCTTTGTTCAACACTTTTCAAACACCACAATCCTTGGATATGACAATGCTTCACACTCTAATTTTCCAATTCTCTCACATTGTCACTCTTCACCCTCCAAGGGAGTTGGCAGTGATTGTTAAAGCTTCATCACAGACTTTGATTTTATCCGGTTGTACACTTTTACTGCCGTGGAGGGGTAGACATGCTTCCACTAAGGGACCTTCCACCTTCTATTCAACTTCACCCACATTCACATCTATCATCGATTTTTCATGGGCCACTCCACAAGCGAAGAGGAGGATCTCATCCTCTCATCCCTCATATTCTTCACATTCTTTGCATTTCATGCATTCATTGCATCTGTTGCATTGCATCCGCATATATTTGCACTTCTTCTTTCCCGGGTTTCCGGACCCGTATCTTCCCCGCCTTCCGGAACCTCCGGATCTTCCGCATTTCCCATCTTATTCATCTTCATCCTCAGGATATGCGGGTCCCCTTACACTGCCCGAGCATTGCACCCTTTCCAATCTTTCCTCAGGGCATCGCGCCCCTTTCCAACCATTGCATCCGGACTCCCCGAATTTCTCTCCCGTCCTCCCTGGGCATCGCGTCCCATGGTATCTTCCTCCTACGGAACCTCCGGATCTCGCTCTTTGGGCATCGCGCCCCTGCACACCCTCATGTCCGGATCTTCTGGGCTTCTTACTAATTCTCCCTGGGCATCGTGCCCCTATCCGTCTTCTTCCTCCGGAACCTCCGGACTTTCTCCCAGGGCATCGCGCCCTTTTCTATCTTCTTCCCCCGGAACCTCCAGATCCTTCACCCCTCTCTCAATCCCTTGGGCATGACGCCCCTTTCCATTTTCTACCCCCGAAACTTTCGGACCTTCCATCTTTCCTCCAATTCATCCTCTTGCTTCTCCGGGACATCATGTCCTTCATTCTTTTCTTCCTTTTCTATCATCTTTTTCCATTCCGAGGGCAACACGTCCCTCGATATTTCCCTCCGGAACCTCCGGACCCTCCTGATCCTTTTCATCCACTCTTCCCTAGGCACCGTGTCCCTCGGCATCTCATTCCTCTGGAACCTCCGGACCCTCCATCTTTCTTCCGATTCATCTTTCTGCTCCTCCGGGACATCACATCCTTCATTTTCTTCCTCCTTTTCCATCATCTTTTTCCCTATTTCTTCCCTGGGCACCGCGTCCTTCGATATCTTATCCCTCCGGAGCCTCCGGATGATTCCTCCTATCACGATTCTCCTCCTTTACTCCCAGACCCTCCAGATCCGCCTCTTTCCATCTATCAATTTCTTCTTCTGATTCCCCCTAATCCTGGGTCCGACCCAACTTCTTCCACATCCACTGCCTTGGGCATCTGCCCATTCTCTCACTGCTTTCGAGGCTTTAGTCCTCACTCCTCCTTCTAATTCTCCGCTTCTTCTGTAGACCTTTCATGTGATCAGGGTCTCCACACCTTAGTGAGGGACTTCTAGCCCTCGCCTCTCTTCCTTTTTTCCTTATTCGTCTGAGTCTGGTCTTGTCACCACTCCTTCTTGTTAAGCCACTTTCAAACCCTTTGCTTTCAATCCTTTTGACTGCCAAAGAGGACTATCCCACGATGATCAACCTCACCTCTGACAGCTGCTTCTACAAAGGTTGCAAGGTAACATATTGGCGTAAGTACGCATTATTATGATATCATTATTTCACGCATGATTTTCAAAGTGAAGTGCTTCTTAACATGATTAAGAGTGATATTTTAAGCCTTTATCCCAGGAATTTATCTATATTGAATTTCATCTTTAAAAAAAAAACTGAAAGAGTCTTTAGGCTTGCTCTGTAGCACCTTTGGTTAATAAAAAACCCACGCCGAGAATTCGACATTCTCTCCCTGCTTGTTAAGAGTAACCCTTAGCTGGGCATTCCACACACTTCACGGCGTCCTTAGTCGGCTCCTTTGGTTAAACACCGTCCCTACTTTGGCCATGCCATGAGTATATCTGAAAGTCTTTTCTCTTCTTTACTCGGCCGAATGCAGGGGCAAGAGGTTGACTGATGAGATGACCCACCCAGGGTAATCCCCAATACGAGAGGAGTCTCAAATAGGGGCAGTCTTGACCCAAAATCAATATGAGTTTTCATATGAGTTTTCATGATATGCATCTCGCCAAAAGGGCTATTATGAAAATCAAGTCAAAATTTTGATAAAAGCAAAATTGTGAATTATGGCATGTCAAGAGTGGCAAAGTCCCCGCAGGAAAAACCCTGGTCGTATGCATGTCAAGGGTCTAAAAATCAAAGGCACAAAGCCCTGGCACAACAGACTACCTCTTTGAGGGGAAACACCTTAGAAGGAATTCAAGTCCCGACATCTCCCATCCTACATAAAGCTTATCCTCAATTATTCTTCTCTTCTCCCTCTAAGACCGAATATTTCTAGGGTATGGCCTTGGTAGGAGCACTGTTAATCAAGGGCAGTCAGTTATAGGGCGCCACCCTTCAATGCACGCTCGGCTTTGGATAATTTTAGCAAAAGGGGAAGGAACAAGGACCCCTAGCCAGTGGTTCAAAAACACCCTTCGATGCTGCATTAACAATGTCTAAATCAAAAAAAATAAAAAAATAAAAATAAAAAAAATAAAAAAACTTGAATATTTCCCAAGTCAAAATCCAAAATTTTTTTTGAATATTTTTTAAGCCAAAATCCAAAAAAAATTTGAATATTTCTTGATCAAACTCCAACAAAAATTGAATATTTTCAAAATTCATAATAAAAATTCAAATTTTTTTCAAAATCCACATAAAAATTCAAATATTTTCAAAACTCATAAAAATTTACATATTTCAAAATCCAAAAAATTACATTGTATTTTTTTGATGGTGCTTTTGCAGGAACGACAACTTTGCAAGGACCAAGAGCACGGGATGAGTCCTCTCCATTCATTGCCATCTACCTTTTGATTCTTCCCATGTTCATAATTGATCACATCTTCATAATTTGCTACGCATTACTCCGATTATTCATCTCCCAATCTTTTTTATCAAATCTTACTGATCACTCCGCCGATGGGCATTATCAGATCTTGATCATTCAACTCCAAATCTTGATTAGCCAAGTTGTCATCCTCATGACAAACGACAAACAATGATACTATGCTATCTATGCTTTAATGATGCTATCTATGTTATTCATGCCTTTCACGCTGTGCACACTTGAATGCTATTCATGATATGATACATACATGCTATTGATGCTTTGATTCATGCTATGCTTGCTATGCTTAAATGCCTTATTCATTGCTTGTTATCTTTTATATCTTGACTGGTGAATCTTTGAGCGCAGGAAGAAGCTCTTGGTCCCACCGAATGGGCATCATCATCCAAGCCCCACGGTGCTTGCACCTCATTTCTCAGTTCCCTCATACTCATTGCTATCACCATCCCCCCTGTATGCATTCTACTATATATTACATACGCTACTAGATTATATCAAGGACCTTGTGACTTTGGTAAATTTGGAATTTGAGTTCCCCTTCATCAAAAATAATGATGATTCCAGAGGAGTCTTAGTCATACGGATTGGCCGTTGAGCCGTCCAAGACTGGGGACGATGGTTCCCTTTTGCGAGTTGATGCGTGGATAAACGGGCTTCGGCTTAGTATCGGCTCGCAGAATGGGTTTCTTGACCCAGTCTTGGCAGTTTAACAATATTATCCGTGATTATCTTATATTTTTATTTGTTTTAATTTTTTCTTTTAAACCCAGCATGCATTCATATAGGAGTTTGAAACAATTTTTAGAAAATCATTCTGATAAGCTGATTTGGAGAGTCGAATTGATCTTAATCTTTCCAGATATGAGATATTCATTGCTGATGGAATCCTCAGTTCGTTTTGTCACTGTTTTGGGTCATTTTCTCGAAAGCTCCTTGTTTGGATTTCTATCATCTTATCTCAATCCTTTTACTTTGATCCACCTTGGCTCCAGCACGTCCACATTGGCTGGTAACCGCTCCCCAATGGTGAAACCTACAGGTTTGTGACTTGGGGTACTTCCACCACGCTGGAAGTTGATCATTCTCCGCCGTGCCCGCGTGCACACTCCTCCTCTTATCCAAACATCGTTGATTTCATTGAATTTCCTGGGATTACTTCATCTCGAGCTTTTGATTTCATTCTCATCAAGTGATGTTGATTGCGTGTCTCATCACACCTTGGCATCTACTTTTCAGTTTGCTCTGCTCCCTTGCAAAGCAGACGCCAAGGCGGGACAGCTGTAGACACACCAAAATTGACGTTACTGTGAGTGCATCTCGTATTACCTTGTAATGCCCCAATTTGACCCTCCAATTAACTTTGTTTGAGTTATTTTCCCCAATTTTCTTGGATTTCTCCCTTTTTTTCCCTCTTCTTATTTTTCCCTATTTTTCTGGATTTTTTGGGCAGTTTTCTCTATTTTTTGGATTTCACGACTTGAAGTGGGGCGTGTTTTAATTAACGACCTGGTCTGAGGCGCGTTTTGAAGAAAGGACGACTAGAGGCAAAGGCGTCAGTTTCGGGAAATTACTTGATTTCCAAAATAGAAAAATAAGAATTAACGACCCTCCTTGGGTCGTGTTTTTAAATAACGTCTCTCCCTCAGGCGTCTCTTCATCATTTTTAAATACAGAAAGTTTTTATTGCTAAAATTAAATCCGTGAATTAATGCCTTTATCCCAGTCGTGATTTCAATTAACGCCTTGACCAAGGTCGTCAATTCTTGTTCAATTCCGAACTCCATCAGCACCCCTTCCCTTCCTCACTTACACTCCTTTTTCACTTGCGAGAGGGTTCCTATGGCTTCCTAATATTGAAAGGACACTTGGAGGAAGGATCCCCCTTTCCATCCTACCAAAACTAAGTTTTCTAATTTTTTATGGAATTAATTCTGAATTTCCTTTCCTTTCCTCATTTAACCTCCTTTTCCACTTGGGAAAGGGTTCCTATGACTTTCCAATGTTGAAGGGACACTTGCCTAAGGTTTATCTCTTCCAAATCCAACTAAAACATGTTTTCTTATTTTCTCTTGGAATTAATTCCGAATTTCTCTTCCTTTCCTCATTTAACCTCCTTTTCCACTTGGGAAAGAGTTCCTATGACTTTCCAATGTTGAAGGGACACTTGCCTAATATTTATCTCATTCCAAATCCCACTAAAACATGTTTTCCTAATTTCCCTTAGAATTAATTCCGAATTTCAACCCTATAAATATAATCTCTCTCTCCCTTGTGAAAAATCATAAAGATCAATTCAAGAGGAGGTGCTGCCGGACCAAAGGCTCAAGGAGGAAGACTCCCATGCACCTAAAAGCTTCATCCTTGGAGTTCTTCTTCCTCTATTGAAGATTTGAAGCCTCTACATCCATAGAGTTCTACACCATCTTCTTCCTCCATTGAAGATCTTTATCCTAGCTTGAAGTCAAATTGGAGAAAACCACTAAGCTTTCCCCTCCTATCTCTTATTTTTGCTTTAGTTAATTGCATGCATCATATCATTTTTTCTTTTATTTCTTTATTGAGATCTTCCCCTATTGTGCACTCTAGCACATCTCCATAGTGCAACACTTGCACATCTCCCCATATTCTTCATCATACATCATCTTTTACCTACCCTTTTGCATAGGGGTTTAAAGGCCAAACACCAATAAGGTGTGTTCATATCCATGCTTTCTATGTCCATATTTACATTTAGATTTGATGCTACACATCTTGGTTTCTGATCCATGTTTGTTTATTGGTGTTTGTTAATTTTGCAAGGGTAATCAATCAAGGAAAACTCTCTTCATCGGCCGGCCGATAGAAAGAGAAGGTGCACTCACAATCTCCCCTGCATTTAAGGGATTTATATCGCGATCCCTCCATTGATTATTTGTTATATCCTTTGAGGCCCTCGCGTCTCTGGCGATCACATTCCCCTTAGCATCCTCTCATGCTCCCCTTTTCTCCCTCTTTTCCCATTCTTCTATTCATTTTCTTTTTCCTTTTAATTGTTCTAAGTGGATTTCTTAGAATCTACACTTAGGTGCGGTGGGATAAAATAGCAAAGAGAAACTATCGCGGTAAAGGCCGCTGAACGAGCATAGCGGTGCCAAGACAGACCGCTGAACCACAGCTGAATGAATGATGGAGACGGTTCATTTAAGATCGCAAAGCTGGAGAGACGGTCTCCTGTGGACAGCTTTGAAATGAAGACAATCTGGCCGAGACCGTTTATCACCCAGGCAGATAAGGATATGAGCGGAAATGAAAATGGTCTTGGGGAGACCACTAAGAATGAAGTAGCGGTCGCTCGATAGACCGCACAGGCCGAAAAATTGTTAACTCCGATCGGGACTCTCTTGGAGAGTCCCAACCCGTGGATATGCCTATCCAAACCGCGCTAAGAGCGATCCTAACCTTGATTGAGCCTATCCAAACTCGATCCTAGCGGATAAAAGCCAAGTACTTGGGCCCTATAAGTAGAGGGGCTCTCAAATTCGTGACTCACACCAAATCCCTCTCTCTGGCCTTGAAAATTCTTAGTGCGACCATTCAAATCAACATGAAATGGGCTCTTGAGGTTAGCACAATGGGGGAGAGCTCCTACAATGGCTCACAACTGGCTAGGAAGGAGCGCGGGGCACTACATCGCCTGACATCCATTCCAAATCATCTGAGCACAAATCTTTTGAGGGAGGTAAGTTGTATAATTGTATTGAAATTTGTTCACAATTCTTTCCAAAATCTCATGTTGTTCATTTCTTTCTTCTTTCCCTTTTTTTTAATAGAAAAACCTAACCTAGGGGTCAATGGGAGAGTGCACCCCTTACCAGAGGTAAGGAGAAAGCCACTCCACCATCAGACCACTAGGAGGCAAATTATATTCCATTGATGAAGAAATTATAATTTGCCTTTTCTTCTTTCCCTTTTCTTCTTCTCCGTAGCTTCTCCCCGACCCTAGGCGCTACTCCAACTTGAAATGGATGACTCCCATGATTCATGAACTCCCATTGGATGTGATATCTATCTTGAAAGCCTAGCACCTCTATCCACTAGTTCTGGCCAAAAATTATCAAAAGCTCTCACTCGATTGGCATAGTATTTCAGCTCTAGTAGAGATATGGCATCCTCAGACCCACACGTTTGTCTTTCCCACATTTGAGGCTACTATCCTTCTAGAAGAGGTTGAGACATTGCTAGACTTCCCAAGGTCTAAGGTAGGAGATGAGGACTTAGTGTGTCACACAGTTGCCCCTATTGACCCTTCTCTCATCCTAGGGGAGTTCTTACCTAGTTCGAAGGATATCAGGACCATGATTAGTTCTCAACATATCCATTTGCTTCCTATGGCCCAGTGGGTTACTATTCATTGTAAGAATAAATGTGGGTGGAATGAAGCCATAGCCAAGGCCGCTTCTATTTACTTGTGTGGGGCCATATTTTTCCCTACCACTGACCACCTCTTAGATATACCCAATCTGAGTGTTATTAGTGGGTTGTTGAGAGGGTTATCCATTTCACAGGCCGTTCTTTCTTTCCTATATGGGGGCCTTAGCTCAGCTTCCCTTGGTGGCCTCTCTTTGGGTCCATGATCCTACTTGACTGTTGGATGGGAGTTAGAGTGAAATTCACACCTAAAGAAGACATCTCTTCTCTTAGCCGGATCTTCGGGAGCCACCCACTTTTCTTTATTAGAGGTGCCTTTGGATTCTCTCAGCAGGTTGAGTGCAGGACGACAGACAGGAAGACTAGGGATGAATGGCGGATCTACTTCAACACTCTGCCCCTTGACCGGTTCGTGATGCACCCGGCTTTCCTTGTCGGCACTACCCTTATGCTTCCTAGGAGGCTTGGGTGGGACTTGAGGCTTGTGGGGGATACTACTTTGGCGATGTATAGCCTCCACAGGTGCTTTCTACAAGTTGGACTCCCGCGTACTACGGTTCTGGCACTACCCCACCTACCCACTCTATAGGCGAGGAGACTCGACACGGAGGGTGACGAGCAGGCGGTCAGGAGCGCTCTGATCATGTGGGAGATCAGCAAGACGCGCGTTCTACCAGCAAAGGTGACCGAGATTTAGGAGGTGTACCAGCTTTACCTGAGAGAGTTACGCGAGATCCGACCTCGCGTGGATGCCCGGCTGAGGATTGAGTGATTTATCATGATGTATTAGGGATTGATAGCTTGAAATTGATGTTTTTGAGATTGAATAAATGAAAGAACCTAATTGCTTTAGCTTGTCAACCTGCCTCCTTTTCTTCTCATATGTGTGGTTTGATGTGGCTTTTCAGAAATAGAAGCGGTCTGACAAAGGACCGCTGAGACAAGATAAACGGCCTCCAACATGACCGCTAAAATCAGAGAAACGGCATTAAATAGACCCCAAACAAGTAGACATCTGAACAGACCACAGTCCTTTGGGAGGTAGAAAATGGTCAGAGATCGAGCGCCGGGCTTCTAGAAACGGTCCTGGATTAGACCGCACGAGTGCTGAAAGCAGGAGGACCCCTTCATTTGGGATCCATATAAATGGCGGCCTACCCAATGACTGTTGGAAGATGAGACGGTCCAAAGGTGACCGTTGAGTGAATAGAAATGGTCTGAAAAGGACCGCACATAAGAAAACATGAAAGAGGAGTCCATGGGCTTATGACTTGAACCATGCGGACCTGTCTCTGCACACACTAAATAAAGAAAACAAAACATGTTAGATCTATTCTAGGCTTAACCCCTTGCCAAGAGCAAGCTCAATGTGAGACCAATTCTTGAAATTTGGTCAAGGGGTGAAGCCTTATTAAATAGGCAAAAATAGCACACGAAAATGCAATGCATGCTATGAAATGTAGGGGAACTATGTGACGATTTTGAAAGAATATTTTTGTAACTTTTGAAAATATTTGATTTTTGGATTTTGGAAATATTTGATTTTTTTGGGATTTCAAAATATTTGATGTTTTCGTCTTTTTGAAAATATTTGATTTTTTGTTTTTGTTTGTTTTTGTTTGTTTGAAAATATATGTTTTTTGTTTTTTTATTTTTTTTTTTGGATTTTGAAATGTCTGATTCTTTTTTGGGGGGATTTTTTGAAATATCTGATTTTTTGGGATTTTTGAAATATCTGATTTTTTTAGATTTTTGAACCAGTTCAGACCCGGCGACGAGAGACCCACCTATCTCATTAGGGGTTTCTCAAGTACAATGTGCATTAAGGGTGACCATCCATGGCCAGGGACCAATTTCACATAACGGTGCTTCTGTTAAAACCATATCCAGGGTATGATCTGGTCTTTGGAAATAAAAATAGATTTTGAAAGGTAAGCCTGGGATAGATATAGAGGTTATTAGGGCTTGAGTTCTTCTCATGACAACCCCTTTTCAGAGATTCGGTCTGTTGCACCAAGGCTTTGTGTCCGTCATCGAACCTTCATCCGTTCTAGGCACGCGTACGACCGGGCTCATGACGTCACGCGGGGAAACTATACTGCCACTCTTGCCATGCCTAGTTTCATTCTTTGGAGCATTTGAACTTTTGAGCTTCGAGCTTTTCGGTGAGCTTTTAGCTTTTGCCTTGATTTTTGCCCCTTTTCTTTTCTTTTTCTTTCTTTCTTTCTTTTGTGATTGCTTCATGCGGAATTAGGTCATAACTGACTGCCCCTATTTGAGACCTCCTTTCTATTGAGGTGTCTAGATTGGTCCTCACCCCCTTATTCATCACTTGCCCCTATATTCAACAGAAGAGAGGAAAAGAACAAGGACCTTTACTTTCCTCAAATATGGACAAAGGAGAAACAATGTCACGCAAAAGAGGAAAACCCAACCACAGATGTCATGTAGTGTGTGAGTGTTATGCTAGGGATCTTCCTTTATGATCAAGGAGAGGAAAAACTGTTGCATCCCTACGGTTTTGATGATGTCTCACACTATAAATCAATTGTTTTAACTATAGATCAATTTATCTTTATACGGTGTATTTCCTTGTTTCTAAGCATGAAGGAGGTCTGTGTTTATAGCATGATTAAGGTCTGTGCATGTCTTTAGTCTTCTCTTTTGACTCAGTGCATAGTCTTCCACTTGTGCCTCATGTTTTCATGTCGGTGCAAGTTTCGGGTCAATGCAATTCTTGTCTGGAATGAATTGTTTAATCTGGTCTCTTAATCTTAGTGCGAATCCATCTCGGTGCAAGCTTTGACTTGTATCTATCTTTGTCATCTCAGTGCAAATACATCTCGGTGCAAGCTTCAAGCTTTGTCTTGTACTTCTTTTTGCCATCTCGGTGCAGCTCCTGCTTGGACTGCATATACCGACTCGGTGCAATACTTTTACCTTCTGAATAACATGAAGTCGGTGTATCTTCTATTGCTTTACCATTCTCGGTGCAAGATTTGATCTGCACCTAGTCGGTGCAAACCTTGGTTAGTCAAAGGCTTTGGAACACAACTCGGTGCAAGATTTTATCTGCACCTAGTCGGTGCAAACCTTGGTTAGTCAAAGGCTTTGGAACACAACTCGATGCATGCTTTGCTTAAAACAAGATCATGTTCAGTGCATAGTCTAGCCTATTCAATTCTCTGTAGCAACGAGGTCGGTGCAGTTCATGCTTCAGGTCTATTAGACTCAATGCAAGTCCTGTAGATAGCTAAAGTAGATTGGTGCAACGTTTGCTTCATTTCACATCAGTGTTTTCTTGCCCGTCATTGTCAATGCTCATTCCTTTGACTCGGTGCAAACTTTTCCCTCTGGCCAAATAAAATCGAATTGTGCTAAGTGTGTGTGACAATATGACTATTTCTTCTCTAACTGTTTGTCTGTGCATTCGCCATGATGGCACGTGATCCGAGGAAGATGAAGGTCCAGAACATTCTGACACGTGCCCCAACATTTCAAGCGGGAGACGTGGTATCCATACGCCTAAGCTTCTGGAATATATATATATATATGTGTGTGTGTGTGTGTGTGTGTGTGTGTGTGTGTGTGTGTGTGTGTGTGTGTGTGTGTGTGTGTGTGTGTGTGTGTGTGTGTGTGTGTGTGTGTGTGTGTGTGTGTGTGTGTGTGTGTGTGTGTGTGTGTGTGTGTGTGTGTGTGTGTGTGTGTGTGTTGAGGAAAAAGGGTTCGAGGGAGAAGAAGGATGGAACAGTCAGAAAAGAAGAGCAGCGTGAGAGCAGTGGAAAAAGAGAGAAGATCAGAAAAAGCCCACTCCATCCAGATCTGAGAGAAAAACTTCTGAGAGAGAGAGAAGTGATTGTGAATGTGAAGTTCTACTTCTAAGGAAGCTATATTGCTTTTGTTTTCAGAGAAAATTGCGGTTCATCGATTGGTTTTTGTTTTCGAGTTTCCTTTATTGTCATTCCGTTCTGTTACCCTCCACTATTCGGAGGAAGGGAGAGATTCTCCAGTTCTCTCCATTGTCTTGCAGGAAGAGAGGTTTGATCCTCTGCTTGTGTGAGTTACTTGGGAGTAACTGCACAGGGTTCCCTTTGCTGTGTGCAAAGGAAGGGAGATTGGTTCTCCAATGTTTCACTTCTGGTTGATCAGAAGTCTGAGGAGGGTGTTCCTCAGGGCAAGCTGTATGGCAGCGGTTGTCGCAGATTGAGTCTGATGTGTGCGATTTAACATTGCAAGGAAACTTTACTCTTCTGAGTAAGGGGTGGACGTAGATTGCGGGTAGCAATCGAACCACCTAAAAATTCCTTGTCTCTATTGTGGTTTTGCTTGCTTACGTTGTACTGCTCTTCATCTACTTGACATATTGCTTCATTGTGGGTTGCCTTCTCGATCTCATTTTTTACTTTAGTCATCACTGTTGCCTGTTTTCGAAGTCTTCTTCACTACTATTTGAGGGGTTGATAAATCGTGTTTGAGTTTATCGAATTTTGGGAGTGAGCTATTCTCCCCCCCTTATATCTCACTTTCCGTTGTACGTATCAATTGGTATCAGAGCAGGTTTTCATCATGTGGGCCAACGGTCGGGGTAATCCTAATGGTCGTCGAAGCTTCATGGTTGAGGGACAATCTATCAGTTGCCCTCCATTCTTTGATGGTAACAATTATCTTTTCTGGAAAAATAGGATGGAAGTATTCATCAGGGCGCAGAGCCACAAGCTGTGGAGGGTGATCACTACAGGGCCATACGATCTGCCACCAAATGAGGACACGTGGACAGATGATCAAGTCAAGCTCTCATCACTCAACTGGACGGCCCTGAACATCATCCAATGTGCGGGTCACCCATATGAATACGCCCGCATCTCAGCTTGCAAGATGGCCAAGAAAATGTGGGACGAGTTGGGTCTAATCTATGAAGGTACACCTTAAGTGAAAGCAACGAAGGTAAATCTCCTCACCTCTGAATATGAGGTGTTTAAGATGAATTTGAGGAGACTATAACTGAGATGTATGCCAGATTATCTCTGATCACGAATAATCTTAAGGGGTTTGGGAAAGAGATAGCTGAGGGAGATATAGTCAAGAAGATACTTAGATCTCTAACCCCTACATGGCACACTAAGGCCATTGTGATAGAAGAGTCTAGAGATCTATCGACAATGACAGTCACCGAACTTATAGAATCCCTAATGACGTATGAAATGAATTTCAAAAGGAATGGTGAAGGAAGCAATAGGAAGGGCAAGAACATTGCCCTTAAGGTGTCCCGTAGTAGAGGAAGTAGCAGCAGCGGGAGTAGTAGTTGCGAGTCTGACGGACTGTCAGACCTCGACCAGGAGGAGCAAGCAATGCTCACTCGACAATTCAGGAAATTCTTAAGGACTAAGGGAAAGACCTTCAGAAGGAAGAGGTCATACCCCTTTGGTAAGAATTTTGATTCCAGCAATGATAAGAATAGGAGCACCAAGAAAATCACATGTTTTCATTGCAGGAAACCTAGACATATGAAAGGGGACTACCCTGATCTTCAGAAGAAGGGTCCCGATTTTCAAAAGAAGAGCTGGAAGGTGCAGAAGAAGAAACCACAAGCAATGGTCTACACGTGGAGCGATGAGGAAGAAGATCCGGAAGCCAATTCCTCGGAGGAGGACGAAGAAGGAATTTTCCTGATGGCAAACAATGAAGAGGAGGTAACAAATATCTTCGAGAATTTTTCTATTGATGATTGGGAAGATGCCTATGCAGAACTGTTAGATAAGTTCAATTCTCTGAGTAAAGAGCATAGGGTTCTGAAGAGAAAATTTAATGCTAATATTGAAGAACAAACTCAAATCAGTGAGGGAAATCAGAAATTAAAAGAACAATTGGAAGAAATTATTTGTCAAAAGAAGGAAAATGAAAAGCACAAATCAGAGAACCAGGAAGTTCACACACAGCTCAACGAACTCAAGATTAAATATGAAGAACGTCTGAATGAAAATAGTGTGATCACAGAGAAGTATGAAGCTGTTAAGAAAGTGATCACTGAACTCTTAAAAAACAGTGAGTCTATGCAAAGAGAGCTGGAAGACAAACAAAAGGTCTTAGAAAAATTTATTCAAGGAAAAACAAATCTGGATTCTATACTGGGAACAATGGTTAATTTCAACAAGGAGGGTTTAGGCTATAACCTAACTAACAAGAGACCCTTTCAGTTCAAGACCACTACCATCTACCCAGAGAAGGGAAAAGAAAAGCTGGACACACCATCCATCTCAAACAGCAATCAAAACATTCAACGTCCAAAGGAAAATTCAACAAACAATGCTGGACGACCATATAAAACAGGAATGAACTTTGTGAAGAATTTCTCTAAGCCTATTTACCAGAATAGAAGTGGTAGTTGGACTGGGCAAATGTATCAGAATAAAAGTTGGAACTACTATAAAAGAACGGGTTCGAACAGAAGTTATTGGAGAAATAACACTCACCCTCAAAAATTTGGTATTCAACAAGCGCACAGAAGATACCCCAGGGATGAGAAGCCTAATAACTAGAGCATATTTCACTTCTCCAGACCAGCTGGACATAATTCTTATCACAATTTCAATAGACCCGAAGCTAAGATGCAAGAGAAAAACATGTTCAAACAACTCTGGATTTCTAAACATCTGTTTAAAGATTTGAATGATGTCTTTGAACCCAACTTATCTTGGGTTCCAAACCACTTTGCTTGATTTCGTTTGTGTAGGTCTGCCTGGCAGCTGAGAACAACAAATGGTACCTTGACAGTGGCTGCTCCAGGCACATGATAGGAGACCGATCTAAGTTCAGCAAGTTAGAAATGAAGGTAGGGGGGCTGGTCAAGTTTGGAGGAAAGAATAGAGGTAAATAAGTCCTCCACTAACTCTATTGAGAAAGTCTTGCTTGTGGAAGGTCTTCAACACAATCTGATTAGTATTAGTCAATTATGTGACAAGGGACACAGGGTTGTGTTTGACAACAACTCATGCAAAATCTTTGAAATAAATTTTGATCATGTTAAGTTTGTAGCAAACAGGACCAATAATGTCTACATGGTAGACTTAGATGTTGAGTCTAAATCTAATCTCTGCTTATCTGCTAATTCTGAAAGTGATGCTTTTGATTGGCATAGATATTTAGGCCATGCTAGCTTTTCTACTTTGAATAAATTGATCAAGCATGATTTAGTCAGAGGCATGCCTAAAATCAAGTTTAGTTCAATTTCAAAAATCTGTGATGCCTGTGCTCTAGGCAAACAGACTAGGAAGTCCTTCAAACTAAGATCTAAGCCATTGTCCTCTAGACCAATGGAACTTCTTCATATGAACCTCTTCGGTCCTACTAGAACTCAGTGTCTTAATGGAAGTAGGTATGGTTATGTGATCATTGATGACCACTCTAGATTTTCATGGATCTTTTTCTTAGCCAACAAAAATGATGCTTTTCAAAAATTCAAACAATTTTTCAATAAGGTTAAACAAGAAGGAAAACATAACATTTGTTCAATTCAATCTGACCATGGAGGTGAATTTGAAAACTCCATGTTTTCTGATCTTTGTGAAAGTGAAGGACTAACACACAAGTTCTCTTCTCCCAGGACACAAGAGCAGAATGGAATTGTAGAGAGAAGAAATCGAACCATTGTGGAGATGGCCCAAACCATGCTGATTGAGAGTTAACTACCAAGAAAGTTTTGGGCAGAGGCAGCCAATACAGTAACTTATACAATCAACAGGGCCATGGTAAGACCAATTCACAAGAAAACCCCCTATGAGCTATTGAAAGGTAAGAAACCAAACTTGGCTCATTTCAAGATTTTTGGTGCTAAATGCTTTATTCATAATAATGACAAGAAGGATTTAGATAAGTTTGATGCTAAAAACTATCCTGGAATATTTTTAGGATACTCTGAAGTGTCAAGAGCATATAGGGTCTTTAACATAACTAATCAAAAAGTTGAAGAATATCCACATATCATTTTTGGTGAAGCAAAAGATGCCACTAACATTGAAGATGCTGACAGGGTTTCCAAGCACGGTGGAGAATTCCTAGAAGACAAAGAAGAAGAGGAGGTTTATCCGAATGAAACACCAGATTCTCCCAAGTAGGTAGGGCCAGCTGAAACAGGTGAATCTTCAATAAATGTTAGATACCTTAAAGATCACCCAAGAGATAACATCCTAGGCAACCTTGAAGATCCTCTTAGAACTCGGTCTCACTTTAGGATTGTTCATAATCAGGACCTAATTGCTTTGGTCTCACAAATTGAACCCAAATCAATAGAAGAGGCCTTAAGTGAGCAATCATGGGTTAATGCTATGAGTGAGGAGTTAGGTCAGTTTGAGAGAAATAATGTCTGGGAGCTAGTTCCAAGACCAGAAAATACTAATGTCATAAAAACTAAGTGGGTGTTGAAGAATAAAATGAATGAAGATGGAATCATTTCTAGAAATAAAGCCAGACTAGTAGTCAAGGGCTACTGTTAGGAATTTGGAGTTGACTTCGATGAGTCTGATGCACATGTTGCTAGGATGGAAGCTATAAGAATATTGTTAGCATTTGCATGCTCCAAGAATATAAAACTCCAACAAATGGATGTGAAGAGTGAATTTTTAAATGGAGTTATCAAAGAAGAAGTTTTTGTTGAACAGCCCCTCAGTTTTCAATTCTCTACTAAACCTGACCTAGTTTTCAGATTGAATAAAGCCATGTACGATCTAAAGTAGGCTCCTCAAGCATGGTATGAAAGACTGACATAATTCCTAATCAGCAAGGGCTACCACAAAGGTAAGATGGATCAAACTTTATTTTCCAAGAGCTCAAATAAAGACCTCATCATAGTTCAGGTATATGTAGATGATATTGTCTTTGGGTCAACTAGCTCTAAACTATGTAATGAATTTTCTAAATTTATGTCTGTTGAATTTGAAATGAGTTTGGTAGGTGAATTAAAGTATTTTCTTGACTTGCAGGTACAACAGTTAGAGGATGGATGCTTCATCAACCAGACCAAGTACACATTGGACATTCTCAACAGGTTTGGCATGACCAACTTGAAGCACATTACAACACCAATGGGTACCAATACCTCATTGGATGTAGATGAGACAGGTAAAGAAGTAGATGCCAAGCTCTATCAAGGTATGATTGGATCTCTACTTTATTTGACAGCTTCAAGACCTGATATACAGTTCAGTGTAGGAATGTGTGCAAGGTATCAATCTAGACCCACTGAATTGCATTTAGCTGCAGTGAAAAGAATTTTTAGATATTTGTCTGCTACACACACCCTTGGTTTATGGTTTCCTGCATCACACACACTAGATTTAGTTGCATACACAGATGCAGATTATGCCGGGTGTAAACTAGATAGAAAAATCACCAGTGGTCACTGTGAATTTTTAGGTGGGTGTTTAGTATCTTGGGGTTCCAAGAAACAACATTCTGTGGCCCTCTCCACTGCAGAGGCTGAGTACGTGGCTGCATGGAGTTGTGGTACACAGGTCATTTGGATTAAACACCAGCTTCAGGACTATCAAGTAGACCTGGGGTGCACACCGATTTTTTGTGATAATACCAGTGCCATCAATCTAGCCAAGAATCCTGTCTTGCATTCCCACACCAAACACATAGAAATAAGACATCATTTCATAAGAGATGAGGTTTCTAAAAACACTTTTGAACTGTTTCATGTAGACACTGCTAATCAAATTGCTGATATCTTCACCCCGCCTCTGGACAATGACAAATTCACCACATTAAGGAGAGAATTAGGCTTATTTAAATTATCTTAATTGCTAATCTCCTGATATTGAATTGTTTTATCTTGGCAAGAGTTTGTATGAGAAGCCTGTCCTATCAGTGAGGGGGAGTCCTGAGAGTCTGCTGATTAAATTCCTTTAGTGCATCGTTTGAGGGGGAGTTGGGCAGTTAGTGAATTTTGACTTATTCAAAAGATTGAACAGATGTGTGTCATTGCTGGTTCTCATGATTGGATGAGTGCGGTTCTCTCTTAGATAGTAGAATCTCACTCATCTCTTAAGTCTATAAGTCTGTGTTACTAAAGTCCTGCTAGAATCTTTCCTCTAGTAGTCCATCAGAGATTTGGATTAAGTGTTCGAAGTATATCTTCCTACATTGTAAATGATTCCGGTTCAGGCTAACACCTGTATGTCTTGACATCTGTCCAGAACAACTCGAAATCTAGACTTCAATATTCATTTCAAAGAAACAGTCCTTCTGGTATTGTCCACAATATAAGGGATCAACCAAATAAACATATTGATCACTGAGAAACTGGGAGCTTCATCAATGAAGTGAAGTAATTCCCATGTCATGAGGTGTCAAATTCAAAAAAAAGGGGGGAAGAGCAATCTCTGCAAAACAAATTTGTGCTTCTGATCATCACAGAGCAATGGTGACAAGGTGGTGAGTAACTGGGGACTCTAGCCTGTGATCAAGGTGTTTCCTCTCGTAAAAAGCCACAGTTACTAACTCTGTTCTCTAAAAAGGAGAGGTAATGAGGTACTCACATTGAGTAACTGGGGATTCAAGCCTCTGATCAAGGTGTCTCCCTAATGTCAAAATTATGTTTTACCAACTTACTCATTGGTCTTATTGAAAATCTCTATAATATCCCTTATCTTAGTACAAATTGCCAGAATGCTTGTCTTTAATACCATGAGAACACCTTCTCTACTTTTGTCTCTTGTCATCTACTGAGTATTGTTGTTTTGTTCAGCAATGTCTTGCCATACTTGTTCATCCCTGCTCTACATCATATACCCTGTATGTGGATACACTTTTCTCTCATTCTACTTCTCTATTGATTACCAGGGTTCAAGAATCTTCTCTTGAGTTTAGCACCTCACTTATTCTCTTAAGATATTCTCTTGAGTCTTTCTACACTAAGAAGCCATTGTACTTCTCCCTCATGTCTCCAGCAATTTCTTATATCTTTCATTTCCTTTTGATGATGTCAAAGGGGGAGAGAGAGGTCATGCAACATCTGAGGAGTCAGAGGTCATGCAACATCTGAGAACATCTGAGAGAGGTCATGCTACTGTGAAGAGGTCATCTGAGAGTGAGTAGTGGGGAGAGCGAATTTGGAGAGAGAAGAGGTTCAGAAGATGTGTTTCTAGAAAAGGCTCTCTGGTTTGTCTGCATGATTGGCTTGCTCTCGATTGTGCTTAATGCCCTGACATTGCTTGATTCATAGTGTTGCCATCATCAAAAAGGGGGAGATTGTTACATCCCTACGGTTTTGATGATGTCTCACACTATAAATCAATTATTTTAACTATACATCAATTTGTCTTTATACGGTGTATTTCCTTGTTTCTAAGCATGAAGGAGGTCTGTGTTTATAGCATGATTAAGGTCCGTGCATATCTTTAGTCTTCTCTTTTGACTCAATGCATATTCTTCCTTTTGTGCCTCATGTTTTCATGTCGGTGCAAGTTTCGGGTCGATGCAATTCTTGTTTGGAATGAATTGTTTAATCTGGTCTCTTAATCTCAGTGCGAATCCATCTCGGTGCAAGCTTTGACTTGTATCTATCTTTGTCATCTCAGTGCAAATGCATCTCGGAGCATGCTTCAAGCTTTGTCTTGTACTTCTTTTTGCCATCTCGGTGCAGCTTTTGCTTGGACTGCATATACCGACTCGGTGCAATACTTTTATCTTCTGAATAACATGAAGTCGGTGCATCTTCTATTGCATTACCATTCTCAGTGCAAGATTTGATCTGCACCTAGTCGGTGCAAACCTTGGTTAGTCAAAGGCTTTGGAACACAACTCGGTGCAAGATTTTATCTACACCTAGTTGGTGCAAATCTTGGTGAGTCAAAGGCTTTGGAACACAACTCGGTGCATGATTTGCTTAAAACAAGATCATGTTCAGTGCATAGTCTAGCCTATTCAATTCTCTATAGCAACGAGGTCGGTGCAGTTCATGCTTCAGGTCTATTAGACTCGATGCAAGTCCTGTAGATAGCTAAAGTATATTAGTGCAACGTTTGCTTCATTTCACATCGGTGTTTTTCTTCCCCGTCATAGTCAATGCTCATTCCTTTGACTCGGTGCAAACTTTTCTCTCTGGCCAAATAAAATCGAATTGTGCTAAGTGTGTGTGACAATATGACTACTTCTTCTCTGATAGTTTGTCTATACTTTCACCAGGATGGCACGTGATCTGAGGAAGATGAAGGTCCAGAATATTCTGACACGTGCCCCAACATTTCAAGTGGGATATGTGGTATCCACATGCCTAAGCTTCTGGAACAGACATATATATATGTGCTAAGGAAAAAGGGTTCGAGGGAGAAGAAGGATGGAATAGTGAGAAAAGAAGAGCATCGTGAGAGTAGTGGAAAAATACAGAAGATCAGAAAAAGCCCACTCCATCCAGATCTGAGAGAGAGAGAAGTGATTGTGAATGTGAAGTTTGTAGATATATTTTCTCCTCTTACTTAAAGGAAGATGTGTTATGAATAAATCGATATGCAATGAATAAGTGAAAAAAATAGTAAGAGGAGAATAGAAAACAAAAATGACCGTGATCGCCACCAAAGCGCCGAACGTAATGAACACGCCGTGCTTTAGAAAGGAAGGGGAGACACTCGCCTGGCTGCAGCACTGGTAAGATGAGCGGTTGATGGAGAACCACCTAAAAGATGCACGGTCTTACGATAGACCGCCTAAGGGTGCTGCAAAAGGTGCGGGATGAAGCACTTCTGGATGTTGAACGGCTCTATAACGACCACCGGACAAAGAAGAACGGCCGAAGATGCACCGCACGTCTCCTTGAACGAACAGAAGAGAACCGCTCGAGACCACCAAGCCAAAAGTCGCAAAGGGGTCCAACCTCCACCTTCTCCAGCCGGCCAGAGGGGATGGGCCTCGTGCTAGGAAGTGCTGACCTGCAAAACAACGTAAAGAAATAAAGAACAACCTAGATTAGAACTGAATAGTGTAGTAAATGTCAAAATAGCAAGGAATGAACGTGACTAAATGGAAAGGGGGATACCTGGGGGATTTTAAACCCCTAGGGTGTCAAAAAAAAATGTAGGTAGGTGTTTGCATGGTAATGGAGATGAAGGAGAACGTGGGAGAAAGTGTGAAAAGTAATGCATGCAATAACAAGGAGGCCGAAAACAATCAAACATGAAAGGACTCAAAACCAAATTACTCTTTGAACTGGAGACTTGTATGGACGTAGAAAGCCTCCCTCCTTGGTGCTAGGTCACTCAAGAATGCGGCAGGGCTTCGCAGTCGACCAAAAATCTCCCCCCTTTTCAAGCTTGGCCTTTAGGGTCTATTTACAGAGCCTAGAAAGCCTAGCTCGAAACTAGGGTTTAGAGTCATTTTAAGGTCGAGATTATCAAACAAAAATCATAGATAAATGAATCATCTTTAATCCAGTCGAAATGGCACTTAAAATAGTTGATTATCCGCGGAGAAAATGATGATAGAAGTTGGGGATAAAACCACAGATAAAAGGGATAAAATCTGTTGAAATTCATGAATCGACCGGATGAACGGTCTTACGATAGACCGCTCAACGGGATGTACGGCCATGTCCTGACCGTTCAACCCTGTCGGTTGAAATTCAAAAAAAAATTGAAATAATTCAAATTATCCCTCGAACTGACCGAAACGTTCGCCGTTGGACTCTCATATAAGAACGGCTCATATGAGACCGCTCAACCATAGGGCGGCCATGGATGAACCGTTCTAGCCTCGTCGGTGGTAATTCAATTATTTGGATAATTATCTGAGAAAACCATCGAGCGCAGGACTCTGAGATATGAGCGGTTACTATCCATCCGTCCATTATATTGAACGGCTAGATTAGGACCGCATAAATTCTTGTCGGTGAAAATTCAGAAAATTAACCAAAATGTTCCAAAATATATGGACGGCCCATAGTCAACCGCACATTGATTGAGCGGTCGTGGTTGAACCGTGCATGCACATGAACGTTGAAACTCATAACAAGGCCCAATCAACCAAAACCAAGGCCCATTAAGCCCTGAAATGAAACAATCCTAGCCAAGGAGGGAGGCAACCCATAAAATTGGCCCAAAACGTGCCTGAAAACTGCCCCGATGAGTGATGAACAACTCGAGTCATCAACAAATGGGAGTAAGCGGAACGGCTCAACTTATCGACAAAAAATGGGTGTCAACATATGCCCCTCCTTAACGTCCTCTTTGCAGGGGAGCAAGCGGAGGTGAAGCGAAAGTGACATGGAACATGGAGGTGAAGCGGAGAGGCAGCAGAGTGAACCAGAAAAGTGGGCGTTAAGGTAAAACGACACTCGTTTTTACCAACAAGCGACAGGAATCTTCTGGAAAACTTTGAGCCAAACGCAAGGAATGATTAAACCAAAAGCGACACCAGTCTAGAGGAACTAAACTAAATGAAATTAAATTGACAAGACCAACCTCATGGGGGACTCAATCCCGCGGTCCAATGAGGAGGCCACAAAAAATAGGCATCAAAAGTAAAGGAAACAAGCTAAAGCTCCAGACGGGGACCTTTCAATCAACCAAACCAAGCGAATTGGCCAAAGAGAACCTTCCAACTCAGAATGGAATTAGTTCCTCTTACTCAAACACTGAAAGCACAACTAACCATCACTGATGGGACATTCTTCAGGCAAACCATAGGTCATGAATGCTCAAAAGATGCGTATGATGCATGTTGGGCTAAAATAAAAGAAATCGTTAAAACAAATGCAAAGAAAGATTAAAATATAAAATACTCGAGAATAATAATGCAAAGCTGGGAAAATCTGAGTCAAGATACCATCCGCAACCACATCGTGCAGGATAGAACCATCCTCCCCATGATATCCCAACCTAACGGCTTATCCAAAGATTAAATATGTGAACCAGGATCATCATCATTTTTTTTGTTGAAGGGGAACATCAGATCTTGGAATACGTAGATAACCCACTGGTTCTCGAGATAATATATTATAATACCATATAATAATGCAATAAGGGTGATAAGGATAGAAGGCCATACCTGACTTACCTGTGTAGGCGAAACGGCAAGTGACAGTTTGGTTGCTGTACATAAAATTGTTAACAGGATTTGCAATAATATCAAAATTTATCAATTAAACATTAAGTGCAAACAATCTTCAAGTATGAACGGTTATGGACCAACCGCCCAAAGAATAACGGTTAGGTACAAGCCGTATATATCAGAGAATTTGAATCGACTTGAAGAAGCTTACTGTTAAAGATGAATGGCCACAGATCAACCGCACAAACAATGGACGGTCTATCGCTAGACCGCGCAACGTCTGCAACTTCAAAAAACTAAACCCTTCATCTCCCTCCACCGTAACTGACGGTGGGAGGGGACAAAGGGGCAAACTGAGCCCATTCTCACCTCTCTCTCCCTCTCTCACTCCCTCTATGCGCCAGAAACACCAAGCCCGCCGCCCCGAGATGTTCGGAGAAGAGGAGCCCTTACCGCCGCCGTTGACCGTCGCCACGGCGGCGAGCACCGGAGGACCACCACCTGCGGAGGTGGCGACGACGTCCACGGCCGGGGGAAATGCACCCCCGCCACCGCCCGTAGCCGTGGAAGAAGCCGGAGAAGAGCTCGCCGTCGTGGAAGGCGATGCCGGAGGAGATGTGCCGTCGGAAAGGCCGACCAAAAAGCAACGAGACCCCGAGGTAGGATCCCTAAAACCCCTCCCATTTCCATTTTTATTCATTTTTAAGCCATGCATGTTAGTTTAAGGGATTTTTCAGGGGATTTAGAGGGCTTAGGGGTCGGTTTGGGGGGCTGCGGTGGCCTCCCTGCCGGCGGGGAAACCCTCACCGTCGTCGGGGAAGATGATGGTAGGGCGGTTCAGTCAAAACCGCACAAACAGAAACATGCGGCTCACATAGAGCCGCCCAACATCCATACGGCCCAGGAGTAGCCGTTCAAACTCACGCAACCACAAAACCCAACCAAGCAAAGACGGTGAGAGGCTCACCGCTCAAACAATCAAACGGGCCTCATTGGTCCATTCCAAAACCTGTCAACAAAGAACAATGCGGTCCACACAGGTCCGCCCAACCTTCCTGCGGCTCAGAAGCGGCCGTTTGACACTGAGAAGCATGAGGAAAGAACGGTGCAAGAGCACCCGTTCAAGATAGGAACGGCCTACACCGGCCCGTTCGACACACAGAACCTGGGGTATAAAACGGTGCTCATAAGACCGTTCAAAGGGACGAGCGGCCTATGAAGGACCGCTCTTCTGAAAAAGATTTAGGCTTTGATGGTTTTATTTAGAAATGAAACAAAATGCTTAAATTAATTACTAAAATGCATCTAAAATGAATGAATGAATGAATGCAGGGAAAGCGCAGGACCCGCACCCCGTGGCTGCAAGTCCACGCAGTGTACTTAGCACTGCCAGACTTCCAGAGGGAGCGGTTGGCTGCGATGGGGTTCGCCCCATTCCTGAGCATCGAGGTGTGTCGGTTCGACGTAGCTCTGCTCTACACACTGCATGACCGCTAGGACCCAGTGAGTCGGACGTTCCTTTTCCCGTGGGGGCATATGGTCCCCACGCTGGAGGACGTGGCCAGGCTCACTGGCCTTCGAGTGCATGGGTCACCGGTTAGCGGGACCACTTTCCCTGACTACCAGGAGATGGCTTGGGGATTGCTGGGCTTAGAGCTACGGTACCCTGAGAGGCAGTAGACCCTCCTCCCACGGGCTGGTCTTCAGGATAGCCTGGGATTACGACGGGCGGGAGTTGCAGTCGGCGAGCAATGGGAGTAGCACTTGCAGCGACTGGTGGAGCTGGCGCGGCCGAGAGTAGTTGCAGGACCGGGAGCGGAAGCAGACAGAGTGCTGAGGCGATTCTTGATGCTGATGTTTGGATGACTCCTCTTCTCCACCAGAGCAGACGTGATGAGCTGCTGGTTCTTTCCCTTCCTTGAGGAGCTGAGCCACGTGGGTGACTACGCGTGGGGAGCAGCAGTTCTTGCCTTCCTTTTTGACACGTTGAGTTCTATGGCCCGTCGGACGATGCCCGGGGGCTTCTCCCCCTTACTCTAGGTACGACTCTTAGCCTAGACTTAATTATGCAACTCTATATGCTTCCTAAAATGCTGACACGATGCTGTGATGTAGGTGTGGGCCTACGTGTACCTACATGGGCTGGGTAGAGGCGGGGAGACCCGTCCTGGGCTCCTGCCGATTGCACGGAGGTTGACGGCACCTCGGGAGAGCTGCAGGACGACCTGGATGCTCTACCGTACGCCTCGATATGCTTCTAAACTCAGACTCTTTAATTAAATGCAATTCGTATATGATGACGATGCTGATGCGACCTTCTATTTCTTGCAAGTACGGTGGACGCCTTATACAGAGGAGGGCCAGGAGGGTCAGCCTTGGGTGGTCGGCGCCCTTGCCTTCGCCGGACGAGATGTGTGGCTTCATTGCATGAACGTGGTGGAGCCACTACACTATAGGTTGGTGATGAGGACCATCGGGGTCCATCAGCCCGCGGTGGAGTTCCCAGCGCCTGAGAAGGCAGGGGAGCGAGTGACGAGGATGACTCGGGGCCTAGCGGCAGCATTTGATTGGTCGACGAGGAACGCTGCGCAGGTGGCCGACTGGACAGCTCTTGGGCGAGTGGTGACCGCCCGAGCGGAGAGCGACTCAGCGTACTACACTACGTACGCTAGACACTACCGGGACCAGGTGTTTCGGGGTGCCCACCGACTGGTACGACTTCTAAACTTAAACTCTGTCTATTATGCTTATGATTCTTATATGATGCATTGACACATGGACTTCTAAATGCAGATCGACCCAGCGGGACGACTAGCGGAGCTACAGGGGCTCCTACACTCCACCATCAGGGAGCGGGACGAGGCCCGACAGGCCTTGGCTCTACTGGTGAGTTCTCTAAACTCTAAACTCTCTAAATTTTGTAAATGCTTATGATTATGATTATGCATGTGACTAACATGGAGTTTTGGATGCAGCGTGCCGAGGGTACCCAGCGACAGGGGGCTGATGCTCCTTCTTCTTCTTCTACCCAGACTCCTGCAGATCGGGCCGAGTGGGAGGCCAACTTTACCAGGATGGTGGCACGGGCCAAGGCGGCCGAGGTGGCGCTCACGGAGAGGGTATGCAAATCATTATGCTATCCCTATGTTATTTATGCTTATGATATGTATGAAATGCAATTGACTGACAATGATATGTGCATGTAGACGTCCGAGCTGACCCGCCTTAGGACTGAGTTGGAGCAGAGCCAGGCAGCGGCTCGGGAGGATGTGGCTCGTGTACGGGAGGAGGCAGCACAGAGCCGACCAACAGACGCGCTGGAGACGGCGCTCCTGCGAGCGGAGCTAGAGCGACTCCGAGCTGGAGCAGAAGAGCTGGTGCGGGTCCGAGCGGAGCGGGATCGGGCTCTGATCGAGGCGTCCGAGCTGAGTGGAGAGCTATGAGCCTATAAGGAGATGAGCCGGCGATCGCGCAGTGGGACTCCGAGCGGCACCCACGGCTCCATGAGGAGTTACTTCACGGGTTCCTCCGGTCACCGGAGGAACGAGGAGGACAAGCAGCGTCGGTGACGTCAGCGTGATGATGCGACTTCAGCGATGCCTCCACCAAAGAGGCACGAGGGCGGTAGAGACAATGATGGGGGCCAGGGGACGGACAGGCTTGACTTTGTACTCGGCCCGACTTTTGTACATATGATGACATGATATGATAGTGATATGCATGCTTTTGTTTTTATTTTATGGATGAATGAATGTATGAATGTATGACTGGACAGATGCGACTACCGACTTGACATGAGTGCGTGAGTGAGAGATGATGACTACGGGTGAGACACGACTACGAGTGAGACGTGACACGTCGACCTTGAGTGGGAGAGAGCGACAGTGTGAGATGAGAGACGCCAAATCAGTGAGTGACGCCGACTGCGTGAGATGAGGGCGCCAAATGAGTGAGGTGAGTGCGCCAAATGAGTGAGACGAGCGACGCCAAATGAGTGAGGTGAGTGCGCCAACATGAGTAAGACGAGCGATGCCAAATGAGTGAGGTGAGTGCGCCAAATGAGGGAGGTGAGTGCGCCAACATGAGTGAGATGAGGGCGGTTGACAAAGGGCTCCAGATCCGATGAACGGTTCTCAGTGGTCCACTCAAAGAGATATACGGTCTGTAATAGACCGCTCCACTAAGAGTAGAACGATTGAATATTAACCATACGGAATGATGAATGGTTTACGATGGGCCGCTCTAGATTAAGAACGGTCAAATTCAGGCCGCCTAAAGCCTAGCCCTCGGGTTCTTTGGAGGATGATGAACGGTCAGTCATAGACTGCACAAGAGGATGGGCGGTCTATCGTAAGACCGTCCAAGTGGGTATCCTGCGAACTCGAAGGGGACTCTCCTAGAGAGTCCCTAACCCGAGGGTAAACTGCCTCATACCTATCCAAACCTCATATTAACCCATCCCAGACTTATCCAACCCTAATCTTAAGAGCCTTAGGCTTCCTAACAAGCCTTATAAGTGGGAGGGGAGTCTAAACTCGTAGTTCACACATTCTCTTCCTTCCAAGCCTTGAAACCTTTGATTTTCACCACCAAATCATCATGAAGAGGGCCCTAGAGGGGAGTTCTATAGAGGGAGCATCTTTTGAAGGGCCAAAGCTGGCCAGAAAAGAGCGGGAAGTGCTCCAAAGGCTGACTGCGATCCCGTGACATCTGAGCTCAAGCCCTATGAGAGAGGTTAGTTAATCATATTTTCATTCAATTCAATTCTCTTTCATTTACTTACATGCTTTTCCTTCCTCTCTTTCTTCCAACCTCAGCTTCTTCCTGGTGCGAGGCGATATTCCACATTGAAGTGGCTGGCTCCCATGGTCCGCACCTTGCCCCTAGGAGTGACATCCATCCTGAGATTCTGGCACTTACAACCTCTCCTAGTGTTAGGTCAGAACTTCCCAAAACTCTCTCTTGATTGGCATAGTATCTCAGCCTTAGTTGAGATATGGCATCCTCAGACTCACACATTCATCTTCCCATCATTCGAGGCCACTGTTCTACTAGAGGAGGTAGAGACCTACTTCTCTTTACCCAGGTCCCAGGTGGGAGGGGAAGATTCGGTGTGTCATACTGTTGCCCCTATAGATCCTAGGCTCATCTTGGGAGGGTTCATACCAGATAGCAGGGATGTCCACACCTTCGTAGGCCCACGTTAGATTCACCTTCTTCCTAGTGGGTAGTGGAACATTGCAAGAACATGTGTGGGTGGGATGAAGCCATAGCTAAGACTGCGTCCATTTGCTTGTGTGGGGCCATCTTGTTCCCTTCAGTTGACCATGAGCTAGAGATGCCCCTTCTTAGTACCATTAGTGGCCTATGGCAGGGACTTTCCATCTCCCAGGCCATCCTTGCTTACTTGTACGAGGGCCTTACTTCAGCAGCCTTAGGAGGTCCTCTGTTTGGGTCTATGATCCTTCTAGAGTGTTGGATGGGTGCTAGGATGAAATTCATCTATAGGGAGGATGTCACTTCGGCTAGCAGGATCTTCGGGAGCCACCCCCTCTTCTTCATAGGCGGCGCGTTCGGATTCTCTCCGCAGGTAGAGTGCAGGACAGCTGAGATGAAGACCAGGGATGAGTGGCAACTGTTCATCAACAGATTGCCCCTGGATCGATTCGTGATGCGCCTGGGCTTCCTCCGCGGCGGTACTGTCAGAGTTCCCAGGAGGCCAGGCTTGGACCTGAGGCTCGTGAGCTACACCGCACTGGTGATGTACAGCCCGCACCGGTGCTACCTACAGGTTGGGCTACCCCGGACTATTCTACAGCTACACCGCACTGGTGATGTACAGCCCGCAGTGAGGAGTGCCCTGATCATGTGGGAGGTGAGCAGGGTGCTTACCCTACCAGCAGAGGTTGTAGAGATCCCAGCGACGCGCCAGGCCTACATTAGAGAGCTGAGAGGGATACGTCCCCGCGGGGATGCCCAGCGGAGGACTGAGTGATTTTCTTTTGTTTCACGATGATGATGTTGGATAGGACTCATGTGTTTAGAAAAAGTTTGATATATGAAATGAATAAGATTGATGATTGGATTGAGTTTGAGCTTTGTTTGGGTTATGATGTGATTGCACCAGTTAGGATGAGACTTTACCATTCACATGGTCACGAGCTAACTACACTTTTCGGCTTCAACCTGCCCCTATACACATACAAACACAGAAAACGGATTAAATCTATTTTAGGCTTAACCCCTTGCCTCTAACAAGTTAGGAATCAACCAGTTCTTGATTTTTGGTCAAGGGGGTAAGCCTTATCAAATAGGCAAATAACAAATGTTAAATGAATGCAATGGATGCTGTGAATGCAAATCAAGGAAATCCTTTTTTTGGGAGCTTTGAAAATATCTACTTTTTGTTTGGTTTTCAAAATCTTTTGATTTTGTTTTGGGTTTTGAACATATTTGATTTTTTTGAGTTTTAAAATATTTGATTTTTTTTGTGGTTTTGAAATATTTTATTTTTTTTGGTTTTGAAATATTTGATTTTTGTGGTTTTTTTTTGAAACATTTGATTTTTTGAGTTTTTGAAATATTAGATTTTTGTGGTTTTTGACATATTTGATTTTTGTGGTTTTTGAAATATTTGATTTTTTTGTGGATTTTGAAACCAACTTAGTCCTAATGACAGGGAACCTCCCATCTCACCAGGGGCCTCCCGAGGTCAACGTGCAATATAAAGGATCGCCCGTGGCCGGTGCTAACCTTGCTTTGACGGTGCCTCCACCGAGGCCATACCTGGGGTAGGATCCAATCCTTGGAAAATAAAACAGATTTAGCAGAAAAGCTGGCGATAGGTATAGAGGTTTTTAGGGCTTGAGTTCTTCTCGCGACACCCCCCCTTTTCAAAGAATTTGGTCTGTTGCACCAGGGCTTTATGTCCATTCTCGAACCTACTTCCGCTCTAGGCATGCATACGACCAGGCTCATAACGTTCCGCGGGGAAACTGTACTGTCACTCTTGTCGTGCCTAGTTTGGCTATTTGGGGACTTCCAAACTTTTTTGAGAGCTGCGAGCTTTGGGCGAGCTTTTAGCCTCAATTTTTACCCCTTTTTTCTTTTTCATTTCCTTCTTGTTCTTTTGCGGGATAAGGTCATAATGGACTGCCCCTATTTGAGGCCTCTTTTATTGGGGGGGTCTAGATCGGTCCTCGCCCCCTTATTCACCTTTTGCCCCTATTTTCAGTCGAGAGAGAAGGAAACCCAAGGACCTTCAACCTTTCCGAAGCATGGCCAAGGAGAAGCGGTGTTTATGCAAAAGAAAGAAACCGACCCACGAGGGGTGGTGTAGTGTGTAAAATGTTGCACCGGGGATTTCCTTTCGTGATCAAGTGAAGGCGTACCCCGCCACCAAGTCGTTTGCTGGTTTGACTCTATGGGTAAAATCATTTTAAATATAGCCCATTCCATGGATTTGGTAATTCTTTACCCTCCGCGTTGATTAAACGATACGCGTTACTCGGATAGACTTCCTTAATTACAAACGGCCCTTCCCAGTTGGGTTGCAGCTTAGACCTGGGACCTGCTGATCTGATAAATTTATGTTTCAAAACCATATTACCCACTTGGAATTTTCGTTCGATAACCTTCTTTTGAAAATACCGCGAGACACGTTTTTGATAAACCGAAACATGATTGGCCGCATTAAGCCTCTTCTCATCTAAGAGTTCCAATTAGACTAGCAACGCCTCTCGACACTCATCGAGATTAAGTTCTTTATCCAGCTGCACCCTTAGGGAAGGGATTAGGATCTCGTACGGGAGTACCGCCTCCATCCCATAGGTGAGAGCAAAGGGAGTCTGCCCCATGGGGGTACGGACGGAGGTGCGATAAGCCCATAGAGCTTCAATCAGTTTATCGGCCCAATCAGCAAATTTGTGTGACTCGCATGTTTTCTTGATAATTTTAAGAAGGGTTTTATTCGTGGCCTCAGCCTGGCCATTACCTTGGGGGTAGTATGGTGATGAATGATGCAATGATATATTAAACTTCTTACAGAGGTCCCGGAGTTCTTGAGAGATAAATTGAGGCCCGTTGTCGGTGACGATATCACTTGGTACTCCAAACCGCGAGATGATATTCTTCATGATGAAGTGGCATACTGTGGTGGCTTTGATTTCTGCATAAGCTTCAGCTTCTGCCCACTTGGTGAAGTACTCTATAGCCGTCAAGATGAAGGACTTCTGCTTGATTGCAGAATTAGGGTCACCGAGAGGTCCGATGATATCGAAGGCCCACATGGAGAATGGCCAAGGAGCAGAAAGAGGATGAAGAGAAGAAGCAGGAGCATGGATTTTGTCAGCGTGGAGCTGACATTGAAAACACCTACGGACATGGGTGGAGCAATCCTCTTCTAGGGTTGGCCAGTAATAGCCCTACCTAAGAATCTTCTTCGCCAACGCCTACCCATTAACATGCCCTCCACACTCACTGGAGTGAGCTGCTTCTACTACCTTCCAAGCCTCATCGTCATCTAGACACCTCATTAGAACTCCGTTGAGAGGCTGCCTATATAATTCTCCAGCAACAATCGTATATCTTGCGGCGAATCTTATAATGGACTTTCGTTGCTCGGCATTTGCCGTCTCCGAAAATGAACCATCCCTGCAATATTGCTCAATTTCATAATACCACGGCAACTCTTCTTCTTCTATGATCTCCTCAAGCTCAGTTAATGAGACTTCCTTCACTTCTTCCCTTTCTACCTTCCAAATTTCCTAAGGTTGTCAAACCAGGGATCCTAAAGGGAGGGAGCGCCTAACCACTGGACCACAATGGTCTCAGTGGCACGACTGAGGGGAAATGAAAGAGAAGAAGCTAGTGATGCAAGGGCATCAGCCAAGATATTCTGGGAACGAGGAGTGTGAATATAGATAAGCTTTCGGAATTGCCTAGCCAAGAGCGTGACCAGATCCTGATAGGGTTTAAGCTTAGGGTCACGGGTGCGGTAAGTTGACAGAACTTGATGCATCACCAATTGAGAATCTCCTATGATGTTGAGGTATCGCGCGCCCATGATGTAGGCATGCTTCAGACCGGCAAGGAGAGCCTCATACTCGGCTATATTATTTGTGGCAGGAAATGAGAGCTGATAGGCGATAGGGATGGTTACCCCTTCCGGAGTAAGGAGAACGGCGCCGATTCCACTGCCCTGGGAATTGAGAGCACCATCAAAATGGAGAGACCAAAAAGGAAGACGCGTGATTACTGCCAAGTGTTCATCAAAGAACTCATCCTGGATTGAATCAGTGCGAGGGATGGGAGAATGAGCAAGATGCTCAGCAATGACATATCCCTTGATCACTTTTTGGACGACGAAGGTGATGTCGAATTGGGAAAGAAAGCTCTGCCAGCGAGCTAATCGGCTAGAAAGGATAGGGTTTTCTAAAAGATAATGAATGGGGTCCATTCTAGAGATCAACCTAACTTCATGGGCAAGGAAATAATGTTTGAGCTTCTGAGCTACCCATACTAGCGTTGCACAGGTCTTTTCCATGGCAGTATGCTTGGATTCAGCAATATTAAATAGCCTCGAAAGATAGTATGCTGCCCTTTCTCTTCCTTCATCATCAACCTGAGCCTGGACAGCTCCTAGGGAGTCCTCAATCACAAAAATGTATAGGATCAGGGGTTTCCCAGGGACGGGTGGTTGCAGAACCGGAGGATTAGAAAGATAAATCTTAAGCTCCTCATAGGCCTTTTGGCATTGTTCATTCCATTCAAACTTTGCTCCCGCCTTTAATACTTCATAGAATGTGCGGCATCTTTGCGAGTGTTGAGATATAAATCTCCTGATGAACTGTAAACGCCTAATCAAACCTTGAAGTTCAGTGATATTCTTAGGCGACGGCATTTCCATAACGGCCTTTGCTTTGTTTGGATCGATCTGAATCCCCCGTTTACTAACTATAAACCCAAGTAACTTCCCTGATGCAACTCCAAACACGCATTTCTTTGGATTCATGTTTAACCTATACTCCCTAGCCCTTTGCAACACTTTGGCAAGAATGGCGGGGTGTTCCTCTTGAGACCTCGACTTTACCAAAATATCATCCACATAAGCTTCTAAATAGACATGCATCATGTCGTGGAAGATAGCCATCATCGCCCTCTGATAGGTAGCACCTACATTCTTCAATCCAAATGGCATAACAACATAGTAGTATGTGTCCCAGGGCGTGGTGAACAAGGTCTTCTCCTGATCCTCAGGGGCCAGACAGATTTGGTTATATCCAGAATAACCATCCATAAACGAGAGGGCTTCGTATCCAGCTGTGTTATCAACCAATACATCAATGTGAGGAAGCGGGAAATCATCCTTTGGACATGCCTTATTTAAGTCCCTGAAATCGATACAAATCCGAATTTTGCCATCCTTTTTCATTACTAGGACTATATTTGCCACCCACTGCAGATATAAAACAACCCTAATAAACCTGGCCTTATGCAATTTGTCGACTTCTTCCTTAATTCTCAAGGCCATCTGTGGGTGGAATCTTCTCGCTTTTTTCTTAACGGGTGTTGCCCCTGGTTTAAGGATCAATCGATGTTCGACTAATGTGGGGTCAAGACCCGACATGTCCTCGTAGGACCAGGCAAAGGAATCACTATACTCTCTCAAAACCTCGATGAGCTCCTCTTCAACCTGAGGAGGGAGATTAGCAGAAATCAGTATGGGCCTGGGATCCCTTTCCATTCCAAGATTAATCTCTTTAGTGGGTTCATCCACTACCGATGATGGTTTGTCAAACTTCTTCAAACCTTATGCGTACAAGTCGGCAGTGTCATCCACATAGCCTTCCTCATCATCAGCTGGATCCTTCTCATTCACAATTTCATACACCCCTAATCCGCCATTGCTCCATACCCCTTCCAGTTCCTCATCTTCTTCCAAAACGATTGCGATCTCCACAAACTCCGGGCATCTAAGCAGGGCATGGCATCTCATGGCCAAATCTCGTAGAAACCTATCAGGGATGGATTTGGGACGATACGCCACAGTGTGCGCTGCAGATGAGGACGGGCTGACTAGACTCGAACTAGACTCTACCCCAACCGACTCGACGAACCTAGGAGACTCTACGCAATGTACATCTAACCTAGGAGAGAGGAAATCTACTGGAAAAGGAACAAGGGTTTCACACCCCTGGGAATCTGAGCAGAAAACGGTGTAATCTTCCACTGAAACCTCAGTTTTGAAATTGGCATTTTTTTTTGGAGGCCGGAGGAGATCACGCAGCACGAGGAAGAGGATGGAGGAGGAGGGAGTTGCATGGGGAATAACTCAGGGAATATGCAATCAAAGAACGGATCGGAGGAGGAAAACCACATCTCGTGGAGTTGAGCACCGGGGGGAGGAGGAGTAAATAAGGTTGAAAGATCAATAGGTGGGCAGCGCCCGCAAGCACAGGGAACGAATAAAATCTCAGGTGGTCTCTCCGTGAAGTACGGGTCGACCAGGATTGGAGGGGAACGGGGAACAAACCCAATTGTTGAAACCAAGAGGCAAGACGGGATGGGGGCATAGAATAAGTAGTGATGGAGCTCCCCACTTCCTGTGGCCCCTGGCGGACCAGTTGCATTGGAGGATGCTTTACCAGCCGCGTCTCCTTCTCCTTCAGACAGTCTTCTTTCTTGCTGAACAGCTTTTCAAAACAACTGGTAAAATCTTCCATATCACCCACCAACCCCATCAGCAGCGGCGGTGGGTCAGAGTTATCACCTACGGCGTCAATCTTCATATCAGAACTGGGTGGCGCTTCTTTAAAGTGTCGGGCTGCAACGGGCCTTTCACAAAATGTTGTCGATAGTCCCACGTTAACGGCCCGGAGTCTCCAAGCATCGACATTGCGGAATCACGATAGTCGAGGCCTCGGCGGCCCATCTTCCTACCTTTAGGGATGGGGTTGGTCCGGCCCTTCAATTGTGCGCCGAGACCCAGACCCGGCTGATAGCCCAATTTCAGAATCATGTGGCACCCATTGGAATCTCTCATCTTGGGCTTGACTTTGACATTTATTGGCGCATGAGTGGGCTTGCGTGATGCATATGCCCATGAATAGTTCAAGTCCATAATTGAAAAAACCGGCCGGTTGCTCGGCCACAATGTAGGAAGAGTCTTGGCTACTATCGCATCAACATTCTGGACCGTGGAAATGCTCTTCACCTTGACCACCCGCCCTTGGAATGGAAATTTCAAACACTGGTGGCCAGTCGAGGGCACGACGTTCAGGCTGTTTATCCATGGATGACCCAGAATAGCTTTGAACATTGGGTCTATGTCCAATACATAAAATTCCACGTCCATAACCAAAGGCCCTAGCTCGGCCTGTACGGTCACGACCCCGTGACAAGCACGCCTGGAGTTGTCATATGCTGCTATGGTGGTGGGCGTTGGCTTGAGCATATCTTCTGAAATGTTGCAGGCACGAAGGGTACTCAATGGACACACATTTATCGATGCTCCCGTGTCCACAAGGGCAGACTCCACGGTCACTTTGTTCAAAGAGATGGTAATACATAGCGACATCTGCCGTGCCTCAGGGGGCGCTAGCTCTGACTCAGAGAATGAAATAGAAGGCCCCTTCGTAATCGTTGCCAACAGCGATGGTAGACTATCTACCGCCACATCCTCGCTCACCATAACCTTATGTAGAAAAGTTCTTAAAGCATCTTGGTGTAGCGGTGATCTTTTGATCAATTCCAACACTGAAATCTTGGCCGGCTTCCGGTCCAAGTGCTGCAATAGGTCATACTTCGTGCCTGGCACGGGGTCTACTTCTTCTGTCTCTACTATAGGGGAGGGAACTTGGAGGTTGGGTGCAGTGGCACAAGAGGAAGGAAAAACTCTTTGGAAGGGATGCCCACTCCGAAGGGCACAATGTGGTGCCGGCGCGGCCTGAGATGGACCCCCACATGGCCCGGTGGGGTAGGTGGAAGGTGTAGAAATGGGGGTGAGGATGGTGGAAGTTGGCCTAATGGGCCCTGGCGAAGGGGAGATGGGCGAAGGGTTAAGCGGAGGGGTGATGATGGAGGGTATGGTGGGTGGTGGCGAAAGGACTGGTGGTGTGGAGGGAAATGTGGTGGGCCTGATGGGTGATGCGGGGGGGACAACGGGTGGAGTGATGGTCAGAACGGTAGGTCTGAGAACGGAGGGGATAGCAAGCGTGGGGGAATGGTTGTGGTGGAAGGCCAAAAGGTGAGCGTGGGTTTCATCATCAAAAGTCCACCCAGCGGTGGGGGCTGGGTGATGAACAATGTTCACTTGGGCTGGTGCCGGCGCCGGCGGCTGTTGTTGTTGCTGGGGAGTGGGCTGGTGGACTGGCATGGGATTCTGATGGATCCCAAGGTCCTATTGTTGCTGGGGTTGCTGCTGCTGCTGTTGCTGGGGTGCCGCCTGCTGCGGCCTGGATTCTCTCTGCCTCTGCTTGATGTCTTTGATCAGCTGGTGCATCTGGGCCCAATCAATCCTATGGCCCTCGTGTAAATCATACATCAGATCCCTAAACTGATAGCACCATTCTATCGTGTGCCCGGGCTGCCGATGATATATGCAATACCGGGACTGATCGGCGACCGGATTCCAATTTTGACGCTCCGGAGGCAATTAAATATCACCAGTATACATTAATGCAGAGAAAATATTGGGCAATGTCTCAGGAAGAGGAGGGTAATGGGTCCTCTTTGGGCTTGGTCGAGCAGGTCAGTAAGTGGCGGGTGGAGGAACATTATTAGATTGTGGCGGCCGCTGAGGCTGTTGGTGTGGTGGTGGTTGTTGTTGCGGGTATTGGGGAACCTGAAAGTGGGTTGGGGAACTTGTGGAGCGGCGAACTATGGGTTGTGTGGAGTCTACGGGAAGCGAGGTGGAGCGGCTTGGTGGGGGAACTGAACAGCCTGGACCTGCTCGTTGATTTGTACTCCCTTAGTAATGGGCCCTGGGATTTCCTGGCGGCTTTTGGTTTCTGGGCCTCAAATAGTGAATGAATAGGGGAGTCTTTAAACTGGGTTTGTATGAACCGAGCTCTACTGTATAACTGGTGCATATTCGAAATGTCATTCATTGCCAAAATATTTCTGAATGTTGGGGTGGCATTGGAGATCAATAACTTGACTTTTTCTTCCTCTAGGATCTGCCCGGGCACACGCGCGGCCATCTGCCTCCATCGATCCGCATAGGTTTCAAAGTCCTCTTCCGGCTTCATCTTCTCAGCTACCAGGTCGGTGAAGGAGTACTCGAGACCGACCCGATCCTGGAACCTCTGAATAAACCTCTCTTTGACGGTCTTGAAATTCTCGGCCTCCTCCAGAGGCAAGGTGTAAAACCACTTAAGGGCGACCCCTTCTAATGATCGGCAAAATAAATAAGCCATCAGGCGGTCGTCATGCTGGAACTGTGCCGACTCGTAAAGAAACTTCCGAACATGAATGAACGGGTTGTCGTTCCCGTCATATTTACGGTACACGGGGAGCTCGGACAGAGAAGGAAAATGAATGTCTCTGAAGTTAGGAATAGGGACGTCAGCCAAAGATTGTGGGCCAACCCGCTTGTGGAGGAGGTCAATCTGCTGCTGCATAGCAGCCCATTTATCAATAATCTCCCGTTCCCGGGATGAGGGGGAAGGAGCAGGAGGAGCAGTACCTGGATACGTAGCCAAAGGATAAGCTGGCTGAGGGGGCGGCCCGTAAGATGGATGATGGGCCAGGGAAGGGCCCACATTTGCATGAGCCAGCTGGGCGGCCCCTGGTTGCAACCGAGTGAAGTCTGCCGGGGCTACAAGGGCTTGCGGCGATGGAGAAACAGTGACATAGGGATCAAGGTAAGGAACAAATGGGATTTGGGACTTCCCCTTATTGAGCGGCTGATGGGCCGAGGTGGAAGCCTGGCCCATTTCCATGTGGGAGTATCGAAGGACCTGAGGACGAGTGGGAGTAAGGTCAATAGGGGCCACAGAGGTGGTCCCAACAACAGAAGATGTGGTGGCAGTAGCATTCGTGCCACGACGAGGAGTTGAAGTCGGGGTGTCAGCCCCCTGCAAGGCTTGCCGGATGAGATGGAGCTAGGTAGGGTCCAGCTGGGCCATCATATTAGTAATTTCATTGGCCGGATTGTGAATGGATTGATTTGAAAGAGAGGGTTGGGCACCCTCACCAGGGATGGTCGGGAGTGGAGGGGCAGTCCCCTCTCCTCCCTGCATATGGGCGACCCTAGGCAGGTCCTCAAGAAGGCCACGAGGAAGAAAGTCCTCGTGAGATTGAGAGAAGTCATATGACGACATAGGAGATGATGAATCAAACAAAGGATTGAAGTATGAATGGAAATGAGAACTGACCCTAGGAGATGATCCTGAGGGAAAGAGACAACCCCACATGCACTAAACACCTAAGACTGGGGCAAACAAACCTAACCAACCAAATCAAAAAATCAAACAGCAAGCATGCAATGGAAGGAAGAGATGGGAGGGGAATCACCCAATTAGACAATCAAGTTATTAAATGATGCCCGTCAAATTCTTATGAGTTCCTCTTTGGACCTTAGTGGCTTAATTAAAATGTAGATTCACTCAACAACTAGGTGCCTAACCAGGGTGCGAAATGGAGGACTGGGTGACTCTAAAGAACTCTCTCTCTCTCATAGATGCTGACCCTAGACTGGGGGTGGATACGGTACAACCTGCTCGACGTCCGTGTGGGAATCCATGACTCACGGGGACTTACGGAGGTCCTCAGCAAGGTCCCTAGTCGGCTCCAAGGAGTATGGAGATGAGAGGAAACCCTACCTCGGTAGGAATGCAACTACTGTGAGAGCGGGGGATGGCCCTATGTGCACCGGAGTGCATGCAAGATCTAGCCTAGCAACTATCAAGCAATGATCAATCAAACGTACAAGGAACGAAAATAATGATGTAACAATGACATGGGAGCAGGGGGGAGATCAAGAACTAGCACCAAAGCTCATAAATCTCATGGAACATGACAATCAAAATGAACAACGGATGCCCCGCAACAGCAAAAGGATGGTCTGTGTGAGACCGCTCAAATTGACAGACGGTCTGTACATGACCGTTTAATCCAGGGAGCGACAGAATGGCAGAATGACTATAGAAGTAATCACAGAACGCTGGAAATATAGGACGGCAGAAATGAAGCACATACCAGAAGAACGGTCTATAGAGCGCCGCGTACGCTCTAGAACGGATCCCCACAAGCCGTGTACCTACAGTCAAAACACCCAGAAGCGTACCTGTGCCAGAGCGATGGGCGGCCAGAGATAGGCCGTGCAGATGTATGGGCGGTCGATAGTACATCATCTATGACGGGACACTGGCAGGAGAACTGGCACTGCTCGCAGGGAAGAATGGTGGATGAACAGCCGCCTAGAGGATGGACGGCGCTGGGAGAACCGCCCACGTTCCAGGAGGCAGGAAACACACCCGACCTATAATCGCTCCAAGAATAAAACTAAACAATGAACGGGGGGTCAGCAATTCACCAGCACGACGGGCATTAGACGTCCCACTGTGATCGCCACAAAAGAAGGGTGTAGATATATTTTCTCCTCTTACTTAAAGGAAGATGTGTTATGAATAAATCGATATGCAATGAATAAGTGAAAAAATACTAAGACGAGAACAGAAAACAAAAATGACCGTGATCGCCACCAAAGCGCCGAACGTGATGAACACGCCGTGCTTTGGAAAGGAAGGGGAGACACTCGCCTGGTTGCAGCACTGGTAAGATGAGCGGTTGATGGAGAACCGCCTAAAAGATGCACGATCTTACGATAGACCGCCTAAGGGTGCTGCAAAAGGTGCGGGATGAAGCACTTCTGGATGTTGAACGGATCTATAACGACTGCCGGACAAAGAAGAACGGCCGAAGATGCACCGCACGTCTCCTTGAACGGACAGAAGAGAACCCCTCGAGACTACCAAGCCAGAAGTCGCAAAGGGGTCCAACCTCCACCCTCTCCAGTCGGCAAGAGGGGATGGGCCTCGTGCTAGGAAGGGCTGACATGTAAAACAACGTAAAGAAACAAAGAAACAACCTAGATTTGAACTGAATAGTGTAGTAAATGTCGAAATAGCGAGGAATGAACGTGACTAAATGGAAAGGGGGGTACCTGGGGGATTTTAAACCCCTAGGGTGTCAAAAAAAAACATAGGTAGGTGTTTGCATGGTAATGGAGATGAAGGAGAACGTGGGAGAAAGTGTGAAAAGTAATGCATGCAATAACAAGGAGGCCGAAAACAATCAAACATGAAAGGACTCAAAACCAAATTACTCTTTGAACTGGAGACTTGTATGGACGTAGAAAGCCTCCCTCCTTGGTGCTAGGTCACTCAAGAATGCGGCAGGGCTTCGCAGTCGACCAAAAATCTCCCCCATTTTCAAGCTTGGCCTTTAGGGTCTATTTACAGAGCCTAGAAAGCCTAGCTCGAAACTAGGGTTTAGAGTCATTTTAAGGTCGAGATTATCAAACAAAAATCATAGATAAATGAATCATCTTTAATCCAGTCGAAATGGCACTTAAAATAGTTGATTATCCGCGGAGAAAATGATGATAGAAGTTGGGGATAAAACCACAGATAAAAGGGATAAAATCTGTTGAAATTCATGAATCGACCGGATGAACGGTCTTACGATAGACCGCTCAACGGGATGTACGGCCATGTCCGGACCATTCAACCATGTCGGTGGAAATTCAAAATAAATCTGAAATAATCTAAATTATCCCTCGAACTGATCGAAACGTTCGCCGTTGGACTCTCATATAAGAACGGCTCATATGAGACCGTTCAACCGTAGGGCGGCCAAGGACGAACCGTTCAAGCCTCGTCAGTGGTAATTCAATTATTTGGATAATTATCTGAGAAAACCATCGAGTGCAGGACTCTGAGATATGAGCGGTTACTATCCATCCGTCCATTATATTGAACGGCTAGATTAGGACCGCATAAATTCTTGTCGGTGGAAATTCAAAAAATTAACCAAAATGTTCCAAAATATATGGACGGCCCATAGTCAACCGCACATTGATTGAGCGGTCGTAGTTGAACCGTGCATGCACATGGATGTTGAAACTCATAACAAGGCCCAATCAACCAAAACCAAGGCCCATTAAGCCCTGAAATGAAACAATCTTAGCCAAGGAGGGAGGCAACCCATAAAACTGGCCCAAAACGTGCCTGAAAATAACCTCGATGAGTGATGGACAACTCGAGGCATCAACCAATGGGAGTAAGCGGAACGACTCAACTTATCGGCAAAAAATGGGTGTCAACAAAGTTCTGCTTCTAAGGAAGCTATATTCCTTTTTTTTCAGAGAAAATTGCGGTTCATCGATTGGTTGGTTTTTTATTTTCGAGTTTCCTTTATTGTCATTCCGTTCTGTTACCCTTCACTGTTCGGAGGAATGGAGAGATTCTCTAGTTCCCTCCATTGTCTTGGAGGAAGAGAGGTTCGATCCTCTGGTTGTGTGAGTTACTTGGGAGTAACTGCACAGGGTTCCCTTTGCTGCGTGCAAAGGAAGGGAGATTGGTTCTCCAGTGTTTCACTTCTAGTTGATCAGAAGTCTGAGGAGGGTATTCCTCAGGGCAAGCTGTCTGACAACAGTTGTCGCAGACTGAGTCTGTTGTGTGCGATTTAACATTGTAAGGAAACCTTACTCTTCTGAGTAAGGGGTGGACGTAGATTGCGGGTAGCAATCGAACCACCTAAAAAATTCCCTATCTCTACTGTGGTTTTGCTTGTTTACGTTGTGCTGCTCTTCATCTACTTGACATATTGCTTCATTGTGGGTTGCCTGCTCGATCTCATTTCTTACTTTAGTCATCACTAATGTGACACCAACCCTTGGACCTATTTTGCAAGCATTCAATTTTAAGAAGCGGACTCACTCTAGCGGGCTCACTCGCTTGGCGCACACTAGTGCCCGATGGCGACTCTGCGATGTTGGAGAGGGTCCGAGGCGGGACCTTGAGGCTCCAATAGTTGGCTAGCTTGGGGAGAACCCCAAATGGGTCTGGGATGCCCAAATCATGGGCGGCCAGCACACCAAGGGTGTAGGATAAAGGGTTCACTCACAACTCGCCCGCGGTGGTCACTCACGGCACTAGCAACTTAGGGTCGAGCTCTCACTCACCGTCCGACGAAACAATGGCGGTAATACTAAGCTAGAAATGAATTGAAACCCAGCCAAGAGAGGGACCGAGGCTCACCTAGCCAGCGTGAAGAGGCCGACTCCGACCGAAGATGGGGGCGAGTGGGGAGGGGTGGGAATGCACCCGCACGCCGCGTCGATGAAGCTTCAAACCTGCAAGTGAATTATTACATGAACTACACCTCTCGCAGGAGGGGGATATTAGGGTGGGGGTTAACTACGATTACACCCAAAACTACCTCCACACAGCGAGGGGCCTTCAGCCGGCCAAGCGGGGAGGGGTGAGACCGACTAAAGATGAAATTGGACGCCGATGTTGATTCTGCCCACTATCTGTGCTTCTGGATAGACAGTCGATTCTCCGACTCTGCGGCCACTCCAGATTTTTGCAGAAGACGAAACCAGTGGGAAAATCTTCTTAGCTGGATCGGGAAGACACCGGAATTTTCTGGATTTCTTCTGGTACATCTGCTGGTCGGGGTAAGGGCTTGAACAGGGTAGCAGGTCCTCTGTTCTGACAGCTTCAGGTTCCTAACAGCAAGAAGCAGAGGGTGCCACGAACGCTCCCAAGCTCAAAATCAGGTGCCGTCAGAGCCTTTGGAACTGTTGACGGGTGTACTTCGAAGCCGAACTGACGGGGATGACAAATTAGGTCGGAGTAGTCCGGTGGCTTCTGAACACTGAAGGAGGGTCGGTGTAGATAGAGTGGAAGTAGAACCGCACAATCGGGGGAGAAAATTGATAACTTTCTGGTCCGGTCTCCAAATTGAACTCTGCTTCTTGGGGATGGTAGAGGACTCGAAGTAAAAGACTTTTGCTGAAGAACTCTCGATCAGATTCACAATAGGTTAGTCGCAGAAGAGTTTCCACTCCGGCTCTGGCCTCCTTCCAGGGAAGATTCGCGCAGTCGGGGGAGAAAGGCTCTCCCAGGTAGCACCGTGCTCGGACGAAGATGAAACCACCGCCGTTGCGAAGAAGACAGGCAGACGCTTCCAACGGTACCTCTTGGTCCTTCAGATTCGCCGGGATGTGGTTGGGGTGGCCTCTGCAAGCAGGTGGTCTTCTGCAGGTCGCCAGCTGCTTGGAGGATCTATCAATGGAGGTGGGAGAGGTGATGGAGAAGAGCAAGGGAGAATGGTGGAGATGAGAGAGAGAGAGGGGGGCGACCCTAACCAAGGAGTGGGGTCTTGGGGGTGCCCTAGGGCTGTGGAGAGAAGGTGGATTTGAATTCAAATGGCCTAGGGAAGTGGTGGGTTGTATGGGGGAGAGGGAAGGGTGCTTGGGGAAGGGAAGAGGGTAGTTGGTGGTTGGAGGGTGGAGCAAGGATTGGAGGATTCCACCTTGGGGTTGGGGGGGGAGTTAAATGAGTGTATGGGGAAGGGGGAGGGGTCTTAATGAGAGGTGAATGGGGAGGAGAGAGAAAAATTTGAAATTTGGGGGAGGGGAGAGAGAGAGGGGGGCCCCTTAGAGAGAGAGAGAGAGATAATGAGAGAGAGATCTAGAGGGATGTGGAATTTTAGATTTCAATATTCATGCAAAGTTGTTACATATGAGAGGAGTGGGGGCCTATCTATAGGCATTGGACTTTTCCTAGGATGAAAATGACCCTGACTAAATAACTATTGACCAAGCACTCCAAGGGAGGGGCGCCCCTGGGCCTAGCCCATTAGTTGGGCCCAATAGCCTAACAAACCAACATAATGACACAAGACTTTGGTAGATAACCTACTAACCTAGGTACATGACTCAAATAAAGGGAAAATTACATGATGATGACTCAAATAAAATATAAAAATTACATGACTAGACTCATAAAAAAATGACGAACACAATGGCGCATGCTGATGAGCAATCCGAGCCTCAAAAAAAGTGGAGGGGCGAGGGATGCCCCCATCATACCCCCGGGGTGGGGAAAACTCGACCCCGTCGAGTATGGGTCCACCGGGGAAGTAGTACACCAAAATGCAGCTCCGGGCGAACCACAATCTCCAAACTCAACCTTCGCTCATAGCCGGAGAAGGGCGCTTCAGCTCGTCAAAGTGGCTCGGACACACCCTTATGCTGGCGATGGGATCTTGCTTGCCTAGTATTGCCGCTGTGTGCTCACGTCGGGTTCTCGGGCTAATTTGTGGTGGCACTCCGAGGGTGTCTCTCGCAAGGATAGGTGTAAGCTCAAGGCACTCACTAGGATCCACCGCGGTGCCCTTAGAGGGTGCCGGATCCGCCACATAAGAAATGGGGTGAATCCCAAAACCCATCGGTAAGTTCAACCCGCAAGTCGGGTTGTCAAAATCACTCGGAACTTGGCAAGGTCCAAGTCCTCGTGCCCTCAAATTGGAGGTGACCCTAGGGCAGAGCCACTCCAAAGTCATCATCGTCAAGTTACCAACTTGGAATTCCAAGTGGCGCCCATGAGTTTTTGCCCGCTTGTTGTGAATCTCACCGCTTGTTGCTTGATAATTACTTGGATGCATATGCCATGCACTATGATGCGGTGTGAGTGGATAATGTATGGTATGTAAATATGGTCCAGGGAAACCACATATAGACCTATAATGCATTGATGTTATGAAGAGTTTGAATGATTTGGGAGGACCGGGGCATCCATAGGTGTCCCTCTTATGAGTGAGTGTGATGAATGTTGGAGGACCCGGACACCCATGTAGGTTCCTAGCATACATAAGACCAATGGTGAATTGGGGAGGACCGTTACTCCCAAATAGGGGCCACTCATGCTTCCTAGTTGACATGTGGGTAGTTTTAATGAATGGACCCGATTTTCTAATCATGCCAAGTGGTGTGTTGTGCCAAGACTTATGCACTCCTATCCTAGAGATGACTTCCATGTGCATGGGTGTGGGGTGGCCCTTGAGCTTCCACTCGTATGGATCAAAGGGATGTAAGAAGGTGGACATTATGGCGAGGAGCTCTTCCTTGTTTCCTAGGCATATGCTGTTTATGGCGATGGTTCCCTTTGTGGGGCTCGAGTCTTGGAAGTGGTGGTTTTTGTCCAACATGGTTGGTTGGGGTAGAGAAGGGTGGATTGTGGGTAAGGTGGGTGGGTCACATGGGTAACTAGGCTCCCATTGGAAGGGATCAAAGGGGTCATGGATTGGGCTTCCTAGAAGAAGGAACGCTATGTCCACAAGGTCCATACAAGGTGGGTCATCCTCCTCTAATGAAGTAATTTGGCCAAAGCTCTTGGGAGATAGATCGACCATGAGGGGAGGGCTTGGCTTTCTACCCGAGATATGAAGCTCCAATTTGAGGAGAAGGTCGGGCTCATCGGGTGTGGAGAGGAATAATAGAAGGTCACTAGTGTAGCAACCAATGGTGCACATTGATGTGATAGACCCAACACATAGGTGTAGGAGGTTAAGGCTCCTAGGTTGTTCGGTCATGGGGGTCAACATACCAGTCAACTCTAATTGCCATGCTAAGCCCTTGAGAAGGTCCCCTAGTGTCTCCACTTGATAAGATGATTAGATGGGGGTGCGATGGGAGTTGAAGGGCACTATGGGGAGGTGTTGCTCCAAGGATGGGTAGGCCATGATCAGGTGAGCTGGGCCCTCTTTTAACCATCTAGCCAAGGACCCACTTATGATGAGTTCACTCCCTACTAGAGGAGAGGGCATAGAGTTAAGATCGTAATGCAAAGCTTTGTCCTCATCTTGGGCATGTGTTTCTTTCAAAGTGGGGGTTGGATCCGGGGTGTTCACCACTATGGGGTCAGGTGTTAGGATTATGGGTTCTTCTACCAAGGAGGTGGGTAGGTACTTTGTGGGTGGGGTGATGATGATCGGGGCATGGTGCATCCGGGGTGGCGAACGAGGTCGGACTTGGAGTGGGGTTGGGAGTAGTGGTGGCCTAGGTTGGGGTAAGATTAGGGTTGGAAGAGGAAGGTGGGGTGGGTGTGGGGGCTTGGTTTGATTGGTTTTGGGAGGTGTGTCCTTTTTAGGGGGTGAAGGAATTGAAGGGTTCCTTGGGCTTTGGTGATCCGAATAGGAAGGGGACACATATCTTGCCCTAAGGTGTTCCTTCATGTTTTCCCAAGTGGTGATGGGATCTTCCCTTCTAATTATCCTTAAGCCTTCAATTTTCAACCAATGAGTTTGAGCCCTTTTGGTTAGTTGCATTTTGGCACATCGAACCTTCCGATCCTCGGACATGGGATTCCTCCCAAAGTAATGGTCCATTGATGCCTCCCAATCTAAATAGTCATTAATATGAGTTCCATCAAAAGTTGGAGGTGGGGGACATGTCCTTCCATTGTCCGTACTTGGGGCAGGCCCATTTTCTCCAAGTTGGTTGAGTCGACCCGATATATTATCAAGCCGCTCATTGGCATAGGTCAAGGCCTTCATGAGGTAGTTGACAAGGCCAGGGAGGTCATGTGTGTTAGTGGTAGGCATCTCTTGGTGGTTTGGACTTATGGAGAGGGCCGATTGGTAAGGTCGGTATGAGGTGGCCATACTAGTGGACAAGAGCGATGCACTAGAAGACTCTAAATGCATATGCGCGCCCTAGGACCAACTTGATAGAGACAAGTTATGAACTTGCTCTGATACCACTTGATGTGACACCAACCCTTGGACCTATTTTGCAAGCATTCAATTTTAAGAAGCGGACTCACTCTAGCGGGCTCACTCGCTTGGCGCACACTAGTGCCCGATGGCGACTCGGCGATGTTGGAGAGGGTCCGAGGCGGGACCTTGAGGCTCCAATAGTTGGCTAGCTTGGGGAGAACCCCAAATGGGCCTGGGATGCCCAAATCATGGGCGGCCAGCACACCAAGGGTGTGGGATGAAGGGTTCACTCACAACTCGCCCGCGGTGGTCACTCACGGCACTAGCAACTTAGGGTCGAGCTCTCACTCACCGTCCGACGGAACAATGGCGGTAATACTAAGCTAGCAATGAATTGAAACCCAGCCAAGAGAGGGACCGAGGCTCACCTAGCCAGCGTGAAGATGCCGACTCCGACCGGAGACGGGGGCGAGCGGGGAGGCGTGGGAATGCACCCGCACGCCGCGTCGATGAAGCTTCAAACCTGCAAGTGAATTATTACATGAACTACACCTCTCGCAGGAGGGGGATCTTAGGGTGGGGGTTAACTGCGATTACACCCAAAACTACCTCCACACAGGGAGGGGCCTTCAGCCGGCCAAGCGGGGAGGGGTGAGACCGACTAAAGATTAAATTGGACGCCGATGTTGATTTTGCCCACTATCTGCGCTTCTGGATAGACAGTCGCTTCTCCGGACTCTGCGGCCACTCCGGATTTTTGCTGAAGACGAAACCAGTGGGAAAATCTTCTTAGCTGGATCGGGAAGATACCGAAATTTTCTGGATTTCTTCTGGTACATCTGCTGGTCGGGGTAGGGGCTTGAACGGGGTAGCAGGTCCTCTATTCTGACAGCTGCAGGTTCCTAACAGTAAGAAGCAGAGGGTGCCACGAACGCTCTCAAGCTCAGAATCAGGTGCCGTCAGAGCCTTTGGAACCGTTGACGGGTGTACTTCAAAGCCCAACTTACGAGGATGCCAAATTAGGTCAGAGTAGTCCGGTGGCTTCTGAATACTGAAGGAGGGTCGGTGCAGATAGAGTGGAAGCAGAACCGCATGATCGGGGGAGAAAATTGATAACTTTCTGGTCCGGTCTCCAAATTGAACTCTGCTTCTTGGGGATGGTATAGGACTCAAAGTGGAAGACTTTTTCTGTATAACTCTTGCTCAGATTCCCAATAGGTTAGTCGCAGAAGAGCTTCCACTCCGGCTCTGGCCTCCTGCCAGGGAAGATTCATGAAGTCGGGGGAGAAAGGCTCTCCCGGGAAGCACCGTGCTCGGACGAAGATGAAACCACCGCCGTTGCGAAGAAGACAGGCAGACGCTTCCAACAGTAAGTCTTGGTCCTTCAGATTCGCCGGGATGTGGTCGGGGTGGCCTCTGCAAGCAGGTGGTCTTTTGCAGGTCGCCAGCTGCTTGGAGGATCTATCAATGGAGGTGGGAGAGGTGATGGAGAAGAGCAAGGGAGAATGGTGGAGATGAGAGAGAGAGAGGGGGGCGACCCTAACCAAGGGGTGGGGTCTTGGGGGTGCCCTAGGGCTGTGGAGAGAAGGTGGATTTGAATTCAAATGGCCTAGGGAAGTGGTGGGTTGTATGGGGGAGAGGGAAGGGTGCTTGGGGAAGGGAAGAGGGTAGTTGGTGGTTGGAGGGTGGAGCAAGGATTGGAGGATTCCACCTTGGGGTTGGGGGGGGAGTTAAATGAGTGTATGGGGAAGGGGGAGGGGTCTTAATGAGAGGTGAATGGGGAGGAGAGAGAAAAATTTGAAATTTGGGGGAGGGGAGAGAGAGAGAGGGGGGGCCCTTAGAGAGAGAGAGAGAGAGAGATAATGAGAGAGAGATCTAGAGGGATGTGGAATTTTGGATTTCAATATGCATGCAAAGTTGTTACATATGAGAGGAGTGGGGGCCTATTTATAGGCATTGGACTTTTCCTAGGATGAAAATGACCCTGACTAAACAACTATTGACCAAGCACTCCAAGGGAGGGGCACCCCTGGACCTAGCCCATTAGTTGAGCCCAATACCCTAACAAACCAACATAATGACACAAGACTTTGGTAGATAACCTACTAACCTAGGTACATGACTCAAAAAAAGGGAAAATTACATGATGATGAGTCAAATAAAATATAAAAATTACATGACTAGACTCATAAAATTATGACGAACACAATGGCGCACGCTGATGAGCAATCCGAGCCTCAAAAAAAGTGGAGGGGCGAGGGATGCCCCCCTCAATCACTGTTGCCTATTTTTGAAGTCTTCTTCACTGCTATTTGAGGTGTTAATAAATCATGTTTGAGTTTATCAAATTTTAGGAGTGAGCTATTCATCCCCCCTTCTATCTCACTTTCCACTGTACGTATCAAAAAAATCACCACCGGGCCGTTACTAGCTCGACCCTAAGGATAAAAGCGTTTGAGATACAACTGGTTCCACGCATGAGATAATTCTTTGCCCTCCGCGTTGGTTTGACGGTATGTGTTCCCTGGATAAGCCTCTTTTATCACGAACGGACATTCCCAGTAAGGTTGCAATTTAGACCTGGGACCTCCTGATCTAATGAATTTACATTTTAAAACCATGTTACCCACTTGAAATTTTCTTTCAATAACCTTCTTTTTAAAATGACGCGAGACTCACTTTTGATAGATAGAAATATGATTGGCTACATTAAGCCTTTTCTCATCTAAGAGTTCCAGTTGGACTAGCAACGCCTCTCGACGTTCATTGAGATTAAGCTCCTTATCAAGCTGCACTCTCAGGGAGGGAATCAAAATCTCATATGGAAGTACCGCCTCCATCCCATAAGTGAGAGAAAAAGGGGTTTGCCCCATGGGAGTGCGGACGGAGGTACGATAAGCCCATAGAGCTTCTATTAATTTTTCAGGCCAATCAGAAAATTTATGTGACTCGCATGTTTTCTTGATAACTTTAAGAAGGGTTTTATTAGTAGGCTCGGATTGACCGTTGTCTTAGGGATAATATGGAGATGAATGATGTAATAAAATATTAAACTTCTTACAGAGGTCCTGGAGCTCTTGTGATATGAACTGAGGTCTGTTGTAGGTGACGATGTCGCTTGGAACTCCGAACCGCGAGATGATATTCTTCAAGATGAAGCGGCAAATTGTAGAAGCTTTGATTTCTGCGTATGCTTCAGCTTTGACCCACTTGGTGAAATACTCAGTTGCGATAAGGATAAATGATTTCTGCTTGATCTGAGAATTGGGATCACCTAGCAGGCCTACAATGTCAAAGGCCCACATGGAGAATGGCCAAGGAGCAGAAAGAGGGTGGAGGGATGAAGCAGGAGCATGAATCTTATCAACATGAACCTGACATTGAACGCACCTACGAACATAGGTGGACCAGTCTTCTACTAGGGTTAGCCAGTAATAGCCCTGCCTAAGAATTTTCTTCGCTAAGGCATGACCATTAACATGCCCTCCACACTCACTTGAATGAGCTACTTCAGCGACCTTCCAGGCCTCATCATCATCTAAACACTTTATCAGAACTCCATTAAGAGCACGCCTATACAGCTCTCCAACAACGATTGTGTATCTAGAGGCAACTCTTCTAATGGCCTTTCACTGTTCAGTGTTAGCTGACTCGAGGAACGACCCATCCCTACAATACTTCTCGATTTCATAGTACCAAGGCAACTCCTCTTCTTCCAAGATCTCTTCCAGTTCTGCTAATGGCACTTCTTTCAATTTTTCCTTCTCAGCCTTCTTCTCTACGGACTTCCTGAGGTTATCAAACTAGGGATCCTGAAGGGAAGGAGCGTCAAACCGCTAGATCACAATGGTCTCAATGGGGTGACTGAGGGTGAAGGAGAGGGAAGAAGCAAGCGATGCAAGTGCATCAGCAAGAATATTTTGAGATCGAGGGGTATGAATGTATATCAATTTTTGGAATTGCCTAGCCAAGAGAGTGACTAGATCTTGATAAGGTTTGAGCTTGGGGTCACGGGTGCGATAGGTAGAGAGAACCTAGCGCAGCACTAACAGAGAGTCTCCTAGAATGTTCAAATATCCCGCGCCCATGATAGAGGCGTGCTTTAATCCAGCAAGGAGAGCCTCATACTCGGCTATATTGTTGGTAGCAGGAAAAAAGAGTTGATATGCGAAGGGGATAGTTACTCCTTCCTGAGTGAGGAGAACAGCGCTGATCCCTCGGTCCTGAGAATTAAGCATGCCATCAAAATGTAAGGACCAGAAAGGATGATGAGTAAGTACGGCAAGGTGTTCATCGGGGAATTCATCCTGGATTGAATCGGTACAAGGAATAGGCAAATGGGCGAGATGTTCAGCGATAACATAGCCCTTGATTGCCTTCTGGGTGATGAAGGAGATATCAAATTTGGAGAGGAAGCTCTGCCAGCGAGCTAACCTACTAGAAAGGGCAGGCTTTTATAAGAGATAGCAAATTGGGTCCATTCTAGAGATCAACCTAACTTCATGGGCAAGAAAATAATGTTTCAGTTTCTGAGCTACCCAAACTAACGCTACACAAGTCTTCTCCATGGTAGTGTACTTAGCCTCTTTGGGGTTGAATAACCTAGAGAGGTAATATGATGCCCTTTCTCTACCTTCATCATCCACTTGTGCTAGGACAGCTCCTAGGGAGTCCTCAATGATAGAGATGTATAAGATTAGGGGTTTCCCAAGGACAAGAGGTTTCAGAACCGGAGGATTAGACAAATAAATCTTCAGATCCTCATAAGCCTTCTGACATTCTTCATTCCATTCAAATTTAGCCCCCGCCTTCAATAATTCATAAAATGGACGGCACCTTTAAGAGTGCTGAGATATAAATCTTCAAATGAATTGTAGATGTCCAATCAACCCTCGAAGTTCAGTAATGTTATTCGGCGGGGGCATATCCATGATGGCTTTTACTTTATTAGGATCAATCTGAATCCCCCTTTTTCTAAAAATGAATCATAATAACTTCCCTGAGGACACTCCGAATACACATTTCTTTGGATTCATCTTTAATTTGTACTCCCGGGCCCTTTGCAACACCTTGGCCAAAATAGCGGGGTGCTCTTCTTTCGACCTCGATTTCACCAAAATATCATCCACGTAAGCTTCCATATACACATGCATCATATCATAGAATATTGCCATCATCGCTCGTTGATAAGTGGCACCTGCATTCTTCAGCCCGAATGGCATGACCACATAGCAATAAGTGTCACGGGACGTGGTGAACGAGGTTTTCTCTTGGTCCTCCGGTGCTAGACAGATTTGGTTATAACCATAATAACCATCCACAAACGAGAGAGCTTCGTACCCGGCGGTGTTATCTACTAACACATCGATACGAGGTAGCGGAAAATCATCTTTGGGACATGCCTTGTTCAAATCCCTGAAATCAATGCAAATTCGCACTTTACCATCTTTCTTCATAACAAGGACTATATTGGCCACCCACTGAGGATATAAGACAACTTGAACAAATCTGGCCTTATGCAATTTATCGACCTCTTCTTTAATTTTCAAGGCCATATGGGGGTGGAATCTTCTTAGTTTCTACTTCACGGGTGTTGCCCCTGGTTTAAGTACAAGTCTATGTTCTACCAAGGCGGGGTCAAGACCAGACATGTCCTCATAGGACCAGGCAAAGGAATCGCTATACTCCCTCAAAACATTGACCAATTCTTCTTCAACCCGAGGAGGGAGATTAGCAGAAATAAGAATGACCCTCGGATTGATGCGGGACGGACACGGGGACCGACTCTACGTGGTATGGACCTCGGACTCTACATGCGGACACGACCAGCAACACATGATGGGAGAGACATTAGGCCCGACACGGAGAGCTCCTATGGGCTATACGTCACTAACAGAAACGCAAGCTCACTCGTCATCCCAAGCGAGGGAAACGCGGATCGTGCGCGGTTGAAGAACCGGCAGAGTTCACGGGTAGTCGACTCACTTCCGGACTCGGATCGAGTCACGGGACGGGTCACTCTCACACTCACAGCGGTGACATGAGCACACGGGCTAGTACCTATCGCTCTCGGCAGCGGCAAAGACCATATACTAGCTAAGCAAATGAACGCTAAGGGGTTCGGACCATTACCTCCACGCACCCGGTGTGGCGAAGACAACCCCGGCCGAATTACGGACTCCCGGTTAACAATGATTACAGCAATACACTAAGTCGACCCACTCCACGCAGGGAAGTAAAAGGTCACATGTGGGGTCCGGGAATCACGCAACTCAGGTTGACGGGCAGCATCTTGATGTCGCCCGGCGGTGCCGAACTCCGCGTTTTTGTGCTTTCTGAACGGTAGCTTCTACGGGCCCGCGGGGCCCACGGACGGCGCTGTCCTCCGGATCTGCGGGGGTGGGACCCACTATGATGGGGACCCCTGGGGGCGTGCCTCCACGGACGGTGGTCGGCCGAGAACACCGATCGGGGGTCGATCGGCCCCGATTCCCAACTCTTGAACTAATAACCCACGGATTTTGGTTGCTGTCTTCCGGCGCGCGCTCTGGCGAAAACGGCCGCTGCGGTCAATCCCGACGTCGGATCGGGACGCATGAGCTATCATTGGAAAGCTCTCTTCAAATGCTTAAATCTAAACCCAGAGAGATCTGCTGGATCTGGACGGATCAGAACTTTGTTGAATTTACAAGTCTCTATTGTACAGTAACCGAAATCTCAGATCTGCAGGGCACTTGTCTGAGAACCACCGTTGACCGCCTAGTAAACCTCCGATTCAACTCTTGAGCTCTTCTTAGAAGTTGTAGGGAATCAAACCACGGAATGGGGACTATTTTTAGAATTTGATTTGGAGGGGGCTGCGATCTGTTGTGATTTTTGGGGTGACTGGTGGTCGGAGCTGGGAATAGGTGGACAGAACTGTAGATGGGTTTGAGAACGATTTTTGAAAAATATGGAATGGGCGAATCAAAAATTGAGAAAATTTTTGGATGAAGGGGTGGATGGATGGAATTTCCAATAAAATTGGGCGAACTAACAGAGATTAAAAGTGGATCTAAGACATGAAACTCAGGGCGGAGGTGAACCTGGATAGAACTATGGCAGAACCGAAATGGAAGAGTGGACGAAAATCAAAAATTAGCAAACGTGATCTGAATGCTGTCCTGATTTTTATGGGTGGAGAGGACCAGGAACAACTCCTCCAAATTTGGTAGCCAAATGAGCTTGGGGAAGACCTGTGCATTTCGAGCAAGCTGCTGTGATACTGCGTAGGTAGAACTCCGTTGATGGCGATGGCGGTGCGGTGGCGGCTCATGGCGGCGGCGGCGGCGACCGGAACTGATAGGGTGGAGTCACACCACCAAGAAGCAACCTTCACAGCTGCAAGGGGGAGAGAGAGGAGAGAGGAGGGGGGCGCACCAGACCTTGCTCTTAGAATTAGTTTGATTCAAATGGCATTAATTCTTCCAAAATGGAAAATACAAGCTTAAATAGGTTACATCTCACATCCATCCACAACCGTAGGATCTAGGGGTGGGAGATGAAGGGCTGGGATGGCATGTGACACACACACACAAAAATAAATAAAAAATAAGGGGATGGGGGCGGCCTATTGACTATGGTGGCAAGGGGGGACAAGTTTGGTAGCCACCTTGGACTTTGAAGTCCACTTGTCTCCCATGTGCCTTTTACCATTCAAACTTCTAGATGCCTCCATTTGACATGTTGACTGACCCCACATGGGGCCCATGGGCTGAGGTGGACCAATGGGAGGGGCCTGGGGGTCCCGTGGGGCCCAGGGTCCCATTTTGCAAATAAGCCCCTCGTACACTCATAATTACATACCGAATACACTGAAATAAACACAAATTACACACATATAAAGGCTAACTAAATATGATAAATGGGGAGGCTCAAGGCAGAGTCTCCAGGCTGTCTCCGAGCAAGATGGACGCTGAGGTGGCTCGAGTCATGCTCCGTGTTCGGTACCGGTGGCTCGACGTGTCGCGCCGCTCAACTGCTCGGGTGTCCGCACCAATTCTCCCCGGGTGGGAGAAACTCGACCCTGTCGAGTAAGGGTCTGCATCGCTCATGTATCGCTCCAGAAGGTCCGGATCAATCCGCTGCAACTCGCCATGTGTGATCCATGTGTCCTCAGTAGTGGGCCGTCCTCTCCATCGCACTAGGTAGCGCGGGTAAGATCCACTCCTGGTAACTGTCACTTGCTCGTCCAGTATACGATCTATATGCTCACGCTGCCGTGAAAAAGGGGCTGGAGGTGGAAGTGGACACTCAGGTGTGGGATCACTCTCAAGGGGAGGAGATGGCTCAAAAGGCTCACTAGGGATCACCGCTGGGTCCCTATATGCAACAAGATCCGATACATTGAAGGTAGAGCTTATACCATATTCCTCGGGCAGGTCCACAATATACGCATTGGATCCAACACGTTTCAACACTCTAAAGGGACCGGCTCCGCGAGCTTGCAACTTCTTAACGGTTCTAGAGGGAAACCGTTCAGGTCTTACCCTGATCATGATATATTCGCCCTCTTGGAACTCTCGGTGGTGTCGGTGGGCATCGACTAACTCCTTGTAACGTGCATTGCTGGCCTCAATGTGACGACGGATGTCGTCATGCAAACTCCTAACATGCCTAGCAAACGACTCGACCGACTCCGACACTCTAGCATGGATAGGCATGGGGACAAGGTCAACGGGTTTCCTAGGCCTACGACCTGTGACAATCTCAAATGGACTCATGTCGGTAGACCTATTCACCGAATCATTATATGCAAACTCGGTCATGGGTAGAATGAGATCCCAATCCCCAATGCGGTCCCTAACAAGACACCTCAAAAGGTCTCCCAGACTCCTATTGACCACCTCGGTCTGACCATCCGTCTGGGGATGATATGCAGTGAAAACTTGAGATGAGTACCCATCATATGCCATAGTGTCTTCCAAAAGTAGGAAGTGAATCTATCATCACAGTCAGACACTATAGTGCGAGGCAACCCGAACTTGCACACCACATGCGTGAGGAAAAGGTGGGCTACCCTCGAAGCATCCGAAGTCTTCGAGCAAGGAATAAAGAGGGCCATCTTTGAGAAACGGTCAACCACCACATAGACCGAATCATGCTTCCTGGAGGTACGTGGCAATCCCAAAACAAAGTCCATGCTAACATCCTGCCATGGGGCATCACGCATGGGAAGAGGCGTATAAAGGTCGGAGCTTTGCTTCTTCATCTTGGCCGTAGCACAGGTACGGCACTGAGCCACGATGTTAGCAACATCGCGCTTCAAGCTCGGCCAATAAAATCGATGCTCTACTGCCTCAATAGTCTTGTTCCGACCAAAGTGGCCGGCTAGACCTCCCGCATGTAGTTCCCACACTAAGAAATCTCGAACCGAATTTCGGGGAACACATAGCCTGCTACCTCGAAAGAGGTAACCCTCCTGAAGCACATACTCATCAAGGTCTCTCGAGGGTCCGGCCTGGAGAGTGGTAAAAATCTGACCGAAGTCAGGACAATCAACATAGGCCTCCTTCATCTTCTCTAACCCTATGACCTCGGCACTCATGGTGGTAAGCAAACATGCTCGCCGACTCAAGGCATCAGCCACCTTGTTTTCCACTTCAGTCTTATGTTTAAGCACAAAGGTGAACTGCTGGAGATACTCGACCCAACGACTGTGACGCGAGTTCAGCTTCTTTTGGGAGTGGAGATACCTCAATGCCTCGTGATCGGAGTATAGGACAAACTCCTGATGTAAAAGATAGTGCCTCCAATGCCTAATAGTCTGAACAACTGGGTAGAATTCTTTATCATATGTGGAATATCGCAGTTTCGCGTCATTCAACCTCTCGCTGAAATATGCGATCGGCTGGGACTCCTGACTCAAGACTCCTCCTATCCCAACACCCGACGCATCACAAGACACCTCAAACACCTTCGAGAAATCAGGCAATCGAAGGATAGGTGTCTGGGTCATGCGCTCCTTGATGTCCTTGAAGGCGGCAGATGCGACCTTCGTCCATACGAATGTGCCCTTCCGGATGCAATCCGTGATCGGGGCGGTGACGGAGCTAAATCCGCGGATGAAGCGACGGTAGAACGTCGCAAGGCCATGAAAGCTACGGACATCATGAACCGTACGGGGTTCCGGCCACTCAACAATGGCCCGGACCTTCTCCGGATCGGCGGAGACCCCAGTACTAGACACGATAAAACCCAAGAAGATAAGCTGAGGTGTCATGAAGGCACACTTCTGTGGGTTCGCAAATAGCTGCTCTCGCCGAAGAAGTAGACAGACCTGCCGAAGGTGGTCTAAGTGGTCCCCTGTGGTGCGGCTATAGATAAGGATATCATCAAAATACACCACTACAAAGACTCCAATGAAAGGTCGAAGGACCTGAGTCATGAGCCGCATGAAAGTGCTAGGGGCATTGGTCAACCCAAAAAGCATGACCAACCACTCATATAGACCGTCCTTGGTCTTGAAAGCGGTCTTCCACTCATCACCTGGCCTAATCCTCACCTGATGGTAGCCACTCTTAAGATCGATCTTCAAAAATAGAGTGGCACTTGCCATCATGTCTAGCATGTCATCCAGGCGGGGAATAGGGAACCTGTACTTCACGGTGATTTTGTTGATGGCACGACTATCAATGCACATTCTCCACGTACCATCCTTCTTCGGGGCGAGTAATGCGGGTACAACACATGGACTCATGCTGTCTCGAACAGACCCTCTCTGCACTAACTCATCGACCTTCCGTTTAAGCTCGGCATGCTCCGTGGGACTCATGCGATAATGAGGAAAGTTGGGCAAAGAAGAGCCCGGAACAAGGTTGATGGCATGCTGAATATCCCGCATGGGTGGGAGTCCCTCGGGAAGCTCATCGGGGAATACATCAACATACTCCTGCAGAATGGGAATAACCTCGGGTGGGAGCTCTCCCTCGGAGTCCCGCTCCACCTCTCGGACCGTAATGGCAAACACCGGACAACCCTGACTAAGCTCCTGCTCCATCTCCCGGGAGCTAATCATCATCAATCTCCTCGTCGAGGGCTCTCCTGGGCCAGAGGTAACGGTCATAGCCCTAGCTGGGGATGGGGTACTAGGCCCGGGAACGGAAGGATTCGGAGTACTAGGGCCAGTAGGACCCCTGACTGATGGGCTCCTGGGCCGAACGGGTTGGAGGGTGACCCGCTGGCCAGCGTGGTCGAAGGTACAGGTGTTCGACCGGCCATGGAGCATGACATCCCGGTCAAATAACCACGGCCTACCAAGAATGATACTGCCCACTTCCATGGGGAGAACATCACACCAGATCTCGTCACGGTAGGAGTGGAGCTGCAGCGGGACCAAGCACCGCAGCCTGACCGAAATGGAAGTGGTATCCACCCATGATACCTGATAGGGGCAAGGGTGGTCTACGGGTGTGAGACCAAGACGAGTGACAGCGTTCGTGGAGATTGCATTGATACAACTCCCGCTATCGATGACCACCTTGCAAATTTACTTTCCCAGCCTACAGAATACATGAAGGATAGTAGTCCATCGCCAGTCATCACTGACCTGTGGCTGGGTGAGGATACATCTGACGACCCCCATGTGGGTATCGTCCGAATGCTGGGCATCCTGGGCCTCACCTCCCATCTCATAGTACTCGTCAGCTAGCTCTTCATCTGCCTCATAGCTGACTAACTCGAGGCCCGTACGGGTGGTATCCTCGGCCTGTGTGTCCCCAATGTGAAGAGATGGCCGGGTGGGACACTGGTTGGTGAAATGGCCAAACCCATTGCAGCGATAACACTGCTGCCGTGATCCACTAGGCTCCCCAATCATAGGTCCTTTACCTTTATCCTCCTGACAGATAGGAGGCGTAGGCAACAAAGGACGTGCAGGAGGTGCGGGTGCCGGTGGACGGGCTATGGGTGGGGCTGTAAGATGCTGGGGACGAGGAAGGTCCCTCGGGGGTGGAGGACGAGGCCTAGGATCAAACGGCTCGGGACGAGCGGGCTCCTGAGGTCGAGCCATGGGGGCCCTCGGATACGTGCCAGATGAGCCACGGGGCTCGACACTACGAAGGGGAAAGGAGCCCAACCGATGGGGTGACTCGAACTCGGCCTCGAACTACTCCAATTCGAGAGCGATTTGATATGCCTGCTCCAAAGTGGTTGCATTGCGGCGAAAGAGTTCATATTGATAATTGGGCCGCAAACCTCTTCGAAAGCGGGATATAGTCATGGTGCTCTCTTCCGTGACCCCACACCGTAAGTAATACTCATCGAACTCGGTGGTGTACTCGGTCACGGATCGGTTCCCTTGGGAGATGCTCTACCATTTGTCTATAAGACGCTGGCGATATGAGGCGGGAAGGTACTTCTCCCTCAATTTGATTTTCATATCATCCCAAGTACCGATTTGGGGTTGACGTCGCTGGTTGAGCAGGCTCTCCACATTGATCCAATAAGTTTGAGCCTGCCCTTGCAGCTTCATCTTTGCGTATCGGACTCTTCGGTGGTCCGTCATCTCAAACCACTCGAAGTACCGGTCCATGCCGGCCTCCCAATCTAAATACACCCGAGGGTCCAAGGACCCGCTAAAAGTGGGAGGGTGCACACGCACGCCCCTAAGAATGAGGTCGTCCTCCTCGTCATCACGATTCCGTCGTTGATGACGGTGACCGTTACCCCCTTGATCATTATCAGATGCATAATCATCCACCACAGGCACCTGTTGATCCCCAACATTCTCCGCCTGAGCTCTTGGTACAGTAGGTTGCTGAACCGGCTCCTGTTGGCCGTTCGTCAGCGCGGGTTGCGCCGCTACTGGGCCTCTCTCTAGGACGACAATTCTCCCAACTAGACCCTGGATGGACTGATCTGAAGACTCGGCCCGATCCTCGAGGGCTTTCATCTGCCCTTCTAGACGCATTCCGATGCCATCCATACGCGTACTAAGACCATCCATACGCATGTCAAGACGTTCCATAATGGCTCGAAACATCTCGGCCGTCGAGGACTCATCGGAGCTACGGGCCTGGGAATCCGCCATAGGTGGTGGTGGCGAGTATTGGGTACCTCGACGGGTGGGCATGCAACTGACACACGACCTAGAAGATACTGACTAATGCAAACACACACTAAATGATGCACTTAGACCTAAACCAATATCCGGTACGTGGCGGAGTTAATCGATCCGAAGATCACTCCCGCAAGTGTGCGGCCTTCCCGATAGGCGTAGCCTAACGTTCGGATAATACCTTTTAATATACCGGGTAAAGGGTGCAAATGCAATTTAAAACACACTTTTTTTTGTTTTTGTTTTTGAAAGTAATGATGATCCTAGACTCGATTTAGACCATGATGCATGCAAGACATATGCAAGACTACCCTAGACTCGACTCTCTCTGATACCAAACTAATGTGGGACGGACACGGGGACCGACTCTACGTGGTATGGACCTCGGACTCTAGATGCGGACACGACCAGCAACACATGATGGGAGAGACATTAGGCCCGACACAGAGAGCTCCTATGGGCTATACGTCACTAATAGAAACGCAAGCTCACTCATCGTCCCAAGCGAGGGAAACGCGGATCGTGCGCAGTTGAAGAACCGGCAGAGTTCACGGATAGTCGACTCACTTTCGGACTCGGATCGAGTCACGGGACGGGTCACTCTCACACTCACAGCGGTGACATGAACACACGGGCTAGTACCTATCGCTCTCGGCAGCGGCAAAGATCATATACTAGCTAAGCAAATGAACACCAAGGGGTTCGGACCATTACCTCCACGCACTCGGCGTGGCGAAGACAACCCCGGCTGAATTACGGACTCCCGGTTAACAATGATTACAGCAATATACTAAGTCGACCCACTCCACGCAGGGAGGTAAAAGGTCACATGTGGGGTCCGGGAATCACGCAACTCGGGTTGACGGGCAGCATCTTGATGTCGCCCGGCGGTGCCGAACTCCGTGATTTCGTGCTTTCCGAACGGCGGCTTCTACGGGCCCGCGGGGCCCACGGACGGCGCTGTCCTCCGGATCTGCGGGGGTGGGACCCACTGTGATGAGGACCCCTGGTGGCGCGCCTCCACGGACGGCGGTCGGCCGGGAACACCGATCAGGGGTCGATCGGCCCCGATTACCAACTCTTGAACTAATAACCCACGGATTTTGGTTGCTGTCTTCCGCCGCGCGCTCCGGCGAAAACAGCCGCTGCGGTCAATCCCGACATCGGATCGGGACGCATGAGCTATCGTTGGAAAGCTCTCTTCAAATGATTCAATCTAGACCTAGAGATATCTACTGGATCTGGTCGGATCAGAACTTTGTTGAATTTACAAGTCCCTGTTGTACAGTAATCGAAATCTCAGATCTGCAGGGCACTTGTCTGAGAACCACCCTTGACCGCCTAGTAAACATCCTATTCAGCTCTTGAGCTCTTCTTAGAAGTTGTAGGGAATCAAACCACGGAATGGGGAATATTTTTAAAATTTGATTTGGAGGGGGCTGCGATCTTTTATGATTTTTGGGGTGACTGGTGGTCGGAGCTGGGAACAGGTGGACAGAACTATAGATGGGTTTGAGAACGATTTTTGAAAAATATGGAATGGGCGAATCCAAAATTGAGAAAAATGGTGGATGAAGTGGTGGATGGATGGAATCCCCAGTAAAATTGGGCGAACTAACAGAGATCAAAAAGTGGATCTAAGATGTGAAATTCAGGGCGGAGGTGAACCTGGACAGAACTCTGGCAGAACCGAAATGGAAGAGTGGACGAAAATCAAAAATTAGCAAACATGATCTGAATGCTGGCCTGATTTTTGTGGGTGGAGAGGAACATCCCAGGAACAACGCCTCCAAATTTGGTAGCTCGGGGAAGACCTGTGAATTTCGAGAAAGCTGCTGTGGTACTGCATAGGCAGAACTCCATTGATGGCGATGGCGGTGCGGTGGCGGCTCGTGGTGACGGCGGCGGCGACCGGAACGGATAGGGTGGAGTCACACCACCAAGAAGCAACCTTCACAGCTGTAAGGGGGAGAGGGAGGAGAGAGGAGGGGGGCGCACCAGCCCTTGCTCTTAGAATTAGTTTGATTCAAATGGCATTAATTCTTCCAAAATGGAAAATACAAGCTTAAATAGGTTACATCTCACATCCATCCACAACCGTAGGATCTAGGGGTGGGAGATGAAGGGCTGGGATGGCATGTGACACACACACACAAAAATAAATAAAAAATAAGGGGAGGGGGCGGCCTATTGACTATGGTGGCAAGGGGGGGACAAGTTTGGTAGCCACCTTGGACTTTGAAGTCCACTCATCTCCCATGTGCCTTTTACCATTCAAACTTCTAGATGCCTCCATTTCACATGTTGACTGACCCCACATGGGGCCCATGGGCTGAGGTTGATCAATGGGAGGGGCCTGGGGGTCCCGTGGGGCCCAGGGGTCCCATTTTGTAAATAAGCCCCTCGTACACTCATAATTACATACCGAATACAATGAAATAAACACAAATTACACACACATAAAGGCTAACTAAATATGATAAATGGGGAGGCTCAAGGCGGAGTCTCCAGGCTCTCTCCGAGCCAGATGGACGCTGAGGTGGCTCGAGTCGTGCTCCGTGTGCGGTACCGTGGCTCGGCGTGTCGCGCCGCTCAACTGCTCGGGTGTCTGCACCACGGATCCTCTTCAGTTATGAGATTTATTTCTTTTGTAGACTCATCCACTACTGCTGATGGCTTATCGAATCTCTTCAAACCTTACGCGTACAAGTCAGCAGTGTCATCTACGCCGCTATCCTCAAAATCTACCGGGTCTTTCTCATCCACAATCTCATAAAGTCCTAGTCCATCATCACTCCACACCCCATCTTGCTCCTCATAGTCTTCTAAGATGACGGCCATTTCTATGAACTCCAGACATCTAAGGAGGGCATGACGATATTGAGCGAGATCCTGGAGAAACCTACTAGGGATGGCATTAGAATGACGTGTCATTGGGCGCGTAGCAAGCGTGGAAGGGTTGGAGACACTAGAACAAGATCCTACTTCACTAAACCCGACCAACTCTTCTTCCCTAGACTCAACAAGCCCTACATCTAACCTAGAGGATAGAAAATCTAATGGAAGGGAAACATGGGCCTCATGCCCCAGGGAAGAGGACTGACAGAACACAGCAAAATCCTCCACTGAAATCTCCGTTTTAAAATTGGCATTTTTTTTGGAGATTGGTGGAGACCATGCAACAAGATGGATCAGAGGGGGGAGGAGGAAGTGTAAGCATGATGGGGACATCAGAGCAAGACCACTAACTTTTTATTTTACATTTGAGTCCTTTTATTTGAATTTAATTTTAAGGCTTTATAATCCAATTTGTCATTCCTTAAGGATCTTTGGGTTTTTATGTAAAAGTCTAGCAACAAGGGGCCCCCATCTCCTTCCCTATTGGTCCACCTAAGCCTTAGGGCCCATGAGGGGCCAGTCAAAGGTCCAAGGTGGGCTTCTAGAAGCTTGACCATTCAAAGAGGACAATGGGCTTAAAATGTCTAAGATGCCATCCCCTTTTTTCAAAGGCCCCCCCTCTCTTAATGTTTTTTATATTTTGTTCCAAATCACATGGGAAATTTAATATGTTCTATCCCCTAAGTGCCCCTCCCCTAACCTAGATCTGAGGTTAGTTTAGGTCATTTTGTATTTCATACAAATACCATGTAATTCCCATTTTACTAGAATTAATGAGAAGAAAATCAGAATTTGCCTACAAGAGCCCAAGGGCACCCCTCTCTCTCTCCCAACCCCTAGCTGCTATGAAAGCTGCGAATTTCTGAGGTGTGAAAACTCCTCCCCCTCCCCCTTCCTGAGTGTGAAGCACAGCGCCGCCGCCGCCGCCACCATCGAGCCGCCATCGCGCCACCACCGCCACTCCCCGGAGTTCTGTCCAAATCAGGATAGAACCTCAATCCCGTAATTTTATTTTTCTCTCTTATTCTTTTATTGACCCCCAATTTTGAGGGTTTGTTCTACCTATCTCCCCTAATCTCCAGTTCAATTTTTGTGCCATTTGGGCCTTTGTTTGATATTTTTCCCGTATTTTTGTTCGTCCCTTTAGTAATCTGCCATTTTGCATATCTGTGGGACAATGTCCCCTTGTCGTATTTTTCCCACCCCCTTAAAAATTTCCAAAAAATCCCCAAAAATTACCAAGTGTTCCTTACGTATACCCCCTTCCCCCATAATTTTTATGGAGTCTAGATATTTTATTTTCTCTTCGGTCAAAATTCAGTTTTAGGGAAAACTCAGTATGTCCTGTGTGTCTGTCAATCCAGGTCAAAAAAAAATAGTGTTACACTCATTTTCAATTTTTAATCCATTCACTTGATGGATCTGTCAAAAATATATGTTGTAGATATCTGAGTCTTCTATCCATCAGTACCTCTTGTGCATCAATCCAACATCGGATATGGTTGTAAAAATTCTTTTAGAGAAGGCGCGCAGAGCAAATTCGAGCCCAGCCAGCACAACTCAGTCCGCGATTTAATTCCTCAGAAAATACGCCGACTCATCCTCGACGACCGCCACTTCAAGGAGTCAACCAGGGACGTCCCGCCATCGTCCCAATCAAGCGTCGCCTTCAGAAGATCTCAAGAGCACGATGTCCCTTTGGAGGACCTTCCTTGCTGTCCTGCAACTCAGAACCGAGTCGACGTAGCATCGAGTTGGCGCAGTACCGAGTCGGACCAGCATCCCGGTTCCGCCCCGAGAGCCCCTCTGTCTTGCTGCCCGTCAATGCAAGATCGGTCCTCCCGGGCCCACTTGTAGCCCTTTACCTCCCTCCGTGGAGTAGGCAATATAATTTACTACTGTAATTAAACTTTTACCATTGTACCGGGAGTTATCGTACTTGGCCGGGATTGTCTTCCCTACGCCCGGAGCATGGACGTACACTCGCTACCCTCCTCGTAGGTATTTGATTTACCCGTATTTTTTTGAATGTCGCTGCATGTGATAGGTTATTAGCCCGATATACGCTTTATTCACCGCTGCGAGAGTGAGTGAGTGGCCCATCCCGTGACTCAATCCGAGTACACGCGGAAAAGCTGATACCTGAGACTCACTACCGATTTCTCCACTGCGCACGGTCGAGCGTTTCCCTCGCATAGGGAGGATCGCGAGCTAGAGTCCCAAGTCACGTGTCCGTCCCGCATCAATTTGGTATCAGAGCGCCAGTTGAGTCTAGGGTAGTCATTCATCAGTGCTTAACAAAAATACCAAAAAAAGAGTCATTTAAGTCAAGTCTAAGTTTAAGTCGGTCCAAGGTTACATCGCATACCTTATTCGGTATATTAAAAGGTGTTTTCCGAACGATAGGCTATGCCTATCGGGAAGATCGCACACTTGCGCGAGAGGATCTTCGGATCCCGTAACTCCGCCAACGTACTGGATCTTGGTTTAAGTCTAGGGTCCTTAGTGTGAATTAGTTAGTGTAGTCCAACCTTGCATAGTCGTGTCTAGTGTCTTGTCCAAGTGTCAGCATGTCCATCTTGTAGTTCCCCATTTCCAATGGAATGTCGATCGCCCAGGCGATATGACCGTTGGCACACCCATGGACTTGGCAACCACCCTCTCCACTTCCGTAGGCCCGAAGCCTCAGATTTTTATGGCTCCAATGACCCAGGCGACTACCTCAAGTGGGAGGCCGCCATAGACACATACTTTGATTGTTATACTATGTCTGAAGCCGGGCAATTCTATTTTGCCAAGGAGAGGCTCCTCCACGAGGCGGCCAAAAAGTGGAGAGACATCGAAGGCTTGAGAGAGGTTAGGAGGCAATGGCCCATCGAATCATGGTGGGACATGAAGAGAGAGCTTAGGAGGGTCTACCTTCCCCATCCGGTCCCTTCCAACCCGTCCCACCCATTTACTTCCAACCTCGTGGGTCACACCTCCAGCCGACCCCACCAACTCACTTCCAACCAAGTGGGTCATAATCGGAGGCAAGGAGCCCCGCTCTTAGATGAGCCCCGACCCAAGCCTAGGTCGGTTGATTACGGGTGAGTCCACCGCCATACCCCTACTCCAACCCATACTATTGCCGAACTTGTGCAAATGATTTCGAAACGGGTGGATAGGAGGTGCGCTTATTTTGAGTCGCCGGTCTCCCCTTGCCCACCTCTGAGGCAGGAGGTAGCCATACTCGAGCCTCGGGAGGCCATAGCCCGTAGCCCCAACCCGGCCCCACCTACGGGGTCCTAAGGACCACTTCCCCTCCAGGAGGACATGCCTTCCTCACTCGTGAGAGCTCCTTTTCCGCCACCCTCACATCTTTATTCGGAGCCATCTCATTTGGACCCACCTCATCCCGAGCCACCCGTGTTTCTAACGAGAACGCTTTTCATAGCTGAGCCGCTTCTTAGCTGACTCAAAGATGGCTTGGTGCCTACCCCACCTTGCTATCCACCCATGGACCCCACCTTACCTATAGTGCCCGTCAACTCCTACCACACGACATTCCGGTCTAGTCACCACGTTGATACCTTGGGTGACCTTATTATGGGTCTACACCGGCAATGGACGTTGACGCACTCATTGGCCCGAGACTTCGACCAACCCACTAGTCTTAGCTTCACCCATCCGGCCTTAGGGTCCATTACCTCTGTGTGTACTGTGGGTTGTGTCACCACAGAGATTCTTCTATTCCTCCCTATGCCGACCGAGCATGACTTCATTCCCTTTTGCCCAAGGGAGGAATCTTATTTTCTACCCATGATCACCGTCCCACCTTCCACAATGCATGAAGGTGATCATCCACACCTTCACGACTACCACATATGGGACCATGACTTGTGGGAACCCACCACAAGGGGTCATACCTTCTTTGATCCCTTTGACCCATTCCCTAGTGGACCCCTAGACCCACCATATATACTTTACTTCTTTGAGGGAGTCCACTACCACACCCCTCCCACTCGGGCCTGGCAACCTTCACATGGAAATAGGTTCGAACCGTCATTTGGGGGTAATGAAGACTTTGGTTCCCCCAGCCCACCTAAACCACCCGAACCTCCCGGGCTTCCCACATCCAAGCTCAATGTCCATGATTGGTGCATCGTAGGATGTCTAGGAGTCCACCATGACGTTCACCTCCGGTTACGTCAAATGCATGCATGGCACACATTTGGATGTCCTGGTCCACCTTTGCATATGTACGGGTCGGACTAATAATAGGTTTGTCTAGGGTCTCGTATGTCTGTACATGCATGTGTCGAGTCGAGTCGGTCTTTTGTACGCTCGCGTTGTCAATCCCTTTCGAGCGTGATACTTGTCAGACTTTGGGATCGGCTCTACCTCTACATATCGAATCTAGTCACATAAGGGACCCAGCGGTGATTCCTAGTGAGTCCTTGAGCCGCTTCCTTCATTTGAGAGTGACCCCACCCCGGAGTGTCCACCTCTAGCCTAAATCCCCAGCAGCGTGTGCATATCGAATCTATACGGGATGAGCAAGTGTCAAATTACTTGGAGTGGAGCGCACTCCGCGCTTCCAAGTTCGGTGACGGATCCGCCGAAACTACTCGAGCAGCTGCACCCCTTACTCGACGGGGTCGAGTTCTTCCCACCCGGGGAGAATTGATGGAGACATCAGAGCAAGACCACAAACTTTTTACTTTGCATTTGAGTCCTTTTATTTACATTTATATCCTTGGGAAAACATGTATGCAATTGTAAGGCTTTATAAGCCAATTTGTCATTCCTTAAGGATCTTTGGGTTTTTATGTAAAAGTCCAGTAGGACAAGCAAGGGGCCCCCATCTCCTTCCCTATTGGTCCACCTAAACCATAGGGCCCATGTGGGGTCAGTCAAAGGTCCAAGGTGGGCTTCTAGAAGTTTGACCATTCAAAGGGGACAATGGGCTTAAAATGTCCAAGATGCCATCCCCATTTTTCAAAGGCCCCCCCTCTTAATGTTTTTTTATTTTATTCCAAACCACATGAGGAATTAAATATGTTCTATCCCCTAAGTGACCCTCCCCTAACCTAGATCTAAGGTAAGTTTAGGTCATTTTGTATTTCATACAAATACCATATAATTCCCATTTTACTAGAATTAATGAGAAGAAAATCAGAATTTGCCTCCAAGAGCCCAAGGGCACCCGTCTCTCTCTCTCTCCCAACCCCTAGTTGCTGTGAAAGCTACGAATTTCTGAGGTGTGAAGCCTCCTCCCCCTCCCCCTTCCTGAGTGTGAAGCTCAGCATCGCCACCACCGCCACCATCGAGCCGCCATCGCGCCGCCACCGCCACTCGCCGGAGTTCCGTCCAAATCATGACAGAACCTCAATCCCGTAATTTTATTTTTTTCTCTTATTATCTGATTGACTCCCAATTTTGAGGGTTTTTTCTCCCTGTCTTTCCTAATCTCCAGTTCAACTTTTATGCCATTTGGCATTTGTTTGATATGTTTCCCGTATTTTTGTTCTTCCCTTCAGTAATATGTCATTTTACAGATCTGCGGGACAATGTGCCCTTGTCGTATTTTTCCCACCCCTTTATAAATTTCCATAAAATCCCCAAAAATTACCAAGTGTTCCTCACGTATACCCCCTTCCACCATAATTTTTATGGAGTCTAGATATTTCATTTTCCCTTCGATCAAAATTTAGTTTTAGGGAAAACTGAGTTTGTCCTGTGTGTCTTTCAGTCCGGGTCAAAAAAAATAGTGTTACAGTCATTTTCAATTTTCAATTCGTTCACTTGATGGATCTTTCAGAAATATCTGTTGTAGATATCTGAGTCCTCTATCAATCGGTACCTCTTGTGCGTCAATCCGACATCGGATCTGGTCGCAAAAATTCTTTTCGTGAGGGCGCGCAGAGCAGATCCGAGCCCAGCCAGCACAACTCAGTCCAAGATTTAATTCATCGAAAAATATGTCGGCTCATCCTCGGCGACCGCCACTTCAGGGAGTCGACCAGGGGCGTCCCACCATCGTCCCAGCCAAGCGCTGCCTTCAGAAGATCTCAGGAGCACAACGTCCCTTTGGAGGCCCTTCCTTGCTATCCTGTAACTAAGAACCGAATTGGCGCAGCACCGAGTTGGCGCAGTACCGAGTCGGATCAGTAGCCCGGTTCCGCCCCGAGAGCCCCTCCGACTTGCTGCCCATCAACCTAAGATCGGTCCTCCCGGGCCCACTTGTAGCCCTTTACCTCCCTATGTGGAGTGGGCAATATAATTTACTGTTGTAATTAAACTTTTACCATTGTACCGGTAGTTACCGTACTTGGCCGGGATTGTCTTCCCCACGCCTGGAGCGTGGAGGTACACTCGCTACCCTCCTCGTAGGCATTTGCTTTACCCGTATATTTTTGAATGCCGCTGTATGTGATAGGTTATTAGCCCGATATATGCTTTATTCACCGCTGCGAGAGTGAGTGAGTGACCCGTCCCGTGACTCAATCCGAGTACAAGCGGAAAAGTCGATACCCGAGACTCACTACCGATTTCTCAACCGCGCACGGTCCAGCGTTTCCCTCGCATAGGGATGATCGCGAGCTAGAGTCCCAGGTCGCGTGTCCATCCTGCATCAAAGCGGATAGAGAGATGGAAAAAGGACATCGAAAAAAGGATCGGAGGAAGAAAACCACTTGGTCGAAAGATCAACGGGTGGGCAGTGCCCACATGAACATGGCACAATTAAAATCTCAGTTGGCATTTCCATCAAAAATGGATCAATCATGATAGGAGGTGAGCGAGGTATGGACTCCAGCTTTTGAAGAAGGGAAGCAGGCGGGAAGGTGACCAAGTAAAGGTAATGAGGGAGCTCCCCCGTTTCCCTGGATGATAGGCTGGATCTGCTGGCGTGTACTTCACGAGCTGCATCTCAGGGTTTCTCGGACAATCTTCTTCATGAAATAGCTTTGCAAAATCTTCACAGAAATCAGTCATATCATCAACTGGCCCCTCTGGTGGCAATGGTGGGCCAGAAACTGTACAAGAAGCATCTTGTTTTTCATCAGGACGGGGCGCTGTCATCAAGGTACTAGGCTACAACGTCCCCTTTACAAAATGTTGGCGGTAGTCTCAGGTCAACGGCCCTGAGTCTCCTAGGATTGACAATGAGGTCTCTCGATATTCGAGGCCCCTCCTGTTCATTTTTCTGCCCCTCGAGATGGGCTTAGTCAACCCCTGTAGCTGAGCACCGAGACCCATGCCTTGCTTATAGCCTAGTTTCAATATCATATTCTAGCCCTTAGGGTCTCTCATCGTGGGCTTCATCTTGATGTTGATCGGCATGACGGCCGACTTGCGGTGTGCGTAAGCCCATGGAAAATTGAGGTCCATTACAGAAATAATCGGATTGTTGCTCGGCCAGAGTGTCGGTAATATTTTGTTGGAGATGGCGTCCACTGTTTGGACCGTGGATATGCTCTTGACTTTCACCACCCGCCCCTGGAATGTGAATTTAAGGCACTGGTGGGCGGTAGATGGCATTGCGTGGAGGGTGTCAATCCACGGACGACCCAGAATAGTCTTGAACATCAGGTCAATGTCTAGCACATAAAATTCTACGAGCATTGTTTGTGGCCCAAGCTCTGCTTAGATAGTGATCACCCCATGGCAGGCCCTCCATGAGTTGTCGTAAGCTGCTATTGTTGTTGGAGTGGGCTTAAACATGTCTTCAGAGATATTGCATGCCCGGAGAGTGCTAAGGGGGCAAACATTAATGGAGGCGCTAGTGTCCACCAAAGCCGCATCGATAACCACCTTGTTCAAGGTGATGGAGATGCAGAGCGGCATTTGGCGTGCCTCGGGGGGTGCTAATTTAGATTCTGAGAAGGAAATGGCCGGCCCCTTAGTGACTGTGGCTAAAGCCGTTGGTAAACTATCTACGGCCATGTCCTCGTTTACTAGGACCTTCTACAAAAATTCCTTCAAAGCATCTTGGTGTAATTTGGACCTCTTTATTAACTCAAGGACTGATATCTTGGCCGGCATCCGGTCCAAATGGTGCAACAAATCATACTGCGTGCCGGGAAAAGGGTCTACTTCTTCATGATAAACAGCCTACTACGGGAACTAGGGATTGGGTGCGGGTGCACCAGTAGTGGGGTAGTTCCGATGAAATAGGCTCTCGCTCCGGAGGGCAAAGTTTTGTGCTGGCACGGCATCGGATGGTTTGATGGGCCCAACAGGGTGGACAAGGGGGGTGAAAGTGGAGGTTGCGGGCAAAATGGGGGTGATCACGGGAGAGGCAGGCTTAATGGGTCCTGTTGGGAGAACGATGGGTGAAGGGTTAGGCATGGGGGTGACAATGGAGGGTGTAGTGAGTGTTGGCATGGAGATGGGTGAAATGTTAGGTAATGTGGAGGGTAGGATGAGGGGTATAGCAAGTGTGATGGGGGTTCTAGTGGGGGGTTGAAGGATAACGGGAGTAGAAGGTGAATGGGAATTGCGGTAGGTGTGGTGGAGGGCCATGATTTGGGCTGATGAGTCATCATCATAAGACCACCCAGCGTTAGGAGCTGGGTGGTGAACAATATTAACCTGAGCCGGTGCCGGTGGCTGAGGTTGTGGAGCGGGCGGGTGGTTGGGCATCGGATTCTGATGAATCCTAAATTCCTGTGCAAGCTGCTGCTACTATTGCTGCGGTGCTAGCTGTTGTGCTGGCTGCTGTCTTCTCTTCTTGATATCTGTGATCACCTTGCGCATCTCAGCCCAGTCAATGCGCTGCCCTTCGTGTAGGTCATAGACAAGATCTCTAAACTGGAAGCATCTTTCAATTGTGTGCCCGGGCTACTGATGGTAAATGCAGTATCTGGACTGGTCAACGGTCGGGTTCCAATTCGGCCATTCCGGAGGAAGCTGTAAAGCCCCAATGGACATAAGGGCAGAGAAGATGTCGAGAAGTGTTTCTGGCAATGGGGGGTACTGGGCTCTCTTGGGACACGGACGTGCGGTTGCATAGCCATTTGGTGGAGGGACGATGTGGTATTGCGGCGGCTGTTGTGGCTGTTTGGGAGCAGGGAAGGATGGTTGTGTATTTGGTGGAGTGGTGAACTAAGGGTTACGGGGAGGCTGCTGGAAATGAGCTGGAGTCGGTTGGTTGGTGGATTGTAAATTGACAGCCTGCACCTGTTCATTTGTGTGGACCCCCTCGGTGACTGCCCCTTGACGCTTTTTGGTGTACTTGGGTTTCTGGTGTTCAAAGAGGGTGTGAATAGGGGAATCCTTCAACTGGGTCTGGATGAACCTAGCCCTACTGTACAACTGGTGAATGTTAGAAATATCGTTCATGGCCAAAATGTTTATGAAGGTAGGGGTGGCATTGGAAATGAGGAGCTTAACCTTCTCCTCCTCCGGGATATGACCAGGCACACGGGCAGCCATCTGCCTCCATCTGTCAGCATATGTTGAAAAATCTTCATCAGTCTTCATCTTTTCGGCCACAAGATAAGTGAATGAATATTCTGGGCCAACTCGGTCTTGAAACCTATGAATAAATTTCTCCTTCACTACCTTAAAGCTCTCTGCGTCCTCCAACGTCAATGCATAGAACCACTCCAAGGTGACCCCATCTAATGAGCGGTGGAATAGATACGCCATGAGGCGATCGTCGTACTGGAACTGCACCGAATCATATAATAAGTCCCTCACATGGATGTAGGGGTTGCCATTCCCATCGTATTTTTGGTACGTGAGGAGCTCCGACTGAGAGGGAAAATGAATGTTATTGAAGCTAGGAGCTGGGACATCGGCCAAAGACTCTGGAACGACCCCCTTTTGGAGGAGGTCAAGCTGTTGCTGCATGGCAGCCCACTTATTGAGGAGCTCCCGCTCTCGGGATGGAGGGGGTAAAGTAAGGGGAGCGGACCCGGTGTGAGGAGCTAAAGGGTAAGTAGATGAAGATGGAAGCCCATAAGAGGGATATTGGGCCAAGGAAGTGTTAGTGTTGGTGTGCTACAGGCCAATTTCGGGTCGGGTAGGCCCAATAGTTGTACGATCTTGTTCATTAATAAAGTGGTGTTTGAGCGTAAATATGCGATTGTGTTACTTTACGTTGTCCCTAGGATATGTGGTTGTAAAGTCAGCTCGAGATGGGATCTCGAACATGAGACTTACTTTACATGAACACATTCCTTAAACTGTTCCTGGTTGGAGGGTAATCACTCGGGGACTTTGATTACCTATTAAACCAGTACACATGATGTGTCAGTGACCAGTCTCATGGTCATTGGTGCGGGGCACCAACACATATGTGTAGGTGTATGTCCTTGGAGGATGTGCACTGAACTGATCCGCTATTGGATCTTCAGATGGTTGATTATACCTAATGTCAACTGAAGATCCAACGGTCTCAGTAGCATCGTTGGTCCTTTGACCTGAGACATTGATCGGATCTTACACGAGGACTAGAATGGTTTAATTACTTAGCTAAGTGACTTTAACCATAAGTCATGAGTTGCCGAGTCATTAACCACTCCAGGATACGTGTGAAGATCATCAATGGTCAAGATGGGATCGCTCACTGTCGGGTATATATCAGACAGTTAATGGGTCATGACATTGACGCTCCGTTAAATCCCTGGCCAGGGTCGTGTGAGTTCGTTTAGAACGAACGTCATACACTTTAAGGAGGTCATAGTCAAATGGCACGATCATGGGGTTTGACAGAAACCGTACCCTCGATCGTACCAGACTCATAGAAGGAGCGAGGGATTATATCGATGCGGTAACTGTGGACTTACAGGTACCAGACAGGTTGGTTTAAACCCGGGGTCATCTAGGATCACGCGGATTTGCTTGACCCAACGTGATCAAAGGTTCGGAATAAATTAAACTATTGTTCGGCTCTAGTAGAAGCGAAGAATACGTTTAATTTACTTCTAATTGGGAATTAGAAGTTAATGGACCTTAAACTAGAGTGACTATGGGCCTAGAGGATCACACACAATAGATTCTTGGGTGACGGATAATTATTATACAAGTGTATGTATTATTTCCATTTAATTCCTTTTGGAAAGGAGTGTAAACGGAGTTTAATACATATGTATAATATGATAAAGGACATATATACAGTTTTGGTCTTTTAGAACCCTTTTCTAATAAACCTAAACTCTATATATAGCCATCTACGTGAGTTCATTCGAACTCTTGGCTTCTCCCTTCCAACCCCCCTTAATGCTAATCAAGCATTAAGCATTAAGGAGAGGTTAAGCCTCCCCCTTTCTCCCCCTTGCTCTCTCTCTCTCCAGAAGGTGTTAGAGCCGGGGAAAGTTGTGCCGGGGAGGTACCGTCGCTGCGCAAGGATCCGTGTGGATCATCTCTAGAGGCCGTACAGTTGTGCGGCTCGATTTTTCTGCATCGGGCTTAGCGGACAGCGTCGTTCCGCGCAAGGTGAAACACGTAACCCGTAATTAGGGTATTAGAAACACCGATTAGAGCACAGATTAAGCTTTCCATAACACCGGAATCGGGCAAATTATTTTTTGTTATCCGCTGCGTCGCCCGTAGGTGATGTGCGAAACCTTACAGTGGTATCAGAGCCAGGTTCGCGCTCTGGTCGGTGTTTTTATCGCCGTTTAGAACCATATTTTTGGGGCATTGAAAATCTTCAATTATAATTTATAGAATGGGATGCTGGGCATCTCAGTTCTTGCTGGATGCTGGGCATTCAAGCAGCAAATTTTTTTTTAAAAAAAAAAAAAAAAAAAAAAATTTTTTCTGGCCCGAGTTGGGCGCACTGCGCCCTGGGCGCGGTGCGCCCAGGGCGCAGCGCGCCCGCCGCGTGCGCCGCGTGGGCGGCGCACGCGGCACCCGGGGTCAGCGCCCGCGGGCGCTGACCCGCGGGGTCGCGGCGGGCGCGCCGCGTGGCGGGCCGCGCCCGCCACGCGGCGGGCGCCGCAGGCGGCGCCCGCAACGCGGGCGCCCGCCACGCGGGCGCCCGCATGCGGGCGGGCGCGGGCGCGTCCGCCCACGCGTCGCGCGTGGGCGGCGCGCCCAGGCGCCTGCCGACAGAAGAAAAAAAAAATTTTTTTTAATTAAAAAAATTTGCTTATTTTTTTTATTTTATTGATGCATATATAAATATATATATTAGATATATATATTAAAATGCACAGTAAATTAAATAGAATTTTATCTAGTAGGTTAATTGTGTTATCTCGATGATAAATGTCAAAAGTTAATTTTTATTTAACCGTGTTGAATTTATCGAGGTGAGATAATTACTATTTACCATGAGATAAAATGATAATAATTGAAGTTACTTCAGTAAAATTTAAGTTTTTGAATTTTTAATTATTAGATAATTAAAAAATTCAAATTTTAAATTTTATTGAAGTTAAATGTGAAAAATTCAATTATTTGAATTTTTAATTATTAGATAATTGTTAAATTCGAATTTTGAATTTTAGAAAATTACTAATTGAGGATAATTGTATTATTTTAAATTTATTTTCAAACAAAAATTATTGAATAATTAGTTTGAATTTAAATTTAAATTATTGGCATGTTTAAATTTTGAATTTAAATTTGATTATTGGATAATTAAATTTAAATTTAAATTTAAATTTAATTAATTATCTCAATTAGATGCCCCTGTAGAAAATGATGGTTCTTTACGTGCGTTACTTTATTTACCTTGTATTGGCCTGCTTGTATGTTTAATTTTAGTTAATCATGCTTTGATTTTTAAAATTAAACAAAGCTAGCCTGTTTTTGTTTGCACATCCCATTATTAAATTCAAAAGTAAGGATTATTTTCAGAAAATAACCCTTGATTGATTTTATTTGAATGGGTTGGCAAGTGATCATGGACTTGGATTAATGTAATTAATTGGGGTCTGCGAACCTCCTTTCTCTCTCTGTTAAAATTCCAATGTACTTCTATCTTCCTCCATTGTTGTACTCGCCCTAAGGGCTGCTGGAATTTGAGTCACATGTAATTTAATTTTTCCGGCCTGCGTGCCGTGTAAAAGTTGTAATTAATGCGGCGTCGGCGATTGAAAGCGTGGAGCACACCCGACGAGGACGATCCAGCTGCTTCGGAAGCGGGCCGGATGTCTTAGTTACATTAGGGTTAAAGTCCATGATCACTTGCGTTCATTTTTGCATTGGATGCATTTATTTTGTGCAAACTACTAGGTACGGTAAATATATTGGATATATTTATATTACCACCTAGGGTGAGATCAAGATAAAATTAAATTCCCTCGCGTTTAAATTTTAGATCTGGTAAGCGTGGCTCTAGGAGTCGTCGTGGCCCTCCATCATTGTGGAGTGAATGAACGTCTTCATTTCATGGATTTGTTGTGCTTTCCACAAGGTCCATGAGTTTGGGGGCGGGATTAAACTCCAAGGCTCGGCCTCAATGGAGTGAGGAATTGAACTCGGCCTTGTTGTGCTTTCCACAAGGGTCGGGTCATGAACTTATTGCTATGTAGTAATGATGGTTAGATCTAACCGAGAATATCCTTTGTTGTGCTTTCCACAAGGGGATGATTTCTCGGGGGCCGAATATCGGATATTGCATTAGATGCAAGTGCTTGTTGACTGCCCTTGAGATGGTGTATGGCTTGTTGTGCTTTCCACAAGGTCGTACATTAGTCTCGTTGGGATTCCGACCCACTAGGTTGATCTCGTTGATCTCCCGTTCTATATACTGAGGGTTATATAGTCCGATCGAAAAATAGTGGGACTAACTAAGATAGAAAACCACATCTAAGTTAGAATTTGAACACATGCTAAGTTGTCTTTTATTTCTTATCCAGATTACAATGTCGTCGTCCAACCCCCTCCGCGGCATCTTGGATGCAAATAGATTAATTGGACCGAACTACTCGGATTGGCTGCGTAATCTACGCATAGTCCTTACCGCCGAAAAGATAGCGTACGTGTTGGACACGGTTCATTCTGAGCCAGCTCCTGATGCCGACGAGGGCGAGTTACTGGCTTATGCCAAGTGGTCTGAGGACTCCTCCCTAGCCCAATGTTACATGTTGGCCTCTATGGCTCCCGAGCTACAGAGGCAATTTGAAAAGACTGATTGTAGAAGTATACTTCTCAATCTACGCCAGCTCTTCGGGGAGCAGGGTAGGATTGAGAGGTATGACATCTCCAAAAGGCTTTTCAGGACACGGATGTCTGAGGGTTCTTCAGTACAGGCTCATGTACTGAAAATGATGGAGTGGATTGAAAGACTCAATGCATTGGGGTTCAAGTTGGATCTTGAACTATGCATTGATCTTATACTCCAGTCATTGCCCGATTCCTTTTCTTCCTTCATCATGAACTTTAACATGAACAGGATTGAAGCAACTCTCCCGGAGCTGCTCAATATGTTAAAGAGTGCTGAAGGAACCATGCAGAAAGATAAACCATCTTCGTCTGTAATGATTGTTGGCCGGGCCAACAAGAAAAGGAAGGCAACCCAAATATCCACCACAAGTAACAAAGGGAAGGGAAAGAAAAAGGCCACGGGTAAGCAGCACGCCAAGGTTGACAAAGGGAAGGGCAAGAAGAATGAAAAGGAAGACAAATGTTTTCGATGCGGGGAAACTGGGCATTGGAAAAGGAATTGCAAGGCAATTCTAAATGAAGGTATTTTTGTCATAGACCTTAATTTGTCATATATGGAATCCACATCATGGGTATTGGATACTGGATGTGCATCTCATATCTGCAATTCTATGCAGGTGCTGGCAAATAGAAGGCGATTGGGCAAAAAGGAGATTGAACTGAGGATGGGCAATGGAGCTTTAGTTGCTGCCAAAGCTGTCGGGACTGCACGCCTCAGTTTACCTTCAGGAGTCATTCTGGAGCTGAATGACTGTTATTATGTTCCTAATATTATTAAGAATATTATTTCAATCTCTGGCTTGTATAACATTGGATATACATTGGCTTTTAATAGCACTGGGTGCTCTATAATGAATAATGGTTTGGTTATAGCCAATGGTTCATTAGTCAATGGTCTATATGTATTAGATACACGTTCTATGTTATGCAAATTTCCAATGCTGATGAAGTGAATTCTGCATATCTATGGCATTGCAGACTTGGTCATGTAGGTGAGAAAAGAGTCTCTCACTTACACTCAAATGGGTATTTGAATTCATTCGAATACAAGCCATTTGATACCTGTGAGTCGTGTCTCATGGGGAAAATGACTAAGGCTCCCTTTGGAGGACATGGAGAGAGGGCTGTTGACCTTCTCGAGCTCATACACTCGGATGTGTGTGGACCCATGTCCATAGAAGCAAAAGGAGGTTATCTCTATTTCATTTCTTTTATTGATGACTTCTCTAGATATGGCTATGTGTATTTAATGAGACATAAGTCACAAGCCTTTGAGAAGTTTAAGGAATACAAGAATGAAGTAGAGAAACAGACTGGCAAAAGTATTAAGGCTCTTCGATCGGATCGAGGAGGTGAATACTTAAGCCATGAATTCACTTCTTATCTTAAAGATCATGGAATAGTTTCTCAGTGGACACCACCATATACACCACAGCACAATGGTGTATCCGAGAGGAGAAACAGGACCTTGTTAGACATGGTCCGATCCATGATGTCTATGTCAGGACTACCCTTGTCTCTCTGGGGCTATGCGTTAGAGACTGCGGCTTATTTATTGAATAGGATCTCAAGTAAATCAGTTCCTTCTATACCATATGAGATATGGAAGGGCAGGAAACCAAATTTTAATCACATTAAAATTTGGGGGTGTCCTGCTCATGTAAAGAAGAACGAGAGTGATAAGCTTGAGTCAAGAACCGATAAGTGTAGGTTTGTGGGATATCCAAAGGAGACGTTTGGATATTATTTCTATCACCCTTCTGAGCAAAGGGTCTTAGTGGCCAAGAGAGCTGTATTTCTGGAAAGAGAATATCTACTCCAGAAAAACAGTGGGAGCCACATAGAATTGGACGAGGTCCAAGAACCACAACCCATAGACATAAACTCATTAGATGAGACTGTATCGGTTGATTCTATTCAAGGTGCAACACTGACACTACGGAGATCTGGTAGACTACCGAGAGAACCTGAGAGATATGTTGGACATGTCTCAGAGGGGTCCTCTAAGGTATGTATCGATGAGGATGATGATCCTCAGTCGTACCAGGAGGCGATCCGTAGTGTAGATTCCGAGAAATGGCAAGAGGCAATGGATTCAGAGATACAGTCCATGTACACCAACAAAGTTTGGAACTTAGTTGATGTACCCGAAGGGAAGGTCCCTATCGGCTGCAAATGGATTTTCAAAAGGAAAATCGGTGCAGATGGACAGATTGACACATACAAGGCTAGACTAGTGGCGAAAGGATATCGTCAAAGGCAAGGCATTGACTATGACGAGACGTTTTCACCAGTAGCCATGGTTAAGTCAATCAGAATCCTCCTTGCCATTGCTGCATACCTGGATTACGAGATCTGGCAAATGGATGTGAAGACAGCTTTTCTTAATGGAAACCTGTCAGAAGAGGTGTACATGGTACAACCTGAGGGATTCACTTCCAAGCCACATCCTAATAAGGTATGTAAACTTCAAAGGTCCATTTATGGATTAAAGCAGGCATCTAGAAGCTGGAACTTAAGATTTGACGAGGCTGTCAAATCTTTCAACTTCATTCGGAATGAAGATGAACCCTGTGTTTACAAGAAGGTCAGTGGGAGCTCAGTGACCTTCTTGGTCCTTTATGTTGATGACATCTTACTCATTGGGAATGATGTAGGGATGTTGACATCAACTAAGTCTTGGTTGTCCAAGACTTTCTCCATGAAGGATTTGGGAGAAGCATCCTATGTGCTGGGCATAAGGATCTATCGAGATAGATCTAAAAGGATGCTAGGATTATCCCAATCCATGTACATAGACACTATCCTCAAAAGGTTTAGGATGGAAAATTCAAGAGAGGTCTCATTCCCATGAGACATGGAATTTACCTATCCAAGGGGATGAGTCCTAAAACTTCTGAGGAGGTGGCACACATGAATAAGGTACCCTATGCTTCGGCGATAGGGTCAATCATGTATGCAATGCTATGTACACGGCCTGATGTTGCCAATGCTTTGAGCATTGTCAGTAGATATCAGGCAAATCCAGGCGAAGAGCACTGGAAGGCAGTAAAGGGCATCCTTAAGTACCTGCGAAGGGCTAAGGATCTTTTTCTGCTTTATGGAGGAGAGGACCTACAGCTTAGAGCTTACACAGATTCTAGTTTTCAGTCAGATCCAGATGACTGCAAATCCATGTCTGGATTTGTATTCATGTTGAATGGAGGGGCAGTCAGTTGGAGAAGCTCCAAGCAAGATACGACTGCAGATTCGACGACGGAGGCGGAATATATTGCTGCAGCTGAAGCTGCTAAGGAAGCCGTCTGGATGAAGAAATTCATCTTGGAACTTGGCGTAGTTCCCGAGATATCAGCTCCCATCCCATTATTTTGTGATAATAATGGGGCCATCGCCCAGGCGAAGGAACCAAGATCTCACCAAAGGTCAAAGCATATTCTGAGGCGCTTTCACCTTATTCGGGAGATTGTTGATCGTGGAGATGTGATGGTAGAGCGTGTACCGTCAGAAGACAACATAGCAGATCCACTGACTAAGCCTTTGACACAGACTGTATTTGAGCGTCATCGGGATAAGATGGGCCTCAAAGTTGTGGGCAATTGGCTGTAGTTCAAGTGGGAGATTGTTAGTGTTGGTGTGCTACAGGCCAATTTCGGGTCGGGTAGGCCCAATAGTTGTACGATCTTGTTCATTAATAAAGTGGTGTTTGAGCGTAAATATGCGATTGTGTTACTTTACGTTGTCCCTAGGATATGTGGTTGTAAAGTCAGCTCGAGATGGGATCTCGAACATGAGACTTACTTTACATGAACACATTCCTTAAACTGTTCCTGGTTGGAGGGTAATCACTCGGGGACTTTGATTACCTATTAAACCAGTACACATGATGTGTCAGTGACCAGTCTCATGGTCATTGGTGCGGGGCACCAACACATATGTGTAGGTGTATGTCCTTGGAGGATGTGCACTGAACTGATCCGCTATTGGATCTTCAGATGGTTGATTATACCTAATGTCAACTGAAGATCCAACGGTCTCAGTAGCATCGTTGGTCCTTTGACCTGAGACATTGATCGGATCTTACACGAGGACTAGAATGGTTTAATTACTTAGCTAAGTGACTTTAACCATAAGTCATGAGTTGCCGAGTCATTAACCACTCCAGGATACGTGTGAAGATCATCAATGGTCAAGATGGGATCGCTCACTGTCGGGTATATATCAGACAGTTAATGGGTCATGACATTGACGCTCCGTTAAATCCCTGGCCAGGGTCGTGTGAGTTCGTTTAGAACGAACGTCATACACTTTAAGGAGGTCATAGTCAAATGGCACGATCATGGGGTTTGACAGAAACCGTACCCTCGATCGTACCAGACTCATAGAAGGAGCGAGGGATTATATCGATGCGGTAACTGTGGACTTACAGGTACCAGACAGGTTGGTTTAAACCCGGGGTCATCTAGGATCACGCGGATTTGCTTGACCCAACGTGATCAAAGGTTCGGAATAAATTAAACTATTGTTCGGCTCTAGTAGAAGCGAAGAATACGTTTAATTTACTTCTAATTGGGAATTAGAAGTTAATGGACCTTAAACTAGAGTGACTATGGGCCTAGAGGATCACACACAATAGATTCTTGGGTGACGGATAATTATTATACAAGTGTATGTATTATTTCCATTTAATTCCTTTTGGAAAGGAGTGTAAACGGAGTTTAATACATATGTATAATATGATAAAGGACATATATACAGTTTTGGTCTTTTAGAACCCTTTTCTAATAAACCTAAACTCTATATATAGCCATCTACGTGAGTTCATTCGAACTCTTGGCTTCTCCCTTCCAACCCCCCTTAATGCTAATCAAGCATTAAGCATTAAGGAGAGGTTAAGCCTCCCCCTTTCTCCCCCTTGCTCTCTCTCTCTCCAGAAGGTGTTAGAGCCGGGGAAAGTTGTGCCGGGGAGGTACCGTCGCTGCGCAAGGATCCGTGTGGATCATCTCTAGAGGCCGTACAGTTGTGCGGCTCGATTTTTCTGCATCGGGCTTAGCGGACAGCGTCGTTCCGCGCAAGGTGAAACACGTAACCCGTAATTAGGGTATTAGAAACACCGATTAGAGCACAGATTAAGCTTTCCATAACACCGGAATCGGGCAAATTATTTTTTGTTATCCGCTGCGTCGCCCGTAGGTGATGTGCGAAACCTTACAGGAAGGACCCATACCCGAGTAAGTCAAGTGGGCGGCCCCAGCCTGAGGGAGCAGAAGGTCAACCGGGCCCACAAGGGCCTATGGCATTGGTGGAATGGACCCATATGGGTCAATCTGAGAAGATGGAAGGAGCCCGGCCTTCCCTCTATCAAGAGCCTGATAAGCCGAGTTAGAATACTGGCCCGCCTCTAGATTTGGAAAACGAAGAACCCTTGGCTAGACCGGGGTTAACTCAATTGGGGCGGAAGGGGAAGCTCCGGGCCCATTAACCATGGACTGGGAAGCAGAGGTGGCAGCAAGACCCTGCTGCAATGTAGATATGGTGGGGCATCTGACCCCTGTAAAGCTTGCCGAAGGACATGAAGCTGGGCCGGATCCAACTGGGCCATCATCTGGAGGATCTAACCGGCGGAGCCTTGAGTAGGAGGATGGAAAAGGGAGGGTTGACCACCCTCAATGACAGCAGATAGTGGAGGGGCGGACCCCTGACCAATGACTCTGGGTGGGTCCTCTAGGAGGCCCTTAGGAAGAGAGTCCTCTCGGGGCTGGGAAAAGTCATAAGACGACATGGTGGAATCAAATAGTTGATTGAGATAGGAAATGAAGGAAGGGTTGTTCCTAGGAGAAGATCCTATGAACGGAAAACAACTCCACATGCAACGAGGTACCAAACACAAAGATGATAACACAAACAATAAGCACACCTACAGGATGACTAAGAAAATGCACAAACAAAAGAGGAGATGAGAGGCAATCAAAGTCAATCAAGTTGTGATGATGCACAGAAAATTTTAACTTATTTTTCCCTTTTCGAACCTTAATTATTTGAATTAGATCAAAGTTCTCTCCAAAATAGGAATCCAAAATGGGAGTGGATTTGGGGACTTGGTTGACTCTATGTGTACACTCTCTCTCACGGATGCAACCTAAACACTGGGTGGCGAAGGTACAACCTGCCCGACGTCCGTGTGGGAATCCACGGATCATGGGGGCTTACGGAGGTCACGGATAGGATCAGCTAGTCGACTCCAAGGAATATGGAGGCGAGAGGATATCCTACCAAGGTAGGTATGCAAGTAATATGATAAAATGTATGGTCCTATGTGCACCAGAGTGCATGCAAACTCTAGCCTAAAAGCTAACAAGCAATGATCAAACAATGATATGAATATGATGAAAATAGTATAAACATGAATGACAAGCAGGGGGAGACAAACAACACCCAAAATAAGTAACATGATGATGAAAAATAAAGCACAGGTGGCAATCTCGGGGTGTACTGTAGTAAAATAACGGTATGATGGGAGACCGCACAGGGAGTGAGACGGTCCTGGGAGGACCACAATATGCCAGGGAGCAACGAACACAAACAACAGACTAAACTGAACAGTAACAGTAATAGGGATGGTCAAGTGCGTACCTGAGTGATATAAGCGGTATGATGAACGACCGTCAGCAGCATAAAATGGCCCTAATGGGACCGCAACAAGTAATAAACACAGAAAGCAAACGACAGGAACTAAGCAGGGAGAAACGTACCCGAGACAGAAAGAGGCGGTCTATCGACCGACCGCTGGATACCAGAAATGGCCCACAGAGGACCGCAATCAACTCAAAGAATAGAAACGGTGATAAACAAAATGGACAATCCGTGAGGACCCAAAATGACTCAAACAATGATAGAGGAGCATGTCAGCAATATCAGAAGCATGATGGGCATAAGCCGTCCCACCGTGATCGCCAAAAAAGGGATGTAGATAGGTTTTATTTCTAATCTAAAGGAAAAGATGGAATGTAGTGTGTGTGAATGGATGTGACTAATATGGCATCAAACTAAACATAGAAGAACACAAAAAGCAATGAAATCAAACTCCACACACGCTATCAACTTGTGATCACCACAAAGATAGATAGTGCAAAGAAGGATGCACTACGTACCTTGGAAAGGGGAGAGGATGAAGACACTCGCCAAAAAGAGATGCAGCGCCGATACAGGATGAAGACAGTCTGGAGACGACCGCTGAACGGTGAAGACGGCCGGTCGATAGGCTACTTCTGGTGCTGGAATAGTACGTGGGAAGAAGACACAAGCGTTGGAGTCAAGCGGTTTCCAGTCGACCACATACACCAGATAGATGGTCTGAAGAAGACCGCTTTCCCATGTGAACAGTCAGAGGCAGACCGCAACAACCTCTAGCTCTCAAGTTGGGGAACTTGATCCTCCACCCCTTCTTGCCGGCCAGGAGAGATGGGCCTCACATTTAAGCACTTGCTGACCTGCAAAACAACACAAATGACAGACAACAATGACCCCAAATTAGTTTATGAAAGTGTAGTATCTATAATTGGGAACTATGAAGAGAGCACATGATTGAAAAGGGAAGTACCTGGGGGTTGGGTTTTTAACCCCTATGCCCCGTGAAAAACAATGGGAGGTTGTGGAAATGACAGAATGCTAGTAAAAAAATGCAGAGAAAATGAGGGAGAATGATGAAGAAATGACTAGAACAATGACCAAAAAAATAACTTAAGCTATGACTCAAAACGTGAAGGAAAAAGACTACTCCCTGAACCAAAGACTTAGAGGACGTAGAAAGCCTTTCTCCCAAGCTGGACTTCACTCAAGAAAGCGACAGCACCTCGACGTCCACTTAGATCTCCCCCCCCTCCCGCAGCCATGAGTCAAGGGTTCTATTTATAGACCCTTGAAACCCTAGCTCAAATGGAGGGCTTTTGGGTGAGAATTAGACTTGGATTATGTTGAATAAAATGGAGATAATACTCCCAAGTTTTATCAAGATCAAACGGCGCTCGATTTGGTTGAGAATCGACAGAGAAATCCACGGATCAAGCAAGGGGTTTGACCACGGATAGAGAGAGAAATTTCCCGTCGACGCAGGAATCTCGATTGAAAGAAACGGTCCATCGATAGACCGCCCAGTGTGCTAAGCAGCCTATCAAATGACCGTTATGCTTCTGGCCAGTAAAAAAATAAAAAATAAGATAAATGTGCCCATTTATCCAAAGACCAAGTCAAAAGGAATTCCCGCCAAGTAGAAATGGCCTTTTGATAGACCGCCACTTGGCTCAACGTTCTATTGCCTGACCGCTTTTACCTTGGTCGTTGAAAGATAAAACAAGATAAATCCACATAATTATCCACTGACCGAGTCAAACGGGCATTCCCGCCAAGTAGAAATAACTCTTGTAAGACTGCCATAATCATGGGACGGTTTATCGTGAGACCATTTATAAAACTAACAGGTCGACTTAGAAAATGACAGGTCGACGTAGGTGTAGGATGTAAATGTAATCTACCCTGCCCCGAGATAAACAATATAACCATGCATATAAGCGTGAAAGTGCATGAAATGGAAAGGGGTGACAATGAATAGAGAACTAACTGTGATCGCCACCAAGGACTTACAGCACCAAAATGATGAAGAAAGGATGAAGATGGCGCTGTGTACCTTGGAAAATATGGAGGAAGACGTGGCCTAACGGGAAGCCGCTACAACGTGTGATCGCGCTTGAAATGGGATGTGGGGAGCCGATGTGGGTGCACCTCCTCACTTCCTAGCCGGCTAGAAAGCAAGGGCCTCACGTTCTATCAATAGTCTCCTGCAAAACAAAGCCACAAACATAAGAGAAAACCCATTAGAAACATGTGTAGCATATGTCCCAAAATGATGAAGTAGCATGAAAGAAAGGGGGAGAACGCACCGGGGGAGGGTTTTTAACCCCTATGAGTGGGTGAAAAAGCAAGCTGGGAGTGTTGTGCATGCATAGGATTTGAAATCATAGAATTTGATAGAGAGAACAGAGAGAAAACCATTGTGCAAAATGGAGAAAAATACATGAACGTGCCGAAATAGTGCAAAAAAAACTAAGTGTAAAACTGTGACGATTTGTGAAAAGTAGAGGGAGAGAACTAAGCCTAGGTATGAAGAAAGAGAGCCCGGAGAGATGAAAAATGAAGAAGATACTCCCCTCTTCAAGATGAGACCAATGGAGGACGAAGAGGATGTCGGATGACTCTGCCCTGAGCCGACGAAGGGCGCCCCGTCGCACAGGTTCAAGAACTCGTGATGATTTGCAAAAAAGTATGGGCGAAGTTAGGAGGGTAAATGAAGATGAAATCCAGCAAATAAGGTATCAAAATGAAGCCTATACTTCCCTCAATAGCCTGGGGTCGAAGGTTTGAGACGAAGATTTGGCATGGCTTCGCCCCAAGTCCAAGAAGAGCCCCCCGTCGCGCAGGCGAACTGGGCAGGTTTATATAGAAAAAAAAGGTGAAAACCCTAACTTTCTACTGTGATTCCAGAGGATAGAGTCCACCAAATCTCGAGATCTATGGATCAATCTCGAGATAATAGATAGGATAAGAGTTAGGAACAAACAGGACTCTTTTTGGTGGAAGGATCTGGAAGATAGAGTCCATGTAAGGTGGCCCCGGAGCCTAATCTGGAAGAGTTTTTGTTGCACGAAAAGTAGAAAAACCTGATATTGCGGCCAATATTTCAGGAGATATGGTCAATTAAAAATCGTGCTCCATATAACAAATTCAAGATAATACAAAGGGGAAGACATAGCAACAAACGGGGCTCAATTTAGTAGAGTATTCTAGAAGATAGAGCCCTAACAAGGAGTCCCCGTTGCACAGGTTTCGGCCTTAGAATCCAGCGGCGAAGAAGATGGAGTTGAGGACTTTTTGGACTCTCTGGTAGACGGATGGTCGCACGATAGACCGTTCATTGCATTGGGCAGTCTAGCTGTAGACCGTCTAGTCCTGGGGGCGACCGGGGGACTTTTCGCACAAAAAAGAGATAAACGGTCATCCACGGACCATTTTTCGAGTCAGGCGATCTTAAGAAGACCGTTTTATGACATTTTAAAAATAATACAAATAAAATAAAAAATAAAAAAAATAAAAAAATTACTGTTCATGGGCGGTGAACTGTTGACCGTTTTACTGTTGGACGGTCAACTTGTGACCGTTCAACTCAAGGAACGGTCAACTGTTGACCGTTTAGCTGCCAGGCTCGCGCGACTTTAGAAATTGAAGCGTATCTTGAAAACGGTGTAGAATTAGAAAAAGTGGTAAACAAAGAAATTGTAGATAACTTAAAAATGAACAACTTTCATGAAGAAAGTAAGATGATAAAATGATTAGAAGAGAGAGAAAATGGGGCTAGAACAGAGAGAGAAAATACCGAGACATAGGTGAATAGTACAGTCTACCGGAAAAATGTAAATAACTTGAAATCGGTGCAGAACTGGCCAATGACATAGAAGAAGGAATTGTAGGGATTTGAAAGATGAACAACTTTTGTGAAGGACACATTTTGAAAAGAGGAAAGGAAGGGGGTGAAAAAGGAAAGTTTTCAAAACTGCGCAGCGAAAGGGGGCTGAATGCTTGAGGGAAGCCGGCCTAAATGGGCCGTAAGTTGACTTTGAAGGCCGGAAGGTGACAAGATAGGCTCCAGGGCTCCATGAAATAATGATCTCCAAGGCTCAAATAGAATGGAATAATGAAATGGACTCGAAATCCATCCAATGAAGGGTCCAAAACAATGGGTAATTCGGGGCATCAAAATGATGAATAAGAGAAATGACTCAACTTGCAAGCTAAAAATGGGTGCCAACAGTTGCCCCTCCTTGATGTCTGCTTTGCAAGGGAATGAGCGAAAGTGATGCGGAGGCAAAATGGAAGGAGATGGAGCGAAAGCGACAGCGACATGAAATGGAGATGAAGCAGAGATGAAGCGGAGAGAACTGATAAGCAGGCATCAAGGAAAAAAGACACCCATCACAACCAACAAGCGATAGGAATCCTCCCGAAATCGTCGAACTAACCACCAAGACTGGATGACGTGGATGAGACATGTATGGAGAACTAAACTAACAGGAAAAAAGGAAGCACGACCAGGCCCATCGGGGACACAATCCACAGACGATGAGGGGGTCGAAAAGGAACATAACGTAAAAAGTAGGAAAAGTGTAACAGGGATAAAATCCAGACAGGAATCACGCTAGCCAACCAAACTAAGCAGGTAGTTCAGAGAAATCGTTCAAATTCAGAGTGGAATAAAGATCTTTTATCCAAGAAACTTAAGTGCAACTAACCATTGCAGAGGAGAAACCCTTGAACGGATCACAAGGCGTGAATGCTCAAAAGATGACATGATGCATGCTGGGCTAAAAAAAAGAAATCGTTAAAACGAATGCAAAGAAAACATAAAATAGAAAGTACTCGAGAATAGTATTGCTAGATTGGAACAATCAGGGTCAAGACACTATCCGCAACCACGGCGTGCAAGATAGAACCATCGTTCCCTATTTTTCCAACCTAACGGCCTATCCAATGATTAAACATGTGCACATAGATCATCATCGTTTTTGTTAAAGGGGAACGTCAGATCCTGGAACACGTGAATGACCAGCCGGTTCTCGAGATAATATAACAATATAGATACCTATAGTAATGCAACAATGAGTAGGGATAGAGAGCCATACCTGACTTACCTGTGCAGGCGAAAATGGAATTTTTTTTTGAATTTCTATTTTCTGATTTTTATGGATTTTTTTAAAATTAGACGACCAACAACATGAATAAGTAAGCATGAACAAAATGAAAACATAACGACTAAATGAACGAAACAACATAACATAACAAAGAATGAATGAGCAAGCAACACATGCAAACCACCACATAAACAAACAACAAGCATGAGAGCGGAGAACATGGTGGGGCATGACAACATATGGCGGGACATCACACCATGCAGAATGAAACCCCATGCAATGGGACAGAAATACGTAGGATGAGGACATCTAAGACAAACATAGGGGAGACGACATAACACATATGAAATAATCACAAGTGGGACCAGGACACATGCAACACATGGCGGAACGAGACAACACTTGGAACTAGAACATGCATGAGATGACCCTAGGGGATAAGACACCTGGTATGACGACCACAGGGGGACAACACGGGAAATGACAAAATATGTTCTTCAATCAATCCCAAGATCTGACGAAGTCGAACCGCCAGGTTCGCAACAGTAAGGCAAAGAGCCCTCTCTCATAAAGATATGATCAAAAGTTGAGCGACGCAAAGCATGAGAAGGACACGAGCTTCGGAATAGATCGAGGGACAAGTTAGAAGAAAGAGAGGACAGATCAAAAAAATATGAACAGGAGGCAGAGCAAAAGATAGAGCCAGAAAGCTTGAACACCTACGACCTGCACACTTAGCAAACATATCATACTTATCCTTAAAACAAAAAGAGAAAAAAAAGGAATAGAAGATAAACATTTTTGGATTTTGGATATTTTTTATTTTTTCTTAGATTTTAGATTTTTAACAATATTTGTTTTTTTATAATACCTGATTTTTTTAGATTTTTGACAATATATCATTTTTTTTGGAATTTTTGACAATATCTCTTTTTTTTTAATTTTGACAATATCTCATTTTTTGGAATTTTTGACAATATCTCATTTTTTGGATTTTGACAATATCTCATTTCTTTGAAATTTTTAACATATCAATCTACAGCACCTAAGACGGGCTCAAACTACCGGCTAGGGATCATCGGTCCTACCCCTCTCATCCAAGATTTCCCTTAAGCAGGGCGTGCATGTGAGGGTGGCTTACCACAATCAACCGCTTCTAAAGAACGGTGCCCCTACTAAGACCATACCCGGGATACAACCCAGCCTAAGAGGGAGAAGCAGAAGAAAAATTAGAGATAAGCTTCGTGCAGGATGGGAGATATCAAGGCTCGAATTCCTTCCAAGGGCACTACCCCTCAAAGAGTAGGTCTGTTGCGCCGGGGCTTTGTGTCTTTGATTTTTAGACCCATATTTACCAGGCACGCATGCGACCGGGCTCATGACGTCCCGCGGGGAACTATACTGCCACTCTTGTCATGCCTTTGATTCATAATTTTGTATTGATTCATTTTCTCATTTTGGTAGCCCTTATTGGTCAGATATAGTATGAAAGCTCACTTTTGAGGGTCAAGACTGCCCCTATTTGAGACCTCTCTCGTATTGGGGAGTGCCTAGGTTGGTCATCTTATCCATCCATCTCTTGCCCCTGCACTTGGCCGAGCAGAGAAGAGAAAAGACCTTTGTGCATACCCAAAGTATGACCAAAGCAGCAACGGTGCGCCTCAGAGAGATCGGCTATGGCTTACCGTGTAGTGTGTGAAAAACTCATACAAAAGGTCACCCTCAACAATCAGGGAAAGAAACTAAATTCCCAGCGCGGAGTTATCACCAGCCTAAGGATGCTGCAGAAGCTAACCTTTTATTTGACACAAAATTAAGATCTAATTAAACAAAGACTCCTAAAGCCACTCAATCGTGTTGAGGAACCAAAGTTATAAGCATGTGCAGGAGTAGTAGAGATAATAGCGATGATAACATTTTCTTGCACAAAATAAAAAATACCTTTGCAGATCCGTGGAGTGATCTTGACCATCGAGCTTTGAGGAGTGCGAGCTTCACTTTCCTTGCTTGCCAGGATAAATGATGAAAGGAGAGCAAAGGATTGGATTCCTCGATATAGAGGAGTGGCAGACATCATACTGGACGAAGAAAGGATAAAAAGGAAGAGAGACGAGGGCTAGAACTCCCTCGTTAAGGCACTGAGGCCCTGATAACAAGGAACTGAATACAGAATAACCAGTGATTAACTAAGATCAAGGTGGGTTAAAGCCTCGAAAACAACAAGAAAAAGGGTAATGACCTTGAAAGGGTGAGACAGAAAGAACAGAAAGACGTCGAAAAGATAACTGTGAAGATAAGAAAGAAGGATAATGATCATCCGACGTGGTCGGAGAAGAGGAATAGCGATCACCCGACAGAGGCGGGGAAGAGAATGTATGAACACCCGACAAGGTCGGGGAAAAGAAATGGAAACCACCCGACAAAATCGGGGAAGGATCAGAAAAATCACCCGACAAGGTCGGGGAACGAGCGCAAGGGATTCCTAACAAGGTCGGGGGAAAGAGACGAGCAGTGAAATCCGGACATGTCCTGGAAGAAAAACTAGAAGATGCCCCTGACTCAGGGGAAGAGGAAGACATAGGCCGAGGCCTAGAATGGTGAGGATAGGAAAAGGTGGTGCAAATATGGTCAGGTGGTGGAAGGTACACCACCCACGGATAAGAACTGAGCAACAGAAAAGACGAATGGACGGAAGAAGGAGATGAGGCAGTGGACCCCTGAGTGCACAACTGACGGCCCTTGAACTTACGTCGCCGCCTCTTCTTAGACGTAATCTTCTTGAAACAACGCCACCTGGCGCGGGCTCGGCTTCCCGGGCTCCTCAATCTGTAATGTCTTCTCAAATTACGGGCCCACCTAGTAGATGGCCTGGCCCGGTCATGAATATGCAGCTTCATTGGGGCGGCTGCCCCTAGACCCCCAGTGCTAACAAGATGCAGACATTCTTGGGCAAACAGCTTCTCAACTGAATGAATATCATGAAGCCACAGAGTTTTTTCTCTTGGCACTAGAACATAGAGGTTCGGTAACTCCACTCGGCAATCAGGCTCGAAGCATAACTCTCGTACTAGAAGAGCAGGACAAAGCTGAGAGAGATCAATACGTGGCGTTGACGTGGCCGGCATGCTAATAAATTGAGGGAGGTTGCACAGCAAGTGCAGAATCTCCTTGGAAAGTGCAGAAGATGCAGCCAATTGCCCCTTGAATAGGGAATCCATCAGGCTCCGGGCGGCCGTATGGGTTAGCATAATCCGAGTAGAGAACCCCTCTCGGCCAGTGAACTGAACATCAATCGAGCGAGGAGAAATAACAGCATCGATAGTGAATCCCCCGGCGAGCGATGAGATTGCCATCAGCCTCGCTCGTGAAGAAACTGGCACTAGTGCGAGTGAACTCTTCTTTGCAACCATTTCTGAAAATGCAGGCTCATTATCCCGAAAATAGCCAGGGACCAGGACCCAGATTGGCATGCGGTAAATGACAACTTGAATCTTGAAATGCACAATCGAAACCTGGCTCGCTCATTATCTCCCTAGGGACCAGACCCAAGGGGCACCAAAGGTAGCGTGTACCTGCTCTGCGAAGTGGGAAGTGGTAGAGGAAGGTTAGAAGGAGGAGGTTTGAAGGGCACGGGTGGCGATGGTGCAAGTGATGGGAGAATAATGATGATGACGGGCATGGGTGGAGGTAAAGGCAAAAGTGGAGGTGTGGGTTTGGGCTCGGCCTGCTCGGGCTCAGAGGATGATGGCGAAAGGGGAAGTGAAGGAAGTGGTGGCGGCGGTGGCAAAGGTGATGAGGGTGGCAAAGGGAGTGATGTGGTTGATGAAGACGATGAAGGTGAAGGGGATGGAGGTGAAGGTAAGGGTGGGGAAGAAGGAGGAGAGGAAGGTAGTGGCATAGTGGGGGAAGAGGCAGGTGGTGGCGCTCTTCGACGTATCTTCACGACTCGTCGAGAGGCGTTGGGGATAGGTGTGGTGGTGGAAACGGAGGGTGAAAGAGAGGTTGCCCGAGCGGAGGCTGGGGTAGGTAAAGGTTGTGGAGGAGATGGGATGGAGGAAGAAGTAGGTAACGGAGCAGGTATCTTATTAACTAAAGAAACACCAGGGTGCCCCTGGTCTTGAAGTGGGGACGGTTGCCTAGGCGGCACGGCTTGCTACTGCTGCTGATTGCTGCTGAGATCCAAAATAACTTGGCGTATGACAGTCCAATCAATCATCCTCTTGTCTTCCAAGCTGTAAATAAACTCCCAGAACTCGGGACAGTCCTCAATCAAATGCCCCTGCTGACGGTGGAATTCACAGAACTGGAGCAAATTCCCGACTGTGGGTCGGCAAGGCACAACCGGAGGGAGCTGCAACGCATGGTTGGCCATCAAAGCCCTGAAAACGTCTGTAAGAGATTCCGACAATGGAGAGTGAGAAGCCCGCTTTGGGCAAGGCGGATGCCGAGGGGTGTGAGAAGGTAGTGGGGATGGTAGCGGAGGTTGCGTAGGTAAGGGGGATTGCGTAGGTGAAGGCGGAGGGCTGGAATGATGTGGCGGCGTGGGGGGAGTGGGATTGTAATGGATGGCATCTACCCACTCGCGGTGTGGTGTTTCCTTGACCGGAGGTGGAGGGGTGTGAGGAGATAAAATAGCGGAGGGCCAACTCGTGGATGGTTGGTATGCGGTGGAGCACATGGAGGTATAGGGGTGTGTGAGAGTGGACGGTCGACTCATGGAGGGATATAAGGTGGAGGGCTGATTTACGGTGAAGGGCGGAGGGAAAGTGTATGTAGAAGGTGACGGTGGAGGAGACTCATGGTCAAAGGAAACTAGGAGTTGTTGGCTAACGAAGCGGGCTCGATTGTAAAGCTGTTGCCAGGATGTGATATCGTTCAGGGCTAAGATACATCTGAGCTCGGGCGTTGCGTTAGAAATAACCATCTTGATCTGCTCTCCCTCCGGAATATGCCCCGGAACTTGCGCGGCTAGGTGACGCCAGCGGTCGGCAAACGTGGAGAATTCCTCGTCGGGCGTCATCTTCTCTTGGGCCAGATCAACCAAAGAATGTCTGGGCCCAACCTAATCCTGGTATTGCTGAATGAATCTTGCTTGAACGGCTTGAAAATTCATCATCTGCTCTTGCGGTAACGTGAAGAACCAATCCTTGGCCGGACCCTCTAAAGATAGGCCAAACAAATAGGCCATCAAGCATTGATCATGCTGGAACTGGGCCGACTCATATAAGAACTCCTTCAAATGCACGTAGGGGTCACCGACTCCACCATAGCGATGATAAGCCAGAATCTGTTGACGTGGGGGAAGCTAAAGACCTCGGAATGCAAATGGGATATCCAAAGAAGTTTGAGGACTGATTTGCCGTTGCAATTCATCAAGTTGGCATTGGGCCTGAGCGATCATCTCCTCGGTAGGAAGAGTCCGAGAAGGATATGGGCCAGCTTGAGCAAGAGATGATGAATTTAGACCAGGATAATGTTGATGGGCCGGATAAGGGGATCCGGCCTGAGAAGAAGGAAAGCCCGCTCCGAGAATTGAGGAATACATGGGCCTGGAAGAATTACGAAGGTGGGAATGAGAATTGATTGGGCCAACAGTAGCACGGGCGGGACAAGAAGGCCCGTTAGAAGAATAGGGTCCAATGGAGGAATAAGGAGATGGGCCCGCATGGGAAGAGGAATCCACGCGGGGATAAGAAGACGAGGAGGAAGAAGGGTAATATATAGGGGAAAATGACGCTCCATGAGGGAAAATGGAGACTTTATACAGGAAAATCAGGGAAATCCAATGAGGGAAGTAAGGGCTCAAAGGAGGGGGGCTGACTCAATAATGCAAAGAAAAAGAAAAAGAAACCTAGGACAATGAGACTAGACAAATGGACACACAGAATGGACTACCCTAAATGGACCTAACAACAAAACCTATATGGATGATGGGGGATGCAACACAAAATAACACAAGTGGGCTTGGACAAGCCCACACAACACAAACAATATGAAGGATTTCACCCAAGTCAAACAAGTTAATATGATGGGAAGTATTTTATTGTCAAAGTTTTGGGTGGGCCTTTTAATGATTTGAATTGAGATTAATTCCCTCAAGATAGGTGTCCTATAGGGAATAAGGTCCAAACTTTGGTTAGACTAAGGTTAATTCCTTCACAACGTATGCAAATTCAAGCCTGAGGGTGGAAAGATACAACCGGCCCGGCATCCGTGTGAGAATCCACGGCTCGCAGGGACTTACGGAGGTCCCGGATAAGATTACCTAGTCGAGCCCAAGGAATATGGGAGCGAGAGGATCACTTACCGAAGGGGAATGCAACTACAATATGCCAATATGCATGATCCTATGTGCACCGGGGTGCATGCAATTTCTAACCTAAGTCTAGCAAATCAAGACAATCATGAAATCATGCTAACATCACAAAAATGCTTGAAAAATATAAAACAATATAAATAACAATGATGCAAGGCCTAAAATAGGGACAACTAGGCACTAAAAGATAAGAAAAATCATCAAAGGAAAACGTACCATTGTGTTTGCCCAAAATATGCCTAAGACTAGATGCACAAAATGTAAAAATAGAGGTAACTTTTAAATATGTAAATGACGTCTAAATAATGCAAAATCTATATGTATGGAAAGATAATACAAAGGACAGCACAATGCAACAAAAATCAGCTCAATCCGACATCGGGAGACAAAGTTATGCCCGAATGAACAAGGCCCCTGTGAATCTATCCCAAATCTGCCTAAGACTAGATGCACAAAATGTAAAAAAAGAGGTAACTTTTAAATATGCAAATGATGTCTAAATGATGTAAATGACCTATGGATGGAAAGACAATACAAAGGACAACACAATGCAACAAGAATCAGCTCAATCCGACATCGGGAGACAAAGTTATGCTCAAATGAATAAGGCCCCTGTGAATAGAAATCCTGCCAGGCCAGAACAGTTAAAATGTCCCTGGATGACCATTTATACCCTTTGAGCGGTCTACTGGATGACCGCCCAAGTGTTGGACGGTCCAGGGAGGACCGTTTATCACCCCAGAGGGTTTGGGCGGTCCTGGAGAGGCCGTTTAACGTGTTAGGCGGCCCTACGATAGACCGTGCAACCCTGACAGACCCAAAAATGGACAAAATGATAGAGAAACGTGGAGAAGACTATCCAAACATGCATGAACATCGACCCAACATGCAAGAGACTAAAAATATAACATGATGGGCACTAGGTGTCCCACCGTGATCGCCAAAAAACTGTAGGATGTAAATGTAATCTACCCCGCCCCGAGCTAAACAATATAACCATGGTATATAAGCGTGAAAGTGCATGAAATGGAAAGGGGCGACAATGAATAGAGAACTAACCGTGATCGCCACCAAGGACTTACAGCACCAAAATGATGAAGAAAGGATGAAGATGGCACCGTGTACCTTGGAAAATATGGAGGAAGACGTGGCCTAACGGGAAGCCGCTACAACGTGTGATCGCGCTTGAAATGGGATGCGGGGAGCCGATGTGGGTGCACCTCCTCACTTCCTAGCCGGCTAGAAAGCAAGGGCCTCACGTTCTATCAATAGTCTCCTGCAAAACAAAGCCACAAACATAAGAGAAAACCCATTAGAAACATGTGTAGCATATGTCCCAAAATGATGAAGTAGCATGAAAGAAAGGGGGAGAACGCACCGGGGGAGGGTTTTTAACCCCTATGAGTGGGTGAAAAAGTAAGCTGGGAGTGTTGTGCATGCATAGGATTTGAAATCATAGAATTTGATGGAGAGAACAGAGAGAAAACCGTTGTGCAAAATGGAGAAAAATACATGAACGTGCCGAAACAGTGCAAAAAAAACTAAGTGTAAAACTGTGACGATTTGTGAAAAGTAGAGGGAGAGAACTAAGCCTAGGAATGAAGAAAGAGAGCCCGGAGAGATGAAAAATGAAGAAGATACTCCCCTCTTCAAGATGAGACCAATGGAGGACGAAGAGGATGCCGGATGACTCTGCCCTGAGCCGACGAAGGGCGCCCCGTCGCTCAGGTTCAAGAACTCGTGATGATTTACAAAAAAGCATGGGCGAAGTTAGGAGGGTAAATGAAGATGAAATCCAGCAAATAAGGTATCAAAATGAAGCCTATACTTTCCTCAATAGCCTGGGGTCGAAGGTTTGAGACGACGATTTGGCATGGCTTCGCCCCAAGTCCAAGAAGAGCCCCCCGTCGCGCAGGCGAACTGGGCAGGTTTATATAGGAAAAAAAAGGTGAAAACCCTAACTTTCTGCTACGATTTCAGAGGATAGAGTCCACCAAATCTCGAGATCTATGGATCAATCTTGAGATAATAGATAGGATAAGAGTTAGGAACAAACGGGACTCTTTTTGGTGGAAGGATCTGGAAGATAGAGTCCATGTAAGGTGGCCCCGGAGCCTAATCTGGAAGAGTTTTTGTTGCACGAAAAGTAGAAAAACCTGATATTGCGGCCAAGATTTCAGGAGATATGGTCAATTAAAAATCGTGCTCCATATACCAAATTCAAGATAATACAAAGGGGAAGACACAGCAACAAACGGGGCTCAATTTAGTAGAGTATTCTAGAAGATAGAGCCCTAACAAGGAGGCCCCGTTGCACAGGTTTCGGCCTTAGAATCCAGCGGCGAAGAAGATGTAGTTCAGGACTTTTTAGACTCTCTGGTAGATGGACGGTCGCACGATAGACCGTTCATTGCATTGGGCAGTCTAGCTGTAGACCGCCTTGTCCTGGGGGCGACCGGGGGACTTTTCGCACAAAAAAGAGATAAATGGTCATCCACGGACCGTTTTTGGAGTCAGGCGATCTTAAGAAGACTGTTTTATGACATCTTAAAAATAATACAAATAAAATAAAAAATTAAAAAAGTTACTGTTCATGGGCAGTCAACTGTTGACCATTTTACTGTTGGACGGTCAACTTGTGACCGTTCCACTCAAGGAACGGTCAGCTGTTGACCGTTTAGCTGCCAGGCTCGCGCGACTTTAGAAATTGAAGCGTATCTTGAAAACGGTGTAGAATTAGAAAAGGTGGTAAACAAAGAAATTGTAGATAACTTAAAAATGAACAACTTTCATGAAGAAAGTAGGATGAGAAAATGATTATAAGAGAGAGAAAATGGGGCTAGAACGGAGAGAGAAAATACCGAGACATAGGTGAATAGTGCAGTCTGCCGGAAAAACATAAATAACTTGAAATCGGTGCAGAACTGGCCAATGACGTAGAAGAAGGAATTGTAGGGATTTGAAAGATGAACAACTTTTGTGAAGGACACATTTTGAAAAGAGGAAAGGAAGGGGGTGAAAAAGGAAAGTTTTCAAAACTGCGCAGCGAAAGGGGGCTGAATGCTTGAGGGAAGCCGACCTAAATGGGCCGTAAGTTGACTTTGAAGGCCGAAAGGTGACAAGATAGGCTCCAGGGCTCCATGAAATAATGATCTCCAAGGCTCAAATAGAATGGAATAATGAAATGGACTCGAAATCCATTCAAGGAAGGGTCCAAAACAATGGATAATTCGGGGCATCAAAATTATGAATAAGAGAAATGACTCAACTTGCAAGCTAAAAATGGGTGCCAATAGTAGGGAGCGTAAACGGTCACTCAACAAATCGCCACCTTCCTGAAAATGACCTATCGCAAAATTGTTATTTAAGGTGATCATTGGAAAAGAGCAAATAAGAGGCAAGTAGGCACCCTCAATCCAAAGACCTAGTCGAACCAAATTTCACTAAGTCCAAACTCGAGAAAATACATGAGCAAACCCTAGCCAGGGAGAAGGTAACCTGTAAAATAGGCCCAAAACCATCTGAAAATGGCCCAATGAGTGATGGACAACTTGGGACATCATAAATAAAGGTAAGAAAATAGCCCAACTCAAGGTAAAAAATGGGTGTCAACAACCGTCTCTTCAAGAAACGGCCCAGGCGTGACCGTTTTCTATCTCCAATGTCCTTAACCCGGGGCTTGACCCAAGGGTTGATTTTCCTACATTCCTAGATGGTCTATTTATTATCTACAATCTAACACTTTGTTCAATACGTTACTAATAAATTATGAAAGTTTATGAATGTACCGTTATGCGGCTAGATTCCTTTGGTGGCATGACCTTGTTCTTAAATCATCTTTGAACTCTCTTTTTTTTGGTAATGGGGAATCTAGCATAGTGGTACGAAGAGCTGAGCGATTATTGGGCCACCCGAGTTCGAGTCTTACCCTACGCATCTTGCCACCCCTTTTTGGTGCATTCTTACCTTGATATTGTTATCATGAACTATCATTTGAACTTGTTACATTATTGACCATACTTTATTATTATTTCTCGTGGAAGTAGCTTGATTTATCACGTGAAGATGCAGTGCGGGCACTGATTATGTCCAAGGGCTCGACACTAGCCCCCTCGGTTGATTATCGGAAACATACTATAAACCATAGGGTATGATGAACACTGGCATTGCATTGCGCCGGGAGTACTTTTTTTATAGACGAGTGAAATCCACGTGGCTATCTCATGATTGAATTTATGTGATTGACTTTCTAGTGCATAGCTTTTATGGTTATGAAAAGTGCATTCTCGTTAAGTGCTTGTACATTCTCGTTCGTGAAAGGCCATACTTACCTTCCTATCATATCTTGACTTGATCATGATCTTACTTTACATGAACATTCACATCTCTATAGCCTATATCTTATTACTTGTGTTGTTACCGTGGTTTTATCGCCTTTCTTTCATCTTACCTACTAGAGATAAATTGGTAATTACTTAAACATTACCTTCATATTGATACGAAGATACCTACTGGGCAAGTGTGCTCATTCCCTACTTTTCAAATCTTTTCAGAAATGATAGCGGGTCGGATTCGGACTATACAAGTGGCGCATCCGAGAGCGAGTAAAGAACGAGAGAAGCCTTAGTTAGTTTAAGAGTCATGAGTCATGGTTATGTAATTTTCTTTTTATTGGGTCTAGTTAGGCGGTGGAGTCAATATTTATGTAAACATTGATCATTATTATTCAATAAAAGTGAAGGTTTTTGTCCAATTATTGTGCATCCATTCTTATGTGTGGATGTGTTAGCACTCTAATTATATTGATCGCTTGTGGCGTACTAGCCAGCTATTCACATCCCCGAACATCTTATGCTATACATATATCTCGGGGCGTGACACATCACCTGTGAAAGAGGTAGAGGAAATGGAGTATGCCACAGCAAACCACAACACAGGAATTTTTAAGGTGGTTTGGCTGTTATATAGCAGACCTACATCCACCCGTCACCAACCCGGTGAGGATTCCACACTTGGCCAAATAGAGCACACACACGCGGAGCTATTGTGCTATAACAGCTGACACACAGCTTGCAAGAGGAGCAAGCTCCCCGACCATACACGGCTACACAGCAGCCAAAACGAGTTTCGTTCTCTAAGACAGAGTACCGAAAAACCACTGAAGAACTCAACACACACACACGGAAAAGTCAAGAGAACGATCGCAAAAACAAAAGCTCAAAATACAAGAAACTAAGATGTAGCTTCTGACATAATTCAAGAAGTTGTAGAACGAAGATGTAAACTTCGGTCGGAAACTGCAAAGTCACTGACTGGCTCAGGCTAGCTTCTGGGCTACTAATCTCTCTTCTTTTCTTCTTCTCACAGATTTTCTGTTGAAGGCTCAGGCACTCTCTGGTTTTTCCTCTTCTCTTCTCTAGGGTAGCAACATTTTCTTCAAAAGGGAGCTTCATATTTATAGTGCAGAAGAGTAGAAAATTCCCTCCTTTTAGATCTACATTCTGATAGGTCCAAAATAAACTAAAGTTCTTTGACATATAACTTTTCCAGATCTACTTCCTTATTGGCTTATGATAAAAAGGATGGATCTCTGTCCTAGGGACTTTTTAGGGATGAAATCTGATTGGTTTATAGTAGAAAGGAGGACACCATGAAAAGTGACCTTTCCCAAATCCATTTTATGATAGATCCTTCTCACAAAAAGGTATTCTGACTATCTCATGATGAAAATGATAGTTCTCTTTCCTAGGACCTTTTTTCAGACCTTGAGGCGCGTGTTTTAGGAACTTGCGTCATTCACTTCTGAAAAGTTTGCATGTTTGTACGGATGGGCTTTATTTAGACAAAAAATCTTCATGTGCGTCGACGAACTTAGTGCCCTGCCTCGACGCAGCTTACAGTCCACTTGAACTGCTACGAGCGAGGCTATAAGTTGAACGAGCAACTTCCCATCCGCTCAGGTTGCTGGGAGCTGAGCCACTGTGCATTGATGCAGCTGGAAGGGAGTGGCGATGCACCCTTGTAAAAGTGCATCCAAAGCTGTTTCTGTGAGTGACCCCTATGTCGACCTACTATAAAAGTAGTGTCGACACAGTTGAAGAGTCTCTCCCATATGATTGGTGCTGGAGCTGAAGGTGTGTCGACGCATTGAGGTGCTTGCATCGACGCAATTGTTGATGTACACTTGAAGCTGCTTCTGGAGGCCGTACTGAGTCGACGCATTCAAGAGTATGAAGTGGCTGGAGTCGACGTAACCTCGTAGAGATTTCCAGTATAACTGGTCTTACTTTGAAGGTGCGTAGATGCACAGGGAGGCTTGATTCAACGTAGCCTTGGAGGAATTCTTGGTAAGTGCTGTTCGAATTGAAGATGCGTCGACACACATGAGCACTTGGGTCGATGCATTCTGAAGAGCACTCTAGCTATTCTTCTTCTTGAGAAAAAATGAAGACTTGGTTAACTTCTTCACATCTAGTCAATGCATAATGTTTCAATTTTTCTCAAATAAACCAGCTAATGACTTATAGTTAGACAATATCAAAACATAATGCACACAACATCCTCTCCTCCTCAGTTTCACTACCTCTTTTCTTTAATAAATTTGTGGCACAATCTACCTTTTTGAAAAAACTATCATTCCTTGAGTACTATTTTTCTTTTTTGGATATGATCGCTGAAGTTGGTTTCCTATTTTAGTTCTTAAGATATAATGCATCATGTTTCTCAAAACATCTTGAAATAATAAAAGCAGGTCGACGGACTCATTCAAACAGGTCGACCTAAAACCTCCCGAGACTCATTCCAACATGCTTATATGCTATAGTCTTCATGGCATAGACATGTAAAATTCTCAGATGTCTATGACATATGCTCTATCTTGTTGGTTCAGGTTGATATTTTCAGTGGGTCTGGGTGAACACATGCTTGACTAGAATTGCCTCGAGTTGGATCAGACCAAGTCCTGCAGTCACCCTTGACTCTAAGGGTACTTATTGTGGGGGATAAATGGTTCATGTGGTGCACATGTTTTTGGGTTGGATCAGGTGATGTTGTCTGATGTTATTTTAGTTGTGATTAATTAGTCAGGTCAATTCAAAATGCATGACCAGACACCAGGGATACTCATTTGGTAAAAATATATTGTATTATTGATATTTTTCTTGGAATTTGATTGATAAGAATATTTCTGGGAACTAAGGCCTCCACCTTGCAAACTGATTAGGTGATGATACACTGACTCTGTATGGCATCAACCATTAACTGAATGAAAATTTGGTAAGCTGAATATTTAAGCTAAGAAAATAAAATTAAAAAAGTGTAGGGAGGTGATGTATAGTATCTAGGTTTTCTTTGCTAATATGCTTCTTCGCAGGTGATATTTTAAGCTAACTCTTGGTTTTTTAAGAACCTTACTCATTTAGTTGTCTTGTTTTTAAGATGACTCTAGCACACGGTACTAAAAGCCGGTCGAACTGGACCTGAACCCAGTTCCTGCTAAAACTGGCCAGAGCAAACCTTTGAATTAGAACCAGACTCAACTAGTTCTGGCCCCAGAAGCATTTATTAAAACCTTACTTTGACATTAAAACCTTGCTCTGACATCAGCCATGACAATGTTTGGCAGTTTTCTACGGTGATAATTTGTGTCATCCATGTTTGAAGAACCTTGGCCTAGGGTTGTGTACTTTTAGAACTGTACAAAACTTATGTTTTGGGAGTTCATTTTTCTACTTTAAGATGTGCAAAGCATCATAGTGAAATATCATTTCATTTCAATGCTTCTTTATTAGTGCACATTTGTAAATGCTTTTGAAGTACACTGTGAAGACTCACCTGAGAACTCTATTAACTTCTTTTCAAAAAAATCATCACCTTTTCTCTGTCAGTAGATTTCATATAATAGTACTTACGGAATTATTACAACTCTATGAGTATGGAAATAAGTCGTGGTTATGAATGTCATTTTAGCTACCCTTTTCACCAAAAAAAATGCAAAAAATTATGTGAAGCTAGTTATTTCAGCTACTCTTCCCATCTTATCTGTGGTATTGTTGAGTTTAAGTTGAACATGTAAATTATCTTCCCTTCCTAAATAAAAAATGTTATCTTGTCTCTAGAATTTATTAGTTGAAAGTGTTGAGTATATCCAGGTGATTTTGATGATAACAAAACCCAGGTTATGTGTTTTCTCACGTGCTATGTTTCAACAATCAAGTTCGACTTCTACATGCATTCAAAGCCTACTTGACCATGCACTATGCTTAATTCTTTAAACCCTTCCAAATGCATAAATCCTTGTTTTGATTTCTTATCCACCCAGGCTAAGATTAAACCCACTCACCTTGATTGGAACAAGGTAGTCATAAACTGATTGGTTCATGTATTATATTACATTGGCTAAATTGTTTATTTTTTGCAGAAATCCCAGCTAGCGGTCGACCGCCAGCCAAGAGCGGTCGACCGATTTTCCCAGAAGTGAATGGCCATTTCCTGTAAAATTTCGGTTGACTGTCCCAGTCTACAGGTCAACTGCCAGCTTCAAAAAGCCCCTATTTTTGACTTTTGATTCTCAACGTGAGAAGTCTTTCTTCTAGGAGTTGTTTAATCCCAAAGCCACCAATCTTCCCATGATTTGTGGATCTGGTTCCTGGCTTGTCTCTTGAACATTCAAGAGTTATAAAAACATCTCCTTGAGGCTTGTAACCCTAATCAATCCAAGGAGGCTAAGGGAGGCTATCAAGGGGAGATTCAAGTGCTGGTACTGTAGCCATGAATAGTGCTCCGAGAAGGAAGATCTTCATCCATCTTCATCCATCTTCAAGCCACATCTGGAGCAGATCAACTCCAAGCCAAGTGGAGATCAAGTTGCATCCAAAACCTTCGTCATCAACTAAGGGGGAGCTTGAATCTGAAGTTTTATTTTGTGTCTTCCATTCGATTTTGATTTCAGATTCAAGTGTGTATTCTTGTAACAACTGAATACTTATGTGTTTGTGGATCTACACAGATCCATGTGTGTGTGAGAGTGTTTACTTCTTCACATCTCTTTGTGATTCGGTGTTTGTTCACCTTCGTGGGAGTTCTGAACTCACACAAGTGTGTGTGTGTCTGTTGATCTTGTAACCTTCTACAAGATAGTTTGTGAATCCTCACAGTTGGTGAGGGGTGGACATAGGTTGCAGTTGTTGCATCTGAACCACCTAAAAATCGTGGTGTTCTGAGTGGTTTGCTCCTTATCTTCTACCTCCAATTCTGCTCTAGTTCTTTTGCTTATTGCATCACCATCTAGGTTCTTTGTTTAGATCTAGTTGTATTAACCCTTCTACGGGAGATCCTTGATATATCAAAAGGTAGCTTCTGATCGACACGGTCAGTCTTGTCAGGAGGAAGACACCTTGTGTGAGAGAATCTTTGGATTCCCAGACTCCGCCTAGTACAAAAGAACTTCTGTAAGGGTTGATTTAGCTAGATTCGTTTGTAATCCATCAGATCTATTCCGGTTTGTTGCTTGCTCTTAATACTTGTTTTAAATCGGGTAAAAGTTATTAAAATCTATAATCACCCAATTCACCCCCCCTCTTGGGTGTCATTGATCGCGGGACTTCAATTGGTATTAGAGTTAAGACTCTATTTCTTTCAGATCTAATGATCTAGAGTAAGATCCAGATCAATGGCAAACAAATGTATGATGCCTGAGGGTCACTCCATTCATCATCCTCCATACTTCGATCGGTCAAATTACTCATATTCGAGAAATAGAATGCAAGTTTTCTTGAGAGCCCAGGAGTATGAGATCTGGAGAGTTGTGGACAAGGGTCCTTACAAACTCTCTGACGATGTAGAGAAATGGACACCCAAGGAAATTAAAAAATGCACTATCAATTTTAATGCTATGAATATTATGCAATGTGCTATACATCCTAATGAATTTTCTCGTGTATCCATGTGCAGCTCAGCGAAGGAAATGTGGGACAAGTTGCGTCTCATATATGAGGGAACCTCCGAGGTCAAGGAGACCAAGGCCAATCTACTCGTCAGAGACTACGAGCTATTCAAGATGAAATCAGAAGAATCTATCTCTGAAATGTTTCCAAGGTTAACTGAGATTACCAATGGTCTCAAGAGTCTCGGAAAAGAATACACCAATTCCGAGCTCATAAGGAAAGTGTTGAGATCACTTCCATTGGTGTGGCATACAAAAGCCACAGTAATTGAGGATTCGAAAAATCTGTCCACACTCACTTTGGACGAGCTCATAGGGTCACTCATGACCTATGAAATAAATATGAAGAGATCAGTCGAGGAAGATACAAAGAAGAAAAAGGTAATTGGATTGAAAGCTCATCAATCTGATGAAGACTTTCAAGAAGAATAATGAAGTGAAGGAAGCAACGAAGAAGAAGACTTGGCCATGATAACTCGCCAAGTGAAAAGGTTTTTAAGGAAGAATAGAAACTTCCAAGACAATTTAGAAAGGGGCAAAGGAAGCCCACTTAAACCAAGGGCGAGCCAAGCAAACCAAGTAGCATCATATGCTACGAATGCAAGAAGCCAGGGCACATGAGGGGAGAATGCCCAAATCTGAAGAAGAAATTCAAGAAAGATAATTTTAGAATGCCCAAAACCATGGTCGCCACATGGAGCGATGAAGAGGATGAACCATCTGATGAGGAGATACAAGAGCTCGTAGAGAGCCTGTGTCTCATGGCACATGATGATGACTAAATCGAGGAAAATTCTGATCCTGACTTTATTTCAAATGAACAAGGGGAGTCAGAATATGAGAAGTTGTATTTGAAATATAAGAAAATCAGATTTGAAAACTAAAATCTCAAGAAAAAGATTGATGAGCTAACACATGAGGACATTTTTGTTAAGTTTGAAAAATTGGAACAGGAATGGTTTGAGGTAACGGAAGAAAAAGAAAGCATGTTGTAAATAATTTCAGTCAGTGAGAAAAATCAGGAGGAACTGACGTGTAAATTGTCAGAAATTAAAAAAGTATGTGAAAAGCTCATGAATGAAAAAGAAAATTTGACCTCATCCATTTCAGAAATTGAAAATAAAAATGTGAGTTTGAATAAGGAAGTAACTGATTTGCAATTCACTCTCTCAAGGTTTGTAAAGGGCAAACAAAACATAGATAGCTTGTTGGGAGTTAAAGTCAACTTCCAAAAGGAAGGATTGGGGTACATTCCCCAAAACAAAAAATATTTTGAGCATAAGATTACTACATCCTATGTTCATGAAAAAGAAAATACACATGCTTCATGTTCTAAATTTAAGCCAAACCATGTCCAACCCAAACCACGACAATTTCAAAGAAAATTTGCACCTGTTAATTGCTATCATTGTGGTAGATTTGGTCATGTTATTGTAAATTACTAGTTCAAACAAAGTCCACCAAGAAATCATGTTATTTGGACCAAGAAAAGATATGCACAGAATTGGACTAACTTCTATGGACCCAAACTAGCTTGGGTACCAAAATCAATTGCATGAGAATGTTGTTTCTTGTAGATATGTCTTGAAGCCAGGGGGAGCAAATGGTACTTGGACAGCGGCTGCTCAAGGCATATGATAGGGGACAAGAAAGCGTTATCTATGCTGCAAGATAAGGATGGAGGCTCAGTTGCTTTTGATGGAAAAGACAAAGGTAAAATAATTGGAATTGGCAACATAGGTAAGAATTCTGAAACCTTGATTGAAAATGTTCTTTTGGTGAAAGGTTTGAATCACAATCTCTTGAGCATAAGCCAGTTATGTGACAAAGGGTTCAAGATTGTTTTTGATATGATACACTGCTTTGTCATGAACACAAACACAAATGAGATCAAATTCATTGGAAAAAGAAACAATAATGTCTACACTATTGATATTGATGATGTTTCTTATGATGATACGTGTTTGGTAGCTAACACTCATGATAATGCATGGCTATGGCACCAAAGACTAGGTCATGCTAGTTTTGGAGTAATCTCCAAGTTGTCTAAACATGACTTGGTGAATGGTTTGCTAAAATTAAAATTTGAAAGTGATAAAATTTGTGAGACTTGCACAAAAGGCAAACAAACACGCATATCCTTCAAAAACAAGAACATTGTTTCTACCTCCTAGCCTTTGGAATTGCTGCATCTTGATTTGTTTGGCCCAACTAGGACATCCAGTCTAGGAGAGAAATCATATGATTTTATGATTTTTGATGATTATTCCAGATTCACTTGGGTGTTATTTCTATCCAATAAAAATGATGCATTGATGGAATTTTAAGTGTTTTGCAAGAAAATCCAAAATGATAGAGGCTACCTTATCACTACTATCCAAAGTGATGATGGTGGCAAATTTGAAAATCATGAGTTCAGAAATTTTTGTGAAGAGCACGGGTATACACACAACTTCTCATCATCAAGGACACCCCAACAAAATGGAGTAGTGGAGAGGAAAAATAGAACATTGATAGGCATGACACTGACCATGTTAAGTGAAAACTCTCTACCAAAATATTTTTGGGCTGAGGCGATAAGTATAACATGTTACATCATCAATAGGGCAATGATAAGGCCCATTTTGAAGAAAACTCCATATGAGCTCTATAAGGGTAAGAAATCGAATATTTCCCATCTTAAACCCTTTGGATGTTCATGTTTCATCCTGAACAATGGTAAGTCCAACCTAGGTAAGTTTGATGAGAAAAGTGACAAGGGAACTTTTCTAGGCTATGCACTTAATTCTAGAGCCTATCGAGTGTTTAACAAACGAACTTTGGTTGTTGAAGAAAGTCCTCATATAATTTTTGATGAATCTGAACTAAAACTGACTACTCAAATTGTGGATGCAGGAGAAGCCCCCCAAAACTCAACTAATGCTGGAGCATCGAAAGCCAATGATGAACCAAAGGAAGGAATACCTAGCAAGAGTGAAGAATATGAAGATCCTTCAATTGAAACACTGCAAGAGTAGAAAGTGCAGCACCCCTACTTGCCAAGCACCTCCACATTCTTAAAGGATCATCCAGCTGAAAACATAATCGATAATCCTCAAGATGGGGTAAGAACCAGAGCATCTTTAAGGCAAGTAGAAGAAGAGGATTTGATAGCCTTAATCTCATAGGAAGAGCCTAAGGATATCCATGAAGCTCTTCAAAATGAATCCTAGATCTAGGCTATGCATGAAGAGTTGCACCAGTTCGAAAGAAACTAGGTGTGGACTCTAGTGCCACGGCCTAAGAATCAATCCATTATCGGAATCCGGTGGATTTTTAGAAATAAGTTAAATGATACGAGATTGGTTGTTAGGAAGAAAGCCCGACTTGTGGCCAAATGGTATAGCCAGGAGATGGGTATTGATTTTGATGAGTCTTTTGCACTAGTTGCTCGTCTAGAAGCAGTCCGGATCTTATTGTCTTATGCTTGCTCATCTAACTTTAAATTGGTTCAAATGGATGTTAAATCTGTGTTTCTAAATGGATATATCAAAGAAGATGTTTTTGTAGAACAACCTCCAGGTTTCGAAGACCCCAAACATCCACAACATGTGTACAAGCTCCAGAAGGCTTTGTACGGACTAAAGCAAGCACCAAGGGCATGGTATGAACGGCTCACGTCATTTCTGATTGAAAATGATTTCAAGAGAGGTAAGGTTGATCAAACACTTTTCACAAAGAAATCAGGTAAATATATATTAGTAGTTCAAGTGTATGTGGATGACATACTTTTTGGAGCTACTAATAATGTGATATGTGATGAATTTGCTGAAATTATGCAAGGTGAATTTGAGATGAGTCTAATGGGTGAACTAACATTCTTTCTTGGACTGCAGGTGAAGCAAACACCTGAGGGCATTTTCATAAGCCAAGCCAAGTACATAATGGAGCTTTTGAAGAAATATGCGATGGCTGAAGCAAAATCTTTGTCAACTCCAATGGCCACAACCTCGAAGTTAGACAAAAATGAAAATGGTAAAATAGTATATCCTACACTGTTTTGAGGTATGATTGGATCACTACTGTATCTCACAGCATGTCACCCTGACATTCAATTCAGTGTATGTCTTTGTGCCAGTTTTCAGTCATGCCCTAAAGAATCTCACTTATCGACTGTTAAACTCATTTTTAGATATTTACTTGGCACAATAGATTTTGGCTTATGGTTTCCCATCGGTAGTTCTTTTGATTTGATTGCATACACCGATGCGGATTATGCCGGATGCATTGTAGATCGTAAAAGTACTAGTGAGTACTGTCAATTTCTTGGTGGGTGTCTAGTCTCATGGGCCTCCAAGAAACAACATTCAGTAGCTCTCTCAACGGCCGAGGCTGAATATGTAGAAGTCAGACGTTGTGGAGCCCAAGTACTTTGGATCAAAAATCAACTGCTTGATTTAGATATTGAGATGAAATGTGTGCCAATCTTGTGTGATAATACCAGTGCAATTAGCTTGTCTAAAAACCCTGTTCAACATTCTAGAACCAAGTATATTGATATCCGTCATCATTTTCTGAGAGATCATGTAGGAAATGGGGTCTTTGAATTTAATTTCATTGACACACACAATCAGCTAGCTGACATTTTCACCAAACCCCTCAACCAGGATCAATTTAACAAGATAAGAAGAGAACTTGGGATGTGCAAGGGTGAGAGCATACATGCATAGGTTTGTACTTAGGTTAAGATCTGCATTTGTAGAAACTCATATGCATCAACAGTAGGAAAACATGCATATTGTCTTTACTTTTACTTCCTTGTGTGGTCACATACTCTCCTGCATGCTTGAATGTATTTTTATATATATAGCCCTCCTTGAAAAACTGTTCTAAAGCCAGATATTCCTTGGATAAATCATCGTGGACTCAGTGATGTCGGACCTAGGAAACTTTCGAGGGGGAGTTAGAAACTTTCCTCAAATCTGCATCTATTTCCTTTCCTCCACTTCACGACGTTGGCTCAAATCAGAAGGTCGGTTGTTAGTCCCCCCATTTATAAAAAAAAAATAGAAAAGAAAAGAAATAAAAAAATTTACAAAATTTGGGGTTTTTGGGCTAGCGGTCGACCGCAAGCCCCGCACCGATCGACCGGTGGCGGCGAACCGTCCCGACCGGGTCCCATCCGAGCCAACTTATAAGGGGTCCTAAAGCCCCCCATTCTCATTCTATCACTTCTATTCACCCTCCACCACTTTTGCCCTAACCCTAGAACCCATTTTCTCCACCTCCCAAACCTATCAAACCCATTGTTCCTTCATCCGCACAAGATCCGGTGTGTTTATCACGTTTTCGGGACAAACTCCATTCGGCCGTTCATGCATTCGTGGAGTTCCCACCTTGGTTCCAGATTGTGGGGAAGGTCTTTTGCAAGCCCCTGGAGTGTCCGTTGATCTATCCTCATTCCCTGGGATGAGGGTCCTCTCTCCAAAGGTTTTCACAGGGTTTTCTAGTTTGGGATGCCGCCTAGACGAAGCTCTCGGCGTTCTTCCCAAGGGGAAGGGAGTGGACAGAGATGCGAGGTACCAGCCCCTCCACCACAGCGGGCGCCTGCACCGCGTCGAGCACCTTGGTTGATCATTCGTCCCATCATCTACCCTCGACTGGTCGATTTTCATGAGGTGAATGAGCTCTTGCCCGATATATGTGCAGTCTTTGAGATTCAGCCGGGTTGGAGTGATTTTGTCTCTAGATATAACCGTCATTACCCTAATCTAGTACAACAGTTCTATGGGAACTTGGTTGCAAGAAATGAGCAATTATTTACTGTTGTTCAAGGGATCGAGATTCATATTACTCCAGATCTTTTTGAGAGAAGCTTAGGAGTTGCGGCTAGAGGAACCGATTTGGTTTATGGTCATGGGGAGGTTGAGGATACATTTCTTGCTATGATTGGCTGTTATTACGTGCGTGGTGTCAGCAACTTGATTGAATTGAATGTGAATCATTTTCCACTACTGTAGCGTGTTTTGCATCATATGTTCACCTCCCTCATTTATCCAAAGAGTGGCAGCAGAAATGAAATCACAGAAGTTCATAAATTCCTATTTTACAATGTCATGAATGGTATACAAATCAACATGGGTCGCCTCATGGTGACCCTCATTGGAGCTTGCCGAACAAATCTGCGGTGATCTATGCCGTATGCTTCACAGTTGACCGGGGTGTTCATTCATGCTAGGATTAATTTAGCAGAAGAACAATTTATCTATGTTCTCCAGGATGATATTTACATAAGCATAAGATCTGCATAGATATGGGATATTACTATGGTCCCGATGGTGAGCTACGTCGGGATGTGCCGACTTATGGGGACGATTTTGATAGTGAGAAAGAGCAGGAACAAGAACAGTAGCAGGATCAAGGGGATGTTCCCCTTCCAGTTTAGGCCGAGGAGCTACCTCCTCCACCATCACCGCAGCATAAGGATCCGGAGATGCCTCCTCCACCTCAGTTTCATCATGGAGAGTCCTCCACTCAAGGAGCCACACAGCCTTCTTGGGTAGACTACGAGGTTTTTGACAGGTAGTTCACTGGGCTAGAGACTCGTGTGGATACTTTTGGGGAGGGACTTTCTACTCTCGGAGATCACGTTGACACCATGGGCAATGTGATTGACGCCATGTCAGGTCGCATAGACTCTTTCTCCACTGCTTTGGATACCCTCTCCACTCAAATGGCCACACTCACCACTCATATGACTAGTCTCACCAACAGTGTTGCTGATTTTAGCCAGTCCTTCCACATCATGAACAATACACTTCTTAGCATGGCTCATCGAGATGTGGCCCGTGACCTCTCCATTGGCCGTATTCGGTATACTCTTCACGCTCAAGTTCATGCTCTTGAAGGCATCCGCAGTCTCCTTGGCTACCAGCCCCCTCCTCTAGAGGATCATCCACCTGCATATGCACCTTGAGGACTTTTCCTTGTTCTCCTTCTAGCTTGCTGTACTTCGGTTTTGTGTCACTTGGGTCCCCCTTCGTCTATCCTATCCCCTTTTGATGATGCCAAAGTGGGAGAAGTAGTAGTGCAAGGCTTTATATATATTTATGTATGGTTGTATGTTTGCATGTTTGATAATGTGAAGATCATGAGATGTTTTATGCATTTGTTTAGTTTCTTGAGTCTAGAGTCATGCATTCACTCTCGCACTAATGTACCTTGTAATGAAATGATGAATTGAATGCACCTTGTGTTGGATCCCAGATGGTTGGCTCCTATATCTCATTTCCTTTCTAATTGGCAAATAAAATGTTGAATGGTTTGTGTTCACTGGCGTGACGGGATGTGAGTGAAATGCTTTGATTTCGAATCTTGATCTCAATTTTCAAACATTGCTTAAAGGCACGTTCATGTATTTTAAAATCCCTTCAATTTTGTCATCATCAAAAAGGGGGAGATTGTTGAGTATATCCACGTGATTTTGATGATAACAAAACCCAGGTTATGTGTTTTCTCACGTGCTATGTTTCAACAATCAAGTTCGACTTCTACATGCATTCAAAGCCTACTTGACCATGTACTATGCTTAATTGTTTAAACCCTTCCAAATGCATAAATCCATGTTTTGATTTCTTACTCACCCAAGATAAGATTAAACCCACTCACCTTGATTGGAATAAGGTAGCCATAAACTGATTGGTTCATGTATTATATTACATTGGCTAAATTATTTATTTATTTCTAGAAATCCCAGCCAGCGGTCGACCGCCAGCCAGGAGTGGTCGACCATTTTTCCTAGAAGTGAATGGCCATTTCCTGTAAAATTCCGGTCGACCGCCCCAGTCTACAGGTCGACCGCCAGCTTCGAAAAGCCCCTATTTTTGACTTTTTGTTCTCAACGTGGGAAGTCTTTCTTCTAGGAGTTGTTTAATCTCAAAGCCACCAATCTTCCCATGATTTGTGGATCTGGTTCCTGGCTTGTCTCTTGACCATTCAAGAGTTATAAAAACATCTCCTTGAGGCTTGTAACCTTAATCAATCCAAGGAGGCTAAGGGATGCTATCAAGGGGAGATTCAAGTGATGGTACTGTAGCCGTGAACAATGCTCCGAGAAGGAAAATCTTCATTCATCTTCAAGCCACATCTTGAGCAGATCAACCCCAAGCCAAGTGGAGATCAAGCTACATCCAAAACTTTCATCATCAACTAAGGGGGAGCTTGAATCTGAAGTTTTATTTTGTTTCTTCCATTCAATTTTTATTTCAGATTCAAGTGTGTATTCTTGTAACAACTTAATACCTGTGTGTGTGTGGATCTACGCAGATCCGTGTGTGTGTGTGAGAGTGTTTACTTCTTCACATCTCTTTGTGATTCGGTGTTTGTTCACCTTTGTAGGAGTTCTGAACTCACACAAGTGTGTGTGTGTGTGTGTTGATCTTGTAACCTTCTACAAGATAGTGTGTGAATCCTCATAGTTGGTGAGGGGTGGACGTAGGTTGCAGTTGTTACATTCGAACCACCTAAAAATCATGGTGTTCTGAGTGGTTTGCTCCTTATCTTCTACCTCCAATTTTGCTCTAGTTCTTTTGCTTATTACATCATCATCTAGGTTCTTTGTTTAGATCTAGCTGTATTAACCCTTCTACGGGAGATCATTGGTATATCAAAAGGTAGCTTCTAATCGACATGGTCAGTCCTGTCAGGAGGAAGACACCTTGTGTGAGAGAATCTTCGGATTCCCGGACTCCGCCTATTACCAAAGAATTGCTGTAAGGGTTGATTTAGCCAGATTCATTTTGTAATCCATCAGATCTATTCCTGTTTGTTGCTTGCTCTTAATACTTGTTTTAAATCTGGTAAAAGTAGTTAAAATCTGTAATCACCCAATTCACCCCCCCTCTTGGGTGTCATTGATCACGGGACTTTAGAAAGGTGTTCACAAATGCACTAATTTTTTTGCTTCTCATCCAGGGAAATCATGTAAAATTACTTATGGTTCTGGATCTATCTATGGCTTCTATAGCTAGGAAAATGTACTAGTTGGAGACCTTGTTGTCAATGGTAAATGGTAATGCTAGCTATGTCATTCAAATGATTGGTCGATTTGGTCAGTTTATGCTAATCAGCATGTTTAATCTTATGTTAGCTAATATAAAATTGGCTTCAAGCCATGTTGGCATGTCTCCTAGGTTTTGTTTTTTCATAGATTTGTTGTAGCTCACCTAGTCTTATTGCTTAGTTCTTTTATCCTTACTACCTCTTGTTGATAACTGATTATTTACTGTCATCAAACAGGCAAGACTTATATAGAATTTATGTACATCAAAAAATAAGGTAAAGTGTGGTTCTCCCACATTTCAATGTTCATCCATAGTTTAATTACCCTTATATTTTCCTGTTCTAACATGCTGTGTATTCACATCATATTCTTATCTTCATTACCATTGTTTTCATTTTATAGGTTTTCCCTAGAGCATGGATTGTAGTACTGGTATCCCTTGACAAGTCCCTGATGCTGATGGCCACTATTGGCCCAAGGCCAATATCAGACCAATGTGTAGTGACGGAAGCTTGTAAAGGACCCCTATTCCACAGGAGCACAACCACTGTTCCTCCACTGAGTGGACCTGCCCATACCTGGATGGAGAGAAAGTCCCATGCTTTCAACTAAAGTCCTCTCTCCTTAAGATCTCTTTAAACATGACCATGCATAAATCCCACACAAAACCAGGGAAAAGTAGGAATGCATACCTCCAAATCTCCATCCTTCTTAACCTTTGTCCCTTGACGTCAAATGGAATCTATTTTTATCAAATCACAAATGCAAGATGGAACAGGAGGATAGATTTTATAATTTTATTAATGAGCCATAGTGTGAAAAAGAAATCATTTCAGGTATAATATAATGCTTAAACTATTAACAAGCATTTAGCAAACTATGACAAGCTGAGATTTTTTATATTGAACTGGATTGCCTCTGCATTTTATGTTTCATTATTTTATGTAACCTAGATTAGTGGAGACAAGGGATCAAACTGGTATTACCCGGTCCATTCACATGCTCAATCATTTTTTTAAATTTGGACTTTTGCATCCCCTAAAATATGAAAACAAAATCAATTATTTTTTTAAAGAATAATATGCATGCAGAAAAAAGGTCACCCCAAAATTTAAATTATTCTAAGAGATGGATTTCTATTCACTTTGATCTGGTTCAATAGGTTGTTAGTTCCATGTTTTCTCATGCCGGACCCTGAGCCAATTGCCTACAGTGTATGACATAATAACTGAGAGTGATTGATGTCGAATGGCAGCTTGTTATGAAATTTTGTCAAATCATTGGGCATTTGAGTGGATCTAGTTGGCCCCAAGTTGATTGGTGAGGTTTACAATTGTGAGGATGATCAGTGAGTAAGCAATTTCTCTTTGTGGTGGCAAATCTATGTGCATATTCACCTCAAAGGATGGGATTTCAAAAAAAATTTGTTACTAGTTGTTGAAGGCAAAAATTTAGGCAAACTGGAGTACCATATGAATTTATTTCTATTCTTAGTTTTTTTTTCTTCAGTTCCCTTAGCTAGAGTATATGTTGATCGGGAATGAAGATTTCTTATTTGTAGCCATCGATCTCTTTTATGACAATGGGAGCAGTTTGAAAACAAATGAAAGGAACTTTAAGGACGAGGAACATTTAATAAGCCATATACCAAGAAATTTGGTAGGTGTATTTAACTACAAGCTCCATCTCTTGAACTTCTACTTATAGATTTTATCATTTTAGGTTTTCTATAGCAAACAACTTGTTTTGAAAATTTGTTTTACTATTAAAATAAGTAATTTTTGTAAATATCAACACTATTTCCTTTGCTACATTTCTTGGTAACAACTTATATTCTTTTTTCAACATTCGGAAGCAAGGTTATCCGTGAAAGGTGATGGGGGATTTGGAGCGAACAGGTAAATTTAGTTGTTTGTCTTCCATGTTGTAACTCGTAGGGGACATTTTGCGTATGATTGTGGCCGCAACGATGTTTCATGCAGCTAGATATCCACTTTCATTCATTGCATTGAATTTTTTTTTCATGTATGAATTCTCGGGTATTTATTTATCCACTTTTAGAAAAATGACCTCAATTATCAGTATAAGGTGCATTATACACAAAAGGATATGGAATCATGGAATTTTTTTGTAACCTTCCCCCCCTCCTGCGATGGCGGTGGATGTTGTCTCGTTGCTTTGGTGTTTATTTTGAAGTTTCTCACATTGCAATGAATTAGGGTGGAATTTATGAATTTTCTCCTTTGAATGCGGTCTCGATGTTGGAAGAATCTTTGAGGTGGAGTATCACATTGATTGACTAGTCTCAAATATTTCTCAATCGAGTGACTTTTTTTGAAAGGTGATTAACCAAGTGACTATACAAATAAGAATCTACTATCCAAGTACTTTGGCCGTAACATGTGCATCGTGTAGTCGAGGTCGCACCATGTTTATTTCTTATTTTTTTCTTGATATGTCGTTATGCGAGCAAATCTGGATCCAACAACTTGTTTTTTACTGTCCTTCTCCCAACTTCTCCTCATCCATCTTTTGCCCGTCGTCTCCCTCCCTCTCTCTATATCAACAATTGGTTCCTCTATCGTCGTGTAGAAGCTAAGCTTCTTTTATGTTTATTTATTTTTGGTTGTTCCAATCTTTTGCAGGTGCCACATCAACTTTGTCCCGGTGCTCGCCTTTGAGCCCTTCAATGCATCCTTCCCTCGTCCCTCGCTATCCAAGTCCATTGGTAATGGCGTACAGTTCCTGAACCGGCACCTTTCCTCCAAGTTGTTCCATGACAAGGGGAGCATATATATAGGGGGTTGCATATCGACAGATGCTTTTAATTAATTAAATGAGTGGCCCTAACTGTAACCCTGATTTCATATTCTGACTGTAATGGACATTATCTTCTCGATGGTTTGCTCAGAAGGAGAAAAACACTATTTTTTTGGTTGAGGCATGTTGAAGGTTTGAAGAGGTTGTTAGTGTAATATTTGGTTGTTTTTTTGTTCTTTTTAATCCTTTCTGTGCTTGTGTGCAGGGTAAGGTTGATGTCTGGGAAGCAATGTCTCACTAGAAGGTTGAGCATCCCAGGCATGGGTCCATCGGATTGTAAGTCCTTTATTCTTCAAAGATAGTTTTATATGTTTCATTTGTGTTTTTTCTTGTATTATGACTTATTATTATATTTATGACCGCCTCCGTCCATTAGATGTTAAATTTTATAATTCAGATTTTCATTGTTAAGCATATTCCACCTGCTTTCTCTTACTGTCTCTTGTAATTTCACTTCCTCAGGATTTGTCATTCAATCCTTGTGGACAGAGGATGCTGCAATTTCAATAATTATTTTCTACAAAAAAAACATTTGAAAGATAAACAATAATTAAAGGCTCTTTATGTATTCCCTTTTATGTTTCTCTTCTATTGATGATATTTTGTTACCCAATCTAAGGTAAATCTGGTAGAAAGGTGCATGTACAAAACCTATCGATCCATTATACTTGGGACTGGAATTGTTTCCTTGGAGAATGAGTGATTATATTTTTGAAAAATTAAAAAATATGAGCCAACATTTTGCCTTGGACTTCAGATTTTCTTTTTTCAATAGTAAGGGAACTGATGATCTATGAGTATAAAAGATGCAAGAACCTACAAGTTCTGAAATGGCTTAGCGAAAACATGCATGTTGCAACAGAAAACATGTGAAAACATTTTTGGTGTTACCTTATCATTATCTTTCCTAGAATTATCCCACAATGAATGGAGATAAAAGATAAAACATGAGTATAATGAGGAGTTCTTCACCCACTGCCTTGAGCTTTTTAAGTAGGAGGGCCCAATAACATCACCCATAATGATGTAGAAGGGTAACGACGATCCTTTGAATGAGAAGAAATACATCCCATTAGTGAACTACTATGCCATTTTGCTTCTAAGATAGTCTACTTTGGCCAAATTCACTTCATGTTTTCAAGTCTGAGGCCCATCTGGTGCCTTGTTCAAGCAAATTTTGTCATATACTAATTGTTGCATGTGGGAGTGGTTGATGGTGGGTGCTAACCTTGAGTTGTTAACCCTTCACATCTAAGTATCTTGTTCTAATAAACTGATAGAAGATAAATTTGGAAAATATGATTCCTTGGACAAAAAACTTGTTTGGCATTAGACTTGTGAGTTTTTAGGTGTTTAATGACACTAATCCTTGAGCAACTAAAGTTCATGGATCACGTTAGAAGTATCTGTATAATTCATAGTATATATTTTGTATCCTTGTCTATTAATGTTTTAGATTCTTGAAATGAATTATGATAATCATGGTCCAGTAGTTCATATTCTATATGATTGATTTGTCCCCGTTATTTTCAACTTCCACCTGGTTGAGCTCCTTTCAAATTGCCATTAAACTATCAAAGAATATATTTCTGAGAGTGTTTTTTATGATCTTTCAGGGTCTAACTGGACTACACCAATCCCTAATCAGAGGTTCCGAAAAACATGGACTTCTTGGAGTTATATCAGGTGAGCATCAAAAGTAGATTATTTTTAGTAAAAACATATGTAAATGTTGATCGATCTCTCTGGGTCTATCTTTGTTCTTTTGGGAATAGTCTTCGGAACTGCTGGACTTGTGGCAAGGCCAATGGCTAGCATTTTTGAAACTATTGGGAAAGCATCACAAAGTATCAGGAAACGAAGTAGCCCTCACCAATCCAGCTGCTTCTGCATCCACCTGCCAAGGCCTCTAGCAAGAGACTTGCCCCTGTCACCATACTCTTGGGAGGAAGTCATTGGAGTATCAACGCTTCTGGAAGCTGATAACTCCAGGCTCAAGGATGAAATATTTGTCAAGTGCAGAGCATTGAAATAGGACGAGAAATATGTTGTCATGACTGAGAGATTAGTCACAATCGTTTCCTATCCTCATTTGGTGGGCTTGGGTAAACCAGGTTTCATTGGCATTGCTGTTCTCACATGGGTGATAGAAATGAAAATGTGTATAGATAGTATCATTCATATTGACAGATAACTCGCCGTGGTAAACATTGTTGGGAGTAAGGCAGAGACCCAATCAAGACAAGGAGAGGTGGCAAGGTAAGGATGTGGAACCCTCCAGCATCTGTACCTCTTTCCCAGATAAGTGTGGAACTACTTGATGAGCAAAAAGCTTAGGATGTGCTACAGACCTTGTGGTCTATGATGGAACAAGGGAATACATAGAAGAGGAATGTACAAATCCTGCATAGGAGTAATCTTAGATAAAATCATGTAAGAATTTTACATATCTCTTTTTTCTTTGTGTAAATGTGAGTTTTTGGATATCTACAGTAACACAAGCCATTTAGTTGAAAAATTTGGCACCTTCATCTTACTAATCTTTTGATCTACAGGTTTCACTAGCTCAGGGGCTTCAGTTTGAGAAAATTAGTAAAGTCACAACATTTAAATATCTCAAGGTTGGTTTTTCTCTATGTTATTCAATCAAATTGCATGTACAAAATTATCAATAGCTGAATAGTTGGTCTATGTACTTCTTTCGATACAAAGGAATGCAGATAATAGCTTTTGTATTATATTGTGCATTCTAAGATTTTACAGATGGTAAATAAATTTTATTTTACGAACATATACTAGCTTAGGATTATTTAGTTTGAAATTTATAGACTTGGTTTCTTTTTTTTGTAGCCTCTTTGCGAGTCAGACTATATTTTCTTGAAAGTTGCCCAACACAACCTATAAAGATCTATTTGTCAAGAAATATACAAGCAGGGAGATACAGATTTAGTTCTTCAATTTTTTTTTTAATTTATGATGTTAATTATGTATAATTGCTCTTCACCTATATACATTTGAGATGGATACAGATTACTTTCCCCTTCATTTATAGAGACTTATAAAGTTACTTTAGATGTACTATGGGTTTATTATTTTTTGAATGAATGTCTTTAAGATTTAATCATGTAAATGTATCTTCCTCAATTATCTTCAATGAATGAGATTTGTAAATAGGTGTGAATGAGAATTGTATGGATCAACATAGTTGTGAGTGATACAATCCATGAATGTGAAGATATGAATGGATGTACTATTATAGGTATTGAGAGCACATATACTAATAGGTTTTTTTTTAAAAAAAGATAACATACTCCTACGTTTTTTATTAACCGGCGTTAAATCATTTTTCCACGTTTCATAAAAAGTGATATTAATCCTTATTCATACGTTTCTTCTACTACGTGACAAAAGATAATACCTACGTTTTTAGAAATGCAGGTATATCCTCTTATATGCGTGTCTGTAGATGACTTTTACCTACGCTTTTGTTGGACTATTCCTACACTTATAAAGCTTAGGTATAGGTCGATCTATACCTACGTTTCATTGAAACGTAGGTGTAAGCTATAGTCATGCGATCAAGTGCCACATTTTCAAAGCGTGGCAATGAAACGTAGGTAATGGCTTTACCTAAGTTTCTTGAACCTACACTTATGTTTTAAAAACGTAAGTAAAATCCAATTTTCTTCCTGTCTTTACTTTTCTTGTAATTTTTGTTCTTGAACTGCTTCTTCTTTCTCTGAGGTATTGAAGTCTTCCCTGACTTCTACAATTTCTTTCTTCTCATGATTCTCTACAGTCTTCTAGACAGTATGGCAGCTTCTTCATCTTAGTTTGCAAAATTTTCTTCTTCTTCTTCTTCTGAATCAGACTCAGACCCTTCAACCTTGAGTGTAATCATTCTTTCGTTGGTTGAGATTTCTGCTAGCCGTTACATGTTGATTTCATGCACCATGAGTGACCCAATTAACTTTTCTAGTGACATCTAACTTAGGTCATTTGCTTCCTCAATGGTGGTCACTTTGGGTGTCCAGCGGCTTAGTAATGATCTGAGAATTTTTCTTACCATTTCACTAGATCAATACTACTTTAAGAGGGTAGTAAGTCCATTTGTGATGTTTATGAATCTGGAATACATCAGTGAAATGGGCTCTGAGGGGATCATCTCAAACTACTCATACTGGGACACTAGCATATCTATTCTTATATCCTTCACTTTATCTGTCCCTTCGTATGTGATCCTTAGTTTGTTCCAGATTTCTTCTACTATTTTGCAAGTTGAGATTCAGTTGAATTCTATTCTGGACAGTGCACAACACAAAGCCTTTGGCCATGATATTCAAAGATAAATTGGCCTTGTCAGTAGTTGTCCATTCTTCTCTGGGCCTAGTGACAATAAGGTCACCCTCATCAATTATCATCCACAAGTCATAGTTTTGACTCTTAAGGAAGAACTCCATGTGAGTTTTCCAATAAGAATAGTCAGATCCATCAAATAATAGAGGACAATTGATAGATTGACCTTCTGCCATTCCAGCCATTTATGACTTTTTGCTCTTGGATCGCTGAATCTTTAAAATATAGAGAGCTTGGGCTTTGATATCACTTGTTGCCCAGTAAATGGCTAACCAAAGAGGGGTGAATGGGTAATTAAAAGTTATTCGTTATAAAACAAGCATTCAGATTTGTATGAGTGAAAATATGAATGCTGTAGAAATAATGTGAATAGAAATGAAAAGTGTTGCAGCAGAACTGTGCATAGAAATAAAGCTTGATTGGTATAGACCGCATTTTAGAATGATTGTGTGACAGAATTATAGTGCTTAAATTAATGTAGAATGAAACTAAAGCGTAGTAAATAGAACCGCAGTCACATAAATGGCAATCACACAGGACACAAGGATTTATACTAGTTCGGCCCTAACCTCCAATTAGTCCTATGTCCAATACCCAGCAACCACTGAGATTTCCACTCTGACTCGATCCCGAAGACCTCGAGAGGTAGCTTGACCCCATCCTCAACATATTTGGAGTGATAGCTCAACCCCAAATGTTACCCAGATACTTGGAGCGCTAGCTCAATCTCGAGCCTTCCCAGGAGGTCTATAGTGTTGACTCGGTCCCAGAGACCTCTAGAGATAGCTCGACCCCATACTTAAGAGATCTAGATCGATAGCTTGATCCTGCACTTTACTCGAAGGCTTAGGCCACTAGCTAGATTCTGACACTCGAATCCAAAATAGTAGAAGACCTTAGCATGAATTATGGAAGGCCGCCCACTTGAATCCTTACGAACATCATGCGAGATTCATAATCGCCAACGGATGCAGTCAAGCCTCCTCACCAGTTCACGAGGCGACGCCATCAAAGGCAGGATCTCAATAAGGCGGATATCGCTTGAGAAGCCCAATTGCCACCCCATTGATAGTCGCCGAGGCTGCATGTATCTGGGCACCCTGTGGGACCACCACTTGGCCCCTATCTAGCCAAGTCTGGGCAATCCCACTAGGTTGTGAGGATCTGACCCACCATTATGACCTGCAGCTAGTAGTAGATCCTCGAGACTTTTGGATGTCACAGAGTGCGATCCCTTCTAAGTTTGGGGGCCAAGAGATCCCTACTGATACGGAACCACTACCTACCAACAACTATATAAAGGAGGTCTCAATGGCCTCCCAAGGTAAGGAGAAAAACCTAGCCAAAAAATAAAAGATAAGGGTGGTCCCAAACTCTGCTCCGCTTCCCTAGATAAGAAGCCTGGTTCGGTCCTTATGCCTAGTTTCCCAGCCACCATGAGAGTTTTCCTAGGGGACATTGTAGGCGCTGGACAAATGCTCTGACACTACTCTACAGTGCACATATTATAAAGGAAGAAATGGGAGTGATCGCCAGATACTTATTCCCAAGCCTCACAGGGATAGAATGATCGCAAATCCCTTTGAAGCGGGGTTGTGGGTCCTGCCTATCCTCGATCTCGGCAGGCCAAGAAAGAGGAGCTCGAGTCTGTGAGTCAAACGTGAAGTTCCTTCGAATCAACCAGTAAACACAAGAAAATAGACCATTAGACTGAGAAGATGTAGTATATGCTCATAAAGAAAAGAAAACATGCAAATGGGGTCAATCGTACCAGGAAGGGGGTTGAGAAGGGGGATGGCCGAGACTTTCGACCATCCACCTTCCTTATGTTTTGGGGTGAAAACCTCTTTGAAATAGGTATCTAGGAAAATCTATTATGCATATAATGCACTAAAATGAACAAAAATACAGTAAGACAGAGAACAAAGGAAGAAAGACGGGATTTGCCCATCACTACAAGGAAAACAGGTTATTCCGATGTCCATATTCCGTCGCTAATACCTCAGAAATACGTCGAAAATTGATCTTTCGACCGATTTCTGACGTATTTGCGATGGAATATGGACGTTGGCACGATTATGTCGCTAATTTCTGACGTAATGTAATTACATCGCCAAATCGTCCAAAATTACCGATGAAAATATGCCATCAAAATTATCGTCGATATTTATGTTGGTAATTAATAATAATGAAATTAGTTAATATTTACGATGGAACATAATTTAGTTGAAAATACGTCTAAAAATTTTGACGTATTTCTGACTGAAACCTATTCTGCCAAAAAACTTTGGGCCAAACTATTTCCGACGACCCAAAAAGTACAGACGTATTTGCGACTAAAATTTTTTTTGTTTGAAATACGTCTATCCATAGATTTTCGAATTAGTTCCGATAAAATATCTATTTGTCGAAAATTAGTCGAAACTTTCTAACTTATTTGTGATAGAAACATTATTTTGTCAGAAACCTTGGGTTAAATTAGTTCCGATGAAAGTTAATTTGATCGGAAATACATCGTTAATTTTTGACGTATTTGAGGCAGATAATTAATACGTTGAAAACCTGTGGGTCAAATTAGTTCCGACGAAACTTTAGTTTGCCTAAAATACGTCGTAACTTTTTGATGTATTTACGACGAGCATTAATTCGTCGCAAACCTGTGGATCAAATTAGTTCCGACGAACCGTGAATGGGTCAAAAATACGTCGTTAATTTTTGACGTATTTACGGTGAAAAATTAATACGTCAGAAATAAGTGGGTCAAATTAGTTCCGACAAATTGTTTGTTGGTCGAAATTCTGTCGAAAACTTTCTCCACATTTTTTATATATATTTTGAAATTTTAAAAACCTATTTAAAGCTATAATTATACACCACAATCTACCCAACTCAATATAAAATACGCAATAAATAACATATACAACACACAATATGATAAAATCTGTCGAACATTACAATAAAGAACGTCCACAACACATAACTCAACGAATAAAAAAAGTTACAGTTACATTAATTGAAATGTGTCATTTTTTCACAATATCATTAAAAAAATCAAGAGATATCCGTTGCATCATCCTCATTCGTCATTAGTAGCATCTCCACCATCACCGGCTGCCGGAGGATCCTACATCATAAAATATTAATAATAAATAGATTTAAATAAAAATAATTAATAAAAAATATAGTTAAATATCATTTTAATTTTTGAAATTCGAAAGTAGATAACATGAAGATGATTTCTTTGACTCTCAAAGCTTAATTCTTTGAACTAAGTAGTAATGTTATTGTTGTGCCCTGTGGTTTTGATGATGTCTAACACTATGAATCATATTATGATCATGGTTTTTGATATCATGAAATTGATGTGTTGGTTAATGTCTATATGTTTGCTAATGCCTTAAACAACATTTTCATATGAAGGCTTGAAGAGTTATAATGTCAATGCTATGAATGCTTGAACTGTTATGTCTGTATGCTTGAAGAATGTATGTTTGAAGAACTATAATATCTGAAGAATTTAGCTAAGCAAAAGCATGGCAGTGTCACAGCAGCCCTAGAAGTAACTTTGCAGAAGAAGCCTCCAATCGCTGAAGAAACAAGCCGATATATCACCTTAAGATAGACTTTGTACCCACTGAAGAATAATGGTGAAAAATATCCCTTAAGGCTGACAAATGTGCATTACGGGTAACAAATACTACCTTAAGGGAAACAAATAGATGGACTAGGTGAATAATAGGCAACAAGGGTGACAAATAGCAGTGCAAAGGTGAACAATAAGAAGTAGGTGTGAAACAGCGGAAAACCAAGAAGAGGAGTGGACTCTGAAGGGCTTACAAGTCGACTTTTCACAGAAGAATTCACAGAATGAAAGAAGACTTTTTAGCTGTGGATTAAAGGTGAAAATGGGTGGACAAAGCAAACAAATGGCTGTATAGCAGTGTCAAGTGGCTGTTCAGTGGTGTAAAGTGTCTCATGGCTAAGACATTTGAAGAATGATCAAACTGGTTGAAGAGAATGATTATCCATGAGGTTCCTAGCTTCTCCATGATGATTCTGGAGAATCATTGAGCATCAAACGACCCTGATGATCCTTGTTTAAAGTCAAGAAATTGACTTGGACTTCAGTTCTGTTGGCCTTCAACGGTGAAATCATTAAACATGGCACCGTGTTCTTGTTGGGTTTAGTTGAAGCTGCACTCTAGTCATACATCATTCTGCTATGGCTGCTTGGATGACTTATGGAGCCATGGCTTGCATACAGATCTATGAGCACTATGTCGATTGTGCTTGACATTTTACCTTTTGTTTTGTTCTTTCTCGTTTTAGTTTGGTTTATGTTCCTTGCCTTGTAGTGCCCGGCGCACTCAAGGTGTTTGCTCACAGGTACTGTCAGTGTGTTGCTCTGGGTAACTAGAGTGTATGGAAGTGTTTCCTCCGTCGTCCCCTCTATGGTATCATAGGAAGGGAGATCTTGATCTCCAGGTTCTAGGTAACTTGGTTTTGCTCACGGGGTTCCCTCTATGCTTCAGAGGAAGAGAGGACTGGTCCTCTGGTTGTGGGTAACTGGGTGTTGCTCATGGTTCCTTTTGATTTGATCAGAAGAAGAGAGGAGAGTGTTCTTCTAGGTCAAGCTATAAGTCAGCATTTGTTTACAGACTGAGTTTGCGATTCTTGCTGTTGCAAGGGGAAGCGACACTCAGGTTTGAGTGTGGGGTGGACGTAGATCTGCGTGGCAGATCGAACCACCTAAAAACTCTGTGTGCCGTGATTTGCATTGGTGTGATTGGCCCTTATCATCTTCCTCCATTCACAGGTTTGCGTATGAACTGATCTTCCATATACGCTAAGTGGTTGTATTGCATTCTGTTAGATCTGTTTGATCTGAGTGGATTCTGTGAGATAGCATTCTCTTAGTTAGTGCATTCTTATCACTTTCATTTATATTGTTCTCACAGATATCATCTGAGCTCGTGGTTTGATAGCTAAGTGTTAAATTATCTTAGACTTAAAAAATTAGGTTAAAATTTTTATAGGATCTACTCACCCCCCCTCTAGATCCTGCTGCGCACACATTATCATATACTTGCTTCTGGATTTGCCTATAGAGCGTACAACATTGATATCACAGATACTCCTCTATTATAACTCTAAAGTCTACGAAATTAAAAGTTAAATTAAATACTCACATGAGAGGGCTGTGTTGTGCTCGAGGGTGCTCCCTGAGTCAAAATCCCTACCTGGGCCAGGAGGGTAGCAACCGCCTGAGTAAAGTGTGCCTCCTTGCATTCCTCAATGCCGTCTACCGCATGTTGGACGATGGATGTAATCTGGCTCGTAGAAGCGCTGATGGAGGGAGTAGAGAAGGAATTGCTACCTGTAGACGCCTAATTTCGGACATCCCGCAGATCCCAGTGGACCTTCATGCGAATGACGCATAATCGTTATACTTGGTTTATCATTGTTCCACGCTTTAAAGCCCAGCCCATAGCCATAGAGCGATTGGGCTTCATCCATTGGAGGGGCCCAAGGACCATGGTCTGGGCGGCCAAGGACCTGGCTACCCCTGACCCTGGGCGGCCAGGTCGATGGCCGCCCTCCTCTACTGGGTGGCCAGAGAGCTAGTCACCCTCCCCTTCAAGAAGGCCAAGTCGATGCCCGCCCTCCTGATTTTACTTGGTCAAAGAATGTGGCTAAGTTTGTGAGCACGTTCTGCCCCATATTTTGCATGATTTTCCCTCACGATTTCAAGGCTTCGACTTGAATGACAAAAAACCACCGATCTCGAGGACATTCAGAGGAGGAGGAGATCAGAGGGAGAGGACATTCAGAGGAGGAGGACATTCAGAGGAGGAGGAGATTCAGAGGACATTCAGAGGAGGAGGAGATTCAGAGGAGGAGGACATTCAGAGGAGGAAGGACATTCAGAGGAGGAGGACATTTAGAGGGAAGGACATTCAGAGGGAAGGACATTCGGAGAGGAAGGACATTCAGAGGACGAGGACATTCAGAGGGAAAGACATTTAGAGAGGGAGGACATTCGGAGAGGAGGAATTTTGGGAATGGAGGGGAGTCAAAAGAGGGAGCTGCGCCTAGTCTCCTTCCTCCTTCATCCTCGATCCAAGTTTGAACTCTGGAATCCCCTTGTTCTTTATTTCTCACATCATGGCTCCCTGGTAAGTACATTCTGCATATCGTAATCTTCCTAGCTTCTATACTTAAGAGGTTTTCTCCCCAAAACAAACGGGAAGGTGGGTGGTCGAAATCCTCGGCTATCCCTCCTTCCCACCACCCCCAGGTAATCACACCACCATTATTCTTGTTACATTAATTTTCATTAGAGTAGACACTACACTTCCCGTTACTAATGGTCTTCTTATGTTTTCTTCTTTGACCTTCACTGTTTGCAGGACTTCAGCATCAAGGAACTACGCAGGGCTCCTCGCCCTTGGCCGGCCGAGGACGAGGGACCCTACCTTCTCCCTATTTTGGGCATCTCCCCACGATCATCATTCCTGTGAGGTTCAGGTAAACACCTCTGGCAATCACAGTTATTTAACCCTTGATTTGTTCTCCTGTAGGTACTTGTAGTCTAGAAAGGTTGAGGAGATAACCCTGCTAGGCTCATTCTCCAAAACCAACTCCCCTCCACTATCAACACACCGGTCCGACGACCCACGGAACCTACAACCAAGGGAGTGGCGATCAGGGTGGGACCCTCTAATGCCTACTATGAGTTCCTGAATGCTTGAAGTCCAAGATAAGTGAATCATGTGTTTACATTAGATTGATTTTCGTAGCTCTGTTTTTGTGTTTTCTGGAAGTTGGACAGAAGGAGGCCAACCCCCTGGCCGCCTAGGCCCCTGGGCGACCAACCCAGTGGCCGCCTAGGCCATCCTCTGGGTGACCAGGAGTCTAGCCACCCAAATCATTGGACGGCCCTTGACCTGGCGGCCCTCTCCCCCTCCAAGAGGCCAATACTCTAGCCGCCTTCATCCCTTGACAGTCCCTCGACCTGGCCACCTAGGTCTTTGAGTGGCCAGTGACCTGGCCGCCCTCTGACTCTCTTCTTGTGCTCCCCGTAATTAGTTATTTTCTTTGTTATTTTGCTTGTGTAGTGTGTGATCTCTCTCCACAGGGTTGAATCGTGGTTGGGTTTAGGTAGAGCCGACATCACCCCTTTTTAGGAATCCCTCCCATTGGAATTAAACCCTTCACCTGAGGATTCCCACTCGGGTGTAATTGGTTCGGTCCAACCGGGAACCTCTGTGAGTACTCACGAATCGTGGGTTCCCACACGGTCGCCAGGCAGGTTGTACCACCAGAAGAACCTATAGTAACCCTGGGTTTGGAGTGAGGTTTCTGCTAAGTTCCCCGGAGTTCACCCTTCACCCACTAAGTTTCCTTCTCTCCTCCGAGTGAACAAAAGAAAAAGAAAAGAAAAATTCTGGGACGTTGCTTGTGGTCACCCCCTTTGGTGTGCTTAGAAACACTTACTCCTCCCCTTAAATTTCATTCTCTCTTTTCTAAACCAATTAAAATTGGTTTAGGATGGAGCGGGTTTTCACAAATTCGGGTTATGAGGAGGAATTCCCTCCCCAATACGAATCCGGGATTAGGGGCAATCCTCTATTTCAAATAGAGGATGATTATCTGGACGCCTTTATAGGCATGTTCTCGGCCATGCCAAATGAGGCCGTCCACGCCGATTCGGCTTCTTCACCGAGTGATCATGACCGCGATAGCCTGAGGGCTCCTACACTCTCTCCGCACGAGGATCAAGAGTTGATCAGCGTGCTATACCACTACACTCTCGCAGACTTGGCTACGATGGCTTCCCGTGGGAAGACTCCGGCCATTCCACACAAGTCTCCCCATATCACACCTCCTCGCTCTCAAACCCCCTTTCAGGGGTCTACGAGCCGACCCATTCCTGAGAATCCACTCTGATTCAGCTATCCAATGGCTCCGCAAAGGGTCTCTTCACCCCCAATTCCATCAACCATGGGTGTCCCGTTGAAGGGGATAGACCCGTCATTCTGGCAGGAGATTCAAAGCTACATTCGACAGGCAATGGCCGAGAGTATGCTAAACTCACGTCCCCACTCGCTAGCTAGCCCAATACTGCAAACTTCCTAATGTTTATTTCCCACCTGGGTTCAAGGCTCCTAAGTATAGGAGATATGATGGTACCACTGATCCCCATCATCACCTTTCAGGTTTCCTCATGGATTCCCATCAATGGCTCTACGATCGGGTCCTATTGGTTCATATGTTTCAAAGATTCCTTCAGGGCGAGGCCCTACGTTGGTTTTCCTCTCTACCAGCTGCTGATCTCATCAATGTTGATATAGTCTCCGAGTGATTTCTCATTCATTTTGGTCATATGTCTTCCATTTCTCCTACATTGTTTGACCTAGTCATGGAGAAAATGAAGCCTGACGAGGACTTCATTAATTTTACAAATCGGTGGAGGATCATGGCTTCTAGGATGGAAGTTCCCATCCCCGAATCTCAGGCCATCACCATGTTGGTGAACAACGCCACCCCTCAGCTTAGGGCCATCTTAATGCTCAGTGAGCTCCATACCTTTCATCAACTCTATAACCGAGCTCGGATAGTTCAGGCCCAGGTAAGGGATTCCACCTTGCCTCCTTTCTTTGAGTCTCGCACCAAGAGTAGGAAGACTCCAGCCATCCCCACTACCGAAGGCATCATGATAAATGATCAAGTCAATGTCATTAGCCAACCTTTCAAATTTAACAACCGCCAGGGCTCCCATCCTGCTCAGGCTAGTGCAGACCAGGGGCAAGGCAATCCCAAGCCTTATGCAAACGTCCCTCCACCTCAGAACTACAACCACACTGGGCCAAAAAGGGCTTCTTATCCTCCGTTGCCTCAAACTTTGGGTGACATTTTCTTTGCACTTATGTCCTCCGAATCCATTTAGCGTCCCCCTCAACGGGATCGGGTTTATCCCAATGCTGACACCTCCAAGTATTGCCCTTATCACTGAACTCCCGGGCATGATATATTCAACTGCTTCCAATTCTGTGATTGGGTATATGACATGAACGACGAGGGGAGAATCAATTAGGTGGATGTCAAGCTAGCCATTTCCAACCTCAAGAAACCCAACTGGGACCTTGGTATCGTGCAAAACCCATTGCCAACTCATCAGTCAAACAAAGATCCCTCGAGCTCGAGGCAGAATGAGCGGGTGAACACCGTAATTGGAATGGAACCATGGGTGCTCAAAAGGACCCAGATGTGGGGTGTTGAAGGATTCCTGGGCTGGCACGGGAAGTTAGAGGTGGAAGCTAATGAACCGTGGGCGGACATCAACATGTTCACTCAATCCCAAAACTTGATCCTACCTCCCAATCAGTTTTTAAATGCTACCCCAAAACCACTCACCTTAATCAACCCTCCTCAGATACCATGTCAAGAACCTCATGTCTTTTCACGAGCTAAGTAAGTGCAGGAGCACCCTTTGGTCCTCCTTAAGCCACCTCAGCCAAAATCAGCCCCTTCTCCTTCTCATGTCGATTCCGGAGATGATTTGCCCTCTCTCTCATGCATCTTCAGGTCTCCAGCACCCTTGCTGCTTATCCGCCCGAAACCTCTGGAGCAAGATGACCAGAAAAAGCTTCGGTGAATGTCACTCTCCGTAATCGCATTATTCCCCCGTCCGAAAAGCCATCCCAGCCATTCTCAGGGCCCTCCTGCGGAGTATGACATTCTCCAACATCTAGACAAGACCCCTGCTAAGGTTTCCATCTTGGAGCCCATTAAGAAGTCCCCCTTACACCAAGCCACTCTGCTTCAATTCCTCCAAAAGATCATGGTCAATGAAGACCTTCGGGCAAGTGGTGTGACTGAGGCCATCACGGCCCTTACATGTCGACCATCCATCTTCTTCTCTGATAAAGAACTTGCTTTGCCAGAAAGCAGGTCACTCCCGTTGTGCCTCACAATCTCTCTAAACGGAGTCAAGGTCGATTCTACCCTCATTGACACAGGAGCTTCAATCAATGTGTGTCCCATGAAGACCATTCGGAAAATTGGCCTCCAAGAAGAGAACCTGGAGGAGGTATGCACTACCATCTCAGCTTATGACAACTAGAAGAAATGCGCAAAAGGAAAGGTGACCTTGCAACTTGGCTTAGGTCCAATGGTCATGACATCCGACTTCTTTGTCCTTGATGTCGATCCTACATACAAGGCCATCTTAGGACGGCCATGGATTGAGCAAACCCTCGGAATCCTGTCAACTGCCCATCAATGCTTCAAATTTCCTTACAATGGTAGGGTGAACAAAATCAAGAGTATCCCACTAGTGGAAACTCTCAATGCTATCACTTCCGAGTAGATCCCATTTATGACCATTCCAGATAAGGGCAAGAAGCTTGTCCTTTCCATAGAGGGTGCCATAGGGCCCTCTGCCTTAAGTCCACCAGATTCCCCCTTCCTTCCTCGGCCAATCACACATTCCAATATCCCTCCCGGTAAAGGATGAGAGATCATGGCCAGAATAGGTTTTACCATGGGTAAGGGTTTAGGTCAGCTCGATCAAGGTCCCACGCATAGAAGAAAGCTTAAAGTAGCTAAAGGTCGGGCAGGTTTGGGTTACTCTCCAGAAGAGCTGCCTAGGGCTACTCAAAGTAAGGGTTTGGTTTACGGTCACTTTGTCATAGGGCCAATTCAGCTAGGAACTCGACCAGAGCAGAGAGAAAAGTCTGAAGTCTCTCAAAGAAAAGAAATCCCACCCGATTCACTACTCGAGGAGGACTTTGGTCTCTTCTCCCTTTTCCATCTTGATAACCCCCCCGACGAGGTTTTCCCCTCGGGTGTCTTTCTTGCTTTAAACAGGCCCGCCCATAGGGTCTGCACATTCACCTATGACCACCACCAAAAAAAATGTTGATTCTCAAACGTGGGACTGCGAGCTCACTATTGAAGAAATGGCCTCCTTGGAAAATGGATCCCTCGGCCAAGGGCCGACACTTTCCACCATGAAATCCCTTCCACAAACTCCCCTTGTACATAGTAGGGTAGGGTCTAGATCGAGTCAAGGTCTATACGTAGCGTTATTTCCTTCCAAAATGTCTAGTCGTGCTATACATCATAATTTGCATCTACTCCCATTCCCCTAAGGGCAGTTGAACTAGATGGATCTTCAGTAGATGACGATCTAGAGGTGTATGTCTTAGAAGACGATGATGGCGTAGAAGAAGAACAAGAAGAGCCATTAGAAAATGGTAGTGATCCCATAGCTTCCTTCGTTGACGGAACCAAGAAATTTGATGAACCTAATGTTTCCATTGACGAATCCACCAAGGAAGTCAATCTCGACACCAAGGATGATCCAAAGAATATATTGATAAGTGCCAATTTGACTGATGAGGAGGTAGCTGCTCTTGTGGCGGTTCTCAGAGAATTTCCCGATGCTTTCACTTGGTCCTACGAGGACATGTCGGGCCTAGACCTGTCTTTGGTTGAACATCGTTTGGTCCTGAAACCCGATGCTCGAGCTGTCAAACAAAAGCTAAGGCAACTTCACCCGAAGCTCACACTCAAACCATAAGGCCAAGTTTATCAGGGTAGTTTTATATCCGCAATGGGTAGCTAACATTATCCCTGTTATGAAGATGGACGGTAGGGTCCGCATCTACATAGATTTTCATGACCTCAATCGTGCTTGCCCAAATGATGACTTTCTTCTTCCACACATAGATGTCCTAGTGGACAACACTGCTGGCTATGAGATGCTCTCCTTCATGGATGGTTTCTTGGGGTATAACCAGATCTGTCTAGCGGAAGAAGACCAGGAGAAGACTTCTTTCACCACTCAGTGGGGGACTTACTGCTATGTCGTCATGCCTTTCGGACTTAAGAACGCAGGAGCAACATATCAAAGGGTGATGATGGCCATCTTCCACGACATGATGCACGTTCATATGGAAGTTTACGTGGATGACATTCTAGTTAAATCCAAAACCAGGTGTGGACATGTTGAAATCCTCCGAGCAGTTCTCCAACGATCGCGGGAGCACCAACTCAAAATGAACCCCAAGAAATGTGTATTCGGGGTTTCTTCAGGGAAGCTTTTAGGGTTCATTGTTAGCAAAAGAGGAATTGAGATCGACCCTAATAAAGCTAAGGTCATTGCCGAGATGCCCCCTCCTAAGAACATCAAAGAGGTCTATGATCTAATCGAGCATTTGCAATTCATTAGAAGATTTATATCTCACCATTCTCAGCGATGCAAGCCCTTTTACAACATGTTAAAAGGAGAGGCTAAATTTTATTGTAGCGACAAATGCCAAAAGGCCTTCGATGATCTGAAAAGTTACCTTCTAAATCATCCCGTTCTTGCTCCCCCGGTCCCGGGTCAGCCTTTACTGCTCTATGTTTCTACCACTGACGAATCTGTTGGAGCAGTATTGGCCCAATATGATGAGGCCAAGAGGGAACGCGCGGTCTACTATTTGTCCAAACTGCTCAATAACGCTGAGCAGAGGTACACTACAATGGAAAAGACCTGCGCGGCCGTTGTCTGGGTCGCCCAAAAGCTAAAACATTATTTCCTCGCACATGAAGTAAAGCTCTTGGCGCGAATGGACCCAATCAAATACTTGTTGGAAAAGCCCGCCCTAACTGATCGTTTGGTGAGATGGCAAAGTTTTCTCAACCAATTTGACATCACCTACGTCAGTCAGAAGGTGATCAAGGGGCACGCCATAGCCGAGCACCTTGCCCATCATCCACTCCCTACATTCTCCCCTGTTAATGAGAGTTTCCCAGATGAAGAATTAGGAGCCATCATAGATGGCGAGCCTTCGTGGATCCTCTACTTCGACGGTGCATTCAACTCCAAGGGTTGTGGAGTGGGAGCTGTTCTCCAATCCCCAGAAGGTATCATCATTCCCCGTGCTTGTCAATTAACCTTCCCCGCCACGAACAATGTGGCTGAGTATGAGGCACTCCTCATGGGCTTGAAGTTGGCGTTGGCCCTCGGAGTTAAGGAGCTCCGGATCATCGGAGATTCCTAGCTCATACTCCGGCAATTCCTTAGCAAGTATCAAACATGGGACCCAAAGCTAAAACCCTACCAAGACCTGGTAGGCAAGGTAGTCCAGCGGTTTAGGAAGCTCACCCTTGTACACACCCCTAGGGCTCAAAACATCCTAGCCGACGCTTTGGCGTCATTAGCATCTTCTCTTCCAATTACCAGCGAAAGGCCGTCAGCCACTATCATCGTGCAGAGGATGCACATTCATTCGTATTCAGATCCCTGGTTCCAATAGTTCTCTGAGCCTTCCTCTCAAGTCCATGTCATCTCTCAAGAACCTGAGATCAACCTCGAAGACGGCAATCCCTGGTTCTTTGATATCAAGAATTATCTCCAGGATGGTTCCTTCCCTGATTATGCTTTTGCCCCTGATTGACGAGCCATTCGTTGAGCCGCGGAACGCTTTGCCATCATAGGTGGTCTCTTGCATCGTAAATCTCTCAATGGAGTTTACCTCTGCTATCTCGACGAGACCGATGCTGGTTATTATGTGTTCCTATTTGCAAGGTGCATATGATCTCAACAATGATGGAAATATGATCAAGCAATGAAATTACTCAACCTATGAACATGTGCAACATGAACCTAGGCCATCAACATAAAATCTAAGCATGGGCACGCCATCTCTATCAGGAATAAGCTAAAGAGAAGAAATAAAAACACACGCCGGGGCGTGGAGCAAGGAAGTAAAGGAAAACACACCATATAGGTGGAACAAGCAAATAAAAAAGAGATATGATGAAAGAGAGAGCTACTGTCCAAACTAAAGAAAGATGTGATCGCCACTAAGGTAATAAACAAGCCAAAGACTTGAAAAGTTCCTTAGAAATAGGTTGATGAGGCACCCGCCCACGGAAGAGGGAAAATAATCAGGAAATTGCAGCTTTATCAAATGTAACGGCCGAGGATCAGTGCACCACAGAAGTGTGACGGCCTTACGATAAGTCGTTACCGACCCTAACGCGCCTTTGATAGACCGTCAGATATCTGCAGAATAGGAGCTTGGGAATCTTTGATCTCCATGCTCTCCAGTCAGCCAGAAAGCTTGGGCCTCGTGCTGTGGACTCTATAAACCTGCAAAAAAGTGTAGAACATAAAGAAAACAACCCAGATTAGCCCTTGGAAGAGTGCAATATCAATAAATCAAAAGAACTCAATAACATGCAAAAGGAGAGGGAAATACCAGGGAGGTTGGTTTTTTAACCCCTCTGGGGCGTTTAAAAGATGGAAGAGATGTTTAGATGAATACAGAAGATGCAAGAATGTGAAAGAAGAAGAGGGAAGATGCTATGATGCTTGGAGGAGGGAAAAAGAGACTAAGAAAACAACTTGACTGAACTAGACCCTTGGAACCAATACTCCCTGGACTTTGAAAGAAGATGGACGTGGGAAACAGCTCTCCTTGGTTGGTTCTACCTCCAAGATGCAGCAGCACTTTGACGCGAACTCCAGATGTCTCCTTCTCAAGCCACAAAGTCAAGGGTTCTATTTATAGACCCTCAAACTCTCTGGTCGAGTAGGAGAGAATCCAGCTAGAAAGTAGGATGTTTCTTAGCAAACTCTTGAAGATAATACTCCCAAGAGTCCATAGAAACAAATAGAAGGCTCTAAGAATCAGATTTGAGGGAGAAATCGAGAAAACAAGTCTTAATCCGGCCACAGAGTAGCAGAGAAAGAGCAATTCTGCTAGAACTCTCTATTTGAGGTAACAGCTGAACGATAAACCGTCACAGTGATGTAACGCCTCCAGAGTGGACCGTCACACAACCTTATCTACTAAAAGATAAGACCAACGGATGAAGAAGGTTATAGAATAGGACTCTGTGAAAATGTAACGGCCAAGGAATGACGCGTCAGAATGTTGTAACGGTCGCACGATAAGCCGTCACACCTAATGGATCGGATAAGAGATAAGCTTTGGAAGAAGCCATGGGCTTTAGGACTCTGAGATGATGTAACGATCAAAGATAGGGGCATTAGAACACTATGACACGCCAGGAATGGACCGTCAGAGACAAGGGAGTGCAAATAAAATGAAGGTTTGCTAAGCTTTGTTCAGCGGGAAAGAGATGAGGAACCAGACCCAACCAAGGAGAAATGACCCATGAAATAAACCTCAAATTGACCAAGATGGCCCAAGAAGGGTGAACAATTCAGAGCATCATTTAAAATGAATAAGGAGATGACCCAACTTATTGGTCATAAAATGGGTGTCAACAGATGCCCCTCCTTAATGTCCTCTTTGCAGGGGAGCGAGCGGAGGTGAAGCGAAACTGAAATGGAACATGGAGATGAAGCGAAAATGAAGCAGAGTGGACTGAAAAGTGGGCGTTAAGGTAAACGACACCTGTCCTTAACCAACAAGCGATAGGAATCTTTCAAAAAACTTCGAAGTAATCACAAGGAATGGCAAACCAAATGACACATGTCTGGAGGAACTAACAACTAAGGAAAGGAAAACACGGCCAGCGGTCGGAGCAACGGAAAGGAAAGAGACGATTAACTAAACTCCAGACAGGAATCTTCAGCTAACCAGATCGAGCGAATAGATCGAAGGAAGCCTTCCAACTCAAAGTGAAATGACTCTCCTTACTCAAGATTATGGACACAGTTATCCACCATCACCTGAGACACCTTGGACAGATGAAGGCTCATGAATGCTCAAAGATGCATATGATGCATGCTGGGCTAAAATAAAGAATTCATCAAAACAAATGCAAAGAAATATAAAATAGCAAGATACTCGAGAATAGTATTGCTAGACCGGAGAAACCAGGGTCAGGACACCATCTGCAACCACGGTGTGCAAGATAGAACCATCGTCCCCAAGCTTTTCCAACATAACGACCTATCCAATGATTAAACATGTGCACCTAGATCATCATCATTTTTGATTAAGGGGAACATCAGATCCCAGAACACATGAATGACCAGCCGGTTCTCGAGATAATATATCATAGATAACATATAGTAATGCATTAAGGGATATAGGGATAGAGATACCGTACCTGACTTACCTGTCCGGCGAATGGCAAAGCACAAAGGCGTTCATGATTTCATCCATAGAAAGGAGTTAGTCAACAACAATATGAATAAAGCACATCCACTCACAAGCATTAATTGCATTGATAAGATAAGGCATCGAAAGCATAATGATCATTCAAGCATGAAATTTTGATAAATAGGGCATTATCATTCATCAAATGTTTTTAAAACCTCTGACGGTCTATTAAAGGTGCGCCAGACTAATGTAACGGTCCAAATGTGACCCGTCACACAGCGTCGGTTCACATTTTCCAAAATAAATGATTCAATCACCTGATGGACTAAGAATCATGCGTTAGAAACATGTGACAGTCTTACGATAGACCGTTACATTTCCTGGGCGTTCAAAAAACAAACTGATCGTCTCTCCCTCCCTCATTCATTCAAACGCCCAAACGCAAAAACACGCCACCGAGCCAAAAAACCCACCGGCGACCCATGTCCGGCAACGAGCCCCCCTGGCCACCAATGACAAGGGAGAAGGGGAAGAAGAAGCTGGCGATTAAACGATGCTGGGATCGAATGGCCCGGGAAAACACTCCCCCGGCGGCGGATGAGCAACCCGCAACGGCGGACAAAACGGTGGAAGAGGACCCTCCCACGGCCCGGGGAAGAAGGTGGAGATGCTCTGGAGGAGGCCGTCGATGGTGAAGAACGAGCTACGGCGCCGGAGAAGAAGAAGAGAGACCGAGACCGCGAGGTAGGCTTCCGACCCTAAAACCCTAATTTTAATTTTTTTCAATGCATGCATGTGTGATTGAGGGGAGGATAATGGGTCTGGGGACCCATTATAATGATTTGTAGGCCATTCGGGCCAATTCCACAGGCTGGGGGAACAGAAGAGACAATGCCCAATCGCTGGGTGCGTAACGGTCGTTCCAGCGACCGTCACAGATCCTGGCGCTCCACCCCTGGTGCGTCAGAGACCTGTGACGTGCCAGAACATGGCTGTTAGAGAAACTAGAGCCATGAGTTAATTTTTTGTGTTTTTTTGGTTATTCAATTTTTTTGATGTTTTATTCATATTAAATGCAATGAATTAAAACCAATGAAATGACTAACTTATGTTCTACATGTGTGCAGGGGAAAAGACAGATGAGGATATCTTGGCTCCGGATCAGGGTGGTGTACCAGGCACTACCTAAGTACCAGATGGAGAGGTTAGCTACTATGGGCTTCGGGTAAGTCCTTAGCATAGAGGTGACGAGGATGGACACGCCACTGCTATGCGCGTTGCACGAGCGATGGGATCCGATCAGCCAGGCGTTCATCTTCCCATGGGGTCATATGATCCTAACACTGGAAGACATAGCAAGGATCATGGGGCTGAAGGTCCATGGAGCAGCAGTGAGAGGCTAGACCTACGGCGACTACCGGGAGCTAGCCCACAAGCTGCTGGGGCTGGATTTGGTGAGACCAGGGCATCCGTCCTCCCAATTGTCACATTCGAGACTCCAAGAGAGCCTGGGTCTTCGAGGAGCAGCTATTGTAGTTAGTGAGCTTCCAGAGCAGCACCTCGATAGAGTGATCGAGCAGGTCCGCCCGAGAGTAGCAGCGGAGGCGGGACCAGAGGGAGATAGAGTTTTGAGACGCTTCCTGATCCTACTGTTCGGGAAGCTACTGTTCTTGACCAGAGTGGACGTGATCAGTTGTAGGCTCTTGCCTTTGCTGGAGGACCTTAGCAGAGTGGGAAGATATGCATGGGGAGCGGCAGTGCTCACTTTCCTGTTCGAGTCTCTGAGTACGACCGACCGGCGGACGATGCTGGGCGGCTTCTCACCTTTCCTATAGGTAAATGCTATCTTAAAATGCTTCTATATGTTTTTTGACTGCTATATGCTGACATTTGACTTCTAACATGCAAATCTGGTGCTTCCTCTACCTCCCAGGGATCGGGCGAGGTACACAGATGCATCTCGGGCGGATCCCCATCACGAGGTGGTGGATTGTCGCGAGGGACATGGGATCGGTTAGCAAACTGACCCGAGCCATCCAGGACGATATAGACTCGTTCCCATATGCATCGGTAAGCTCATAAACTTAAACTCTTCTATATGCTTCTAAAATGCTTCTAAATGCTGCCAAATGCTTCTAAATGCTGACATGGACTCAATTGCCTTTTCAGGTGCGCTGGACACCATATCGGTACGAGGGACACGAGGGACAGCCGTGGGTCAAGGCTTCCCTAGCGTACAGCGGGTGAGATATTTGGCTTCATTGTATCAACGTCATCGAGCCCCTGCACTACCGTCTGAGCATGAGGACACATGGAGTTCACCAGCCAGAGGTAACATTCCGTCACAGAAATGACGAGCGCCCTGGAAAGTCTTCAAAGGGCATCATCGGGGATATCAACTGGTGCGCCCGGAAGGTGAAGTATGTGCATGACTGGAACAAGAAGGGCCGAGCCATGACAGAGCGAGCTGACAGTGTCGAGGCCTACCTCAAGGCCTACTCCCAGCGGTATGGCGACCCGGTGTTCCGAGGCACCCGACGACCGGTATGAACTTCTAAACTTAAACTCTTGTCTATCTAATTTAATTGAATTCCTATATGCACTGAAACTTGTTTTCTAAATGTAGCTAGACCCACAAGGACGGATTGCCGAGCTCGAGGGACTTCTCCACCCCACCATCCAGCAGCGGCATGAGTACCGGACAGCTTTAGAGCTCCTGGTGAGTTTTCTAAACCTTAGACTTAAATGCATATGCTTATGTTTATGCAAACTGCCTGACTTTGACTTCTAAATACAGCGGGCTGAGGGAGCCCAGAGAGTAGGACCGGATGCTCCATCCTCCTCTTCACGGCCTGTCGGGGGCAGAGCTGTTTGAGATGCAGATTTTGCTCGGGCAGTAGCTCGGGCCGAGGATGCTGAGGCTACCCTCGCGGAGCGGGTAAGCAAAACCAACCGAGTTCCCTTAGACTTAAATGCTTAAGATTTTGCAAAATGCCTAATTGACTGACTATTCTAAATGCTAATGCAGGCAAGAGAGCTGACCGCGTCTTTGGCCGAGACGGAGCGTGCTCGAGCAGAGGCGGCAGAGGCTACCCATCTCCGGGCAGAGGTTGCCCGATTGAGCGCAGGAGAGACCCGCCGGCGTGCAAATGAGGAGGAGATGGAGCGACTTAGAGATGACGTTGCGTGCCTGAGGGGAGAGCGGGATCAGTTCCGAGTGCAGACCATAGAGATGAAGGGTCTAATCACGGGCATGAAGGAGGCACTCTGACTTCTGGGGAAGAAGTCGGAGACTAGTAGCAGGAGCCAGAGTGTTGCACCGAGCAGCGGAGTCTGAGGCTACTTCACCGGCTCCTCTGGCCATCAGAGGAACGAGGAGGCAGACCGGAGGTGGCAGCGGTGGGAGGAGAGCAGCGTTATGGAGCCGCCAGCGAAGCGGCACATGGGCACTGATGATAGTGATGGCCCGGGAGACAGACTGGCCGAGTTACTTTGTACTCTTCTTTTCTTTTTCTTCTTTACACTTGTACATGACTATGTGAATGAAAATGGAATGAATTTTTTTTTGTTTTTGTTATTGTTTTTAGTATGTGGATGTATGAATGAATGCATGGATGTGTGGATGAACAGGTTGGATAGAGACAGGGTGAGAGGCAGGGGACTGGCAGGTTTGATTGAAGGAGAGGGAACAAAGTTAACTAAAACTTGCAAAGACCATGTAATGGTCTATATTAAGACCGCTAGGAGAACGTGACGGTTAAAGACTGAGCCGTTAGAGAAAGTAGAGCAAGGGTGATGGATGGAAGGATGTGACAGTCCAAGAGTGGAGCGTCAGAGCACTCTGACGGTCCTACAATAAACTGTTACATGAAAAAGCTGAGAAATCTGAACAAGACTCTCCCGTGAGCGTCCGAACCTGAGGCAAAGGGGCCCTAACCCACACTAGAGCCCTCCTAGGCCAAGGATAAGGCTTTCTAATCCAAGTCCTATCAATCTAATACCAAAATCAAACCTTTATAAATAGGAACAAGCCTAGAAAATCGTAGCTCACATCAATTCTTTGCTACAAGGCTTGGAACTTCATCAAAATAGCAAAGAACACCATGAAGAGGAGCTTTGAAGTGATGGGCATGGAGAGAGGGTCTACACAGGGCCCAAAGCAGCCAAGAAGGAGCATGGGGAGCTGCAAAGATTGACTTCTATCCCCAATCATCTCAGTTCAAGTGCACTAAGAGAGGTAATTTTTACAATTCATTCAAAAGTTCATCAATTTTCCGCGCTTTTCATTCCTCTTATGACCTTCCTCTCTTCTTCCTCTTCTTTTCTCTTTTTCTCTAGCCTTTTCCTGGCCCAAGGTGTTATTCCAACCTAAAGTGGGTGGCTCCCATGATCAAAGAACTTCCATTAGAGGTCTTATCAATCCTAATGGCATGGCACCTTCACCCCTTAGTTGTTTTGGCCAAAAATTTTCAGAAATTATCCTTAGATTGGGCAAGCATTTTCACCGTCATAGAGCTATGGCACCCACAAACACATACATTCCTCTTCCCTTCCTTTGAAGCTACAGTCCTATTAGTGGAGGTAGAGACCTACCTATCCCTTGCTAAGACTAAAGTTGGAGATGAAAACTTAGTGTGACATACGATTGAGCCTATAGACCCCTCCTTGATTCTAAGTGATTTCATTCATAATCCAAAGGATGTTAGGACTATGATCAGCACACGCCACATTCATTTAATACCCATGGCTCAATGGATAGTCTCTCATTGCAAGAACAAGTGGGAAAGATATGAAGCCATTGCCAAGGCTACTTCGGTTTGCTTGTGTGGGGTTTTCCTTTTCTCCACCACGGACCACCTCTTAGACATCTAAAACCTTAGCATCATTAGTGGGTTGTGGCGGGGTTTATCCATTTCTCAAGCGGTCCTTTCATGCCTCTATGAAGGGCTTAGCTCAGCTTGCTTAGGAGGACCTCTATTCGGCTCTATGATGCTCCTTGAGGGTTGGATGGGAGTGAGAATCAAATTTCTACCCAAGGAGAACTTACCTTAAGCTAGCCGGATCTTTGGGAGCCACCCTTTATTCTTCATAGGAGGCACCTTTGGATTCTCTTCGCAGGTTGAGTGCCGGACGGTGGACAAGAAAACACGGGACGATTGGTGTCTCTTCCTCAACACTTTGATAATGGACAAGTTCATGATGCATCCAAGAGTTCTTTGGAGCACCATTCTTAGAGTTCCTCGGTGACCATGCCTAGATCTACAGCTAGTGGGGGATACTACCATGGCGATCTACAACCCGCACCGATGCTATCTTCAGATCGGGCTACCCCAGACTATAGTCCCTGCACTATCACTTTTCCCTCCCCTTCAAGCTAAGAAGATGGGGACCGAGGAGGATGAAAGAGCGGTCCGGAGCGCTCTGATCATGTGGGAGATCCGCAAAGTGCGCCCATGGCAAGAAGAAGTGAAAGAAGACAACGAGGAACGCCGTGCCGATGTGAAGGAACTACGCAAGATCTGGCCTCATGCGGATAGAAAATTGAATGTAGTTTGAGCTTTCTTATGATGTTCTTGAAATTATCAACAAACTGATGTTCATTATGTCTTAGTTGAATGGAATGAAGACTCTGAGTTGAGAGGATATGGAATTAATTACACTTTTGTTCCAATTAGCCTGAAAAAACTGGGTTTCTGGTTCATGTAACGGTCCTATATAGGGCCGCCACAACTGTTTGATGGTCTCACGATGAGCCGTCAGGAGGGTGAGCTCAGGGAAAGTTTGTTTTCCTGTTCTCGGGGAAGTCTAATGGTCGAATAATGGGCCGTCAGAAGGATGTAACGGTCTATTGTAGACGCGTTAGAGAAAGTTTACTGAGAACTACAGAGTTTTGACCTTCGGGAGAAGGTGACAGCCGAATGATGAACCGTCAGAAAGGTGTGATGGTCCAAGAATTGACCATTAGAGAGCTAGAACCTGTGGGTTTGTGAGTTTGAATCTTCGGGCTTGAACCTGCGTCCTGCTCATACTTAGACAAAAAATAAGGTAGATCTGTTCTTAGACTCAACCCCTTGCCTGAAGGAAGTTAGAAAGCTGACCATTCTTGATATTTTGTCAAGGGGTGGAGCCTTATTAAATAGGCAGAAGATATAGAGGAAACAATGTAATCTATGCGATGCACATGATGGTATTTTTTTGGAGTTTTGCAAATATTCGGTTTTTGGTGAAAATATATAATTTTTTTGGATTTTTGAAATATATATTGATTTTTTTGGATTTTGAAATATATGATTTTTTGGATTTTGAAATATATGATTTTTTTGAATTTTGGAGTATATGATTTTTTTTAATTTTGGAATATATTATTTTTTTTTAATTTTGGAATATATGTTTTTTTTTGAATTTTGGAATATATGATTTTTTTGAATTTTGGAAACCAGTGCCCCCCCTAGAAACGCGGGTCCTCCCTATTCCATTTGAGAGTTTCCGAGGTTGGCGTGCAATAGAGGTGACAACCCTTGGCCAGGGCCTAACTTGCCTGACTGTGCCTCTACCAAGGCCATACCCAGGGTATTTGTCTTAGTCTTGAAAAGAAAGTAGAATGCGGGGGTAAGCTTAGGCCAGGTATAGAAGTTTTCAGGGCTTGAGTTCCTTTCCAAATAGCCCATTCAGAGGCTCGGCCTGTTACGCTGGAGCTTTGTGTCCGTCATCGAACCTTTGTCCACTCTAGACACGCATACGACCGGGCTCATGTGTCCCGCGAAGAAACTGTACTGCCACTCTTGCCATGCCTAGCTTTTTTATTCTCCTTGGAGCTTTGGAATTATGAATGATGTACTTTCAAGATAAACTTTTGTTTTTGTCATGATGACTGCTCCTTTTCTTTGCTTTTTTCTTTTTCTTATGGTGTCAGGTCATAACGGACTGCCCCTATTTGAGACCTCCTCTCGTCAGGGTGTTTAGATTGGTCATCGCCCCCTTATTCACCTCTTGCCCCTAGATTCGGACAAGGAGAGAAACGGACGGGGACTTTGACTTTCCCCCTAAGCATGGCCAAGGAAAAATGGTGTCTACAAAGTGGAAACCCGACCAAGGATGCTTGTGTAGTGTGTGATTGCCGCGCTCGGGGTCCTCCTTCAGGGTGAAAGGGAAAGAATCACCTTGCTACCGGGGCAGCACTGGTTACACTCTAACGAATGAAACGCTTAAGATATAGCCCATTCCAAGCATGAGCGAGCTCCTCACCTTCTGCGTTCACTAAGCGGTAAGCATTCCCTGGATAAGCCTCTTTGACAACAAACGGCCCTTCCCAGTTAGGTTGTAATTTAGACCTAGGACCTGCAGACTGAATGAACTTGCATTTCAAAACCATATCACCTTTTTGAAATTTACGCTTAATCACCTTCTTTTTAAAATAACGTGAAACTCTCTTTTGATAAATGGACATGTGATCGGTCGCATTCATCCTTATTTCATCTAAGAGCTCCAATTGGATGAGCAACGCCTCTCGACGTTCATCGAGATTAAGTTCCTTATCGAGTTGTACCCTTAGGGAAGGGATCATGATCTCATATGGGAGCACCGCTTCCATACCGTAAGTGAGAACATAGGGGGTTTGCCTCGTAGGAGTACGGACGGAGGTGCGGTAAGCCCATAGAGCTTTCACTAATCGTTCTGGACAATCAGAGAATTTATGAGATTCACATGTTTTCTTTATGATCTTAAGAAGGGTTTTATTAGTAGCTTCGGCTTGACCATTGCCTTGTGGGTAATATGGAGATGAATGATGCAATGCAATATTGAACTTCTTACATAGGTCCTTGAGCTCCTGAGAGACGAACTGGGGTCCGTTGTCGGTGACGATGCTACTTGGTACTCTGAACCGCGAGATGATGTTCCTCATGATGAAGTGGCACACCGTGGTAGCTTTAATCTTCGCATACACTTCGGCTTCAGCCCACTTGGTGAAGTATTCAGTGGCGGTAAGGATGAAGGATTTTTGCTTGGTCTGAGAATTGGGATCACCAAGCGGGCCGACAATGTCGAAAGCCCACATAAAGAACGGCCAAGGAGCAGAGAGAGGATTAAGAGATGAAGCTGGAGCATAGACCTTATCAGCGTGGAGTTGGCATTTAAAACACCTCCGGACATAGAGGGAGCAATCTTCCTCTAGAGTGGGCCAATAATAACCCTGCCTAAGGATTTTCTTCGCTAAAGTCGGGACATTAACATGACCTCCACACTCACTAGAATGGGCTACTTCGGCCACCTCCCAAGCTTCATTATCGTCTAAGCATCTCATGAGCATCCCATTAGTAGCGCGCCTGTATAGTTCTCCTGCAACGATAGTATACCTTGAGACGACTCTTCTTATTGACTTGCGCTGCTCGACATTTGCCCCTTCCAGGAACGACCCATCTTTGCAATATAACTTGATTTCGTGGTACCGGGGCAATTCTTCTTCTTCCAAGATCTCTTCTGATTCTGTCAAAGATACATCCTTAAGATCCTCCTTCTCAGCCCTCGCCTCTACATTTTTCCTAAGGTTGGCGTACCAAGGATCCTGAAGAGAGGGTGCGTCCAATCTCTGAACGATGATAGTCTCAGTACTCCGACTGAGAGGGAAAGATAGAGAGGAAGCAAGGGATGCTAGGGCATCAGCTAGAATGTTCTGAGATCGGGGAGTATGGATGTAGATCAACTTACGGAATTGCCTAGCTAGGAGCCTGACCAAATCTTGATATGGCTTGAGCTTAGGGTCACGAGTGCGATAAGTGGAGAGAACCTACCATAGAACGAGCTGAGAGTCCCCTATGATCTTCAAGTGGCACGTGCCTAGGAGGTACGCGTGCTTTAAACCGGATAGGAGAGCCTCATACTCGGAGATGTTGTCTGTAGCAACCCGTATAAAATTAAAAGAAATAAATTTAGATAAAATGAAATAAACTAAAAGATTAAGTGAACAAATGAAAAAGGTTAAAACAAGAAGAACAAAGCCCTGATGAAAATAACGCCGCAGATAAAGGCGCTACTGGACAAGAAACGCCCTCACCTAAGACGTGTTTTTGAGAAAGGACGCCCACACTTCAAGGCGTCAAATCTTAAACAACCAAAATTACATAAAAAGGCAAGTATTTGAAACGCCCTTTGCTTGGACGTGTTTCCACAAGAAACGACGCATGCCAAGGCGTCAATTTAAAATTCGACGCCCTAGAATAAGCGTTAATTCCATTCCAATTTCGTTCGAACCGGGAACTTATCCAGGGTAAGTTGATAACTATGAGAAAGAGTTCGAATATAGTAATAACTCTATCATGGAAGTGTTGCTTCCAATCAAACACTAACCTTATTAGGATTTCCAGAATCCTATAAAAACCCTTGACTATCAAACCCTAAAGCTATTTGGTCGATCTGCTGCTGCTACGGTACGTCAAGAACAACAGTTCTTCTTATCTCTTTTTATCATTACTTTCGGTTACATGAAGAATTAATGATTCTTCATCTCTCCTTACAGGTTAAGAAGCCCTGATGTTCTGAAGAACAAGAATTCTTCATCCGGGTAAAGTTATTCTCTTTACCTTTAGTTCTGGATGTGTAAGGTGAAGAAACTAATATCAGTTTCTTTTTTTTCTGTAGGACTTACAGCAAGTTGATCAGTGAAGAACAAGGATTCTTCAATCAAACGATCTCTTCATCTGCATCATCTTTGCTTGGTGCTGCTGTTAAGTTTGTAGAAGTTCAGAACCTGTCACGTTCATCTTCAGATTATTATTATTAAGGTAGGATTTTCTCAGGGATTGTAGCCCAAACTAGCATATTAATATCTATAACATCATCCGTTAATACTTGCATATAGATTTCATGCGTTTCGGTTAGTTTCTAAAGAGTTTTGAAATAGACGCCCTTATCAAGGATGCTACATTAAAAGACACGACCACGACTAGGTCGTCAATTTAATATTTGACGCCCCGTACACAGACGTCAATTTCTTTTAATTAATAAACACCATGTTTAAAAATTATATATCAATGCAAACATGATTCTAGATTAATGCATGATCAATCTCTTGTAATCCTGCTATTTTTCTGGTCCTGACCCTATAACATGTTTTCCTGAAATTTCATTGTCTCGAAACTTGTAAACTTGTGAATTAACGACCTTGTCCAGGTCGTCTTTTCTTGAACTGACGCCCCATACCAGGGCGCCTTCTGTAAACTAACGCCCCTGTCCAGGGCGCGTTTCATTAAAATTTCCAGATTTATAATATTCTGTAAAACTAGAAATATTGAAAGGACGACTGCTGTACACGTCGTCAAATCTAATATAAACGCCCCTGATTAAGGCGTTAATCACATGAAAAATGACTTTACCAAAGTCGCTACTTTCTGCATTACTGATTTTTCCTGATTACTATTATCCGAGGGATTCATTACATATATTTATATATATATGCACTATTACTCCACTCCGTGAGTATAGTCCCATGTTTTCTATGATGATTTATCGCATTAGCCCTCAATTCTCATTGACATACAAGCTCTCCATTGGACATTCCGTTCCTTTGGACTAGCAAGTTAGTCATAGAGACCTCCGTAAGACTCCTCGCCGCCTTGGATTCCCTCAAGGCCGACTGAGCTGGTTGTACCATAAAAATCCATTACACAATCTTTGCCATGTCCCTCTATAGAAACATGGTGATACCGGCCCTCATGTCATGCCATGGGTATGATATGAGAATTATCTTAATGAACGGGGAAGAATATGCCGTTGTTATGCTGTACTTGTAGACCCCAATTCTATATTAAACTTGATGTTCTTGTGAACCTCAATTCTATATGAAGAATGAGGACGTCTTGCCATTGAGGTGCTATTCATATGGACCTCAAGTCTATATAAAAGAGTGTCTCTACTTACTTGTCATGGTACTCGAGTTAAGGGAACCTAATTCCACCAAGTATCATCGTTCATCGTGAGTGTACCGTTGTTATCGCCTATCTATGTCCAATGTCGTATTTTTGGACTCTATTCTTTCAGAGTCTATCCTACATGTCTACAAGCTTTATCCTTGAAATTCCATATTGGCTATATACAAAAGTGGATGTTAAAATACATGACTAATGCCTGCGCATATAGGGCCCGATCTGGTCCTGGGAGGAGCACCCGAAAGTACTTGTGCCCATGGGAGTTGATTGATCACGGTATTGACATTATACCGAAGTGCATGACTAACTTGATTGAACATTCCACAAATCTTGTACTTGACTTGATATTACATGACTTGCGTGGCCCGAAAAAGGGTAATTACTTGCGTACTTGAACGTGATAGCCAAATTTCATCTTGACATGATAAAGTACTTGCTTGAATATCTTGATATCATTTGATATAAGTTCTTGAAAGTTCATGACTAGTTCTCCTTGTTACCTTATCGTTATATTCTCTTTCTATCTTATCGTTTTATGCGAGCATGCATAGCTATAGTGCATTCATGAAAGATGTAATTACTTAAACCCCTTTGCTAGTTCCTGAGATATAATTTCCTACTGAGCGTTCGCTCACTCCGTGTTTGTCCCTTACTTTTCAGGAAAGTCCGACGAAGAAGGTCAAACTGATGGGGAAAGTCAAGAGTGAAAGAGCTAGAGCTTTTCCAAGTGTCATCTAGTCTTTTTCCTATTTTCTTGAGTCAACTATGTACTTTCCCTTTTAATTGAATAGAGTATTAGATTTGTAATAGTCTATCCATTATGAAATAAAGGATTGGGTTATCTTTCTATTTTGCGCACCTCTGTTTTGGTGTCGAATACACTACTACTCTGATTGACATGATTGATATAAACTCGTCGCGCATGTCCGAGTATCTTCCGCGCTCGGGGCGTGACAGTTTTTGTGGTATCAGAGCCTAGGGTATTCAATTCCTAGGAAAACCCAAGTCCAAGGATATGTTCAAACCTTTAACCAGTGAGATTGGGTAGAACCAAGGGTTGAGTTAATATAAAAAACTTAAAAGCCCTTAACGCGAGTATATACTAATATAGTTATTGTAATTGTAGGATAATGGCTGCCGAACGAGCTCAATGGCGCAACATGCAGCGTACACTGCAAGGCATGACTCAAGTGCTGCAACAAGTAACACAAGGAGGTGGACAACGAGCAGGAAGTCTCCACCAGACCTTCAAGAACATGAACCCGCCCAAGTTCACGGGTTCTACTGATCCAGATGACGCTGAACACTGGATTAGGGAAACAGAACGAATATTCCGTGTTATGCAATGCACGGATCAAGATAAGGTCTTATTAGCTAATTTTCAGTTAGAAAGGGATGCTAGATGCTGGTGGGAATCAATAGAGGCTACTATAAATCAAGATCAGGTTATGTGGGAGGAATTCGTTGAACACTTCAACGCAAAATATTTCTCGGACCGAGTTCAGGAAAAGAAGGCTGCAGAATTTGCTGCATTAAAGCAATGATCTTTGTCAGTGGCCGAGTATGAGGCCCAATTCTCTAGATTGTCTCGGTATGCTAAGCATCTAGTTAGCACCGAGAAAATGAAAGCTAGGAGATTCTTAATGGGCTCAGGCCCCAAGCTATTACTCAACTGGCGCCGATGGACATTCAAGTCTACTCGGAGATAGTACGCCGAGCTCAACTATTAGAAGATGCCACGGAACTGTCTGATAGGATTCGTGATAAGGATAAGAAGGAACAAGTTACAGGATCGGGTTCCTTTAAACCCAACTTCAAGAAGAGGCCTAGCAATGGAGGTATTTCCTCGCAAGAGCAAAAGTTCAAGAAGATCAAGCACTTCTCTATCACCACTACCTCTCCAAATACAGTGTGCAAACATTGTGATAAAGCGGGTCATAGAGTAGAAGAATGCTGGAGGAAACTAGGAGCATGTCTCCGTTGTGGGAGTCGTGAGCATCGGATTCCCGATTGCCCATTACTTAACGATCAAGCCGATGTCGGGAAACGCCCAGTAACCAAGAATGCTCATCTTCATGCAATCAAGGAGGCCGAGCAAGAAGAAGAAGGTGGCTTAGTGGAAGGTACATTGAAAGTTTGTTCCAGGAATGCATATGTCTTAATTGATACTGGTGCATCGCATTCTATTGTTTCTAAGAAGTTTGCTGACCCATTACCCCTAGAACCGGAATGGATAAAGTTAGTTTTGTCTACTCCTCTGGGTGATGAGACTGATATTACACATCATTACCAAAACTGTGAAGTATTGGTTCAGGGTAGAAATCTCCCTATCGATCTCATATGTTTAGATCTGAAAGAGTATGATGTTATACTAGGAGCAGATTGGTTATCTAAGTATCAGGCAATGGTTGATTGCCGCAATAGTAAGGTTACATTCAAGGAATTTCCAGAACTAATCTTGACTAGCCCCAAGGGTCGGAGCAGATCCCCTCTTATTTCAGCTCTCCGAGCTAGCAAGCTCATCAGGAAAGGATGTGCATCTTTCCTTGCCTTTGTCACAGTTAAAGAAGCTAAGGAAGCTAAGCTAGAAGACATTCCAGTGGTGCAGGAATTTTCGGACGTGTTTCCAGAAGATTTGCCGGGATTACCCCCGCAAAGAGGAGTGGCCTTCACCATTGACTTAGTCCCTGGTGCTGGTCCGATTTCAAAGGCACCTTATAGGATGTCACCTACTGAACTCAAGGAGTTAAAGGAGCAATTGATGGAACTCATTAAGAAAGGATTCATTAGACCAAGTACTTCCCCGTGGGGAGCGCCTGTATTATTTGTAAAGAAGAAAGATGGATCCATGAGGTTATGCATCGACTATCGACAGTTGAATCATCTCACTATCAAGAACAAGTATCCACTGCCGAGAATCGATGAATTGTTTGATCAAATTTCAGGATCCATGTACTTTTCCAAAATTGATCTTAGGTCAGGATATCACCAACTAAGAATCAAGGACGAGGATATTCATAAAACCGCATTCAGAAGTAGGTATGGCCATTATGAATTTGTTGTTATGCCTTTCGGACTAACGAATGCCCCTGCTGCCTTTATGCAGTTAATGAATAGTATATTCAGGCCTTATTTGGATCAATTCGTGGTGGTCTTTATTGATGATATATTGATTTATTCCAAGACCAAGGAAGAGCATGAGGAACATTTGAGGATTGCATTACAAATATTGAGGACAAACCAATTATATGCAAAACTTAGCAAGTGTGAATTCTGGCTTGAAGAAGTGACTTTTCTTGGACATGTTATATCAAAGGACGGCTTGTCTGTAGACCCATCAAAGGTTGAAGCTGTAAGGAACTGGGAAAGACCGACCAATGCTAGCGAGATCCGAAGTTTCTTAGGTCTTGCCGGCTATTACAGGTGATTCATCAAGGATTTCTCAAAAATCGCCGTGCCACTTACGAGATTAACTCGCAAGGAGATCCGTTATGAATGGGATGAGGAATGTGAAAGAAGCTTCCAAACTCTCAAGGTTCATCTTACTACAGCTCCTATCTTAGCATTGCCAATTGAAGGAGAAAAGTTCGAGGAATACACTGATGCTTCTGGCATTGGCCTCGGGTGTGTTCTAATACAACAAGGGAAGGTTATAGCCTACTCTTCTCGTCAATTAAAGAAGCATGAAGAAAACTACCCCGTCCATGACCTAGAATTGGCTGCGGTAGTATTTGCACTGAAGATATGGAGACATTATCTATATGGAGTGCAGTTTACTGTATACTCCGACCACAAGAGTCTCAAATATCTCTTTTCACAGAAGGAGTTGAATATGAGGCAAAGACGATGGCTGGAATATCTCAAGGACTTCGACTTCAATATACAATATCATCCCGGAAAGGGTAATCATGTAGCAGATGACCTTAGTCGAAAGCCGAGAGCACTGTTAGCCAATTGTATGATTCAAGAATGGAAGTTGCTGGAACAATTCTCTGAACTCAATATAAGCATGGACACGGACCCTAGATGTGTCACATTATCTCATGTAAGCATACAGTCCGATTTATTGTCTGAAATACAAGCACTTCAGAATGATGATCCTACATTAGTAGAAATCAAGGGCAGATTAGAAGGACAATCGGATTTCCAATTAGCTTCTGATGGAAGATTAATGTTCAAGAATAGAACTTGTATACCGGACTGCCCATAATTGAAGAAGAAGGTCTTAGATGAAGCTCACAGATCAAGATATACAATTCATCCTAGATCTACCAAGATGTACCAAGATGTAAAAAGAAATTTTTGGTGGCCCAACATGAAAAGAGAAATAGCGGACTATGTATCACGCTGTCTCATGTGCCAACAAGTCAAGACGGAACACCAAAAGCCTGCTGGAAAACTACACCCTCTAGATATCCCTAAATGGAAGTGGGAGGATATTGGTATGGATTTCATCATGGGTTTATCTAAATCAAAAAGAGGACATGATGGAATATGGGTTATCATTGACCGATTGACTAAATCAGCACATTTCTTGCAAATCAAGAGTCAATGGTCAGTTGATGTCTTAGCTGCACTATACATCAAGGAAATAGTCAGATTACATGGTATTCCTGTTTCAATCATGTCTGACAGAGATCCCCGTTTTACTTCTCATTTTTGGAAAGGACTACAACATTCGTTGGGAACGAGACTTAACTTTAGCACAGCCTTTCATCCTCAAACGGATGGTCAGACCGAGAGAACCAATCAAGTAGTCGAAGATATGCTAAGAGCATGCATTACTGATTTTGATGGAAACTGGCATGATCACTTGCCTCTGGTTGAATTTGCATACAATAATAGCTACCAGGCAAGTATACAACTGGCACCTTTTGAAGCCTTATACGGAAGGAGTTGTCGATCACCCTTATGCTGGGACGAAGTTGGAGAGAAACAACTGTTAGGTCCAGACATGGTAAGGGATACTACCAAGAAGATACAATTAATCAGAGAAAGACTACAAGTTACTCAGTCTAGACAAAAAGCTTATGCCGATCTTGAATTCCAAGTTGGAGATCATGTATTTCTCAAGATATCGCCTGGACGTGGAATACGAAGATTTGGTGTTAAGGGCAAGCTTACACCAAGATTTATCGGACCTTTTGAGATACTAGAAAGAGTTGGCGAGGTTGCTTATCGTATCGCATTGCCACCTCAACTGTCCGAAGTACATGATGTATTCCACATATCTATGTTGAAGAAGTATGTGCATGATCCATCACATATTATTGAGCATGGAAATCTAGTAATCCGGAAAGATCTCACATACGAGTAGAAGCCCATAAGAATACTAGATCGAGAAGTATGAACCCTAAGGAATAAGGTTATTCCCATACTAAAGGTACAATGGAATAAGAATTCAGAACATGAAGCTACATGGGAGACCGAGGAATCTATGAGGAAGCGATTTCCAGAGTTATTTTAGAAGGTATGAACTCTACACTCTCCATATGCAAATATATGCTATGAATTTGGGGACCAAATTCTTTTAAGTGGGGGAGGGTGTAGCAACCCGTATAAAATTAAAAGAAATAAATTTAGATAAAATGAAATAAACTAAAAGATTAAGTGAACAAATGAAAAAGGTTAAAACAAGAAGAACAAAGCCCTGATGAAAATAACACCGCAGATAAAGGCGCTACTGGACAAGAAACGCCCTCACCTAAGGCGTGTTTTTGAGAAAGGACGCCCACACTTCAAGGCGTCAAATCTTAAACAACCAAAATTACATAAAAAGGCAAGTATTTGAAACGCCCTTTGCTTGGACGCGTTTCCACAAGAAACGACGCATGCCAAGGCGTCAATTTAAAATTCGACGCCCTAGAATAAGGCGTTAATTCTATTCCAGTTTCGTTCGAACCGAGAACTTATCCAGGGTAAGTTGATAACTATGAGAAAGAGTTCGAATGTAGTAATAACTCTATCATGGAAGTGTTACTTCCAATCAAACACTAACCTTATTAGGATTTCCAGAATCCTATAAAAACCCTTGACTATCAAACCCTAAAGCTATTTGGTCGATCTGCTGCTGCTACGGTACGTCAAGAACAGCAGTTCTTCTTATCTCTTTTTATCATTACTTTCGGTTACATGAAGAATTAATGATTCTTCATCTCTCCTTACAGGTTAAGAAGCCCTGATGTTCTGAAGAACAAGAGTTCTTCATCCGGGTAAAGTTATTCTCTTTACCTTTAGTTCTGGATGTGTAAGGTGAAGAAACTAATATCATTTTCTTTTTTTTCTGTAGGACTTACAGCAAGTTGATCAGTGAAGAACAAGGATTCTTCAATCAAACGATCTCTTCATCTACATCATCTTTGCTTGGTGCAACTGTTAAGTTCGTAGAAGTTCAGAACCCGTCACGTTCATCTTCAGATTATTATTATTAAGGTAGGATTTTCTCAGGGATTGTAGCCCAAACTAGCATATTAATATCTATAACATCATCCGTTAATACTTGCATATAGATTTCATGCGTTTCGGTTAGTTTCTAAAGAGTTTTGAAATAGACGCCCTTATCAAGGACGCTACATTAAAAGACACGACCACGACTAGGTCGTCAATTTAATATTTGACGCCCTGTACACGGACGTCAATTTCTCTTAATTAATAAACACCATGTTTAAAAATTATATATCAATGCAAACATGATTCTAGATTAATGCATGATCAATCTCTTGTAATCCTGCTATTTTTCTGGTCCTGACCCTATAACATGTTTTCCTGAAATTTCATTGTCTCGAAACTTGTAAACTTGTGAATTAACGACCTTGTCCAGGTCGTCTTTTCTTGAACTGACGCCCCATACCAGGGCGCCTTCTGTAAACTAACGCCCCTGTCCAGGGCGCGTTTCATTAAAATTTCCAGATTTATAATATTCTGCAAAACTAGAAATATTGAAAGGACGACTGCTGTACACGTCGTCAAATCTAATATAAACGCCCCTGATTAAGGTGTTAATCACATGAAAAATGACTTTACCAAAGTCGCTACTTTCTGCATTACTGATTTTTCCTGATTACTGTTATCCGAGGGATTTATTACATATATTTATATATATAGGCACTATTACTCCACTCCGTGAGTATAGTCCCATGTTTTATACGATGATTTATCGCATTACCCCTCAATTCTTATTGACATACAAGCTCTCCATTGGACATTCCGTTCCTTTGGACTAGCAAGTTAGTCATAGAGACCTCTGTAAGACTCCTCGCCGCCTTGGATTCCCTCAAGGCCGACTGAGCTGGTTGTACCATAAAAACCCATTACACAATCTTTGCCATGTCCCTCTATAGAAACATGGTGATACCGGCCCTCATGTCATGCCATGGGTATGATATGAGAATTATCTTAATGAACGGGGAAGAATATGCCGTTGTTATGATGTACTTGTAGACCCCAATTCTATATTAAACTTGATGTTCTTGTGAACCTCAATTCTATATGAAGAATGAGGACGTCTTGCCATTGAGGTGCTATTCATATGGACCTCAAGTCTATATAAAAGAGTGTCTCTACTTACTTGTCATGGTACCCGAGTTAAGGGAACCTAATTCCACCAAGTATCATCGTTCATCGTGAGTGTACCGTTGTTATCGCCTATCTATGTCCAATGTCGTATTTTTGGACTCTATTCTTTCAGAGTCTATCCTACATGTCTACAAGCTTTATCCTTGAAATTCCATATTGGCTATATACAAAAGTGGATGTTAAAATACATGACTAATGCTGCGCATAAAGGGCCCGATCTGGTCCTGGGAGGAGCACCCGAAAGTACTTGTGCCCATGGGAGTTGATTGATCACGGTATTGGCATTATACCGAAGTGCATGACTAGCTTGATTGAACATTCCATAAATCTTGTACTTGACTTGATATTACATGACTTGCGTGGCCCGAAAAAGGGTAATTACTTGCGTACTTGAACGTGATAGCCAAATTTCATCTTGACATGATAAAGTACTTGCTTGAATATCTTGATATCATTTGATATAAGTTCTTGAAAGTTCATGACTAGTTCTCCTTGTTACCTTATCGTTATATTCTCTTTCTATCTTGTCATTTTATGCGAGCATGCATAGCTATAGTGCATTCATGAAAGATGTAATTACTTAAACCCCTTTGCTAGTTCCTGAGATATAATTTCCTACTGAGCGTTCGCTCACCCCGTGTTTGTCCCTTACTTTTCAGGTAAGTCCGACGAAGAAGGTCAAACTGATGGGGAAAGTCAAGAGTGAAAGAGCTAGAGCTTTTCCAAGTGTCATCTAGTCTTTTTCCTATTTTCTTGAGTCAACTATGTACTTTTCCTTTTAATTGAATAGAGTATTGGATTTGTAATAGTCTATCCATTATGAAATAAAGGATTGGGTTATCTTTCTATTTTGCGCATCTCTGTTTTGGTGTCGAATACACTACTACTCTGATTGACATGATTGATATAAACTCGTCGCGCATGTCCGAGTATCTTCCGCGCTCGGGGCGTGACATTGTCGGTAGTAGGAAATCGGAGCTGGTAAGCAAGCGGAATCGTCACTCCTTCTGGAGTGAGCAGAACAGCGCCTATCCCTCGGCCTTGAGAATTGAGTGCACCGTCGAAGTGCAGAGACCAGAAGGGATGATGAGATATCGCAGAGAGATGCTCATCAGGGAAATCATCCTGAATAGAGTCAGTGTGAGGAATGGGAAGATGGGCAAGATGTTCAGCGATGGCATATCCTTTGACCGCCTTCTGAACAACGAAGGTGATATCGAACTGAGAGAAGAAGCTCTGCCAGCGAGCTAACCTACGAGAAAGGATAGGCTTTTCTAAGAGATAGCGAATCGGGTCCATTCTAGAGATCAACCTAATTAGGTGGGCTAGGAAGTAATGTCTAAGCTTCTGAGCTACCCATAATAAGGTGGCACAAGTCTTATCCATAGTGGTGTATTTGGCCTCGGCCGGGTTAAACAACATGGAGAGGTAATAAGCTGCCCGCTCCTTGCCTTCATCGTCTACTTGTGCTAAAACTGCCCCTAGGGAGTCCTCAATGACCGAGATGTATAGGATTAGGGGTTTCCCAGGGACAGGAGGTTGCAAAACTGGGGGATTAGATAGATAGACTTTTAAGTCCTCGTAGGCCTTTTGACAATCTTCATTCCATTCAAACTTGACTCCCACATTTAGCAATTCGTAGAATGGATGACACTTTTGGGAATGTTGGGATATGAATCTTCTGATGAATTGTAATCGACCAATCAGTCCTCGAAGTTCCATGATATTCTTAGGTGGAGGCATGTCCATGACGGCCTTTACGTTATTAGGATCAATCTGGATCCCCAGTTTGCTAACGATAAAGCCTAGCAGCTTCCCTGAAGAGACTCCGAAAACACACTTCTTCGGATTCATTTTCAACTTGTACTCCCTAGCTCTCTGTAGCACGTTAGCCAAAATAGCGAGGTGTTCTTATTTAGTTCTCGATTTCACCAAGATGTCATCCACGTAAGCTTCCATGTAAATGTGCATCATGTCGTGGAAGATAGCCATCATTGCCCTCTGGTAGGTGGCACCTGCGTTCTTCAGACCAAACAGCATAACCACATAGCAATACGTGCCCTAGGGCGTGGTGAAGGAGGTTTTCTCTTGATCTTCGGGAGTGAGACGGATCTGATTGTAGCCAGAATAACCATCCATGAATGACAAAGCTTTGAATCCGGCAGTATTATCCACCATCCGGTAGTATTATCCACCAAGACATCTATGTGAGGCAGCGGGAAGTCATCTTTGGGGCATGCTTTGTTTAGATCCCTGAAATCGATACAAATACGCACTTTTCCATCTTTCTTGATAACAGGGACAATGTTTGCCACCCACTGGGGGTATAAGACAACTCTGATAAACTTGACCTTGTACAACTTGTCGACCTCTTCCTTAATCCTCAAGGCCATGTGGGGGTGAAATATTCTTGATCTCTGTTTCATGGGTGTTGCCCCTGGTTTAAGTACTAGTCGATGCTCCACCAAAGAGGGGTCAAGACCCGACATGTCCTCGTAAGACCAAGCGAAAGAATCACTATACTCCCTTAGGACTTTAATCAACTCGGCTTCCACTTCTGAAGGGAGGTTAGCAGCAATAATGTTAGGCCTGAGATATTCTTTAGTTCCTAGATTGACTTCCTTTGTAGGTTCATCCACTGCCGATGATGGCTCATCGAACCACTTCAACCCTTGCGCATACAAATCGATAGTGTCGTCTATGTCGCTGTCCTCAGAATTGACCGGGTCCTTCTCGTCCATGACTTCATAGACACATAATCCGTCATTGCTCCACATCCCGTCTATTTCTTCTTCATCTTCAATCACGATAGCCATGGTGATGAATTCTAGACACTTCAAAAGAGCATGACAACGCTGAGCTAAATCTTGCAAGAACCTATCAGGAATGGATCTAGAATGACGCGCAAGCGGGCGTAGCTCTGGCTCGGAAGGGCTAGACGACCTAGAACAAGACCCTACTTCTCTAGACCTAGACCCTACTTCCCTAGACTCGACGGACCCTATATCTAACCTAGGAGAAAGCAATCCCACTGGGAGGGAGGAAGTAGGGGTCTCATGCCCCTAGGAAGAGAATGGATCGAAGATAGCGTAATCTTCCACCGAAATCTCCGTTTCAAAATTTACATTTTTTTTGGAGATCAGTGGAGATCATGTGGCAAGATGGAGAGGAAGAAGGAGGAGGAGGAAGAGTGAGAGGATATATGGAAGGACAGAAGATGTCGAGGAACGGGTCGGAGGAAGAGAAGGAAGGAGTAGAGAGATCAAATGGTGGGCAATGCCCACAAGGAGGATCAATCATTAGAAATTCTGTTGGCAGGTCGTACCAAAACAGAGATATTGGGGGTAGCGGATCAACCATAATAGGAGGAGGACGGGGAATAAAGTCTAGCATCTGGAATAGTGCGCGTAGGCGGGAAGGAGATAAAGCGAGGGTAATGTGAGAGCTCGCCGTTTCCCGTGAATGGTTGGCTGGTTTCGGCTTCCACTGAACAAGCCGTACCTCCTGATTTTTCTGACAATTGTTTGGTTCCTTGAACATCCTGGCAAATGCTTGGCTGAAATCGAGCATGTCATCAACATGCCCTTTTGGCAGCAGAGGCGGACTGACAACTGTACAAGATGTATCTTTCTTTTTTGACTGTGCTGATGGTGGATTCAGTGTACCCGGATGGAGAGGCCCTTTTATAAAATGCTGGCGGTAATCCCAGGTAAGTTGCCCCGAGTCACCAAAAATTGATAATGTAGACTCTCGGTAACCGAGACCCCTCCGACTCATTTTTCTTCCTTTGGGGACCGGCTTGGTCCGCCCTTGCAATTGTGCACTGAGGCCTCTCCCCGGTTGGTAGCCCAACCTCAGTATAATATCCCAACTTTTGGAATCTCGGATCTGGGGCTTTGCTTTAATGTTGATGAGGGCAGTGGTAGGATTGCATGGTGCATAGGACCATGGAAAGTCCAAATCCAACACAGAAATAACCGGCCGAGTGCTGGTCCACAAGGTTGGCAAAATCTTCTCTGAAATAGCTTCAACAGACTGGACCGTGGATAATGTCACGCCCCGAGTGAGGAAGATTACCCAGAGGCGTGACACGTCTATATAGATCATGTCAATCATGTAAATATCAGAGTGCACAAATAACTAAGATTTAACTCGAAATTAATACAAATAGTACGAGCTGACAATTGTCACAACTAATCAAAGGATAAATACATATGTTCCCAGAGTCTAACGACTAGGCTTAAATCTTAAGCAGTTATAATCAAGTTGACTAATACAAATGACATAGATGAATCAATACAACTGACATAAGTGAACTAATACAATAACACAAAGGACATGACAATTTGATAACTTCACTCTAACACTCATCACTCAGTCTCATTCCCTTCCGAGTGTTGGTTGACATCCAAATTACCTGAAAATATTAGAAAATAACTAGATGAGCAAATCGCTAAGTAGGAATTACATCTCAAGATTTAACATGCTTTAAGTGATTTAAAAGTTCAATTAATGTCAGTAAAGCTATGCATGTAGATGAGTAGATATCAAGGATTGTAAAAATCGACAAGAGCAGTGAAGGAATAACAAGTGAGAGTATAAGGATTCCAACTTCAATACAGCAATAGCAAGAGATTCAAGTAAGTAATAACTGGAATTAACAAAATCTCAATCAAGCAATAGTAAGCAAAGTAATTTCAAGCATGTAAAACTGGAATTGGCTATTTATCAATTTCATTCAAGCAAAACTTTACCCTTCTGCGGGTCTCGAGTCAAATCAAGTAATATCACGAGAATGAGTGGAATGTCTAAAGCCTAGCAAACAAGTACTCCGGTGCAATGCCAAACATCATGGTCAATAAACTCCCATGGGCACATGTACCTTTGGGTGCTCCTCCCAGCACCAGACTGGGCCCTATATGCACAGCATTAATCATGTTTGTTGACATCCACTCTCATTTATAGCCAATATGAAATTTCAAGGTTTGACCAGTATGATATATAAGGTGGAATTATGGAATGGAATCCAAGGGCTCATTGATGTGTAGGGATGAACTAGGAGTGGAAACCAGTAACGTTTGATACACGGAAAAAAACTAGATAAGAGAGATGCCTTATGGGCCACCTGACAAGTTTAGAAACGACACCCTCACTGTGGGATGCCCTTTCTGGGAACTATACAAGGTTTAGAGGACCCTATCAGGAGTTAAATGGCACCTCTTAGGCTGCCATCTATCAGTGGAGATGGCAAAAGTGAAAGCCTAATGATCACGTTAACGTAATGAGCTAGCTGTGTCGACTCAATAGTTCATCGCGTCAACGCGATGAACAGGCTGGGTCGACTCTGCAGTTCATCGCGTCAACGCGGTGAACAGGCTGGGTCGACCCTGTGAACAGGCAGGGTCGACTCTACAGTTCATCGCGTCAATGCGGTGGACAAGCTGGGTCAACCTAGTGAACAGGCAGGGTCGACTCTGCAGTTCATCGCGTCAACGCGGTGAACTGGCTGGGTCGACCCTGTGAACATGCAAGGTCGACTTTGCAGTTCATCGCGTCAACACGGTGAACAGGTTGGGTCGACCCTGTGAACAGGCAGGGTCGACTCTGCAGTTCATCGCGTCAACGCGGTGAACTGGCTGGGTCGACTCTACAGCTCATATCTGCTCAAAATGGCTTAAGGTATTAATCTTTGATTAAGCTAGGGTTAACTGGACGATTAGTTTAACATTATGCAGTTAGAAGGTGCCCATGGGGCTGCCATCTCTTAGAAGAAGGTGCCCTTGGGTCTGCCACCTTCTATTAAATTTTAATAGGTTAGTTAAATGATAAAACTTGCGGTATACGGATATATCGTATGGATATGAAGCTAATTCATACCAATTACCCTAGATTGAAGCTAATACCTGCTCATCATCTTGGGTATAAGACTAATACATGAGAAACATGCCGTATATACTTTATATCTATTTGCTAAACAAGCAATTGAGAGGGGTCTTGGGTTTGTATGTTTATGTTGTTATTCATGTAAGTTCTTGAGATTTTAGTCTTTCTTAGTCCTTTTCATACTTTTTGGATGTTCTTTTCAATTTCATGTCTTCTGCAAACTTGTTCATCCTTAAGTGCTTTATATTTTCTTCTTCAACCTCATTCTCAAATTCTTCCCCATTTTCAAGTTTTTGCATGTTTTTCCACTTGCTGTACTGGCACATTACTGTTCATCCGAGTTGATACTTTCTTTTGTTCCCCAGTTTTCATACCCTTCCAATCCTCATTTCTCTCTGAGTTCTTCACAAAATTTCTTCTTCTTTTGTAGATATAGATTTTCTTCTTCTACCACTTGCTCCAATTCTTCTTAGTTTTTAAGTTATTATTAATTTTGTATGGTTCTGTTTTCTACACAGTCACTGTTCACCTGCGCCTATAGATCTCGGTTTTTCATATTTTTTACCTTCTTACTCTAATTTTCTCTCTCTGCACTCTTCATAAAACTTCTTCCTCACCCTCCAATCTACAACTTTCTCTTCTTTCACATATTCTCATTCTCTCTAGATTTTACGTTATTCTCCTTCTTAGAACCCCCTATTTTTAATATAATTTCATTGTGCTTTCAACTTGGACTTTTTCAACTTGGTCTTTTTCAACTTGGTCTTTTTCCACGTTTTTCATCCTCTTGGCTACAATTTCTTCCTTCACTATTTTCAGGTTTTAGTTTCTCTAATATAACATTTTTAACATGGTGGTTTCAGTTTCACAGAAATTGACATAATGACAAACCCTTTACTAAAGCATGAACTATATCAAATCTGAGGTGATCATTCAACGTAAGACGTGTTGGTAAAACAAGTAACATGGAGATTTAGCCTAATATATTATTAGGTTAGGTAGGCTAACATATTAATTTAACTCTAATATAACATTTTTAACATCGTGATTTCAGTTTCACAGAAATTTACATAATGACAGGCCCTTTACTAAAGCCTGAACTATATCAAATATAGATATTAGCTAATACATGCTAATCGTCCTAGATTTAAGCTAATACATGCTAATTATTCTAGGTATGAGCCTAATACTTGCTAATACTTGCTAATACTTGCTAATTGTTCTGGATATAAGGCTAATACATGCTAATTATCTTAGGTATGAAGCTAATACATGCTAATCGTCCTAGATTTAAGCAAACACATGCTAATTATTCTAGGAATGAGACTAATACTTGCTAATTATTCTGGGTATAAGGCTAATACATGCTAATTATCTTAGGTATGAAGCTAATACATGCTAATCGTCCTAGATTTAAGCTAACACATGCTAATTATTCTAGGTATGAGACTAATACTTGCTAATACTTGCTAATACTTGCTAATTATTCTGGGTATAAGGCTAATACATGCTAATTATCTTAGGTATGAAGCTAATACATGCTAATCGTCCTAGATTTAAGCTAACACATGCTTTATAAACACTAAATATCACATGGAAATGAGCCTAAGACTAAATGCCTAAACTAATCATCCTAGATTAGCTACTAGTTTAGTTAAAAGTTGAGAACACCTACCTTGTTGGAAGATCTCTAGCAGTAGCAGAACCCTTCTAGGTGACTGTGTAATCCCTGCAGAGCTTTGCCCCAACCTTAGCTAACCTAGAATGGGGGTAGCAAAGGGTATGTTATAGGGTCTGGTATAATCGGATAGGGGGGCAAGATCTAGAATAATGGGGCTTTACAGCTTGTACAGGCTAGAGAGATAAAAAATAATGTTTGGACAGCCAATCCATGGCCCATATCGTAAAGTCTGTCTCCCACATTCATACACGATCCCTCTTCAATGTGCACACTTTCAAAGTCTGTACATCCTCAAAGTCTATACATTGGCTTCCTCAAAGTCTGTACATCCTCAAAGTCTATATATTGGCCTCCTCAAAGTCTATACATTGACTTCACAAAGTCTGTACGTCCTCTCCCTCTCAAAGTCTATCTGTACATCCTTACCCTCTAAAAGTCTATACATTGGCTTCCATCACAAAGTCTGTACATCATCTCTCTCTTCACAAGTCTGTACATCACAAAACAAGTCTGTACATCCTCTCCCTCTCAAAGTCTATGCATTGGCTTCCATCACAAAGTCTGTACATCATCACAAAGTCTGTACCCTCTCAAAGTCTATACATTAGCTTACATCACAAAGTCTATACATCCTCTCAAAGTCTATACATTGCAGCTCAAGTCTATACATTGGCCATTTGTGCAAAGTCTATACATTGTTGCAACTCCAAGTCTATACATTCAAGTCTATACATTGGCCATTTGTGCAAAGTCTATACATTGCTGTAACTCTCTATACATTGGCCATTTGTGCAAAGTCTATACATTGCTGCAACTCCAAGTCTATACATTCAAGTCTATACATTGGCCATTTGTGCAAAGTCTATACATTGCTGCAACTCCAAGTCTATACTTGCAGCTCAAGTCTATACATTGGCCATTTGTGCAATTCAAAGTCCATACATTACTGCAGCTCAAGTCTATACATTGCTGCGGTTACTGCGGTGGCTCAAAGTCTATACGTTGCTGCAGCCCGCAACAAAGTCTCTACATTGCTATTGCTAGTCTATTTACCAAGTCTATACGTTGCTGGCCTATAATGTATAATTAATTGGCACAAAAGGTAAATGGTGGATGCTAGGATTTGAACCCTGGTAATTAGGTTGAAAGGCAAGTTACTTAACCAACTACACTAGGAAGCCACATGTTAAGTGAATAATCTTTACATATGATAACTTCGTGTTCCAACTTCTTACTTAAGCTTCCTCTAGAGTTTATCTAATATATTTTTTTATTTAAGAAATATTAATATATATATATATATATATATATATATATATTATATACGGGGTGCTACACCCTCCCCCACTTAAAAGAATTTGGTCCCCAAATTCAATTACATTATACAGAAATAGGGAAGGTGTAAAGTTCTTACAATTAGAATAACTCGGGAAAACTTATTTTCATAAATTCTTTAGCTTCCCAGGTAGCTTCTTGTTCTGAACATTGATTCCATTGGATTTTCATCATAGGGATCGTCTTATTTCTTAGAACTCGGACTTCTCGGTCAAGGATCTTCAGTGGCTTCTGCTCGTAGGTAAGGTCCTTCTGTACCGCTATAACACTATGGTTAATGACATGGGAGGGATCGTGCACGTATTTCTTCAGCATAGAAGCATGAAATACGTTGTGCACTTCAGACAGTTGTGGAGGTAGGGCGATGCGATAAGCCACTTCGCCTACCCTTTCCAGTACTTCGAATGGACCGATAAACCTTGGTGTTAGTTTACCTTTAACACCGAATCTTCTAATGCCTCGACCGGGAGATACCTTGAGGAAAACATGATCTCCGACTTGAAATTCCAGGTCTCACCTTCTGTTATCGGCATAAGATTTCTGCCTTGACTGTGCTATCATTAACCTTTCTCTAATGAGTTGTATCTTCTCAGTAGAATCTCGTACCATGTTTGGGCCTAGAATTTGTTTTTCACCGACTTCATCCCAGCATATGGGAGATCGGCAACTCCTGCCATATAATGCCTCGAAAGGTGCCATTCGTATACTAGCTTGATAGCTGTTGTTATATGCAAATTCGGCTAGTGGTAAGTGGTCATGCCAGCTTCCGCCGAAATCTATAATACATGCTCTTAACATATCTTCAACAACCTGATTTGTCCTTTCCATCTGACCATCTGTCTGGGGATGGAAAGCAGTGCTGAAATTAAGTTTCATCCCCAGAGAGTGTTGTAGACCCTTCCAAAAATGAGAGGTGAAGCGTGGGTCTCGGTCAGATACGATCGAGACGGGAACTCCATGCAATCTAACCATCTCCTTAATATACAGGGCAGCAAGTACGTCGACTGACCATTGACTTTTGATGGGTAAGAAATGGGCCGATTTAGTTAACCGATCGATAATTACCCAAATTCCATCATATCCGCCCCTAGACTTGGGCAAACCCATGATAAAGTCCATGCCAATGTCTTCCCACTTCCACTTGGGAATATCCAGCGGATGTAGCTTTCCGGCAGGTTTTTGATGTTCCGCCTTCACTTGTTGGCATGTGAGGCAATGAGACACAAAGTCTGCTACCTCCCTTTTCATGTTAGGCCACCAGAAAGTTCTTTTCAAGTCTTGGTACATCTTAGTGGCTCCAGGGTGGATTGTGTACCTCGATCTATGAGCTTCTTCAAGAATCTTCTTCTTCAATTCGGGACAGTCGGGCACACATGTCCGTTCATGAAATAGTAATCTGCCATCAGGTGCCAACTTAAAATCCAGTCTCTCATCCAACTTGCTCTTTATCTCCACTAGCGAGGGATCCTCTTCTTGTAACTTGATTTCAGGTAGCAAATCTGGATGTAGGCTCATATGAGATAGAATAATACACATGTTCTTCTCATCTGTGCTGATATCAAGCTCAGAGAATTTCTCCAACAGTTTCCATTCTTGTATCATGCAGTTGGCCAATATTGTTCTCGGCTTTTGACTAAGGGTATCAGCTACGGAATTACCCTTACCAGGATGGTACTGTATAATGAAGTCAAAATCCTTGAGATACTCGAGCCAACGCCTTTCCCGCATGTTCAGCTCCTTTTGGGAGAATAAGTACTTGAGACTTTTATGATCGGAGTACACAGTGAATTGTTCTCCGTAGAGATAGTGCCTCTAGATCTTTAAAGTGAATACTACTGCGGCCAGTTCTAAGTCGTGAACTGGATAGTTCTCTTCATGTTTCTTCAATTGTCGGGAAGAGTATGCAATGACTCTACCATTCTGCATCAATACACATCCGAGGCCAATACCAGAAGCATCGGTATATACCTCGTATTTTTCTCCTTCCATTGGTAATGATAAGACTGGAGCAGTGGTCAAAAGATCCTTCAAAGTTTGGAAACTCTTTTCACAGTCTTCCTTCCACTCATAAGGCACTTCCTTGCGGGTTAACCTGGTCAGGGGAACAACAATTTTGGAGAAGTCCTTTATAAAACGCCGGTAGTAACCAGCTAGACCCAAGAAGCTCCGAATCTCAGTTACAATTGTGGGTCGTTCCCAGTTCTTCACGGCTTCAACCTTTGATGGGTCAACAGCAATTCCATTCTTCGAAATGATATGGCCTAAGAAGGATACTTCCTCGAGCCAAAACTCGCATTTACTGAATTTGGCATATAGCTTGTTTCCCCTTAATATCTGTAATGCCTTCTTGAGGTGTTCTTCATGATCCTCTTCGGTCTTTGAATAGATCAGAATATCATCAATAAAGACCACAATAAATTGGTCTAAATAGGGCCTGAATATGCTGTTCATTAACTACATAAAAGCTGCGGGGGCATTTGTTAGTCTGAAAGGCATAACAGTAAATTCGTAATGCCCATACCTGCTTCGGAATGCAGTTTTATGAATGTCTTCTTCTTTGATCTTCAATTGGTGGTAACCAGAACGAAGATCAATCTTGGAGAAATATAAAGCTCCAGATAGTTGATCGAACAGCTCATCAATCCTTGGCAGTGGATACTTGTTCTTGATTGTAAGGTGATTTAGCTGCCGATAATCTATGCATAATCTCATCGATCCGTCCTTCTTTTTGACGAATAGCACGCCTGCTCCCCATGGGGAAGTACTCGGCCTGATGAAACCCTTGTTCAATAACTCCATTAGCTGCTCTTTTAGTTCCTTTAGCTCAACAGGGGACATTCTGTATGGTGCCCTGGAAATAGGACTAGCACCAGGGATAAGGTCGATTGTGAACGACACTTCCCTTTCCGGGGGTAAGCCGGTTAAATCTTCTGGAAAAACATCGAGAAAATCCCGAATTACATGGATGTCTTCAAGTTTAACCTTCTCGACTTCCGTGGCAGTCACGAATGCTATGAAAGCCATGCATCCCTTATTCATAAGTTTACTAGCTCGGAGTGCTGATATAAGAAGTGATTTACTCCGAGGGCTATTGTAAACTAGCTCTGGGAAATCTATGAAAGTTACCTTGCCATGCCAACAATCTACAGTTGCTTGGTATGTGGATAGCCAGTTGGCACCTAGTATGACATCATAACCCTTTATATCTAGGCATATCAGGTCAGCAGGTAAATTATTTCCCTTAATCATCACTTCACAGTTTGGATAGTGATAAGTGATATCAGACTCATTCCCAAGAGGTGTAGATATGACCAAATCTAACAGTTCATGTTTCTTAGAAAATGAAGCAGCAAAGTTCTTGGAAACGAATGAATGAGTTGCTTCGGTATCGAATAAAACTTGAGCAGTTTTTGAACAAATAGTGAGAGTACCTTCCACAATTCCACCTTTAGTGGGTTCCGTCTCTTGGAGAGCTTGCAGACGGCCTTGTTTCTTTACCGGACGCTTCACGTCTTTGGTGTCTTGTTCCTTCATCAGTGGGCAGTCTGGGATTCGATGCTCTCGGCTCCCACATCGAAGACAAGCTCCTAACTTTCTCCAGCATTCCTCGATCTTATGACCAGCTTTATCACAATACTTTCAAATCTCCTTTGATGGTGTGGTGGTGGAGAATGGCCTGTCATTCTTATGGATTTTCTTCACCTTAGAGGGCTCCCCTCCCATGAAGAATCGCTTCTTGTTGAAGGATTTTTTGAATTTTCCCGGGCTTGTGACGGGTTCCTTCTTGTCTCTTCCTCAGATTCTCTCAGATAATTCGGTGGCGTCTTCCAGTAGTTGAGTACGCCGAACCATCTCCGAATAGACTTGGATGTCCATCGGGGCAAGTTGTGTGATATAATGGGGCCGAAGCCCGTTGAGGAATCTTCTCGCCTTCATCTTTTCCGTATACACCAAGTGGGGTGCATACCTAGATAATCTGGAGAATTGGGCCTCATACTCGGCCTCTTTCAAGCCCCGTTGTTTTAGAACGGTGAATTCCACGGCTTTCTTTTCCTAGATATGATCGGAGAAGTACTTGTTGTTGAAATGCTCCGTGAATTCATCCCATGTGACATGATATTTTGGCAGTGTTGCTTCTATGGATTCCCACCAGCATCGAGCGTCCCGCTCTAGTTGGAATACGGCAAGTAAAACCTTCTCTTCATCCGTGCATTGCATCACACGGAAGATTCGTTCCATCTCCTTTAGCCAATTCTCGGCATCCTCGGGGTCGGACGAACCCGTGAACCTCGGTGGGTTCATGTTACGGAAACTTCGGTGGAGATCTCCCGCTCCACGATTTGCTCCGCCTTGGGCCACTTGCTGTAGTGCCTGTGTGAGGCCTTGCACGGTGCGCTGCATCTCGCGCCATTGTGCTCTTTCTGCAGCCATGATCCTATAAAAGAGTTAAGTATGATAAAGATCGGATTTACTTGTATGGTCGAAAGTCATTGTAGCACTTAACCCATGGCTCTATCCATCTCACCGGGTAAGGTATATCTATCCTTGAACTTGGGTTTTACCTATCCTTGGACTCAAGTTTTTACTTAGATTTCAATTTCTAACCGTTTATTTTTTCTAGTTCCCTAGGTTTGAAAACCCTGCTCTGATACCACGAAGACTGTCACGCCCCGAGCGCGGAAGATTACCCGGAGGCGTGACACATCTATATAGATCGTGTCAATCATGTAAATATCAGAGTGCGCAAATAACTAAGATTTAACTCGAAATTAATATAAATAGTACGAGCTGATAATTGTCACAACTAATCAAAGGACAAATACATATGTTCCCAGAGTCCAACGACTAGGCTTCAAATCTTAAGCAGTTCTAATCAAGTTGACTAATACAAATGGCATAGATGAATTGATAGAACTGATATAAGTGAACTAATACAATAACACAAAGGACATGACAATTTGATAACTTCACTCTAACACTCATCACTCAGTCTCATTCCCTTCCGAGTGTTGGTTGACATCCAAATTACCTAAAAATATTAGAAAATAACTTGATGAGTGAATCTCTCAGTAGGAATTACATCTCAAGATTTAACATGCTTTAAGTGGTTTACAAGTTCAATTAATGTCAGTAAAGCTATGTATGTAGATGAGTAGATATCAAGGATTGTAAAAATCGACAAGAGCAGTGAAGGAATAACAAGTGAGAGTATAAGGATTCCAACTTCAATGTAATAATAGCAAGAGATTCAAGCAAGTAATAACCGGAATTAACAAAATCTCAATCAAGCAATAGTAAGCAAAGTAATTTCAAGCATGTAAAACTAGAATTGGCTATTTATCAATTTCATTCAAGCAAAACTTTACCCTTCTGCGGGTCTCGAGTCAAATCAAGTAATATCACGAGAATGAGTGGAATGTCTAAAGCCTAGCAAGCAAGTACTCCGGTGCAATGCCAAACACTGTGGTTAATAAACTCCCATGGGCACATGTACCTTCGGGTGCTCCTCCCAGGACCAGACCGGGCCCTATATGCACAGCATTAATCATGTTTGTTGACATCCACTCTCATTTATAGCCAATATGGAATTTCAAGGTTTGACCAGTATGATATATAAGGTGGAATTATTGAATGGAATCCAAGGGCGCATTGATGTGTAGGGATGAATTAGGAGTGGAAACCAGTAACGTTTGATACACGGAAAAAAACTTGATAAGAGAGATGCCTTATGGGCCACCTGACAAGTTTAGAAATGACACCCTCACTGTGGGATGCCCTTTCTGAGAACTATAAAAGGTTTAGAGGACCCTGTCAAGAGTTAAATGGCACCTCATAGGCTGCCATCTATTAGTGGAGATGGCAAAAGTGAAAGCCTAATGATCACGTTAACGTAATGAGCTAGCTGTGTCGACTCAATAGTTCACCGCGTCAATGCGATGAACAGGCTGGGTCGACTCTGCAGTTCATCGCGTCAATGCGGTGAAAAGGCTAGGTCGACCCTGTGAACAGGCAGGGCAGGCAGGGTCGACTCTGCAGTTCATCGCGTCAACGCGGTGAACAGGCTGGGTCGACCCTCTGAACAGGCAGGGTCGACTCTGCAGTTCGTCGCGTCAACGCGGTGAACTGGCTGGGTCGACTATGCAGCTCATATCTGCTCAAAATGGCTTAAGGTATTAATCTTTGATTAAGCTAGGGTTAATTGAACGATTAGTTTAACATTTTGCAGTTAGAAGGTGCCCATGGGGCTGCCATCTCTTAGAAGAAGGCGCCCTTGGGTCTGTCACCTTCTATTAAATTTTAATAGGTTAGTTAAATGATAAAACTTGTGTTATACGGATATATCGTTTGGATATGAAGCTAATTCATACCAATTACCCTAGATTGAAGCTAATACCTGCTAATCGTCTTGGGTATAAGACTAATACATGAGAAACATGCCGTATATACTTTATATCTATTTGCTAAACATGCAATTGAGAGGGGTCTTGGGTTTGTATGTTTATGTTGTTATTCATTTAAGTTCTTGAGATTTTAGTCTTTCTTAGTCCTTTTCATACTTTTCAGATCTTCTTTTCAATTTCATGTCTTCTGCAAACTTGTTCATCCTTAAGTGCTTTACATTTTCTTTTTCAACCTCTTTCTCTAATTCTTCTCCGTTTTCAAGATATTGCATGTTTTTTCACTTGCTGTCCTGGCACATTACTGTTCATCCGAGTTGATACTTTCTTTTGTTTCGCAGTTTTCATGCCCTTCCAATCCTCTTTTCTCTCTGAGTTCTTCACAAACGTTCTTCTTCTCTTGTAGATATAGATTTTCTTCTTCTACCACTTCCTCCAATTCTTCTTAGTTTTTAAGTTATAATTAATTTTCTACGGTTCTATTTTCTACACAGTCACTGTTCACCTGCGCCTATAGATCTCGATTTTTCACATTTTTCACCTTCTTACTCTCATTTTCTCTCTCTACACTCTTCATAAAACTTCTTTCTAACCCTCCAATCTACAACTTTCTCTTCTTTCACATATTCTCATTCTCTCTAGATTTTACGTTATTCTCCTTCTTAGAACCCCCTATTTTTAATATAATTTCATTGTGCTTTCAACTTAGACTTTTTCAACTTGGTCTTTTTCAACTTGGTCTTTTTCCACGTTTTTCATCCTCTTGGCTATAATTTCTTCCTTCACTATTTTCAGGTTTTAGTTTCTCTAATATAATATTTTTAACATGGTGGTTTCAGTTTCACAGAAATTGACATAATGACAAGCCCTTTACTAAAGCATGAACTATATCAAATCTGAGGTGATCATTCAACGTAAGACGTGTTGGTAAAACAAGTAACATGGAGATTTAGCCTAACATATTATTAGGTTAGGTAGGCTAACAGATTAATTTAACTCTAATATAACATTTTTAACATGGTGATTTCAGTTTCACAGAAATTGACATAATGACAGGCCCTTTACTAAAGCATGAACTATATCAAATATAGATATTAGCTAATACATGCTAATCGTCCTAGATTTAAGCTAACGCATGCTAATTATTCTAGGTATGAGACTAATACTTGCTAATACTTGCTAATTGTTCTGGATATAAGGCTAATACATGCTAATTATCTTAGGTATGAAGCTAATACATGCTAATCGTCTTAGATTTAAGCTAACACATGTTAATTATTCTAGGTATGAGACTAATACTTGCTAATACTTGCTAATTATTATGGGTATAAGGCTAATACATGCTAATTATCTTAGGTATGAAGCTAATACATGCTAATCATCCTAGATTTAAGCTAACACTTGCTAATTATTCTAGGTATGAGACTAATACTTGCTAATACTTACTAATACTTGCTAATTATTCTGGGTATAAGGCTAATACATGCTAATTATCTTAGGTATGAAGCTAATACATGCTAATCGTCCTAGATTTAAGCTAACACATGCTTTATAAACACTAAATATCGCATGGAAATGAGCCTAAGACTAAATGCCTAGACTAATCATCCTAGATTAGCTACTAGTTTAGTTAAAAGTTGAGAACACCTACCTTGTTGGAAGATCTCTAGCAGTAGCAGAACCCTTCTAGGTGACTGTGTAATCCCTACAGAGCTTTGCCCCAACCTTAGCTAACCTAGAATGGGGGTAGCAAAGGGTATGTTATAGGGTCTGGTATGACCGGATAGGGGGGCAAGATCTGGAATAATGGGGCTTTACAGCTTGTACAGGCTGGAGAGATAAGGGATAATGTTTGGACAGCCAATCCATGGCCCATATCGTAAAGTCTGTCTCCCACATTCATACACGATCCCTCTTCAATGTGCACACTTTCAAAGTCTGTACATCCTCAAAGTCTATACAATAGCTTCCTCAAAGTTTGTACATCCTCAAAGTCTATATATTGCCCTCCTCAAAGTCTATACATTGGCTTCACAAAGTCTGTACGTCCTCTCCCTCTCAAAGTCTATCTGTACATCCTCTCCCTCTCAAAGTCTATACATTGGCTTCTATCACAAAGTCTGTACATCCTCTCCCTCTTCACAAGTCTGTACATCACAAAACAAGTCTGTACATCCTCTCCCTCTCAAAGTCTATACATTGGCTTCCATCACAAAGTCTGTACATCATCACAAAGTCTGTACCCTCTCAAAGTCTATACACTGGCTTACATCACAAAGTCTGTACATCCTCTCAAAGTCTATACATTGTAGCTCAAGTCTATACATTGGCCATTTGTGCAAAGTCTATACATTGCTGCCAACTCCAAGTCTATACATTCAAGTCTATACATTCAAGTCTATACATTGGCCATTTGTGCAAAGTCTATACATTGGCCATTTGTGCAAAGTATATACATTGCTGCAACTCTCTATACATTGGCCATTTGTGCAAAGTCTATACATTGCTGCAACTCCAAATCTATACATTGCAACTCAAGTCTATACATTGGCCATTTGTGCAATTCAAAGTCCATACATTGCTGCAGCTCAATTCTATACATTGCTGCGGTTACTGCGGTGGCTCAAAGTCTATACGTTGCTGCAGCCCGCAACAAAGTCTCTACATTGCTATTGCTAGCCTATTTACTAAGTCTGTACATTGCTAGCCTATAATGTATAATTAATTGGCACAAAAGGTAAATGGTGGATGCTAGGATTTGAACCCTGGTAATTGGGTTGAAAGGCAAGTTACTTAACCAACTACACTAGGAAGTCACATGTTAAGTGAATAATCTTTACATATGATAACTTCGTGTTCCAACTTCTTACTTAAGCTTCCTCTAGAGTTTATCTAATATATTTTTTTATTTGAGAAATATTATTAATAAATAAATAAATAAATATATATATATATATTTATACGGGGTGCTATAGATAAGCTTTTGACTTTAACCACCCTCCCTTGAAAAGGGAATTTGAGACATTGATGCGCGGTGGATGGTACGGCGCTAAGAGTATCGATCCACGGATGACCCAAGATAGCCTTGAACATAGGGTCGATGTCCAGCACATAGAATTCAATGGGCATAGTGAGAGGCCCAAGTTCAGCTTGAGTGGTGACAACCCGTGACATGCTCTCCTTGAATTATCATATGCAGCTATAGTTGTGGGGGTCGGCCGTAGAAGCTCTTATGATAAGTTGCAGGCCTTGAGAGTGCTGAGTGGGCATACATTGATAGATGCCCCTGTGTCAAATAATGCCACATCAATATTGACTTTCTTTAAGATAATAGTGATGCAAAGCGACATTTGCTGAGCTTCCGGTGGTGCAAGCTCGGTCTCAGAGAAGGTAATTGCTGGTCCTTTAGAAATAGTTGCCAGTGTTGTCGGAAGACTAGCAACTGCCATATCTTCATTAACCATCACCTTTTGAAGAAAATTCCTGAGAGCATCTTGGCAAAGGGTAGATCTTTTAATGAGCTCTAGCATAGATATTTTGGCGGGCACCCTATCCAAATGATGTAGCAGATCAGATTAGGTACCCGGCAATGGTCCAGTCTCCTCCTGTTGATCTGGAGCCGGTTGGGAAGACTGGGGATTTGAAGTAGAAGCATAATTGCGATGAAACAAACACCTGCTTCGCAGGGCAAGACTCTGTGCCGGCACGGCCTCTGATGACGGTATAATTGGCCCGGTGGGGTAGATGAGTGGAGTAGAAGAAAGTGGGGGAGTGGTGATGATGGGATTGGAAGGGGTGGAGGTAATAGGTTGCGGGGGTAGGATGACGGGTGAAGGGTTAGTGTGAGGCACGATGACGATGGGCGTTGGCGGAGGTGGAGGCGTGAAGGTTAACGGAGGTGTAATGAGCGGAGGGATAGATGGAGGCGTGGTGATGGTAGCGGGGGTGACCAGCAATTGGGTGTGATGGAGGCGCGGGTGAGGGCATGGTTAACGGAGCGGGGGTGAATGGAAGAACAAGTGGTCTTGTAGACGGAGAAGGGGTTTGGTGTGTAGGTGTGAGGATGGTGAAAGCGGAAGGATTGTGGTAGTTGTGGTGGAGGGCCATGACTTGTAGTATGGAGCTGTCATCGTCAATGGGCCACCCGGCGTCAGGAGCTGGGGGTTGAACTACATTAACCTGAGCCGGTGCCGGCGGCTGAGGTTGTGGAGCGGGAGGATGGTTTGGCATTGGGTTCTGAGGGATCCCCAAGTCTTGAACCAGTTGCTGTTGCGGCTGCTGCGGCTGCGGTGCCTGTTGTTGTTGCACTTGCTGCCTCGACGCTTACCTTCTCTTATCTTTAATTTCTGTAATGGCCCTATGCATTTCGGCCCAATCAATCCTATGCCCTTCATGGAGGTCATAGACCAAGTCCCTCAACTGGAAACACCCTTCAATAGTATGTCCCGGCTACCTGTGGAACATGCAGTACTTCGTCTGATCAACGGCCGGATTCCAATTGGGCCGTTGCAGAGGGAGTTGTATAGAATTAATGGACATGAGAGCTGAGAAGATGTTCGCGAGAGTTTTTGGCAGAGGTGGGTATTGGGCTCTCTTCGGAGCCGGGCGCTTGTTGTTGTTGTTGTAGCCATTGGGTGGAGGGACATTATGGTATTGCGGAGGCTGTGGAGGTTGTGGCGGAGCGGCAAAGGTGTTTTGCTGAGCGGCAAAGACAGGCGGATGGTTTTACGGAGTGGAGTAGGATAGTGGAGGGTTTTGGTGAGCGTATTGAGTGTTGCAGGAGTTCTAGGAGAAGCGAATTTGGTTATTTGGGTTAGCGAGGGAAAAGTTAACGGATTGCACTTGCTCATTTGTTTGGAATCCCTCGGTAACGGGCCCTTGAGGTTTCTTATGGTATTTGGGCTTTTGGTTTTCAAAAAGTGAATGGATAGGAGAGTCCTTGAATTGGGTTTGGATGAACCGCGCCCGGCTATATAATTGATGCATGTTTGCTATGTCGTTCATGGCAAGAATGTTGCGGAAGGTCGGAGTGGCATTGGATATGAGTAGCTTGACCTTCTCTTCCTCCGGAATATGGCCTGGTACCCTGTGTTAGAATGTAAGGCCCGGATACAGAGGGGGGGTGAATGTATCCCTCTACAAATATAGCCTAATTAAAATTCTAAAGCTCAGTTATGCGGAATTAAAACTGTTGCAGAAATAGCCCGAGGAAACTTAGAAGGATCAAAGCAAGACAACAACTCAAGAAGCCCTCAACCGATCCTAAGCAAGCATCTAATGCACAGCAATTAAGTGAATATATAAGAAGATCAAACCACAAGGGACACCAGGGTTTTTAGGTGGTTCGGTCAATAGACCTACATCCACCCCTCACTCCCAACCGGAGTGCGGCTTCCACTAGTAACACTAGCACAGCAGACTCAGTCTGCAACAAATGCTGCCAAATAGCTTGACCAGGGGAACAACCTCCCCTCTTCCTCCCAACCGGAGGGACACCCCAAGTGACTCCCAGCCACTTGGAAACCAGAGACACACGGTCTCTCTTCCTCCAGACCCGGAGGGAACCCCTGGACTTGCTACCCACAAGCCCAGAACCGGAGGACCAAACCTCCCTTCCTCCAAACCGGAGGGGAACCTAGAGACCCAAGTCTCTCTTCCTCTGAACCCCAGAGGGAAACACAAGTGACATTAAGTCACCTGCAAACCAGAGGTCTCGGACCTCTCTTCCTCCCAACCGGAGGGACCCCTGGACTTGAAACCTACAAGCCCAGAACCGGAGGACGAGCCTCCCTTCCTCTAACCAGAGGGAACCCACAAGTAGCACCCAGCTACTTGCAACCGGAGATAGCAATCTCCCTTCTCCTGAACCAACAGGAGAGACCCCGACCTCTCTACAGAGAATCGGAAATACAGCAGGTGAATAGTTCAAAAGAAAAATAAAACCCAGCAACAGAAAGCTGAAAAGATAAAATCAAATGTGGCTCTCACAGGAGCTGGCTGGCCTGGATTTGATCCACGGTCTAGCAGGAACTTCTTCTACTGCTTCTCTCTTTCTCCCAGCACGAACTCTCTTTCCTTCTTCTTCTTCTTCTTTCTTACTTCTTCTTCTTCTTACTGCGTATGCCTTCTCCTTCTTCTCACTCTCTCTATCTCACTGTCTCTCTTTCTTTTTCTTCTTCTGCTCTCTCGATCTAGCTCTCAGCTTTCTCTATCTCTTCTTTCTCTTATGCACTTCTTCTCTTAGCTCTGGCTGCTTCTACTTCAGTCATTCTCTGCCCTCTTCATTTCTTCAGAGGAAGAAGACACATATATATAGCAGCAGCAAATTAGGGCGGCGTGTGCTCTCCACGATTCCCGCCCAAATGCTTCAGTCCACGTGGAGGCTCCTCTGCATCTCGAATCATGTGCCAGATGCCAGCCTCGTATCACGTGCCCACTCTGCATAGGCTCCACGAACAGTAGAATAGAGCAAACTGGTTCGGATTTGATCCTGAACCCAGAATCCTTCTTCTTCTTCTTTTTCTTCTTCTCCTGCAAAGAGATTAAAAACATTAATACTCAGGGTTCTCTCTCTCTATATATATATACCTGAAATAAGTCGGTTGACACTCAAGCTAAAGCTGCACGAAGTGTGTAGGAACAACAAAAGGTGCACTATACTGAGAACGACACGAGGTACATAAAATGACTACAGCACGAGATAAAAAGAAAACGACACGTGGTAAAGAAGGAAATAACACGGAGTAAAACGGTAGAAAGACACACAATCAGAGGAACCTTGGACGAAGATAGAAAGAAGTAACACGAAGACACAAATACAACACTAAGACACAAACACAGAAGTAACATGAAGACTCAAACACAAGATTAACACGAAGACATAAAAATAATACGAAGACACAAAAACAAAAGATAACACGAAGATACAGGAAAACGACTCGAACACGAGGACGACACGGGCTGAAAACAACTCGAAGACAAAAATAGAAACCGACACGAAGTGTAATCATAAAGCAAGAAAGACACGGGGTCTTGGAAGAAACAACACGAATACATAAGACTCGAAGACATAGGGGTGACACAGATGGAGCGACACGAGGTGGCACAGAAAGCAGCACGAGGTGCTGCAGTGTTCAGCACGCGATGGAACAAATAACGACACTAAGGCTCATAGTGTTGTCAACCTCAAAACATGTAAAGACTCAACAATTGAAAGTCTGAAGGCGATGTACAGACTTTATGAGAAGGCAACTGAACACTGTACACACTTCCAATGTACAGACTTCATATGAACAGACCAATGTGCATACTTCCCTTCGATGCATCTACAGTGCAATGTATTGGCTTGACAGACATTATGCAATGTATGGACTTTGATGAATGGCCCAATGTATGGACTTCACGAACAAGATGCAATGCTGACCGATGTATACACTTAGCAAAGCGAGTGATGCATGAACTACCCTGTACAGACTTTAAGACTTAATGAGCAACAAAAAGTAGACAAAGCAGCATGGCGTCAACCCAGCTGATCCACTGCGTCAATGAACTCATTGCACAGAACCCATATTAATGAAAGACAGACATGCAGACATGGTGAGTGTATAATCTATGCCATGCTCACAGTTAAACTGTTTTGTGTACCAAGTTCTGAATGAAGTAAACACATATGACAGGAGACGGATGCTGTACATACTTGATGCATGTGAACAGTGAGACAGATGTATAGACTTGATGAACTACAACATGAACATTATCAGCAGAGAAGCAATGCACAGAGCAGAAATCAAACACAAACCAATTTATCACAGCATGACTCAAGCATACGCATGCATTCTTCACAATTCAGACATGGCACACTCATGCAATCTCCCACAGAATAGATCAGACATATTCAAGACAAAGTGGTGACTCAATTATGTTGCTATCATTAAAACACCACATCATCAACAAAGCACAAAGGGCACAACAATCTCCCCCTTTTTGATGATGGCAACATAATGAGTCACACTGACTCATCAAACTATTCTCCCCCTTTGACATAATCAAAAAGAAGGGAAATGGTTTGATAGTCAAATGTAGCACATAAATGCAGCACACAAAGACAGCACATAAATGTAGAGAATGAGTCATGGTTCTTAAAAATGAAGATCTCCTTTATGACAATGAAACAGCTCTCCCCCTATCAACATGCATGATTGACTACTCTCCCCTTAGATGGAAATAAACCATAACTCCCCCTGAAGCACAGGAATGGACTCTGGTTATCCAATAAATCAATCTGAAATCAGCCATTACAAAGAATCTGAATTTTGGTGAAAATACCACAGAATCAGAACTTATTGCAGAACAAGATGGAAGATTCCAATAGTGTGGAGAGAAATGCATCTCAGGAATCAATCTGAAATCTACCACCATAAGGATTCTGAAGTTCAGAGGGCTGCAAGTGAACAAGGTAATAATGAGAGTGGCACCTCACATTTGTATGGTCAGAAAAATGCAGATGGAATCAGTCAACTGATAAGAGAGGAGTTCACTTTGTTGATCATGCATGAATCTGATCATGAGGGATTTGAATGCATACATCACTTCAATAAGTCTTAAAAGATGTAGACTCTTCTATCATAAGGAGTTATGAAGTGGCAACTTAACCAATCTGATTTAATTTTGATGTATACCAATTTTGCCAAATTAAACTCAATGCTCATATCTGAATCCAAGTTTTAATAAAAGTGAACCAAATAGTCAGAAAACACTCAAAAACAATCATCTTTTATCTTACACATATGATCTCAATTGCACCTTTGAAAAATACACAGGTTAGTACTGAAGTTAAACACTTTTTCAAGAACATGAGTTGATAGATTTTTTCAAAATAATTTTATTTGAAGCACATTATATTTTTCCTGAGCAATTTAAGTTGATCAACACCTTTTTACATGAGGCACAACAAGTCTTAGTTGAAGTGACCCAGTTACTCAGTGTGATAACTGGCATTGCCTCTCACTTTGAGAGCAGAGTTAGCAATATGAGTGTCTTTTTACATTAGAAGACACCTTTATCAGAGGCCAGACTCCCCAGCTACTCAACACAAATAAGCTATTGCTCTGTCAGGTTTTGTTTCACTAAATTTTTATCAGAGATAACTGTGGCACCTCATGACATGAGTTACTTTATTTCATTTATAAAGAACTCAGTTTCTCAGTGACCGAGTCATTGCTCTGAATTCATAATTTTTCATTTAGTCAACTTTTTCAAGTTAATGTTTAACCACAACACTCACTCTATGTATCTCTACCAAAGTAGCCTAGATTTCAAATTTTCAGATATCAGATGAGACTTTAAGGATTACATGACACAAGAGGTTAAAGTTTATTAAACCTTATCAACAGATATTTTCAATTCGTTTAATTACAAGGCAGAGAATACATTAATCTTATACCAGTCTGATTCAGTGATAATTCTTAAACCCATATGACAGGAGTTTCTACCAAAATCTCAGACTGAATTGCATGATATGTAGCTTAAGTTCCTCAGATCAGAACAATAAATTTAGCTGACCAACAACTCAATAATGCAGCCAACATAGTCACACCAGCTAAGAGGTATAGGAAGGAAGAGTACAGGCTGGTGGAAGAGTCAATCAGCAAGAGAGAATAAGGTTTAAAACCACTAGCAGAGTCAATCACTCAATACAGGTTTAAAGTCATTTCAGTCAGACAAAATGAGACACTCCTTCTTCAACAGATTGAGGATTAGCAGCCAAATTTTCAGATTCAAGAAGGTATGAACTCAAAATAGTCAATTGATGATTTGAAAAAGTGTAGAATGTGAATTTCAAATAGTGACAACAATATAATAATGCTCCCCCTTGTCTATATGCAGTGACTCACATAAGACTCAACAAGCTCCCCCTGAATTGATGCAGTTTATGCAAGTTAGACAGAAGAGAATTACTATAAGCATGATTGTTCAATTCATATTTCAGAAAACTTCAGTTTAGCACCAACAGATCAACATGATATGCAATACACTGCTCTATATGACTTGACCCATGGTACTGAGCGGAGGACTTGGTCCAAGGACCACCTCACACATGGCAGTAGCATCCAGACATACTCCAACTGCCCTCCAGCATTGTTCCATTTCATATACCATGATGGTCATGCAAATGACATATGTAGTGCAAAGCAATCTCATTTATTTAGTGCAAACAACAGCATGAGAAGAACATCAAAAATCAACCAAGCAAAACAACAATTTCAGATAATGAAATTGAAACAAATTTCAGAACTGACCTGAATTGAGTCCTGGGGTTTTCTTTTTGAGTGCCTTGGTTAACCCCTTTTATTTCTCCCTCCAAGGCACACCTACAAAGTATTTGATCATCTTGATCCTGCAGGGACCCAAGCAGCTTTGGGTCCTGCGTTAGCCCTGATAGGTTTTCTAAACATTTTCATAGCAACATTATCATCAAATTTCATCAGTGAACAGTCATACATAGAATGTCCAAATTTTCCACAGTATCTACATGAAATGGCTGGTGTTTGATTCTTATGATGCATATTAACAGCAGGGTGATGTTTATAAACATGTTCATAAGATTTTCTGTTATATGCATGAGCAGTTTGATGCTTGTTCTTAACCATCCAACATTCGGCAGATTTATGACCTGGCTTCCCACAGTTATAGCATGAAATTTTCACAAAAGGTTTTGCAGGGAATTTGACAAAATGGGGTTTAACATAGTTCTTTTGAACATACTAACAGTCCTTGACTGTATGCCCCTTTTTCCCACAGTGGGAGCAAGCAAAAGAATTTCTTCTATGAAAAACATTTTTACCCCAAGTAGATCTAAACCAGCACTCAGTAGCCTTGTGCCCAGGCTTATTGCAGTTGAAGCACACAATGTGCTGACTAGAATTGTGGTTAGATCCATATGGACCATGAACATGAATGGGGAACTTGGCATGCTGTTTATTGTCTTCTTTCATGATAAAACATTAACTCATGAGATGACCATGCTTCCCACAATAATAACATGAGGCATCAGGCTTCCTAGCAACATGGTTTCTATCAAAAGAGTTTCTAGAATGTAAAGTTTCACTAGCATGCTCATCCTTTAACATCAATCCACAATCCTCCATTATGTGACATCCTTTCCCACAATAATAACATGAACCCTTTTTAATGTGAGTGTGTGAGAGATCATGTGAATTGTGTGTAGCCTTCTTTATAGTAACAGGAGTGTCTTTATCCTTCTTCTGTGAAGTTTCACCCTTTTTCAATTTTTGATTTTGTTCCACAGTTTTGGGTTTCACAGTGGATTTTTGTGCAGTGAATTTGGAGACAGAAGGAGCAGAGGTTGTGTTCTGATTGGTGGCTTTGACAAAAATAGTAGATGTTTCATTGCTATTGATCCTTTTGTTTGTTGAACTGTAACCCAGCCCTTCTCTCTGAGAGTTATCAGTCTTTCCCAGAAGCTTATTCAGATTATCCTTTCCCTTGACAAATTTTGATAGAGAATTTTTCAAATCTTTAATCTCAGAATTCAAATCAGCAATTTTAGCTTCATATTTGGACAAATCTATTTCACAGGAAATGACTTGTTGATGCAAGGCATCATTCAGACTCTTGAGTTTTTCAACTTCCTGTTTTAGTTTTGTTTCATTGTCAGCTTCAGATAGGGACTTATAAAGATCATCAACTTCTTGTTGAAGAGATGTGATAGTAAGCTAATATCCAGCTATTTTCCGTTCACTACAACTGGCATTTCCATTTAACATTATGTTGATGGTTTTTAGACTCTCAATTTCTTATTCAGCATTCGTCAACCTATCAGAATTATCCACACTCACACACTTGCCTTTTTCCATTGTCATTAGCCTATCTGTCAACTGGGTGTTTAGATGTTTCAACTCATTGATTTCCTCTTCCAGTTTACTGTTCTGCTCTAGGAGATCAGCATCAAGCACCCATTCATCTGAGAGAGACTGACATTCATGAAACATTTCCTGTTGTTTTTCAGAATCTTTCTGTAATTCTATGTTTACAGATTTTATGGCATTAAGCTTTTCAATCAGCAATTTATTCTCCTGTCTAAGTTTCTCTGATTTTTCATCATTTTTATTGGAGAACTCTTTAAGAGAATCATTTTCAGATTTCAGCTTGTTTAGTTCAGACTTAACACATTCAATTTCTTTCAGCAAATCCTTGCTCTGAACAGAATCATGACTAGCTAGACTAAGCTTCTTTTCAAGTTCAGAGATTTCTTTCACATGATCTTGATTCTCAGTTTTCAATAAAGAATTTTGTTTCTTCAACATTAGAAGATCAGACATGCAGGCATCATGAATATTTTTCAATTCAACACAATTTCTACAAGGAGAACTTGAACTATCTAAACCAGTACTCTTCTTTAATTTTTTATACTGTTTTCTTAACAGTTCATGAGATTTAAATAATTCAGCATATGCATTCTCCCAATCTTCTAGAGAAAAATTCTCGAAGAGATTTACCTCATCATCATCATCTTCAGTCTGACTGCTGCCTTGATTGCTGCCAATTGGATTACTTCTGTTAGCCATCATGCAATTGTCCTCGTTTACCCTATGAAATTATTTCAGCCTATCCAGGATGTCCTTTGCTGAGCTGCAATTATGAAGACAAGACCATAAGGCTCTGTCAATAGCTGCTTTCAGCAGGTTAAAGACTTTCTGATTTTCTCCATCCTTTGATCTGTGTCTGTCAGTCCATTTGGACACTTTCATTGGTAAGGTGTGAGGACCTTGTGAAATTAATTTCCACAAATCAGGATTAGCAGAATTTACATAAGCATGTAAAGCAATGTACCACTGACTGAAACCAGAACCACTAAAGATGGGTGGTAAAGCCATTGAAAACCAAATAGCGAGTAAGTTCAAGGCAACAGGAATAATTATGCACTAAAAACAAATTAGCACCTAAGACAGCAAGATCGAATCTGCAGGTCGCTGGACCTTGTATGCAGACACCGCTCTGATACCAATTATTAGAATGTAAGGCCCGGATACAGAGGGGGGGTGAATGTATCCCTCTACAAATATAGCCTAATTAAAATTCTAAAGGTCAGTTATGCGGAATTAAAACTGTTGCAGAAATAGCCTGAGGAAACTTAGAAGGATCAAAGCAAGACAACAACTCAAGAAGCCCTCAACCGATCCTAAGCAAGCATCTAATGCGCAGCAATTAAGTGAATATATAAGAAGATCAAACCACAAGGGACACCAGGGTTTTTAGGTGGTTCGGTCAACAGACCTACATCCACCCCTCACTCCCAACCGGAGTGCGGCTTCCACTAGTAACACTAGCACAGCAGACTCAGTCTGCAACAAATGCTGCCAAACAGCTTGACCAGGGGAACAACCTCCCCTCTTCCTCCCAACCGGAGGGACACCCCAAGTGACTCCCAGCCACTTGGAAACCAGAGACACACGGTCTCTCTTCCTCCAGACCCGGAGGGAACCCCTGGACTTGCTACCCACAAGCCCAGAACCGGAGGACCAAACCTCCCTTCCTCCAAATCGGAGGAGAACCTAGAGACCCGAGTCTCTCTTCCTCTGAACCCCAGAGGGAAACACAAGTGACATTAAGTCAGCTGCAAACCAGAGGTCTCGGACCTCTCTTCCTCCCAACCGGAGGGACCCCTGGACTTGAAACCTACAAGCCCAGAACCGGAGGACGAGCCTCCCTTCCTCTAACCAGAGGGAACCCACAAGTAGCACCTAGCTACTTGCAACCGGAGATAGCAATCTCCCTTCTCCTGAACCAACAGGAGAGACCCCGACCTCTCTACAGAGAATCGAAAATACAGCAGGTGAATAGTTCAAAAGAAAAATAAAACCCAGCAACAGAAAGCTGAAAAGATAAAATCAAATGTGGCTCTCGCAGGAGCTGGCTGGCCTGGATTTGATCCACGGTCCAGCAGGAACTTCTTCTACTGCTTCTCTCTTTCTCCCAGCACGAACTCTCTTTTCTTCTTCTTCTTCTTCTTTCTTACTTCTTCTTCTTCTTACTGCTTATGCCTTCTCCTTCTTCTCACTCTCTCTATCTCACTGTCTCTCTTTCTTTTTCTTCTTCTGCTCTCTCGATCTAGCTCTCAGCTTTCTCTATCTCTTCTTTCTCTTCTGCACTTCTTCTCTTAGCTCTGGCTGCTTCTACTTCAGTCACTCTCTGCCCTCTTCATTTCTTCAAAGGAAGAAGACACATATATATAGCAGCAGCAGATTAGGGCGGCGTGTGCTCTCCACGATTCCCGCCCAAATGCTTCAGTCCACGTGGAGGCTCCTCTGCATCTCGGATCACGTGCCAGATGCCAGCCTCGTATCACGTGCCCACTCTGCATAGGCTCCACGAACAGTAGAATAGAGCAAACTGGTTCGGATTTGATCCTGAACCCAGAATCCTTCTTCTTCTTCTTTTTCTTCTTCTCCTGCAAAGAGATTAAAAACATTAATACTCAGGGTTCTCTCTCTCTCTATATATATACCTGAAATAAGTCGGTTGACACTCAAGCTAAAGCTGCACGAAGTGTGTAGGAACAACAAAAGGTGCACTATACTGAGAACGACACGAGGTACATAAAATGACTACAGCACGAGATAAAAAGAAAACGACACGTGGTAAAGAAGGAAATAACATGGAGTAAAATGGTAGAAAGACACACGATCAGAGGAACCTTGGACGAAGATAGAAAGAAGCAACACGAAGACACAAATACAACACTAAGACACAAACACAGAAGTAACATGAAGACTCAAACACAAGATTAACACGAAGACATAAAAACAATACGAAGACACAAAAACAAAAGATAACACGAAGATACAGGAAAACGACTCGAACACGAGGATGACACGGGCTGAAAACAACTCGAAGATGAAAACAGAAACCGACACGAAGTGTAATCACAAAGCAAGAAAGACACGGTGTCTTGGAAGAAACAACACGAATACAGAAGACTCGAAGACATAGGGGTGACACAGATGGAGCGACACGAGGTGGCACAGAAAGCAGCACAAGGTGCTGCAGTGTTCAGCACGCGATGGAACAAATAACGACACTAAGGCTCATAATGTTGTCAACCTCAAAACATGTAAAGACTCAACAATTGAAAGTCTGAAGGCGATGTACAGACTTTATGAGAAGGCAACTGAACACTGTACACACTTCCAATGTACAGACTTCATATGAACAGACCAATGTGCATACTTCCCTTCGATGCATCTACAGTGCAATGTATTGGCTTGACAGACATTATGCAATGTATGGACTTTGATAAATGGCCCAATGTATGGACTTCGCGAACAAGATGCAATGCTGACCGATGTATACACTTGGCAAAGAGAGTTATGCATGAACTACCCTGTATAGACTTTAAGACTTAATGAGCAACAAAAAGTAGACAAAGCAGCATGGCGTCAACCCAGCTGATCCACTGCATCAACGCACTCATTGCACAGAACCCATATTAATGAAAGACAGACATGCAGACATGCAGACATGGTGAGTGTATAATTTATGCCATGCTCACAGTTAAACTGTTTTGTGTACCAAGTTCTGAATGAAGTAAACACATATGACATGAGACGGATGCTGTACATACTTGATGCATGTGAACAGTAAGATGGATGTATAGACTTGATGAACTACAACATGAACATTATCAGCAGAGAAGCAATGCACAGAGCAGAAATCAAGCACAAACCAATTTATCACAGCATGACTCAAGCATACGCATGCATTCTTCACAATTCAGACATGGCACACTCATGCAATCTCCCACAGAATAGATCAGACATATTCAAGACAAAGTGGTGACTCAATTATGTTGCTATCATTAAAACACCACATCATCAACAAAGCACAAGGGGCACAACACCCTGGCGGCCATCTGTCTCCACCTATCAGCATAGGTAGCAAACTCCTCATCCGGCTTCATTTTCTCAGCCACCAAATCTGTGAAGGAATATTCTGGGCCGATCCTTTCTTTAAACCACTGGACGAACTTGTCTTTCACTATCTTGAAACTCTCGGCAGCTTCTAGTTGCAGAGAGTAGAACCATTCAAGCGCGACCCCATCTAGCGATCGGCGAAATAAATACGCCATAAGGCGATCATCATACTAAAACTGGGCCGATTCATATAGAAAGTCCCTCACATGGATAAAGGGATTGCCATTCCTGTCATACTTACAGTAATTGGGGGGCTCGGATTGCGGGGGAAATCGAATATTTTGAAAGCTTGGAACTAGAACGTCTGCCAAGGACTGTGGGCCAACCCGCTTTTAGAGAAAGTCAAGTTGTTGTTGCATGGCGGCCCATTTATCAAGTAGTTCCTGCTCCCTGGACGGAGTAGGGATAGTGAAAGATGGAATCTGAGGAGTAGAGGGATAAACAGATGGAGGCGGGAGCCCATAAGAAGGATATTGGGCCGAAGGATGACCCATATTGGTGTGGACTTGGGCTGCCCCTTGATGAGGGTGCATGAAATCATTTGGGCTGACAAGGACCTACGGCATTGATGGGCCGGACATATGATGATCCGCTATAGAAGAAGGAGGGATAATGGTCTTTCCCTTATCCAAAAATTGCTAGGCCGAACCAGAAGACTGGCCCATCTCCAGATTAGAGAATTGAATGTTCCTAGGCCAGACCAGAGTGAGATCGATGGGCTAAACAGCAGGCCCGTCAACTCTAGGCTGAATAATGGAAGCATTGGACTGACTTTGCACAATCGTGGAAGGTGGGGTGTTGGACCCCTGCATGGCCTGATAAACAGCTTGAAGTTGGGCCGGATCCAATTGGGCCATCATTTGAAGAATAGAATTGGCGGAAGGAGGAGGAAGAGGTTGAGTGGATTGGGCGTCCTCCATAGGGATGGAGGACGAAGGAGGGATGGGCCCCTCCCCGGAATGGAAGGAGATAACCCTAGAGGAATCCTCTAGAAGCCGTTGGGGAAGAGACTCCTCTTGGGAATGAGGGAGATAAAAGAGGCCATGGTGGACCCAAAGAGAGGATTGAGGTAGAACTTGGAAAAGGAATTGCCCCTAGGTGATGACGCTTCTAGGGGTCTGAGGCAACTCTACATGCAAATTCAAACACCTTGACAAAAATGCAAACAACACCAAATAAACACACAATGAGTGACTAAACTTAGATGGTTTTAACAAAGATGTAAGTGAAAAAGAGATAAAAACACTCAAGGTCAACCAAGTTATTTATATGATGCAATCAAGACTTTTATGGTTTTCTCCTTTAGAACCTTAGTGACTTGATTAAAATGATGCTCTCAACAATATGTTCCTAATAAGGGAAAGATATGTAGCTTGGTTGACTCTAAATGTAATCACTCCTTCACTTATGCAATCCTAGACACGGTGTGGGAAGAGGTACAATCGACCCGGCGTCCGTGTGGGAATCCATAGCTCGTAGGGACTTATGGAGGTCCTTGATGTGATCTCCTAGCCGGCCCCAAGGAATATGGAGACGAGAGGTTCACACACCAAGGTAGGAAAATGCAATCTATAGTATGAATATATGCCTGAACCTATGTGCACCGGAGTGCATGCAAATTCTAGCCTAGAAATCTGGCATTCAAATTTGAACACAATGATATGAATATGCAAATCAACCAAGGAGGAGACCAGATAGCACCCAAGCATGAAAATCACAGCAGAAACTGCGGAAATAACTTACACCTTGGGATGCGTACATGTGCTGGAGTGTGTGACGGTCAAATAGATAAGCGCCAGAAGATGTGACAGTCTAAAGATAGACCGTTAATATAGTGTAACGCATGAATTTGCGACCGCCAGAAGAGCTAGAGAACAAGAAACAACAAGAAATAAAGGGAAAATCTGGGGAAAACCAAGGCAATTTGGACAAACAAAGGATGGCAGGTTAAACAGAGATTCAAAGCACGATTGGCACTAGATTTCGCACCGTGATCACCAAAAAATTCTGTTAGTTATTATGTGTTCCTTTTTGCAAGGTGCATATGATCTCAACAATGATGGAAATATGATCAAGCAATGAAATTACTCAACCTATGAACATGTGCAACATGAACCTAGGCCATCAACATAAAATCTAAGCATGGGCATGCCATCTCTATCAGGAATAAGCTAAAGAGAAGAAATAAAAACACACGCCGGGGCATGGAGCAAGGAAGTAAACAAAAACACACCGTATAGGTGGAACAAGCAAATAAAGAAGAGATATGAGGAAAGAGAGAGCTACTACCCAAATTAAAGAAAGATGTGATCGCCACTAAGGTAATAAACAAGCCAAAGACCTGAAAAGTACCTTAGAAATAGGTGGATGAGGCACCTGCCCATGGGAGAGAGAAAATAATCAGGAAATTACAGCTCTGTCAAATGTAACGGCCGAGGATCAGTGCGCCACAGAAGTGTGACGGCCTTACGATAAGCCACTACCGACCCTAACGCGCCTTTGATAGACCGTCAGATATCTGCAGAATAGGAACTTGGGAATCTTTGATCTCCATGCTCTCCAGCCGGCCAGAAAGCTTGGTCCTCATGCTGTGGACTCTGTAAACCTACAAAAAAGTGTAGAACACAAAGAAAACAACCCAGATTAGCCATTGGAAGAGTGCAATATCAATAAATCAAAAGAACTCAATAACATGCAAAAGGAGAGGGAAATACTGGGGAGGTTGGTTTTTTAACCCCTCTGGGGTGTTTAAAAGATGAGAGAGATGTTTAGATGAATGCAAAAGATGCAAGAACATGAAAGAAGAAGAGGAGAGATGCTATGATGCTTGGAGGAGGGAAAAAGAGACTAAGAAAACAACTTGACTGAACTAGACCCTTGGAACCAATACTCCCTGGACTTTGAAAGAAGATGGACGTGGGAAGCAGCTCTCCTTGGTTGGTTCTAGCTCCAGGATGTAGCAGCACTTCGACGCGAACTCCATATGTCTCCTTCTCAAGCCACGAAGTCAAGGGTTCTATTTATAGACCCTCAAACTCTCTAGTCGAGTAGGAGAGAATCCAGCTAGAAAGTAGGACGTTTCTTAGCAAACTCTTGAAGATAATACTCCCAAGGGTCCATAGAAACAAACAGAATGTTCTAAGGATCATATTTGAGGGAGAAATTGAGAAAACAACTCTTAATTCGGCCACGGAGTAGCAGAGAAAGAGCAGTTATACTAGAACTCTCTGTTTGATGTAACGGCTGAACGATAAACCGCCACAGTGATGTAACGCCTCCAGAGTGGACCGTCACACAACCTTATCTACTGAAAGATAAGACCAACGGATGAAGAAGGTTATAGAATAGGACTCTGCGAAAATGTAACGACCAAGGAATGACGCGTCAGAATGTTGTAACGGTCGCACGATAAGCCATCACACCTAATGGATAAGATAAGAGATAAGCTTTGGAAGAAGCCATGGGCTTTAGGACTCTGAGATGATGTAACGGTCAAAAATAGGGGCGTTAGAACACTGCGATGCGCCAGGAATGGACCGTCAGAGACAAAGGAGTGCAAATAAAATGAAGATTTGCTAAGCTTCGTTCAGCAGGAAAGAGATGAGGAACCAGACCCAACCAAGGAGAAATGACCCATGAAATAAACCTCAAATTGGCCAAGATGGCGCAATAAGGGTGAACAACTTGGAGCATCATTTAAAATGAATAAGGAGATGACCCAACTTATTTTTCATAAAATGGGTGTCAACAACCGAATCTCGTACAGTTGTCGAAGCTGCACATTCTGGTGAATGCGATGGACATGTGAATGGCCGCATGCTTACTCAGAAACTCCATCATCAATATTATTGGCCTACCATGCATGAGGATTGTGCCTGGTATGTCCGCCATTGTGCTAAATGCCAACTCCATGCGGACAAGGTTCATGCACCCTCATCTGCACTCCATCCTCTTATAGCTCCTTGGCCCTTCGCCATGTGGGCATTTGACGTAGTCGGTCCCTTGGAGGATAGAATTGGAGAAGTCTAAAGAAAATCCTTCATCCTCACTGCTACAGAATATTTCACGAAGTGGGTGGAAGCTGAGACATTCACGGAAGTCAAAGCATCAATGGTGGTAAAGTTTATCAAGCGCAACATCCTCACCAGGTTCGGCGTCCCCCATGACATCATCACCGACAACGGACCACAGTTCACATCGCAGGAGCTCCGCGACATGTGTGGTAAATATGGTATTAACTTGCATCATTCATCTCCATACTACCCACAAGGAAACGGACAAGCTAAAGCTACAAACAAAACTCTCACCAGGATTATCAAGAAAACTTGCAAATCTTACCATTATTCAGACTGGCTAGATCGCCTCATTGAGGCCCTCTGGGCTTACCACACTTTTGTTCATACTCCCACGGGTCAAACCCCGTATGCACTCACCTTTAGGACAGAAGCGGTACTCCCATACGAGATATTCGTTCCCTCACTAAGAGTGCAGCTGGATCCCGAGCTCAATCTCGAGCAACGCCGAGAAAATCTGTTGGCCCAACTGGAACTATTAGATGAGAAATGAATGATAACGGCCGATCATGCCCAAGTATGTCGCAAAAGAATTGCACATTATTATGCCAAGAAAGTTCTGGAGAGAAAATTCAGGGTAGGTGAACTAGTTTTAAAGAGGAAGATTACTAAAACCGCCGGTCTAAAAGCAAAATTTCAAGAAAATTGGGAAGGCCCTTTTGTCATCAAAGAAGTCTACTCAGGTAATGCTTACAAGTTAGTAGACTCCAAAGGGGTAGAGCTCACATATCCATGGAATGGGGTATACCTTAAGAAATTCTATTCTTGAGACCGTATACATAACTATTCAAAAAAAAAGAGAGAGAAAACAAAAACAAACAAAAAAGTGTCATTTTATTTCTTGTACAAAAAAAAATCAATGCCTGGTGACCATCATGTAGTCCAAATTCATTGCATCAACTCTTCATGCTAGATGGGGATCGTCAAGATGTGGTAAGTATCGGGTCTTGCTCTGCCAGAACCGTGGAGATCCCTGTCCGGCCACGTCGTTCTATGCTTATTAGAAGAAAAATAACATGCACACACTCACGTATTTTACATCAAATGGGTAGCATCACCTATGATAAGGCCTCACCCGAAGGTCTCCAGGAAGGTAGCACTCTTTTGTTATTCTTCTCTTCAACCAAATGAGATAGTCGGCGCCCTTAAAACGCTGAGCATCAGAGGACCGAAGCACAAGATCCTTAAGGCAAGAGTAGGATATTGGATATTGTGTTTTGATGATGACAAATACTATGACTCATATGTGTATGATGCCATATGTGTTTGGACCATAGGAATTTTGGGCGTTGGTTGACTGAATTATTCATGACATAAATGATCTCTGTTGCATACAGGGTGCATGCGTCATATTTGAGTTCCTACAACATGTTTAAGTCAATTTGTGCATAACAGATGCTATTCATACAATATAATGCATTTCAGGTTAACATACAGTCAATAAAGTTATCATTGTGTACAAAAAGTCAATGCATCTGCATAAAGTCTGTGCACATGACATTTTATTGTATAGCATGTGTTCATGGCATTTGGTCGAACAGTTGGTGTGCAACTGCACATTCCATGGTCTATGCAATAGTCCATTCAAGGTCGATGCTAGTTACCATCTGAATAAGTCATGTCGGTGCATGCAAGGTCGATGCTAGTTGTTCCTTAAGCATACTAGGGTCGATGCTAGCTATTAAGGTCGGTACCAACTGAACTCAAGTCTATGCTAGTTGCACTTTGTGTAGACTAAGGTCAGTACAAGGTGCATGCATGGTCGGCGCTAGTTTCGCTCTCCAGCAACTAAGGTCAACGGTAGTTTTTGCCTTCAAGTGTCCAAGGTCGATGCACGCTTGTTCATCATCACTTGCCAAGTCTGTGCACATTATGTTGCATAGCGCATGAGGTCTGTGCACACTTTCCCACTCGCACATCATAGGTCTATGCACATTTTGGTTTCAACGCTAGAAGGTCAGTGCATGTTACTGTTCCTTTGATAGCAGGTCGGTGCATAGTCTTTATGTTTGCATACAAAGTCGGTGCATACTTTCTATATAGCATACTTACTGAGGTCGATGTTAGCACATATGTCTTTTGCATTAGACTCTGTGTTACCTTGCACTGCTCTGAGCATAATGTCTGTGTTAGTGGACCATGCCTTGAGCACTAGGTCTATGCGAGTTATCTATGGCTTAGGTTAAAGTCTGTGCTAGCTCTTGCATTTCTCATTTAGGGTCGATGTTAGGTCGAAATCAATATTGATCTCATGCCCATATTCACAAAATGTCTTGCATAGTGTTATTTGTTTAATCTGAACTTTAATGTGTACATTTCTCTCATTTAATTACATATCTCTATATATGGTCAATGCATGTGTATATGGTGGTTTAATTGGTTCACTTGTGCTCATGAATTCTGAAGCATTAAGTCAGCACAATTTATCAAACACTTAACACTATGTCTATGCTATTGCCAGGTCATCCATATGGTCGAGCATCTACTGAGCAACATGCAACTCATCTCACGTGGAGCTTAAGTACCAAGCAGATGGCACGTGATCTGAGGCAAGGCTTATAACAGATGATCCTACCACGTGGAAAGTAAAAGCCCAGTGATGATGACACGTGGAAAGGTCTTGATCAAATCTGCTTGGAGAATTAGGCGGGAAACGTGGTAGTCACGCGCCCATCTCTTGGAGCATATAAAAGGGGGAAGATCGTCCAATTCAGAGAGTAGACGAGTGAAGTAGAAAAAGAGAACATAAGCAGAAGAGAAGTGAGGAAGATAAAAAGGCTGAAATGGTGAAGATAGAAGAGGGAGATTGAGAAGAATCAGAGAGAGTGCTGAGAGTAGAGATCGTGAGAGAAGCAGACGTTTGTGAGTAATATTCCAGCCATTTGTGTGAGTGAAGAAAAAGAAAAGTGCAGCAGTGAGATCTAAGGAAGAAGAAGACCTGTAGCATCTGAATAAAATCCAAGCTACATTGCTCTTAGGGAACTACATTTTGAGCTTTCAATTTCCAACTTTCAGTTGTTGATTTTTATCATTCTTGTTTTCCACTTTTACATTCTATTTCTAAGCTGTGTTATCAGCGGAGGCGAAGCAGTAAGGCCCAGCGGTTTTAAGCTGTGAATCAGCAGAGGCTAAGCTGTAATGCCCAGCGGTGCAAGCTGTAAGTCAGCGGTTGTAGGCAAGCTGTGAGGCCCAGCGGTTTAAGCTGTGTATCAGCAGAAGCTACACTCGGGTTGAGTGTGGGGTAGATATAGGTTTGGAGGACCGAACTACCTAAAAATATTCTGTGTTCTGTGGTTTGATTATCTGTTTGATTCTGCTAGATGCATGCTTAGGATCGTGATCTAATTGAATATCTGTTGAATGCCTCGGGTTTTGTTTGTCACATAACTACGTAAATGTCAAATCCATATCTGACATTGAGCTGTTTATTAAGCCAATGATCTATCACTCAGCAAGCTTAGTCCATTAGTTCAAATTCCGCAATAGATAATTTGTCAAAGTTTTATTTGTTAAGTTTTAGAGCAAAGTTTTTTTAAGAGGGATTCATTCACCCCCCCTCTGAATCCTTCTGCACCGAACTATAGATTCATCTATTGGTATCAGAGTATACCATAGATTCCAACAATTTGTCTCAGAGCGGGTCTCTAACTTCCAAATCCAAAGATCTACAGAGGATCCTGCTAATTTTGTTTCGATGCATTTGTCATCTTGTTTCCAAGTTTTTAGATCTGAATTTATTCAATTGTTTTTCAATGGCATCTCCTGTTGTTTTTGATGGTTCTAACTTCAACAAATGATTGGGCGGCCTATGTATTCACCTGAACTCCATTGATCCAAATCTATGGAGTCTTGTATCAAAAGGCCCACATAAAGTACCTCAGAATAAGAATATATGGTCTAGAGAGGACAGAAGAAAAGACAGTGAGAATGCTATAGTCTTTAGCATTCTAAGAGAATCAGTTAACATTGAAAGGTTTCCATGTGTTGTAGGATGCAAGTCCGAAAAAAAGATAATGGATGAAATAAATACCATCTATAAGGAACAAGATGGAGTCTGTCTGATGGCTGATCGAAGGGATCAAACTGAAGAAACAACATCCCAGGTAAGCACTGAATCAGTAGACTGATGATTTAGTAGAAATGTATAATGATTTGCTTGGTAAGTATGAGAAAACAAAATCTTGAAAATGAAAAATTAAAGAAAAAGATTGATCAAAACCGTTATGACTTGTCTTGTGAAAACTGTCCAAAGCTGAGACAGTCCTATGATTTGTGCATGGCAAATGTACACAAATACAAGGTGCAGATTGTTCTGATGAAGAATGAAAATGATGAACTGCATTGTAATATTTCTGAACTTAAAGAAAAACTGAATTCTTTTGACAATGATCAGATTTTGAATGAAAATTCAGTTGAGAACAAGAAAATACTGAAAGATCTTGATCAGGTTAATCTAAAATTGAATGAACTGAAGTCTGAAAATGAAATCTACAAAAGACAGATTTTAGAAAATGAAGAACATCTAAAAGGACTTCAGGAAGAAAATAATTTAATGATCAAAAAATTGGAAGCCATTAAAGTTGTCAACACTGAAGTGCAGAAATCCAGATGAGGCAAAAACTGATAGGAAATAAGGAATTGATTTGAATGATCAGGTTTTAATAAATGAACTAGTCCAGAATGAGAAGCTGATGGAAGAAATGGAGAAATTAAAGGAGCTTAACATCATTATGTCTGAAAGACTCCTTGAGCTTGAAAAAGAAAAATCTGTAACTCCTTCTCTAGAAAATGTGGTTGAGATGTTAAAAGAAAAAGTGACTGCTTATGAAACGGAGAAGGAAAATTCAGAAACTCTTATTGCTTCTTTAAAAAATGAAATCAAAGAGCTCAATAAGACTTCATCAAAATCAGCTAAAAAAAAAGGCAAAATGAAAATGGTTGAGAATGATGAAGTGAACAAAATAAATGGAATTGGGTATATTTCTGAAAACAAAAGGTATAAAATGAAAAAATAGTTGTATTCCACATTTGTCCGAGGTACAGAGCATGCTGGTACCCCAAAACAAGATGATGCGCAGGTAAATCAGAAAAAGAAAAATTAGAAAAAGAAAATATTGAAACAAAATCATTTGCATGCCAACAAATCTTTTGCTAAGAATATTAAATATTTTTATTGTGGGAAGTTTGGCCATGAAATGTTTGACTATTTTGTTATGAAGAAGGATGAATTGAAACATGATAGAATTCATGCTAGGAATTCTAATATGAAGAAACCTTCTCATGCTCAAAACAAGAAAATCAATGTTTCTACTGTCATAAAATATGTCATCAAATGCATGACTGTAGATTAATGGAAATAGATGACTTGGCTACTGTTGGAGTGCATGATAAACTATTCCATGCTAAAAATCATACAACTCATAAAAAGAAACTTCAATGTTGTTGTTGTAGCAAACCAGGCCACATTGCTGCACAGTGCTGGAATGCACAGGGGTTAAAGGGAAACTTTAAAATTGTTAAAACCCCTATTCATAATGCTGCTGGTAAAAATAGATTGATTGATAAAAAGAAAAATTTTTCATGCTTTGAATATGGAAAGCCAGGCCACAGGGCTGTAACCTGTTGGCTGGCAGGTTATAATAAACAGGCTGGCTTCGGTAAACAGAATCTTAATTCTGTTAACAGAAATTTTCATGCAAAAACACAGATTTCATGACAACAGTAATTTGTATAAAAAGAATTTTAAATCTGCTGCATCATGCCATTACTGTGGTCAGGTAGGTCATTCAATGAATAATTGCTACTTGATGAGATTTGATGACCTTCACGCACAAAAATTATTTAGAACACCTGCTAATGGTGTCACTGTTTATTAAGGACCCAGGACATCTTGGGTACCTGTTCGTGCAAAATAAATTGTGTTTTACAAGTGTGCCTTGGATTGAAGAATAATTTGGGGGTAATTAACCAAGGCACTCAAGAATGAAAGCCCCAATTCTACATTTACCAGGTCTATTATGTTAACTCTGCTCACTTTTTGTCATTTAAGCTTCTCTGTCTTTGATTACTGCATAGTATGTTAAATTTGTTTTTGTATATTCATTCATCATCTGCATTGTTAAATTTGAACTCTCTATCTTAGAATTCTGCTCATCTGAAATTTATGTTTTGCACTTAATTCTGTGCATAGACATCCTCTAATTAGAATTCTCTGAAAATTTCTAAATTTCACATGTTTTATTTTTGATCTTTGTCTAAATTTGCATTGCATATTCCTTGAAAGTTTGATAGGATTGCATGTATTTCATGGTCCTGCTAGGCCTTGGTTGTCATCTGTCTAGCACAATAGGTCACATAGCACATAAGGCAATCCATGACTTCATAAGCATAGATCATAATCTTCCTTGCATAGAATTCCATGCATTTGTGGCATTTTGAATTCTGTTTGGTATTGCATATAGTCAGGGGGAGTTTGTCTGTCCATGCATCATGTTTATGCCACACGTGTCCATGCATTGATTTAAAGGGAAGAATAGAATCCTGTCTAGACTGCATTAATTGATTTTCAAAGGGGGAGAATCATTTGTAGCTTCATATGTTTTTGTCAAAGGGGGAGCACATGTTTGGTTGGTTTTTGTCACAGCTACAAGCACTGCATTCACTTTCCATAGGGGGAGAATAGGTTCCAGTTCTGGTACCTACACTTCCTTCTTCTGGAGCTGGTCTGTATTCTTATACGGGCATATTGAAGCATGTTACTTTTGCTGCAATATTAGGAGAGAATATCGGTGCCCACATTGTCTGCATGTGTCTGCTTGACTTGGATCTTCTGTTTGCATGAGCTTTAATAAATTACTCCATCTTTGTATTTCCTTTTTGATGAAGTCAAAGGGGGAGAATATGTGATGTCATGTGTCATATGTTGCAGAAATATGTGAAGTCCTACGTCATATGTTGCATGTGAGCATATGTGGAGTTATATGTTGCAGTTGATGTGTCTGTGTCTGTGTCTGAATGGAATCATCTTCTGTGTCTGAATGGAATCATCTTACCTCTGTATTAATTGGTATATGCCTGTGTTTCGGGGATAATGAGCTTGAATGATGCAACATTAGAATTCCTTCACCACATTGTCATGTATAGTCTCATGAATAATTGAATATTTGGTCCATTCGATTTATTGCCTTGTCATGTTGAATCATATGACTCATAGTGTTGCCATCATCAAAAAGTGGGAGAATGTTTGATATTATGTTTTGATGATGACAAACACTATGACTCATATGTGTATGATGCCATATGTGTTTGGACCATAGGAATTTTGGGCGTTGGTTGACTAGATTATTCATGACATAAATGATCTCTGTTGCATACAGGCTGCATGCGTCATATTTGAGTTCATGCATCATGTTTAAGTCAATTTGTGCATAACATATACTATTCATACAATATAATGCATTTCAGGTTAACATACAGTCAATAAAGTTATCATTGTGCACAAAAAGTCAATGCATCTGCATAAAGTCTGTGCACATGGCATTTTACTATATAGCCTGTGTTCATGGCATTTGGTCGAACAGTTGGTGTGCAACGGTACATTCCATGGTCTATGCATTAGTCCATTCAAGGTCGATGCAAGCTACCATCTAAATAAGTCATGTCAGTGCATGCAAGGTCGATGCTAGTGGTTACTTAGGCATGACTTAGGTCGATGCTAGTTGTTCCTTAAGCATACTAGGGTCGATGCTAGCTACTGAGGTCGGTGCCAACTGAACTCAAGTCTATGCTAGTTGCACTTTGTGTAGACTAAGGTCAGTACAAGGTGCATTCATGGTCGGTGCTAGTTTCACTCTCCAGTAACTAAGGTCAACGCTAGTTTTTGCCTTCAAGTGTCCAAGGTCGATGCACGCTTGTTCATCATCACTTGCCAAGTCTGTGCACATTATGTTGCATAGCGCATGAGGTCTGTGCACACTTTCCCACTCGCACATCATAGGTCTGTGCACATTTTGGTTTCAACGCTAGAAGGTCAGTGCATGTTACTGTTCCTTTGATAGAAGGTCGGTGCATAGTCTGTATGTTTGCATACAAAGTCGATGCATACTTTCTATATAGCATACTTACTGAGGTCGATGTTAGCACATATGTCTTTTGCATTAGAGTCTGTGTTACCTTGCACTGCTCTGAGTAGAATGTCTGTGTTAGTAGACCATGCCTTAACCACTAGGTCTATGCGAGTTAGCTATGGCTTAGGTTAAAGTCTGTGCTAGCTCTTGCATTTCTCATTTAGGGTCAATGTTAGGTCGAAATCAATATTGATCTCATGCCCATATTCACAAAATGTCTTGCATAGTGTTATTTGTTTAATCTGAACTTTAATGTTTACATTTCTCTCATTTAATTACATATCTCTATATATGGTCAATGCATGTGTATATGGTGGTTTAATTGGTTCACTTGTGCTCATGAATTCTGAAGCATTAAGTCAGTACAATTTATCAACCACATAACACTATGTCTATGCTATTGCCAGGTCAGCCATATGGTCGAGCATCTACTGAGCAACATACGACTCATCTCACGTGGAGATTAAGTACCAAGCGGATGGCACGTGATCCGAGGTAAGTCTTATAACAGACGATCCTACCACGTGGAAAGTAAAAGCCCAGTGATGATGACACGTGGAAAGGTCTGGATCATATCTGCTTGGAGAATTGGGCGGGAAACGTGGTAGTCACGCGCCCATCTCCTGGATCATATAAAAGGGGGCAAATCGTCTAGTTCAGAGAGTAGACGAGTGAATAAGAAAAAGAGAACATAAGCAGAAGAGAAGTGAGGCAGATAAAAAGGCTGAAATAGTGAAGATAGAAGAGGGAGATTGAGAAGAATCAGAGAGAGTGTTGAGAGCAGAGATCGTGAGAGAAGCAGAAGTTTGTGAGTAATATTCCAGCCATTTGTGTGAGTGAAGAAAAAGAAAAGTGAAGCAGTGAGATCTAAGGAAGAAGAAGACCTGTGGCATCTGGATCAGATCCAAGCTACATTTCTCTTAGGGAGCTACATTTTGAGCTTATAATTTCCAGCTTTCAGTTGCTGATTTTTATAATTCTTGCTTTCCACTTTTACATTCTATTTCTAAGTTGTGTTATTAGCGGAGGTGAAGTTGTAAGGCCCAACGGTTTGAAACTGTGAATCAACGGAGGCTAAGTTGTAATGCCCAGCAGTGTAAGCTGTAAGTCAGCGGTTGTAGGCAAGCTGTGAGGCCCATCGGTTTAACCTGTGTATCAGTAGAAGCTACACTCGGGTTGAGTGTGGGGTGGATGTAGGTTTGGAGTACCGAACCACCTAAAAATCTTCTGTGTTATGTGGTTTGATTATCTATTTGATTCCGCAAGATGCATGCTTAGGATCGTGATCTAATTGAATATCTGTTGAGTGCCTCGGGTTCTGTTTGTCACCTAACTACGTAAATGTCAAATCCATATCTGACATTGAGCTGTTTATTAAGCCAATGATCTGTCACTCAGCAAGCTTAGTCCATTAGTTCAAATTCTACAATAGATAATTTGTCAAAGTTTTATTTGTTAAGTTTTAGAGCAAAGTTTTTTTAAGAGGGATTCATTAACCCCCCGTCTGAATCCTTGTACACCTAACTATAGATTCATCTATTGGTATCAGAGCATACCATAGATTCCAACATAGGATCTATCCCCTCGAGCTCGGGTCAAAGCACGAGAAGAGGGCAGTGTCCCCGCAGGCATGAAAGGGGGAATTCAAAAACAAAATGGCAATATCCTTTTCCCCAAGAAGAAAAGAAAAGGAAGAAGAAAAATTATGTATACATGTATATGTGACAAAGTCACATGAAAAGTCTGGTCGTGACTGTGCCTGACTCCATCAAATGAAACCCCTCCAATTCAAAAGTCAAAGTTTTCTACCAGAAGGGGTATCTAATGTCATAATGCTCGGGGTGTGGTCCGAAGTTACCTGAAAGGGGAAAGTCAAGTAGCCCCTCAACCAGCTCGCCGGGTTAACGGTTTTGCAGGTCGTCTCAGGAGGTTTATCCCCTATGTTCTTCCTTCTCCCATCAAAAGATGAAAGCCCAATGCAGGTCCTGAAAGGTGAACCCTGTCAAGGTTGCAACCTTGTTTATCAAAAATACATATATGGTTGTCCACTTCAAAAGCAGAAGCCATTGCTGCGAAGTGGTCTCTATGTTTCTTTTTGATCAAGACCTCTATTTACTGCTCTTAACACTTTCTCATGTTACCTCGATCTTAGGTCAATGCAAGTGTGTCACCTATGGGTGCGACGGCGTCTGATTCCGCGTCAGCGTCGCGCGGTTGACCGTTAGGGTTCCAAGGTGTTCCATCATATACCATCTAGGGTTGTGAGGAAATAGACCAGGGTCGGGAAAATCATTTATCTCGAACACTTTTTGGGTGTGTCCCTATGGTCGGAAGCAACTGGGAGCCTAAGCTTGGCATGACGGCATTGTCATCAGGATAAGACTTAACCAGCGGGACTATCATTCGAGGAGTCTAGAGGCCCAAATCAACCTAGATATGCGCTCAGGATACCTGGGAGGTAATTTAGAAAACCCCCGTCTCCATATAGGTCAGGTGCTCCATGGGTGGTCACCATGCATTCACAAAAAAATAGCATAAAACAAAACAAAAAAATATGTATAATCAAAATCAACAAAAAATTCAAATATATCTCCAACAACAAAAAAACAACACAAAAGAGGCATAAAATCACAAAACACCAAAAATATATATATAAAAGCACAAGAGAAAAAAATATGTCTTACATCTGCATGTGCATTTGCATGATCATATTTCCTTTTATTTGCATTCTGCTTGCTTGCATGTGCATATCATGTTTACTGTTCTTTTTCTCAATCTTGTAAATAAGATTTAGCCCTCTGACCATGTATCAAGAAAGGTATTATCTGCTTTCGACAGGGGGCTAAAATCGTACTACACTAACCTTTTCCTTGTTAGTGTGATTGAAACAGGTGAAAAGGAAGACGGTGTCAAAAGCCAAACCAAGCCATGTACACTGAAGATAGTTCATTCCACTTCCAAAATATGTCCATTATATTCTAGCGATACAACATTCTAGGGGCATACCCCCAGTGTACAAAAGGGGCAGCTGCTACCCAGGTGCGTCTCTCTCTCTATCTCTCCTCCTAATTTACGCCGGTGCGAGGTCAGCTCTGCCGGCTATCAGCCTCGTCTCCATCTCCGCTCCCCATGTCTCGCAACCTCGATGGTTGTGAAGCCCTCGAACCTAACGCGGCTGTCTGGATTGATCCCTGCTCTGCAGGAGATGGCATCATGCCCATAAGCTCATCCATCGTGAAATGCACATCTCCTAGGGTCCGTAGCGACTCGGAAGGAGTCGTAGGCCTAGCTCCGTCTCCTGGGGCACCTCTACCCTGGTATCTCCGTAGCACTCGCCGTCTCAGAGCCTCCAACTAGTCAAGGGCTCGCTGCTCCCAAATTGCCATCGCCATCTCTCGAGCACGTGCCTCGGCTTCTCTCTCCTTTGCCTCTACGAGGCGACCCTCGACCCTCTCAATGGAGTTCATCTCTCTAAGGTGACGTGTCAGCTCCTCTATACGCGCATCCTGTTCCCGACGAACGACTAGGGTGGCTGCCAACTCCTTCCTCTACAAAAAATGAATCATCGGGTAAGGCAGATAGAGGTGTAAAAAGAGGATTACTTTCAACTTGAGTGTTAGGTTCTCACCGTCTCGGCCAGCTCAGCCTCTTACTCCTCAGTTCGCTCAATGGCCCCTGCCAGGTGATCCTCTAGCTCATCTCGAGCATCAGCTCGGGATGAAGGACTGGCCTCTCCACCCGCTCCTACCCTCACTCACACATAGGCCAACTCCCCTTGCTGGCAAGACAAGAGGCGAACGGTTAGTCAAATGCAACAAATTCCAAGCTCAAAATCAATCAAGTTAATTTTGGCTCACCAACTCTCGGATCTCGTGTCGCAAGTTCACGATCGTCTGGTTAAGGACGACCATCTGATCCTTAAGTATCTTCACAGCCTCAGTCTAAGACATCTGCACATCAAATCCACAAGCTCACTTAGCTACATCGCTTAAATGAAAACATCACATTTGAAAGCTAAAGAGCAACTCATCGCTCGGGTGCCGAGACGAAACCGTCCGGCATACCGATCCTGGTAATCTGCCAAGTAAGTCTTACTACTCCTCACGATCTGGTCATGCTCTAGTTAGGGCCCTCTCTGTAGTGCCTCTGCCTCTCTGTGGTAGCGGGAGGCCCAGTCCTGATCGCTCGGCGAAGTCCGTCGGCAATCCCGGTCTGACTCGTGCTTCGCTAGAATCGCCACCAGCGGTTTATGCCATCCCAGCGTCCTCTGCACTAGGTGAAGGAAGAGCGGCTCCCTCAGGTTCACGTAAAACAACATTGTGTCTTTGTGGAACCAAGCTCGCCCCTCCCTTACCCACGGCTGGAGGGTAGTGTCCTCTGTCACATAGGGGGTCCAAATCACCTACCACATAAAAATTGAACGTTTTGCTAATCTGAGTACATATAACGAATGCTAAAAAATCATAAATCTTTAGCCAAAACACTCACCTGGTGGGGAGGGAACTCATCCAGGGCTGTCCTAAGAACAGAGAGTCTAGTGGCCACCAGGTGCCGGTCCCGGACCATTTCCCACCTAGCCTTGAGAGGGACCACATGCATCAGGGCTCGCAGGATCTTACCGCGACCTAGAGGGAACTGAGTGTACCCCCAAATCTGGAAACACAAGGAAACAATCCATCAATCAATCAAATTTTGAATTAACATGTGTAAAGGGGTAGACTCGTACCTATAAGAAGGGTGTGAAACCACCCAGGTTACCCGAACCTAGGCGTACAGGATTCAGGTGGGCGAAGAGGTGCGCCAGCATCGCTCTCCCCCACGCGAGTTGGGGTCCCCGCTCGAGATCCCGTACCAGCAAGAGATACTTAAGATTCACCTTGTTCGAGGCCGTAGCGAACAGTAGTCTCCCAAAGAAATATAAGAGAAAAAACCTCAATTCCTACTGCTCACTCCTCTCTCGGGCAAGGAGTCTCTGTCTCACTCGCCCTGGGTATGCATCCAAATCCTCGAGGGGTCCCCGGACCACTCTTGCGAGCCCCATCGCAGCACTGATCTTCCCGAGGGGAAGAGTGGTCACCGGTCTCTTAGATCGAGCCAGCTGTGGCCCGAGCAGGCTCTCCACCTCCTCCCGATAATTCCTGAGCTCTCGGCCAAGTACCGGGTTCCCTACTACTGGCAACCCTATCGAGAAAGCCACATCCTCAAGGGTGGGGATCATATGTCCCCACGACATCACGAAAGCTCTGCATCTGTCCATTCATCTCTTCCCGTAGCATCGCTAGAAAGGTAGCATCAACAGGGAAAGGTCGGATCTTGAAGAATGGGCCAAAACCCATTCGATCCACCCTCCCCCGTTGCCCAGGAGGTAAGGCATGGTACCAAGCGCACACCAAGTCCCATGACACTAGGGCTCTAATCCTTCTAGGACCCTACACACAATATGAAAAAACACACGGAATTCATTAGATCTTCCAATCAATCCACCCTCATTCTTCTTTTTTTTTCAAAGTTTTACTACCTGGGAATAGGGTGGCCAAAGGTCTGGCCGTCCACCCCCTTGGGTGACCAGAACACTAGCCGCCCAAGTCCATCAGGGGACGGCCAGCGCCCTAGCCGCCCAGGATAGTGGATGGACACTAACCTGGCCACCCACTGGATTCTCTCCCACAAACCCGCACCTCGACATCTCCATCTCTTCATCAATACCATATACACACCAAGTGTAATGAATGGAAGAGCAAGGTCATAGGACTTACCCTTTCACGCCATCCTCCCTTCTCTTGGTCGGTTTCACCCTCATCCGGACCATCTTCTTCCTCACCTTCATCTCCATCACCGAGGTCAGCCGGCCCCTCATCGGGGTAAGCCTCGTCTGCCTCGCCTCCATCTTCTCCACTTTCCTCCAAGTTAGCAGAAGCTGTCGCAGAAGAGGATGAGCCCGACGGAATTTACACCTCCTCTTGCTCTTCACTCCCACTTGAAGATGAGGGATCGGGTGTGATGTCGAGCCGAGTTCTCCTTCGCCCCATGGCCCAAATCTAAAGAACTAGGTGGCTAGAACCTCACTCACAGGAAGAGGGATCGACTCTCTTAACTCTCACTCGTACATACGTCCAAGACGAAGGCCGCCTAAATGAGGGGGCCGGCCACCCTTTTAAAACCCTTAATACAGAGGGCATATGATTATATAATCCTGATTCTTGGATTCTACAGAAGCCATCTAAAGCCCCTATCTTTAGATGCACAAGATACAACTATTGTGCGAATCTAGTCATGCTTAATCTCTATCTCCTGTCGGTGTGTGTTTGCTTATGTGTTTGCTTTTGTTCTGGCAGAGTCAATCCAAAGTGGGTGATTTACCATTCTATCGTTTCCACTGATAAGCATTATGTGTGCAATGTCCTTGCTATTGATCCATCTTGGCTTATAGAAGCTGCGCCACACTTTTATCAGCTCCAGAAGCGGAATCCTGCTATTCACTACGGAAATTAGAGCATCTTTGGGAGTACTCCTATTTTTTGATTTAATATTGGGGTCCAACTGTAGCCACAAACTTTTCAGTAGGTGCCTTCTTCCCTACAAAATAACTATAGTATATGTTGGCAAGTAACTGCTTTAAACCATAGTATTGCAAGCATATTTACCAACCTACATATTTAGGTTATGTTCAGTGGTTTGATTTCTGAAGTTCACTATAGTATATGTGGCTGAGGCTATTAAAAAATGTGGTAGGTGGTTTTTTTTGTAGAGCTTGGAACTTCTGTTCACATGTGCAGTCTTGTGTTTTTTTACCTGAAGATTCAGAAGAAAGAAACTGAGTAATTGTGAAACATTGTTGATTGACTTCTGGTCTATAGTTGAACGAGTTTGTTTTTCCTTGGAGCAAAGTAGATGTTCTTTTCCCCATTTGCTCTGATGTTTTATTGTCATTGTTATATAATGGAACATGACTTACTGTATTAGGATCAGCTTTGCAATGGACATAATTAAAACCCAAAATTTGGATTTGGGTCAGGCCTCTTCTTGGTCTTGGTTTTCTAAAAAAATTCAAAATTGGATTGGATATGTTTTGGCTGTTTTCTTTGTTTCTTTTATTGGGTTTTCCCATTTTTCCCTGCTCCTTTTCTTTTCTTTTCCAATAGGAGATTGCTAAGGATGACTGTCGCATTTCTGTAATGTTGATTTCTCTGTTTTGGGCATTTAAATAAAAGGAGTAGATTTTTTGTTCGCTTGGGTAAATTCCATCATTTTCTCGGACTAGGAATTGCACTTATATGCTCCTCTTTTATTATGTGAATGTCTGCTATGTATATTTAATTTATTGTTAAAGTCTGTAAGGACTATTTATGAATAAATTACACTAATAATGGACTTATTTGGCTTAACTTTGATAGGGGTTTCCTCTGAATAAATTAGAATCGACATAACAACAAACCAGGTATTATTATTTGGCTTAACTTATTCGTTTAACTTCAGATTGAAATCTGTTAGACACATGCAATTCTCATGCGTTCTCCATACTGCCAGGTGTTAACACCAGAAAAAATGAAGTAGCTTATTTATTGCCCAAATTTCATTATTACTGCTAAATTCTTGGGATGTACTGAGAGAGTTACCCTCACTTCCTCATACAGCTTCTTTTCCCATTCATATAATATGTCCAAGGTTGACTGATGGCTTCCAGACATCATAAAAGATTCTTCGGAGAAATCACTACTGGTTTCATAGCCAACATCTTTTGAAACGGATGAAGGAAGAAGAAATCGATAAGATGTTGAATGACATGATGCTGAATGAAATGATACAGAGCGGATTAATGCAATCTGATTCAACATTTTGCCAGCTGCATCGAGGAGTAAGGTTCCATCATTATAAGCTGTTTTCAAGAAACTCTGCCAGAAAAGTAACTTCCATGTGGAGACATCTTACCATAATGTAGAAAAACAGATGGATTGAGTGATGAGTATACCTGTAAGCTCAAGCGAATTTGAAGAATACTGAGCTTTGCTTGCCTCCAACAGCACTGAAATCTCATGAGCAGAATCATAGATTTTCATGAATTGGTGATCAACATCCATCATCACCTCTTCCATGCTATTTGGTCTTTTGTTCACATAGACAGTAAAACTAGGTGTTTCCTCTACAGTTTTTCTATTTTCCAGCTCCTGCTCATTATTGACTTTAAGATGTACTGCATTCTGTGTCTGAGACATATCAACAATGTCTGTTTCATGAGATTGGCACTGCTTCTGTTGGTGTTCTGTATCAGATTTTGTATTGGCTTTATCAGGATAATTGGCATTCGCCTCTTTTTCAGCATGAATTGGGGGGGTTCAGGTTTAGCTGTCTCTTGTAAACTTTGTGGCTTTGCAAGTTCTTCTCCTTCTTCCTCCAAGTATGGTATCCCTTCTTCTTCTCTGACCTGTCTCAGCTCCACTGTTTCATCATCACTAGCTATCCAGGTAGTGCTACTCCTAGGAGGGTATTCATATGGCTCCAATGAGGAGAATGGGTTCCAAAAGAAATTCCACTGTGAGGTTGAAGGTGATGGCGGATGGTAGTCTGGCTTGGAGCAAGGGGATGAGGAGAAAAATGTAGAATGCATGTGAGACTTCTGTGTGGTGAAAAACCCCTCAATCCCAGAAGAGTCCATGGAGTAGTAAGAATCTATTCTCAATGTTTCAGGTGATTGGGGCCTCTCCTCAACGGAAAACAATGCTATATGGCAGCACATGGTTCGTTAAGATCTGGATCTCCATCCAAAAATAGGATTACAAGGCTGAAAAGAGTACATATTAGGATTCAGGTAAGATCCGGATCCGCAAATTCAATTTTGGATTCGGATCAGATCCGAATCCGAAATATCATTCCATTCTGAATTCAGGTCAGACCCGAATCTATAGATATTGGATCCGCATCCGGATCATATCAGATCCAACCCGGATCCAATCCATTGACACTCCTAAGGGTTCCAGCTTACATTGCACATGCACCTTTTAATCTGCCCGTCCTCATTCCTCAAGGAATGCTTTTAAGTGCATTTTAGATAATGTTCTCAAGGTTTCTTCATTTTTCTATCTGCTTTTAACATATCGTTGGGAAGCATTTATAGGATATTTTGACTGCCACCTTGTGGTCAACTGAACGATCATTCTTTTAAGCCCTCATGTTATTCTTTTGTTAATTTTTGTAGTATTGGTAATTTGGTATTAATCCTATTACACAAATTCCAGGGTGTTGAGTTTGCAGATACAGAAGAGTTTCAAGATCTTCAAGCTTGTCTTGATGAAATAAGGGGCCAATTGGCAAGTTGCTAGTTGGTACAATACTACATTTTTACATTAAGGATCTTGGATATGCTAAAATGGGTTTTCTCTTACCCCTGAAGCTTTGTTAAGGAATGACATGAAAATGTTGCCACTTTGAGCTTCCAGGGTCATGGATTCTCAAAGTTACATGATAGATGGGTGGTTTTGGAAAAGGCGTATGAAGACTTGGACGGATGGCTGGTGTGGATCTCAATGTTGTGAAAGTATAGACATTTTGACCTTTATCCTCACAAGCTTTCAGTGTGTATTGGCAAATGGTCATGGAAATGTGTAGGCATGAAGAGTTGCGGAGATGGTGGGTATAAATTTCATTGTAGCAACAGAACATCGGCATGGACAGAATTGCAGGGGGGCAAAAAGGGAGGAGGAACCCTAGAAATGTTACATGTGTATTTTTATGTCTACTGAAAACATTTTTTGTATATAATTTCTTGAACTTGGCTCCCTCATGATAGAAACTGTAACTTGGTTTCCTTGGACCAAATTTCTGCATCCGCGACTGAAAGTCAGGGTTCGAGCAAACCAGATGCTCAAGGCATCTTGAGATTCACACATCTTGTATGTATATCCCAAGAGATGTTTCCAAGAGGCTCTTTTCTCAGGCATAACTTATGGTTAGCAACTAGATGAAAAGCACGTATTTTATTTGTGACTTTATGAAATTGGATTTTTAGATTGTTTAAATGTTCCAAAGAAATTGGGTTTTTTCTTCTATATGTGACTTTGTGAAATTTGTTTGTGTTGGTCTATTTGTGCTCAGGCTAGATTCATCAAGTATTAAGGTAAATGAAGCATATGCAAATGTGTTTGTTGGCTATCAGACTGAAAATGGTAGTTCATGTAACAGAAAATGTGGTGAGAAACCCTACCTTGTTCTTCTTTTACATATTCTACCTTATTCTTTTTCATTAGCTCTTTGGTTGTGCTTACGGTTGCTATTTTTGTTGCAGTATAGATAGATTTATCACCCACGAAGTCTTTGCAATGCATTGGTAGGAGGATACAAGTGCTATGACCGCATGCCAAGCCATTCAACCATTTGACTTCCCTTGCTGCTTGTCCACTAGCAAGAAAATGTTTGTGTCTAAATAACACAAAGGGAAAAATATTTTATATATTTTAACGAGTTTTTGAGTTTGTATATTTTGTTTACAAAGTGAAAAATTGAACTTCCATGATCTGAGTTGTATTTATAAGTCATGGATGCAATACATGTAATCGTGATATTTTTATGATTTGATTTTAGAATACAATTTTGTTAATACATTGTCTTTGTCAATGAGTATGATGTTTTATTTATGTTTTGGTTAAAAGGTGGACAATTTATATGCTAATGTGTTGTATAATGGCGAGTGTTTGTATATGTTAATGGATTACAAAGAGTAGGATCTATGTATTGATTACATGTTAGAAATGTTAACTTTAATTTTTACATTTTATGATTGTTATTTTGGTGTAATAATTAAAAATTAGAGCCGCTATAGATTGGTTGTTAGTTCTTGGGACAATTTGTAAAATAAAATGCCCTTAAAACATGTTCTTTCAAGCGATTATTATAGGGTGATTATTACATGATTATGTTTAAAATAGGCTATTTGGGGCAGTTTGATGGTGTAATTGCTCCTAAATCATGTTCATTAGAGGCATTTGGTCAACAAAATTGCCCCTATTAAAATATTTAGGGGCACTTTTTAGTGCCTCTAATGACAACATTAAGGGCATTTTTTAAAAAGTGCCCCAAAAACTTTTAGGGACCGAGACAGTAAGGGCATATTTTAAACTGCCCCTAAAGCTAATCAAAATGCCCCTAAAGATTTTTAGGGCATTTATCTATATTTTTTGGGGTATTTCTAAAATGCCCCTAAAAGTCTATTTTCTTGTAGTGAATAATGCATCTCTGATATGTATGGTCTAAAGGTCCATTAAATGAAATATGCTTATTATTCCATTCTTATCATCATTTATGAACTTTACTAACGTGTGCTAATGTAGCTGCAGATCTCCACAACTATGGGACCAGAGGCGATACCGCTCCACTACCTTTGCATTATAAGTAGAATGCTGGAGGCTAATAGCTTCGGGCGTATAAACTCTAAGTTCCTCTTTAATAAAAAACATGAAGAGTTTATACTCCTTAAGCTATTCGATGGTCGCCTGCTGCCTAAACCCAGGATGACGGACTTCCGAATTCTAGACTATGCTTAAGTACAATGTGGAACGATGGACCGCTACCGAGATCCGGACCACGTCTGTCGCCAAGCATGGGATGACAGACTTCTTGAACTCTTGACCGATTGGTTCGGAGGCAGGCAAATAAACCCTCTGGCTTTGCATTAGATATGTCTTTTACTTTAAACACAGCATGCATCATATAAGCCCTTTTATCCCCATTTGAAAAATAGAAAAGAAAAATATATATATGCGCATGAAAAGAAAAAAAATGCATGCATCTCATCTTGGGAGCCATGACGAAGAGGTAAGGAAGCTTCGTTGCTTTGACCAACCCGTGGACCTTTGGCCCCCGCATTTGATTTTCTGAGTCTCTCGATTTCGCTAAGTTTGCTTGAATGAGTCTACGTGATTCCACTCTGATTTGACCAGCGGAAGATGTGTTTTACGCAAGAACCGTTTTGAGTACTTCATGATTCAATGAGTCATTGAATTCTCATATTCTGATTTTTTACTTACCCTTGTTTTAGGTCTTTTATATCCTTGAGCACTGGATTGCGTTCGTCCCCTCAAGTCCCGTAGCGCCATGCTAGGGGGTCCCATGCGACTGCAGATACAAGTCCTATTAGATTAATTGTCCTTCCTCTCCTTTGCCAATGACTTACTTGATTACTTAATGCCCATGCGACCCTGCATGAAACCTATTTTTCGCTCGAGAATCTCCTTGAGCGTGTTGCCCTCATTAGGCTTGTTTCTTTTCCGAAACACCCATTTATCAGTCCGCCGGGCTCCCTTGCAAAACGGGCGTTCCGGAAGGGCATTTGTAGGCGCCTAATTTTGGACATCCCGCAGATCCTAATGGACCTTCATGCGAATGAAGCACAATCATTATACTTGGTTTATCATTGTTCCAAAGCCCAGCCCATAGCCATAGAGCTATTGGTCCTCGTCCATTGGAGGGGCCCAAGAACCATGGTCTGGGCAGCCAAGGACTTGGCCGCCCTCCTTTGCTGGGTGGCCAGAGAGCTAGCCGCCCTCCCCTTCAAGAAGGACAAGTCGATGGTCGCCCTTCTGATTTTACTTGGTCAAAGAACGTGGTTCAGTTCGTGATCATGTTCTCCCCCTATTTTGCATGATTTTCCCCCACGATTTCAAGGCTCCAACCTGAATGACAAAAAACCACCGATCTCGAGGACATTCAGAGGAGGAGGAGATTTAGAGGAGGAGGAGATTTAGAGGAGGAGGGACATTCAGAGGAGGAGGACATTCATAGGAGGAAGGACATTCAAAGGAGGAGGACATTCAGAGGGAAGGACATTCAAAGAGGAAGGACATTCAGAGATGGAGTACATTCAGAAGAGGAGGACATTCAGAGGGAAGGACATTTAGAGAGGTAGGACATTTGGATAGGAGGAATTTTCGGAATGGAGGGGAGTTGAAAGATGGGAAGAGGGAGTTGCGCCTAGTCTCCTTCCTCTTTCATCCTCGATCCAAGTTTGAACTCCGGAATCCCCTTGTTATTTATTTCTCGCATCATGGCTCCCTGGTAAGTACATTCTGCATATCGTAATCTTTCTAGCTCTTATACTTAAGAGGTTTTCTCCCCAAAACAAACGGGAAGGTGGGTGGTCAAAAGCCTTGGCTATCCCTCCTTCCCACCACCCCCAGGTAATCACGCCGCCATTATTCTTGTTACATTAATTTTCATTAGAGTAGACACTACACTTCCTGTTAATAATGGTCTTCTTCTATTTTCTTCTTTGAGCTTTACTGTTTGCAGGACTTCCGCATCAAGGAACTACGCAGGGCTCCTAGCCCTTGGCCATCCGAGGATGAGGAAGAGGGACCCTACCTTATCCCTATTTTGGGCATCTCCCCGCGATCATCATTCCTGTGAGGTTCAGGTAAACACGTCTGGCGATCACAATTATTTAACCCTTGATTTGTTCTCCTGTAGGTACTCGTGGTCCAGAAAGGTTCAGGAGATAACCCCGCTAGGCTCATTCTCCAAAACTAACTCCCCTCCACTATCAACACACCGGTCTGATGACCCACGGAACCTACACTACCGGGGTAGGACAAAGCTGAGGTTGAAGAAGCTGCTAGAATCGGGCAGGTGTCCAAGCTCTGCCCAAAATCATATACTCATCCTTTCTTCGGTGGGCCGGCTGCTGCTACCCATGCCTGAGGATCTAGCTGCGGCCGTTGCGTCTCCTCCTCCCCGTACTTTTCAGTCATATGCCTGTCATATGACTCCTATAAATTGAATAAAGAATATTATAAATTTTATATTAATAAATCATATTTAAAAATTGAAATAGAAAAGAAATGTGTATGTACGTATATAATCTTACCACTACCGAGCGAGCACTCTCGCTCACATACTGATCGGTCCCCTTCTTTTGGTGAACTGTAGCAAATAAATTGCGGTACGAGACCATACCACCCCTCTTCTTTGCCTGTTATACATGTTATAGAGAATAAATAAGGACATATAAGAAATAAAATATAATAAAATTAAGATTATTACTTACCAATCTCTCCTTTCGGGTAGCGAAGGAAACAGATCCAGAAGTATGGAGATGCACGTCTGGATGTTGCGCACGTTCGGCTTTGGATTTTGCGAATTTGGCCATCCAATTAGGCTCGGCCCATCTATCACAGAGGTCCTCCCAGTGCTCCCTCCTCATCCATGTTGGGCCGTGTCCCTTCCAAAGGCCACGGTCCTTGCTCCCCCCGGCTAGAGCCTTGGCACGGTCCTGATAGCTGTGTAATGGATGCTTATAATTTATAGTTGTTATGGCCTCCCACGCACGTCGAGCTCGTCCAGTGTCAGCTCGCCTCACAAACTGATATCCTCGCTATGAAGAATTCAAATTTTATAAGTTGCCAATTTAAATTGTGGAGTTAAGAAATATGTAATTTAAAAGATTAAATTGTATACGAGGAACTCGTCGTACAATCGATCGCGGATATCCTGAGGAAACTGTCGAAATGACTTATATGGGCTGGTCACATGTCGCTCAAAAATGTTGGTAATAAAATGAGAAGCGTCATTAGGCTCTACTTTATCCCTACAATTATAGATGTTAAAATGATGGCCAACAATTATATAGTTGATAGATGGATAACGAACATAATTCATGAGTTTAAATATTTACCCAGAGACCCAACATGGCTTGCGTCCCTCTTGCAACACCACTTGCTCGCCCTCGTGATGGCTAACAGCATCTTCTGCCAGTTGTGTACCTGTTACAAGTAAAATAGAAGTAGTTAATAAGAATTTAGCTCATTATTAAAAAAAGAATTTATTCAATAAGTAAACATATAGAATTTTCACTATTTAACTAAGAAATTTAGCTCATTATTAAAAAAAGATTTTATTCAATAAGTAAACATATAGAATTTTCATCATTTAACTAAGAATTTAAATAAACATAGCAGTAGAATGTGATGGAAGCGATGTACTCTGTAGACCTAATGTAGAGGCACTCAAACATGTAAACCATTTTATATCGTGAGCAAAATAAAGTGCATACTCACTACTCATTTATCTAACAATTTAAATAAACATACCAGCAGCAAGTGGTGGGGCCGGTGCACTTTGTGTACCTGGTGCGGAGACATAAAATATCATGAGCAAAACAAAGTGCATATTCACTACTCATTTATCTAAGTGATGTGCGGAAGGATAGGATATAGAGGGGTGGGTGAATATTTCCCCCAATTAAAAATTGTGCCCAAATTAAAATAATAAATCTGGTGCTGCCCAATCTTAAAATAGAATAATCAATATGTTAACAAGAGTTTGCATAGAACATACGTCGAACACTTAAGCACTCAAAGCACACTAGAGGGAAATGAAATGAAAGTTAAGTAGCACTCTTGCTGACAGATCTAACGATAATATAAGAGTAATGTTTTGCACAGAACAAATGTCAAATAGCAAGCACTCAATACCCACAAAAGGAAAGAGAGAGGCAAATCATGCGGCTCTTCTGCTGAACAGATTTGAAAGTGATATAAAAGAAAAGCTTGAACTGGATCACGTGCCATATGATTTGCCTTTTCAACCTTGGGGCATGTGACAGTCAAAGGTGTGAAGAGATCCCACGTGTTCCTCACGTGTCTGACCCTTTTCTGCACTGGCGAGCTATTTGTTACTCTTATCGGGTATTTTACACCCTTAACCAGCTATTTGTCTGCCTTAGGGAGCTATTTATCACCCTTAGCTTCCCTTTATCCATCGCCACAGCTCATTTCTCTGCCTTGCTTCCTTGCTACATCGACGCCACAACTTCATGCGTCGACTGTGCCATGTTTCTTTCCACGCGTTTACCATTGCTGCCCATTTGTCAGTCTAACACAGCTATTTATCTGCCTTGTCCAGTCATTTGTCTCCACTATCCATACTGAGCCGCCGCCCTTGCTGCTTTCCTCTTAAGCTTCAGCCGACGCCAAAATCCATTTGTCACCCTTGTTCCTCTATTATTCCATCTGACTATCACTGTAGAACACTGTAGCTCATTGTCTTCTAGTGATTTATTATTGAGTTTTTGGCTTGTAGTGAACCCTTCTCTCTCTCCTCCATTTCCCTTCTTTCTTCATCTGATAACTCTTCTCGGGCTATTAATCAAAGATAACAGTTATTTTTCTACCTTGAGAGGGTATATGTCGCGGTTGAGACCTATTTTTCACCCTTAAGAGGGTATATGTCACCCATAGAAGTCTATTTGTCAGCCTTAGCTTCTTCTGCTGGCGGATAAACACAAGTCTACTTCCCCTTCATGCAGCTTTAATACTTCACACATATTCAGCGCTACAACCTATTTTTCACCCGTAGAGAGTTATTTGTCGGCCTTACTTGCCTATTTATCACCACTAATGAGTCATTTGTCTGCCTTATCTTCCTGCCTTGCCTTGTATGAATCTTAATAGATTTGTGACCCATTTCTAAAGAATTAAGACTTTGACTGCACTGACTTTGGTTGACCATTGACTTAGCTCCATTGACTGTGCATTGACTTTGTTGACCACGATGACTTTTCTTCAGTTCTTCAAAAAATTACTGCCTTTTAGCCTATTCTATGTGCAACTGTCAACCTGTTCTTTGTGCAATTTAAAAGTAAACTACACACATAAAATCATTATAGCTCCATGCATGATTCTACATCAACAAAACACATTGACTATCCACATGAAGAGTATACATGACTCATGGTTTTGGCAGCATCAAAACACAGGGACACAACACTAAGAATTTAAATAAACATACCCGCAGTAGTTGCTGGGGGCAGTGCACTCTCTATAGCTGGTGCGGAGACATAAAATATAGTGAGCAAAACAAAGTGCATATTCACTACTCATTTATCTAAGAAATTAAATAAACATACCCGCAGTAGTTGGTGGGGCCTGTGCACTCTGTGTACCTGGTGGGGAGACATAAAATATCGTGAGCAAAACACGCGTGCATATTCACTACTCATTTATGTAAGAATTTAAATAAATATACCCGCACCAGGTGGTGGGGGCGGTGTACTCTGTATACCTGGTGCAGAGACATAAAATATCATGAGCAAAATAAAGTGCATATTCACTACTCATTTATCTAAGAATTTAATTAAACATACCCGCAGTTGTTGGTGGGGGCGATGCATTCTGTGTAGTTGGTGCGGAGACATGAAATATCGTGAGCAAAATAAAGTACATATTCACTGCTCATTTATGTAAGAATTTAAATAAACATACCTGCATCACGTGGTGGGGGCGGTGTACTCTGTGTACCTGGTGCAGAGACATAAAATATCATGAGCAAAAAAAGTGCATATTCACTACTCATTTATCTAAGAATTTAAATAAACATACCCACAATAAGTGGTGGGGGCGGTGTAATCTGTGTACCGGGTGCAGAGACATAAAATATCACTACCAAAACAAAGTGTATATTCACTACTCATTTATCTAAGAATTTAAATAACCATACCAGTAGAACCCCTTCCGGAACCACCTCTCCTCGAAGATCCAATACGACCTCGAATCATCTAATTATTCACAATAATTAAAGTAGTGCATATTAGTCCACAACTAATTACGAGGAGAGGTGGTAAGTAATATTGATAAGAAGTGTATATATGTTAAATTTCTTACAAAATATTCAATAAGTATCTATTTCATCTTCAGACGCTGAAGATATATCAAACTCTTTGTCATGTTCGTCATCTTCCTCATTCTCACTAGATTCATAATCTTCCTCCTCAGAGGACTCCTCCTGCCCAACAATTGCTTCATTTAGCTCAGTTGAATCGACTTCTTCCACTTCATCCTCTATAGACAATCGAAGTGGATCGTCATATTCGATCAGATGAAGATTTGAAGCAATCAACTCTGCAGTGTCACCCTCGTCTGATTGAAAAAATTCGGCACCAGAATCCTCTAAGACAGCTTCAATGAGGTCTAACTCATCATTAGGCACAAGCCTTGGTTTTACCCTACAGACTGTCCACCAATCTTTATTCTTGGACGATGAATAACTTGAATAATACACTTGTTGAGCTTGTGCGGCCAAAATGAACGGCGCATAGGTATTCAATTTGATCTATGTTTGACATCGATAATGCCATATATTGCATCATTTTGAACTGAATTAGGATTAAACCAATAACACTTAACAAGGAATATATGGTTGTCTTGTTTGAGATACTGTAATTCTATGACCTCCTCAAGAATACCATAGTAATCAAGATCATTTTCATTATATGTACTAGCTTTCACGCATATGCCGCTATTCATCGTAGACTTATTTCATCCATAATCTCCGGTGTGAAATCTATAACCATTCACAAAAAATCCTACATAGGCACGCGTGACCTTCGAAGGTCCATAACTTTTCACCTGGACTCTTTCATCAGTAACATAACCTTGTTCAACCTATGAATATAAACCAAGTTCCTTTAAAATGAACGGGCATGCACCTCAAGCTTTGTGGAACTTAACTTTGACACTTACTTGACCTTTAAGACATCTGGCAAAAGATCACTCTCATTCCTTTTGAACCCCCATGTCATTGAGGTGTGGACATTGAGTAATTAATTTCGAATCAAATTACCTACAATGATGAATGCAACATCACCATAAATGGGAGGAAGAATGTCAAGAAACTTATAAATTTTAGCACCTACGGAGTTGAGGACTCACTCAACAAAAGGTTCAATCTCAGCACAGTTCAAGAGAACATATATCTCCGGGGCCAACAACTCCCTATCCTCTAATATACGATTCAAACAACATCTGAATGCACGTCTTGGATACTTAAATATGGACAATCGGTCGGATGGACCGACCTCTCCTCTATCATCATTACGTGGAGGTTGATTGCGGCGAGTTTGAATTTTGGGTTCGAAGTACATCGAATAGAAGTTCAAAATTTCTTCAATAATATATGCCCCGGTAATCGAACCCTCTACTTTAGCCTTATTACGAACCTTCATTTTCAGGTCATGCATACACCTATGACAATAATTCATATGACAATGACATACAGTGACAATGACAGACACATGTAACTAGTGTCAAATAATTAGTAAATACATACTGATTACCTATCAAATGGATACATTCATCAAAATTGTACGGGTCCTCCAACTTTGGCCTCATATGGCAAATGGATAATCAGGTGCTCCATGGAATCGAAGAATGCAGGGGGGAATATCTTCTCCAACTTACTTACCGTCGCGACCACATTCTGTTCCATAGTTTGCATGTCCCCAAGTTTGAGTTCTGATGCATATAGAATCCTGAAAAACTGACTCAACTCAGTCATTGATCCCCATATAGGTTGTGGCAATATGTCACGGAATGTAATGGGCAGAAGTCGATCCATGAACACACGGTAGTCATGACTTTTCAATCCATATATTTTTCCCTCATTGACATTCACACAACGGGATATGTTAGACACATATCTATTAGGGAATCTTAATTGCTTCAGCCACTAGCACAGTTCATTGATCTGTATGTCTTTCAACATGTAAGCTGCTTTAGGTTGCACAACTTTGCCCCGTAGCTACTGCAATTCCAACTCTGGTTGTTTGCAAAGTATCTTCAAGTCCGCTCGCGCCTTGGCATTGTCCTTTATTTTGGCTTTCACGTTCATGATGGTGTTGAACATATTATCATAGACATTCTTCTCATCATGCATGACGTCCAGGTTGTGCCGTATCAAAAGGGTTGGCCAGTAAGACAATTCCCAGAAGATACTTTTCTTCACCTAGTTGTGATCCTGTCCAAATCCACGAAGATGTCATGTACTACCCTACAGTTGTACTATATTAGTAAGTCTTGCACTTGTGCTGCCATTTGTCGACCAGACATGCGTTTCAAGTCTGCTTTATCCATTTCAAATGTCTTCTTAATGAATGAGTCCTTTTGCCTTCGGAAAGGATGGTCAATTAGTAGAAACCATCAATGACAATCGAACCAGCAAGATTTCTTACCATATTTCAGGACAAATGATTTGGTATCATCTATACATTAAGGACATGCCAACCTCCCATGTGTGCTCCAGCCAGATAGCATTCCATATGCAGGGAAGTCACTTATTGTCCACATTAATGCAGCCTTCATAGTAAAATTTTATTTTCTATACACATCATAAGTAACAACTCCATCATTACATAATCTTTTCAACTCATCAATCAGTGGCCTGAGATATATGTCCTAATTTTTTCATGGATTTTTTGGACCTGGAATCACCAAAGTTAAGAAAAGGTTCTCTCGCTTCATGCACATGCCCGGCGAAAGGTTGTACGGCGTCAGGAACACTGGCCAACATGAGTAAGATGCCACTGAACCTCCAAATGGGTTGAAGCCATCTGTGCATAAACCTAACCTAACATTGCATGGCTCGTGAGCAAAAGTAGTATAGGTACGATTGAAATGAGTCCAAGCTTCACCGTTGGTGGGATGACTGATTATATTATCTACATGACATACTCTTTCCGTGTGCCATATCATATGTTGAGCTGTCTTTGACGACATATACATCCGCTACAATCTGGGCATGAGAGGGAAGTATCGCAGTGATATGTAAGACACATCCTTCTGCTTTGAATTGTCCCCTCTCTTAGGTTTAAATCTATCATGATGACAAATATCTCATGTTCTTTTATCTACATTATCTTCATAATATAGCATACAGTGATTAGGGCATGCATCTATTTTTTGGTATTCAAGCCCTAACTCATTGACTATCCACATGAAGAGTATACATGATTCATGGTTTTTATAGCATCAAAACACATGGACACAACACTAAGAATTTAAATAAACATACCCACAGCAGTTGGTGGGGGTGGTGTACTCTCTGTAGCTGGTGCAGAGACATAAAATATTGTGAGCAAAATAAAGTGCATATTCACTACTCATTTATGTAAGAATTTAAATAAACATACCTGCAATTGTTGGTGGGGGCGGTGCACTCTGTGTAGCTGGTGCGGAGACATAAAATATCGTTAGCAAAATAAAGTGCATATTCACTACTCATTTATCTAAGAATTTAAATAAACATACCCGCAGTTATTGGTGGGGGCGGTGCATTCTGTGTAGTTGGTGTAGAGACATAAAATATCGTGAGCAAAATAAAGTGCATATTCACTACTCATTTATGTAAGAATTTAAATAAATATACCCATAGCACGTGGTGGGGGCGCTGTACTCTGTGTACTTGGTGCAGAGACATAAAACATCATAAGCAAAATAGACTGCATATTCACTACACATTTATCTAAGAATTTAAATAAACATACCCGCAGCAGGTGGTGGGGGCAGTGTAATCTGTGTACCTGGTGCAGAGACTTAAAATATAAATACCAAAATAAAGTGCATATTCACTACTCATTTATCTAAGAATTTAAATAACCATATTAGTAGAACCCCTCCCGGAACCACCTCTCCTCGAAGATCCGGTACAACCTCGAACCATCTAATTGTTGACAACAATTAATGTAGTGCATGTTAGTCCACAACTAATTACGAGGAGAGGTAGTAAGTCATATTGATAAGAAGTGTATATATGTTAAATTTCTTACAAAATATTTAATCAGTATCTATTTCATCTTCAGATGCTGAAGATATATCAAATTCATTGTCATGTTCGTCATCTTCCTCATTCTCACTAGATTCAGACTCTTCCCCCTCAGAGGACTCCTCCTGCCCAACAATTCCTTCCTTTAGCTTAATTGAATCGACTTCTTCCACTTCGTCCTCGATAGACAATCGAAGTAGATCGTCAGATTCGATCAGATGAAGGTTAGAAGCAACCAACTCTGCAGTGTCACCCTCGTCTGATTGAAAAAATTCGGCACGAGAATCCTCTAAGACAGCTTCAATGAGGTCTAACTCATCATTAGGCACAAGCCTTGGTTTTACCCTATAGACTACCCACCAATCTTTATTCTTGGACGATGAATAACTTGACTAATACACTTGATGGGCTTGTGCAGCCGAAATGAACGGCTCATAGGTATTCAATTTGGATCTATGTTTGACATCGACAATCCTATATATTGCGTCATTTCGAACTGAATTAGGATCAAACCAATGACACTTAAAAAGGAATATATGGTTGTCTTGTCCGAGATACTGTAATTCTATGAACTCCTCAAGAATAGCATAGTAATCAAGATCATTTTCATTGTATGTACTACCTTTCACGCATATGCTGCTATTCATCGTAGACTTATTTCGTCCATAATTTCTGGTGTGAAATCTATAACCATTCACAAAAAATCCTACAAAGGCATGTGCGACCTTCGAAGGTCCATAACTCATCACCCGAACTCTTTCATCAGTAACATAACCATGTTCAACGTATGAATATAAACCAAGTTCCTTTAAAATGAACGGGCATACACCTCAAGCTTTGTGGAACTTAACTTCGACACTTACTTGACCTTTAAGCCATCTGGCAAAAGATCACTCTCATTCCTTTTGAACCCCCATGTCATTGAGGTGTGGACATTGAGTAATTAATTCTGAATCAAATTGCCTACAATGATGAATGCAACATCACCATAAATGGGAGGAAGAACGTCAAGAAACTTATAAATTTTAGCACATGTGGAGTTGAGGACTCACTCAACATAAGGTTCAATCTCAGCACAGTTCAAGAGACCATACATCTCTGCGGCCAACAACTCCCTATCCTCTAATATACGATTCCAACAACATCCGAATGCACATCCTGGATACTTAAATATGGACAATCGGTCGGACGGACCGACCTCTCCTCTATCATCATTACGTGGAGGTTGATTGTGGCGAGTTTGAATTTTGGGTTCGAAGTACATCGAACAGAAGTTTAAAATTTCTTCAATAATATATGTCTCGGTAATCGAACCCTCTACTTTAGCCTTGTTGCGAACCTTCTTTTTTTGGTCATGCATACACCTTTGACAATAATTCATATGACAATGACATACAGTGACAATAACAGACACATGTAACTAGTGTCAAATAATCAGTAAATACATATTGATTACCTCTCAAATGGATACATCCATTAAAATTGTACCGGTCCTCTAACTTTGGCCTCGTATGGCAAATGGATAATCAGGTGCTAAGGAATCGAAGAACGAAGGGGGAAATATCTTCTCCAACTTGCATACCATCGCGACCACACTCTGTTCCATAGTTTGCATGTTCCTAAGTTTGTGTTCTGATGCACATAAAATCTTGAAAAACTGACTCAACTCAGTCAATGCTCCCCATATAGGCTGTGGCAATATGTCACGGAATGTAATGGGCAGAAGTCTCTCCATGAACACATGGTAGTCATGACCTTTCAATCTATATATTTTTTCCTCATTGACATTCACACAATGGGCTATGTTAGTGTAAGACCCCAGAATTTATGTAAATAATTTTTGAATTTATAAATATTTTTCTATAATTTATAAAGGCCTAAATGTATTAATAAATGGGTTATTAGATTAATAAGTCATTATAAGGCCCATTTGTGTTAAATAGTTAACCAAATCCATTTAAATAAAGTCCAAAAGGTTTAAGGACCCAGCCCATTAAGTTTGGCCCATATTCTAGAAGGTTATTAAGTATATTATCATATTTTAAGGATAAATACTAAATATCTAAGATAATTATATGTATAAACGAATAAAAGAGTTTTATTAAATTGAAACTCTATACACGTTGACTGTAACAGTCCATCGGGCGACCGCCACAGACAGGTAACGCGCCTGGACACGACTGTTACATGCTGCAAGTTCCGTGAGTCAAAGAACTCCCAAAAAGATTGGAACTTTAGGATCTTATCCACTAGGGATCGACTTGGGAAGAGTTATAACATTACTAAGGACTCTTAGGGATTAGATTCTGGCAGATTAAGGACTCTAGAATCGATCTAATCTTCAAACACTAGCCAAAACCCTATAAATAGGACCTAGTTCTGAACTGAGCAACCCTTACTTTTGCTCGCGTGGAATCAAGGTAAGGAGTCATAATTTCAGGTAAGTTCCTTAGAAAATTTTGTTTATAATACATTAGACTAATAGTCTCCAAATTTCGTGCTAGGAGACCAAGCAACCAAGGAGTTAGAGCCCAAGGAAGTTGCTGAAAAGTCACAGGAAGAGGAGAGCTAGGGCACGTTTTTCAACCCTAAATTGGAAGTTTAAAACTAAGTTAAGAGGTAGGTTATCTGATGAACGGAAAAAACAACATGTTATGGATAAAAGCCCTCGGATTTTGCTTGATTACATGCACGTTAGCTCATGAATTTCATGTTTTAGTAGAGACATGCATATATCTATATTCTTACCCCTAACTAAATTAGAAAGAAACTTCCTTGTGAAATTCACTAGAACCCATCCATGATATTAGTTTAGCTTTCATTCTATCATGTGGGAAGTTATATATATATGATTTTTAGACATGATGTGAGTTGATACTTAGGTCATTATTTTCTATTGCTGTCAGCAGAGGCTCTGACGGATCATGGTAGGACTGTCACATGCATGTAACGGCCGTACGACAGGCCGTCACACACTCTGTTATGTTTTCATCTCACTGTTGTCTCTAACGCACCAGGACAAGAGCGTTACATTACTGTAACGGCCCCGCGATAGACCGTCACAAACACTGTGACGCTCTCCTGTTAGACCGTTAGACTCTGTGTTCTGTCAGCCCATGACAGAGTAGTAACTAGTTAAGTTAACTTATAAATAAGCCTAGTTAGCTGAGTTTTGACATGTTATTATGGTTTTAAGTTTACTTACTATTTCATATTGTTATTTGCATGCCTTAGGCATCTTGAGCTATTTTAAGTTATGTTAATTTTATATGCCCAAAACTCTATAGTTTTGTATTCTAAATCATGATTTTCCAAATATTGTAATGACGGAGTTTCCTCATGGTTTCACAACGTTACACCTTCACTCTTTATCAATAGAGTCATTTCTTTAAGTACATGGCACATATTCCGGTATGTTGTCCATTAGTTCACTTTGCACTATAGGAACATTATTCTTGGACATGAGGACCTCTCCATTGGATATTCTTCCAATGGACTAAGAAATATTGTTTCAAGGCGTCCGTAATTCTCCGCAGGCATGGGATTCCCACTAGGACGCCGAGTTGGTTGTACCATTAAAGTCCATTGATTAGACTACACTATCGATATTTTCTGATTATCAGTAATGTAACGGCTCTGTGTTGGACCGTCAGGCACATGTAACGGCCCAATATAAGACCATCACATTCATCTGAGTTTGAATTCTTGATTCGGGATTCAGACTAATGTAACGGCCTAATCCTAAACCGTCACATAATGTAACGACCCAATGCATGACCGTCACCTTTCTCTGAGTCTATTTTTATTATTCTGGACTCGGATCATTGTAACGGCCCACTATTGGAGTGTTACATGATGTAACGGCCCAGTAAACAACCGTCACATTGCTAAAGTATTTAACCCAAGGTTTGACCCAAGGGTTGATATTCCAAAGGTTCTAGATGGACTAATGATAGTCTAGAACTTATAATATTGACCAAGAAACTTAATATAATGATTGGAAAGAGAAAAGAATGTACCGTTATGTTGTCGATTTATTTCCGTGAGCATGACATTGTTTAAGTCTTTTTCTTGATCTCTCATACTCTAAATTGAAGCATTCATTCATTGATTGTTATTATCATGAGTTATTGAACTTATTACATTCTTGGCCATACTTTATTGTTACACTCATGGAAGTAGCTTGATTTATACGTGAAGATGCAGTTCGGGCGCTGATTGTGTCCAAGGGCTCTATGCTAGTCCCCACGGCTGATTGCCGAAAACATATTATTTTATAAATCATGGGGTATGATGCTAATGGCGTCGCATTGCGCTGGGAGTACTTTCTTTATAAATAAGTGAAATCCATGAGCACTCGTGAAAATCTAGTGAATTGCTACATGATTGACGTTCTCATGCGTAACCTTTATGGTTATGAAAGTGAAAGTGAAAGTGCATTCTCGTTACATTCTTGTTCATGAAAGGCCAAATATCATATTCTTGTTACATTTTTGCTAGTTCATTCTTGTTCACTCTATCTTACATGATTATCATGTTACTTTGGTTTAATCGTGTGATCATTGCATTGCATGATTTTGCCTTACTTCTTTAGAGCTAAATTGTTAATCACTTTAATAGTACCTTCATGTTGATGCGAAGATACCTACTGGGCAAGCGTGCTCATTACCTATTTTCCAATCTTTTCAGGAGATGGAAGTGATTCGGATTCGGGTTATTCAAGTAGAGGGTCCGAGAGCGAATGAAAGTATTGTCAAGATGAGAGTGCAAACTTAGGAAAGTCTAAATTGTTTAGATTGAGTCTATGTAATGTTCCTATTTCTTGAGTCTAGTGCATAATGGAAATTGAATTAGTGGATGTATTTGAATATTTAATTATCAATGAAATAACGTTGGATTTTGAATATATATATATTGTGCAATTGCATCTTTATGTGTGATTGTCTTGCGCTCTGATTATTCTTGCTCGCAAGATGCTTACCATGTCGGCTGTTCGTGCTTCCCGAGTTAGTCTTCCGCTGTAATAAAGACTCGGGGTATGACAGTTAAGTTGGTATCAGAGCCTAAGTCTCAGTACTTAGGGAGAAGAGTTATGTCATAGGATAAGTCCAAGATTTAAGAACCCCTACCTATGAACTAAGGAAGAAACTTCCGCACCCACGTGAGGATTGGGTAGAGCCGGGGATGAGGTAGTTATATAGAAATTACCTTAGGATAAATCTTCCTGACTCTAAATAACTAAAATGTCCATGATTCTCAGGTACCTTGATTCTCAATGGCTCATCGTATAAACTGGGACGAGATGCAGCAAACTGTTGCAGGACTTACTCAAGCCCTACAAATAGTGGCCCAAGCCGGTGGAAGGGCTGGCGCGGGTAACTTGTATGGCAACTTCCGAAGTTTAAATCCTCCACAATTCTCTGGATCTTCTAACCCGGATGAAGTAGAAAATTGGATCAACGAAATGAATCGAATATTCGATGTCATGCAATGCACCGACCAGGAGAAGGTTTGACTTGTCACGTTCCAACTCAACAAGGATGTTCGTACATGGTGGAAATCCATTACAACGCCACCTGCAGACGCACCTCATACATGGGAGGGTTTTCTTACACTTTTCCGAGCCAAGTACTTTTCCGAGCATGTGAAAGAGAGAAAGGCTATGGCATTTGCCTCTTTAAAACAGGGCACGATGTCCGTGGCAGAGTATGAATTATAATTCTCTCGACTAGCACCTTATGCTTCTCACTTGATAAGCACAGATTTATTGAAAGCCAACCGATTTATGGATGGTTTAAGACCCGGATTCATCCAACAACTTGGAACTTAGAATATCCGCACCTATACCGAGATGGTTCAAAGAGCGCATCTATGTGAAAGAACCATGGAGAATGTGGAGAGGCTCCAAGAAGAAAGGTCAAGCCGAAAACATGATAGGCAAGAAGAGAAAGAAATAGATGAGGGTGAAAACCGACACATTAAGAGGTCCCGTAATGGGAATGGTAACGGAAACAGAAATGGAAATGGAAACGGGAAGGATAAGAAAGTTAAAGAAGAGAAGGAGCAAGCCGTGGCACCTTGCTCATTTTGTGAAAAATTTGGGCACTCGACAGAACAATGTTGGAAGCGTCTCGGCGCTTGTCTCAAATGTGGAAGCCGGGAACATCGCCTGCCCCTATGTCCTTTCATTACCAGACAATCTTCAAGGGATAACAACGGACGCGGGAAGCAAGGTCGATTAAATGACATTCTAGACAAGGAAGGTAAGATGATAAAAGGTACTCTCTTAACCCAGTCGCCTAACATTAATTCTTAATACATTAAAATAAGTGCACTCTCCAAAATCCATATATTGAATTTGGGGACCAAATTCTCTTAAGTGGGGGAGGGTGTAAGACCCCAGAATTTATGTAAATTATTTTTGAATTTATAAATAATTTTCTAGAATTTATAAAGGCCTAAATGTATTAATAAATGGGTTATTAGATTAATAAGTCATTATAAGGCCCATTTGTGTTAAATAATTAACCAAATCCGTTTAAATAAAGTCCAAAAGGTTTAAGGACCAAGCCCATTAAGTTTGGCCCATATTCTAGAAGGTTATTAAGTATATTCACATATTTTAAGGATAAATACTAAATATCTAACATAATTATATAGATAAACGAATAAAAGAGTTTTATTAAATTGAAACTCTATACACGTTGACTGTAACGGTCCATCGGGCGACCGCCACAGACAGGTAACGCGCCTGGACACGACCGTTACATGCTGCAAGTTCCGTGAGTCAAAGAACTCCCAAAAAGATTGGAACTTTGGGATCTTATCCACTAGGGATCGACTTGGGAAGAGTTATAACATTACTAAGGACTCTTAGGGATTAGATTTTGTCAGATTAAGGACTCTAGAATTGATCTAATCTTCAAACTCTAGTCAAAACCCTAAAAATAGGACCTAGTTCTGAACTGAGCAACCATTACTTTTGCTCGCGTGGAATCAAGGTAAGGAGTCATAATTTCAAGTAAGTTCTTTAGAAACTTTTGTTTATAATACATTAGACTAATAGCTCTCCAAATTTCGTGCTAGGAGACCAAACAACCAAGGAGTTAGAGCCCAAGGAAGTTGCTGAAAAGTCACAGGAAGAGGAGAGCTAGGGCACATTTTTCAACCCTAAATTGGAAGTTTAAAACCAAGTTAAGAGGTAGGTTATCTGATGAGCGGCAAAAACAATATGTTAGGGATAAAAGCCCTCTGATTTTGCTTGATTACATGCACGTTAGCTCATGAATTTCATATTTTAGTAGAGACATGCATATATCTATATTCTTAGCCCTAACTAAATTAAAAAGAAACTTCCTTGTGAAATTCACTAGAACCCATGCATGATATTAGTTTAGCTTTCATTCTTTCATGTGGGAAGTTATATATATATGATTTTTAGACATGATGTGAGTTGAAACTTAGGTCATTATTATCTATTGCTATCAGCAGAGGCTCTGACGGATCATGGTAGGACTGTCACATGCATGTAACGGCCTTACGACAGACCGTCACACACTCTGTTATGTTTTCATCTCACTATTGTCTCTAATGCACCAGGATAGGAGCGTTACATTACTGTAATGGCCCCGCGATAGACCGTCACAAGCACTGTAACGCTCTCCTGTTAGACCGTTAGACTATGTGTTCTGTCAGCCCATGACAGAATAGTAACCAGTTAAGTTAACTTATAAATAAGCCTAGTTAGCTGAGTTTTGACCTGTTATTATGGTTTTAAGTTTACTTACTGTTTCATATTGGTATTTGGATGCCTTAGGCATCTTGAGCTATTTTATGTTATGTTAATTTTATGTGCCCAAAACTCTATAGTTTTGTATTCTAAATCATGATTTTCCAAATATTGTAATGACGAAGTTTCCTCATGGTTTCACAATGTTACACCTTCACTCTTTATCAATAGAGTCATTTCTTTAAGTACATGGCACATATTCCGGTATATTGTCCATTAGTTCACTTTGCACTATAGGAACATTATTCTTGGACATGAGGACCTCTCTATTGGATATTCCTTCCAATGGACTAGGAAATCTTGTTTCAAGGCCTCCGTAATTCTCCGCGAACCTGGGATTCCAACTAGGATGCCGAGTTGGTTGTACCATGAAAGCCCATTGATTAGACTACACTATCGATGTTTTCTGATTATCAGTAATGTAACGGCTCTTTGTTGGACCGTCAGGCACATGTAACGGCCCAATATAAGACCGTCACATTCATCTGAGTTTGAATTCTTGATTCGGGATTCAGACTAATGTAACGGCCTAATCCTGGACCGTCATATAATGTAACAGCCCAATAAATGATCGTCACCTTTCTCTGAGTCTATTTTTATTATTCTGGAGTCGGATCATTGTAACGGCCCACTATTGGAGTGTTACGTGATGTAACGGCCCAGTAAACGACCGTCACATTGCTTAAGTATTTAACCCAAGGTTTGACCCAAGGGTTGATATTCCAAAGGTTCTAGATGGACTAATGATAGTCTAGAACTTATAATATTGATCAAGAAACTTAATATAATGATTGGAAAGAGAAAAGAATGTACCGTTATGCTGTCGATTTATTTCCGTGAGCATGACATTGTTTAAGTCTTTTTCTTGATCTCTCATACTCTAAATTGAAGCATTCATTCATTGATTGTTGTTATCATGAGTTATTGAACTTATTACATTCTTGGCTATACTTTATTGTTACACTCATGGAAGTAGCTTGATTTATACGTGAAGATGCAGTTCGGGCGCTGATTGTGTCCAAGGGCTCTATGCTAGTCCCCACGGCTGATTGTCAGAAATATACTATTTTATAAACTATGGGGTATGATGCTACTGGTGTCGCATTACGCTGGGAGTACTTTCTTTATAAATAAGTGAAATCCATGAGCACTCGTGAAAATCTAGTGAATTGCTACATGATTGACGTTCTCGTGCATAACCTTTATGGTTATGAAAGTGAAAGTGAAAGTGCATTCTCGTTACATTCTTGTTCATGAAAGGCCAAATATCATATTCTTGTAACATTTTTGCTAGTTCATTCTTGTTCACTCTATTTTACATGATTATCGTGTTACTTTGGTTTAATCGCGTGATCATTGCATTGCATGATTTTGCCTTACTTCTTTAGAGCTAAATTGTTAATCACTTTAATAGTGCCTTCATGTTGATGCGAAGATACCTACTGGGCAAGTGTGCTCATTACCTATTTTTCAATCTTTTCAGGAGATGGAAGTGATTCGAATTCGGATTCGGGTTATTCAAGTAGCGGGTCCGAGAGCGAATGAAAGTATTGTCAAGATGAGAGTGCAGACTTAGGAAAGTCTAAATTGTTTAGATTGAGTCTATGTAATTTTTCTATTTCTTGACTCTAGTGCATAATGGAAATTGAATTAGTGGATGTATTTGAATATTTGATTATTAATGAAATAACGTTGGAGTTTGAATATATATATATATATATATATTGTGCAATTGCATCTTTATGTGTGATTGTCTTGCGCTCTGATTGTTCTTGCTCGCAAGAGGCTTACCATGCCGATTGTTCGCACTTCCTGAGTTAGTCTTCCGCTGTAATAAAGACTCGGGACGTGACAATTAAGTTGATATCAGAGCCTAAGTCTCAGGACTTAGGGAGAAGAGTTATGTCATAGGATAAGTCCAAGGTTTAAGGACCCCTACCTATGAACTAAGGAAGAAACTTCCGCACCCACGTGAGGATTGGGTAGAGCCCGGGATGAGGTAGTTATATAGAACTTACCTTAGGATAAATCTTCCCGACTCTAAATAACTAAAATGTCCATGATTCTCAGTACCTTGATTCTCAATGGCTCATCGTATAAACTGGGACGAGATGCAGCAAACTGTTGCAGGACTTACTCAAGCCCTACAAACAGTGGCCCAAGCCGGTGGAAGGGCTGGCGCGGGTAACTTGCATGGCAACTTCCGAAGTTTAAATCCTCCATAATTCTCTGGATCTTCTTGTTGTGTTAGATGGACGCAGTCTATCTCCACTAACCGTGGATCTAGAGGGGGGGGGGTGAATAGATCTAATGCCTAATTAAAAGCTAGTATAAGAATATAGGTAAATAGCAGGTAAACCGAAAGAAGATGCACAAAGCAAAGGGTCGACCCATGCAGCCACACATCATATCACTATCTCGAATACTAAATATGAACATGAGCAATATAAGCTATGATGCTAAGTAAGGAAACCCATCGTACACAGTTCAAAGACAATCGCACAAACACAATGCACCCAAGAATTTTAGGTGGTTCGGTCAAAGACCTACGTCCACCCCACACTCAACAGAGTATGGCCTACTGCTGCGCAGTACAGCTTGCGTCTGCTGGGCACTACAGCTTGGCCTACAAACCGCTGATACATAGCTTTGCTGGGCTTTACAGCTTGCCGACCAGAGGAACAAATCCTCTGCAACAGCTGGGTAATACAGCTTAGCCGTCCGAGACCAAGTCTCGCCTGCTGAGGATTACAGTTTCACCTGTCCAGTGGAGACCTCCGCTGCAATGCTGCCTCACAGCTTGAAGAAACAAGAGTTCGAAAATAAAAATGCAGAAGCAAAAAGAAAATAAAAACCCAAATGGGAATGTAGCTCGGAATGAGCAAGCCTCAGCTCAGGTTTCTGAACCAAGAGACTGAGTTACAATCAGAACAGCTCTCAATCTAAACTCTCTCAATTTCACTCTCTCAACACATCTCTTCTCTCTTCTCTTATCTCTTTTTATTCTTCTCTATTTTTCTTCTCACTGTGGATTGATGGCTCTCTGCTGTATAGACTTTTCTTCTCTTCAGTCGATCTGCCTCCATCTGAAGACGAAGGCTTCATTATATACTATCAGCAGGTGGATGAGGGCGCGCGGCTTCCACATTTCCTGCCCAGAGAATTTGCCAGAACCGAGGCAATTCCATCCATATGGCAGCATCCTGGAAAGGCATCTTCCACGTGTCATCATCATGGTACCTTGTCCTTCTTGGATCACGAGCCAGGTCATCAGTCCAGGTAAAGAATCCCTGTCAGACAGAATACCAAATTATCAGTTTAAGTATCGAACTCTGTATAGACTGTAAGATGAAGTGCATTATATAGACATCAGTCTGTATAGACTTCAGTCTGTATAGACTTGTGAACTCGAATGCAGTGTACAGACTCTGCCCAATGTATAGACTTCATCTATGTGAAGCTATGCGATGTACAGACTTCATATGTGAAGCAGCCGTTGTACAGACTTAAGCAATATGAAGACTTGACAAACAACTGACGATGTATGGACTTCAAGTGTGAAGACGTTGTGAATGCAAATGCAATGTACAGACTTTACATATGCATGAGACTCTAAGAGAAATGGGCACTGTATAGACTTCACCAGACTTCACTCGATGTACAGACTTCACGAACGATGCTTGCAATGCATTGAGGGATGTACAGACTTCCTGAAGTGTGAAGGAGTTGAGTGTATAGACCTCATCATGTGAAGACTTGAACAAGACATGTATAGACTTCACATCGTGAAGCAATGTATATACTTAGCTGAAGAAACTCTATACAGGCTTGACCAAGGCAAAGCAGTTGACTGTATGGACTTCCAGTGTGTAGACATGCCAAAGATAACTGGACGATGTACAGACTTGAACAAGGTAAAGTCTGTACAGACTTGGAAGTTCACAATGTGTAGAATTTGGCAAGGCAACGTCGGTAAACCAACCACTGTATAGACTTTCTGAACAAAGTGTAGGTAAAAGTCCCAATGTATAGACTTAGAAGTGCAACGTAAGAAAAGATGCCAATGTACAGACTTTGGCAAAGCAGCAATGTACAGACTTGCATAGTTCCAGCTAGAGGATGTATAGACTTTACCCAGTGCAAGCTATAGTGAATGAATGTATTGACTTAATAGTCTCCCTAGCTGTACAGACTTAGTCACAGGCTGAACAGTCGAATGTATAGACTTGCTTCCACTGACCAGTGTATAGACTTTGCAAGCGTGAGACGCTGAATGAGACGGTGGCTGAGACAATGCACATACTTCAGGTGAAACAATGCAGCTACAGTGTAATGTACAGACATGCCTAAGACGCAGCATGAGACGCTGGCTGAGACGAATGTTGTACATACTTTGAATGCAATGTATGGACTTTGTATAGACGATGCAAGAGACACAGACTCTGTGCATGAACAGTCTGATGTATAGACTTAACATGATGCACAAAGACACAGTCCAATAGACAAACTTCATAAACAATGCATGAACGAGACGCTGAAGTTTGTATAGACTTTAGCAATGAATACATGATGCGATGTACAAACTTTGTCCATGAACTGTGCACATTCATGAACGATGTATAGACTCTGAAATGTAAGCAATGCAGCAATGTCTAGACTTTGAGCTTTACCCTGCAGTGTATAGACTTGCTGGTCTGCTAGGAATGCAATGAATGGACTTGGAAAACAAAGGGAGTGTCGACCCATCAGAAGGGAGCATCGACCCACAACTGTCCAGACTACACAATGAAATGTATGGACTCTATGTTCATGCTGTAATGCAATGTAGACCTGTGGGCGTGTGCACGACAGTATAGACTCTGACTGCATTATGTACACAGACAACCTGATAAAAATAATTTCATCAAAGTAAGAACAGTTGCCAATCAATCAAAACAAGCTGTTGCCAATGAAGTAAAACTTATTGTCAACATCATCAACACAGAGGGGTCACAACAATCTCCCCCTTTTTGATGATGGCAACACCCTATTATATAGAATAGCAACATCCTGTCAAACAGATGTATTTTTGATGAAGGACATGATTAGTTATTCAGATTGTCATGCAGATACTATGAATGACATGCTGAGACATGAACACAACTTTCTGCTCACAAGATCTCCCCCTTTGCCATAGACATGATGCATACACTTCCCTGGAATGAACTCACTGGAATGAACTCATCAAGTAAACAATATATTCTTCCCCTTTGCCATCAAAAAAGAGGAGGGAAATAAGATGCAAGGGAAGGAACCAGAAGAATCAGCTGACTGGCATTCTTAGTAAGTAGTTCAGAAATTAAGCAGCTAAAGCACAAAACCTTCAGTCATATGAATTGAGAAACTGCTTAGAAAGTGAAGTTCTGGTTTAAAGGTTATATAAATGAGAGTTCATGCACTACATTCATTGGATAGGGTAGCTGTGCATGATAAAACAATAAACGAGAATCACATTTGCATGAGAGAGTCAGTTTCAAAAATATCTTACTATCATATACTCAACAAAAATAATTGAGAGATACCAAGTCATGTATTGAAACTAAACAAATTGACATTCATAAAATTACTTTTGAAGGAGCAGAATTTATCAATATGAGTTCATTTTGGGCAGTCAAGTACCATTTGTCTTTTTGCTTAAGGGTATACGTTTATCAGACGCCAATACCCCTAGATACTCAACATGATGGACCATTCTGCTATGATCAAACTCAATATAAGTGATTTACATCTTTTTGCTTGAGGGTACACGTTTATCAGACGCCAGTTACCCCCAGGTACTCAATGAAACCACCCTACTGTTTTGATCATTTTATACAGAGATAGCTGATACACCTCATGACATGAGTGTTTTCCCCTTCTTTCATAGATCACTCTTGTTTAAGGACAATACACATACTTAGTTTCACTAACATGATTTCAGATGAGTTTTCAGATTTCAGATATAATTAACTTTGTCTGACATGAAATAAGATTAGGGTTGAGTGCTTTATCAAATTTCAGCATCCTTATTTACTGATTGTAGTCTTTCAACTCTAAAGATTATAAAATTTAAACCATTAAGTCAGTCTTAAAGCAATTAAAGTTCTTATGAGGGAAGAGGTCTATTTTCTATTGCTTAATATTAGAACTGATTAAAAGATTGCCATACTGTCAGACTCAATCATTCAGAGTCAAAGGATGAATAGACAGAGTCGACGCTGGGAGTTCAAGGCGTCCACGAATCAGTTGAAGAGGTTACAATATAAAACATTGAGATAATGTCAGTGCGTTGACTCCACGCTATTGCAGCGTCAACTCATCAGAATAAGAAGCATAGACATTCACAGATATAGTTCACTATGTCAACGCCACAGTATAGCAGCGTCAACGCAGCAGTTCACCCTGAAATTCTGACAAGACTCCCCCTATCTATATGCATGCAGTTTTGCAAATGATGACTGAACAAATGATTTTTGAAGTTCATGCTTATTCAGACTGCACTATCATACAATATGACCACCAGGGTTATGCAGAGAAATGTAGTGTAAAACAGTTCTATATGCATGTGATTTTAGACACATTCATGACTAACTGACATGCAGTGATGATCATGAGAAAATAATATGAGTGTCACGCATGATCATGAGTCTGTTGCACCAATCAACCTTCACAGAGTTTTATACAGGCTATCAGATGTAAGTCCAAATCAGAAATTGTATTCAAAATAACTGAAAATTTTATTCATCATGCTGAAACTTACACAAGCCAAGTTCTCTTCTAAAAAATTTAAACTTTTCATTTCCAAGTGGCTTAGTAAAGATATCAGCAATTTGTTTGTCTGTTTCAATGAAATTCAGTTCTATTTCCTTTTTATTCACAGCATCTCTCAGAAAATGGTGTTTTATCTCTATATGCTTAGTCCTTGAATGATGAACAGGATTTTTAGCAAGACATATGGCACTAGTATTATCACATAAAATTGGAATACATTCCAGTTTTATCTGATAATCATCTAGTTGGTGCTTGATCCATAGTACTTGGGCAGCACAATGACCTGCAGCAACATATTCAGCCTCAGCTGTAGACAAGGCTACAGTGTGTTACTTTTTAGATGCCCAAGATACTAGACAGCCACCAAGGAATTGGCAATAGCCACTAGTGCTCTTTCTATCTACTCAACACCCAGCATAGTCTGCATTAGTGTAGGCTAGAAGATCTAACTCACACTTAGCAGGATACCAAAGACCTAGCTGTTGGGTGCCTAGTAAATATCTAAAAATCCTCTTCACAGCCTTAAGATGAGATTCTTTAGGACTAGCCTGAAACCCAGAGCATAAACACACTGCAAATTGTATATCAGGCCTAGATGTTGTAAGATAAAGAAGGGATCCGATCATACCTCTATATAGCCTTTGGTCCACTGGTTTACCTTTAGGGTCTTCATCCAAACTAGTTGAGGTACCCATTGGAGCAGCTATTTCCTTGACGTTGTCTATTTTGTACTTCTTCAATAAATTCTTTACGTACTTGGACTGAGGGAAGAAAGTGCCATCCTCTGATTGTGTAACCTGCAGTCCAAGAAATAGTTTGAGCTCGCCCATTGAGCTCATTTCAAACTCATTAGTCATTATCTGAGAGAATTCCTCACACAGTTTAGGGTTAGTTGACCCAAACACAATGTCATCCACATAAATCTGAATAATAAGAATATCTGAATGACTCACTTTAGTAAATAATATTTGATCAACTATACCTCTTGTGAAATTCTTGTTGGTGAGGAACTTACTCAACCTGTCATACCAAGCTCTAGGAGCTTGCTTTAAACCATAAAGAGCTTTATTGAGTTTGTAAATATGATTAGGGAAATCTAAACATTCAAACCCAGGAGGCTGTCTCACATAGACATTCTCACTAATTTCCCCATTTAGGAAAGCAGATTTCACATCCATCTGCTGAAGATTTATACCTAGGGAGCATGCATAAGCCAATAATATTCTGATTGCTTCTAACCTAGCTACAGGGGCAAAAGACTCTTCAAAGTCAATTCCAAATTCTCGATTGTACCCCTGAGCTACAAGTCTGGCTTTATTTTTAATGACATTCCCTGATTCATCAGTTTTATTTCTAAACACCCATTTAGTCCCTATGATTGTTTCATGATCAAGAGGTGGAACCAAATGCCACACCTTATTCCTGTCAAATTGATTAAGCTCCTCATGCATGGCATTAATCCAGTGCACATCTTGGAGAGCACAGTCAATGGACTTGGGTTCTATATTTGAAACAAAAGCATAAGCATTCAATTCATGTTGAATTCTCAAGTGGCCTCTAGTCCTAGGGGGGTCATGCAGATTTCCAATTACATTATCTACAGGATGATCCTTAAGATATCTAATGTTTACAATTGGATTATCATGAGTTTGATTTACCTCCCCCTGAACTGTAGGCTCTTCTTCATCAAGCTCTTTATATCCTTCTTCATCCTCGGATTTGTCTGCAGGATCTCCTTTCTTCAAAATATCACCACTGTCTTCATTCCTCCATTTACCAACATTAGTATTTACCAAGGATTCATCAAAAACTATATGTTGAGATTCTTTAACAGTTTTAGAATTCAGATTGTAAACTCTATATGCTCGGGTGTTTTCAGAATAACCAAGAAAGATTCCTGGTTCACCTTTAGGTTCAAATTTATCAAGGTCTCTTTTATCATTTATATGAATGAAACATTTACATCCAAAAAATTTGAAGTGAGCAATAGAAGGTTTCTTACCCTTTAAGATCTCATATGGTGTTTGCTGGGTAGAAGGTCTTACCATGGCTCTGTTAATTACATAACAGGCAGTGTTCACTGCTTCAGCCCAGAATTTCCTAGGTAGACCACCTTCAACAAGGAGTGTACGACCCATCTCTACTAGGGTTCTGTTCCTTCTCTCCACAACTCCATTCTGCTCAGGTGTCCTTGGTGAGGAGTACATATGGTTGATTCCATTTGACCTACAGAATTCATCAAACTGTGAGTTTTCAAACTCACCTCCATGATCAGTCAAAATGTTTCCAATTTTCTGATGTATTCTAACATAGAACTCCTGAAATTCTGAAAATACATCACTCTTATGAGATAAGAAATAAACCCAAGTATACCTAGAAAAGTCATCTACCATGACAAACCCATACTTCCTCCCTGATAAGCTAACAGATCTGGTTGGCCCAAAAAGGTCCATGTGTATCAGCTCATAGGGTTTAGAAGATAGATTTTCAGTTCTAGACTTAAATGACTTTCTAGTTATCTTTGATTGAGTGCATGCATCACAGATTTTATTTTCCTTTTTGAAGGAAACTTCAGGAAGTCCTCTAACTATGCCATGCTTATTCAGTTTATTCAAAACAGTGTAACTAACATGACCTAACCTACGATGCCATAAAAATGCTAAGTCTTCTCTACTGGCAGTAAGGCAAAGGTTAGTATGTTGAATGTCATCTAAATCTATCATGTATGTATTATTTATTCTTTTTCCAGAAAATTTGACAATTTCATAATCAGGTTCAAAAACCTTGCAGCATTGAGAATCAAATAAAACCTTATATCCTTTATCACACAACTGGCTGATACTAAGTAAATTATAAGCTAACCCTTCAACCAGCATAACATCATCAATGCAGCAGGTAGAACACTTACCTACCTTACATGATCCAATAATCCTACCCTTTGTGTTGCTTCTAAAGGTGACAAGGCCTCCTAGCTTCTCAGTCAGCATGCAGAACTTAGCCTTATCTCCTGTCATATGCATGGAGCAGCCACTATCCAAGTACCAAAAGTTGCTGTTGGCTGCCAGGCATACCTGCATACACAATTAGGTAGAGAGGTTTGGAACCCAAGACTGATTGGGTTCCACAACAGAAGAAGTATAAGCAAAGCAAGAAAGCAGGCTTTTCGGAATCCACATTTGTTTAAATGTATTTTGTTCAGTGGATCCTACAGGTTTTCTTCTATTATTGTTCCTCTTCTTTTTGTTATTTTTCTTCTTATTTGCACCAACATGATTATTGACATTGTTGTTTCTTTGCCAGTGCCTTGGCCATGTTGCATTTATGGAATTGTGGCCATAATAGTTCCTGGGCTGGCTGTGGAAATGTTGGTTCCTAGGTGTTCAATAACCATACCCATTAACCCAATTTCTAGTGTAAGGTCTTTGATATTGAGTAGCCTGATATGCAAGACCTGTATGCCTCCCCGGAGTTCTAGTCCAACCTGACCTATTGAAATAGGTTGACTGTGCATTGTAATGGGTCTGAACTCTGGGTTGGTATAACTGATTGGGTTGACTCTTAGCAACATTCTATCTCCCCTGCACCTTGGACCCGGCTGACCTATTCATAGGTTTGTTTTGGGTCTTCTTCAGAGGTGGAGGTGATGGTGGAGACTTGGTTACCTTGACCTGGTGTTTATAAGACTGGGTAGGTTGACCCTTAACCTGAGATTGAGCCTTTGGATTTTGTTTGGATGTGCTAGCTCTACTAGGCTCACTGACTTTTTGTTTTCCCTTCTCCTCAGCACTGGTCTTTTTCAGATTAGCTTTTTTGTTCATTGAATTGTTTGGATTCATGCTAATTAGAGGTCCTTTTTCTTTTTGTGCAACAAATGAAATAGTTTTCATTCCAAAGGTTTTCGTTGCACTTGAATTAAATCCTAGGCCCTCTTTTCTGAAATTTACCTTTGACCCTAACAAAGTATTTAAGTTATCTTTTCCTTGGGTCATTTTCTCAATGGTTCTCAGTTTATCCTCATTGTCTTTCTGAATTTCATCAATAGATTTTTTCAGTTCATTATTTACAATGAGGATAGCTTCATATTTTTAGAAAAATTTTTTACTTCACTCTCACATTTCTGAATTTTCAGCTTCCATTCATCAATTTCATTTTCAAGCCTTACATTCTCTTCCCTAGAAGCTTTTAACTCATTTTTGATTTCATCTACTTTAGAACATGTGAGTTTCAAATTTTTATTCTCAGATTCTAAACATGCAATTTTATCAGTTAGAGTTTTATCATTTTGCATGGAATTGATCTTTCTTCTCAGATGCCTGTTTTCTTTTCTAATATCATCAGCTCTATCAGCTATATCATGGTAGGCATCTACCCAATCAGCGATAGTAAAATTTTCAAATCTAGTGATTACCTCATCTGAGTCCTCTTCTCTATCTTCTGAGCTTGTTGCCATAAGGCAAATGGGCTTCTCAGATTCGGCTTCACTGTCTGAAGTGTTGCTCAGGGAGCCTTCATCTTCATCACTCCAGGTACTCACCATTGCTTTCCCTTTCGTGTTCCTTCTCTTTGACTTGTCCTTATATTTTTGATTATATGGACAGTCAGCTTTCAGATGGCCTGGTTTCCTGCAATGATAACCAGTGTTAGTTTCAGTTTTCTTTGCAGGGCTATGTTTATACCTTTTGTCCCTTTGGCCGCCACTGTATTTCTTTTGGCCGAATCGTCCTACTCCTTTTCTAAGAAATCGCCTGAACTCTCTGGTCATCATGGCCATCTCAGAATGAGTCATATCTTCTTCTTCATTCGGGCTTTCCTCTGATGATGAAGAACTGCTGGAGCTGGATTTGTTGGATTTGCTGGAACCAGCCTTCAGCGCTATCGGCTTCTTCTTCCTTTCAACTTCTTCTATCCTTGGCATATTAATCTCATATGCCATCAGCAAGCCAATTAGCTCATCAGCTCTTGTATTGCGCAAGTCCCTTGACTCCTCCATCACAGTAGCTTTCGTATGCCAGGCATGAGTCAAGGACCGAAGTATCTTCCTTACTAAATCATATTCTGTTAGAGGTTTCCCGAGACCTCTTAGACCATTGGTGATGATCATCATTTGAGCATACATTTCTTTGATGGTCTCATTTGGCTTCATCTTGAAGGCTTCATACTCAGACACTAGGAAATTAGCCTTCGTCTCCCTGACTTGAGAAGTCCCCTCATGGATAACTTCCAGTGCATCCCACATTTCCTTGGCTGAAGTGTATGTTGACACGCGGGAGAATTCAGTAGGGTGCAGAGAGCACTTGATGGCGTTTATGGCACTCCAATTAGCATGGACCTTCTGATCTCCTCCTTGGTCCAGACATCTTCATTCGGGGACAGCTCATAAGGTCCCTTGCTAACAACCTTCCAGATCTCGTAATCTTTAGCCCTCAGAAACACTTGCATATGATTCTTCCAGTATGCGTAGTTAGATCCATCAAAGAATGGGGGCTTGGTGGTTGAGTGACCTTCAGCTATCATCCCTCGAGCATCCATCTCTGCCTATCCTCTTCGGGCGATGAGTCCCTATAGAAGAGTATGGCTCTGATACCAATTGTTGTGTTAGATGGATGCAGTCTATCTCCACTAACTGTGGATCTAGAGGGGGGGTGAATAGATATAATGCCTAATTAAAAGCTAGTATAAGATCTAATGCGGAATATAGGCAAATAGCAGGTAAACCGAAAGAAGATGCACTAAGCAAAGGGTCGACCCATGCAGCCACACAGCATATCACTATCTCAAATACTAGATATGAACATGAGCGATATAAGCTATGATGCTAAGTAAGGAAACCCATCGTACACAGTTCAAAGACAATCGCACAAACACAATGCACCCAAGAATTTTAGGTGGTTCGGTCAAAGACCTACGTCCACCCCACACTTAACAGAGTATGGCTTACTGCTGCGCAGTACAGCTTGCGTCTGCTGGGCACTACAGCTTGGCCTACAAACCGCTGATACACAGCTTTGCTGGGCTTTACAGCTTGCCGACTAGAGGAACAAATCCTCTGCAACAGCTGGGCAATACAGCTTAGTCGTCTGAGACCAAGTCTCACCTGTTGAGGATTACAGCTTCACCTGTCTAGTGGAGACCTCCACTGCAATGCTGCCTCACAGCTTGAAGAAACAAGAGTTCGGAAATAAAAATGCAAAAGCAAAACGAAAATGAAAACCTAAATGGGAATGTAGCTCGGAATGAGCAAGCCTCAGCTCTGGTTTCTGAACCAAGAGACTGAGTTACAATCAGAACATCTCTCAATCTAAACTCTCTCAATTTCACTCTCTCAACACATATCTTCTCTCTTTTTCTTCTTCTCTGTTTTTCTTCTCACTATGGATCGATGGCTCTCTACTGTATAGACTTTTCTTCTCTTCAGTCGATCTGCCTCCATCTGTAGACGAAGGCTTCATTATATACTATCAGTAGGTGGATGAGGGCGCGTGGCTTCCACATTTCTCGCCCAGAGAATTCGCCAGAACCGAGGTAATTCCATCCACATGGCAGCATCCTAGAAAGGCTTCTTCCACGTGTCATCATCATGGTACCTCATCCTTCTTGGATCACGAGCCAGGTCATCAGTCTAGGTAAAGAATCCCTGTCAGACAGAATACCAAATTATCAGTTTAAGTATCGAACTCTGTATAGACTGTAAGATGAAGTGCATTATATAGACTTCAGTCTGTATAGACTTCAGTCTGTATAGACTTGTGAACTCGAATGCAGTGTACAGACTCTGCCCAATGTATAGACTTCATCTATGTGAAGCTATGCGATGTACAGACTTCATATGTGAAGCAGCCGTTGTACAGACTTAAGCAATATGAAGACTTGACAGACAACTGACGATGTATGGACTTCAAGTGTGAAGACGTTGTGAATGCAAATGCAATGTACAGACTTTACATATGCATGAGACTCTAAGAGAAATGGGCGTTGTATAGACTTCACCAGACTTCACTCGATGTACAGACTTCACGAACGATGCTTGCAATGCATTGAGGGATGTACAAACTTCCTGAAGTGTGAAAGAGTTGAGTGTATAGACCTCATCATGTGAAGACTTGAACAAGACATGTATAGACTTCACGTCGTGAAGCAATGTATATACTTAGCTGAAGAAACTCGGTACAGGCTTGACTAAGGCAAAGCAGTTGACTGTATGGACTTCCAGTGTGTAGACATGCCAAAGATAACTGGACGATGTACAGACTTGAACAAGGTAAAGTCTGTATAGACTTGGAAGTTCACAATGTGTAGACTTTGGCAAGGCAACGTCGGTAAAGCAACCACTGTATAGACTTGCTGAACAGAGCGTAGGTAAAAGTCCCAATGTATAGACTTGGAAGTGCAACGTAAGAAAAGATGCCAATGTACAGACTTTGGCAAAGTAGCGATGTACAGACTTTCACAGTTCCAGCTAGAGGATGTATAGACTTTACCCAGTGCAAGCTACAGTGAATGAATGTATAGACTTAACAGTCTCCCTAGCTGTACAGACTTAGTCACAGGCTGAACAGTCGAATGTATAGACTTGCTTCCACCGACCAGTGTATAGACTTTGCAAGCGTGAGACGCTGAATGAGACGGTGGCTGAGATAATGCACAGACTTCAGGTGAAACAATGCAGCTACAGTGCAATGTACAGACATGCCTAAGACGCAGCATGAGACGCTGGCTGAGACGAATGCTGTACAGACTTTGAATGCAATGTATGGAATTTGCATAGACGATGCATGAGACACAGACTCTGTGCATGAACAGTCCGATGGATAGACTTAACATGATGCACAAAGACACAGTCCAATGTTCAAACTTCATAAACAATGCATGAACGACACGCTGAAGTCTGTATAGACTTTAGTAATGAATACATGCTGCGATGTACAGACTTTGTCCACGAACTGTGCACATGCATGAACGATGTATAGACTCTGAAATGCAAGCAATGCAGCAATGTCTAGACTTTGGGCTTTACCCTGCAGTGTATAGACTTGTTGGTCTGCTAGGAATGCAATGTATGGACTTGGAAAACAAAGGGAGCGTTGACCCATCAGAAGGGAGCGTCGACCCACAACCGTCCGGACTACACAATGAAATGTATGGACTCTATGTTCATGCTGCAATGCAATGTAGACCTGTGGGTGTGTGCACGACAGTATAGTCTCTGACTGCATTATGTACACAGACAACCTGATAAAAATAATTTCATCAAAGTAAGAACAGTTGCCAATCAATCAAAATAAGCTGTTGCCAATGAAGTAAAACTTATTGTCAACATCATCAACACAGAGGGGTCACAACACTTCTAACCCGGATGAAGCAGAAAATTGGATCGACGAAATGAATCGAATATTCGATGTCATGCAATGCACCGACCAGGAGAAGGTTTGACTTGCCACGTTCTAACTCAACAAGGATGCTCGTACATGGTGGAAATCCATTCCAACGCCACCTGCAGACGCACCTCATACATGGGAGGGTTTTCTTACACTTTTCCGAGCCAAGTACTTTTTCGAGCATGTGAAAGAGAGAAAGGCTATGGAATTTGCCTCTTTAAAACAAGGCACGATGTCCCTGGCAGAGTATGAATTACAATTCTCTCGACTAGCACCTTATGCTTCTCACTTGATAAGCATAGATTTATTGAAAGCCAACCGATTTATGGATGGTTTAAGACCCGGATTCATCCAACAACTTGGAACTCAGAATATCCGCACCTATACCGAGATGGTTCAAAGAGCGCATCTATGTGAAAGAACCATGGAGAAAGTGGAGAGGCTCCGAGACGAAAGGTCAAGCCGAAAACATGATAGGCAAGAAGAGAAAGAAATAGATGAGGGTGAAAACCGTCACATTAAGAGGTCACGTAATGGGAACGGTAACGGAAACAGAAATGGAAATGGAAACGGGAAGGATAAGAAAGTTAAAGAAAAGAAGGAGCAAGCCGTGGCACCTTGCTCATTTTGTGAAAAATTTGGGCACTCAGCAGAACAGTATTGGAAGCGTCTCGGCACTTGTCTCAAATGTGGAAGCCGGGAACATCGCTTGCCCCTATGTCCTTTCATCAATGGACAATCTTCAAGGGATAACAACGGACGCGGGAAGCAAGGTCGATTAAATGCCATTCTAGAGAAGGAAGGTAAGATGATAAAATGTACTCTCTTAACCCAGTCGCCTAACATTAATTCTTAATACATTAAAATAAGTGCACTCTCCAAAATCCATATATTAAATTATGGGACCAAATTCTCTTAAGTGGGGGAGGGTGTAAGACCCCAGAATTTATGTAAATATTTTTTGAATTTATAAATAATTTTATAGAATTTATAAAGGCCTAAATGTATTAATAAATGGGTTATTAGATTAATAAGTCATTATAAGGCCCATTTGTGTTAAATAATTAACCAAATCCATTTAAATAAAGTCCAAAAGGTTTAAGGACCAAGCCCATTAAGTTTGGCCCAAATTCTAGAAGGTTATTAAGTCTATTCACATATTTTAAGGATAAATACTAAATATCTAAGATAATTATATAGATAAACGAATAAAAGAGTTTTCTTAAATTGAAACTCTATACACGTTGACTGTAACGGTCCATCGGGCGACCGCCACAGATAGGTAACGCGCCTGGACACGACCGTTACATGCTGCAAGTTCCGTGAGTCAAAGAACTCCCAAAAAGATTGGAACTTTGAGATCTTATCCACTAGGGATCGACTTGGGAAGAGTTATAACATTACTAAAGACTCTTAGGGATTAGATTCAGGCATATTAAGGACTCTAGAATCGATTTAATCTTCAAACTCTAGCCAAAACCCTATAAATAGGACCTAGTTCTGAACTGAGTAACCCTTACTTTTGCTCGCGTGGAATCAAGGTAAGGAGTCATAATTTTAGGTAAGTTCTGTAGAAACTTTTGTTTATAATACATTAGACTAATAGCTCCCCAAATTTCGTGCTAGGAGATCAAGCAACCAAGGAGTTAGAGCCCAAGGAAGTTGCTGAAAAGTCACAGGAAGAGGAGAGCTAGGGCACATTTTTCAACCCTAAATTGGAAGTTTAAAACCAAGTTAGGAGGTAGGTTATCTGATGAACGGCAAAAATAACATGTTAGGGATAAAAGCCCTCTGATTTTGCTTGATTACATGCACGTTAGCTCATGAATTTCATGTTTTAGTAGAGACATGCATATATCTATATTCTTAGCCCTAAATAAATTAAAAAGAAACTTCCTTGTGAAATTCACTAGAACCCATGCATGATATTAGTTTAGCTTTCATTCAATCATGTGGGAAGTTATATATATGTGATTTTAGACATGATGTGAGTTGAAACTTACGTCATTATTATCTATTACTGTCAGTAGAGGCTCTGACGGATCATGGTAGGACCGTCACATGCATGTAACGGCCTTACGATAGACCGTCACACACTCTGTTATGTTTTCATCTCACTGTTGTCTCTAACGCACCAGGATAGGAGCATTACATTACTGTAACGGCCCCGCGATAGACCGTCACAAGCACTGTAACGCTCTCCTGTTAGACCGTTAGACTCTGTGTTCTGTCAGCCCATGACAGAATAGTAACCAGTTAAGTTAACTTATAAATAAGCCTAGTTAGCTGAGTTTTGACCTGTTATTATGGTTTTAAGTTTACTTACTATTTCATATTGGTATTTGCATGCCTTAGGCATCTTGAGCTATTTTAAGTTATGTTAATTTTATGTGCCCAAAACTCTATAGTTTTGTATTCTAAATCATGATTTTCCAAATATTGTAATGACGGAGTTTCCTCATGGTTTCACTACGTTACACCTTCACTCTTTATCAATAGAGTCATTTCTTTAAGTACATGGCACATATTCTGGTATGTTGTCCATTAGTTCACTTTGCACTATAGGAACATTATTCTTGGACATAAGGACCTCTCTATTAGATATTCCTTCCAATAGATTAAGAAATCTTGTTTCTAGGCCTCCGTAATTCTCCGCGAGCCTGGGATTCCCACTAGGACGCCGAGTTAGTTGTACCATTAAAGTCCATTGATTAGACTACACTATCGTTGTTTTCTGATTTTCAGTAATGTAACAACTCTGTGTTGGACTGTCAAGCACATGTAACGGCCCAATATAAGACCGTCACATTCATCTGAGTTTGAATTCTTGATTCGGGATTCAGACTAATGTAACGGCCTAATCTTGGACCGTCACATAATGTAACGGCCCAATGCATGACCGTCACCTTTCTCTGAGTCTATTTTTATTATTCTGGAGTCAGATCATTGTAACGGCCCACTACTGGAGTGTTACATGATGTAACGGCCCAATAAACGACCGTCACATTGCTTAAGTATTTAACCCAAGGTTTGACCCAAGGGTTGATATTCCAAAGGTTCTAGATGGACTAATGATAGTCTAGAACTTATAATATTGATCAAGAAACTTAATATAATGATTGGAAAGAGAAAAGAATGTATCGTTATGCTGTCGATTTATTTCCATGAGCATGACATTGTTTAAGTCTTTTTCTTGATCTCTCATACTCTAAATTGAAGCATTCATTCATTGATTGTTGTTATCATGAGTTATTGAACTTATTACATTCTTGACCATACTTTATTGTTACACTCATGGAAGTAGCTTGATTTATACGTGAAGATGTAGTTCGGGCGCTGATTGTGTCCAAGGGCTCTATGCTAGTCCCCATGGCTGATTGCCAGAAATATACTATTTTATAAACTATGGGGTATGATGCTACTGGCGTCGCATTGTGCTGGGAGTACTTTCTTTATAAATAAGTTAAATCCATGAGCACTCGTGAAAATCTAGTGAATTGCTACATGATTGACGTTCTCGTGCGTAACCTTTATGGTTATGAAAGTAAAAGTGCATTCTCGTTACATTCTTGTTCATGAAAGGCCAAATATCATGTTCTTGTTATATTTTTGCTTGTTCATTCTTATTCACTCTATCTTATATGATTATCACGTTACTTTGGTTTAATCGCGTGATCATTGCATTGCATGATTTTGCCTTACTTCTTTAGAGCTAAATTGTTAATCACTTTAATAGTGCCTTCATGTTGATTCGAAGATACCTACTGGGCAAGTGTGCTCATTACCTATTTTCTAATCTTTTCAGGAGATGGAAGTGATTCAAATTCAGATTCGGGTTATTCAAGTAGCAGGTCCGAGAGCGAATGAAAGTATTGTCAAGATGAGAGTGCAGATTTAGGAAAGTCTAAATTGTTTAGATTGAGTCTATGTAATTTTTCTATTTCTTGTGTCTAGTGCATAATGAAATTGAATTAGTGGATGTATTTGAATATTTGTTTATCAATGAAATCATGTTGGAGTTTGAATATATATATATATATTGTGCAATTGCCTCTTTATGTGTGATTATCTTGCGCTCTGATTGTTCTTGGTCGCAAGAGGCTTACCATGCCGGCTGTTCGCGCTTCCCGAGTTAGTCTTCCGCTGTAATAAAGGCTAGGGGCGTGACAGTTAGACACATATCCATCAGGGAATCTTAATTGCTTCAACCACTGGCATAGTTCATTGATATGTGTGTCTTTCAACACGTTAGCTGCTTTAGGTTACACAACTTTTCCCCGTACCTGCCGCAATTCTAACTCTGGTCGTTTGCAAAGTATCTTCAAGTCCGCTAACGCCTTGGCATTGTCCTTTGTTTTGGCTTTCACGTTGATGATGGTGTTGAACATATTATCAAAGACATTCTTCTCAACATGCATGACGTCCAGGGTGTGCCGTATCAAAAGGGCTGACCAATAAGGCCATTCCCAGAAGATACTTTTCTTCACCCAGTTGTGATCCTATCCAAATCCATAAAAATATTGTGTACTACCCGATAGTTGTACTATATCTGGTAAGTCTTGCACCTATGCCGCCATTTTTCGACCAGACATGCCTTCCAAGTCTGCTTCATCCATTTCAACTGTCTTCTTAATGAATGAGTCCTTTTGCCTTTGGAAAAGATGGTCAATTGGTAGAAATCGTCGATGACAATCGAACCAGCATGATTTCTTACCATATTTCAGGACAAATGATTTGGTATCAGCCATACAGTAAGGACATGCCAACCTCCAGTTTTTCCTCCAGCCAGATAGCATTCCATATGCAGGGAAGTCACTTCTTATCCACATCAATGTAGCCTTCATAGTGAAATTTTATTTTCTATACACATCAGAAGTAACAACTCCATCATTCCATAATCTTTTCAACTCATCAATCAATGGCCTGAGATATATGTCCAAATTTTTTCCTGGATTTTTTGGACCTGGAATCACCAAAGTTAAGAAAAGGTTCTCTCGCTTCATGCACAAGCCCGGCGGAAGGTTGTATGGCGATAGGAACACTGGCCACCATGAGTAAGACGCCACTGAACCTCCGAAAGGGTTGAAGCCATCTGTGCATAAACCCTGCATAACATTCCGTGGCTCGTGAGGAAAAGTAGTATAAGTACGATTGAAATGACCCCAAGCTTCACCATCGGTGGGATGACTCATTATATCATCTGTACGACATGCTCTTTCCGTGTGCCTTATCATAAGCCGAGTTGTCTTTGATGACATATACATCCACTACAATCTGGGCGTGAGAGGGAAGTATTGCAGTGACTTGTAAGGCACATCTTTCTGCTTTGAATTGTCCCCTGTCTTAGGTTTAAATCCATCATGATGACAAATATCACATGATCATTTGTCTACATTATCTTCATAATATAGCATATAGTAATTAGGGCATGCATCTATTTTTTGGTATCCAAGCCCTAACTCATTGACCATCTTCTTTGCACGGCAAAAATTTTCAGGTAGCTTCTCATCTCGAGACAACATACTCTTGATAAGGAGGAGCATACGGTCAAAGCAACTCTCACTAAGGTGAAATTTGGATTTTAAATTCAATAAGTATGAGACGGCAGACAATCGAGTGTGATTTTCACAATCATCCCACAGCGGCTCATCAGCATCTCAAAGTAATTGATAAAATCCTTCAGCCGACTTTTTTGGTGGTTCTCCATTGTAAATGTGTTCCCCTTATACATTAAAGTTAGGGCCAGCAGCATCGTTTACCATGTCTGCATAGGTACTTGTGCTTGCAACATTACCGGCCTCATACAACCAGAAGTCCTCACCATGACACACCCAATTCATATAACCTTTCGTGAATCCTTTCTTGTATAAATGAACTTGCATATCCCATAGCGAAAGAAATCTCTTATTTTTACAAAGTAAACAAGGACATCGGATGTTACCACGCTAGTCCACTGTTGTTGGATGCCCCAATACAAAATGAATAAAACTATCAACTCTATCCTTAAACTCCTTGACACTACTCCATCAACTACTCTGCGATTCATCCATGACCGATCAATTCTAGCCATATTTACCTAACAAATTTAAAAAATCATATCAATATGTCTTATCACTACTTCTAAGAAAATATGGACAACATCTCCCCTAAATATTGACTATTTTCCACATTTGTACATCTTGTTTGGTCACATATACATCCATATCCACTTTCACTTCCATATTCACACACCCATGTTGACATCGACATCATCTTCTGGAAAAAAGCATTATCATACTCACATTCACATACACATTTTCTCACATATCGGCATCCACACCTGTCAACAAATTTAATTCACATCTAAGCATACTAATCACATATATCATAACAAAAGTCTTGAACGGGCAAAAATAAAAAAAGGGTCATATCCACAATTACGCACGCACATTTATATCCACATCCCTCTTCCCACCCTCCCACTAAAAATAGGGGCTTGGAATTTCATCTCCTTTTGTAAGAGTACACCAGGTGATAAGGAGAAAAGGTTCATCTTGGATATCAGGCAGGAAGGTTAAAATTATCAAAGGAGCAGTTGGTTTCTTAAAAGTAATCTCTATGCAACTCTTGAGTACATATTACTTGGGGGGTAATATGTACTCAAGAGTTGCATAAGGATTACTTTTATGAAAACCAACTGCCCCTTTGAGAATTTTATCCTTCATGCCTGATATCCAAGATGAACCTTTTCACCTTATCACTTAGTGTACTCTTACAAAAGGAGATGAAATTCCAAGCCTCTGTTTTTAGTAGATGGACAATCAACAAGGATAGGTTCATCCTCACCGCCATCTATTTATTCGTCCTATTGATCATGCATTTGCAGAGCCCACTCTTGGTATGGCCTTTCGAGTTGCACATTGTTTACTAGTTTTCCATCCTCAAATATTGCAACAATTGCATTAGTCTCTCTTTAATGAGCCTTATCTCCAAAATCCTTCATCGCCACAGTAATATGGTCATGATGTTGCAACTCAGTCGTGGTAATATGGATAACAGAATCTGCCAAAGTATCCACGAGAACAGGATTGTTAGGTGGTGAATCCAAAAGGGAAGGACTCATTTACTGGCAACTGAGAATGTAAAATCTTTACATCAGGATATTCTACACCAGCTAGTTTTAGTTTTGCTGGCAATCGAGCCCCTCCCCCTCCCTGTGTCTGTGTCTGTGAGAGTGAGAGTGAGAGTGAGAGTGAGAGTGAGAGTGAGAGAGGGGAATACCTGCAGTGGGGATGTCTACTTGAAAGAATTTGACCGCCGCTGCTATGCCCTCGCTGCCGGTGCCACCTCCGCTCGCCCCTCACCGGTGTCCCTAGGTAGCTCCGCCACGGCCGCCCGCCCTTGCCACTCCGCCGCCCGCCAGTGAGAGATTGAGAGGGTGGTGCGATCGTGAGAGAGGAAAGGGAGATTGAGAGGAGGAGGAAGGGGGAAGGACTAAGGAGGACAAGAGAGGGGACGCTTTTTCTAATTCTTGTCTCTTTTTATTTACCGCCATATTTTAATTTGGTGCCATATTTTCATTCATTCATTCGTAATGTTTTTTCATTCATTCATTTCTTCTAATAGGATAAAATCTCTGATGAGGACATCTCACGCCACTCTCTCTGGCTCGGATCGCCTGCTCCACTGCGAGGTGGACCAACTATGATTCTCACATGTTATCTTTATTGTTGAGACTTATATCATGTAATTTTTGTTTAAATTGAGTCATATTTGTATCCTCTTTCTTTATTTGAGTCAGTCCATTTGGGTATTGGGCCATTAGGTTAGCTAATTGGGCCCAACTAGTGGGCTAGGCCCATGGGCACCCCCTAGGATAGTCTTGGTCTTTTGTCTATTTGTCAAGGGCCTTTTGGTCATGAAAAGAGTGAATGCCTATAAATAGGCCCCTCGCTCCCCCATGTAAGCACCTTTGATGAAATTTGAAAGAAAGAATCTCTTGGCTATTTCTCTCTCTCTCTCTCTCTCTCTCTCTCTCTCTCTCTCTCTCTCTCTCTCTCTCTCTCTCTCTCTCTCTCTCTCTCTCTCTCTCTCCCTCTCCACCTCTAAGAAGGGGCGCACCCCCATCTCTCTCCTCCCCTCCCCTCCACCTCACTCCCCCCCTCTCTCTCCACCACCTCATCAGGAATCTTCTTCCCACCCCATTATTCAAACCTCCAAAGGAGACCCCTAGCCCCAAGGTAGAAAACTAGCCCCCAAGTTAGACTTCTCCACCCCTCCCATCACCATCTCCCACCTAACTTAGACTTCTACACCTCCCCCATTACATCCCACCCACATTTTAGACTTTCTTTCCCCTCCCATCACATCCCTTCATAAATTTTCCTAGATTCCCTCAACAACTCCACCCCCTTTAGGACCAAGGAATTGAAACTACACAACAACCCTTCCTACCCTACAACCAAAATTCGTAACTCCCCTCCACCCCTAGCAAGAACCACCCCTAAGAGCTCATTTCCCCATTTCCCTAGCCTGGTTTGCTCCCCCACTAACCCCTCCCAGCCAGGGGTCATCCCCACCCCTTTCCACTCCATTTCCCCCCCTCATCTTCTCCATTTCCCATCTCTCTCTCTCTTGCTACCACCCAAGCAGACATCGTAGCATATCGGATGCCCTGTTGCAGCGACGCCCCCACCTTCCTTGAAGATCTTATGGTGCCAAACCCAGCATATGAATATTCTACTCTGAAGTGGCTTTCCAACAAGTGGTTATGCACCCCCATCCAAGGTCGGAGCTTGGCAAGAGGCCTATTTTTGTCAGACTATGCCAGATCAACTCCGGCTGGAGGCAGAGATGAGTTGCAGAAGCTCCCGCGGTCGCTCATCTGAGTTTCCTGGCAAGCCCTTCAGTTGAGGCAATACTTTACCCGTCCTCTTTCATCTCCAAGAAGAAGGAGGTCATTCAGATCCCAGAGCACCCTGTTATGGGCATCTTCTCCAGCGTGCACAGGCTGTCCGTGTCTGGGCCAGATCAGACATCTCCCTGCTTTCCAGACCACCGCGCTCACCTCCGACATCATAAAGAGGTCCCGTCAGTTTCTGTGCGTCGCTAGTTTGTCCACGGACGTGTCAACGCTAGTCCCCTCTCCATCAAAGTTTGGTGGAGCCCATGGCAACCTCTGCAACAGCTCACTACTATTCTAACCCAGGCAGGTGCAGTCCGGGCCAGCCCAGGTTCTGAAGTTGCAGCAGCCCCGTTCGGAGCCCAAACAGCCCAAAATTCCTACTGAGGGTTCCCTGGCCTCCCAGAAACATTTCAGCTCTGGTCCCGCCATCATCAGAGGCCGGAGGAGCTCGTGGCGCCGTCTTCTTCAACCTACTGTTCTTGCCAAGTCTGCGCGGACAGATTCGGTCTCGTCAATTCCCCACCCCACGCTTGGCTGGCTAAAGGCCCCTCCCTACGTGGAGGTAGTTTTAATTGTAAAATTAACTTCCCCACCCCACGATCACCCTCCTGCGTGAGGTGTAGTGTTGTACGTTTCCCAATTTCAAGTTAGAGCGACACCGACACAGCGTGCGGGCACGTACCCACCCATCCCTACTCGCCCACGTCTTCTGTCGGGATCGGTGTCTTCACACCGATTAGGTGAGTGCCTGGTTCTTCCCTTGCTGTTGAGTTTACTTGTTTAGTATCGCTTCTGAATGCCCGTCGGACGGTGAGGTGAGTGCTCGCTCTATATTCATCTTATCGTGTGCCCACCGTGGAGTGAGACACGAGAGCTTCCCCACACCCGCGCCCACGGCATGCCGGCCGCCCACAAGATGGGAATCCCAGCCCCTTAGGGTGTAGCCCAAGCAAAGCCAAGCCCCTAGAACGATTGGGTCCCACCCCAGATCCTCACCATTATCCCCCGATTACCTTCGGGAGATAGTGTGCGTCGCGCAAGTGAGCCGTTTACATGAGTCCGATGCTCGATCTTGTATGATTGCGAGTTTAAGTCTGAGGTATTTAGGGTCACCCCCCATCATCTCCGGTTGTGTCACATCAATCTCTCTCAATATGAAATATCATTACATCTAAAAAAATATTATTTATTATTTAGAGATCCGAAGATAAACAATTTTGAAATTTTCAACTTTTTTTATGAAACGAAACATGGGACCCATGCACGGAAACCCTCCGGAACCCATGAATGTTAGAGCTAGTGGGAGAGAGCAGCGGCACCGATGATGGGGAGCTAGGGCTTCTCACAGGGGCATGTTGGAGCTAGTGGGAGAGAGCGCGTTGAAAAGCCTTGAAAGCCCCACGTCGGGGTGCAAAAAGGTATTCAGAGCCGTATTGGTCATATGTTGACCATTTCTTTATTGTTCCGTGCCCCCTCAAACTCATGTGTTGTGATTTTACCGACACATATATCTATAATGATTTTTCGGGGGCTAAGGCTCCTCGCGGGGAATGCCACGTGGAAGCACTCAGGATAATAATAAAATATCATTGTATCTTTTATCGATTTTACTCACGATACGGCGTGCCAGTTACGTGTGTGACAATGTGTTCAAGTTCCAAGACTGGGATGGTCTGGACTAACCCAAGGTGTGCTGTAGCAACCCGAGATCTGAATACTGGAAAGGCACCGGTGTGACTCGAACCTTGGCCCGCCACCCACAAGTAAAGCTAGCATAATAATAAAAAAAATATTGCAAAAATTAAGATAAATGACCACTAAATAGCTACAAGGTCCAAAGTATCTCATGTCCAATATAAGTACAGTCAACGGAAAGAAAAGTACAAGTACACGGAGTATACCCCGGCTCTGGCAACTGGCAGCTAACCCTGGCTACTAGAACCACACTGAAACTCCGTCGTGCCTCTCGACGACCCCACCTCATCTGAAAACACAAGGGTGAGTCTCATTTCATAGGCTCAGTAGGAATCCCGCGGACCCCCACCTTGCATAAGAGAAATAAGATAGCAAAGCGCGAACAAGCACGAAAGGTAATGCTACCTAGCGGGGGTACGACAGTGGCAGCAATAACAAATAAATGGAAAAGCTCTCTACAACTAACCGTACTGAACAAACCCACCTCGAACCAATGGGAAAACAAGTCCGAGCCACAGAGGGGAAAATGGTCTATCACTAGGCCGCTACCCAAACCAAACGGTCCTCATCAAACCATAAGGCACAAAGAAACAATCATGCCTTGACCGCAACCCTGCACATGACTCCCAACGGTCAAAACATGCACCCCAAGGGAGCTCTGACCAAACGGGGCAAACGATCATGGGTTGGCCGCTACCCAATGGGTAACGGTCAGTCGCGTGACCGCTTACCAGGCCTAGCGGTCCCATGGGGGCCGATAAGTCCAACCGACACACCAAAACACCTAGCAGTCCCCTGTCGACTGCCAAAGGGGCCCTAGCGGTCACTGGAAGGACTGCAACCCCAACCTGAGCACAAGAACAGCAAGAACGACCCAAAAATCCATTCGACGCCCCGATCATCTCCTGATGATAGAGAAACAAAGGGGAATCCATCCCCAACCCTCCTAGCATGATTCTACACCCATAGATCGGTCAAAAACCCCAGGAATCGAGAGATCTGGCGCTCAAACTCCGAACATGTGATTTCCCTTATCGGCATGAAAGAAGCCCCTCTCGACCTCCCCACGGCCTAGAAATCATGGGGAAAGCGGGAAAGGAGGTAAGGATCCATCCCCCTACCTCAGGGAAGTGCGAAAGCCGTCGGATCGCCGCCGATCTCGAAATCTTAGCCAAACATAAACTCTACACCCCACGCCACGAGAGTGCCACCTCCACGCTCACCTCGCCTCCGCAGCCGTCACCACGCTGCCACCTCGGCCCGCAGACTACCATTGGAGGAGGAAAGGGCGCTGCGAGCTTGGATGGGGGAGAGGGCTTGCAACGGTCGGTCAGCTCATAGGGGAGAAAAGAAGAAGAAAAGAAAAATGGTTATATATAGAAAATCCAAAAAATATGAAAAATTTGGAAAAAATCATTTCATCGATCCAGAGTAGGAGAACAAAACGGTTCACCCTGTACGGGGTTCCGAACGCTCGTCAAGGAAAAATATGCGTAGACCACAAAACGCGCTCCGGGAGCTCCGAAAGTAATCCAAAACCCACGGATCCTGATCCGAAAAATATCCGAAAAACTTGGGACATTACATGCGCTCCTTCTGATCACTAAGCAGACGATGATGGGCATCGGGTTGGGACTGGAGACCTGTAGTGCCCCAAAATATATATAAATAATTTTTGGATTATTTTAAGAATTTTCTGGAATTTATTAGGAATTATAAAGCTTAAATTGATTATAAGGCTCAAGTATGTTGAATAATTAATCCAGCTTTGATAAATAAAACTCAAAAGGTTTAAGGACCAAGCCCATTAAGCTTGGCCCATATTGTAGAATGTTATTTAGCATATTCACGAATTTTAAGGATAAACATCCTTTTATAGATAATTATGTGGATAAAACAAATAAAAGAGTTTGAATTAAGTTGAATTCTGCACAAAGTAGCTGTAGCGATCTATCGTACGACCGCCACATGCATGTAACGCACCAAGAGTCGACCGTCACACTCTGTCAGTTCCGTGAATGGAAAAAAGAGCAAAAAGATTAGATTTTTTCTAGTCTATCTCTTAGGGATCGAGATGGGAGGACTAGTAAACGTGTTAAGGACTCTCAGAAGTCGATCTAAGGACTCTAGAATTGATCTAATCCACAAAATCCTAGCTAGAACCTATAAATAGACCCTTATTTTGACCTGCGCGACCCTTACATTGGCTCGTGTGGAATAAAGGTAAGATGACATTATTTCAGGTTGGTTATTTAGAGGTTTTTATTCATTATACATAGGACTAATCTTCCTCAAAATTTTGTGCTAGGAGATCAACTACACAAGGAGTTTGAAGCTTCCAAAGTTGCTGGTTTGACCATAGCAACCTAGGAATCTTAGCGAAAGTCCACGGAAGATCAGGAAATTAGAACACCAAATCGAGGTAATTAGCCTAAGTGTCTTTAGAACTCTCTGTTCCCCTTAGTTTAACATCCTTACCCTCCAAATTTCACGTCCTTAGGTCAAGAGATTGAGGAGTTCAAGCGACGTGAGGTTGCTGAAAACTCACTGGAAGGAAAGAACTAGGGCCTATCTTGTAGTCCCAAATTAAAGGTTGAAAGCCCAGTAAAGAGGTAGGTCATCTCATGAACGGCAAGAATATCATGATAGAAGTAAAAGTCCTCTCGTTTTACTTGATTACATGCACTATAGACCATGAATTTCATATTTTAGTAGGTCTATGCATACATGCATGTCCTTAGCCTAAATTAAAGATAAAAGATATTCTCTTGTTCATTCACTACGACCTATGCATCTAGATGGCATATTCTTCATTCTGTCATGACTAGAGTAGTTGTTTATTTTGATTCTTCTTGTATGAAAGGTTTTAAACCATAGATCTTTTACTTACTGTCAGCAGTGCTCTGACGGATTATAGTTAGACCGTCACATGACTCTAACGGCCTTACGATGAGCCGTCACACCGCCTATTGTACTTAAATTTCTCTATAATCTCTGACGGAACAGGATCGGAGCATTACAACACTCTGACGGTTCCACGATGAACCGTCACAGCTATATGACGCGCCTGTCTTACACCGCCAGAGTGCTGAGTTTTGTCAATTCGAGACAGAATTGAGAATAGTTAAAGTAGCTTATAAATAAGCCTAGTTATCTAAGTTTTGACCTATCTTCATGAACTTTGAGTTTATAAATTGATTCATGCATGTCTAAAGGACTTTGAGTTATTTTAAGTACATGTTAATTTCATTTGCTAAATCTCTATAGTTATTATTAAAAAACATGATTTTAACTGATGTATTGACGGAGTTTTATCATGGTTTCACATCGTTACACATTCTTTTCCGTCTATAGAGTCAATTTCTCTAAGTGCATGGCATATATTCTGGTATATGACCATTAGTTCACACTTTGCACATAGGAACATATTCTTGGACTTGAGGACCTCTCTATTAGATATTCCTTTCAATGGACTAGGAAATCTAGTTTCAAGGCCTCCGTAATTCTCCGTGAGCCTGAGATTCCCACTAGGACGTCGAGTTGGTTGTATCATTAAAGCCCAATTATTTAGAAAGCACTATTGTTGTTTTCTAGTTTTGACTATGTAACGGCCTATTACTTGACCGCCAGGCCCATCTAACGGTCTAGTATACAACTGTCACATATACTGAGTCCAATTTATTCTTTCTGGATTCAGCCCATTATGACGGCCCAATTATAGAGCGTCACGTTCAGGTAACGGCCCATTAATTGACCGTCACAATTCTTGAGTACTTTAACTCAAGGTTTGACCTAAGTGTTCATATTTCAAAGTTCCTAGATGGATTATTGATGGTCTAGGACTCGTCATATTGTTCAAGATACTAAATTTTAAATTATGAAAGATAAGGAATGTACTGTTATGCTGTCAAATTATTTCCATGAGTATAACCTTGTTTTAAGTCATTCTTGATCCCTCGCATTCTTAAATTGAAGCGTTCATTTATTGAAACTTATTGAACTTGTTATATTACTGGCCATATTTTATTGCTTGAAACGTGGAAGTAACTTGATTTATACTTAAAGATGCGATCGAGCACTGATTGTGTTCAAGGGCTCTATGCTAGTCCCCTCGGCTGATTGTCGGAAACATACTGTAAACCATGGGGTATGATGCTACTAGCGTCGCATTGCGCTGGGAGTACTTTCTTTGTAAATAAGTGAAAATCCCCCAGCTCGTGAAGTGAAAATATAAAAGGCACGACATATATACGTACATGACTTTCTTGCTTGTTACATGATATTCCACAAAAACTCACCAAATACTTGCTCATAAGCAAAAGCTGTTTGTGTGATGATTACGTGATTTGCTAGTATATTCTTGATACATTCTTGTTCATGAAAGGCCATACAATGATCTTGATACATTCTTGCTAATTCATACTTGTTCATTCTATCTTACATGATCGTCTTGTTACTTTGGTTATTTACATATGATTTATCGCATTTGCATGATTTCACTTTATTTTCTTTAGAGCTAAAATGCTAATCACTTTAATAGTGCCTTCATGTTGATGCGAAGATACCTACTGGACAAGTGTGCTCATTACCTATTTTCAATCTTTTTCAGGAGATGGAAGTGATTCGAATTCGGATTCGAGTTATACAAGTAGCGGGTCCGAGAGCGAATGAAAGTCATATCAAAATGAAAGTAAAGACTTAGGAAAGTCAATATTGTTTAGATCGAGTCTTGTAATTTTTCCTTTTTCCTTGATTCTGATGGATAGAAGAAGGTTGAAAAATTATTATATTGGAATATTTTACTTATTAATGAAATAAGTTGGAGTTTGAGTAAATTATTGTGCAATTGTATTTTTATGTGTGATTATCTTGCGCTCTGATCGTTCTTGCTCGCAAGAGACTTACCATGCCGGCTGTTCACATTCCTCGAGTTAGTCTTCCGATGTAATAAAGGCTCAGGGCATGACAATTAAGTTGGTATCAGAGCCTAAGTCTTAGGACTTAGGGAAAAGAGTCATATCATAGGATAAGTCCAAGGCTTAAGGACCCATACCTATGAACTAAGGAAGAAATTTCCTCACCCATGCGAGAATTGGGTAGAGCCCGCGATAAGATAGTTAATTAGTTTTAAGATTTATCTCTTTCTAAGTCCATGAGAATTAAGAAATTGTTATTTCTCTCAGGTATCTTATTATTTACAATGGCTCATCACGTAGATTGGGGTGGCATGCAACAAACAGTTGCTGGCTTTACTCAGGCATTACAAACTATGGCCCAATTTGGCACGGGGGTGAGGGCCGGTGACTTGCATCGTAATTTTCAGAGCTTAAATCGTCCGCGTTTCTACGGTTCTTCCAACCCAGATGAGGCAGAAAACTGAATAGATGAGATGAATCGTATCTTCGATGTTATCCAATGCATGGACCAAGAAAAAGTGTGTCTTGCAACATTTCAACTCAATAAAGATGCACGCACATGGTGGAAATCAGTACCTACACCTCTGACAGATGCACCTCATACATGAGACGGTTTTCTCACTCTATTCCGTACTAAGTACTTTTCTGAACATGTTAAAGAAAGAAAGGCTATGGAGTTCACCTCTCTTCGTCAGGGAATGATGATAGTCGTAGAGTATGAACTTAAATTCTCCAAGCTAGCACCCTATGCACCGCATTTAATCAGTACCGATTTATTGAAGGCTAATCGGTTTATGGACGGGTTATGACCCGATTTCATTCAGCAGCTCGGGACCCAAAACATCCGTGCCTATGCAGAGATGGTCCATCGGGCATATTTATGTGAGAGGACCTTAGAAAAGGTCGAGAAATTGAATGGAAAAGGAGAAGAGTCCAGCCGACGATCTGATCGGTGTTATAAGAAAGAAAAATTCAGCATCACGGAACCTCATAAAAGCCGTGATAGTAAGAAAAGATCCAGGAGCAGGAATGGTGGAAGTTCCCAGAAGAACAAGAAAGTCAAGGAGGAGAAGGAGCAAGTCATGGCGGCTTGCACATTTTGTGAGAAGTTCGGCCATTCGGTTGAAGAATGTTGGAAGCGCCTTGGTACTTGTCTACGTTGCGGAAGAAGGGAGCATCGTATGCCAGATTGCCCCCTTATGAAGGATCAATCGTCTGGTGGTGGACGTAGGAGGCAGGCTCGCCTCAATGCTCTTCTAGAAGAAGAAGAAGCACCCAAGGATGGTGGGCTTATGAAAGGTACCCTTCAAATTTATTCCTGTCCTGCATTTGTGCTATTTGATACTGGTGCCTCTCATTCTTTTATCTCCGCTACTTTTGTAAAAACATTACCAATTGCATCAATTACCCTACCTTCAGATCTTGCTAGTACTACACCCTTGGGTTCTGGAACAAAGCTTACCGAGTATTATCCTGATAGTGAGGTAATAGTAGAAAGTCACAATCTTCCCGCAAACTTAGTATGCCTTGACATGAAAGGTTATGATGCCATCTTAGGGGTAGATTGGCTTATAGATCATGATACTGATATTAACTGCCGAAATAGGATTATATCCTTTTGAAAACCCGAACTTCCAAGATTTTCTTTCCTTGGCATCAAGTATAGGAAACATCCCACTATCATATCCTCTCTTCACGCTTGCAAACTTATCTCGCAAGGATGTGAAACTTTTCTTGCTTCTGTCATTGTTACCGAGTCCAAGGAAATCATCATAGCAGACATTCCTATTGTAAATGAGTTCCCAGATGTGTTTCCACCCGTATTACCCAGTTTATCACCCGAGAGGGAAGTAAAATTCACTATTGAACTCATTCTAGGAGCATCACCTGTTTCTATAGCCCCTTACAGGATGTCCCCCATGGAACTTAAGGAACTAAAGAGGCAGTTGCAAGAACTATTAGACAAGGGTTTCATCAGACCTAGCACATCTCCCCTGGGGTGCGTTGGTTCTATTCGTCAAGAAGAAGGATGGATCTCTCAGGTTATGCATAGACTACCGGCGACTGAATCAACTTACAATCAAAAATAAGTATCCGTTGCCACATATTGATGAGCTCTTCGATCAGCTTTCAGGAGCAGAGTATTACTCCAAGATTGACCTCAGATCAGGTTATCATCAGCTTAGAATTAAAGAAGAAGATATTTATAAATCGACTTTTCAAAGTCATTATGGCCACTATGAATTCGTGGTGATGCCGTTCGAGTTAACAAATGCCTCAGCAGCATTTATGCAACTTATGAATAATATCTTTCAGTCATATCTGGACCAGTTCATCATCGTCTTCATCGATAACATCCTGGTATATTCCAAGACAAAAGAGGAACATGAAGGACATTTGAGGATATCTTTGCAAACACTTAGAGAACATAAACATTATGCCAAGCTTAATAAGTGTGAGTTCTGGCTCAAGGAAGTTTCATTCCTAGGCCACATTATTTCAAAAGAAGGTATCGTTGTGGATCCTTCTAATGTAGAAGATGTCAGAAACTGGAGCCGGCCAACGACTGTATCAGAAATAAGGAGCTTTCTGGGTCTAGTTGGTTATTATAGGAGGTTCATTAAGGACTTCTCAAAAATTACTGTTCATTTAACTAGACTCACAAGAAAAGAAAATCCTTCTGTCTGGTTAGAGGAATGTGAAGAGAGTTTTCAAACTCTTAAGAACCATCTTACTACAGCTCCTATTCTATCACTACCGGTGGAAGGTGGTGGATTCGAAGTATATACGGATGCGTCTAGCATTGGCTTAAGGTGCGTCCTCATGCAAAATGGAAGAGTAATCTATTATTCTTCAAGATAATTGAAACGGCACGAAGAGAATTACCCTGTGCATGATTTGGAATTGCCTATTGTTATTTTCGCCTTAAAAATTTGGCGTCATTATCTCTATGGAGAGAAGTTCACGGTCTACTCGGACCACAAAAGCTTGAAATACTTATTCTCTCAAAGGGAGCTAACTATGAGGCAGAGGAGATGGTTAGAATATCACAAAGACTTTGATTTTGCTATTCAATATCATCCTGGCAATGCTAATGCTATAGCCAATGCGCTCAGTAGAAAACTAATGGGAAAGTTATCAAGTCTTATGATTAGTATGACTAATCTTATTCCTCAATTTGCTCAGTTGAACTTAGATATTGACGTGTAGGAAGAAGAAGATTGTTTTATAGCCAATATCTGAGCTCAACCTACATTAATGGAAGATCTAGTCAGGCTACAAGATAATGATCCCGTATTACTGGTAATCAAAGCCAACATAGAACAGAGGCCAGATTTTTTTGTTTCAAATGACGGAAGATTGCTATTTAAGGGCCGAGTATGTGTACCAGATCATGAGGATATAAATCAAAGTACACCATTCATCCAGGTGGTACAAAAATGTATCAAGATCTCAAAAGAAATTTCTGGTGGCCCAATATGAAGAGGAAAATAGTTGATTTCGTGTCCCGCTGTCTCACTTATCAACAAGTAAAGGCAGAGCATTTTAGACCCGTAGGTAAATTACACCCCTTAGATATTCCAGCATGGAAGTGGGAAAGCATAGGAATTGATTTCATCATGGGGTTACCTAAGACCAGAGGAGGATACGATGGTATCTAGGTAATCATAGACCGATTGACAAAATCTGCACATTTCATACCAATCAAAAGTCGATGGTCTGTGGATATTCTAGCAGACTTATACATTAAAGAAATTATCAAGCTACATGGTGTCCCTGTCACTATTATATCTTATACATTAAAGAAATTATCAAGCTACATGGTGTCCCTGTCACTATTATATCTGATAGAGATCCTCAATTCACATCACAGTTTTGGAAGGGTCTACAACACTCACTAGGGACTAGATTGAATTTTAGCGTAGCATTTCATCCACAAACAGATGGTCAGACTGAAAGAATAAATCAGGTAGTAGAAGATATGCTCAGGGCTTGTGCTATTGATTTTGGAGGAAGTTGGCATGATCACTTACCTCTAGTGGAATTTGCATATAACAATAGTTATCAGGCCAGCATACAGATGGCACCCTTTGAAGCTTTATATGGAAGAAGCTGTAGATCACCAATATGTTGGAATGAAATAGGGGAAAGGTAATTTCTAGGCCCCGACATTATCAGGAATTCTTCAGAGAAAATTAAGCTCATTCAAGAAAGATTGCAGATGGCACAAGATAGGCAAAAATCTTATGCTGATAATCGAAGGCGCAACTTGGAGTTTCAAGTAGGAGATCATGTATTTCTTAAAGTTTCTCCAAGTCGAGGTATTCGAAGATTTGATATTAATGGAAAACTTACTCCAAGATTTATTGGTCCTTTTGAAATTCTGGAAAGAGTTAGTGAAGTAGCTTATCGGATTGCCTTACCTCCACAATTATCCGAAGTTCATAATGTATTTCACGTCTCGATACTCAAGAAGTATGTACCTGATCCTTTCCATGTCATCACTTACGACAATCTGGAGATTCAGAAGGATATGACGTACGAGCAGACACCAATAAAGATTCTGGAACGGGAAGTGCGTCAACTAAGGAATAAAGCTATTCCTATGGTCAAAATTCAATGGAAGAAATCATGGCCGTCCGAAGCAACTTGGGAAACGGAAGGAGCCATGCGGAAAAGATTCCTGTAATTATTTAACTGTAAGTACACTCTACATATAATCTATTAATTTGGGGACCAAATTCTTCTAAGTGAGGGAGGGTGTAGTGCCCCAAAATCTATATAAATAATTTCTGGATTATTTTAAGAATTTTTTGGAATTTATTAGGAATTATAAAGCTTAAATTGATTATAAGGCCCAAGTATGTTTAATAATTAATCCAGCTTTGATAAATAAAACCCAAAAGGTTTAAGGACCAAGCCCATTAAGTTTGACCCATATTCTAGAAGGTTATTTAGCATATTCATGAATTTTAAGGATAAATATCCTTTTACAGATAATTATGGGGATAAAATAAATAAACGAGTTTGAATTAAGTTGAATTCTGCGCACAGTAGCTGTAGCGGTCTATCGTGCGACCGCCATATGCATGTAACGCACCAAGAGTCGACTGTCACGCTCTATCAGTTCCGTGAATGAAAGAAAGAGAAAAAAGATTAGATTTTTGCTAGTCTATCTCTTAGGGATCGAGATGGAAGGACTAGTAAACGTGTTAAGGACTCTCAGAAGTCAATCTAAGGACAATAGAATTGATCTAATCCATAAAACCCTAGCTAGAACCTATAAATAGACCCTAGTTTTGACCTACGTGACCCTTACATTGACTCGCGTGGAATCAAGGTAAGATGACATTATTTCAGGTAGGTTCTTTAAAGGTTTTTGTTCCTTATATATAGGACTAATCTTTCTCAAACTTTCATCGAGATCAACTACACAAGGAGTTTGAAGCTTCCAAAGTTGCTGGTTCTACCATAGCAACCCAGGAATCTGAGCAAAAGTCCAATGAAGATCAGGAGATTAGAACACCAAATCGAAGTAATTAGTCTAAGTGTCTTTAAAACTTTATGTTCCCCTTAGTTTCACCTCCTTACCCTCCAAATTTCACCTCCTTAGGTCAAGAGATTGAGGAGTTAGAGCGACGTGAAGTTGCTGAAAACTCATTGGAAGGAAAGAACTAGGGTGTGTCTTGCAGTCCCAAATTGGAAGTTGAAAGCCCAGTAAAGAGGTAGGTCATCTCATGAACGGCAAGAATATCATGATAGGAGTAAAAGCCCTATTGTTTTACTTGATTCCATGCACTATAGACCATGAATTTCATGTTTTAGTAGGTCTATGCATACATGCATGTCCTTAGCTTAAATTAAACATAAAAGATATTCTCTTGTTCATTCACTACGACCTATGCATCTAGATGGCCTATTCTTCGTTCTGTCATGACTAGAGTAGTTGTTTATTTTGATTCTTCTTGCATGAAAGGTTTTAAACCATAGATCTTTTACTTACTATCAGTAGTGCTCTAATGCATTATAGTTAGACTGTCACATGACTCTAAAGGCCTTACGATGAGCTGTCACACCGCCTGTTGTACTTAAATTTCTCTGTAATCTCTGACGGACCAGGATCGGAGGGTTACAACACTCTGACGGCTCCACGAAGAACCGTCACAGTTATATGATGCGCCTATCTTAGACTGCCAGAGTGCTGAGTTCTGTCAATTCGAGACAGATTTGAGAACAATCAAAGTAGCTTATAAATAAGCCTAGTTATCTAAGTTTTGACCAATCTTCATGAACTTTGAGTTTATAAATTGATTCATGCATGTCTAAACCACTTTAAGTTATTTTAAGTACATATTAATTTCATTTGCTAAAACTCTATAGTTTTGTATTAAAAAACATGATTTTAACTGATGTATTGACGGAGTTTTATCCTGGCTTCACATCGTTACACATTCTTTTCCGTCTATAGAGTCAATTTCTCTAAGTGCATGGCATATATTCTGATATATGACCATTAGTTCTTACTTTACACATAGGAACATATTCTTGGACTGGACGACCTCTCTATTGGATATTCCTTCCAATGGACTAGGAAATCTGGTTTCAAGGCCTCCGTAATTCTTCGCGAGCCTGGGGTTCCTACTAGGACGCCGAGTTGGTTGTACTATTAAAGCCCAATTGTTTAGAAAGCACTATTGCTGTTTCCTGGTTTTAACTATGTAACGACCTATTACTCGACCGTCAGGCCCATCTAACGGTCCAGTATACAACCGTCACATATACTGAGTCCAATTTATTCTTTCCGGATTTTGCCCACTATGACGTCCCAATTATAGACCGTCACGTTCATGTAACGACCCATTAATTGACCGTCACAACTCTTGAGTACTTTAACCCGAGGTTTGACCTAAGGGTTGATATTTCAAAGTTCCTAGATGAATTATTAATGGTCTAGGACATGTCATATTATTCAAGATACTTAATTTTAAATTATGAAAGATAAGGAATGTACTGTTATGCTGTCAAATTGTTTCCATGAGCATAACCTTATTTTAAGTCATTCTTGATCCCGCGCATTCTTAAATTGAAGCGTTCATTTATTGAAACTTATTGAACTTGTTATATTACTGGCCATATTTTATTGCTTGAAACGTAGAAGTAACTTGATTTATACTTGAAGATGTGATCAAGCACTGATTGTATTCAAGGGCTCTATGCTAGTCCCCTCGGCTGATTGTCGGAAACATACTGTAAACCATGTGGTATGATGCTACTAGCGTCGCATTGCACTGGGAGTACTTTCTTTATAAATAAGTGAAAATCCCCGGCTCGTGAAGTGAAAATACACAAGGCACGGCATATATACGTACATGACTTTCTTGCATGTTACATGATATTCCACAGAAATTCACCAAATACTTGCTCATAAGCAAAAGCTATTTGTGTGATGATTACGTGATTTGCTAGTACATTCTCGATACATTCTTGTTCATGAAAGGCCATACCATATTCTTGATACATTCTTGCTAATTCATACTTTTTTATTCTATCTTACATGATCGTCTTGTTACTTTGGTTATTTACATATGATTTATCGCATTCGCATGATTTCATTTTATTTTCTTTACAGCTAAAATACTAATCACTTTAATAGTGCCTTCATGTTAATGCGAAGATACCTACTGGACAAGTGTGCTCATTACCTATATAGTGCCCCAAAATTTATATAAATAATTTCTAGATTTTTTTATATGTAGAATTTTTCAGGAATTTATAAAGGCCTAAATGAATTAATAGATAGATATTGGGTTAAATAAATCATTATAAGGCCCAATTATGTTAAATAACTAGTCCAGCCTATTTAATTGAAACCCAATAGGTTTATGGACCAAGCCTATTAAGTTTAACCCATATTCTAGAAGGTTATTTAGCCCATTCATGAATTTTAAGGATAAATACCCTTTTCATAGATAAACAAACAAAAGAGTTTAAATTTTATTGAATTCTGCGCACATGGGACGTAGCGGTCTATCGTGCGACCGCCACAGTCAGGTAACGCGCCTACCTTCGACCGTAACGCTCTGTTAGTTCCGTGAAAGGAAGAACAAGCAAAAAGATTAGATTTTTACTAGTTTATCTCTTAAGGATCGAGATGGAAAGACTAGTAGAGGTGTTAAGGACTCTTAAAAGTCGATCTAAGCTTTAACAAGGACTCTAGAATCGATACAATCCTCAAACCTTAGCCAAAACTCTATAAATAGGACATAGTTTTGACCTACGCGACCCCTTCATTGACTCGCATGGAATCAGGGTAAGGAGTCATAATTTCAGGTAAGTTTTTTAGAACTTTTTGTTTATAATACTTTAGATTAATAGCTCTCAAATTTTCGTGCTAGGAGATTAATGACACAAGAAGTTAGAAGCTTCCAAAGTCGCTATTATGACCTTAGCAACCCAGGAATCTGAGCAAAGGTCCACTGAATATCAGGGAATTAGATCATCAAAACGAGGGACTTAGGGTTTGATTCTTTAGAACTTTTTGTTCCCCTTAGTTTCATCTTCTTACCCTCAAAATTTCACGTCCTTAGGTCAAGAGGTTGAAGAGTTAGAGTGATGTAAAGTTGCTGCAAATTCACAAGAAGGGAAGGATTAGGGCGTGTCTTGCAGTCCCAAATTGGAAGATTAAAGCCCAGAAAAGAGGTAGGTCATCTCATTAATGGCAAGAACATCATGTTAGGGATAAAAGCCCTCTGATTTTGATTGATTTCATGCATTCTAGACCATGAAATCATGTTTTACTTTGACCTATGCATACATGCATGTCTTGAGCCTTAATCAAAGATAAAAAATATTATCTTGTTCAAATCACTGCAACCTATGCATCTAGATAGCCTCTATATTTCATTTCTCATGACTGGAATATTCTAAGTATTTTGATTTCCAGCCATGACATAATTTCAGTCTTTTACCTTCTATATCCTGTCAGCAGAAGCTCTGATGGATTAAAGTAAGACCGTCACATTATTGTAACGGCCTTACGAATAGCCGTCACACCCTCTGTTATATTTAAATTTCTCTATTGTCTCTGACGGACCAAAGTCAGTGCGTCACAATACTGTAACGGTCCCATGATAAACCGTCACAGATGTATAACGGGCCTGTCTTAGACCGTCAGAGTGCTATTTTTTGTCAACCCAAGACAGGACTGAGGATAGTCAAACTTACTTATAAATAAGCTAAAGTATCTAATTTTTGACAAGTTTTCATGACCTTGGGTTCATTAATTGATTCTTGATAGGAAATTGCATGTTTAAAGCATCTTGAGTTATATTAAGTTATGCTAATTTCATTGCATAAACTTTATAGTTTTGAATTTAAATTATGATTTTCAGTATTGTATTGATGAATCTTTATCTTGGTTTCACATCGTTACACATTCTTTTCTCTTTTATAGAGTCATTTCTTTAAGTACATGGCATATATTCTGGTATATGACCATTAGTTCACACTTTGCACTATAGGAACATATTCTTGAACTTGAGGACCTGTCTATTAGATATTCCTTCGAATGGACTAGGAAATCTTATTTCAAGGCCTCCGTAATTCTCCGCGAGCCTGGGATTCCCATTAGGACGCCGAGTTGGTTATACCATGAAAGCCCAATTGTTAGAAAGCACTATCGAAGTTTCTGGTTCTAGATATTTAACGGATCCATATTAGACCGTCATGCTCATCTAACGGCCTAATATATGACCATCACATTTACTGAGTCCGTTTTATTGTTTCTGGATTTAGTCGTTCTAACGGATGAATGATAGACCATCACGATCATGTAACGGCCCATTGATTGACCATCACAGTTCTTGAGTGTTTTAACCCGAGGTTTGACCTAAGGGTTGATATTCCAAAGTTTCTAGATGGATTATTGATGGTCTAGGACTTGTCATATTGTTCAAGATATTTAATTTATTTATGGAAAAATACGGAATGTATCGTTATGCTGCAGATTTAATTCCATAAGCATAACCTTGTTTTAAGTCGTTCTTGACCTCGCATTTCATCATTGAAGCATTCATTTATTGAACTATTGTTATCATGAACTTATTTGAACTTGCTATATTATAAACCATCGGGTATGATTCTACTGGCGTCGCATTGCGCTGGGAGCACTTTCTCTATAAATAAGTGAAGATCCACAGGCATCATGAAAATACTTGTACATGACTTTCTTGCTTGATACATGATATTCCACAGAAATTCACCAAATACATGCTCATAAGCAAAAGATGTTTGGGTGATGACTATGTGGTAGTGCTAGTATATTCTCGTTATATTCTTGTTCATGAAAGGCCATATCATATTCTTATTATATTCTTGATAGTTCATACTTGCTCATTCTATCTTACATGATCATCGTGTTACTTTGGTTTAATCGCATGATTTATCACAGTCGCATGATTTTTTCTTATTCTTTAGAACCAAAAATGTTAATTACTTAAATATTGCTAATCATGTTGATGCGAAGATACCTACTAGGTAAGTGTGCTCATTACCTATTTCTAATCTTTTCAGGAGATGGAAGTGAGTCGGGATCGGATTAGAACGTTCAAATAGCGGGTACGAGAGTGAATGAAGAATTAGTGAAGACTTAGGAAGTCTACATTGTTTAGATTGAGTCTATGTAATTTTATTATTTCTTGAGTCTAGTATGATGAAGGAAGTTGAAATAGTGATTGTATTTGAATATTTGATTTGATTATTAATGAAATAAATTAAAGTTTGAGTAAATATCGTGCAATTATATTTATATGTGTGATTGTCTTGCGCTCTGATCGTTCTTGCTTGTAACAGGCTTACCATGCCGACTGTTTGCATTCCTCGAGCTAGTCTTCTGCTGTAATAAAGGCTCGAGACGTGACAGTTAAGTTGGTATCAGAGCCTAAGTTTCAGGACTTAGGGAGAAGAATCATGTCATAGGATAAGTCCAAGGTTTAAGGACCCCTACCTATGAATTAAGGAAGAAATTTTCATACCCATGTGAGAATTGGGTAGAGCCCGGGATAAGATAGTTATATAGAAATTATCTTAGGGTAAATCTACCCGACTCTAAATAACTAAAATGTCTATGATTCTCAGGTACCTTGATTCTCAATGGCTCATTGTGTGAACTGGGACGAGATATAGCAAACTGTTGCGGGACTTACCCAAGCCCTACAGACAGTGGCCCAAGCTGGTGGAAGGGCTGGCGCAGGGAACTTACACGGCAATTTCCAAATTTTAAATCCCCCACGATTCTCTGGATCTTCTAACCCAGATGAAGCGGAAAATTAGATCGATGAGATGAATCGAATATTTGATGTCACGCAATGCACCGACCAGGAAAAAGTTCGACTTGCCACGTTCAAACTCAACAAGGATGCTCGTACATGGTGGAAATCCATTCCGGCGCTACCTGCAGATGCACCTCATACATAGGAGGGTTTTCATACACTTTTCCAAGCCAAGTACTTCTCCGAGCATGTAAAGGAGAGGAAGGCTATAGAGTTTGCCTCCTTAAAACAAGGCACGATGTCCGTGGCAGAATATGAATTACAATTCTCTCGACTAGCACCTTATGCTCTTCACTTGGTAAGCATAGATTTATTGAAAGCCAACCGATCTATGGATGGTTTAAGACCCAAATTTATCCAACAACTAGGAACTCAGAATATCCGCACCTGTACCGAGATGGTTCAAAGAGCGCATCTATGTGAAAGAACCATGGAGAAGGCGGAAAGGCTCCGAGGAGAATGGTCAAGCCAAAAACATGATAGGCAAGAAGAGAAAGAAGTGGATGAGGATGAAAATCGTCACATTAAGAGTTACCGTAATAGAAACGGTAACGGAAAAAGAAATGAAAATGGAAACGTAAAGAATAAGAAAGTTAAAAAAGAAGAGAGAATGCAAGTCTCCATGGCTTGCTCATTTTGTGAAAAATTTGGGCACTCGGCAAAAGAATGTTGGAAACGTCTCGGCGCTTGTCTCAAATGTGGAAGTCGGGAACATTGCTTGCCTATGTGTCCTCTCATAAATGAACAATCCTCAAGGGATAACAACGGACGTGGGAAGCGAGGTCGATTAAATGCCATTCTAGACCTGGAAGGTGAAATGATTAAAGGTACCCCCTTAACCCATTTACCTTACGTTAATTTTTATTACATTAAAATACATACACTCTCCATAAAAATATATGTATTAAATTTGGGGACCAAATTCTTCTAAGTGGGGGAGGGTGTAGTGCCCCAAAATTTATATAAATAATTTCTGGACTTTTTATATATATAGAGTTTTTCTGGAATTTATTAGGAATTTATAAAGGCCTAAATGAATTAATAAATAGATATTGGGTTAAATAAATCATTATAAGGCCCAATTATGTTAAATAACTAGTCCAGCCTATTTAATTGAAACCCAATAGGTTTATAGACCAAGCCTATTAAGTTTGACCCATATTATAGAAGGTTATTTAGCCTATTCACGAATATTAGGGATAAATAACCTTTTTATAGATAAATAAACAAAAGAGTTTGAATTTTATTGAATTCTGCACACATAGGACGTAGCGGTCTATCGTGCGACCGCCACAGTCAGGTAACGCGCCTACCTTCGACCGTTACGCTCTGTTAGTTCCGTGAATGGAAGAACAAGCAAAAAGATTAGATTTTTACTAGTTTATCACTTAGGGATCGAGATGGGAAGACTAGTAGAGGTGTTAAGGACTCTTAGAAGTCGATCTAAGTATTAACAAGGACTCTAGAATCGATCTAATTCTCAAACCCTAGTCAAAACCCTATAAATAGGACCTAGTTTTGACCTAGGTGACCCCTACTTTGGCTCGCATGGAATCAAGGTAAGGAGTATTAATTTCGGGTATGTTCTTTAGAACTTTTTGTTTATAATACTTTAGACTAATATTTCTCATAATTTCGTGCCAGGATATCAACTGCACAAGAAGTTACAAGCTTCCAAAGCTGCTGGTACGACCTTAGCAACCCAGGAATCTGCGCAAAGGTCCACTGAAGATCTAGGAATTAGATCATCAAAATGATATACTTAGGGTTTAATTCTTTAGAACTTTTTGTTCCCCTTAGTTTCATCTTCTTACCCTCAAAATTTCACGTCCTTAGGTCAAGAGGTTGAGGAGTTAGAGCGACCTGAAGTTGTTGTAAATTCACAAGAAGGGAAGGACTAGGGCGTGTCTTGCAGTCCCAAATTGGAAGATTAAAGCCCATAAAAGAGGTAGGTCATCTCATTAATGGCAAGAACATCATGTTAGGGATAAAAGCCCTCTGATTTTGATTGATTTCATGCATTCTTGACCATGAATTCATGTTTTAGTTTGACCTATGCATACATGCATGTCTTGAGCCTTAATCAAAGATAAAAGATACTATCTTGTTCAAATCATTGCAACCTATGCATTTAGATAGCCTCTATATTTCATTTCTCATGACTGGAATATTCTAAGTATTTTGATTACCAGCCATGACATATTTTCAGCCTTTTACCTTCTATATCCTGTCAGCAGAAGCTCTGATGGATTAAAGTAAGACCGTCACATTGTTGTAACGGCCTTACGAACAGTCGTCACACCCTCTGTTATATTTAAATTTCTCTATTGTCTCTGACGGACCAAAGTCAATGCGTCACAATACTGTAACGGCCCCAGGATAAATTGTCACAGATGTATAACGCGCTTGTCTTAGACCGTCAGAGTGCTATTTTCTGTCAACCCAAGACAAGACTGAGGATAGTCAAACTTACTTATAAATAAGCCTAGTTATCTAAGTTTTGACCTATTTTCATGACCTTGAGTTTATTAATTGATTCTTGATAGGAAATTGTATGTTTAAAGCATCTTGAGTTATTTTAAGTTATGTTAATTTCATTGCCCAAACTCTATAGTTTTTAATTTAAACTATGATTTTCAATATTTTATTGACGAAGCTTTATCATGGTTTCACATCGTTACCCATTCTTTTCTCTTTTATAGAGTCATTTCTTTAAGTACATGGCATGTATTCCGGTATATGACCATTAGTTCACACTTTGCACTATAGGAACATATTCTTGAACTTGAGGACCTCTGTATTAGATATTCCTTCCAATGGACTAGGAAATCTTGTTTCAAGGCCTCCGTAATTCTCCGCGAGCCTGGGATTCCCACTAGGACGCTGAGTTGGTTGTACCATGAAAGCCGAATTGTTAGAAAGCACTATGGAAGTTTCTGGTTCTAGATATGTAACGGATCCATATTAGACCGTCATGCTCATCTAACGGCCTAATATATGACCATCACATTTACTGAGTCCATTTTATTATTTCTGGATTAAGTCGTTCTAACGGATCAATTATAGACTGTCACGATCATGTAACGGCCCATTGATTGACCGTCACATTTCTTGAGTGTTTTAACCCGAGGTTTGACCTAAGGGTTGATATTACAAAGTTCCTAGATGGATTATTGATGGTCTAGGACTTGTCATATTGTTCAAGATATTTAACTTAATTTATAAAAAAATAAGGAATGTACCATTATGCTGCCGATTTATTTCCATAAGCATAACCTTGTTTTAAGTCGTTCTTGACCTCGCATTTCTTCATTGAAGCGTCCATTCATTGAACTATTGTTATCATGAACTTATTTGAACTTGCTATATTGTAAACCATTGGGTATGATTCTACTGGCGTCGCATTACGCTGGGAGTACTTTCTCTATAAATAAGTCAAGATCCACGGGCATCATGAAAATACTTGTACATGACTTTCTTGCTTGATACATGATATTCCACAGAAATTTACCAAATACTTGCTCATAAGCAAAAGATGTTTGGGTGATGACTACGTGGTATTGCTAGTACATTCTCGTTACATTCTTGTTCATGAAAGGCCATATCATATTCTTATTATATTCTTGATAGTTCATAGTTGCTCATTATATCTTACATGATCATCGTGTTACTTTGGTTTAATCGCATGATTTATCACAGTCGCATGATTTTATCTTATTCTTTAGAGCTAAAAATGCTAATTACTTAAATATTGCTAATCATGTTGATGCGAAGATACCTACTGGGCAAGTGTGCTCATTACCTATTTCTAATCTTTTCAGGAGATGGAAGTGAGTCGGGATCAGATTCGGAACGTTCAAATAGCAGGTCCGAGAGTGAATGAAGAATGAGTGAAGACTTAGGAAGTCTATATTGTTTAGATTGAGTCTATGTAATTTTCTTATTTCTTTAGTCTAGTATGATGAAGGAAGTTGAAATAGTGATTGTATTTGAATATTAGATTTGATTATTAATGAAATAAGTTGAAGTTTGAGTAAATATCGTGCAATTGCATTTATGTGTGTGATTGCCTTGCGCTCTGATCTTTCTTTCTTGCAAGAGGCTTACCATACCGGCTATTTGCATTCCTCGAGCTTATCTTCTGTTGTAATAAAGGCTCAAGGCGTGACGGTTAAGTTGGTATCAGAGCCTAAGTCTCATGACTTAGGGAGAAGAATCATGTCATAGGATAATTCCAAGGTTTAAGGACCCCTACCTATGAATTAAGGAAGAAATTTCCATACCCAAGTGAGAATTAGGTAGGGCCTAGGGTAAGATAATTACATAGAAATTATCTTAGGGTAAATCTACTTGACTCTAAATAACTAAAGCAGGCAATGTGGGATACATGACACTTGCTTCTCCGATTCCGAAACTACGAAGACTATCTACATCTTCTTCTTCGGGAATCCCTTTATGTCCATGGTCGGCTGTTTAAATTTTTTAAATGGACTATGCAGTTTTCTCCTTCTACGGACTCTCCCATTCTCCCAGTTTGGATTTCTTTCCCTGGTCTCCCTATTAATTTTTTCATTGAACCATTGCTTCGGCCCATAGCAGGCAATGTGGGACGTGTTCTGAAAATAGATTCCTCAACATTGAATTTGTCTAATGCAATGGTTGCTCGAGTTTGCGTTGAGCTGGAAATCTCTAAACCACTCCCACCCAGAGTTTGGATTGGATTCCCTGGTGGAGGTGCGTGGCAGGACATTATTTACCCTGAGATCCCAGCTTACTGTTCTTCTTGTTTCCGATTGGACATTATATGGAGAATTGTAAAGGGAAAGGGATTGCAGGTTCATCAAAATTTGTTCAGGAATTGGCCCCTGTTCCTCCTAAGTCGAAGGTTTTATGGAAACCAGTCTCACACAAGAGGGAAGTGTTAATCAATTCCAATTCTTCATCGGAGCCCCAAATTGTAGAATTTTGTCCTTCAAAGGATTTAGTTGTTCAAGAAGAGATAGCTAATAAAACTGAGGAGACTGCGGTGATCCAGGACAAGCAGAATAGTCATATCCCTTTAAAGGAGCCAGATGTCGGTAATGTTGAATTGAGCAGTACATATGACATCACTGCAGGGTCACTCAATAAAAGGCTTCACAACTCTTTTTCTTTCGACACTGAAGTTGTCAGGCCTGAGAAATCTTCTTTGGATAATTTTCGTTCATATACAGACAATATACAAGCTCAGAAATCTATTTTGGCTAACAAGGATACTACAACTATTTTAGAGCTCCCTTCAGCCCAAATTACTTCTTCTGTTGGTGCCATTGTTCCTGTTCCAGAGATTGAGATTGTAGACTCTCAGTCCACAATGACAGTACAAGAAATCGAGATTATAGCAAACTCCAATGGTGACTTGCAGTCTGATGAGGTAACAAAAAAAAGGATGGAAATTGCTAATATTGCTACCATTGAGAACTTGAAGGATATGCATGGTGATCAATCACGTGTCATTACTAGATCCATGGCCAGAGGTGGATCTACTGGTAACATCCCTAATACTCCTCATTCCCAATGAATTTCATAGCTTGGAATATTAGAGGTGTAGGGAATGACACATCTATTGGTCGTGTTAAATTGCTTATCAAAAACCATAACATTGGTTGTATTGCTCTGCTGGAACCCAAGATGAACACAAGCAATATGGATAGGATTTGTAGAAGAATGGGTATGTCAAAGGAAATTGCTAATGTAGATGGTATGGCACATATCTGGGTTTTATGGAAAGACCCTCTGGATTTTTCATTGGTTACAAGGGATGAACAACAAATCACCCTTCACTTGTCCTCCACTACTCAAGCAGAGTTCCATTTAACTATTGTCTATGCTAAATGTAATATGATTGAGAGGAAGACTCTATGGACTTCTCTATCCAATGTTCACTCTCAGGTTACTGGGCCTTGGATGGTGGCAAGGGATTTCAATTGCATCCTTGCTGTTGAATAAAAACTAGGTGGCAATGACCCAAGTAATCCTGCTATGACTGATTTCAAGGAATGTATCTCAGACTATGCCCTCATTGATGCTGGTTTCAAAGGATCATCCTACACTTGGCATAATAACCAATCAGGAGGCCGTGGCATTTGGGCTAGATTGGACAGGGTACTAATTAATGCTGGTTGGATGGCAACCTTTCCCATTTCTGTTGAGCACCTTTCTAGGGAAGCATCCGACCATGCTTCATTATTAGTGCAACATGTTTCTCAAGGCAGAATAAAGAGTAGATTTTGCTTTCAGAAAATGTGGACTCACCATGATCAGTTTTTGGAGGATGTTAAAAAATGTTGGGACACTAGTCCATTGGCAACTTCATCAATCACCACTCTTTATCTTAAGCTTAAGAGCCTCAGGAAAATTTTAAAAGATTGGAATTACCATGTCTTTGGTAATGTTCAAGTGAATCTAACTGCAGCTGAAGATGCTGTCCTCAAAGCTGAACATTCTTATGACCTCCAGCCCTCGGAAGACAACTCAGCTATTCTAGAGGAGGCTAAGTCTGTTTTATCTAGGAGACTTCTTCAGCAAGAGAGTTTTTGGAGGCAAAAATCAAGGGTTTGTTGGCTTGCTGAAGGTGACAGAAACACATAGTTTTTTCACTCTACTACTATGACTAAAAGAAGAAAATTATGCATTTCTCAGCTCCAGAACTCTGCAGGGTTGCTCACCTCAGATCCTGAGGAAATGAAATGCATTGCAGTGACTCACTTTCAACAAGCATTTACAACTCAAGCCCATTTTATAGAGAATAATTTACTTGACTGTATACCTCGCATGGTAAATCAATTGGACAATGAAACACTCTGTGCAATCCCCTCTGAATCAGAAATATATGATGTTGTTCTCAAGTTATCCCAGGACAGTGCCCCGGGGCCAGATGGGTTTTCAAGTGCATTCTACCACTCAGCCTGGGATATCATCTCAACTACAGTGGTAAATGCTGTTCAGGAATTCTTCATTTCACAGGAAGCTCTTCCTAGACATGTCACTACAACTTTGGTAGTTTTGATCCCTAAACAGGTTAATGCCACCAAGATATCTGAATTCAGACCTATCAGTCTTTGCAATTACTTATACAAGATAATTTCCTCCATCATAAATTGCAGATTAGCCAACATTCTTCCCAAGATTATTTCCCCTAAACAATCTGCATTTGTGAAAGGAAGGCAAATAGTTGAGAACATTCCTCTGGCTCAGGAATTAACCCATGATCTGGGTAGGAAAACCAGGGGTTCTAATGTGATGCTAAAGCTTGATATGGCTAAGGCATATGACCGATTAGAATGGGATTTCTTTTCTCTGTTCTCCACAAATTTGGTTCTAGTAATCAATTCATCTTACTTGTTGAAAAAATGGTGAACAATAATTGGTTCTCTATTCTCCTAAATGGGGTCCCTGCAGGTTTCTTTAAATTCACTAGAGGGGTCCGATAGGGTGACCGCATTGCTCCCTCACTATTTATTATAGTTGAAGAAGCTCTGAGTAGATCCTTGACCAAAGCTTACCATTGTGGACAAGTTGAATGGTTTACTGGCCCAAGAAATTGTCTGAAATTATCACACCTTCTTTTTGCTGATGATACACTGCTTTTTTGCAAAGGGAGCATCAATTCTGTAAGGAACCTGCTTAAAGTTCTCAGAACTTATGAAAGGGCTTCGATTCAGAAGATAAATGTAGTCAAAAGTGGCTTTTTTATGCACACACGAAGCAATAATAAAGCTGTCAGGAAAATTCAGGAAGCAAAAGGTTTTACAAGGCACTCATTTCCACACAAGTACCTAGGATTCCCTCTGGTTAAAGGCAGATGCAAGAAGGTCCACTATAATGGTATTATTAATACAATTCAGAAACGTATTTCTGGCTAGAAATCCATGTTGTTATCTCAGGGAGCTAGGCTGGTGCTTATCAAACATGTCCTCTCATCTCTGCCTATTTACTTTTTAACATCATCATCTCTTCACATTGGCACCCATCAAGCTCTTGAACAGGCTTTTGCAAACTTCTTCTGGGGTTCATCAACCCAAGGAAATAAGAAGCATTGGAGATCCTGGAAAGCTATTTGTCAACATGTTTCGCAAGGTGGCCTTGGTATAATGTCTCTTAGACATATGGAGGTTGCTTTGAGAGTAAAGATGTTGTGGCAGGCATTGCACTCAAATTCCCTATGGGCTGTTTACTTCAGAGCAAAATACATTAGGAACTGTCCATTAGCCAAGGTTCAATTCAACAACATGAGAGGTTTTGAAAATAGGTGTTGGCTTAAGGTGAAAAACCTCATCATCCAACATAAAAGGGTGGTTGTGGGTGATGGTAGTCAAGCCAATTTCTGGTATGACAGATGGCTAGGTAACTCACCCTTGCTGATCTGATCTCTGAAAACAACATTCCCAACCCTAAACTGACTGTCCGTGAATGTTTATCACATCAGACAGTGGAAGAGTCAATTTTGTAAAGCAGGATCCTCCCTACTGAAATATGCAATGCTCTTAGGAGTGTAAACCTTAATCAGGAGCAGGATCTAGCTGCCTGGAGCCTTTCTTCTTCCGGGAATTGCAGTGTAACCTCCACCAACAAGTTCATCTGCAGCAGCAATAGATTACAAGTCATCAATCAATGGACCCGATTATGGTCTCGATGCCTCCCTACAAAGGTATCAGTCCACATGTGGAAAATTCTGAATAGGTGCCTCCCTCTGGATACCAATATACAACGGGTGGGTATCCACCTATGTTCCAAATGTTACTGCTGCAAGAGAGCTCATGTTGAAGACTATAATCATTTATTTCTGCAGAGTGATTGGGCCTCACATACTTGGTCTTATTTTAATTCCATAGGTTTGCAAGCTGAAGGAAACTATGTTAGCTCCATCATTCTAAACACTATATGCAATTCTCAGCAGAAGTCCCTCTTCGGCCTCTTCACCCTAGTAGCTATTGGTGTTGGCATGTGGGAGATATGGTGCGCTATAAATTCTTCAAAGTATGGTGGGAAAGAAATTTCAAAACAGGGACTCATCCACAAAATCTGCTTCAAAGTTAAGGAGATTTGCCAAGCTGCTGATCTTGTTGAAGCCAATAATAGTAAAATTTGGAGGAGGTGTGTTCATAAGAGATCACAAAGGAAGCGTTCTTCTTGATTTTGCCCACTTCTATGGAATATCCAACAGTATCATTGCCGAGGCCCGTGCTCTCCTAGATGGTATTAAATACTTAAGAACAACTGGTTCAAGGCCCACCATTATTGAATGTGACTCAAAAACTCTTATCCACATCATAAACAGACAAGCTCAATGCCCTTGGTCCATCCTCACCTATGTCAGAGAGATCTAGAGCATTCTTACTCATGAGGATTCCATCACTCATATCTACAGAGAAGGGAACACTATGGCGGATTCATTGGCTTCTTTAGCATGTACTTTGAAATGTAATTCCTTTTATTCTTACCATGAGCTTCCCTCTCTTATAAAGGGTGCAGCTCGGCTAGATAAGCTAGGCATGCCTAGCGTTCGAGTGATGTAATTGTAATATCTGACTTATTCTTATTTCTATAAAATCTCCCCCTAGTGGAAAGGTGATGGAGTGGGTAAAATCCACTTCTCCCCCTTTCCCTAGGCAGGGCTTTACACAAAAAAAAGAACTAAAATGTCCATGATTCTCAGGTACCTTGATTCTCAATGGCTCAACGTGTGAACTGGGACGAGATGCAGCAAACTATTGCAGGACTTACCCAAGCCCTACAAATAGTGCCCCAAGCTGGTGGAAGGGCTGGCGCGGGGAACTTACATGGCAATTTCCAAAATTTAAATCCCCCACGATTCTCTGGATCTTCTAACCCAGATGAAGCAGAAAATTGGATCGATGAGATGAATCGAATATTCGATGTCATGCAATGCACCGACCTGGAGAAAGTTTGACTTGCCACGTTCCAACTCAACAAAGATGCTCGTACATGGTGGAAAATCATTCTGACGCCACCTGCAGATGCACCTCATACATGGGAGGGTTTTCTTACACTTTTCCGAGCCAAGTACTTCTCCGAGCATGTAAAGGAGAGGAAGGCTATGGAATTTGCCTCCTTAAAATAAGGCACGATGTCTATGGCAAAATATGAATTACAATTCTCTCAACTAGCACCTTATGCTCTTCACTTGGTAAGCACAGATTTACTGAAAGCCAACCGATTTATGGATGGTTTAAGACCCGAATTTATCCAACAACTAGGAACTTAGAATATCTGCACCTATACCGAGATGGTTCAAAGAGCACATCTATGTGAAAGAACCATGGAGAAGGTGGAAAGGCTCCGAGGAGAAAGGTCAAGCCGAAAACATGATAGGCAAGAAGAGAAATAAGTGGATGAGGATGAAAATCATCACATTAAGTGGTCCCGTAATAGAAACGGTAACGGAAAAAGAAATGGAAACGGAAAGAATAAGAAAGTTAAAGAAGAAGAGAGAATGCAAGTCTCCACGGCTTGCTCATTTTGTGAAAAATTTGGGCACTCGGCAGAAGAATGTTGGAAACGTCTCGGCGCTTGTATCAAATGTGGAAGTCGGGAACATCGCTTGCCCATGTGTCCTCTCATAAATGAATAATCTTCAAGGGATAACAACGGACGCGGGAAGCGAGGTCGATTAAATGCCATTCTAGACAATGAAGGTTAAATGATTAAAGGTACCCTCTTAACCCATTCGCATTACGTTAATTTTTAACACATTAAAATACATACACTCTCCGTAAAAATCTATGTATTGAATTTGGGGACCAAATTCTTCTAAGTGGGGGAGGGTGTAGTGCCCAAAAATTTATATAAATAATTTTTGCATTTTTTTATATATAGAATTTTTATGGAATTTATTAGGAATTCATAAAGGCCTAAATGAATTAATAAATAGATATTGGGTTAAATAAATCATTATAAGGCCCAATTATGTTAAATAACTAGTCCAGCCTATTTAATTGAAACCCAATAGTTTTATGGACCAAGCCTATTAAGTTTGACCCATAATATAGAAGGTTATTTAGCCTGTTCACGAATTTTAAGGATAAATACCCTGTTTATAGATAAACAAATAAAAGAGTTAGAATTTTATTTAATTCTGCGCACATGGGACGTAGCGGTCTATCGTGCGACCGCAACAGTCAGGTAATGTGCCTACCCTCGACTGTTACACTCTGTTAGTTCCGTGAATGGAAGAACAAGCAAAAAGATTAGATTTTTACTTGTTTATCTCTTAGGTATCGAGATGGGAAGACAAGTAGAGGTGTTAAGGACTCTTAGAAGTCGATGTAAGCTTTAACAAGGACTCTAGAATCGATCTAATCCTCAAACCCTAGCCAAAACCCTATAAATAGGACTTAGTTTTGACCTACACGACCCCTACTTTGGTTCGCGTGGAATCAAGGTAAGGAGTCATAATTTCGGGTAAGTTCTTTAGAACTTTTTGTTTATAATACTTTAGACTAATATATCTCAAAATTTCGTGCTAGGAGATTAACTACACAAGAAGTTAGAAGCTTCTAAAGTTGTTGGTACGACCTTAGCAACCCAGGAATCTGAGCAAAGGTCCACTGAAGATCTGGGAATTAGATCATCAAAATGAGATACTTAGGGTTTGATTCTTCAGAACTTTTTGTTCCCCTTAGTTTCATCTTCTTACCCTCAAAATTTCACGTCCTTAGGTCAAGAGGTTGAGGAGTTAGAGCGACGTGAAGTTGCTGCAAATTCATAAGAAGGGAAGGATTAGGGCGTGTCTTGCAGTACCTAATTTGAAGATTAAAGCCCAGAAAAGTGGTAGGTCATCTCATTAATGGAAAGAACATCATGTTAAGGATAAAAGCCCTCTAATTTTGATTGATTTCATGCATTCTAGACCATGAATTCATGTTTTACTTTGACCTATGCATACATGCATGTCTTGAGCCTTAATCAAAGATAAAAGATATTATCTTGTTCAAATCATTGCAACCTATGTATTTAGATAGCCTCTATATTTCATTTCTCATGACTGGAATATTCTAAGTATTTTGATTTCCAGCCATGACATATTTTCAGTCTTTTACCTTCTATATCCTGTCAGCAGAAGCTCTGATGGATTAAAGTAAGACCGTCACATTATTGTAACGGCCTTACGAACAGCCGTCACACCCTCTGTTATATTTAAATTTCTCTATTGTCTCTAACGGACCAAAGTCAGTGCGTCACAATACTGTAACGGTCCCATGATAAATCGTCACAGATGTATAAAGCGCTTGTCTTAGACTGTTAGAGTGCTATTTTTTGTCAACCCAAGACAAGACTGAGGGCAGTCAAACTTACTTATAAATAAGCCTAATTATCTAATTTTTGACCTGTTTTCATGACCTTGAGTTTATTAATTGATTCTTGATAGGAAATTGCATGTTTAAAGCATCTTGAGTTATATTAAGTTATGCTAATTTCATTGCCTAAACTCTATAGTTTTGAATTTAAATTATGATTTTCAGTATTATATTGACGAAGCTTTATCATGGTTTCACATCGTTACACATTCTTTTCTCTTTTATAGAGTCATTTCTTTAAGTACATGGCATATATTCCGTTATATGACCATTAGTTCACACTTTGCACTATAGGAACATATTCTTGAACTTGAGGACCTCTCTTTGGATATTCCTTCCAATGGATTAGGAAATCTTGTTTCAAGGCCTCCGTGATTCTCCGCGAGCCTAGGATTCCCACTAGGACGCCGAGTTGGTTGTACCATGAAAGCCCAATTGTTAGAAAGTACTATTGAAGTTTCTGTAACTAGATATGTAACAGATCCATATTAGACCGTCATGCTTATCTAACAGCTTAATATATGACCGTCACATTTACTGAGTCAGTTTTATTGTTTCTAGATTCAATCGTTCTAACGGATCAATGATAGACCGTCACGATCATGTAACGGCCCATTGATTGACCGTCACAATTCTTGAGTGTTTTAACCCGAGGTTTGACCTAAGGGTTTATATTCCAAAGTTCCTAGATGGATTATTGATGGTCTAGGACTTGTCATATTGTTCAAGATATTTGATTTAATTTATGAAAAAATAAGGAATGTATTGTTATGCTGCCGATTTATTTCCATAAGCATAACCTTGTTTTAAGTCGTTCTTGACCTCGCATTTCTTCATTGAAGCGTTCATTCATTGAACTATTGTTATCATGAACTTATTTGAACTTGCTATATTATAAACCATCGGGTATGATGCTACTGGCGTCGCATTGCGCTGGGAGTACTTTCTCTATAAATAAGTGAAGATCCACGGGCATCATGAAAATACTTGTACATGACTTTCTTGCTTGATACATGATATTGCACAGAAATTCACCAAATACTTGCTCATAAGCAAAAGATGTTTGGGTAATGACTATGTGATATTGCTAGTACATTCTCGTTACATTCTTGTTCATGAAAGGCCATATCATATTCTTATTATATTCTTGATAGTTCATACCTGCTCATTCTATCTTACATGATCATCATGTTACTTTGGTTTAATCGCATGATTTATCGCAGTCGCATGATTTTATCTTATTCTTTAGAGCCAAAACTGCTAATTACTTAAATATTGCTAATCATGTTGATGCGAAGATACCTACTGGGCAAGTGTGCTCATTATCTATTTCCAATCTTTTCAGGAGATGGAAGTGAGTCGGGATCGGATTCGGAACATTCAAATAGCGGGTCCGAGAGTGAATGAAGAATGAGTGAAGACTTAGGAAGTCTACATTGTCTAGATTGAGTCTGTAATTTTCTTATTTCTTTAGTCTAGTATGATGAAGGAAGTTGAAATAGTGATTGTATTTGAATATTTGACTTGATTATTAAGGAAATAAGTTGAAGTTTGAGTAAATATCGTGTAATTGTATTTATGTGTGTGATTGTCTTGCGCTCTGATCATTCTTGCTTGCAAGAGGCTTACCATGCCAGTTGTTTGCATTCCTCGAGCTAGTCTTCCGCTGTAATAAAGGCTCGGGGCGTGACAACCTATTTCCAATCTTTTTCAGGAGATGGAAGTGATTCGAATTCGGATTCGAGTTATACAAGTAGCGGGTCCAAGAGCGAATGAAAGTCATATCAAAATGAGAGTAAAGACTTAGGAAAGTCAATGTTGTTTAGATCGATTCTTATAATTTTTCCTTTTTCCTTGAGTCTGATGGATAGAAGAAGGTTGAAAAGTTATTGTATTGGAATATTTCACTTATTAATGAAATAAGTTGAAGTTTGAGTAAATTATTGTGCAATTGTATTTTTATATGTGATTGTCTTGCGCTCTGATCGTTATTGCTCGCAAGAGACTTACCATGCCGGCTGTTCACGTTCCTCGAGTTAGTCTTCCATTGTAATAAAGGCTCGGGGCGTGACAAGACCCGTTGTGCCGTAAAGGTTGATCACGGCGATAAGAGGGGAAAACGTTTGACTAATCGCCAAGCAATGGGGCTGCATGGCCGAAAAGTTGATTCCTATAAAAAGAAGAGAGAGCGTGTTGAAAAATCTTGAAAGCCCCACGTTGGGGTGCAAAAAGGTATTCAGAGCCATATCAGTCACATGTTGACCATTTCCTTATTGTTCTGTGCCCCCTCAAACTCATGTGTTATGATTTTACTGACACGTCTATAATGATTTTTTGGGGAGCAAAGGCTCCTTGTGGGGAATGCCACATTGACCATCTTCGATCTTGTGCCAACCTCCTTGAGTCACGTGCACATCATTTACGGTAGGTGTGGCCGTCCTTGCCAAACCGGCTGTCCCGCCGACGGCTCAGGATGGGATGGTACCATTGCGTACCGATACCGAAAACTATAATATATATATATTGTTTAAACTAATTCAAATCATATGTTGTCTCATTTGGTTAAGTGTTTCGCCATTTCAACTGGTTTCTCTGGCTTCGAATCTCAGCTTCAGCGTAAGGTTTCCTTAATTTTTTATTTGTTACCCTTACGAAACCATTTTATACCCTTAACGGCTATTTGGTAGAAGCCGTCGCCTTGGACTCTTTTCACAGTCAAAGTTGGAACCGTCGCCTTAAATCCATTTGTCACCCTTATATATCTCTTTGTCACCATGGAATCTTCATTTGTCACCCTTAAGAGACTATTTGTTACCTTTAGTCCTCTTCTGTTGTTCTTCCTCTTTTGTCATTTTTTGTGTCCACTGTCGTTGGCTGAAGCTTGACCGATCTTTGGCTGGACTTCAAAAGTTGCAAAAAAACTTTTACTATTGACTTTGCCTCAAGCATTGGTGCAATGGGTCAACATAAAATTCCAGTTGACTTAGCCTTCCTTGTCTTGGCATTGACTTTGACGTATGTGGTCAGCCCTGGCTTGTTCTTCAGATTGCTTTAGAGCCCTTGGGATCACTGTTCACATTTGTCTTCTTGTTAGCACTTTAAGTCCTTTGTCTTCTAGTGAGCACGTCTCTCTCTCCTCCAGTTCCTCTTTCTTCTGTTCTTCTTCACCTTCAGCTTCCTTCTCATTTGTTACCAATGTGAAGTTATTTGTTAGTCTAGTTGAGCATTTGTCACCCATACTCACCTAATTGTCACCACTAAAGTCTAGAAGCCGTCGCCCTTACTCTTACACCGCCTTGAAAGCCGCGGGTCGGGCTTGTCTTAATTGAGCCCTATTTGTCACCGTTAGCAGAGTATTTTTTACCCTTGCTAACCCATTTGTCACCCGTGTAGACACATTTGTCGCCCTTAAGCTTTAATTGGTTCACGTGGAAAATGGGACACGTCGGCCACGTGTTCATGTTGTTCACGTATTGCAGCCGATGCAATGCCGCAAGCCACATCAAGAGAAATGATGACGCCAAACTGGACCTCGAAATTAAAAATCCCCAATTCCTTATTTACCCTTCCCACCATGTCTTGCCTCTTAACAAACCTACTAAAAGGTGGTTCGTCTCTACATCGTGCTCTGCATCTCCTCTTCCTCGTGGTGCTATTCGTCTCCCCTACAAGCCATCTGTGAGCTCTCTATCATTTGCTATGCGGTCATCCTCAATTGTCACTACTCTTTCATCACTGACAGCCATGGAGCCGATAGAGACACCCGTGCAATGCTTTGTCCGCCGTAAACTGGATGTCCCCCCCTGCATCTCAGGAAGCTACGGTTCCTACGACCGAAGAAGAAACATCTGAAGAACCTAGGGTTTCTAAGGGCTCCACTTCAAGACGACAAGTTAAAGGTAGGGGGTTCCTTATCTCCCTCACATAGCTATTTTCCCTCTTAGATAACGACCTATTTATTTGTCACGCTTATCTACCTATTTGTCACTCTTAAAGACCTACCTGCCACCGAATTTCATACATTTGTCACCCTTAAGTTGTAACGTCCGGTAATTTTGGAATAGGAATAAAATATATACATAAGTATATAATGTTTAATGATTAAAGTTTATTCAAATAAATACTTGGTCAAGTGATATTCCTAAGGGGTTGCTCAGATCGAACCTGCCTCTGATACCTAGGACAAGGACTAATAAAAGTTAAAGAACTTATGAGCAATAAAATCTCTAAATGGAAGATTACTAAGATCTCAATGTATGTGCGAACTAGCCACACCAAATCAATGAGGTATAGAACCTTAGAGGGAAAATTATGATAGTCTTAAGAACCTTATTTATGCATATACGGAAATACATGCAAATTATTAAAAGATATAAGTCGTATGTGTAAGGTTTTAACAAATAAGCAAATAAGACTTCCAAACAAAGTAAACTTGTGTAAAAAGGACCAAATAGAAATAACTAGTTATAAATAAAATTATTAGGCCTTGATAAAGGATTAACAATTAACATTAAAAACATTTAAGTTAATGCTAAGCTCCATTGGCCCAAACTCAACCCAAGCAATTAATGGGCTTTTTAACACGTTTTATTCCATATAGGCAAAATAAATATATATATATATATATACATAAGTACATAACATAAACCAGTAAATATGTATATATATATCTACCTAGAAATAGAAGGAAAGTATATATTATATACGAATGAACAAATAATAGAGTGAAATGAAATAACGCCTCTGATAAAGGCGCTATTTAAATTAGACACGCCCTTAAACAAGGCGTGATTCAAGAAAGGACGCCCTCACCTCACGGCGTCAATTTCAACCGACAAACAGGGCAAGGCCAAGTAACGCCTCTAGTATGGGCGTGTTTTAAAACAAAGAACGCCCTCGTACCAGGTGCTTCTTAAGAAACGACTTGAACCAGGTCGTCAATTCAGGAATCGACGCCCTGACCAAAGTCGTTAATTCCATTCGTGAACCGTTCGAACCCAGAGCTTATCCAGGGAAGGAATAAGCTAATCTAGTAAGTATCTACTAGGGTAAGGACTCTATCATGGAAGTGTTACTTCTAATCAAACTCTAGCCCTAATGGGATTCCCAAAATCCTATAAAAGCCCATGCCCCTCGAACCCTAGAATCTATTTGGTCGACTACTGCTACGGTATGTACAGAACCAAAGGTTATTCCTCATCGTTTTCTCTGTTATACGATCGTGTGAAGAACATTAATTGATCTTCTCTTATTTGTAGGAAGTCTGCTTGTCGAACGTGAGGAACAAGGTACTGTTCTTCTATCTTTTCCCTAAAAACTTCGGTTATATCTGTGAAGATTATTAATATCTTCATCTTCCTTCCTTTTCTCTCCCTCTACAGGTTGACGGTAGAGTGAAGATTTCTAAAGAACGATTGTTCTTCTTCTTGCTGTTGCTGCTGCTGTTATTGAGTTGCAGTTAAAGCTTCAGAGTAATAGGCTTCTCACCAAATCCTTCAGAGTTCATCTTCAAGTCTTCAGGTAGGATTTTCTCATGAACGTAGCCCAAAGAGTATAATAATCATGTTAAATAGCATCTGTTCATACATGCATATAGTTTCCTGAATATTTTTGAAAGAGACGCCCCTGTCAAGGGCGCTACTTGTAGAAACGACCTGCACTAGGTCGTCAATTTAAGATTTGACGCCCTACCCTCTAGGCGTTAATTTCATGAAAATCGCATGTAATTAATAATTGATCCTGTTTAAAATTCAATAAATATGAAATATCGATTCTAATATCTTGCATGACTCTACCTGTGAATTCCTGCTAATTTTTCTGTCATGACCATGTCTCCTGTCTCTTGAAATTTTATTTCCTGGAATATTGTAAATTCCTTGAATTCACGACCTGGACTAGGCCGTCTCTCACGGTGATAACGCCCCTGTGTAGGGCGTGATTTTAAAAACTTACGACCCTTCTTAGGGCGCGTTCATGTTAAACTACAGAAATTGATATCTTGCAAAAATGAAAATTAAGAAATAGACGACCACTGTATATGTCGTCAAATTTATATAAAATGCCCCCGTTCAGGGCGTGTCTTTGATAAATCCCAGAATATGTATATCCTGCAAAAAAATAGGATTAAAGAATGAACGACCATTGTGCATGTCGTCACATTGAAATAAAACGCCCCTATAAAGGGCGTGTTTTTGATAAAACACAGAATTATGGAAGTTTCTGCAAAATCGGAAATGCATGTAAACGCCCTTATTTAAGGCGTTATTTACTTAAGTAGTGACTTAATCAAAGTCATTATTTTACTGTAAAACTGATTTTTCACTGTTTCTGTTAACCGATGGTTTCATATGTTATATAATATATATATCGGCACTATTCTCCACTCCGTGAGTATAGTCCCATGTTTCATGTTGTTTCATCGATCACACTCAACTCTCATTGACATACAAGCTCTCCATTGGACATTCCGTTCCTTTGGACTAGCGAGTTAGTCATAGAGACCTTCGTAAGACTCCTCGTACCTTGGATTCCCTCAAGGTCGACTGAGCTGGTTGTACCCTAAAACCTATTACACAATTAATGCCATGTCAATCTAAAGAAACATGATATACCGGCCCTTATGATTATACAAAGAGTATATCATGAGAATTTCTTAATGGAATGATGATATCATGCCATATCATGTTGTCTTTGTAAAAAAACCTCAATTCTATGATAAGAATGAGGGTATCTTACCTTTGATATACTGTTCATGTGGACCTCAATTCTATATATAGAATGTCCATATCGATTTGTCATGGTACCTAAGTTAAGGGAACCTAATTCCACCCAGTTTATCGACATGTCATGATTTATATGCTTTGCGTGGATTTTATCGCCAGTATGTCCTTACTCAAGGGTCTTGCCCTTGAATTCCATGAAAATCTTATCTTATCATCCTAATTAAAGCTTGTTCTTGGAACTCCTTATTGGCTAGAAACTATCGTGGATGTCCAGATCTATCATGAATGCTGTGCATATAGGGCCCGATTTGGTCCTGGGAGGAGCGCCCGAAAGTACTAGTGCCCATGGGAGTTTTAATGATAACGGTGTTTAGCATTGCACCGGAGTACTCTTTCTCTTGATCTTTGGCATTCCACGATATCTCTCTTTTCTTGCGTGCGTGACTTGACTTGCGTGACTTGACTTGCGTGGCCCGACACGGGCAATGTACTTGCGTGAAATAGCCAATAATCTCTAAAGTCTCTCATGAATACTTCTTGATTAATACTCGCTTGGATGTTTTGCACGACGTGTTATTCTATTGATCAGTTTATTTCACTTGCTCAGTTATTTATACATGCATAGCCCTATTGCATAAACATGTGAAAACTTGTAATTACTTAAACCCATTGCTAGTTCTTGAGATATAATTTCCTACTGAGCGTTCGCTCACTCCATTTTATTCCAACATTTTCAGGTAATCAGGTGGCTAGCAAGACCGAGACTCACACGGGCGGGATAAGTGTGCAAGCGAGCTGTGGAAACTAGTGAACCCGAGTCTTTTATCTTTCTTGAGTCTAGATAGTATTGTCTAGCTAAGTCAGCTTGGCGTCTCTTATTCAGTTATCTTGTCTAAGTCTGTTAGTATGTCGTTATCTTCTTTTCCATTATGTTGAAGTCTCCAAGTTGGAAAACAAGTTCTTGTAAGAGATTTATAATAGAAATATAAATTTTATTGTTGTTCAAAATTATCTTGGTCTTATGCGATTGCTCTTGATCATTCACGACTGTTTAACTGCCACGTTCCGAGCAAACGACACGTTCCGCTGCTATCGGCCCGGGGCGTGACAGAGGTGGTATCAGAGCTTCGGCTTTCCTATCCTCCAGTTGTCATATCCTCCAGTTATTAAGCCATATCAGAGCTTCGGCTTTCTTATCCTCCAGGTTAAGTATCCTTGTCTGTCGTATCAGAGCTTCGGCTTTCTTATCCTCCAGGTTAAGTATCCTTGTCTGTCGTATCAGAGCTTCGGCTTTCTTATCCTCCAGGGTATGTATCCTTGTCTGTCGTATCAGAGCTTCGGCTTTCTTGTCCTCCAGGTTAAGTATCCTTGTCTGTCATATTAGAGCTTCGGCTTTCACATCCTCCAGTTATTAAGTCCCAGAGATAGGATAAGTATCCTTGTCGGTCATCCTATAGGAGTTTCGTGAGAGATGGGTAGAACTTGGTATTAAAGTTATAAAAGAAAGATAAAGTATTTACATTTCATTAACACTAAATCTTGAGTCAATAAATTATCCCTCCACTCATCCTTGCAGGAACCTAGATAAAATGGAAGCCTCTAAGCCGAGCCTTGTTCATGAAATGATCTTGGTGGATGTCCAAGTTTACACGAGCCTTGTCAAGAGAGTTCAAGAACTAGAGAAAGTGGTGGAAGAAAAGGAAAGAGTTAAAGGGAACCATCAAACAGACAACTCCGAAGAGTTCACCGTTACCAAGAAAAGGGTAAGCGAGGGTGATATTTCACAAAGGTGTAAGAAATGTCAGAAATGTAAGAAGTGTAATAAGAAGGAAACTTTGGCGCAAGATAAGTGTAAATCTTGTGGAAGATGTGGTCACAAATCGAAGGAGTGTTGGTGGAGCTCGGGTGCATGTCTACGTTGCGGGAACTTAAATCACAAGATAGCAGAATGTCCCAAGAAGCCTCCAAGAGGAGTTCAAGATTTAACCCTATTTGCCAAAGGGAAAGATGCGGAAGGTATCCCTCACCCGTAATCCTAAACTAGCCCTTTTTCATTCTAAAGATTTCTTCAGCTCATAATAAGTTATAGCTAGCTCTCTGTTAGGAATGGAAAGGTGATGTGAATTTGGGGACCAAATTCTTTTAAGTGGGGGAGGGTGTAACGCCCGGTAATTTTGAAATAGGAATAAAATATATACATAAGTATATAATATTTAATGATTAAAGTTTATTCAAATAAATACTTGGTCAAGTGATATTCCTAAGGGGTTGCTCAGATCGAACCTGCCTCTGATACCTAGGACAAGGACTAATAAAAGTTAAAGAACTTATGAGCAATAAAATCTCTAAATGGAAGATTACTAAGATCTCAATGTATGTGCGAACTAGCCACACCAAATCAATGAGGTATAGAACCTTAGAGGGAAAATTATGATAGTCTTAAGAACCTTATTTATGCATATACGGAAATACATGCAAATTATTAAAAGATATAAGTCGTATGTGTAAGGTTTTAACAAATAAGCAAATAAGACTTCCAAACAAAGTAAACTTATGTAAAAAGGACCAAATAGAAATAACTAGTTATAAATAAAATTATTAGGCCTTGATAAAGGATTAACAATTAACCTTAAAAACATTTAAGTTAATGCTAAGCTCCATTGTCCCAAACTCAACCCAAGCAATTAATGGGCTTTTTAACACGTTTTATTCCATATAGGCAAAATAAATATATATATATATATATACATAAGTACATAACATAAACCAGTAAATATGTATATATATATCTACCTAGAAATAGAAGGAAAGTATATATTATATACGAATGAACAAATAATAGAGTGAAATGAAATAACGCCTCTGATAAAGGCGCTATTTAAATTAGACACGCCCTTAAACAAGGCGTGATTCAAGAAAGGACGCCCTCACCTCACGGCGTCAATTTCAACCGACAAATAGGGCAAGGCCAAGTAACGCCTCTAGTATGGGCGTGTTTTAAAACAAAGAACGCCCTCGTACCAGGCGCTTCTTAAGAAACGACTTGAACCAGGTCGTCAATTCAGGAATCGACGCCCTGACCAAAGTCGTTAATTCCATTCGTGAACCGTTCGAACCCAGAGCTTATCCAGGGAAGGAATAAGCTAATCTAGTAAGTATCTACTAGGGTAAGGACTCTATCATGGAAGTGTTACTTCTAATCAAACTCTAGCCCTAATGGGATTCCCAAAATCCTATAAAAGCCCATGCCCCTCGAACCCTAGAATCTATTTGGTCGACTGCTGCTATGGTATGTACAGAACCAAAGGTTATTCCTCATCGTTTTCTCTGTTATACGATCGTGTGAAGAACATTAATTGATCTTCTCTTATTTGTAGGAAGTCTGCTTGTCGAACGTGAGGAACAAGGTACTGTTCTTCTATCTTTTCCCTAAAAACTTCGGTTATATCTGTGAAGATTATTAATATCTTCATCTTCCTTCCTTTTCTCTCCCTCTACAGGTTGACGGTAGAGTGAAGATTTCTGAAGAACGATTGTTCTTCTTCTTGCATTTGCTGCTGCTGTTATTGAGTTGCAGTTAAAGCTTCAGAGTAATAGGCTTCTCACCAAATCCTTCAGAGTTCATCTTCAAGTCTTCAGGTAGGATTTTCTCATGAACGTAGCCCAAAGAGTATAATAATCATGTTAAATAGCATCTGTTCATACATGCATATAGTTTCCTGAATATTTTTAAAAGAGACGCCCCTGTCAAGGGCGCTACTTGTAGAAACGACCTGCACTAGGTCGTCAATTTAAGATTTGACGCCCTACCCTCTAGGCGTTAATTTCATGAAAATCGCATGTAATTAATAATTGATCCTGTTTAAAATTCAATAAATATGAAATATCGATTCTAATATCTTGCATGACTCTACCTGTGAATTCCTGCTAATTTTCCTGTCATGACCATGTCTCCTGTCTCTTGAAATTTTATTTCCTGGAATATTATAAATTCCTTGAATTCACGACCTGGACTAGGCCGTCTCTCACGGTGATAACGCCCCTGTGTAGGGCGTGATTTTAAAAACTTACGACCCTTCTTAGGGCGCGTTCATGTTAAACTACAGAAATTGATATCTTGCAAAAATGAAAATTAAGAAATAGACGACCACTGTATATGTCGTCAAATTTATATAAAATGCCCCCGTTCAGGGCGTGTCTTTGATAAATCCCAGAATATGTATATCCTGCAAAAAAATAGGATTAAAGAATGGACGACCATTGTGCATGTCGTCACATTGAAATAAAACGCCCCTATAAAGGGCGTGTTTTTGATAAAACACAGAATTATGGAAGTTTCTGCAAAATCGGAAATGCATGTAAACGCCCTTATTTAAGGCGTTATTTACTTAAGTAGTGACTTAATCAAAGTCATTATTTTACTGTAAAATTGATTTTCCACTGTTTCTGTTAACCGATGGTTTCATATGTTATATAATATATATATCGGCACTATTCTCCACTCCGTGAGTATAGTCCCATGTTTCATGTTGTTTCATCGATCACACTCAACTCTCATTGACATACAAGCTCTCCATTGGACATTCCGTTCCTTTGGACTAACGAGTTAGTCATAGAGACCTCCGTAAGACTCCTCGTACCTTAGATTCCCTCAAGGTCGACTGAGCTGGTTGTACCCTAAAACCTATTACATAATTAATGCCATGTCAATCTAAAGAAACATGATATACCGGCCCTTATGATTATACAAAGAGTATATCATGAGAATTTCTTAATGGAATGATGATATCATGCCATATCATGTTGTCTTTGTAAAAAAACCTCAATTCTATGATAAGAATGAGGGTATCTTACCTTTGATATACTGTTCATGTGGACCTCAATTCTATATATAAAATGTCCATATCGATTTGTCATGGTACCTAAGTTAAGGGAACCTAATTCCACCCAGTTTATCGACATGTCATGATTTATATGCTTTGCGTGGATTTTATCGCCAGTATGTCCTTACTCAAGGGTCTTGCCCTTGAATTCCATGAAAATCTTATCTTATCATCCTAATTAAAGCTTGTTCTTGGAACTCCTTATTGGCTAGAAACTATCGTGGATGTCCAGATCTATCATGAATGCTGTGCATATAGGGCCCGATCTGGTCCTGGGAGGAGCGCCCGAAAGTACTAGTGCCCATGGGAGTTTTAATGATAACGGTGTCTAGCATTGCACCGGAGTACTCTGTCTCATGATCTTTGGCATTCCACGATATCTCTCTTTTCTTGTGTGCGTGACTTGACTTGCGTGACTTGACTTGCGTGGCCCGACACGGGCAATGTACTTGTGTGAAATAGCCAATAATCTATAAAGTCTCTCATGAATACTTCTTGATTAATACTCGCTTGGATGTTTTGCACGCCGTGTTATTCTATTGATCAGTTTATTTCACTTGCTCAGCTATTTATACATGCATAGCCCTATTGCATAAACATGTGAAAACTTGTAATTACTTAAACCCATTGCTAGTTCTTGAGATATAATTTCCTACTGAGCGTTCGCTCACTCCGTTTTATTCCAACATTTTAGGTAATCAGGTGGCTAGCAAGACCGAGACTCACACGGGCGGGACAAGTGTGCAAGCGAGCTGTGGAAACTAGTGAACCCGAGTCTTTTGTCTTTCTTGAGTCTAGATAGTATTGTCTAGCTAAGTCAGCTTGGCGTCTCTTATTCAGTTATCTTGTCTAAGTCTGTTAGTATGTCGTTATCTTCTTTTCCATTATGTTGAAGTCTCCAAGTTGGAAAATAAGTTCTTGTAAGAGATTTATAATAGAAATATAAATTCTATTGTTGTTCAAAATTATCTTGGTCTTATGTGATTGCTCTTGATCATTCACGACTGTTTAACTACCACGTTCCGAACAAACGACACGTTCCGCTGCTATCGGCCCGGGGCGTGACATAAGCACCTATTTGTCACACCTAAACTCCATTGTCTATACATTTGTCACCCTTGTCCTAATCTTAATATTTTTTGTATTTCTTGATCAGTTAATTAACTCAATATCTTGTTTACATATTTTTTTGAATCTAGTGAACACAAAGGTCATCTCGGCCCGGTGTTCTATTGACATTTACATGTTGACAATGCTTCTCCCATCACCTTCACCATGACACTATTGGAGAAGATTATTTGCGCCCATAGTGCAGGAAATTACTTCCGTATGGGTAGTAAGGAGGTTGCATTCAGTGTGGAGGATGTGGCCATAATTTTAGGATTACCTTGCTCCGGTCAGCCAGTTCAACATTATGGATCTGCAAAACATAAGTCGAAGTTACAACATCGATTTGGATTTACAGCAACATTCGACCAGAAGAAAGTGTGCTCTCTCATCCAGCAAATTATTTGGTCCGATGAAGAGCAGGATGTTACCGACACTGTCCGGCTGTGGATTGTACTCCTACTGTCCACTTTCCTTTGCCAACGGTCGACGCATTCTTGTCCACAAAATATGGTGTCATGCTTAGATGACATTGACAGAGTATCAGATTACAATTGGGTAGCCGTCGTGCAACAGGTAACGATGCACAAGTTTGAGCAAATAGTGTCGGCGGTCCAGAAACGACAGTCGGGTACAATTGACCGTGCTAAGAGAAGAGCCGGGGATGCATCCCAGGCCCATACATTTATATTTGGTTGTTCTGTCGCACTTACTGTAAGTTTTTTTATTTTTGTTGTGTAATAATTAATATGTCAATCAATAATTCTATTTCATTGTAAAATAACTTGATATATTTCATATTACAGGTCTGGTTTTTTAAGTACACGCTGGTGCGACAGCCACTAAGGCAGGTGGTATTTCCCCGACTATTTAGGTGGGGGCCATTTCTAGATAGGAAATTAAAATTCTCCATTGGATCCCTACGAGGCCAACAGGTATTATGAGTACTAAAAACTTCTTCTTTGTCATTCAACATTAATGAATAACCGAAGTGATGTTGTTTGAAATGTAGGTGATTCGAAGGACTCCTTGTTGAGCCAAGTGAAAGAGACATGGTGTACGGTGGTTAGATGATGACCCGACCCACTGATGAGGAGACGCCCTCATCAGCTCCATACATGCCTATGCTACAGGATATTGCCGCCACAGTGAATATCCAGCAGCGGCTACTTGAGGAAATGAGGGCCTTCTTTCTGACTAGGGTGCAAGGGGCTCACATTGCCGGTGATGCAACACCTCCTAGGCCCGTCGAAAAGGTGACGGATGATGCCATGCCACTGCAGGCAGCCCGAGGAGAGGAAGTGCAGGGGGATGAAAATGTTGAGGAAAACACCTGTCAAACTTTGTTGGACATTGACGCCAATGTTGTTCTTCCAATATTGCCCCTTCAACAAAGTACGAATGATATTGTGCCATCTAAAGCAGCCCCTGAAGAGGATTTGTAAGGCGATATCCAAGCTCAGGTGGAGGTGACCAATGTGTATGGTGACCATCATCCAGGTGTCTTTTCTGAGTCCCTTCATCAACGGGACGAGAAGCCCATGAGGAAATGGCGGGCACCTGCAAAGAAAATAGGACGGGGGAAGAAGAAGGTGAGTCTGCATTGTTCCTACTTCTTATAGTATAGAATCTAAGATTGGTATATTGGCATAAATGTAGAAGGGAGATGAAGCCGACCAGATCAGAAAGCTCCTACAAAGTACTAATTGGATCTGCAAAGGCCGACTGAAGCAGACAGATAACAAGATTGTGAATGAATTCATTAATGCTTGTGTCTCGGGAGATATTAAGTAAGTTGTCCTCTTATAGTTTCTGTAATTATCTTGATTTACCTTACTCTCACTACCATGAAATTTTTTGTCCAATATAGTGGCCCCATATTTCAATTATAGAACGGGATTATTTTGAAACGTCGCCATGTCATTAATCTATTATACGGCCAGATGATACACCCCATCTCCCAGCCATGCAAGTGGTGTCACTGCCTCCTGCGTCTGCTGCTGGTTTCGTGGCTGGTGCATGCTGCCCCTCTGTCACAGCGAAGCCCTCACAGCATGCTCTTGTTGTCCCCTGCACAGCGCCATCGGTTGCGGTGTTGTCCGTGCCTACTGTTGCTGCCGATAGTGCTCCTGTCAGCACAGTGGCTGACCGCCTTCCTCCAGGAGCTGTTGTCCATCCTGAGCTCCTTTCATTGGAGTTGCTCCATTCGACCGGCTCCCCTTACCGGCATGTCGTCATCACAAATCCCATTGAAGCTGAATCGGGCCCAGCTGCTGCACAGGGGTCTTCCGAGCTTGCTCCTGCCTCTGCCCACAGTGGGGCACCCTCGTCTGCATCATTGCTTTCTGCTCCGAGCTTTGCCCCCGAGCTTGCTGTTGGCGTTGCACCTGTGGGAACCAGCTCTTCTGTTGCAGCCCCACCTGCCCGTGGAGAGGAGGTGCCTCCCGCCCCTGCCGTGGAGCACCCTTTCTCCATGCGCCCCACTATTCAAGTGCTCTCTGTGCCAGGATTGGAGCCCATTTCTCTCTTTCCAGACTTGCCTGCAGCACATGCTAGATTTGTTGGACTCGCCCCCCCTCCGGTCCAAGGTAATCGTGGTGTTTGCCCTCCGTCATCTCGACAGTGGGCCTCACGTCGTTCCCCGCGACAGCTCACCCTTCCGGGAAGGGCGATCCCCGCCCGTGTTCAGATGTGCCCGCGGGTGCCCCTCCTGCGGCCCAGGTGTCCTCCCCTTTGGTCCTCAGCCTCCCGGCACCGGATGCCCACCCCTTTGGCGGCCCTTCTTCTGGGCTTAATGCCGGTGCGGTTGCTTGGTCCCCTGGGGCGCAGCACGCTGCTCACGCGGCCAACGTTGTAGGGCCCTTGGCTTCCTCCTCTTCTCCGACGGCCGCACCTCGCCTCTCCTTCGCCCAAGCTTTGAAGAAGAAGATCAATCGGGCCCCTCCCGGGCCAATCGACTACACCGCCCCCCCTCCTGCTCCGGTGCCCTCCGTGGGTGTTGTGCCCCCCCGGGATCTTGGCATACCTCTCCGGTTCCCGCAGCTCGTTCAGGCTCTCCACGTCCCCGGGCTTGAGCCTGCTTCGGGGTTTCGTGACCTTACGGCGGCCCATACGGCCTTCGTGGGTACCTCTCGCTTGGACCGCTCTCGGCCGCCCTCGAGGATGGAAGGCGGGGCTCCTCGGCGTTCCTTCCGGCGTTCCAACTCCACCTCTTCCTCGCGTGATTGGCAGTGCATGTTTGAGGACGCTGGTCTCCTTCCGCGTCGTTCTCTCCGGCTCCAGTCTTCTTCGATGGCGCCCCCGCCGCCGGTCGACCCTTCCTACTCGGAGGTGCTCGATCCCGACGGTTCCGAGGTTGATCCTCTTGACTGGCCTCGCTCTCCGGGTCATCAGCGTGGTGTCCGTTCGGTGTTCTCGTCTGATTCTGAAGGGGTCTTCGACGAAGACTCCTATTTGTAGGGACTTGGTCTCCTCTGTGGGTTCTCGGGCTTTTGTTGCTGCCCTTGCTTGGGTTCTTTGGCCTCGTTTCTGCCTCTTTGGGCCTTGGGCCTTGTACGTTTTTTGGCCCTCTTTGGCTGTTTCCCCTCCCCCCCTCTGTACCCCTTTCTCTTTTTATGCTTTCTTATATGAAAACCGCTTGCCTGGTGGCCGGGATAGTGGTTTCATCCTCTTCCGCAATGAAGAGCTGAACCCCCTCTCCCGTCTCCCCCCTTGCAAGTATCAACTTTAGTTAAAAAATGATATGATATTTTCATTCACTGATTGTGCAATTTTACGCCTCACCCTACCCTTTTTTATTGGAATTTTTATTAATGTGGGAAAAATAATTACAAGAGGGCCTATTTGGCCGAGGCGGATCAGATGGACGGGTAATGCAATTTGTCCATCCTGATTTGTCCCCTTACAGCACGTGGGAGATCAACCCATTTATTCTAAAAAGCAAAAGTAGGAATGTTACAAGCCCAGTTTGCTAAAGAATCAGCTACATTGTTGCCTTTCTCGATAGGTGTGCTTTAAAGTGAATTGCTGGCTAGCGGCGAGGTGATGAATGTCATTCACAATATGTATAAGTCTCCATGGACATGAAAAGAGCTTCTGAATAATCCTAACCAGTATTGCTGAATCTAACTCAATGATAAAGTTGGTTAAACCATAGAAGGCGCACATGCGAAGCCCATCTCACATAGCCATAGCCTCCGTCTCCAAGCTGGATAAGAACGGGTAGCGATGAGCAAAAGCCCAAATTATGTCACCATTTGAGTTGCGAAGAACTCCGCCCCCACCTGCAGCATCGATGCTTCTTTTGAAAGCACCATCCACGTTAAGCTTGAGTATGTTTGATGGCGGAGGAACCCAATTGATGACAACAGTTTTGGTCTTGGGTGAGGGGGGGAGATCATTCCCCCATTGCAGCAACACCTGGCCAAATCCCCGGGGTATAGTGGCAACCGAACAATTAATAAGTGGTAGAAGGGACTTGATATGCATTACTACTTCTTGTGAGATTCTGTAAGCTGACATGGGGATACCTTCATATATGGCTGCATTTCTAGCTCTCCATATCTCTCAAATTATTGCTGCCATGGTGATGAGAGTGATGGTTCCTTGAATAGTTGACGAAGAAATATTTTCAAAAGCAGATGAAATGTCAGGATTTTCTCCTAATTTAGTCCAGTCCATACCATCAGTGAGGGGTTTAAAATTAGCCCACACAGTTGATGCCGATTCACCATGGAAAAAAAGATGGCCAGCAGTTTCAGTGTCACCAATGGAGCAGCATGCGCATCTCGAGCACATGGAGATCCCATACCTGCAGACATGGTTTTCAGTGGGCACTGCTCGGTGTTGGATCTTCCAGAGTAGAATGGTCCATTTACCATGGAATGGAGCTTTCCAAATCCTCTTCCAAAAACTAGGCCAATGTTGATCAACAGACATAGTGATATGGCGTGCTGATTTGGTAGAGAAAATGCCACTTGCAGCAGGGCACCAGATCCATTGTTCCGATGATGTTACAAGAATGGCTGCTAAGATTCGTTGAGGGTTGTGTCTCTGAGCCATCAACGATTGGAGGTGAAGGGGGTTAGAAGCAACCTCTACCATAGAAGTCAATTTGTTGTCAAAAGATTGCCAAACGTCATCTGGAATAAAATCTCTCATGGGGCGCACACCAGCCCATTTGTCATACCAAAAGCTCAGCGTGGAGATAGAGGGATCAGCTAAAACTCTGTGGTGCTGATAGATAAGAGTGGTTGCCTGCACCCACACTGCCTTGTCCGGGGACTTCATTTGTTTAAAGGATGCTTTGGAGTAATGCACATTAACCAAATATTTAGACCTGAAGAATGAAGCCCATATAGAGGAAGTGGAATGACTAGTTATAGCAGACCACAGAAGTTTCAGGTACATGCTCAGTTGCAGCTCCGAGAGCAAAAGAACACCAAGCCCTCCTGACTCCACATGTGTGCATATTTTTCTCCAGCTGATCCAATGACGCTTGGGATGGCCCTCAAAAAAACCCCAGAAGAAATTTGACAAGAGGCGATTAATGTCATTTATAGAGCCTGCAGGAATGGAAAGGACCATCATAGTATAAATTGGTATGGCTGTTAGGACATGTTTAATAAGTATGAGCCGCCCTGTAGTGGATAAAAATTTGGCATTCCAACTCTGGAGCTTTGCTTATATTTTAGCAACCAAGTGGCCAAATAAGGCTTTCTTAGCCCGTCCCTCATATGGCATTACCCCTAAATACTTGATGGGCAATGATGCCTTTGAGAAGCCTGTGAATGTAGAAATAGATTGGAGTCGGTTAGCAGGAAACCCAAAACCCACAATAATATTGCTTTTGGACTTGTTAACTTGTTGTCTTGAATTTGTTTCATATTCCTGAATTAGTAGCATTAGTCTGCAAATGGAAGTTACTGCACCATTAGTGAATATAAAAACATCATCAGCAAAAAGAAGTGTTGGAACCCTAGTTTTGATAATGACTTTCTATGAATCATGTTTAGATTAAAGTGCTTAAAATTCTTCGACCATATTTGTTTTGTGTGGTTCACTTGCTGCATGTTATCTCATAAAAGAAACATAGTCATTGCATGTGTTGTCCTGCTAGAGATCTAGCTCGGTGCTAGTCTAGCTTAGTTCTGCATTTCACGTGTAAGTGCTTGCCTAGGTGCAAACCTTGCCTCGGTGCAAGTCTATGTTCACACACAAACACTATCGTTTCATTTTCATCTCGGTGCATTACTTGTCTCATACACATAAGGGGTCAGTGTATTTCAATGCAGCATGTGCATTTAGGCTCGTGCATTCTTTGTCTTTGCATCTCACCTTTCAAGGTCGGTACAAGTCTTTAGGTCTGTACAATACTTGCACAGCATGCACTGTTTAGTCTTATCATTTAGTGTTAGTGCTTTCTTCTCCACCATCTTGGTGCAAGTTCTGTCTTGCATTTTCCTTTGTCCATATACTCTTCTCCATCATCTCGGTGCAACTCGTGTCTGGACCGCAAATCCAACTCGGTGCATCTACTGTGTTACGCATTTTTTTTAAGAGTCAGTGCATTGTTCACCCTAGACATCTCTAGATTCATTGCATATCTTTGGTTCTTTTTTATTTGACTCGGTGCATAGTCTTCTTCTTGTGCCGCTTTGATTCATGTTCGTACACATCAAATGCATGGGTGGTCACAAAGATTTGTAAGTCACATGGTGTCATGCATATTTATAAGTCAATATGGTGTCATGCATATTTGTAATTCATTACATTTCCCATGTCTGGTTTTATCAACTTAGTGCATGCTATGTGTACTCTCTCATTACCTCAGTGCAAACTGTGCTAAGTGCCTTACGTTTTCTAACAGAGTTTCTCTCCGAGGAGGGGCACGTGATCCAAGGTAGATCGACCTCAAAAAGAGTGCCACGAAGAAGGCTACAATGCTTAGATGGTGACACGTGGCTGAGAGCCTACTGGAAGCCGTTTGGGCAGGAGTTCACCCTCCACACGGCCAAGGCGTGAGCACGGGATTCAGAGATAGAAGATATATATATATATATATATATATATATATATATATATATATATATATATATATATATCAGATGCGAAGAAAGGATATATAGCAGAGAGGGAGAGCAACAAAAGAACATAGTCTCAGTGAAGAAGAAGAAGGTGTGTGAATGAACAATTGAGAGAGAACTGAGAGATTATAAGAGGTTGCAGATCGAAGGAAGAAGGGAGTCATTCTGAACAACCAAGAGATAGAGAGCAGAAGAAAAGAAAAGAGAGATAGAAAAAGAGGGAGATCGTGAAAAGAATATCTGATAGTCTGTCCACTGGTACTTGGATCAAATCTAATCCAGTTTGCTATTTTTCATCGAATTTCATTGTCAGCCTTCAGTAGCTGTTTCCACCGTTTTATTTTGTTTCCTGTCTGAATTTTTTTGTTCAAGCTGTGTGGCAGCAGAGGTCAAGCTGTAATCCTCAGTGGTCAAAGGAGGGATCCCTTGGATAGCAAGTTGTGTTGCTCAGCCAGTTGTAAGCAAGCTGTGAGGCTCAACGGACGCAAGCTCAGTTGCGCAGCGTTTTCAAGCTGTAAGGCAGCAGGAAGCCTCACTCGGATTTGAGTAAGGGATGGACGTAGGTCTGCAGGCAGCAGACTGAACCATCTAAAAACACCTTGTGTTCTGTGTGGTTTGTTTGTCTTTTGTGATTCGATAGATGCATGACTAGGCTCGAGTAGTTTAGTTTGGCTTTCAAAGTTTACTGGTGCATATCAGTTATTCGATTCTTGATCTGATTTAATCAGCCCTTTGCATTTGGATTAATTGGCTTTCAGTTGGTCAAAGTTTTTATTGATAGAGGGATTCATTCACCCCCCCCCCCTTTGAATCCCACACGCACCATTGCTAGATCCCATCAATTGGTATAAGAGCAGTTGTCTGCACAAAGGGTCTCACGACCTGCAGATCAGTTCTTGGATTTGGTTTCGGTGCATTTTCGATTGATCTGTGTCTCTTATCTTTGCCTTCGATTTGTCCTGAATTTAGTTCAGTGATTTAATCTAAGGATGTCTTCGTTTGTTGATCTCTCGAAATATGAGGGTCTGAATTTTTATAACTGGCTCAACCAGTTCAGGGAACATGTGATGCAGTTTAATCCAAATCTGTGGATAATCATTGCACACAGCCCTTATGAAGTTCTAAAGGATAGATCCTTATGGAAAGCTTCAAACAGACTGAAATCCTCTGAGAATCAGAAAGCCCTGGACCTAATAAAAGGGGCAATAAATACTGATAAATTCTCTTGCATTGCCAATTGCTGCAGTGCCTCTGAAGTGCTCGACATGTTAGCATCCAGTAGGAGCCGGGACGAAGTGAAATGTCTCAAGGCTTCAGATGAAGATCTGATTCAAACTGAAGAAACTTCCTCACAGGTAAACTCTGACATTGTCAACTTTACATTTGAAGATTTGGTTGAGTTGAATGAACATCTCTTGATCAAGTATGAAAGAATTAAATCTGATAAAAGGAAGTTGAAGAGGGAGCTGGATATATTAAAATCTAAGAATAAGAACCTGAAAAACAATTCAATTCGAAATGAGGATTCGTGCAATGAATGTGCATTCTTAAAGGAATTGATTGAAGACTTAGATTTTGATGACAATATGCAGAAGAATCTGATTAGATCCCTGAAAGAAGAAAATGAGTCATTGGTGAAACAGAAAAAGGAAACAGATGAATCTCAAGATAAATTGATTAAAGAAAATAGCCATTTGAAGGAACAAAATAAAAAGCTGATGGTTCTGAATACGGTCCTTTTTGAAAAATGGCTAGCTCTTGAAAGAGGAAAATCAATCTTGGAAGAAAAAGAAGTAAATATAGAATTGAAATTAACACAAGAGAATGAGACTTTGAAAAGTCTAAATGATGGTTTGAATAATCAAGTCATCTCCTGTGAAGACTACATTGTTTCCTTGCAAACTGAAATTCAAGATCTAAAGAATACCCTGGCAAAGTTTGTTAAGGGAAAAGATAATTTGAATAAGTTCCTTGGAGCTAATGTGAATTTTCAGAGAGAGGGACTGGGTTACAATCCAGTAATGAAGAAGGTTGATGGAAATAAATTGAAAACTATCTTTGTTAAAAGTTCAGAACAAGGAAAACCTTCCACTTCATCTGTATTTCAGTTCACGGCGAAGAGAAGTGAAGAACAAAGTAAAAATTTAAAAAATGGAAGAAAATAGAAGAAGAGTGAAAACAAACATAGAACCAAAATTTCATCTAATGCTGTTAAAGTTTCTCTTGTTTCTGAAAATCGTCATGAACAAGTGCATGATAGAAAAAGCTTCCCTGTTAAGTCACATGCAAACACTAAACCCTTTTCATGTCACTACTGTGGACAGAAAGGACATGTCATGGATGATTGCATTGTATTGGAAAATGATGAGTTAAATGCATGCAAGCATACCCACACAATTCGAAATAAGTCTTTGAAAATGCCTGATAGAGTTGTCTCCGATGCATGTTATTATTGTGGTAAAAAGGGTCATTACCTGCATAATTGTTATTTAAAGAAATTGGAAGATCAAAACTACAGAAGTGGTTATGCAAAGAAACATGTGAAGAAATTTCAAAATCAGAGTGTTAGTTGCCTTAACTGTGGAAGATTTGGGCATGTTAAATCTGAATGCCGATTTTTAAGAGACAGAAAACTATATCATGCTCACATGAACCATGTTGCATATAGGAGAATTCAAAATCCTGTATTCATGCATAAACCTCCCATTTACAATAAGTGCGGCAGATTAGGTCATACTACTTTTAATTGTTCCTTGAAAAGCTGGAAACCATCAATGTGGGGTGCTATTCATCTAGCTGGACCCAAGAATCCTTGGAGTCCAAGGACTTTCAAATAACTCCTTGGCTGCAGGTGTGCTCTTGAAGATAAAATAAAAAAAAGGAGCTAAATAAATTCAGAGGACTAAGGTCAGTCAAATTCCACCCTTTAATTTCCTTGTTGAATTTTTGTTTGCATAATAATCTATGTGGAATGCTGCATGATTAATTGAAACAATTCTGATGATTGATGACATTCTCTTATGAGTAATACATATTGAGAATGAAACCCACACAAACTTCCTGCACAATGCATATTTTGTTGATACACTTTTGTGAATTTTAAGAAAAACAAAAACAATAATGTTTGATGGAAATCTCTGCTCACTCAAAGGGGATGCATAGTCTATCTAAGGCAGCTGGTCATTAGAGGTATACCCGTCTGAAAAGGAGAACATGAGATTTGGTATCTCTTTTGCTGGATAGCTTTAAGTATCTGGTCTGTTTTGAGTTGATAACTCGTTTTGTGGAGTGTCACTGGTATTGGTTTAGTGAGATAGATGCTACCTTATGGATGTTTAAAATCTTGAAGGGTTGTGCTTTGCCCTTGGTAGTCATCTTGTGGTGTCTGATGAATTTGGAAATATTGTTGCCTGTTCTGTCACTGGTGTAAGCTGAAGTTTTGTTTGAGAAGACTGTCTGAAGGCTGGATGATGATTTATTTACTGAGAGAAGTGTTGGTGGGTTGATGGCCGTTCAAGCTGTGGTATTTGGAAATGCTCTTACCCTGCTCACGTATGGCATTCATCCTCCTTACCTTGTCATTGGTCTATCTCTCCTATCATTCTCTGTCTTCTAAATGTTTCTAGTTCTTCAAGTCAGGGGGAGTAGTATATAGATAAATACTATCACCTTTACCCTCTTCAATAATTAAATGCCTAGATCACTCTGAACCAAAGAAAAAAACATCTTGCTGATCTAAATAGAGATATACTTTACAGTGTATGAACATTAAATCTTATCCGAATAGTTCTCACAAATAACAGTGAATGATTTCTCAATGATTTTGAAACAGTGCAAATTGGAAGCTTCTCTGTAGAAGGTCTGATATCTGAAAATCTTTAATAATCAGCCAATCTGTTAGAAACCTAAGGTTTATATGTTTGTTACGTTTTGATAAAGTGATTTTTCTGATAAAAGAACTGGGAATACGCCATGATATAAAATGATGAAAGAAATTTTGGCAGAGCAATGGCATGACATTTGAGAAACTGACGATCTGTTTTAAAGAAATTCAGAGGTTATGTCATGATAATTAATGCTAACTCTGTTCAACACATGAAGTACGAAAGTAAATTGCACTGAGTAACCAGGGATTCTGGTGTTTGATAGATATGTGTCCTTGTGTAAAAAAGGTGCAGTCATACTAGAATACTCATCAGAAGTTTTTTCCTAATAAAAAAAATGGAGGGAAAAAGGAGTAATGATATATATATATATATATATGGTTGACCCAAGGGTTCTTTCAGTTAATCTCTACAGACTTAAGAAAAATATAAAACTGGGTTCTTCAATCAGATTTTGGCTAACAAAAAGGATCGGTAAGATTAATGACTTTAATGACTGAGTTGTCTCCCTGAATAAGCTGTTTTACCTTCATTGACTTCAATTCATAAGATGTCTTGTGAAGAATTACTCTGTGAGATATAATCTCATATTCCATAAATTGCTTCTCTACGAAGAAAGGCACCTTATTTTTTAAGGAAAGGGTATTTTGGGTATTGTCTACTGAAGATTGGTAAAGTTGGTAATATTCCTCTATATACGAAACCATATCTACTTTACCATTTTACCTTTTCTTTCGAAGCTGAAGCGTCCTCCCGCTCCGTGTCTCCTTTGCGCGTGCACAACCTGCAACCCTTCGCTTCTCCAACCCGTCTCTCCTCCTAGTGCACTTTCTCTGTCTCCACGTTTAGTCTCTCCTCCATCCCTACTGCCGCCATGTCTACTTCGTCAGTTGTGAGCAAAGGGAAGAGGAAGTCAGTAAAGTAGCCGCACCCAGAAGATGCTATGTCCACGGTGGCCGCAGGACAACTTCAAGGGACGAAAAGACAAAAGAAGGTAGCTTCTACCATGAGGAAGGGAGATACATTTACAACGTCTACAGAGAAACCTCTACTAGTGTTGGAAGCTGGGAAGATTATACCCCCTTGGTATATTGATTTTGCTGATCAAGAGATGGCTTCCGAGTTCGCTGAGGTACTTGAGCTGTTTGAATTCCAGCAATGGAAAGATTTCTTAAGCTTGCATAGGGTGTATTTCCCTACTCTGGTAGCAGAATTCTACAGCAATTTGAGGTATGATAATGCTGAGTTCGTAATCTTCTCTCTGGTCAAAGGAAAAGTGATAGAGCTATCTGAGCAGTCTCTTCACAGGATTCTAAGAGTCCCTATAGATGGAGAGGTCGAAGGAGGGTTTACTTTTAACCTATATGATGCGTTTTCCCTCATCACTGACTTGCCTAGAAATATTCATGACAAGCGGCATACTAAGCTCGGTTATTATAACACCAACAAACTTTCTGCACCCAAGAGACTACTCCATCACATTCTCACCTCCATGATTACTCCACAAGTATGAGGAAGGGGTAGACTAACAGATTCTCATCGGTTCATTCTCTACTGCTTGCTAAAGAAAATTAGAATATGTTTGCCGCACGTAATGATTCAGATTATGGGAACGTGCAAAGAGTCAAGAAGATATTTTCCTTATGCTGCTCAGTTGACTACATTTTTCAAAGAGGAAAACATCTCACTGGATGGTGAAGTTGTGTCAACAATCCCCAGGATAAACATTTATAATATGGGTTTCATTAATACATTCATGAAAAAGAAAGGAACAAAATGAACGAGTACTCCTTCTACAAAGGATACTCCATTGGAAAAGGATACAAAAACCCAGGATAAGTCAGTGTCTGAACAACCCACACAAGCCTCATTCAAAGAAACTCTCATTCTTGAGTCAATTCAAAGTAAGAGTCAATCATCTCAGTCACCCATGGAACCAATTCGTCAGGAGAAGGATCAACCACCAGCTCATGTTCAAGAAACTGAAGGTTCTGATGAGCAAGAACTTCAACTGGACCCAACTGCAGCTACAACAACTGAGGCACCTCAAATTAATGAAATAGTTGAACAGAATGTTCAGGATGAGGACATCATTTAGGAATTAGACCACAATATTCATGAGATATTTGATGCTTTTGGACAGCAGTCACAGGAAAGACTAGTTACTAATCAAGTAGAGTTGGCCACGGAAGATGCTCTAACAGAAGAACTACCTAATGACAGAGAAGAGGAAATCATTGTAGAGGAAGAGGAAATAGCTAAATTGGTCGAGGAGGTTATGAAAGAAGCTGCTGAAATAATTTATGAAGGAACTACCGATTCTATAGTCAATGAACAAGAAAATGATCAACAAGGAGCTCAACCACCTGCTGAAGAAGCTCAACATGAGCAACCAACTGGTTCAGCTCCAGGGGCAACTGAAGAAGTATCACAAGACTATGTCATGGGACCTGCCCCTCACCATAGGATGTATCCCAAGATGTCTTTCTCATAGGCTCCTGAGTATGGTCCATACCTTGGAGAACTAATTAGTCTTGGCATACCACCTCCTCCACTCCCTGAACAGCATCATGAATACCTCACTGAGCTGCCAGATTCTAGTGCCTCTACTTCTAGTACACATGGAACAAATACTGAACCCAATCTTGCTCAGATGTTATCTAAGCTGACAGAGATTGTTCTAGATTAGAATGACTTGATGAACAAATAGTTCCTGTTCCAGACTGTTCAAATAGACAGAATAGAGAGCCAAATGAAACATTTGGAAAAAGTTGTGAAACGCCAAGGGATAGAATTTTTAACTGCTAAGCGAAAGACAGATGAAACTGTAAGAGAAATTTTAGAATCTCTTATGGGTATCAGCACACGAATAGGTGGCATGGTCAGTAAACTTCAAGATACCCAAGTCTCCATATTCACCAATATGGGTAAAATTCTTGACCACACCTTTGATCTGAAAATTGAGTTTGAACTGTTAAAGAGCACATTAAACAAGATAGCAACACTCAGCCAGAAATCATCACAAAGTTTGAAGCTATTGAGTCTAATTTGGCAACATTGTCAGAGACAGTTAAACAAGCTCTCAACAAACGAGAGTCAGTTACCACTCTAGTGGAAAGGCTGGGGAACACTGTGCATCAGAAACTTGATAGACTGGTAGACTCAATTAGAGATCTTCGTACTTCTTTATTGAACACAGCATATTCTGCAAGAGACAAGGGGAGCTACCAAGGTCACTAATCTCTTCAAGTTCCCTATTTTTGATAATGACAAAGGGGAGAAGAGGATCTCATGTATGAAGAAGACCTCATGGATTCTGCTGGGTATATGCTGCAAAGAAACTCTGCAAGAAACTCTATAAAGATATTGTCAAGTGGAATGATGAGCTGTCAAGAAGGAAAATGTGCTGCTTCTAATATTTTTTGTTTTGTGTGAAAAGAGATGTACATTCAAACACTAATGTTTGTTTTCTTAATACTCACAGAAGCATTACTCTTACATGTTGCATATTTGCATCTTGCTCATTTACACAGTTATTTGAACACTGAGTTCTGAATATTGTCATGGTTTAATCATACATGACTCATAGTTGTCATAATCAAAAAGGGGGAGACTGTTGGAACTCTAGTTTTGATAATGACTTTCTATGAATCATGTTTAGATTAAAGTGCTTAAAATTCTTTGACTCTATTTGTTTTGTGTGGTTCACTTGCTGCATGTTATCTCATAAAAGAAATCATAGTCATTGCATGTGTTGTCCTGCTAGAGATCTAGCTCGGTGCTAGTCTAGCTTAGTTCTGCATTTCACGTGTAAGTGCTTGCCTAGGTGCAAACCTTGCCTCGGTGCAAGTCTATGTTCACATATAAACACTGTCGTTCTATTTTCATCTCGGTTCATTACATGTCTCATACACATAAGGGGTCAGTGTATTTCAATGCAGCATGCACATTTAGGCTCGTGCATTCCTTGTCTTTGCATCTCACCTTTCAAGGTCGGTGCAAGTCTTTAGGTCCGTGCAATACTTGCACAACACGCACTGTTTAGTCTTGTCGTCATTTAGTGTCAGTGCTTCCTTCTCTACCATCTCGGTGCAAGTTCTATCTTGCATTTTCCTTTGTCTATATACCCTTCTCCATCATCTCGGTGCAACTCGTGTCTGGACCGCAAATCCAACTCGGTGCATCTACTGTGTTACGCATTTTTTTTTAAGAGTCAGTGTACTGTTCGCCCTAGACATCTCTAGATTCATTGCATATCTTTGGTTCTTTTTTCTTTGACTCGATGCATAGTCTTCTTCTTGTGCCGCTTGGATTCATGTCCATACACATCAGCTGCATGGGTGGTCACTAAGATTTGTAAGTCACATGGTGTCATGCATATTTATAAGTCAATATGGTGTCATGCATATTTGTAATTCATTACATTTCCCACGTCTGGTTTTATCAACTCAGTGCATGCTATGTGTACTCTCTCATTACCTCAGTGCAAATTGTGCTAAGTGCTTGACTAAGTGCCTTACGTTTTCTGACAGAGTTTCTCTCCGAGGAGGGGCGCATGATCCAAGGTAGATCGACCTCCAAAAGAGTGCCACGAAGAAGGCTACAACGCTTAGATGGTGACACGTGGCTGAGAGCCTTCTGGAAGCCGTTTGGGCGGGAGTTCACCCTCCACACGGCCAGGGCGTGAGCACGGGATTCAGAGACAGAAGATATATATATATATATATCTGATGGGAAGAAAAGATATATAGCAGAGAGGGATAGCAGCAAAAGAAGAGAGTCTCAGTGAAGAAGAAGAAGGTGTGTGAATGAACAATTGAGAGAGAACTGAGAGATTATAAGAGGTTACAGATCGAAGGAAGAAGGGAGTCGTTCTGAACAGCCAAGAGATAGAGAGCAGAAGAAAAGAAAAGGGAGATAGAGGAAGAGGGAGATCGTGAAAAGAATATCTGATAGTCTGTCCCCTGGTACTTGGATCAAATCCAGTCCAGTTTTCTATTTTTCATCGTATTTCATTGTCAGCCTTCAGTATATGTTTCAACCATTTTATTTTGTTTCATGTCTTAATTTTTTTGTTCAAGCTGTGTGGCAGCAGAGGTCAAGCTGTAATCCTCAGCAGTCAGAGGAGGGATCCTCTGGATAGCAAGCTGTGTTGCTCAGTCGGTTGTAAGCAAGGTGTGAGGCTCAGCGGACGCAAGCTGTGTTGCGCAGCGTTTTCAAGCTGTAAGGTAGTAGGAAGCCTCACTTGGATTTGAGTGAGGGATGGACGTAGGTCTGCAGGTAGCAGACTAAACCATCTAAAAACACCTTGTGTTCTATGTGGTTTGTTTGTCTTTTGTGATTCGATAGATGCATGACTAGGCTCGAGTAGTTTAGTTTGACTTTCAAAGTTTACTGGTGCATATCAGTTATTCGAGTCTTGATCTGATTTAATCAGCCCTTTGCATTTGGATTAATTGGCTATGAGTTGGTCAAAGTTTTTATTGATAGAGGGATTCATTCACCCCCCTTTGAATCCTACATGCACCATTGCTAGATCCCATCAAGAAGATACGATATAGTAGGATAGCCCGTGGGGACCCTGTATGGTTCAATCTGACCAGAGCTTGATAAATGAGATAAGTGCCTGCTAAAAGCTTCCTCCACAATAATGAAGAGGGATGGTGCAATTGGGTCACCCTGACGAAGCCCTCGAGAAGACTTAAAGAAGCCACAAGTGTTCACATTAACCAAAACTGTCACGTCCCGAGCCTTTATTATAGCGGAAGACTCGCTCGAGGAACGCAAACAGCCGGTATGGTAAGCCTCTTGCAAGCAAGAATGATCAGAGCGCAAGATAATCACACATAAAAATAATGCAATTGCACAACGATTAACTCAAACTCCAACTTTTATTTCATTAATAATCAAATATCAAATACAATCACTAATTCAACTTCCTTCATCATACTAGACTCAAGAAATAAGAAAATTACATAGACTCAATCTAAACAATATAGACTTCCTAAGTCTTCACTCATTCTTCATTCACTCTCGGACCTGCTATTTGAATACTCCGAATTTGAACCCAACTCACTTCCATTTTCTGAAAAAGATTGGAAATAGGTAATAAACACACTTGCCCAGTAAGTATCTTCGCATCAACAAGAAGGCACTATTAAAGTAATTAACATTTTAGCTCTAGAGGAATAAGGTAAAATCATGTGAATGCGATGAATCACGCGATTAAACCAAAGTAACAAGATGATCATGTAAGATAGAATGAACAAGTATGAACTAGCAAGAATGTAACAAGAGTGTAGCATGGCCTTTCATGAACAAGAATGTAACGAGAATGCACTTTCACTATTCAGTTTCATAACCATAAAGGTTACTCACTAGAACGTCAATCACGTAGCAATTCATTAGATTTTCACGAGTGCTCATGGATTTCACTTATTTATAAAGAAAGTACTCCCAGCGTAATGCGACGCCAGTAGCATCATACCCCATGGTTTATAATAGTATGTTTCCGACAATCAGCCAAGGGGACTAGCATAGAGCCCTTGGACACAATCGGCGCCTGAACTGCATCTTCACGTATAAATCAAGCTACTTCCATGAGTGTAACAATAAAGCGTGGCCAGTAATATAACAAATTCAATCAATAAGCTCGTGACAACAATCATCAAAGAATGAATGCTTCAATTAAGAATATGAGAGATCAAGAATTATTTAAGACGACATTATGCTCATGGGAATAATTCGGTAGCATAACGGTACATTCATTATCTTTCATAATTTAAATTAAGTTTCTTTGGACAATATGACAAGTACTAGGCCATCAATAATCCATCTAGGAACATTAGAATATCACCCCTTTGGTCAAACCTCGGGTTAAAACACTCAAGAACTGTGACAGTCTAATAATGGGCCGTTACATGAACATAACGGTCTAGTGTTGGGCCGTTAGAAAGGCTGAATCTAAAATAAGAAATTGGACTCAGTACAATGTGACGGTCATATATTAGGCCGTTAGATGTTCCTGACGGTCGATTATAGATCTGTTACATATCCAGAACCAGAAAACATCGATAGTGCTTTCTAACAATTGGGCTTTCATGGTATAACCAACTCGGCGTCCTAGTGAGAATCCCAGGCTCGTAGAGAATTACGGAGGTCTTGAAACAAGATTTCCTAGTCCATTGAAAGGAATATCCAATAGAGAGGTCCTCAAGTTCAAGAATATGTTCCTATAGTGCAAAAGTGTGAACTAATGGTCATATACAGGAATATATGCCATGTACTTAAAGAATTGACTCTATAGATAGGAAAAAGACTGTGTAGCGATGTGAAACCATAATAAAACTCCGTCAATACAATACTTAAAATCATAGTTTAAATTCAAACTATAGAGTTTAGATAATGAAATTAACATATGCTTTAAAAATAACTCAAAATGCTTAGAACATGAATTTTCCTATCATGAATCAATTAATAAACTCCAAGTCATGAAATGAGGTTAAAACTTAGATAACTAGGCTTATTTATAAGTAAGTTTCATTGTCCTCAGTCATGTCTCGGGTTGACAGAAAATAGCACTCTGACGGTCTAGTATGGGCACATCACAGGGATGTGACGGTTTATCGGGGGGGGGCGTTATAGTATTGTAACGCACTTACTTTGGTCCGTCAGAGACAACAGAGGAATTGAAATATAACAGAGGGTGTGACGGCTGATCCTAAGACCGTTACAATTGCCTAACGGTCCTACGTTAATCCGTTAGAGCTTCTGCTGATGAAAAAGATAAGGAACTATGTCCCATGCAAGAAAAATCACAATAACCAACTATTCTAGCCATGATAACAAAGTAAAGGCCATCTAGATGCATAGGTTTGAGTGAATTATCAAGATAGTACCTTTTTATTTTCATTAAGGCTAAAGATATGCATGTATGCCTGTCCCTACTTAAACATGAAATTCATGATCTATAGTGCATGTAATCAAGCAAAATCAGAGGAATTTTATCCCTAACATGTTGTTTTTGCCGTTCATAAGATAACCTACCTCTTAACTGGGCTTTAGATGTCACGCCCCAAGCCTTTATTACAGTGGAAGACTAACTCGGGGAGCGCGAACAGCCGGCATGGTAAGTCTCTTACAAGCAAGAACGATCAGAGCGCAAGACAATCACACATAAAGATGCAATTGCACAATATATATTCAAACTTCAACTTTATTTCATTGATTATCAAATTGAACCCTCAATTACAATCACTAATTCAACTTCCATTGTGTACTAAACTCAAGAAATAGGAAAATTACATAGACTCAATCTAAACAATATAGACTTTCCTAAGTCTTCACTCTCATCTTGACAATACTTTCATTCGCTCTCAGACCCGCTACTTGTATAACCCGAATCCGAATTTGAATCACTTTCATCTCCTAAAAATATTGGAAATAGGTAATGAGCACACTTGCCCAGTAGGTATCTTCGCATCAACATGAAGGCACTATTAAAGTAATTAACAATTTAGCTCTAAAGAATAAGGTAAAAATCATGCGAATGCAATCAATCATGCGATTAAACCAAAGTAACAAGATGATCATGTAAGTTAGAATGAGAACAAATATGAACTAGTAAGAATGTAACAAGAACATGATATTGGCCTTTTATGAACAAGAATGTATAGAGAATGTACTAGTAAGCCACATAATCATCACTCCAATATCCTTTGCTTATGAGCAAGTACTTCATGAATTTCTGTGGAATATTAAGCAAGAAAGTCATGTATAAGAATGTCATGTCGTGCCGTGGATTTTCACTTATTTATAGAGAAAGTACTCCCAGCATAATGCGACGCCAGTAGCATCATACCCCATGGTTTATAAAATAGTATGTTTCCGACAATCAGCCGAGGGGACTAGCATAGAGCCCTTGAACACAATCAGTGCTCGATCACATCTTCAAGTATAAATCAAGCATTTTTCACACATGTAACAAAAAAGTTTGGCCAAGAATATAATGAGTTCAAATAAGTTCATGATAACAATAATTCAATGAATGAATGCTTCATAAGAATCATGAAAAATCAAGAATGACTTAAGCAAGGTTATGCTTATGGAAATCAATCAGCAGTATAATGATACGTTCTTTATCTTCCATTCATTATATTAGGTTTCTTGATCAATATGATAAGTTCTAGATAATTAATAGTCCATCTAGAAACCTTGGAATATCAACCATTGATCCACCTTGGGTTAAAATACTCAAGCAGTGTGACGGTCGTTGACTGGGCCGTTACATGATGTGACGCTCCAGTATTGGGCCGTTACATTAGTCTGAATCCAGAACCAAGAAATCGGACTCAGTGGAATGTGACGGTTGTATATTGGGCCGTTACTTGTGCCTGACGGTCTAACATAGAGCCGTTACATTACTGATAACCAAAATCATCGATAGTGTAATCTAATCAATGGGCTTTAATGGTACAACCAACTCGGCGTCCTAGTGGGAATCCCAGGCTCGCGGAGAATTACGGAGACCTTGAAACAAGATTTCCTAGTCCATTGGAAGGAATATCCAATAGAGAGGTCCTCATGTCCAAGAATAATGTTCCTATAGTGCAAAGTGAACTAATGGACAACATACCGGAATATGTGCTATATACTTAAAGAAATGACTCTATAGATAGGAAAGAATGTGTAACATTATGAAACCAATATAAAACTCCGTCAATACAACTTTGGAAAATCATGATTTAGAATACAAAACTATAGAGTTTTAGCCAATGAAATTACCATAACTTTTAATAACCTAAGACACATTAATCATGCAATTTGATTTATGAATCAGAAACTAAACTCAAAGTCATGATAATAAGTCCAAACTTAGCTATCTAAGATTATTTATAAGTAAACTTAACTGGTTATTATTCTGCCTTGGGCTGATAGAACACAGGTGTCTGACGGTCTAGGATAGGTGCGTTACAGTGTGTGACGATTTATCGAGGGGCCGTTACAGTGGTGTAAAGCTCCTGCTAGGGTGCGTCAGAGACAATAGAATAAATAAAAGCACAACATGATGTGACGGTCTATCGTAAGGCCGTTACATTCATGTGACGGTCTTACACTGGTGCGTCAGAGAATCTACTGGCAGTAAACTAAGTAAAGGTTTATGGAAACATAACATGCCCAGAAATCAACATACTACCACTGTCCTAGTCATGAAAATGAAGTATAGGCCAACTATATGCATAGGTTTAGTGAATAGATAGGATAATATCTTTTAACTTCCATTTAGGGCTAAGAAATGCATGAATGTATAGAACTAGGAAATCATGAAATTCTTAGTCTACAATGCATGAAATCAAGCACAATCAGAGGGCTTTTATTCCTAACAAGTTCTTTTTGCCAATCATGAGATAACCTACCTCTTCTAGAACCTTAAAACTTCGAATTTGATGCTAGGTGCTACCCTTAGTCCCTTGTACTTCTTGTGATAAATCAGCAACTTCAATCTGCTCTATTTCCTCAGCCTCTTGACCTAAGGATGTGAAATTTTGAGGGTAAGAAGATGAAACTATTGGGAACAAAAAGTTCTAAAGGATCGTACTCTAATTATCTCGTTTAGTCGTCCTAATCTCTGGATCTTCAAGGGACTTGCGTTCAGATTCCTGGGTTGCTAAGGTTGAATCAGCAACTTTGGAAGCTTGTATCTCCTTGGTTGCTTGATCTCTTAGCACGAAATTTGGAGAACCATTAATCTAAAGTATACTAAACAAAAGCTTCTAAAGAACTTACCCGAATTTATGACTCCTTACCTTGATTCTTCATGAGCCAAAAGTAAGGGTCGCTCAGTTCAGAACTAGGTCCTATTTATAGGGTTTTGACTAGGGTTTAAAGATTAGATCGATTCTAGAGTCCTTAATTTGCCAGAACCTAATCCCTAAGAGTCCTTAGTAATGTTATAAGCTTCCCTAAGTCGATCTCTTGTAGATAGGATTTTAAAGTTCTAATCTTTTTGCAATTTCCACACCTTACAGAATCTGCAGGATGTAACGGTCCTGTCTAGGTGCGTTACATGGCTGTGGCGGTCGCCCAATAAACCGTTACATTCAACGTATATAGAGTTTTAATCTAATCAAACTCTTTTATTCATTTATCCACATAATTATCTTATATAATTAGTATTTATCCTTAAAATACGTGAATAAACTAATTACCCTTCTAGAATATGGGCCAAACTTGATGGGCTTGGTCCATAAACCTTTTGGATAATTATTAGATAGGCTAGGTTAACTAATTTAGCCTTTTTGAGCCTTATATTGACTTATTAATCCAATAACCCCTTCATTAATTTATTTAAGCCTTTATAATTTCCAAAAAATTATTTTATAATTTAAAAATTATTTATAAATTCTGGGGCACTACATTAGACTTCCAATTTGGTCTTCAAGATACGCCCTAGTTCTTCCCTTCTTGAGATTTTTCAGCAATTTCACGTCGCTCTAACTCGTTAGTCTCTTGACCTAAGGATGTGAAATTTGGAGGATAGGAAGATGAAACTATTGGGAACAAAAAGTTCTAAAGCATCTACTCTAATTACCTCGTTTAGGCTCTCTAATTTCCAGATCTTCAGTACCCTGTGGCACAGTTTCCTAGGTTGGCGTGATGAAACCAGCAACTTTGGAAGATCCTAACTCCTTGGATACTCAATCTCCTAACATGAAATTTTGAGAGCTATTAGTCTAAAGTATTATAAACGAAAGCTTCTAAAGAACTTACCCGAAATTATGACTACTTACCTAGATTCCATGCGAGCCAATGTAGGGGTTGCGCAGGTCAAAACTAGGGTTTATTTATAGGGTTTTGGCTAGGGTTTGAGGATTAGATCGATTCTATAGTCCTTGTTAAAGCTTAGATCGACTTATGAGAGTCCTTAACAGATTTACTAGTCCTCCCATCTCGATCCCTGAGAGATAAGATAGCGAAAATCTAATCTTTTGGCTTGTTCTTCACTTCACGGAACTAATAGAGCGTAACGGTCTAGTGCAGGCGCGTTACCTGACTGTGGCGGTCGCACGATAGACCGCTACATCCCATGTGCGTAGAATTCAATAAAATTCCAACTCTTTTATTTGTTTATCATTATATTATTATCTATAAAATAGTATTTATCCTTAAAATTCGTGAATAGGCTAAATAACCTTCTAGAATATGGGCCAAACTTAATGGGATTGGTCCTTTAACCTATTGGGTTTCAATTATCAAAGCTAGATTAATTACTTAACATAAATTGGGCCTTATAATGATTTATTTAACCCAATATTTATTTATTATTCCATTTTGGGTCTTTAAAATTCCCATAAAATAATTAAATATACCAAAAATAATTTATAAAAATTCTGGGGCCTTACACCCTCCCCCAATTAAGGGAATTTGGTCCCCAAATTGAATATATATGAGTTTTTATGGAGAGTGTACGTATTTTAATGTATTAAGAATTAACGTAAGGCGAAGTGGTTAAGAGGGTACCTTTAATCATCTCATCTCCCTCGTCTAGAATGGCATTTAATCGACCTCGCTTCCCCCATCCATTGTTATCCCTTGAAGATTGTTCGTTGATAAGAGGAGACAGGGGCAAGCGATGTTCCCGGCTTCCACACTTAAGACAAGCGTCGAGACGCTTCCAGCATTCTTCTGTCGAGTGCCCAAATTTTTCACAAAATGAGCAAGCCGTGGAGACTTACATTCTATCTTCTTCTTTAACTTTCTTATCCTTTCCGTTTCCATTTCCATTTCTTTTTCCGTTACCGTTCCCATTACGGGACCTCTTAATGTGACGATTTTAACCCTCATCCACTTCTTTCTCTTCTTGCCTATCATGTTTTCGGCTTGACCTTTCTCCTTGGAGCCTCTCCACTTTCTCCATGGTTCTTTCACATAGATGCGCTCTTTGAACCATCTCGGTATAGGTGCGGATATTCTGAGTTCCAAGTTGTTGGATGAATCCAGGTCTTAAACCATCCATAAATTGGCTGGCCTTCAATAAATTTGTGCTTACCAAATGGGGAGCATAAGGTGCTAGTCGAGAGAATTGTAATTCATACTCTGCCACGGACATCGTGCCCTATTTTAAGGAGGCAAATTCCATAGCCTTCCTCTCCTTCACATGCTCGGAGAAGTACTTGGCTCGAAAAAGTGTAAGAAAACCCTCCCATGTATGAGGTGCATCTGTAGGTGGTGCCAGAATGGATTTCCACCATGTATGAGCATCCTTATTTAATTGGAATGTGGCAAGTCAAACTTTCTCTTGGTCGGTGCATTGCATGACATCAAATATTCGATTCATCTCGTCGATCCAATTTTCTACTTCATCCGGGTTAGAAGATCCAGAGAATCGTGGGGGATTTAAACTTCAAAAATTACCGTGTAGGTTACCAGCGCCAGCCCTTCCACTAGCTTGGGCCACTATCTGTAAGGCTTGGGTAAGTCCCGCAACAGCTTGATGCGACTCGTCCCAGTTCACACGATGAGCCATTGAGAATCAAGGTACCTGAGAACATAGACATTTTAGTTATTTAGAGTCGGGAAGATTCATCCTAAGATAATTTCTATATAACTATCTTATCTCGGACTCTACCCAATCCTCGCGTGGGTAAGAAAATTCTTCCTTAGTTCAAAGGTAGGGGTCCTTAAATCATAGACTTATCCTATGACATGATTCTTCTCCCTAAGTCTTAAGACTTAGGCTCTGATACCAACTTAACTATCACGCCCCGAGCTTTTATTACAGCGGAAGACTCGCTCGAGGAACGTGAACAGCCGACATGGTAAGCCTCTTGCAAGCAAGAATGATCAGAGCGCAAGACAATCACACATAAGAATAATGCAATTGCACAACGATTAACTCAAACTCCAACTTTTATTTCATTAATAATCAAATATCAAATACAATTATTAATTCAACTTCCTTCATCATACTAGACTCAAGAAATAAGAAAATTACATAGACTCAATCTAAACAATATATGCTTCCTAAGACTTCACTCATTCTTCATTCACTCTCGGACCCGCTATTTGAATACTCTGAATCCGAACCCGACTCACTTCCTTTTTCTGAAAAAGATTGGAAATAGGTAATAAGCACACTTGTCCCGTAGGTATCTTCACATCAACATGAAGGCACTATTAAAGTAATTAACATTTTAGCTCTAGAGGAATAAGGTAAAATCATGCGAATGCGATGAATCACGCGATTAAACTAAAGTAACAAGATGATCATGTAAGATAGAATGAACAAGTATGAACTAGTAAGAATGTAACAAGAGTGTAGCACCTTTCATGACCAAGAATGTAACGAGAATGTACTTTCACTTTTCACTTTCATAACCATAAAGGTTACTCACTAGAATGTCAATCATGTAGCAATTCACTAGATTTTCACGAGTGCTCATGGATTTCACTTATTTATAAAGAAAGTACTCCCAGCATAATGCGACGCCAGTAGCATCATACCCCATGGTTTATAATAGTATGTTTCCGATAATCAACCGAGGGGTCTAGCATAGAGCCCTTGGACACAATCAGCGCCCGAACTGCATCTTCACATATAAATCAAGCTACTTCCATGAGTGTAACAATAAAGCGTGGCCAGTAATATAACAAATTCAATCAATAAGCTCGTGATAACAATCATCAAAGAATGAATGCTTCAATTAAGAATATGAGAGATCAAGAATGATTTAAGATGATATTATGCTCATGGGAATAATTCGGTAGCAGTACAGTACAATTGTTATCTTTCATAATTTAAATTAAGTTTCTTTGGACAATATGACAAGTCCTAGACCATCAATAATCCATCTAGGAACATTAGAATCTCACCCCTTTGGTCAAACCTCGGGTTAAAACACTCAAGAACTGTGACGGTCTAATAATGGGTTGTTACATGAACATAACGGTCTAGTGTTCGGCCGTTAGAAAGATTGGATCCAGAAACAAGAAATTGGACTCAGTACAATGTGACGGTGATATATTAGGCTGTTAGATGTTCCTGACGGTCGAATATAGATCTGTTACATATCTAGAGCAAGAAAACATCGATATTGCTTTCTAACAATTGGGCTTTCATGGTACAACCAACTCGGCGTCCTAGTGGGAATCTCTGACTCGCAGAGAATTACGGAGGCCTTGAAACAAGATTTCCTAGTCCATTGGAAGGAATATCCAATAGAGAGATCCTCAAGTTCAAGAATATGTTCCTATAGTGCAAAAGTGTGAACTAATGGTCATATACCGGAATATATGCCATGTACTTAAAGAATTGACTCTATAGATAGGAATAAGAGTGTGTAGCGAGGTGAAACCATGATAAAACTCCGTCAATACAATACTTAAAATCATAGTTTAAAGTCAAACTATATAGTTTAGGCAATAAAATTAACATATGCTTTAAAAATAACTCAAAATGCTTAGAACATGAATTTTCCTATCATGAATCAATTAGTAAACTCCAAGTCATGAAATGAGGTTAAAACTTAGATAACTAGGCTTATTTAGAAGTAAGTTTGACTGTCCTCAGTCCTGTCTTGGGTTGACAGAAAACAACACTGTGACGGTCTAGTATGGGCGCATCACAGGGATGTGACGGTTTATTGGGGGGCCGTTATAGTATTGTAACGCACTTACTTTGGTCCGTCAGAGACAACAGAGGAATTGAAATATAACAGAGGGTGTGACGGCTGATCGTAAGACCGTTACAATCTCCTGATGGTCCTACGTTAATCCGTTAGAGCTTCTGCTGATGAAAAAGATAAGGAACTATGTCCCATGCAAGAAAAATCACAATAACCAACTATTCTAGCCATGATAACAAAGTAAAGGTCATCTAGATGCATAGGTTTGAGTGAATTATCAAGATAGTACCTTTTTATTTTCCATTAAGGCTAAAGATATGCATGTATGCATGTCCCTACTTAAACATGAAATTCATGATCTATAGTGCATGTAATCAAGCAAAATCAGAGAGCTTTTATCCCTAACATGTTGTTTTTGCTGTTCATGAGATAACCTACCTCTTAACTACGCTTGAGACTTTCAATTTGGTCCTCAAGATACGCCCTAGTTCTTCCCCTCTTGAGATTTTTCACCAACTTCACGTCACTCTAACTCCTCAGTCTCTTGACCTAAGGACGTGAAATTTGGAGGTTAGGAAGATGAAACTATTGGGAACAAAAAGTTCCAAAGCATCTAACTCTAATTACCTCGTTTAGGCTCTCTAATTTTCTGATCTTCTGTACCCTGTGGCACAGTTTCCTGGGTTGGCGTGATGAAACCAGCAACTTTGGAAGATCCTAACTCCTTGGATACTTGAGCTCCTAACATGAAATTTTTAGAGCTATTAGTCTAAAGTATTATAAACGAAAGCTTCTAAAGAACTTACCTGAAATTATGACTCCTTACTTGAATTCCATGCGAGCCAATGTAGGGGTCGCGCAAGTCAAAACTAGGGTCTATTTATAGGGTTTTGGCTAGGCCTTGAGGATTAGATCGATTCTAGAGTCCTTGTTAAAGCTTAGATCGACTTATGAGAGCCTTTAACACATTTACTAGTCCTCCCATCTCGATCCCTAAGAGATGAGCTAGCAAAAATCTAATCTTTTGGCTTGTTTTTCACTTCATGGAACTAATAGAGTGTAACGGTCTAGTGCAGGCATGTTACCTGACTGTGGCAGTCGCACGATAGACCGCTACATCCCATGTGCGCAGAATTCAATAAAATTCCAACTCTTTTGTTTATTTATCCTTATATTATTATCTATAAAATAGTATTTATTCTTAAAATTCGTGAATAGGCTAAATAACCTTCTAGAATATGGGCCAAACTTAATGGGCTTGGTCCTTTAACCTATTGGGTTTCAATTATCAAAGCTAGATTAATTACTTAACATAAATTGGGCCTTATAATGATTTATTTAACCCAATATTTGTTTATTATTCCATTTTGGGTCTTTAAAATTCCCAGCAAATAATTAAATATACCAAAAGTAATTTATAAAAATTCTGGGGCCTTACAAAAATAGAGAACCAACAGTTTGAGAGTAGTGGCTCAATAAGAGATATGAGGTTCAGAGTGAAGCCAAATTTCCTGAGAATAGCCAGGACAAAGTCCCATTCCATGCGGTCATAAGCTTTGGCCATATCTAGCTTCAAAATGATATCGTTGCCTCTAACCTTCCTGCCCAAATTCTTCACCAATTCTTGAGCCAGTGAAATGTTTTCTACTATGTGTCTCCCTTTGACAAATGCCCCCTGCTCTCTGGAAATAATAAGTGTAAGCAGACCTGACAATCTATCACTGAGAATCCGGGATATCACCTTATAAATAAAGCTACATGGGCTAATCGGTCTGAATTCAGCACATGAAGAAGGGCTAGCCACTTTAGGAATCAAAGCAATGAGGGATGAAGTGTATGACCTTGGCAATGGATGACCACAAAAATAAGCTTGGACTGCCTTGCAAGGATCATATTTGATGATGTCCCAGCATGCCTGAAAACACCAGCCAGTGAAGCCGTCCGGTTGAATTTCAGCCTTAGAAGGAACTGCACACAGATTTGAATTCTGATCATCATTAATAATATGAGGGACATGTGATAAGAAATCCTCATTCACCACATGTGTTGCTGAAGAGAAGGCTTGCTGAAAATTACTAACAAACATTTGCTAAATTTGAGTTTGGGGTGTAATGGTATTGCCCTGGCCATCTACCAAGGATCGGATAGATGCGCACCTTCTGTTAGAGAAAACACAAGAATGGAAGAACTTAGTATTTCTGTCACCTTCTTTCAGCCATTGGATTCTGGATTTTTGACGCCAGAAGATTTCCTCCTGAAGGTGTAGTTTATCTAAGTTTAATTTCTCATTGTACAACCTATCTTTGGCCTCTGGAGATGGAGATGTATCATGTGCCTGCTGGGTAGATAAAAAATCAGCTTCAGCATTGTTAAGAGCAGAAAAAATATTTCCAAATAGTTCCTTGTTCCAAATCTGGAGGGTGGTCTTCATAAACTTCAACTTGAGAGCCAAAGTGGATAGGGGATTTGAAACAACAGGCCCCATATTCCAGGGAGACTTGACCATCTATAGAAAATCATTGTGATTAATCCACATATGCTGGAAACAGAACCTTGCTGGAGGCCTTGGCATGAGTGAATCCATGTGAATCAACATTAGGCAATGATCTGAGCAGGCTCTAGATAGGTGCTGAACACCCGTAGCTGGAAAGGAGGAAGACTAATTAGAATTAATGAAAACTCTGTCTAAACGAGCCTAAATTCCATCATGAATGCGTTCATTATACCATGTGAATTGTGAACCTGTAAATCCCACATCTTCAATTTCTACTGCCAAGACAAAAGATTGAAAATCCAGCATAGAATTAATGAAGGCATCACAGCCTCCCCTTTTTTCTATCGGGTCCAGAATACTATTAAAATCTCCACCCAAAAGCCAGGGGTGCTGCATAGATGAAGAAATTTGAACCAAATCATCCCAAATTGGCAATCGTTCTTGGCGAGCGCTACCAGCATGAACAAAAGTCATAAAAAATGGAATAGCAGTAGTTGATGCAGAGGTGACTATAAGTGTGTAGAAAGAAGATTTGACTAAAACTAAGTCCAAAGGATTTTTCCATAAAAGCCAGACTCGGGCCTTGGCAGTGTCACTGGTTAAATGATGATACATATTAAGTTTCCCAAGATATTTGCTAATGTTTGCTGAGTTGGTCTTAGGTTCAAAAATAGCAATGAAGTCTAGCTTATGCTGTTTAATCAAAAACTTTAATCTGTTAATAGAGGGAGTGTTTGCAATCCCCCTAATATTCCATATGAGGCCTTTCATGAGGTATAGAGGAAGAATTTAGAGAAGCACTACGGCGCAACATGGACATAGTCTAGCGGCGATTCCCTTGGTCAGTCTTTTCACTAAGTCCTACAAAATTTTTCTGAATCTTGGCAAAATTGTCATTCAAAGGATGATGCTGAGAATTCATATCAGATGCTACCATACTGATAGTCAGCAGCCCATCAGATTTCTCCACCTTTTTCCCTTTACCAGAGCTAGACATTTGATATAGATCGTGAATCTATCTGAATAAAAGGGTTAAGTTGTAGTGCCTCCCCATCGATTCAGACATTGCCCCAGTCAAACAATTGTCCTTCTCCGCAGCCTGGTTGGGTTTCTCTATAGAGCCATACATTGCAGCATTTTCATTCCCTTCATCTCTTGATCCACTTAGAACATGAATCTTATTACTTGTAGACTGAGGGTCTACAATACTAATGTTCTCAGTGAAGTCCTTGGCACTGCAAAGCAGAATATTGTTTTCATTTTCCAAAGAGCTTAGCCGCATGGCCTGCTGTGAATCCATCATGGTGGCTACATGCTTATTAACAATAGTAGCCTGTAAAGAAGCATCCAGACTCTCATTGCCATGCACACTAGGGACATTCCGTAATTGGAATGAAGGGAGCTCGTTTGAGGAATTCAGGTGAGTGGTCGCTGTAGTGGGCTCAAAAGGCTTGGACTTCCCTGGATATTGGTGTTCCTGCAAGTTCGATGGACCAGCTTGAAAAGCATTGGACATAATCCTATGCTCTAGAGTTGGTACCAAAGTCTCTTCCATTCCATCAAGCAATGAGGTAATCTCACTAGAAGATGTTGGCAGACCAACATCCTCCTACAGAGCAGAGAAAGGGTTGTGAAGTACTACTTCTTATCGACCAGGTGGTGGGCCTGAGTTGTGAGGTCTAAAAACCTGTCATGATTGCTTGGGCTCTGTTCCTGTTCTTGCTGGAATTGCTCCCCCCTTGCCCAGCTTCTTCTTACACTCAACGTCGAGATGGCCCAGCTTGTGACAAAAGGAGAAAAGCTGTAGAACCCGATGGTAATTGACCGTCTGCCAGAAACCAACACCATCCAAATCTATCCACAACTGCTCCTTGCGTTTGGCTGCCAAATCCATTTCCACACATGCAAGGGCCTCTGATGTATCAGTCATAGCCAGGGTGTTGTTGTGAATCCTCAACACTTGACCAAAATTTCTGGCAATGGTTCGCATGTAATCCTCATGATAAAGGTTGGCAGGCAGTGCATGAAACAAAAATCCTTTAATGTAGAGATTCTTTTGAATAAGCAGCTTTAGGAAATCGCCCTACCCTGAACTTGTGTTTCTACTGCTAATAGAATCGTGATTGTTTACAGGTGATCGACGCCATGATGTTCCTCCTCCGCTCAAGATGCAATGAATCTGGCATCTTTCATCGGTGGGTTTGTTTTCCCACCATTGTAGTGAATCACATCAATGACAACACAGTGGTCAACGACGTAAAAAGGATGGAATTTTTGCAGTGCGTATTCGAGAATGATGAATTATCAGAACTGTAGTAGAACAAATATTTATTCTTTGTGTTACACTCAAGTAATCACTGGCTTCTATTTACTGTTGACACGGAGAATCGTCGCTTTGTCCCATACAATTCCATGAGAGGCATGGCCATCCATAAAGCCACTATAAGGAAATGGGTACTTTTTATTATCCATGTACCTATATTAAAGATATTTATAATGTGTCTATTAATTATTCCTTAATAATATCAAATATTTCATTTGCAGGACCCAGTTGTACCCGATCTTACTGAAGGAATATGGGACATTCGAGGGAGTTGATGAATGGGAACTTGTGTCCAATAATGAATGTCCCCAACAGGCAGCTGGAACCCTCAACTGTGCCATTTATGTACTGAAATATATTGATGAATTGTCAAGGAAGAGGGAGACATCATGGACATTTACTGAGGCTGATTGTAATATGATTAGAGCCCGATTTGGGGCCGACCTCATTACCTTTGGAAATACAAGATCTTAAACAATTTCACGTCTTAAACATCAGAATGTGGCATACCTGTCTTGATTGATAACCTAATTGTCATACATTTTGATCTTAAAGTTTCATATGTTTTAATGCTGTTAATGTTTGCTTGATAATGTTAATTCATGAATATCATGAGTTTTCTGAAGATAGATTCAAGTTTTGTTACGGAACTGGGCTGAAGTGTGAAAAGATGAATGCTTTACTTGCACAAGTGTCGACTAGAGTTGACCTTGGAGCTGACTCTAGTTCAGACTACTGAAGAGAAAAACCCAAGTCACCCGCTGGATGAAAAGGGCTTTGGCTACGCTTTAAGGGTGACAAATAGGTGATTAATGGTGAAAAATAGGCCTTACGGGTGTAAAAGAGGCGACAAAGGGTGAATAATAGATGATCAGGCTGAAATATGGAAATATCCATGTCCCATGATAGAGAATATACCTCTGATAGGGTAGCATCAGATCACGTGCAAAGCTTGTCCTTGGAGTTGAGCGTGTGCCAGACACACCGAAGCTGTGATTCACCCTTTCAGCCCATTTGTCAGCCTTACTGACTATTTTACACGCTTATCATCCATTTGTCAGTCATACGGGCTATTTGTCACCCTTAGGTTCAATAGCCGTAGCCTTAGCCATTTGTTACCGTAATGCCTTGGCAACATCGCAACCCTTGGTTTTTAGTTTTTATATTTTTTATCATTTTTGTATTTATTTTATTATAATTATGTAATTATATTTCTTAATTATCACTATTAGACAGAAAGAAGAACAAGTTTTAAAGTTTTGGAGCCAATAAGTCAGATAAACTAAAATCAAGCGTGATGGCTAATACCGCATAGTGGTGACAAATAGTCATCAGTGGTGACAAATAGGCTTCAAGACTGACAAATGTCTCGTAAGGGTGAGACATGGATAACATAAGTCACAATGTGTTATGAAGCGAACCCTTTCGACGGCTAGCGAGCGATAAGGGTGACAAATAGCTCGTTATGGGTGACAAATAACCGCTAGAAGTGACAAATAGCTCTATAACGGTGACAAATAGACCATGGCAGTGAAACTTGAAGGAACTCAAGTTCGTTGAAAGGGTTTAACCATGTATGGGTTTCCTAACTCTACTAACACGGATCTGAAGCTTTTCTAGTCATCAAACGACACTAATTAAACTCATCTAAGATCAAGGAACGGGATTTATCTCCAGTTCTACTAATTTACAGTGGGATCAAACCAGATAAGCATCTGAACAGACGAAAAAATGAATGATAAGGGTGATGAATGATAATCAGTGTCGTTTGATGATTAGGAAAGCTTCAGATCCGTGTTGGTAGAGTTAAGAATCCTATACACGGTTAAATCCTTCAAACGAACTTGAGTTTTTCAAGTTTCACTGCCATGAGCTATTTGTCACCGTTACAGAGCTATTTGTCACTTCTAACGACTATTTGTCACTCACAACGAGCTATTTGTCACCCTTATCACTCACTAGCCATCGAAAGGGTTTGCTTCATAACATATTGTGACTTCTGCTATCCATTTATCACCCTTACGAGACATTTGTCAACCTTGAAGTATATTTGTCACCACTGATGACTATTTGTCACCACTATGTGGTGTTAGCTATTTGTCACTCACAACGACCTATTTGTCACCCTTATCACTCACTAGCCATCGAAAGGGTTCGCTTCACATATTGTGACTTTTACGAGACATTTGTCAACCTTGAAGTATATTTGTCACCACTGATGACTATTTGTCACCACTATGTGGTGTTAGCCATTGCAGTATCTCTCTCCGGCCTCTCATCTACTTCAATGTCATCACCAACTACAAGAAGCATAGGAAAGCAGACAGTCTCAGAGAAACAGCCTGCGATCCAAGCGATCTCAACAACCGGAGTCAACTAAGGCGACAAAAAGGAAGGACCAAGAGTTGGTGTGAGATAGCACGATCTTTGTGATCCCGTCGCTTCGATTTCCATAAAGTTGGGGAGGTACGAAGACTCTTTTGCCCCTTCTGGGGGTTTCGTCTCCTTCCTATAAATAGAGACTCTATGGGGAACCCTAAGGACATCCTGAGTTCCTTTGGCTGTCAAAGACACTCTCATGAAGATGTCGTCAGAGATGTCAGATTCTTCGTCAGAGAAGGTTCCCCACAAACGGCTGTGCTTCCAAAAGGAAGCCCTGCCGGTGCCGGACCAGCCATCAGGGAAAAGCAGCAGCGGCGACGTTTGTGGCAGGATGCCTTACCGAAGGTGGACCGCCTGTTTTGTAACAAGGGGGTGTTGAGTCTCCAACCTGACAGGTTCCATCCCAAAGAGGATGAGTAACCGCTTGTACCCTCTTCCCCTATCAATATAATTTCTTTTTCTGTAACTTTTCTTTGCATGATGGATGCTTGATCTTTGTGTGATGTGGTTGCCTTGATGTGCGAAATGAAGGATACCATCCATCGCAGGTATCCTTTGCCCCTTAGAGCCATCGCCTTTATGCACTTTTCACCATTAAGAGCCTTTTGTCACCCCTCATGCGCATTTGTCACCCCTGTCAACCTATTTGTCACCACTAATGTGCATTTGTTGACTCTGTCAACTTATTTGTCACCACTAATATGCATTCATCACCCTTATCATTCATTTCACCCTACTGCTCTCACATACGGAGGGTGAACCCAAAAGAGAAAAAAAGGATAATAATAATAATAATAAATCATAAAAATTGATAATCAATAAGTACAATAATTTATTAGTTTAGGGGCGGGGTAGATAAAACATCTACACCCATGTAGTGTTTTGATGATGTCAAAGGGGGAGAGAGAGTAATGTGCTACATTATCTTAAGTCAATTAGGGGTACTGCATAGGGTTGCTGCATATTCACTATGTCAATATGCATTTGCATTTTAAGGTCATGGTCTGATGTGTAAGCTGCACGCTCCACATTATAAATTCAAATTTTTTGAAATGAAATGAAGCTTATTGTTGAATGATTCTATTTGTCAAAACATATGGTTGATGAAAAGACTTGAATGTGCTACTTGAAGCACAATGACTCATAGTTATCATCATAAAAAATGGGGAGAATGTTGTGCCCCTGATTTTGATGGTGACAGCAGCTGATCACACAGGTTGCCGAATGGAGGAATAGCCTCCTCCCTTCCTCTGATGACACAGAGGGAACTGTGCACACCTGACCTGGTGAGCACACCCCTGATTCTACCCTAGTAGAACCAGACCCACTGCACTAAGGCAGCACACGAGGACCCTTCCTCGCACTCTGGCCCGCAGACCAGATCATGATCAATCTGAAGATTAATCACACCTCTGATTAGTGCAGCAATGCACTATTAGAGAATAATGACTCAACTGGATCGAAAAGGCGAACCGAGAAACTCAAAATGAAACAAACGAAATGTAGCAGAACGAGAAACAAATGTAGCTCTGAAATTGTTTCAAGAGATTTCACAGAAATGGGTCTTCTCTCGATCTGGAAAAGTGCATATTCTCTCTTTTCTTCTTTTTTCTCTCACCATTTCTCTTGCTCACACGGTGGCCTTTTCCTTTAGGAAAATCTTCAGCTTGTTGATTCATCTTTCTACCTTTTTCATGTTCTCCATTGAGCTACGTTGATGTAGCTTGAGCGCTGTGTTGACGTTCTCTATTGAGCTACCAAAATGAAGAAATGTAAACTATTCAAGGCAAGACTTTAGCGACGACATAGTGGTGACAAATAGTTCGTTAGAGCTAACAAATGCCTGATAGGAGTGACAAATAGCTCCTTAACACTAAAAAATAGCTCCTAGCTGTGGAAAGTGAATAGCAGTCAAGATTGCACAAAGGAATCAACCTTGTATGGGTTTCTCATCTTGAATCTGGAGTTCTTTTAAGCCTTGGATGACTATGATTAACCCCTTTCAAGATCAAAGAAGGTACTATCTGGTTCTAAGGGTTCTTCATTTTGATGGGTTTGAGCAGAAGCGGCAGCATCTATTTCTTTGAAGTGCAGGCCGTGTTGATCAGCAACTTATCAAGGTTCAGCAAGATTCAAGTGCGCCTATGATCAGCAAAATTCACACAAGCCAATAAGGATAACAAATAGGTCAGTAACGGTGATAAATAAAAGATATCAGTGACAAATGGGGTAGTAACGATGACAAATAACTAAAGGCGATGGTCAGACAAAAGAGGAAAGAACAACAACGACGGCGTTTGAACGTAAGGGTGACAAATAGGTGTCTAAGGCTGACAAATGTTCGATAGGGGTGTAAAATGCCTATGAAGTCTGACAAATAGCTCGGTAGGCTGAAATGAGGGAAACTTGTGTCTGCCACACGCGTGAGCTAGAAAGCCAATGGACTGGCACGTGACCAAAATCCCAATGCTATCTAACAAAGAATATCATCTCTCTTGACACGTGGACCAATGGTTAAAAGAAGAACTCAATTCATTTTTATCTAGAAGTCTACGGAGCCCATGTTCTATATATATGGAGTGTTCTTCTCCGTGAAGGGTGCCGCAAAAGAGAAAAGAAAAGAGAGGGTTGCTGTGAAGCACTACAAGAAAAAAGAAAGAAGAGTGAGAAGCAGATCTAAGAGAGCGGAGTTCGTGAGAAGAAGAAGAGAAAAAGAGGGTTCGTGAGAGAGAGCTGATCTGAATAGAAAGCATTTTGCTTATAATCTGGCAAAAGCCTATAGGGCGGGATGCGGGAGACCGTTCACCCCTTCGAGGAAGGGAAGGGACACTTATCATGCGATGAAATCAAACTATAGAATCTGTTCACACACCATCCTGCGAAGGGGGGTTAGAGGATAATGATCAAGCTTACACACAAACCACACTGCACAGGAGAGAGAATGTTCCTCTTCACAGAGAACCTTGAATCACGTGCCCACTAATGGGTCTTTGAGATTGAGCGTGTGGCAGACACAAGGTTTTCTGTAATTCAACTTTCTAAGCTATTTTTTAGCATTACAAGCTATTTTACAGCCATACTGCCCATTTGTCTACCTTAAGGACCTATTTGCCACCCTTATTTCCCATTTGTCTACGTTACTGCCCATATGGCTGCCTTATGTCACGCCCCGAGATTTGATTACAGTGGAAGATAATCAGAGCGTGAACAGCCGGCAAGAGAAGCCTCAAGTGAGAATAATAATCGGAGCGTAAATCATTCACACATAAGATGAATGGAGACAATAATTGTTCAAAATATAACTTTTATTGATAAAATCAATCTAGTACATGATCTTGACTCCTTGACTAACTGGGATCAATAAAATAGAAAATTACATTATGTTATGACCACCAATTTGGGCACTGGCCCAATTGAGAACAATTCGGGCCCATGAACTCAAGGAGCAAGAAATCTAGATAGATTATTGCAGGATCCTTAGGAAATTCGTAACTTAATGTAGGGAGGTCAGAATTAGGTGAAACTAAAGCCCACACAATTTCCATTGGGTAATGAACAACTTTGATGAAGAGTATCACTTCTGAAAAATATGCCTAATAGGAGTTAAGAGGGAGTTTATGAAAATAGGTCGAAATAGTTACAGAAAAATGGCCACCCATTAAAATATGGATATCTTGGGCCACAGTCAACCAAATGAGATGAAACTTATCCCATTAGAAAGATTGGGCCCTTGACCCAAACTCTTTTGTTGAGGTGGAAACCCAATTCGCATCAAAACCCAAGGTTCTGAATCTTTTGCTATCAGCTATCAGAAAGAGGTGTGACTATTAGGAGAATTCAAATGTAATTAATGGAAACTTCATAACTTTATCTGTGGATGATGAAATGACCTGAAACTAAGGCCATGATTTTGAATGGGGTGTTAGATACAACTTCTCTGTTGAGGTCAAGGCCAAATTCTTCCGGGACACTATAGTTATACCTGAATTACCTCGGGGTATCAAAAGGTCGCGACTGGAACGAGGGAGAATAAATGTTAATATTGTGAAAATCATAACTCTCCCTAATGACATTTGATGAAACTACGACCCAAATTTAGATCCAGAAGTCCTCTTGATTTCATCTGAAGACGTCCCAGCCTGAATCTCGATGGAAGAGCATGCATACGCACATTTATGACTGAGTAAACGAATGGTCAAGACTGAAATAGGGGAAAAGAAACATTAATGTTTAAAAAATCATAACTCGGACTAAGAATAATGAAATTCGATGAAATCATGACCCAGAGTTAGATATGGAAGTCCTTTTCATTTCATATGAAGACATCCCAACCTAATTCCCAGCATAAGTGCGCGTCCGATAGAGTTTATGACAGGAGGCCGAAAGATCACACATGTTCAAACCCGAAGAGGTGCTAAGCATTAACTCCTCTTCAAAACCAACGACCTTGGAGCTTCTTAGAGCCTTGAGGGACGTGGATAAACCCTTGGGAAGCATAAAAACTATATAAAGAGGTGAGTTTTAAGGGTGTCAAGCCTTTAGAAAACCATTTCCATCAACCCTCCACCACCTTCTAGCTTTCTTGAGTAAGAAGAGAGTGAGGGACCTTGTCTCTTCGTGGGTGGACCATCCGGTGCGTGGGTAGTCGATCCGGTGGGTGGAGGACGATCTTGCAGCGCCCTGGGCTCGAAGGGGTGAAAAGCTTTTGGAGGATCTGGGATGTGGATATCATCCCCAGATCGTCGGTTTATCATTTCGAAGGTAGGCACCTATCCTCAAATCTTAGGGGTCAATGAACCATTAAAATGATTTTAAAGTAGTTTCTATATGCCAAAGAGGGATTAAGGGCATGTGGGATTGGCTACCAAGTCTATTCACTGGTTTTTCCATCAAGTTATGTGTTTTTGAGAGGTTTCTCAGAATTTTAATTGAAAATATTGGGTGGTGTCGACACTGCCCACTAATGTGCTAACACATTCCCATGAATGTGCTGACACATCCCATGAACGTGCTGACCTTCCCCTGGACATGCTGACACTTCCCCCTGGATGTGTCGACACATACCCTGGATGTGTCGACACTTCCTCTTTAGAAACTGTCGGATGTGCTGACACTGCCCCTAGAAGTGCTGACACTTCCCCCTAAATGTGTCGACACATACCCTGCATGTGTCGACACTTCCTCTTTAGAAACTGTCGGATGTGCTGACACTACCCATGGACGTGCTAACACTTCCCCCTGAATGTGTCGACATATACCCTGGATGTGTCGATACTTCCTCTTTAGAAACTGTCAGATGTGCTGACACTACCCATGGACGTGCTGACACTTCCCCCTGAATGTGTCGACACATACCCTGGATGTGTCGACACTTCCTCTTTGGAAACTGTCGGATGTGCTGACACTGCCCATGGACGTGCTGACACTGCCCACGGATGTGTCGACACATACCCTGGATGTGTCAACACCCTGAGAATGTTGTCCCCAATTTCCAGAAATGTGGAAAAAGAGGGTTTTGAATGGTCATATTAATTTAGAAAATTTGAAAAATTAGAAAATGGAATAAGGGTAAGTTGGTAACCCACAGTAAAAATTTCATGCTCATATAAATTCTGCACTTAAAGTTATGGTTTATTTTCTACCCATGTGTAGGGTTGACAGGTCGACACTTCCTTTGGACAGGTCGACACCCTGAGCACACTAGACCAATTTTCAGAAATGCAGAAAAAGAGAGTTTTGAAATGTCATATTAATTCAGAAAAATCTGAAAAGTTAGAAAATGATAGAAGGATAGGTTAGTAGCCCACTGTAAAAATTTCATGCTCTTGGAAATTCTGCACTTGTGGTTATGTTTTGTTTTCTACGCATGTGTAACCTAGAAATAAACCTGTCCTCTTTTATTCGATAAACTGATCATGTTCGGTTCCACAACAAATAGGCTTATGATTGTGATTTGTCCTCTTAAACCACTGGAAGCATGCTTGTTATGATAAAGTATCATATTAATATTTGTGAAAATGAGTATAAATGTGAATGTGAATACGATGTGAATGTTATGAATGGAAACAACAACATTCTGTGATATAGGACTTCGGTCCCTTTGTGGGACGGCCATGGTTTAAAATCCTATTGATTCTGTCATTAGTCCCATTGTGGGGCGGCCCTTGTGCTGTGGAGTTTCGTAACGTCACGGGGCCACAAGAATATAGGTGGGAGTTCGCTCTCTACTTTAAAATCCTATTGATTCTGTCTTCCATCCCATTGTGAGGCGGCCCTTGTGCCGTGGCGTTTCGTAACATCACGGGGCCACAAGAATCTAGGTGGTGCAAAATCCTATTGATTCAGTCTTCGGTCCAATTGTGGGGCGACCCTTGTGCAGTTGGCGATGCATATCGCCACGGGGCCACAAGAATTTAGGTGGGAGTTCACTCTCAGGACTGTGCAATACTCTTTCGTTCGTTCGTTCGTTCGTTTGTGTGTGTGGGGCCACCTGTGTTGTGGTAGCTGTTTGTTTTCAAAAATAATAGAAATGTGAAAATGTGAAAATGTGGAAATGTGAAATGTGAAAATGTGAAAATGTGAAAGGTGAAAATGTCAAATGCAAAAATGTGGAAAAGTGATATGTGAAAGTGTGAAAATATGGAAATGTGATAATGTGTAAATGCTTATTCACCGTGGTTTTAGCGCATGCATGGGTACCTTATATGTCAGCTTAAGAATGTGTATTATCCTCTTATGAGTTATTTTTTGCCGGCTATAATGAATGGATTATGCTATTATTAACATCTGAATTATGTATATAATTTGGTTATAAAAATGCAAGTTAACCTCGATTTGTTTAGGCTGCCTACTGAGCGTCACACTCACCCCCTCTTCTGACACACGTTTTTAGGAGACATAGAGAAGGAGGTTAAGGAGGAGGCTGTAGCTGAGGTGTAGTGCCAGTGCGTAGTCGACTAGATATGCTATCGATGAAGGTCTCTCTTATACGTATAGATATGGGGCAGTGAGCATGTATGGCTCAGGTTTATTTTGGAACAATAGTCATGTACTCTTCTTTGGAAATTATGAATGGTTGAGATGTTATTTATATTTCATATAATTGTGGTTTCTCTCTCTCTCTCTCATGCGAATGTAGGCATGTTATATATTGTGCTTCCGCGATATGTATGAAGTAATGTCTCGAGGTCCGATGGAAAGAAAAAAAATGCCATAAATTTGAGAATCAGATCTCGGGGCGTTACACATTATTGACTCTTGACTAGACTATCTATGGCTTCCCTCAAACCATCAATCACTCCCAGATCCATCACTTGAGAAATTTGAATCCGACCTGCTAGTATTCCCTGAAAATATTGGAAAGTAGGGTAATGAGCACACTTGTCCAGTAGGTATCTTCGCATCATCATGAAGGCAATGTTAAAGTGATTAATAATTTAGCTCTAGATTATAAGATAGATCATGCAAAGGTGATAAAACACGCGGATGAAACAAGTAACATAGTAACATGGTAAGATCATGATATATGGCGAGAAATGATATATGAACAAGATCGAGTTGAATATAACAAGAACGTAATTTGGCCTTTCACGAACAAGAATATGCTTGCTTGTATCAAGAACGCACTTTCACTTTCACTTTTCACTTTTCATAACCGTAAAGGTTACGCACTAGACTGTCATGTAACAAGCATGTAGCAATTCAATCTAGAAAGAACTCTTCAAGAATTTCACAGATTTAACTTATTTATAAAGAAAGTACTCCCAACGTAATGCGACGCTAGTAGCATCATACCCCATGGTTTACAGTATGTTTTCGACAATCAGCCGAGGGGACTAGCATAGAGCCATTGAACACAATCAGTGCTTGAACTGTATTTTCACGTATAAATCAAGCTACTTCCACGAGTATAACAATAAAATACGGCCAATAACTCAATTTCAAACAATAAGCTTCATGATGACGTAACCAAGGTATAGAACGTACCAAAGTTCGATATGAATTCAAAAAAATAACTTAAAAGGATATTATACTCCGATGACATTCCGGCAGAATAACGGTACATTCTTTATCTTTCAACATTACTTAGGTATCTTTGGAATAATGTGACAGGTTCTAGATAATCAATTGGACTATCTAGGATCATAGGAATATTAACCCGTGGGTCAAACCTCGGGTTAATATGTACTCAAGAAAATAGTGGTCGTTTACTGGGCCATTTCTTGAAGAAAGCGATCTAGTTCTGGACCGTTAAGGACAAGACTGTTTGATATTTAAAATAGATTATCTGGAGTCTTTAGCGGTCAAAAGAAGAACCGTCTAGGATCCGTTAGTGGTCTAGTGAAGGGCCGCTATCAGACTCTGGCGGTCAACCAGAAGGCTACAAAGTTCTAGAAATATAAAACACCGGTATAAGTACTTTCTAGACAATGAGCGTTTGTAGCACTCCGGTAGAGCATTAGATTAAATAACGAGAAATTCACAAGAAATTGCATGGAAAATACGGTAAGTGAAATTTTGACCAATTTATAAAACTCTAGAAAAATTATAATCATGTAGAAGACTAAAAACTTAGATAAGTTGTCTTCTGCGGGAAACCCTAAATAAAGTTTTAAGCTAGCCGAATTTAAGGGAATTCGGGTGAAATCCATGTTTAACCTTATCAGACCTTAGATCACCCAATTCAGACCCAATTCTCGATCAATTGAGCCCAGATAGGACCCAATCGAACGGCCTTGATGAGGAGATCGTTTCCCCTCTGATTCCCAGCCGAAACCCTAGCCCTATGAAGAGAATTTTAAGTCGAGGCGGCGGCGTGACCAGGTTAATGCATGAATCGCATGCGACCGGAGTTGTGGACTCTATCCTCTCAAATTGACGCCTGAAGGGATCGATTACTCCTATAAAATCGACCCTAGCCTGACCTAGAAATGCTTGGATGCTGCGGTGGCCGACGAGACGCTTGATCGTGGGAGAAGTTAGGCGTGTTCTTGGGTGTTCTTCGCGCGACCGACCAGCATCATCGACCCTCTTCTTCCTTCTCTTAAGGTAGGTTTTAGTAGACCAAATCTCAAACATAATATACCGCTAGATTCATCTTTAAGATCTCTTTCAATCGATACCAAAATCCCTAAATTTGGTTTAATATCCTGAGAGTATTTTGTGTTTTTCCTGGAGCATGTCAGAATTAGGGTTAACCTCTTATTCCTTTGATTAATGACGGGTTAGCAAGCTTAAGATTCAATTGATTAATCTATGTTGTGCATCTCTTCATCCTTTTTCTATTGATATCTCTTTGCCCAAATTTTATCCATTATGCATCGTGAATTTGTTGTTACAATTGGAGGTTATCAAGGTCACCGGAGTTCGGCCATATTGTTTCGTACGCGGTCCTAACAGGAACCACTTTTGATCATGCGGCCCTACGATAGACCACGACGTCCAGAGCGGCGTTTGACCGTTTATGTGGTTTTGGGTTCGGGACCCCCACAGTCAGTGGCGGCCCAATCAAGACCGCATGGAAAATTAAGCGGCTGCCCGATAGACTGCTTAGGGTGCGGGTGGGTTTCGAACACCCATGCCCTACACGGCCCATCGGTTGACCGCTACTTCTATCCAGCGGTTCTGGAAACGACCGCCTATGTCTCGTAGTATTTCTTAAGCAATGATTTAAGGCATGATTAGCTCTTTTTAATCTAGGCCTGTAAGTAAGGTATCTACCCACAATTAATTGGTAAAAATGAAAACTGATTAATGCTAATTCTTGCTTGTATAATTCTATTCTTCTTTTTGTCAATCATATCTTCTTTGTTTTATTAAATAATGAATGCATAAACTTTAATCATGCTATATATTGGAAGAAATTCTCATTTGGATTGTTTTGACAGTCACTCCACTCCGGTGGTACTGACTGACCGATCATCCATCATTTTTCGATGTATTCTAAACCCTTAATCTTGTAATGGTTGGGACTCTCCGCCGGATACTCCTTCCGTCGGACTAGGACCTGCATTATGAGACCTCCGTAAGCCCCCGCGAGCCTGGGATTTCCACTAGGATGTCGAGCAGGTTGTACCCCCAAAACCTGAATCTTTGGACTCGATCGAATTGTGTGATTTTGACCAAGCCCAAAATTTGGGGCTGTCCTGTTATTAGCGGCCCTTCTGGGACCGTTCTATCAGTGAGTGGTCCAGTCTTGACCGCTTGTGATTCTGAGCTGCCTTGGGGTGACCGCGTTCATCTAGCGTACCCGTCGACCTTCTCGGCTCGTGCGTCGACCTCAGTTTTAAACGGTTTCTATTTGATCGTTCTCTAATAAGGCGGCCAAATTAGGACCGTTTACCCTTGTTTATGGCCCAGGAACCCCCTCGTCCTGAGCGGCCTTCCTTTTGACCGTTCTCGTGATGGAACTGCCCATTTTGGGCCATTTTACATTCTTAGCTCTGGGTCTTGTTCCTCCAAGCCCAGTATTGCTTGTAGCAGTCCAGGTTAGACCATTTTTATGACTGCACTCAGCCTAAAGCTTGTTTCACGTGTTTCTTGTATGTTGTGGTAAGCTGAGTCAAGATGGGCTTAAGTTCTACTCTTGTTCTCCCAACCATGAATCCTATGGTTCCTACTCAATTATTGGAATCTCTCTAGATCTTAGAAATTAAGTTACTTGGATTGACCTTGAAATTCATGGCCGACTCCAATGAATGTCTAGATATTACTTGGGATCTTGGATCCACCAAATCAATGCTAATGCATCATAAGGGCCCGGTCTGGTCCTAGGAAGAGCGCCCGAAAAGTACTAGTGCCCCGGGGAGTTGTAATGACATGGTGAGGCATTACACCGAGTGCATGACTAGCGTGTGTCTATGACATTCATCCTGTTATTAGATTCCTACATGGAATTTATCTTGATATGATATGCTTGTTACATGCTTGACCTGCCAATTCCTAGAAATTGATATATCTATATTCAGTTCATTCTATTAGATCATCCCCTTACTTCTTATGATAACTTGTTTTATCATTCTTAGTTCGTACGCATGACAGTTAATTAATTGGTTAATTACTTAAACCTTGCCTGCTATTACCTACTGAGCATTCGCTCACCTAGTTTCTCCCCCTTTTTTAGGTAACTCCAGTGATGACTCTCAAACTGATGGGGACGGGCAGGAGTGAAGTCCTAGGAGCGAACCAGCTAGATAGCCTTTAGAGATGTCATTAGATAGTTCGAGTCTGAGAGTTGTAGTTTGATTAAGTCGGTTGTTATGTAACTGTGTTAAGTTGTTGGTTATGTGAGAATTTCTTTGATACTTCTAGTGTTGGTGGATATTGACACTCGTTATGTTTAATTAGTTGGAATTATTTGTTATTTTGGAAAGTATTTCTTCTTTTTGCCATGGTGCGGTGTTGAAGTTATTTCGATCGCTAACGCAAGGCAAAACATGTCTGAAAATCAACATATTTTTTAAATTTCTACTACTGCGTCCAGATTTTCCGCGTCGGGGCATGGCAGTTTGGTGGTATCAGAGCCTAGGTTTTAAGTTCGTAGGTTTATAAGTGATGTCATAGAACCAGTAACCTTGTTAAGGTCTAAGGATCTAACCCGGTGAGATTGGGTAGAGACTTTGGGTTGAGTAACAAACAAACTCTAAAAGATTCTCGCTAGACTATTCTTTTAATTAATTTTTTGGTACATGTAGGAGTTTTTCTGATGGCGGCCAAACGTGCACAATGGATAGACATGTAGCGTACGGTGCAAGGCTTGACTCAGGCCCTTCAGCAGGTGGCCCAGGGAGGAGCAACACATTCTGGAGCCAGTGACCTCCACCGAAATTTCCGAGGCCTAAATCCTCCACGTTTTGGTGGATCGGCGGATCCCGATGAAGCCAAAAATTGGCTGAAGGAGATAGAGTGGGTTTTTCGAGTAATGCAGTGTAATGACAAAGATCGAGTTCTTTTGGCAACTTTCTAGTTAGAACGAGATGCACGCGGTTGGTGGGAGGCTGTAGAAGCAACACTCGGAAATCGGCGTGCGTCATGGGACGAATTCAAGGAACATTTCAATAACAAGTATTTTTCACGTCGTGTTCAGGAGAAGAAGGTGGCGGAGTTCGCTGCTCTGAAATAGAGGAACTTGTCAGTTGCAGAATATGAAGCTCGGTTTGTGAGACTATCCCGATATGCAACACACTTGGTATCCACTGAGAAGATGAAGGCTAAGCGTTTTATGAACGGGTTGAAGCTCCATTATATTAACCAGTTAGCACCTTTGGAAATTCAGACTTATGCAGAGATGGTGAGAAAAGCTCAAGTTCTTGAAGATACCTTAGAGATGTCTGAGAGGATTCGAGGAAAGAACCCTAAGAAAGAACAGACCACTAGTTCTGGGAACTTCAAGCCCAGTAATGACAACAAGAGATCCAACGGTGGGTCTAGTTCGTGGAAAGGTAAGGTGGCGAAAAATGACGATAAGAAGTTTAGCCCGGGTGTACCATCTAAGGCCCTTTGCAAGTACTGTGACCACCTAGGTCATAAGATAGAAGAATGTTGGCGTAAGCTAGGCGCCCGTCTACGTTGCGGAAGCCGAGACCATCGTATACCCGAGTGTCCCCTCTTGTCAGACCAAGCTACTCTGAATAAGCCACAAGGAGGCCAGAAGCGGTAGGGTAATCTCCAAGCTCTATAGGAAACTGAGACTGAAACCACTGAGGAGGGTGGACTTGTTGAAGGTACACTTATCATCTCGGATAAGCCAGCTTATGTTCTATTTGATATCGGAGCAACACATTCTTTAATTTCTCAGAATTTTGCTAAGTCCTTATCTATGAAACCGGTATTAATGAACTCTTCATTAGAAATTTCAACTCCTATTGGTTCGGGTTCAGCAATCAAACATTAGTACCCTTCTAGTAAGGTCCTGATTAATGGGCAGAATATGCCGGCTGATTTGGTTTGTATGGGAATGAAGGATTATGATGTAATCCTAGGAGCAGATTGGTTGGCTAGATATGAGGCCAATATCCATTGCAGCACTAGCTTTGTGTCTTTTTCTGGACACCCCGAGCTCTCTTTTATTGGGGTTAGGCGCTCTAAATTTGTGCCGCTTATCTCAGCCCTCCGAGCTGAGAAGTTATTGAAGAAAGGGTGTCTGGCTTTTCTAGCCTTGGTTTCTTTAACCCCTAAGAAGGAGATTGAGGTTTAAGGTATCCCTATTATCCAGGATTTTCCAGATGTCTTCCCTGAGGATTTGCCAGGACTTCCACCTGAGACAAAGGTAGTCTTTTCTATTGATCTAATTCTTGGCGCGTCCCCTATTTCAAAGGCTCCGTATCGTATGTCTCCTGCGGAGTTAAGGGAATTAAAGAGGTAATTAATGGAGTTGTTTGAGAAGGGGTTTATTCACCCTAGCACATCCCCATGGGGATCCCCCGTGTTGTTTGTACAAAAGAAGGATGGTTCAATGAGACTATGCATTGATTACCGACAATTGAACCAGCTTACTGTCAAGAACAAGTATCCATTGTCGAGAATAGATGAGTTGTTCGATCAGATAGCGGGAGCATCATATTTTTCAAAAATTGATCTTCGATCAGGATACCATCAGCTATGGATCATGGACGAGGATATCTTTAAAACTGCCTTCCATAGCAGGTATGGGCATTTTGAATTTATAATAATGCCTTTTGGACTAACGAATGCTCCTGCAGCTTTCATGCAGTTGATGAATAGTGTGTTTCGACCCTACCTAGACCAATGGGTCGTGGTGTTTATAGATGATATTTTGATATACTCTAAAAGTGAAGAGGAGCATGTTGAACACTTAAAGATGGCATTAAGGTTATTAAGAGATCATCAATTATATGCGAAATTTAGAAAATGTGACTTCTGGATGCAAGAAGTGTCTTTTCTAGGACACATTATCACTAAAGAAGGAATCTCTGTTGACCGCTCGAAGGTAGAGGTAGTAAGAGATTGGGATAGGCCTGCGAATGTTACAGAAGTAAAAAGTTTTCTAGGCTTGGCAGGTTACTATCGGAGATTTATCAAATATTTCTCCAAGATTGCGGTACCCTTGACTAGATTGACCCGCAAGGAGAATCGGTTTGAGTGGTTTGAGTGGTCGGAAGATTGTGAGCGGAGTTTCCAAACTCTGAAGGACTGTTTAACCACTTCCCCTGTTTTATCTTTACCCTCTGGAGAAGGAGGATTTGAAGTCTACACAGACGCTTCGGGTATTGGCTTGGGTTGTGTGCTTATGCAGAATGGCAAGGTGATAGCTTATTCCTTGAGGCAACTGTGGAAGCAGGAAGAGAATTATCCCGTCCATGACTTGGAACTTGCTACAGTAGTGTTTGCCCTGAAAATTTGGAGGCACTATTTATATGGAGAAGCTTTTACAATGTTCTCTAATCATAAGAGCCTTAAATACTTATTTTCTCAAAAGGAACTTAACATGAGGCAGAGAAGGTGGCTGGAGTATTTGAAGGATTTCGATTTCTCTATTGAGTACCATCCTGGGAAAGGCAATGTCGTGGCGGATGCTTTGAGCCGTAAGCCGATTACAAAATTGTCAAGTCTTATGTTACATGAATGGAGGCTACTGGAACAATTAGCTAGTTTAGACCTCAATGTTAGCAAGGATCAGGTCATGATCGCTCAGTTTCAACTTCGTCCAGAATTACTGATGGAAATCAAGTCCTTCCAAGAAAATGATCCTATGTTAGTAGAAATCAACGAAAGTCTGAAGAATAAACCAGATTTTTTGTTAGCCGATGATGACATGTTATTGTTTCGAGGGAGAACATGCGTTCCTGATGTGTCCGAAGTAAAAGGCAAGATTTTAGAAGAAGCCCATAGGTCCAAGTATACTATTCACCCTGGAGGTACTAAGATGTATCGAGATTTAAAGAGGACCTTTTGGTGGCCGAGCATGAAAAGGGAAGTGGCAGAATTTGTGAGTAGATGCTTAGTATGTCAGCAAGTCAAGGCTCAATGCTTCAGACCTACAGGGAAGTTAAAGCCGCTCGATATACCACAATGGAAGTGGGAAAGTGTCGGCATGGACTTTATCATGGGTCTACCGAGAACCCGTGGTGGATTCGATGTAGTATGGGTCAATGTTGATAGAGTGACTAAGTCTGCACATTTCTTATCCATTAAGTCTAAATGAACTGTGGATGTTTTGGCTGCCCTATATGTGAAAGAAGTGGTAAGACTGCATGGAGTACCAATAAGCATTGTATCAGATAGAGACCCCAGGTTTACTTCTCATTTTTGGAGAGGACTGTAAGAGTCCTTAGGAACCCGTCTGAGTTTCAGCACTACCTTTCATCCTCAGATAGACGGACAGACGGAAAGAACTAACCAAATTGTTGAAGATATGCTAAGAGCTTGCATGATTGATTTTGGAGGTAGTTGGCATGAGCACTTAGCTTTAATTGAGTTCACCTACAATAACAGTTACCAGTCCAGTATCCAGATGGCTCCGTTCGAGGCCCTTTATGGGAGAAGTTGCCGATCACCGTTGTGTTGGGATGAGATCGGAGAGAAGCAATGGCTGGGACCGGATCTCATTTCGGAATCATCCAAGAACATCCGTATTATCCGAGATCGTCTACAAGTGGCACAATCAAGACAGAAGAGTTATGCTGATGGCAGAAGAAGAGCCCTGGAGTTTTAGGTAGGAGAGCATGTATTCTTGAAGCTTTTGCTAATGAGAGGAATTCGAAGGTTTGGCATCCATGGAAAATTAAGTCTAAGATACGTTGGCCCTTTCGAGATTTTGGAAAGAGTGGGAGAGGTTGCTTACAGATTGGCTTTAACCCCTCAACTATCTGGAGTGCACAATGTTTTCCACGTATCGATGTTATGGAAATATGTTTATGACCCCACTCACATCATTCAACACGCGGATCTGGAGTTGAAGAAAGATTTCACTTATGAAGAAAGACCCATCAAGATCTTGGACCGGAAAGAACATCAACTCAGGAATCGTTCCACACCTATGGTTAAGGTTCAGTGGAGCTAACGTGGAACTGAAGAAGCTACTTGGGAGTCCGAAGATGCTATTCGAAAGTAATACCTTGATTTATTCTAAGGTTAGTAACCTTGCTCCCCATTTTCGATAAGTGCAGTGAATTTGAGGACCAAATTCCTTAAAGCGGGGGAGGGTGTAGCACTCCGGTAGAGCTTTAAATAAAATAACGAGAATTTCACAAGAAATTCCATGGAAAATACGGTAAGCAAAATTTTGACCAATTTATAAAACTCTAGAAAAAATATAATCATGTAGAGGACTAAAAACTTAGATAATTTGTCTTCTGCAGGAAACCCTAAACAAAATTGTAAGCCAGCCGAATTTAAGGGAATTGGGGCGAAATCCACGTTTAACCTTATCAGACCTTAGATCACCCAATTCTCGATCAATTGAGCCCAGATAGGACCCAATCGAACGGCCTTGATGAGGAGATCATTTCCCTATTGATTCCCAACCGAAACCCTAGCCCTAGAAGAGACTTTCGAGTCGAGGCGGCGGCGTGACCGGGTCAATGCGTGAATCGCGCGTGACCGGAGTTGTGGACTCTATCCCCTCAAATTGACGCCTGAAGAGATCGATTACTCTTATAAAATCGACCCTAACCCGACCAAGAAATGCTTGGATGCTGCAGCGGCCAACGAGATGCTCGATCGTGGGAGAAGTTAGGCGTGTTCTTGGGTGTTCTTCGCGCGACCAACCAGCGTCATCGACCCTCTTCTTCCTTCTCTTAAGGTAAGTTTTAGTAGATCAAACCTCAAACATAATATACTGCTAGATTCATCTTTAAGCCCTCTTTCAATCGATACCAAAAGCCTTAAATTTGGTTTAATATCCTGAGAGTATTTTGTGTTTTTCCTAGAGCATGTCAGAATTAGGGTTAGCTTCTTATTCCTTTGATTAATGACGGGTTAGCAGGCTTAAGATTCAATTGATTAATCTATGTTGTGCATCTCTTCGTCCTCTTTCTATTGATATCTCTTTGCCCAAATTTTATCCATTATACATCGTGAATTTGTTGTTACAATTGGAGGTTATCAAGGTCGCCGGAGTTCGGCCATATTGTTTCATACACGGTCCTAATAGGAACCGCTTTTGATCACGTGGCCCCGCGATAGACCGCGATGTCCAGAGCGGCAGTCGTGGGTTTGACTGTTTATGTGGTTTTGGGTTCAAAACCCCCACGGTCAGTGACGGCCCAATCAAGGACCGCTTGGATAATTAAGCGGCCGCCCGATAGACCGCTTAGGGTGCGGGTGGGTTTCGAACCCCCATGCCCTACATGGCCCATCGGTAGACCGCTACTTCTGTCCAGCGGTTCTGGAAACGACCGCCTATGCCTCGCAGTATTTCTTAAGCAATGATTTAAGGCATGATTAGCTCTTTTTAATCTAGGCCTGTAAGTAAGGTATCCACCCACAATTAATTGGTAAAAATGAAAACTGATTAATGTTAATTCTTGCTGGTTGGTGACCGCGTTCATGTAGCGTACGCGTCGACCTTGGGGTGAAATTCAATGAAACCACAACTGAAAGTTAGATCTAGAGGTCCTCTTTATTTCATATGAATACAGCCCAACCTAACTCCAAACAGAAAAGTGCATCCATTCACATCTTTGACTGGGTAGACGAAGGGTCACCTCTGTTCAAACCGAAAGGATGCTTAGCATTAACCTTCCTTAAACCATCGACCTTGGGAAGTAGGTGGGAGCCTTCTGGGTCATAGGAGAACCTTGGGAGACTTGAAAGAAACTATAAAAGGAGGGGGGTGTCATGGGTGGTCAACCTTTTAGCAACACTAATCTTCCATTTTATGCCATCTACCTTTTTCCCTTGGGTAAGGAAGAGAGGTGAGGGACCTTGGCATTTCATAGAAGGGTAAATCTGCAGCGAATTCTTGGGAGGGTCTGGAGTGTGGATCTCATCCCCAGATCGAAAGGGGTAAAGTTGAGGAGGATCTGGGGTGTGGATATTATCCCCAGATCGTCGGTTCACATCTCAAAGGTAGGCACCTAACCTCAAACTTCAGGGGTCGATGATGTATGAGAATGGTTTTAAAATTTAATTTCTACACTCTAAAAGAGGGATTAAGGGCATGTGGGGACCACCATCATGTTCATTTGGATTCTATCTTTCATTAAGTTATCTTGAGTTTCATAAGTTCCCATAGCCCCTAGGTTGGTCAGTAGTGTCTCAGAATAGAACATTTGATTAAGTCTTAGTAAGGTCAGTGCATGTTTTCCCCAGGCCAAAAATAAGGTCAGTGCATGTTTTTGCCCAAGCCATAGTAAGGTTGGTGCATGTTCTGCCCAGGCTAAAATAAGGTCAGTGCATGTTTTCCCAAGCCACAGCAAGGTCGGTGCATGTTTTTGCCCAAGCATGTATGGTCGGTGCATATTTTGCCCTGACCAAAATAAGGTCAGTGCATGTAAGGTCGGTACATGTTTTTGCCCAAACCATAGTAGGGTCGGTGCATGTTTTGCCTAGAACAAAATAAGGCCAGTGCATGTAAGGTCGGTGCATCTTTTTGCCCAAACCATAGTAAGGTCGGTGCATGTTTTTCCCAGGACAAAATAAGGTCAGTGCATGTAAGGTCGGTGCATGTTTTGCCCGAGTCATAGTAAGGTCAGTGTACATTTGGTATTGTTCATAGTAAGGTCAGTGCACATTTGGTATTGCTCATAGTAAGGTCAGTGCACATTTGGTATTGCTCATAGTCAAGTCAGTGCACATTTGGTACCATTCATAGTAAGGTCAGCGCACATTTGCCATTGCTCATAGTAAGGTCAGTGCACATTTGGTATTGCTCATAGTAAGGTCAGTGTACATTCGGTATTATTCATAGTAAGGTCAGTGCACATTCAGTATTGTTCATGGTGCGGTCAACGCACATTTGGTATTGCTCATAGTAAGGTCAGTGCAAGTTTAGTATTGCTCATAGTAAGGTCAGTGCACGTTTAGTATTGCTCATAGTATGGTCAGTGCACATTTGGTATTGTTCATAGTAAGGTCGGTGCACATTTCGTATTGCTCATGGTAAGGTCAGTGCACATTTGGCATCGTTCATAGTAAGGTCAGTGCACATTTGGTATTGTTCATAGTAAGGGAAGTGCACATTTGGTATTGTTAATGGTAAGGTTAGTGCACATTTGGTATTGCTCATAGTAAGGTCAGTGCACATTTGGTATCGTTCAGAGTAAGGTCAGTGCACATTTGGCTTGGCTCATAGTAAGGTTAGTGCACATTTGGTATTGATCATAGTAAGGTCAGTGCACATTTGGTATTGCTCATAGTAAGGTCAGTGCACATTTAGTATTGGTCATAGTAAGGTCGGTGCACATTTGGTATTGTTCATAGTAAGGTCGGTGCACATTTGGTATTGTTCATAGTAAGGTCAATGCACATTTGATATTGATCATAGTAAGGTCAATGTACATTTGGTTTTGTTCATAGTAAGGTCGGTGCACATTTGGCCCATGCGTAGGTAAGGTCGGTGCACCTGTGGGTCTGTCCAGATTTCCAGAAGCAGAGAAAAGGAGAGTTTTGAAAGGGCATTTTATTTCATAAAAATCAGAGAAATTAGAAAATGATAGGAGGATAAGCTAGTAACCCGCTGTGAAAGTTTCATGTACCCAGAAATTCTGTACTTTTAGATATAAGTCATTTTCTATGAATGTGTAGCCTAGAAGGATGAACCTGTACTTTCATATAGTAACCTCAACATGACTATGGGTGTGTTTAGCCATCTTAAAATCATGAAATATGTCTGATGAGCATCATGATACTAATATCAAGTAAGAATATGTATTGCCATGAAGGAAAAAATAGCATTATATGAGGTTGGACTTCGGTCACTTCTGCGGGACGGTGATACGTAACGCCGCAGAAGTAAAAGATCCCAAGGGACGGCGATACGTAACGCCCTGGTTTAAAATCATATTGATTCAGTCTTCTGTCCCATTGTGGGGCGGCCTTTGTGGGATGGCGATATGTAACACCACTGGGCCACAAGAATCTTGGTGGGAGGTCGCTCTTGGGTCTACGTAGTACTCTTTCGTTCGTTGTGTGTGTGGCCCTCCTGTGTTTGCGGCAGTTGTCCGGTTCCATGAATGGCAATAATATGAACTCTCATAAAATGTGATAATAGAAAATTGTTCTTGTACTTAGGTCTTGCTGCATGCATGGGTGTTTATACTAGTTAAAGAATCTGTACTTTCCTTGTTGAGTTATTTTAAGTAGATGATATAAAATGAATTATGCTACTGTTAACATCTGGAAAATGCATATAAATGATTATATAGATGCAAAGTTGATCCCAAGTTGTTAGGATGCCTACTGAGCATCACACTCACCCATGTGACACATGTTTTTCAGAAAATATAGAGGAGGAGGTTGAGATGAAGGCAGCAGCAGAGGAATAGAGTTAGCACCGTCCATCTGGGTAAGCTGCTATCAAATGTTTTGCTATATGTAGGGGGTGGGGTGAAAAGCCCATGTGGGCTCATGTGTAATCTGGAACATGAACCTATACTCTTTTTGGAGATTATGAATGGTTGAGATGCTTATCTACATTTCTTGTAACCTATGGTTTCTCTCTCATGTGAATGTATGTATGTTACATAATATTGTGCTTCTGCGATATGTACGAAGTGATGGCTTCGGGGTCCGATAAAAAGAAAAAAAATATCCCCAAAAAAATTTGGAGATCGGATCCTGGGGCGTTACAACGTGGTATCAGAGCACGAGAGACAAACCATGGTTACAACCATTCCAATTGCCTAAGTAGTAGAAGAAGAGGTTGGCTAGAGTGAAAAAGGGTAGAGTATATTTAGAACCCATTTCAAACAGACAAACCCTCATAGGTAATAACTGAAACCATAAGGATTTTAGGGACATATTAAGTTAGGTTCTAATGAATACCAATGTATAGGTCCACTAACGAGCAGAAGACGATGGGCAAGAGGCCTAGGCAGGCATAAGGAAGGCAGGACAAGGAAAAGGTGGCACGTCACGAGTTGGTACCAAGGAACAGGCTGGGGGTTCCATTATGTGTCCATTGTAAACGCACCCATCCGGGATAGGAGTGCCATAGGACAAATGGTAAGTGCTATGGATGCAGTGAAGCTGGACATATTGCAAGGAACTTCCCTATGAAGACTCAGTAAAAGCCAGTACCACCGCGGTAGAGGATTCGGTACAGAGAGTGAGTTCATACACTAATGCAAGAGGAGGCAGACAATACCCCTACCGTCACTGAAGGTACGAAGCAATGACCCATTTTAGTTTGTAAGTCGCATTACAGGCTGAACCTTCCAATGTAACTTATAAAAACCCTAAAAGCATACACTATGTGGCATGAGTTGTAGGTTACAATTATTTTAAGTAAGATGATATTTAATGAGCCCACGAAACATAGCTTGTGTATTACACGTGAAAGCTTCTTCTCCCTGTCAGAAGAAGGACAACTGATCATTGATGACTACATTAGGAAGTACGACAAGCAAGCTTAAACCATCTTGCTAGTGAAGGTTTTATGGAGAAATTTATGAAGTTAATTTCGAGGGCAAAATTATTTTAAGGGGGAGAGGATGTTACGACCACCAATTTGGGCACTGGCCAATTGAGAATAATTCGAGCCCGTGAACTCAATCAGCTAGAAATCTGGAAAGATTATTGAAGGATCCTTAGGGAATTGGTAACTTACTATAGAGAGGTTCGAATTAGATGAAATCAAAGCCCATGCAATGACCATTAGGTAAAGAATAACTTTGATGAAGAGTATAACTTTTGAAAAATGGGCCTAATAGGAGATAAGGAGTTATGATAGTGGGCCAAAATTATTACACAAAACATAGTCACCCATTAAAATAAGGATATCTTGGTCCACCGTCAACCAAATGGGATGAAACTAGGCTCATTAGAAAGCATGGGCCCTTAGCCCAAACTCTTCTGTTGACATGGAAACCCAATTCGCAAAAGAACTCAAGGTTCTGAGCTTTATTGTTGCCACCTATCACGAAGAGGTGTGACTGTTAGGAGAATTCGAATGTAATTAATGAGAAACTCATAAATTCGTCTGTCGTTAATGAAAGGATCTGAAACCAAGACCATAAATTTGAATTAGATGTTAGCTATAACTTCTATGTTGAGGATGAGACCAAATTCCACCTGGAGACTAGAGTTATACTCAAATTACCTCGGGCTACTTAAAGGTCCCTACTGGAACAGGGGAAAATAAATGTTAAAATTCCAAAAATCATAACTTTTTCTAGGAATACTGAAATTTGATGAAACTATGACCAAACGTTAGATATGGAAGCTCTCTTGAATACAGCCCAATCCAAATCCCAACAGAAGAGCGCGCCCACTCACATTTATGACCAGGTAGAAGAAAGGTCGCGGCTGGAACAAAGGAGGGATAATGTTAATATTGTGAAAATCATAACTCACGATATAGTTGATGAAATTCGATGAAACCATGACTGAAAGTTATATCTAGAGGTCCTCTTTATTTCATATGATTACAGCCCAACCTAACTTCGAACAGAAAAGTGCATCCATTCACATCTTTGACCGGGTAGATGAAGGGTCACCAATGTTCAAACCGAAAGGATGCTTAGCATTAACCTTCCTTAAACCATCGACCTTGGGAAGTAGGTGGGAGCCTTCTGGGTCATAGGAGAACCTTGGAAGACTTGAAAGAAACTATAAAAGGACGGGGTGTCATGGGTGGTCAGTCTTTTAGCAACACTAATCTTCCATTTTCTGCCATCTACCTTTTTCCCTTGGGTAAGGAAGAGAGGTGAGGAACCTGGGCATTTCATAGAAGGGTAAACCTACAGCGAATTCTTGGGAGGGTCTGGGGTGTGGATCTCATCCCCAGATCGAAAGGGGTAAAGCTGAGGAGGATCTGGGGTGTGGATATTATCCCCGGATTGTCGGTTCACATCTCAAAGATAGGCACCTAACCTCAAACTTTAGGGGTCGATGATGTATGAGAATGGTTTTAAAATTTATTTTCTACACTCTAAAAGAGGGATTAAGGGCATGTGGGGACCACCATCATGTTCATTCGGATTCTATCTTTCATTAAGTTCTCTTAAATTTCATAAGTTCCCACAGCCCCTAGGTAGGTCAGTAGTGTCTCAGAATAGAATATTTGATTAAGTCCTAGTAAGGTCAGTGCATGTTTTGCCCAGGCCAAAAATAAGGTCAGTGCATGTTTTTGCCCAAGCCATAGTAAGGTTGGTGAATGTTCTGCCCAGGCCAAAATAAGGTCAGTGTATGTTTGCCCAGGCCACAGCAAGGTCAGTGCATGTTTTTGCTCAAGCATGTAAGGTCGGTGCATGTTTTGCCCAGGCCAAAATAAGGCCAGTGCATGTAAGGTCGGTGCATGTTTTTGCCCAAACCATATTAGGGCTGGTGCATCTTTTGCCCAGGAAAAAATAAGGTTAGTGCAAGTAAGGTCGGTGCATCTTTTTACCCAAACCATAGAACGGTCGGTGCAAGTTTTACCCAGGCCAAAATAAGGTCAGTACATGTAAGGTCGGTGCATGTTTTTCCCGAGTCATAGTAAGGTCAGTGTACATTTGGTATTGTTCATAGTAAGGTCAGTGCACATTTGGTATTGTTCATGGTAAGGTCAGTGCACATTTGGTATTGCTTATAGTAAGGTCAGTGCACATTCGGCATCATTCATAGTAAGGTCAGTGCACATTTGCCATTGCTCATAGTAGGGTCAGTGCACATTCGATATTGTTCATATTAAGGTTAGTGCACATTTAGTATTGTTCATGGTACGGTCAGTGCACATTTGGTATTGCTCATAGTAAGGTCAGTGCAAGTTTAGTATTGCTCATAGTAAGGTTTGTGCACATTTGGTATTGTTCATAGTAAGGTCAGTGCACATTTGGTATCGTTCATAGTAAGGTCAGTGCACATTTGGTATCGTTCATAGTAAGGTCAGTGCACATTTAGTATTACTCATAGTAAGGTCAATGCACATTTAGTATTGCTCATAGTAAGGTGAGTGCACATTTGGTATTGTTAATAGTAAGGTCGGTGCACATTTGGTATTGTTCATAGTAAGGTTAGTGCACATTTGATATTGTTCATAGTAAGGTCAATGCACATTTGGTTTTGTTCATAGTAAGGTCGGTGCACATTTGGCCCATGCGTAGGTAAGGTCGGTGCATGCTGCACAGACCTAGGTGTAGATCGTGATAAATCCACACATATGGAACAAACCACTCATATGAGATATGTAAAATGATGGAGAGATGATGATAAAGACAAAAGAAAGCACGTGGTGCTATAAAGGAGAGTGATCGCCAGAGGGGTTACCTCAATAAGAATCAAAGAAGATCGCGAATACCTGGTGAAAAGTGGGGTGCGGGATGAATTGTGAATTCCTTCCTCCTCCTTCTATTGGCCGGCCGACGAAGGGGGTTTTTCTTGTTGATTACCCTTGCAAAAGAGAAAGAAACAAGCAAATAGAAGTGGATCAGCCAAGAGCGTATAGTATCAATCCCAAATAGATGATGTGATGATGAAGAGAGAACAAAACATGCGCACCTTTTTTTTGTTTGTTTTAAAACCCCTAAGAGTTAGGGAAGGAAAAGGATGTAATACTAATGCAAGGAAGAAAACCATGCGACAGATGATATAGATGATGTGATGCAAAACAAAGCAAAACGATCAGAAGAAAGACCCCTTATGCTGTCCCTGTAAATAGTAAAGGGGAAGAAACCACTTGGAAGCTACGGTTCGGCTGTAACAACAGAGAAGAAGAGAAAGCCCTTGAGAGAGCCCTCAAAGAGAGAGATCGCACAGGAGGAAGATGAAGATGGCGTATGCTCTTTCTGTATATCTACGTAACTCTCTCTAATAGCCAGCACCGTCGTTGTTGTTGTTATTGTAACCCCTCACAAGATTGACCAGAGCCCTCTTATATAGGGTTTTAACCGAAGATAATCTCAAATTTAGGAAGATAAGGATGGGCAATGGTTATCAAAGACAGGACTCTAGTTCCAATTCGAGCAAGGTGACCATTGGAGGCAGGGGAACTCTTCAGGAAAGGCATACTCGAACAGGACACTAAAGAATGAAACATGCCCTTTAGAAAGGCGTCAAATCATAATTGACGACCTACCTTAGGACGTTACTCAAATACACGACCTGGTCAAAGGCGTCACTTCCTGGATTTAAATTTTGGAGATAAAGCATTCTTTATTTGAAAATTGTGGAAAGACGCCTGAGAGAAAGGCGTTACTTGAAAACACGCCCTGAGATAGGACGTTACTCTTTAATTGTAATTTATTTTAAAACCAGATAATACCAGGAATTGACGCCCTGAAGTTTAGTCATTCTTTCTTTGAAAATGCCCTAGGTAAGGTCGCTTTTTAAATAACGCCCCTCTTCTGGTTGCGAATCACAAAAATGCAAGAATAAATCAAAAACACACACAAAAATAGAAAAAGCTCATATTATAGACATATTGAAGTTTAATTTGGGGCGTCAACATGGTGACATGAGTTTTGATTAACATAGCGTCAATTTTGGCGTATCTATAGCTGCCCCGCCTTGGCGTCTGCTTTGGAAGGAAGTGAGACGGAATGGAGAGCAACAAAGTGCAATGAAGTGGAGCAAACTGATAAGTAGACGCCAAGGTGTGATGTTACACGCCTCAGACACTAAGCTTTGGAAATCTTTCCAAGATTCTGAATGAAACAACTCCGAGTGATTCCAAGGAAGCATCGATTTGCTGGATAAAGGAGACTAAACTAAGAAAATGTGCGCGTGGGCACGACAGGGAGACACCATTGGAGAGCGGTTACCAGCCAACGTGGACGTGCTACAACCAAGGTAGATTTGCAGAAAAATAAAGAGAATTGAGACCCAGCAAAGGGACATTTTCAAGGAATCAGCCTGAGCGGCTTCAAAGAGAATAAAGTACTTGATTTGGAATGGAATATCTCATGTCAACTCAATCAAGAGCGAGTGACCTTCATTATTGCCATAATATAAAGATTTTCATCATGAAACTCAAAATCCTATATGATGCATGCCGGGCTAAAAGAAAAGATTAAAACAAACTAAAAGATAGAAAATAATCAAGGATAATATTGTTAAGCCATCTAGATTTAGTCAAGAATCCAAGTCTCTGCGCTGACACTAAGCCGAAGCCCGTTTGTCCACGCATCAACTCAGAAAGTGGAACCATCGTCCCAGACCTTTAATGACTCAACGGCCTATCCGTGTGATCAAGACTCTCCTGGAATTATCACTGTTTTTGTTGATGAAGGGGAACTCAAATTCCAGATTCATCAGAACCACAAGGTCCTTGATATACTATAATAGTGTAGAATACCATATAGTAACAATGCTCACAGGAAACAAATACAAGACGATGTTGCTCCGATAGGGATCCAAGCGTCCCGAAACCTGCACTCTTCTGCACTTGAAAATTCATTAGTCCACATAATCAGAAATAATCCTCAATAAAGCATGACATGATCATAAGTGCTTAATCATTAATAATTCAAACAAAGTAATAGCACTTAAGTTCATCAAAGCGCAGGGAAAACCAAATTCATAAGCCCACAAAACACGACCGGATATAACAGCGTTAAAATCATGAAAGGCGCCTGACCGTAGGGCGTCAAAAGATAAAACACGCCCTTCACTAAGGCGTGAAAAGCATCGAGAGGCCAAGAAGGAAACGACCCAGGAAAGGGCGTTAAATAAAACATGACCTCTGCCAAGTCGTCAATTAAGAAATTGACGCCCCAACAGAAGGCGTTAATTAACCTCATGCTTCCGTTTCCAATTCGAAAGCTAAACCCAGTCCTAATGGCCATCCACCTTCTAACTCCGAATAGCCTTAAACCCCTTCATCCTCCTATAAAAGGAAGTACTTCCCTTAGATCAATCAAAGCAAACCCTCAGAGTTTCTCCATTTCTTCTATTCTTTTGTTGTTCGTGTTCTTCCTCTCGCAGGCATTGCAACTGTCTAAGCTTTTCCTGCAAACCGAAGATGGAGAGAGCGCTCAAAAGGTCCAAAACTTCCACTCCCAGGCTTACTGAGATCAACGGGCACATCAGCAATAGAATTTCCCTGAATCAGGTAAAGATTAATTCTTCTGTTCTGCTTACAGCATACCTTCACGTCTTTCTGCCTTTCTTCTGATCCTTCATGTTTCCTTCCTCTGTATGCTTATTCATCCCTTTGTCTATGCATTTTTCCTTTTCTTCCACAGGACTATCCTAATGTGCCAGGAGCCCGGAGGTTTGCCAAAATCAAGTGGCTGCCACTTATCCTCTCCAAGTTCTCTTCAGATATGAGGGTCTACCTAGCAAGATGGCACCTTTTAGGTCTAGTTACCCATGCCAAACACTATGATCAAATCCACTTAGATTGGGCTGCCATAGGAGCTCTAATTGAAATATGGCACCCTTCCACTCATACATTCCTCTTCTCAACCTTTGAAGCCACCATCCTATTAGAAGAATTAGAAATGATCTTGGGCTTGAAGAGAATGAAGCAAGGGGATGAGGAAAAGATGGCCATCATGCCAAAACCAATCTCCTCACATGAACTATTAACCACATTGATACCAAGCCCGAACTTAATGAATCAAATCAAGGCCACCAAGGGAATCAATCTCCTGAAGCTTGCTTCGTGGGTGTACAAGAGAGCAGATCAAGCCAAAGAAGATGAGGAGATAGAACGGATAGCAAAGGCCTTCGTGGTGTGTTTGGCAGGAGCGATATTATTCCCATCCACGGAGGACTTCCTAGAAGAGGCCCAATTAAGCGCCGTGGTGAGCTTATGGGAAGGAGATAGAGTGGGACCGGCTATTCTAGCCTATCTCTATAGCGGGCTAACCTCAGCAGCAATGGGAAGGCCCATCTACGGATGCATGCTAGCACTCTCCAGTTGGGTGGATCTTCACTTCAAGTTTGATCCATGTGATGAAGCCCAACAATCCTCAAGAATCTTCTCAAAAAGCCCACTATTTTACATGACCGGTTCACTTGGGATAAGTAATAGAGTGATGAACCGAATTCCTTAAATCAAGAAGAGAGTGGAATGGCGAGAACACCTCAAGGTGATGCCAAAGAATCTCTTTACTTGCGCCCCGGGAATACTCAAACTTCAAGAGCTCCGTGCAAGGTTCTCTCCCGGGACGGACCTTAGACTCATCGGCGCTTCAGATTTCATGCTATACAATTCATATCGGTGCCTTCCTCAACTCGGGCTTCCACGGCAAGTGTTTGAAGATCCATCTCATCTTCCTCCAATCAAGACACGGGACCTTGGCAGCAATGAATATGGAGAAGAATGCACCACAATCCAAGCCTTGTGGAAAATCAATAAGATTCATCAACCTGTTGAAATCTTGGAAGAAGAAAAAGACCAGTGGAAATCTTATGTTATTGCTTTGAGAAACTTGAGGCCCAAAGGGGCTCATTGAATGTACTATGATCTTCCCTTTTAATGAATAACAATGATAATACCTGATTGAGCCAATTTCATAGTATTTCGGATCAAATCTTCCAAAACCTGTGATTCTGTTGCAAATAATGCCTCAAGGAATGTCGTGAATTCATAAAAGGACGCCTCAGCATACGCCGCTTTCAATATTCCAGCTCACAAATTTGACGCCTCCACAAATGGGCGTTAACTGAATAACGACTTAAAATAGGGCGTGAATTGATTCAAATTCCCAAAATATATTCGTTGAAATCTCAAAAGTAACGCCCTTAGCTAAGCCATGGATCATGTAAATAACGCCTCAAGCTCAGACGTTAATCATAAATAGCAATTATTACTTCCATCACATCAATCAACCCATATTGAATGCGTCTGACGACGGTTATGATTCCCCATGCAAACGGAAATAACGCCTCAAGAAACGTCATCCATTATCAAAACACGCCCAGACTGATGGGCGTCAATTCCAAAAAACACGCCCTTCCTCACGGCGTGTCTTCTTTTCGAATGCCAAAAGGCCTTTTCCCCCTTTCTTCTTCCTCCCTCCATTCAGTCTCCCCCCCCCCCCTTCTGCAAAAAACCTAACCGAAGCCTCTTCCCCCCCCGTCTCTTACTCTCTCTCTCTCATACCTCCCCCTCTCCAACCTAAACGATGGCCGGCGGTGGTTTGAAACGACAACGGGTGGCCGCCCCCGAGGTCGTTGACCTAGAGGGCGAACACAATCAGGCCGAAGAGGAAGCCCCTCCCGTGGTGTCCGAAGAAATCCCAGTGGCGGTGGCCGGCGGTGAGGACGAACACGGCGACGAGGCCATAGGAGAAGAAAATGAGGAAGGTGAGGATGATGCTGGTGAAGCAGCAGAAGAAGAAGAAGGCGAAGGTGGTGAGGAACACGGTGGTGAAGAAGAAGAAGGAGGTGGTGATGAGCCACCGCCCACGGCGGCGGCTCCTCCCCGTGCCGGCCAACTACGGCGACCCAGGCAACCACGACCTCAGCCACAAGGACCAAAGCACAAGAAGGTAGGCCCCCAACCCTATTTCCATTTTTCTATATTTTATTTCCATTTTTCTTGCAATTTCCATAGCCCTCGGGGTATAATCCCTGTAAATCAGAGAAAAGACGCCCCCCGTAGGGGCGTGACTTAGAAATGAAACGCCTAACCCAAGGGCGTTAATTCAATTAATTTCCTGAAAAATAATTAACCCCAATAAAACATGCCCTGCAGCATGTCGTCCATTAAAAATTTATCATTTCTCATATCATGTTGTTAATTCCATTAATTTACATGCTTTTAATTATTTTTCCATGAATTATTCGCATGCTGTTATTTTTATTTCATTTTCTAAAAATCCTGAAAACAACGCCCCCCACCAGGGCGTTAATTCAATGAAAGACGACCAAACCAGCGGACGTCAAATCATTAATTTCAAAAATTATTATGAGGCCCCAAAACTCCCATTTGAAAACAACGTCCCACACAGGGGCGTGACTTAAGCAAAAGATGACCCTGGGATGGGCGTCTCCTGAAAAATCTTTAAGAAATTAGAAATTAACCACCAAACCACGCCCAATACAGAGGCGTTTCTTAGATAAACAGCGAACTAGGGTAGGTCGTGAATTCAAAGCACACTTAAGAACCACGCCCCTCCCAGGGGCGCTAATTCAACAAACCACGACCCAAGGGTGGTCGCTAATTAAAATCAAACATCAACATAACCCAGGGCAATCAAAATGAGATTCAGCATGAATAATCAAAATAATTAAGCGAAAATTCTTTTCTTTATGCATGCAGGGGTTGATGAGGACGCGCATCTCCTGGGTCATGGTCCGGGCAGCATACCACGGCCTCCCTGAGTTTCAGAGAGCGAGGGTAGATGCCATGGGGTTTGGGGCCTTTCTATCCATAGAGCCAGTCAGACCCGACCTACCACTTATCCAGGTTCTGAGGGAGAGATGGGATAGGACTAGCCGGGCATTCCTGATGCCCTGGGGGCATATGGTTCCTACCCTAGAGGATGTAGCTAGGATCACGGGACTGAGGGTAGACGGGGAGGCAGTGAGCGGGATCACCTTACCAGACTACACCGAGCTTGCCCAGAGGCTGCTAGGGCTAGAGATGGTTTACGAGACACCTAGCGAGTGTAGGACTATCTTCCGCACCGACCTGACTTCGGTGATGGGCTTAGGGGATGCTAGGCATAGGTCCGGGGAGACCCTAGAGCAGTTCTCGCAGAGGCTGACTGACGGGGCTAGGGCGGTCTACTGCCAGGACCCGGCAGACAGGGAGAGAGTAGACCTTGACCTGAGGAGGTTTCTACTGTTGCTACTAGGGAGGCTATTGCTGGGGACGAAGGGAGACGTCATCAACTGTCGATTCTTGGGCATTCTCGAGGACTTGGAGGCAGTTGGCTGCTACGCCTGGGGAGCAGCGCTGCTGGCGCATCTGATAGCTGACCTGTCCACAGGGATAGGGCGAGAGACGACCGTCAGTGGCTTCTCACCTTTTCTTCAGGTATGCATTTTTCTTCTCTTTTATTTTTATTATGCATGTGAATGCCTCACTAATACAATGCATGGATGCAGGTCTGGAGCCATCTATACATGCCGATGGGGCACGTCGACCCACGGCCTGGAGGTGAGGGAGCTTTCCCTCTAGCGCGGCGCTGGCGGCCAGTGGTTTTTGGTGCCCCACTCGGCTACGAGCTGTGGGTGCTACGGAGGGAGTTCCGGGACTTCCCTCCCTCGCTGGTATGCATGAATGTTATGCATTTTTTTAATGTTTATTAGAATTTATTATGATTATGATGGAATGATGTTGATGACATGCATGTTCATGGATGCAGGTGCGATGGAGGCCCTACGAGGGGATGACCGACGAGGGCCAGCCATGGGTCGTAGCAGGGCGACCTCGCTTTGAGCATGAGCTTTGGGTTCACTGCTTGAGCGAGATCGAGCCGTTACGGCTTAGACTGGTGATGAGGACCCTGGGCCTACACGAGGAGTGGATAGAGGTCTGGGAGCCACGAGGGATCGGGAAGAAGACGCGCGGTCGCACGAAGGCGGTCGATTGGAGAGTGCGGTTCGAGGACCAGTACGCCGATTGGCGGCGAGGCGGGACCCGAGTCACCTCCCAGTCGACTGACAGCTCTGAGTACCTCCGGCGCTACTGGGAGGTATACGCCGGCCGACCCCAGATGAGGGTCTTAGGGGTATGTATGAATGCAATTATTTCTAAATTGAATGCAAATGCTTATGTGACTATCATGCAACTAATGTGTAATGAATGCAGGACACGCGTGATATTGCAGCGATGGATGCACAGGCCTACCTATACAGCCTGGTGGACCAGCTAGCTGCCACGCGGGCAGACTTAGAGACCCTGGTGAGTGTTTAAATTATATCTATATGCAAATGTGTTTTTTGTTGAATTATTGATGATTAGCCACTAACGATCTTAATAAATGCAGCGTGCCCAGCAGGGAGCAGTGAGGAGAGATCCAGGGGAGGCCTCTAGCTCGAGGGGACCCAGTGCAGAGGCGATTGCACTGGCAGAGCAGCTGGCAGGAGCAGAGACATGGGCTGAGGTAGCAGAGCGCGACCTCGCCCCACGGGTAAATTTTAAACTCAAACCTTATTCAAATATTGATTATATATAGCATTGTGTACTGATGAAGTTGTTTTGCAGACTGAGGAGCTCTGAGCCGCGCTTGCTTGCGTTGATGAGGGCTTCCGTGCGACGAGCACACAGGTGAGTGGTTCAATCATGTGTTGCTTGAATTGCTAGATTACTGAATCATTGCATTAATTGTGGAATTGATGATTTGTTTACCTGTTTGCAGGCTACTCAGCTTCAGGCGGTACGTACCGAGTTGGCGATCCGCGATCAGCGGATCTTAGAGCTAGAGAGGACCTTGAGGCGTCGGGAAGAGCTGCCTCAGGATGTGGCAGAGTTACGGGTCGCCCTCGAGCTGGAGAGGAGGGAGCGGGCCCGGGAGCGCGAGGAGCGTGCTCGTGAGTAGGAGGAGCTGGCGGACCTGAGGACTCAGCTAGTCCTTTCTCAGGAGCAGCTTCGAGTGTTGGAGGAGCGTCTGCAGCGAGGCCGGGAGCGGGCGCGACCGGCAGGGTTCAGCTTGGGCGGCTCTTCTTACATGGCGGGCTCCTCTTTTCGACCGAGGAGTGAGACAGGGGACCAGGCTCGAGGTCCAGCGGCTTCACGGGGCTCCATGCCCCCTCCACCAGCACCACCTCGGGACGCCGAGGGTGAGGTTGAGAGCAGGAGAGAGGAGGGTGGAGGCGAGATGATGGGAATCGACGCCGAGCATTAACTTTTATTTTTACATTTGAGTCCTTTTATTTACTTTTATATCCTTGGGAAAGTATATGTACAATTGTAAGGCTTTGTAAGCCAATGTGTCATTCCCTAGGATTGTGTGGGTTTTCGTGCAAATGTGTAGTAGGTCAAGTTAGGGGGCCCCCTCCCCTTCCCCATTGGTCCACCTCATCCATGTGGGGCTGGTCAACCATCCTAGGTGGCCATCTAGAAGGTTTGAATGCTAATTGACCACATGGGAGACAAAGGGGTTAAAATTTCAAAGGTTGGCCACCTACCTTACCTACCTAGTCAAAGGAGTGCTCCATTCATATGTAATTTATTTTTTTTAAGTTTTGACCACATGGGGGAAGAAAATGACTTATTTCTCATGAAATTCCAAGCCCCCCACCCCTTGCCATTTTCTATATAAGCCTATGTATAGTGTCATTAGAGATTAATGAAGAAATGAAGAGAAAATTGTTGGAAAATCAAGAGTGTTCTTGAGCCCCTCCTCTCTCCCTCTGGTTCCTCTCCTCCAACCTCAAGTTCTAGAGTGATTCTACCTTCTATCATCTCCTCTCAACCTCCGGTGATCGTCTGTGCCGCCGCCGCCGCCGCCGTTCGTGCCGCCATCGAGCCGCCTCTGCAGTTCTGTCTTTGTCCGACCACAGTAGCTTCCACGAATTGTCTATCTCATCCACGAGCTTGGATTGATCTGAATTTTTTATTGTGTGTTCAGACCTTGCATCCCAAGATCCAACTAACTTTTCACGCCAAAATTCCATCTTTAGTATTTTTACATTTTCGTCCAACCTGTCATCCCAGATCTGCCAGGTTTCTATCTACAGAGATAGAACCTCTGAGTTCTCCCCCTCCGACCATCTTTTTGATTTGTCCAAACCCTCCCAATTTTACTGGGAGTTCTTTCCATCATCCCCTACCTCCAAAATTTTTCTTAATGTTTTATCGGGCTTCTATCTATTTTTAGAATTTCGTGTTCTTCCTCTGATACAGTATTTTTAGTCAGATCCCAGATCCAACCACCCTCCACTTCTAAAATCAGAACAAATCACCACCACCTCTAAATCTAGATCCAAAAATAGTCTTGGTTTCCTTGTTTGATTTCCTACAACCTTGCTGAAGAACACATCTTCAAATTCGGACATCTACTTCACGGTCAAAGGTAATCAACAGGAAAGTTCTCTACAGATCTGAGTCTTCGGTTACTGTACAACAACAGCATATAAAATTCGCCAACACAAAGTACAAATCTGGTGAATTTTTCTGAAGGCCACTAGATTGCAGTACTTCGAAGCAGCTTTCCAACGGCTCTTATCTCGTCGCATTCCGACACCGGTGCTGATCGCAGCGTCCGTTCTCTCCGGAGCGCGCGTTGAAATACAGAACCGACATATTTCTGATCGGTTTTTCCGACCGGTGCCGAACGGAGCCGCCCGGCCTCCGGCCGGCGAACCAACGTGTCGCCAGCCCAGGAGCGCTTCTCCAAGTGTCTCCACTACAGCGGTACCACCGGGTCCCACACGGCCCCTCCGGACAGCACGTGGGCCCCACGGTCGTGAACACGCGTGTAGCCGAATCAACACACGAAGCTGGCCGTCAACCCGAATTCGGTCCTCCCGGGCCCATTTGTATAGCCCTTTACCTCCCTGCGTGGAGTGGGCATGTTCCTATTGCTATAATTATTGTGTGTTAAGTTTCCCGAGAGTACGAGTTTTCGGCCGGGTCCGTCTTCCCCACACCGAGCGCGTGGAGGTATCGTTCTCGCTCCCTTCTCGGCATTTTGCTTACTTCATATATATTTATTTATGCCGCTGCTAGAGAGCATGTGTAGGGATATCTAGCTCGCTTTATCTATTCATTACCGCTGCTGCGAGAGAGTGCGAGACCGTCCCGTGACCCGATCCGGGCACACGAGAGAGCCGATCAGCCTAGCTCACTGCCGGTTTCTCAACCACGCACGTCCGATGCTTCCCTCGTTAAGGGGCAGTCACGAGCTTGTCGTGTCTGTGGTCTCGTCCCGCATCACGAGAGCTGAGAGACTTACTTGTACCCCTCCACCTTCACACCTGTACATGATAGACATGAGATATATATATATATATATGAGATTTGAGCTTTTGTTTACCTGAGCACTTTGTGTGGTTGTGGACTTGTGTTTGTGTACTTTTCTCTTTCCATGTTCTTCATTTTTGCTTCACTTTGCCCTGTTCCTGCAACTGTAATCCACACTTTGAACAAACAGGTTAATTCATCTATTCGACTTGGCCCCTTTCTCAATGAGCAAGGGGTATCAATATTTTGACCTTAATGATGGGTCAAGGGGCCAAGCCTTTAATCAAATAAGGTAAATGAAATAACTGATAACGGGGAGATGCAACATGAAAGCACGCATATGCAAACCATAAATAAAGATGCCCATGCAGAAATGCAAGCATACTTGGAGAATGCATTTTTTTCACTCATTTATATTTTTTTGTTATTTTTCTGAAAAACGCGCCTTAGAGTAGGTCGTGATTCACATAAAAGACGCCCTAGAAGACGACGTGAATTTGAAAAGGGAATTTGATTTTTTTGAGAAAGTAACGACCTACGCAGGGACGTTATTTGGAAAGAGACGACCTAAATAAGGACGTTAATTCTATACAAAGCACCTTTATCGAAGGCGTTAATTAACTTGAACGCGCCTTAGACAAAGGCGTTAATTGAATTATTCTGTAAAAATGGGTTGACAAGGCTATCAAAACCACGGGTCCTACACGGTCACCATCTAAAATTCATTAACCTTTCTTGAGTAATTAAAAGGGAGTCGACGTGATCATAGTTGACTTGTATTCGAGATTTCATACAGTGCAATTTCCTAAGTCCGTCTTGACCATCCTGCCAGTTCATGACTTACCACATAGAAAGGATGGAAGAAAATATAAGGGAAGCCCATAAGGGATTCTGAGATGCTCGAGGTAAAGTTACCTCCCCTACCCTATGCCTGTTGGGGTTCGGTCTTTGGCGTAGGGAAATTTTGTTGCCTTTTTGCCTCTTTTATATTGCATGCATACGCCCAAGGTTTTCCTTGCGGGGACTTTGCCCTCTTGACATGCTTTTCTTTTCACGATTTGACTTTCACTTTGGAACTAATTTGTATTGATAAAAAAAACCTAATTGTACTTGGGCTTTTGCGGCATTTTGTTCCCTTTTGGGCCCTGACTTCCACTTACTAAGGCGGCGGGTAGGCTTGACGGGTCTACCCCGAGACCTTCCTTCCTCCCTTATGGGCTGAAGAGGAAAAGAATTGGTATTGTCTTCACCTTTAGTCAGGTTTTGATTTTCCATTGGATTTTGCACCGGTTGAGTTCGAAGTTTAAGCGTGTAGTGTGTGCGGGTGTCGACCCAATTTTAGGTTAACAAGACTGATGAATGAATTCTGAATTTTGACCTTTCGGACCTTGATCCTTCGTGCGCCATGGCACCAATTTTGAAAGCTTTTCATTTTTTTATTTTGATTTTTTTTATTTTGATTTTGGAGAATTTCTATTTTTATTTGCTTTTTGGAATTTCTATTTTTTGGTTTTTGGAAATATTCCACTTTGTTTTGGATTTTTGAATCAATTTTCATTTTTTTGGATTTTGAAAATATTCTATATATATATATATTTTGGATTTTTGAATCAAGGGTAGTATTTCTTAAGATACAAACTATTCCAATGGTGAGTTAACTCTTCTCCTTCAGCATTAATCAGTTTATAAGCATTGCCCGGATAAACCTCTTTTATGACGAACGGTCCTTCCCAGTTTGGTTGGAGTTTTGAGCGAGGCCCACCAGGTTTTACGAAAATTCTCTTGATTACCATTTCACCGACTTTGAATTTTCTCTTAATTACTTTCTTTTGATAAAAACGTGAGAGCCTGTTTTGATAAACGCGCGCATGCTCAGCGGCGACCAGACGCTTCTCATCTAGGAGTTCCAATTGAGCAAGGAGTGAATCACGACGCTCATCAATAGAGAGTTCCTTATCAAATTATACTCTCAGAGAGGGAATGAGATTCTCATAAGGGACTACCGCCTCCATTCCATAAGTAAGGGCGAAAGGGGTTTGCCCAGTGGGGGTACGAATGGAAGTACGATAGGCCCAGAGAGCTTCAACTAGCTTGTCTGGCCAATCCGAAAATTTATTAGCCTCACACGTCTTTTTAACAATTTTGATCAAAGTTTTATTAGTTGCCTCTACTTGGCCATTGCTCTACGGATAATAGGGAGAAGAATGATGCAATGCAATGTTATACCTGTTGTAGAGATCCTTGAGCTCTTGAGAGATGAATTGAGGTCCATTGTCGGTGATGATGGTACTCGGGATGCCGAACCTCGTGATGATGTTCATTATGAATTTGCAGACAGTTGATGCTTTAATCTCCACGTAAGCTTCCGCTTCCGCCCACTTGGTGAAGTACTCCGTTGCCGTGAGGATGAACGACTTTTGTTTGGTCAGGAGATTTGAATCACCAAGAGGTCCAATGATATCAAAAGCCCACATGGAGAAGGGCCATGGGGAGGACATAGGATGGAGTGAAGAAGCAGGAGAATGAATTTTGTCGGCGTGCAGCTGGCACTTAACACACCTACGAACATAAATGGAACAATCCTCTTCTAGAGTGGGCCAATAGAAACCTAGCCTAAGAATCTTCTTAGCTAGCATCTGGCTGTTCACATGACCACCACACACTCCAGAATGCACCTCTTCCACAACCTTCCAAGATTCATCATCATCGAGGCATCTTAATAAAACACCAGTGAGCCCTCTTCTGTAGAGCACACCTCCAACCAAAACATAACGCTGAGCCACTCTTCTAATTGCTTTCTTTTCTTCTGCAGTGGCTTCCTCGGGATAGGACTGATCATTGCAATACCTGGCAATCTCATAATACCAAGGTTTTTCTTCGTCAGCCAACTCCTCTTGCCAACCTAACAACATGACCTCTTTACCTTTAAGAGCTTCCTTGTGTTTGTCCTTCTCGAGCACCCTATCCTTAACATCGAGAAATGCACGATCCTTAATAGCTGGAGTGTTACGCTGATGAATAAGAGGAACGTGAAAATCATGCTCGGGAGGGAAGACTAAGGCAGAAGCCAAAGAAGCGAGAGCGTCAGCTAAGATGTTCTGGCTACGAGGGACATGAACGAAGATCAACTTAGTGAAGAGTTTGGCATAAGCTGAAGCAAGCTCCTGGTAGGGTTTGAGTTTGGGATTGATAGTGCGGCATTTGACGAGCACCTGGCGTAGAATAAGCTGACTATCACCAACAATCCGCAATTGGGTGACACCATATTTATGAGCGGTTTGAAGACCGGCCAAAAGAGCTTCATACTCAGCTATATTATTGGTGACAGGGAAAGTGAGCTGAGCAGCAAACGGGATGGTGACCCCTTCTGGTGTTAAAAGAACCATGCCGATCCCTCTTCCCTGGGAATTTAGAGCTCCATCAAAATGTAACGTCCACATAGAATCGTGGGGTCGATTAATGGACATCAGTTCTTCATCTGGAAACTCTGAATTGACAGGATCAAATCGGGGAAGAGGGTGGTGAGCAAGGTGTTCGGCAATGGCGTAGCCTTTGATTGCTTTCTGTTGAATGTAAGTGATGTCAAACTGGGAGAGGAAGCTTTGCCAGCGTGCTAATCGATCAGTGAGGATAGATTTTTAAGGAGGAATTTAATTGGATTCATGCGAGCAATGAGGTGAACCTCGTGAGCTAGGAAATAGTGTTTTAATTTCTGAACTACCCAGACCAAAGCAGCGCAAGTCTTCTCCATGGCTGAGTACCTCTGCTCACAGGGGTTAAGAAGTTTAGACAAATAGTATGATGCCCTCTCCTTACCTTCTTCATCCACTTGAGCTAGGACAGCACCTACAGAGTCATCCAGGATTGAGACATAGAGAATGAGTAGTTTGCCTAGAATTGGTGGCCTCAGGACAGGAGGATTGGCCAAATAATCCTTCAATCCATCAAAGGCTACCTGACACTTGTCATCCCAATTAAACTTGACTCCCGGCTTAGTGAGCTCGTAAAACGGCCTGCATCGTTGTGAGTGCTGGGAGACGAAGCCGCGAATAAATTGCAACCTCCCGATTAATCCTCGAACTTCCTTCAGATTCTTGGGAGGAGGCATATCTCTAATAGCCTTCGCCTTGTTGGGATCAACTTTAATTCCCATCTTGCTAACAATGAAACCAAGCAACTTCCCAGATGAAACGCCAAACACGCACTTCTTGGGGTTCATCTTCAATTGTTATTCTCGTGATCTTTGCAGGACCTTAGCTAGAACCCCAGGATGCTCAATCCTTGTTCTTGATTTCACTACCAGATCATCCACATATACCTCAATATAAATATGAATCATGTCATGAAAAATCGCCATCATAGCCCTCTGGTAGGTGGCTCCAGCATTCTTGAGTCCAAAAGGCATGACCACATAATAGTATGTGCCCCACGGTGTAGTGAATGATGTTTTCTCTTGATCTTCCTCAGCTAGGCGAATCTGATTATAGCCTGAAAAGCCATCCATGAAAGAGAGAGTCTCAAATCCTGCCGTATTATCGATTAGAACATCAATATGAGAGAGGGGGAAGTCATCTTTAGGACACGCACGGTTGAGGTCCCAGAAGTCTATACAAATCCAAACCTTTCCATCTTTCTTCATGACCGGGACGATGTTAGCCACCCAGTTGGGGTAGAGGACAACTCTAACAAATCTAGCCTTATGGAGTTTGTAGACCTCTTCTTTCATCTTCAAAGCCATATTAGGGTGGAAACGCCTCAACCGCTGCTTGACCGGGACAGACCCTGGCTTAAGTGTAAGGCGGTGTTCAACGAGCGTAGGGTCTAATCCAGGCATATCCTCATAACTCCATGCGAACGTGTCCTTGTATTCTTGAAGAACCAAAATAAGTGCCTCCTCTTCGGAGGGTGGCAAATTCTTGCTGATGAGGACAATTCTAGGGTCTTCCTCGGTACCCAAATTAATTTCTTTGGTAGGCTCTTCTACAGAGGGCTGATGGTTCGTCGAATCTTTTCATGCCACTGGCAAAGGCATCAGCCTCGTCCTCATATTCCTCAAAACTTTCTTCCCCCTCTTCAATAGGGTCTTCATCATTCATAATCTCGTAGACACCCAAACCCTCATAAGAAACAACAGTATCCTCATATTCCAATTCTGGTAGGATAATCGGATCCTCTACAAATTCCGAGATGACTAAACAAGCACGACATCTGATAGCTAACTCAAACAAAAATCTACGGGAAATCTGCCTACCCTTAGACTTCTTATGTGAATCTCCCCCATGAATTTTATTACTAGCAGAAGAAGAGGAGGAGCAACTAACTTTATTAGACGAAGAAGGAGGTGAGAAAGCAGATACAGGAGGTGATACAGATGAAGACCCCTCATCGGAGGGGGAAAGGAGATTTATCAAGGAATCTTGGAAGAGCGGCCCCTGGGTCGGGACACACTCTGGAAGGAGATAAGAGGTTTCCTCAAAAGTGATGGAGGATTGGAGAGTTTGACTTTTGGCATTTTTTTTTATTTTTATTTTTATCTTCATTTTTATTCTCTTTTTCTAGAAGAAAGCAATGCGAGGGGAGAATGGCAGGAGGAGTGGAGATTGCAAGATTGAAAAAAGATTGAATCGGTGGTGGCCCACGTGGGGGTGCAATGGAGAGTTTAGAAAATTGCTCGGGGAGCGAGGGAGGAATCGGCAGAGAAACTTGGATTGAATTTGGAGACAAATTGATCATAATCGGTGGCGGTCTTAGCACGCGACCAAACCAATGAGAATATAGAGAAGCAAGAACAGATGGATGCATGGAAGTGAGAGAAAAGAGGCCGGCCCACAGCTTGTCCACAGTGAAACCTTCCTCAAACGGAATATCTGGCTCTCCAGTATCAGTGTAGTCACTCAGCAACTGCCTCTTGTCTGTAATCACAGCAGGTTTTTCAATCAATTCATGAATAAGTTGTGGCCATTCCGGATCTGCCGGCATAAAGAGGCGGCTCAAGGAAATAGTAATGTCTTGCATATCGAACCACCTGTACCAGTCACATTCTGGATCATCCATTTTCCTTCTCTTGTCAGGCCTTAAGGATTCCATGGCTTTATATGTGGCCAGCGGGGCAATATGACGAGCAAACTGTCTAGCATGGACATCCTGACAGTCTAGTATGGAAGTGATTATTGTAGTTTGCTCATTATTATGAAAGCCACCCGTGACAAAATGTGTCTGCAATGTCTAGGTAAGCGGCTGGCGATCTGTCTTCAATGTAGATGTCATAACTGCCCACGGTTCATCTTCATTTTTACCTGGCCCTTTATAGCCCAAACCACCTCCTGCAATCAATTTCTGAGGCTTTACAGGCCTAATCCTGCCTTGACAATTGGCACCCAGACCATTGCCATTTTGATACCCCATTTTCATTAAAATGTTCCAGCCATGGGTGTTCATCACCGTTTTCTTCTTCTTCCCCTTGGAAGGTAGGGGTGTCATAGCAACTGTTGTGATAGTCTCGGATGGCATCGACTGTGGGCGAGGGACGTCCAATACAGATAACAATGGCTTATTGGCAGGCCAAATAGAAGGAACTGATGAAGCCACATGAATATCCTCCTCTGGCAAAATTGGCATACTGGTGACTTTAATAATGCGGCCCTTGTGTGGAAATTTAAGGCATTGGTGATTTGTCGAGGGCACCGCATCGAGCTGCTGGATGTGGGGGCATCCCAGAATGCCATTAAATGTCGGATCCATATCCAGAATGTGAAAATCTACTGTGATGGCGGCAGGACCCAAACTTACTTTTAGTGTTATCATGCCCAGATGAGGCTTCTTAGTGTTATCGTATGCAGTGACTATTATGGTGGATGGCCGAATCAGATTCTCGGGAATGCTGCACATCTTCAAAGTGCTCGGCGGCAAGACATTGATGGATGCCCCAGTGTCCACCAAACACTGTTGTACAGCCACCTTATTGATATCAACTATGATGCATAGAGCATATTTTCTTACTGAGATTGGTGCCAGCTCATGCTCATAAAAAGTGATTGCTGGTTGACTGCCAGTAGGTGTTAAGACTGCGGTTATCTACTCGACCGGAATGTCCTCATTGACCATGACTTTATGCAGATATTCCTTTAGAGCCATCTGATGAGTGGTCGACCTCTTGATCAGTTCTAGAATTGAAATTCTTGCCGGAGTCCGGTCCAAATGCTTTAACAAGTCGTATTCTGTGCCTGGTATGGACTCCTGTTCTTGTTCCTGTTCTTGCGGCCCCTGTGCGGGCTCTAACTCTCTCTGTGGAAAAATGCGGTGGAACATCCGTCCACTGCGGAGCGGCGCCACGCCTTGACGCGCCTCTGTCGGGGGAAGTGTGGGAGGAGGGTTAGAAGAAGAAGAGGGTGTGTTAGTGTTGATAAGCGGTGGAGGAGTGTTTGAAGAAGGAGCCCCCACAGGGGGTGTTGATGAAGAGTTCAATAAAGATGCCCCCGTAGGAGGTGTAGGAGTAGAAAGGGATACCCGAATGTGGGGGGAATTGGTGGGTGGAACGAGGAGAGATCTGGGCATAAAAGGTGAGGAAGCCGATGGTGGAGGGATCCTTGCTGGTGGAGGAGTAGTGGTGGCGGGTGCAACGGGCGTTGGCGACGGGCGGTTAAGGAGTGGCCTAGATGGCAGTGGTGAAGGGTTGGTGGTGGATGGGGTTTGTTGTGGTGTAGGCTGTGGAGGTGGTAAGCGGGTAAGAAGGGGGCGAACCGGCAAGGTTGGAGAATAGGTGGGGGTAGGTGGATTAACGGGGCGCAGAAGGGATCCGCTCAATTGGGGGGTAGAAGAAGAAGAAAGGGTGCGCAAGAGGCGCAGAGGTTGATTTTGATTGTGATTAAATGCCCCGACAGAGGCGTTTTCTTGATGCCATCCCTGCCCTCTCTCCACCTCAGGGAGAGACGTGACAGGGTTTACGTGCTGGTTTGGCGGGTGCTCCGGTAGTCGATTGTGGACAATCCCCATATCCTGCTGAGGCGCTGGAGCTTGTTGTTGCTGCAGTGGAGCTGGTTGCTGTGGCTGCTGAGCCTCCTGCTGTCGAGGAGGCCTTCTTTCTTTCATGGTGGCAATAAACTGCCTCATCTCATCCCAGTTGATGCCGCCCTGGTCATTTAGATCATAAATATAATCTCTGAAGTGGAAGCAACGATCAAGGTTGTGACCAGGTGCGCGATGGAAAGCGCAGTAACGGGATGTGTCAACATTAGCGGACCACACTGTTCTTTCTCTTGGTAACACGAGCAAGTTGGCGGCCATTAAGGCATTGAAAATATCCGGGAGACTTTCTGGCAGTGGAGGGTAGTGGGCTCTCTTGGGGCCAAGTGGTGGTCTCCGTTGTTGTTGTTGGCCATAGTTGGTAGGTGGTGGTACCTGGTGGTACTATTGCGGAGCTGGAGGGTCAGCGCGGGGCGCTTGGTTTTGCGGTGGAGCAAAGGAATGTTGGGGTGCGAATTGGTGTTGTGGAGTGGAGTTGAAATGGGGGTTTTGTGGTGGAGGTGGGTTAGGCCGTGGGTTAGATTGATGGTGGGGGTGGCCAACTACGCCAACCTGCTCGTTTGCAATTGTGCCCTCAGTCGTGGGCCCGTTGTTGTTGACATTTGTACTTTTCTTAAATAGCCGTGGCTTCGGCTCAAACATGCCCATGATGGGCGAATCCTTCATCTGTGTTTGGATATAACGAGCTCTTTCATAGAGCTCCTCCATGGTTGTTAATCGGTTCATGGCCAAGATATGCCGGAACTGAGGAGTTGCATTGGAAATTATCATCTTAACTTGTTCTTGTTCCGATAGTGTATCTTTCAATTTCTCGGCCATTAACCGCCATCTATCAGCAAATATTACGAAGTCCTCCTCGGGCTTCATTTTTCTGCAACCAAATCGGTGACTGAGAGGGAGGGTCCAACCTGGTCCCTGTACTTCTGCAAAAACTTCTTTTGAACAATATCAAAATCGCTGGCATCAGCGGGATCCAACGAATAGAACCACTCAAGGGCTGGCCCCTCCAGAGATCTCCTGAATAAATAGGCCAAAGAGGCCTTGTTGTCTTGCCAGAAGGAGGTCTCGTACATAAAATCCTTCAAATGAATGAAAGGATTACCAGTCCCATTATATCGCCGAAAATTTGGCATCTCAGATGGTGGTAAGTGGAAAACTGGCAGTGTGGGGAGGGAGACCTCTGGTGCATTCTTGGCCGTAGTGACCTTCTTCAGTTGCTCTTCCATGCTGGCCAACTTCTGGAGCAGTAGAACATTGGTGTCAGACTCGACTGGGGCCGGATTTTGAATGAAAGAATGCGGTATAGGCGTCCGTAGAATTCGGGGAGGTTGGAGAAAGTGAGGCCTAACCGCTGAGTAGCTCACCTGTTGGGCCGGCATGGCCGCATCGGGCGTTGATGGACGAGAGGGGGGTTTGTGCAAGACCGCCTGGTCATTAGTGAGGTGATGGCCACTCTCGGCCGGAGGGGAATTAGAGGATGAAGAGGGAACATACTTCCCTTTCAAAGCGGCCTGAACTGCCTGCCGCTGGGAATCATCTAACTGAGATAGAGCATTAATTAAATCCGTGACATTGAAGGATGGGGAAGGCTTCCCCGAAGTGTTGGAGGGTAAAGTCTGAGAAGAGGGCACAACCTCTTGAGGAGTGGTATCAACCACATGAACCTGAGGGTAATGAGACTGAGGAGGAGGGTAATTTCCCTCATGATAAATGGAATCTTGGAGGGGGATTTCATATTGACCAAAAACATTCTCATCCTCATCATCATAAGAATACCCGTAGCCTGCCATGTTGATGATTTTACCTGAACGGAGTTTCATGCTTAAGAAGAGAGAAAGCTTTATAAAAGGGGTTATGACACAAAAGCACTCAATCCAAGCAAACTTTAATCAAATCAACCCAACCAAATTTATGCAATCAAGTTGAGATGGACGTAAGATTTTAATGTTATGCTTGAGATTAGAGTGGATTGATTGTAGAGTAATTCCCTCTTTTGCAAAGTGAAACATAGTTTGGATCGAAGTGTGATCTCCGGGTCAACTAGGTTCTTTCTCTTTTCTCACAAACGATAGGTTCTCTATACTTCGGGTATTTCAAGGGTACAACTAGCCCGGCGTCCGTGAGGGAATCCACGGGTGCGGGGACTTACGGAGGTCTTGGAAAAGGGATTTCCTGTCCAAAGAGACGGAATGCTCAATGGAGGGTTGTCCCGATTCCAAGAGAGGTGTGTGGAATCCTAGTGTAGAGAGAGGAGGTCTCTCAACCAAATGCCACAAGATGCAAAGTAATATGAGCAAATCACAGCAATATCATCGATCAATGTAATAATCAATCCAACTGTAAAAACGCAGGAAAGACACGACCCAGGGAAGGTCGCTATCAACAAAAGAGACGACAGTATGACTGTCGTGAAACACTGTGGGATCCCACAGGCAACGTAGAAAATGCGCCTTGATGTGAGGCGCTATAAGTGAAAAGGACGCCTCAGGTAGAGGGCGTCAAATGTAAAACCGCACCTTTATGTGAGGCGCTAAGCAAGAAAGAGACGCCCTAGGGAAGGGCGTCAATTCACGGACAGCATAATTAAAGCAGGAGATGATAAAGACGCCTTCTGAGAAGACGTAACACAGAAAGCAGACGCCCTAGATGAAGGCGTTAAAAGAAAACGCGCCTCTGGTTGAGGCGTTAATTCAGGAAATATGAGCAATCACAAACTGGCTGATCCCGGGGAGTGTGCAATGCATAGTGGAGGGTGACCGTGGGGCGCAAAGGAGGGGTACCGTGGCTACCAAGGGGAAAGGGCACACGTGGGTGCCAAAGGGGAAAGGGCACGCGTGGGTGCCAATGGGAAAGGGGTAATCAACAGAAAAATAGTGGAAGTCCCATCGTGATCGCCAATTTGTAGATCGTGATAAATCCACACATATGGAACAAACCACTCATATGAGATATGTAAAATGATGGAGAGATGATGATAAAGACAAAAGAAAGCACGTGGTGCTATAAAGGAGAGTGATCGCCAGAGGGGTTACCTCAATAAGAATCAAAGAAGATCGCGAATACCTGGTGAAAAGTGGGGTGCGGGATGAATTGTGAATTCCTTCCTCCTCCTTCTATCGGCCGGCCGACGAAGGGGGTTTTTCTTGTTGATTACACTTGCAAAAGACAAAGAAACAAGCAAATAGAAGTGGATCAGCCAAGAGCGTATAGTATCAATCCCAAATAGATGATGTGATGATGAAGAGAGAACAAAACATGCGCACCTTTTTTTTTTGTTTGTTTTAAAACCCCTAAGAGTTAGGGAAGGAAAAGGATGTAATACTAATGCAAGGAAGAAAACCGTGCGACAGATGATATGGATGATGTGATGCAAAACAAAGCAAAACGATCAGAAGAAAGACCCCTTATGCTGTCCCTGTAAACAGTAAAGGGGAAGAAACCACTTGGAAGCTACGGTTCGGCTGCAACAATAGAGAAGAAGAGAAAGCCCTTGAGAGAGCCCTCAAAGAGAGAGATCGCACAGGAGGAAGATGAAGATGGCGTATGCTCTTTCTGTATATCTACGTAACTCTCTCTAATAGCCAGCACCGTCGTTGTTGTTGTTATTGTAACCCCTCACAAGATTGACCAGAGCCCTCTTATATAGGGTTTTAACCGAAGATAATCTCAAATTTAGGAAGATAAGGACGGGCAATGGTTATCAAAGGCAGGACTCTAGTTCCAATTCGAGCAAGGTGACCATTGGAGGCAAGGGAACTCTTCAGGAAAGGCATACTCGAACAGGACACTAAAGAATGAAACACGCCCTTTAGAAAGGCGTCAAATCATAATTGACGACCTACCTTAGGACGTTACTCAAATACACGACCTGGTCAAAGGCGTCACGTCCTAGATTTAAATTTTGGAGATAAAGCATTCTTTATTTGAAAATTGTGGAAAGACGCTTGAGAGAAAGGCGTTACTTGAAAACACGCCCTGAGATAGGACGTTACTCTTTAATTGTAATTTATTTTAAAACCAGATAATACCAGGAATTGACGCCCTGAAGTTTAGTCGTTCTTTCTTTGAAAACGCCCTAGGTAAGGTCGCTTTTTAAATAACGCCCCTCTTCAGGTCGCGAATCACAAAAATGCAAGAATAAATCAAAAACACAAACAAAAATAGAAAAACCTCATATTATAGACATATTGAAGTTCAATTTGGGGCGTCAACATGGTGGCATGAGTTTTGATTAACATAGCGTCAATTTTGGCGTGTCTACACTAGGTAAGGTTGGTGCACCTGTGGGTCTGTCCAGATTTCCAGAAGCACAAAAAAGGAGAGTTTTAAAAGGGCATTTTATTTCATACAAATTAGAGAAAATAGAAAATGATAGGAGGATAAGTTAGTAACCCGCTGTGAAAGTTTCATGTACCCCGAAATTCTGTACTTTTAGATATAAGTCATTTTCTATGAATGTGTAGCCTAGAAGGATGAACCTGTACTTTTATATAGTAACCTGAACATGACTATGGGTGTGTTTAGCCATCTTAAAATCATTAAATATGTCTGATGAGCATCATTATATTAATATCAAGTAAGAATATGTATTGCCATGAAGGAAAACAACAACATTATATGAGGTTGGACTTCGGTCCCTTCTGCGGGACGGTGATACGTAACGTCGCAGAAGTAAAAGATCCCCAGGGATGGCGATACGTAACGCCCTGGTTTAAAATCATATTGATTCAGTCTTCGGTACAATTGTGGGGCGGCCTTTGTGGGACGGTGATACGTAACGCCACTGGGCCACAAGAATCTGGGTGGGAGTTCACTCTCGGGTCTACGCAGTACTCTTTTGTTCGTTGTGTGTGTGGGCCTCTTGTGTTTGCGGTAGCTATCCGGTTCCATGAATGGCAATAATATGAACTCTCATAAAATGTGATAATAGGAAATTGTTCTTGTACTTAGGTCTTGCTACATGCATGGGTGTTTATACTAGTTAAAGAATTTGTACTTTCCTTATTGAGTTATTTTAAGTAGATGATATAAAATGAACTATGCTACTGTTAACATCTGGAAAATGCATATAAATGATTATATAGATGCAAAGTTGATCCCAGTTTGTTAGGATGCCTACTGAGCGTCACACTCACCCATGTGACATACGTTTTTCAGAAAATATAGAGGAGGAGGTTGAGGTGAAGGCAGCAGCAGAGGAATAGAGTTAGCATCATCCATCTGGGTAAGCTTCTGTCAAATGTTTTGCTATATGTAGGGGGTGGGGTGAAAAGCCCATGTGGGCTCATGTGTAATCTGGAATATGAACCTATACTCTTTTTGGAGATTATGAATGGTTGAGATGCTTATCTACATTTCTTGTAACCTTTGGTTTCTCTGTCATGTGAATGTATGTATGTTACATAATATTGTGCTTCCGCGATATGTACGAAGTGATAGCTTCGGGGTCCGATAAAAAGAAAAAAAATATCCCCAAAAAAATTTGGAGATAGGATTCCGGGGCATTACAACGTGGTATCAGAGCACGAGAGACAAACCATGGTTACAACCATTCCAATTGCCCAAGTAGTAGAAAAAGAGGTTGCCTAGAGTGAAAAAGGGTAGAGTATATTTAGAACCCATTTCAAACAGATAAACCCTCATAGGTAATAACTGAAACCATAAGGATTTTATGGACATATTAAGTTAGGTTCTAATGAATACCTATGTATAGGTCCACTAACGAGCAGAAGATGATGGGCAAGCGGCCTAGGTAGGCAGACAGAAGGCGGGACAATGAAAAGGTGGCACGTCAGGACTTGGTACCAAGGAACAGGCAGGGGGTTCCATTATGTGTCCATTGTAAACGCACCCATCTAGGACAGGAGTGCCAGAGGACAAATGGCAAGTGCTATGGATGCAGCGAAGTTGGACATATTGCAAGGAACTTCCCTAAGAAGACTCATCAAAAGCCAGTACCACCGCTGGAGAGGATTCGGTATAGAGGGCGAGTTCATACACTAATGCAAGAGGAGGAAGACAATACCCCTACCGTGACTGAAGGTACGAAGCAATGACCCATTTTAGTTTGCAAGTCGCATTACATGCTAAACCTTCGAATGTAACTAATAAAAACCCTAAACGCATAGATTGTGTGGCATGAGTTGTAGGATACAATTATTTTAAGTAAGATGATATTTAATGAGCCCTGAAACATAGCTTGTGCATTACACATGAAAGCTTCTTCTCCATGTTAGAAGAAGGACAATTGATCATTGATGACTAGATTAGGAAGTACGACAAGCAAGCTTAAACCATCTGGCTGGTGAAGGTTTTATGAAGAAATTTCTCAAGTTAATTTCGGGGATGAAATTATTTTAAGGGGGAGAGGATGTTACAACCACCAATTTGGGCACTAGCCAATTGAGAATAATTCAGGCCCGTGAACTCAATGAGCTAGAAATCTGGACAGATTATTGAAGGATCCTTAGGGAATTGGTAACTTACTATAGGGAGGTCCGAATTAGAGGAAACCAAAGCCCATGCAACGACCATTAGGTAAGGAATAACTTTGATGTAGAGTATAACTTTTGAAAAATGGGCATAATAGGAGATAAGGAGTTATGATAATGGGCTAAAATTATTACACAAAACACAATCACCCGTTAAAATAAGGATATATTGGTCCACCATCAACCAAATGGGATGAAACTAGGCTCATTAGAGAGTATGGGCCCTTAGCCCAAACTCTTCTGTTGACGTGGAAACCCAATTCGCACTAGAACCCAAGGTTCTGAGCCCATTTGTTGCCACCTGTCACAAAGAGGTGTGACTGTTAGGAGAATTCAAATGTAATTAATGAGAAATTTATAAATTCGTCTGTCGTTAATTAAAGGATCTAAAACTAAGATCATAATTTTGAATTAGATATTAGCTATAACTTCTATGTTGAGGATGAGACCAAATTCCACCTGGAGACTAGAGTTATACTCAAATTACCTCGGGTTACTTAAAGGTCCCTACTGGAACAGGGGAAAATATTGTGTTAAAATTTCAAAAATCATAACTATTTCTAGGAATACTAAAATTTGATGAAACTTTGACCAAACGTTAGATATGGAAGCTCTCTTGAAGACAGCCCAATCCAAATCTCAACAGAAGAGCATGCCCACTCACATTTATGACCAGGTAGACGAAAGGTCGCGGCTGAAACAGAGGAGGGATAACGTTAATATTGCAAAAATCATAACTCACGATATAGTTGATGAAATTTGATGAAACCATGACAGGAAGTTAGATCTAGAGGTCCTCTTTATTTCATATGAATACTACCTAACCTAACTCGGAACAGAAAAGCATGTCCATTCACATCTTTGACCAGGTAGACGAAGGGTCACCTCTGTTCAAACCGAAAGGATGCTAAGCATTAACCTTCCTTAAACCATCGACCTTGGGAAGTAGGTGGGAGCCTTCTAGGTCATAGGAGAACCTTGGGAGACTTGAAAGAAACTATCCAAGGAGGGGGGTGTCATGGGTGGTCAGCCTTTTAGCAACACTAATCTTCCATTTTCTGCCATCTACCTTTTTCCCTTGGGTAAGGAAGAGAGGTGAGGGACCTGGGCATTTCATAGAAGGGTAAACCTGCAGCGAATTCTTGGGAGGGTCTGGGGTTTAGATCTCATCCCCGGATCGAAAGGGGTAAAGCTGAGGAGGATCTGGGGTGTGGATATTATCCCCGGATCGTCGGTTCACATCTTAAAGGTAGGCACCTAACCTCAAACTTTAGGGGTCGATGATGTATGAGAATGGTTTTAAAATTTATTTTCTACACTATAAAAGGGGGATTAAGGGCATGTGGGGACCACCATCATGTTCATTCTGATTTTATCTTTCATTAAGTTCTCTTGAATTTCATAAGTTCCCATGGCCCCTAGGTAGGTCAGTAGTGTCTGAGAATAGAACATTTGAATAAGTCGTAGTAAGGTCAGTGCATGTTTTGCCCAGGCCAAAAATAAGGTCAGTGCATGTAAGGTCAGTGCATGTTTTTGCCCAAGCCATAGTAAGGTTGGTGCATGTTCTGTCTAGGCCAAAATAAGGTCAGTGCATGTTTGCCCAAGCCACAGCAAGGTCGGTGCATGTTTTTGCCCAAGCATGTAAGGTCGGTGCATGTTTTGCCTATGCCAAAATAAGGTCAGTGCATGTACGGTCGGTGCATGTTTTTACCCAAACCATAGTAAGGTCGGTGCATGTTTTGCCCAGGATAAAATAAGGTTAGTGCATGTAAGGTCGGTGCATGTTTTTGCCCAAACCATAGTAAGGTCAGTGCATGTTTTGCCTAGGCCAAAATAAGGTCGGTGCATGTAAGGTCGGTGCATGTTTTGCCCAAGTCATAGTAAGGTCAGTACACATTTGCTATTGTTCATAGTAAGGTCAGTGCACATTTGATATTGCTCATAGTAAGGTCAGTGCACATTTGGTATTGTTCATGGTAAACTCAGTGCACATTTGATATTGCTCATAGTAAGGTCAGTGCATATTTGGTATTGTTCATGGTAAACTCAGTGCACATTTGGTATTGCTCATAGTAAGGTCAGTGCACATTTGGTATTGCTCATAGTAAGGTCAGTGCACATTTGGTATTGTTCATAGTAAGGTCAGTGCACATTCAGTATTGTTCATGGTAAGGCCAGTGCACATTTGGTATTGTTCATAGTAAGGTCAGTGCACATTTGGTATTGTTCATAGTAAGGTCAGTGCATGTTTAGTATTGCTCATAGTAAGGTCAGTGCACATTTGGTATTCTTCATAGTAAGGTCAGTGCACATTTGGTATTGTTCATAGTAAGGTCGGTGCACATTTGATATTGTTCATAGTAAGGTCAGTGCACATTTGGTATTGTTCTTAGTAAGGTCAATGCGTATTTGGTATCATTCATATTAAGGTCAGTGCACATTTGGTATTGCTCATAGTATGGTCAGTGCACATTTAGTATTGTTCATCGTAAGGTCAGTGCACATTTAGTATTGTTCGTAGTAAGGTGAGTGCACATTTGGTATTACTCATAGTAAGGTGATTGCACATTTGGTATCGTTCATAGTAAGGTCAGTGCACATTTGGCATTGCTCATACTAAGGTCAGTGCACATTCGGTATTGTTCATAGTAAGGTCAGTGCACATTTGGTATTGTTCATGGTAAGGTAAGTGCACATTTGGTATTGTTCATAGTAAGGTCAGTGCACATTTGGTATTGCTCATAGTAAGGTCAGTGCACATTTAGTATTGCTCATAGTAAGGTCGGTGCACATTTGATATTGTTCATAGTAAGGTCGGTGCACATTTGGTATTGTTCATAGTTAGGTCAGTGCACATTTGTTATTGTTCATAGTAAGGTCAGTGCACATTTGGTATTGTTCATAGTAAGGTCAGTGCACATTTGGTATTATTCATAGTAAGGTCGGTGCACATTTGGCCCATGCGTAGGTAAGATCAGTGCATGTGACGACCCAGGGTCCGGATACCGGGAAAACCCGATAAGACTTGGATCATGCGAGGCCTCCCATGAGCGGTAAAGCTCTGAAGGGATAAAAGGTGTGACTGGGGTACATTGAAGTCCTTGATAAAGCAGTAAGTAATTAAATTTAAGTGATCAGGTTTGCTAAAGTAGAAAGAAATAAAATTACTTTTTCAATTAATAGTTTAAATTACAGAGTCTAGTCCAAAAAAACATAAGTACAGAACAACAGAAAGTAAAACGTACACTGAAAGTCGGGTGAAGCCCGACGCAGAGGACGCTGGCAAAGCTGGCAACAACGAACTGACGCACCGCGTCACGAACCACCAGGAAGAAGAAGACCACACCTAAAAAGCAAGGGTGTGCCTAGTGTCACTGGCTCAGTAGGGGTCACGCAGATCCCCACTGGAAACAACGTAGTAACACAAAGGAATAGTGCTAAATAGGAAAGCAGTAAAGAACAGAAAGAACATGAGCAACAGTAGTACTAATTACTAACGTAAAGCTGTAAAAAGTAGGAGTAAGCTAATGAAAGAACAGCTAAAGAGAGAGAAGAAAGATGTACTAACCAGAAACACAGCAGCCGATCGATCCACGGCCCTCTAAGCTACTCCAATCGGCAACAGACAGGCCAACCCCGATCTCGTAAAGTCCGGCGTTACCTATCCATCAACCAATACGAGCTCCAAAGCTGAAGCCCATTAAAATAGGAAAAAGCCCTATAAAGATCTATACAGACTAAAGCACAAACATACACAACTAGATCGTCGTGTATGCTATACAAGACTAGGCCTCGAGTAAAGCCACACAGGGGCTACTCAGAAACCAATAACGTAAACACACGTCACGAGACACGATAATCACGAGAGTCATGTGTCAAGTGACAAGAGCACCTCCTCACTAGAAGAACAGCCAGATGCGTCCACTGACGTCTTACACTGCGCCATAAGTATCTCCCACACGTCAGTAATGACGGTAACTGAGATACTCACAACCCAAGTACGAGGAACGATAGTACCAAGTACAAGGAGAAATGGTACCAAAGAACTAGGAACCAGGTACCACAACAACGAGTGACTAGTCAGGGTCACGCCCATCGACGTTCGTCCAACTGCCCCTGACCACGTGTGCACACACAAGCTCAATGTCTTGAGACAGGCCTCTAGCAAGCTTTCTCCCCCAGTAGGACGCTACTGTAAGGCAAGGGAGCCCACGAAAAGTAGCTTACGAACCGTATATCGGGAACTGCCCCGCCACCACTCCGAGGTGGGCCGACACACTGGAACGCGTGAGTCGTCAGGCTACGACTAGTGGAGGCTCACTAGACACACAGAGTCTCCAAAACCTTAGTGCTGAAGTACGGACAGGCTAGAACGCACTGTCACACATACTACGAAGTATAAAATAGAAGGTAGCATACAAGACTACTACCAGACTCAGGACAGACAACTAGACCTACAAACACAACCATCCTTGAGTCAAAAGACTCAGGGTCAAGATCATCGCACATAGCAGTGATAAGCTACCAATCGGTCTTATTCCTAAGCCACATTACGATAAAACATCGATAAAGGAAACAGTACAGGATCACTCGATCCATGCCTCCGCTTAACATGAATCATGAAGACCGGAGGGATCATCAAGACCCTCAAAGCACATGGACACACAAATCGAGGTAAGACGATACTTCAAGGCATCCAAAATCATGTATCGACCCATACAGGACCATCGAGACAACCACAAGGTCATATGTCAACCACTAGATCACACCGGGTTGACTAGACACCAACAATGACTCTGAAGCATCACGGAATACAATGGCACTCCCCGGCCACCTCACAACATGGTCATAGCCCTCATAGGACATCCAAGATATCCACGGGACAACGGGTAAACCACAAGGTAAGGCCAAGACAAATGGAGGCCAAATATCTGGAAAATAAGCTCTGGGAAGTAAAAAGTCATATGTCAGGCCGCTAGGTAAACCAAGCAGTCAGCTAATGAACCGTTACCCTCACACAGATAACACAGACGTTGGGCGGTCAGGAAGAGCCACACCATATAACCAACCCTCAAATAAGTCGTCTCACTGAGCCAAGCAATCCAGGGCATGGCCGCTTTACTCAGGGACTCAAAGGGATGAATATCAAAACCAATAGGGGTAGGCGGTCTATCATAGGGCTGCCAGAAGACTGTAGTGGTCAAGGATATGACCGCTAGACCCTGTCAAAGCCCCTACAGTTAAACCGACTTAACCGGTCAAACAGAGCTTAGTGGTCTATAATAGAACCGTTACATGGAGCTTAGCGGGCTACTAATGGGCCGCCAAAGACTCCAACTCGAACCGACTTAAACCATTGACCAAAGTCAAAATGGAGGTAGCGGTCTATCAAAGAGCCGCTACAACAAAGAGGCGGTCTAAGTTTAGGCCGCCAGCCTAAACCGACTTAAAACCTCAAACCGACATAAATGGTCGTTAGCGGTCGAATAGTGATCCACCACAGCTAGACTCACGGTTTATCGTAAGTCCGCTTGTCCAAACTGACTAACACACAATCCCTAGCGGTCTAACAATGGGCCGCTGGAAAGGGCTTAGCGGTCCAACAATGGGCCACTAGCCAAAGGAGATGGTCTATCGCGCGACCGTGAAGACCCTAACCGGCATACTGTTGACTCAACGCCCAATGCAGCCTAGCGGTCCACCACAGGTCTGCCAGAGGTAAGAAATGGTCTCTGAAATGACCGCGAAGGTGATATGGCGGGAGAAACATGGGAATGGCCGATCCAGACCATTCCACGCCCCGTTCGCTTCTAAACGAAGGGGGAACATCCATAATGACCGAATAAACCTTCCACAGACTTGAAGGGGTCCAAACAACACCAAAATCACAAGAAGCGGGCGATTCCACCGAATTGACCCTAAATGAGTCACGGGAAGAGTCTGGCTCATATCGACTCCGATTCTCAGTCAAATATAATAATTGAACTCCCAACATGCCAGGGTTTCGAATGAAACTAACTAGGTTGAAAACCGTCACCTGAAACGGCGAACTCGTCTCATACCCCTCGAACATGCTTTCGCCTAAACGGAAGCTAAACCCGCTCATTCTCGCACCGAGTAGCTCCAAATAGCGAGGAAACGTAAAGGAAGAGTAGGGCGTCCATCTCCCTACCTCCACAGAAGGTCTGGCGCGCCGAAGCGACTAAACCATGCCGAAAACCATCTCACGAGCCCGTCACGCCGGCTTGGAATCCACCGAACGAGATCACGCCAACCATGCTCTGATCCTCGCACCAGCCCGCTCCGGATCACCTCCACGGCTTCTCCACAGCATCCCCGTGATGGGGGCATCCCTTCCCCCTCAACATTTTTTGAGGCTCGGATTGTTCGTCGGCATGTGCCATTGTGTTCGTCATGTGTTTCTGAGTCTAGTCATGTAATTTTTATAATTTATTTGAGTCATAAACTAAGTAATATTCCCTTTATTTGAGTCCGGTACCTAGGTTTGAGAGTTATTTACCTAAGTTAAGTGTCATTAGATTGTCTAGGCTGGATAATGGGCCCAATTCAATGGGCTAGGCCCATGGGTGCCCCTCCCTGGTCTATCTAGTCATTTGTCCAAGGACAGTATGGTCAAGTGAAAAGTCTGGAGTCTATAAATAGCCCCCTCCCCTCTCTCATTTGTAACCTTGGGTGATCAATGAAATTAGAAATTCCCTTGGAATTTTATCTCCCTCTCTTGAATTATCTCTCTCTCTCATCTCTCTCTCTCTCTCTAAAGGAAGCGCCCCTTTCTCTCACCTCCCCTCCCAACCACCTTTCTCTCTCCTCCCCCTCCATTAACTCACTCCAACTCCCCACAACCCCCCTCCTTTACTCTACCCCAACCCCAAGGGGGACTCCTCCAATCCTTGCTCCACCCTCCAACCACCAACTACCCTCTCCCCTTCCCAAGCACCTCTCTCATCTCCCAAGGGAGAATTCCCCATCTTTCCAAGCCACCTTTCCCTTCCCCACACACCCCTTCCCATCCACAAGACCAGAAATTAATCCCACCCTTAACCCATTTTCAAATACCCTTTCCCTCTTTCCCTTCCAACCCAAATTCGTAGCTCTCCCTCCCCCCACCTATAGACCCCCTTCCCTCTCCCATTCTCCCCCTCCCTCACCTTGGTTTGCCCCCCTCCCAGACCCCCTCACAGCTAGGGTTCGCCCCACACTCATCCACCCCCATTCCGCCCCCCCCTCCTACTCCATTTCCCATCGGCAAATTGCAGACCCTGCCTAAGTTCGCAGGTAGTAGAGAACCCTCAGTTTAAAGAGCGTGCCACGGTGACATCTTGAGACTTCTGGAGGTGTATCATATACCGTTGGAATCGTTGTCCAGTCAGCTTTGCAACGAGAGCAGCCCCGCCGCCGTCCAAGCTTGGAGCTACCCGTAGGATCAAATCTTGGCGACCTGCGCTGCTCCTCCCAGGCAGACAACCATCGAAGGATTACAGACGCTCCCATGGTCTGCTTCCTGTGACTCTTGGAGCGCCACTTGGCTGAGAGCTTCCCCTACAAGTCCTCAGTCATCTCCAACAAGAAGAGTTAATTTTGGACTTCGGCATCAAAAGTTCCAAATTTTCCATTCCAAGTGCGTCAGGTCAGTTTTCCTAAGCCAGAACCGACACATCCCTGTTGTTTGGGCCTTCACGATCAGCTTCGACATCTTCCGATGGCGCTGTTGGTCCCGACGGAAAGAAGACTTGTCCATGATCGCAACGGTACCAGCCTTGCCTCCAATAGAGCACGATACTATTCATGGCGCCCCCGTTTTCCAGCAGCATCATCCTGGGAGCAACCAAACCAGAGAAGTCTAGCCCTGTTCCCGGACCTGCCCCAACCAGCGACATCGTCATGAAATTCCAAGAAAATTCAGGCAGCTTCCTGGGTCAAAAGAGAGAATTTCAGCATCAGTTGAAGCCTATTCGGAGTTCGGTAGTGACCGTGGAGGTTCCATCATTGACTATCTGTCCGGTTGTTCCAGAAACTGGCAGCACCGGCGGAGCTTGGCAACTCGGTTTTCTATCTTAGTTTCCCTACCCCGCCTGGCTGGCTTACCACCCCTCCTTGCGTGGAGGTAGTGTTTGACTATATCACATTATCCCCAACCCCTTGTCCAACCCTCCAGCATGAGGAGTAGTGGTGTACTCTATAAATTTTCAGGTCAAGCGGTATCGGCGTGGCGTACGGGTGCGTACCCATGCCTCCCTGCTCGCCCTCGTCTTCGGCTAGGGTCGGCGTCTTCACGCCGACCAGGTGAGCTACTGAAAACTTCTCTTTGTTGGTTTCATTTGCTTAATTAGTATTTCATCTTAGTGCCGTTGGCGGTGAGAGAGTGCCCGGTCCTAAATTGTCATCAAATTGAGCAACCACCGCAGAGTGAGTTGAGAGAGCGACCCTACAACCCACGCCCTTGGTGTGCTGGCTGGCCGTGGAATTGGGCATCCCAAGCCCTTAGGGGTCCATACCAAGCTAGTCAAATCCCCAGAAAGGTGAGGTCCCACTTCGGACCTTCTCCACCATCACCGGTTTGCCTACGGGACTTAGTGTGTGCCAAGCGGGTGAGTCCGCTCGAGTGAAGTTACCGGTCCATTGCATTGCTTGCTTGCTAGGTCCAAGGGGTCTTCGGTCATGGGACTATCACCCCCAAGGTGGTGTCACATGATAAGTGCTATATTTTACATCATAATTTACACCACATCCATCATCTTTGACCATTATTGGAATATATTTGTGCAACATGAGCATTAATTACATTCTCACACATTATTTGAGTCTTCATGCATTTTATCATCTTTTTGAGCTTAAAAGACCATGTGAGAAATATTTAAATATTTGCACAATTATTTTGGAATTAAATAGATTGATATTTTAATTTTCAGGAGAAGCGACCTAGATCAAGGCGCTATTTAAAAAGAGACTGATGCAAGGGCGCGTTTTCAGCAAGAAGCGACAGCTCCAAGGGCGTCAATTCAGTTGATAAAAGAAAGTGAAAAAAGAATTAAAAAATAGAGAAAAGAATTAACGCCCGAGATGAGGTCGCTACTCATTGAAAGGACGCCCATGGTGGAGGTCGTCAAATTCCTATTTTACGAAAAATGCGGAAATAGAAAAATATGCAAATAAGAAATTGACGCCTAAGTAAGAGGCGTTACTTTAGAAAGAGACGCCCCGGAGGAAGTCGCTATTCAAAGTTAAACCAGAAAAGGCAACTGCAGTTCCCGATCGAGCTATTCTTCCTTGTTCTGATAAATCTATGAAGAAACAGTGGAAATGAGGACTCTATTATGAGTAAGGACTCTATTGGGGTAATGATCCATTGCTGGAAATAAGGATATGCATCAAGATTGGAGTCCACGGTCGAAGGAAACTGCCGAATGCCATTAAAAGGATGCCATGGTCGCAGGGTTACGGAGAGAACAGTTTGGAGATCTGCCTTAGGGATTAATTTCGAAGCCTTTTCTTTCATTTTTTGCAGTTGCGTTCTTCATCAAAGTTCTTCATTTTCCAGTCTTCTACAAATTCTTCTTCTTGCTCATCTTCTAATTCCTACACGTTTTATGCTATAATTAGTTTTTCAAAGTTCTGTCTACGGATTTTACTGTTCACCCGATTTTCACACCTTCTGTTCTTCATCATTTTTCTCCCCCTTCTGGTCCATATCTCTCTCTGTGTTCTTCATGAAAGTTGTGCATTTTTTAAAGTTCTTCAACTTCTTATTCTACCTCATCTTCCAAATCTTCACCGTTTTCAAGCTACAGTTAATTTTCTAAAGTTCAGATTTTTAGAGTTCTGCACTATTCATCCGCGACCACCTCCTGTTCATCCTCTATTTTCTCCACCTTCCTCTCATTTTTAAACTCTGAAGTCTTCACCAATATTCTTCCCCTTCTCATCTTCTACAACTTTCATGTTTATCATTTTTCCTAATTCCTTCTTATTTTAAAGTTATTCTTCCTCCAATCTCCCTCTATTTTTTCCAAAATTTTGTTTACTGCACGTTTCCATCTTTTCCCACGAACCTCCTTTCTTATCTCTGTTTACAGCACACTCTCACACACATCATACGTGATTTTTAAACTTTTTCTTCCACCTTCCTCTCTTCATCTCCCATATGTCATCCATATATCCCTTTGGCGGATCTTCATCCATTAGTCTTCTCACGGCGTCGGCATCCTAGGCGGGGCGACATCCAAGGCTTGGCAAGGAGGCTGCGTTGCTCTTCATCCATTGGCTCTCAAGCTCTTTTCTTTTTTTTCATGTTCTAAGTTGTACTTTTTCATTTACATTGTACTTGCCACCTCCTAAGGTAATAAAACTCATTTTTCGCATATTATGGTTGGCTTAATTTTCTCTCTCTATCTCCTCCAATTTCTCTTCTTAAACCCTCTCAACTTCTTTAATTAAGTTTTCCTTGTAGTTTATTTTCTTTAGTCTTAATCACACTCAAAACTCGGTTTTCAAAAGCACAAAGTGATTTTTCCAACTTGTTCAATAAGGATTATTTCTTCTCGTGGGATCGACTCCGCTTACCACTATATAATTTGATTTTCCAATCTTTTAAAGTGAGTGAGTGTGAATATTTTGAAATTGTGGCACGACTTTCTTAACGACACTAGTCGGTGCGCATCAATTTTTGGCGCCGTTGCCGGGGAGAAAATTAATTTTTATGTTGGGAAATTCCTTGTGCTTGATTTGTATATAGTTTTCTAATTTTTCTGTTTTTATTTTGCAGGAAAAATTCAAAAAAAAAATCAAAAAATCAGAAAATTACAGAAAATCGGATCTGTAAATTCCCAGGAAATAATCTGTCACAGAAAGTTAGAAATCAGGAATTCTGTGATATTCAAATGTCACTAAAGGTTGGTATACGTAGGAAAAGGTCCATTTCTTGTAAAATTCTAGAAAAATTTTAAAAAAATCTGAAAAATTTCAAAAAAATCCAAAAAAATCATAAATCCAGAAAACATCAAAAATATGATTGTTGGCTTTATTTTTCATTAGTTTGCATGTTAATTATCATTTTTAGTTAGTTTATTGATTTTATTTAACCTCTTTCATAAAAAAAAATTCTATAAAAATAATAAAAAAATCAGAAAATTCAAGAAAAAAATCAGAAAAAGAAGAATTTTTTTTTTTTATGTTAGCATATCTTCATCTTAGTTGCATTTTGTTCATGCATCATGTATTTTAGTTGATTTTATATTTACTTGCATTCTTAAAAAAAAAATCTTTCTTTTCTCATCTATTTCTCCTCTTAAGGGCATTAGGATCCACACACCTTTCTTTGATTTGGAAGGACACTCCATTGAGCACTCCGTCTCTTTGGACTTGAAATTCCATTTCTAAGACCTCCATAAGTCCCCGCACCCGTGGATTCCCTCACGGACGCCGGGCCGGTTGTACCACGAAGTACCTTGGAGTTAAAGCGCCCTTAGAAGGTTTTCCTAAAATAAAAAAATAAAAATCATCATCATTTTCATTGCATAAATCATTCATATAGGAATTAATTCATTGCATCTCAAAAAAATCCAAAAAAAAAATCATCACGCTGCATGCATTATTCATATAGTTGTTGTTTACCTTACATTGAAAACAATAAAAAAAATTAAACATAAAAATTAAAAAAAATAATAAATGGGTGAGAAAACACCAACCTTTGAGTGGGCTCATAAATTCAAAGAGGTGGACTATTTGACCCATTTTCTTGATCCATTCTTTGGGCTATGAATCTAAGCTCCTTCATGCCACCTTATTATAAAGATCATAATGACATGTGGGCCAGACAGGCCCATTGTGTTGATAATTGCTCAACTCAACCTTTATCATTCACCCACAATGACCTGACCCATTACAAAAGCCCATACTCTTGGTCGGCCCATAATGAAAGCCCATCACTCATGGAGGGCCAACTTCATTCCTTTAACCAAGATCATATCCAATCCACTCAATTCTTTCATGGGCCCTATAATTCATCTTTCACCCAAGAACAAGACCAAATTTTCTCTCCCTCCATGCCTTCTTATGATTCTGATGGGGGAGGACAATATAATAAATCTTGGGATTCTTATCAAGGTCCGGCCCAAAATCCTCCTGATCAATTCTGTCAAAATTGGGCTCCATCTTTAAATAGCTTTCATGATCGAGTCCACTATAGAGGACAACCCACATCCTCTTCCCTACCTCACTATCAATCTAATCGTTATTCAACTTCTTATACTTTGAACTCTGCTTCTCAATCTACAAATCTATCTCCTCCTTGCCCAACTCTCAAAAAGGAGGAGAGCTTTGATCAATTTTATCAATTCATCATGGCTCAAAATCAATCCATGCAGGCCCGACTAGATCAACTTACTGAGACCAACAAGGGCATGGAATTGGATCAATTGCCTAGCTACTCCAATACCAATTCTGATTACCAACTTTCACAGTTTGACAATACTGAAAGCTTTTATGAACCCATGAGTCCCCATGAACACCATACTCAAATCACACTTGATTTAGATCATGTGGAGAATATGGATGAGTCATATCAGGAAGTTTTAAAGGGAGCTAGCTATAGTTATGATGATAACCAAAAGGATGAGTTTGAGGAGCTTGAGTTTAGTTGCCCTTATGAGGAGAGTTCTAGAGAAGTTGATGATCGCAAGTTGGGGGGTGAAGAAGAAGAAAGTAGTATGCAAGTCCATGATCAAAGTCCATTCACTTCCTTTCTTGAATTTGAGGAGACCTTGTTCCAGGGGAAAGATGAAGAGGATGTGCGAGTGGAGAATGAATTGAGTAAGGCCATTAATGATTTCTCTTGGGTAAAGGAGGAGGCGGGTGCCGTTCATAACTCTCATCTCGATTGGGCAACTCTAAATCAAGGGAAGGATATTGATTTGCTACCTATTCCTGACATCAGCAACTCTCAATTTGTGTTGGACACTTTCATGTTGGCCGATTTGTCTGATTCCATTAAACCTTCCAAGCTTCATGATGTTGAGGAGTATGCGTCTTTCACTGTTGATTCTCCTAAGCTCCTTGACACTGATCCGTTGCTTGAAACTCCTCTCCCTTTGATCCCTCCTCACCTCACTAATGATCATGAAATCTCTAAAAGTGAGGAAGAGCATGACATTTTGATTAATAATAAGGTCTTCATTAATGTTTTCAATACATATAAAGACCACAAGTTTGAAGAAAAAATTTTGATTATTAATCAAGGGGATCATTTTGGCCTAACTAATCCATCATGGTTTTTACCTCAGGCCACCCCATTAAGAGTTAGGTTGTTAATTCATACATTGCATGATCAACCGAATTGTGATAACAACCACTCTAGCCCCTATACAATTATGCTCAATCTCATCTTCTTGTGATACAATGTTTGGTTTTTCAATGACGATGAGATAACGTGGTGGCTCATTCTTAAATCCACATGTTGGTTATAGAGCTTGCACTTTTGAGCTTTCATACGTCTGGCTGAAGACGAAAAATTTAGCGCTTCTGGGAGGCAACCCAAGGTTTTTATTATTTGATGCTTTTTGTTTCAGTGTGTTTTAGTTGTTAGATTCAAGCCAAGGAGAAGAAGCTGTTGCCGTCTATTGATGGAGTTCTACCTGTACACCAGGTTGTCTCTTTCCTACTCAGCAAACTTCATTGTTACATTGTTCTTTCATTTCAACTGTACATGCCATTGAGGACAATGTCATTCAAGTTGGGGGGAGAGAGCAGAAAATTTTCATTGCATATAGTACAATCTGGTAGGAATTCTTGCATATCATATCATTTTTTTTACAAATTTGTATGAAAGAGAAAAGATGAAATTCCCGACTGAGTTTTTATTGTTTCATACTTGAATTGAAAGTAATTCTAGATTAGAAAAGACTAGGAAAAGGTTGAAGGAAAATTAAGTGCGATCTAGTTATGGAAAACTGATATAAGAATCTCTTTAAAGTTCATGCGCACTATTAGAAAAAAATTTTTTTCACTATGCACCCTGATGAAGCAAAATAAGACAAGCCCTCTGTTATTTTGGGAACTGTATCTGATACTCTGCATTTCTTGAGGAAGAGATCTATTTCAAGAAAAAGCTTTCTGTCAAGTTTTATAGAAAAAAAAAAGAAGAAGAAAGAAATGATGAAATAGAAAGATCACGCCATGAAAAATGCCCCTGATCTGAGTAACCGGGCCTACTTCACCTAAGACGTGTTGAGGTTCGCGCAAAAAATGAAAAGGGAACCTGGATCTGCGATAGCCGGGCCTGCTTCTCCTAAGGCAAGAGTTGAGGTTTGTGTGAAACAGAGAAAGGTAGTGCAACATCATGTGTGTACAAATAGAAAATAAGATCCCAAAGGGACAGAAGAAAAAGGTAGACAAAAGCTAGTATGCTTAAATGCTCCGATCTAAGAGGTGCAGGGTTAAAAGGTACTTACTTAGAATAACAACTGGGGGATGCAATTGTCTTAACTGCAGATTTGGAATTACACATGCACAAGTGCTATTGAACTTTGATTTGTATTCTTAAGTCATGTGCTTTAATTTCCAATCTAAGGCTAGTATGAGCATTAATGATTCTGGATTCCTAATCTTTGGTTGATTCTATGAAAGGAGAGCTGGATATAAGAGTATGATCTTTGTGAACTTTTGTTGGTCCTTAATTTTAATTTAATTGTATTGCTAAGGGACTAGCAATGAGTAAGTTGGGGGGTGTGATAAGTGCTATATTTTACATCATAATTTACACCACATCCATCATCTTTGAGCATTATTGGAATATATTTGTGCAACATGAGCATTAATTACATTCTCACACATTATTTGAGTCTTCATGCATTTTATCATCTTTTTGAGCTTAAAAGACCATGTGAGAAATATTTAAATATTTGCACAATTATTTTGGAATTAAATAGATTGATATTTTAATTTTCAAGAGAAGCGACCTAGATCAAGGCGCTATTTAAAAAGAGACTGATGCAAGGGCGCATTTTCAGCAAGAAGCGACAGCTCCAAGGGCGTCAATTCAGTTGATAAAAAAAAGTGAAAAAAGAATTAAAAAATAGAGAAAAGAATTAGCGCCCGAGATGAGGTCGCTACTCATTGAAAGGACGCCCATGGTGGAGGTCGTCAAATTCCTATTTTACGAAAAATGTGGAAATAGCAAAATATGCAAATAAGAAATTGACGCCTAAGTAAGAGGCGTTACTTTAGAAAGAGACGCCCCGGAGGAAGTCGCTATTCAAAGTTAAACCAGAAAAGGTAACTGCAGTTCCCGATCGAGCTATTCTTCCTTGTTCTGATTTATCTACGAAGAAACAGTGGAAAGGAGGACTCTATTATGAGTAAGGACTCTATTGGGGTAATGATCCATTGCTGGAAATAAGGATATGCATCAAGATTGGAGTCCACGGTCGAAGGAAACTGCCGAATGCCATTAAAAGGATGCCATGGTCGTAGGGTTACGGAGAGAACAGTTTGGAGATCTGCCTTAGGGATTAATTTCGAAGCCTTTTCTTTCATTTTTTGCAGTTGCGTTCTTCATCAAAGTTCTTCGTTTTCCAGGCTTCTACAACTTCTTCTTCTTGCTCATCTTCTAATTCTTACACATTTTTATGCTATAATTAGTTTTTCAAAGTTCTGTCTACGGATTTTACTGTTCACCCGATTTTCACACCTTCTGTTCTTCATCATTTTTCTCCCCCTTCTGGTCCGTATCTCTCTCTATGTTCTTCATGACAGTTGTGCGTTTTTGAAAGTTCTTCAACTTATTATTCTACCTCATCTTCTAAATCTTCACCGTTTTCAAGCTACAGTTACTTATCTAAAGTTCAGATTTTTAGAGTTCTGCACTGTTCATCCGCGACCACCTCCTGTTCATCCTCCATTTTGTACACCTTCCTCTCATTTTTAAACTCTGAAGTCTTCACCAATCTTCTTCCCCTTCTCATCTTCTACAACTTTCATGTTTATCATTTTTCCTAATTCCTTCTTATTTTAAAGTTATTCTTCCTCCAATCTCCCTCTATTTTTTCCAAAATTTTGTTTACTACACGTTTCCATCTTTTCCCACGAACCTCCTTTCTTCTCTCTGTTTACAGCACACTCTCACACACATCATACGTGGTTTTTAAACTTTTTCTTCGACCTTCCTCTCTTCATCTCCCATATTTCATCCATATATCCCTTTGGCGGATATTCATTCATTAGTCTTCTCACGGCGTCGGCATCCTAGGCGGGGCGGCATCCAAGGCTTGGCAAGGAGGCGGCGTTGCTCTTCATCATTGGCTCTCAAGCTCTTTTCTTTTTTTTCATGTTCTAAGTTGTACTTTTTCATTTACATTGTACTTTCCACCTCCTAAGGTAATAAAACTCATTTTTCGCATATTATGGTTGGCTTAATTTTCTCTCTCTATCTCCTCCAATTTCTCTTCTTAAATCCTCTCAACTTCTTTAATTAAGTTTTCCTTGTAGTTTATTTTCTTTAGTCTTAATCACACTCAAAACTCGGTTTTCAAAAGCACAAAGTGATTTTTCCAACTTGTTCAATAAGGATTATTTCTCCTCGTGGGATCGACTCTGCTTACCACTATATAATTTGATTTTCCAATCTTTTAAAGTGAGTGAGTGTGAATATTTTGAAATTGTGGCACGGCTTTCTTAACGACACTAGTCGGTGCGCATCATCACATCAAGGGGTATCAGAGCAAGTTCATAACTTATCTCTCCACAAGTTGGTCCTAGGGCGCGCATATGCATTTAGAGTCTCCTAGTGCATCGCACTTGTCCACTAGCATGGCTGCCTCATACCGACCTTACCCATCGGCCCTCTCCATCAGTCCAATCCCCAAGAGAAACCCACCACCAACACACATGGCCTCCACGATTGTGTCAACTACCTAATGGGAGCCTTGACCTATGCCAATGAGCGGCTTGAAAGCCTATCGGGTCAACTCGATCAACTAGGAGAAAATGGGCTCACCCCAAGGGCGACCGGTAGGAGTGCACCTTCCCACCCACCCACCTTTGATGGGTCTAGCAATCCGAGTGACTATTTAGATTGGGAAGTCTCAATGAACCATTACCTCACTTGGTATCCCATGTCCGAGGATGAGAAGGTCCGATTTTCCAAATTGTAACTTACCAAACGGGCTCAAACTCATTTGTTGGAAATTGAAGGCTTAAGGATAATTAGAAGGGAAGCTCCCCTCACCACATGGGGGGACATGAAGGATCAACTTAGGGCTAAATATGTTTCTCCCTCCTACCCGGGTTACCATAACTCGAGGAGCACTCCCACTCCTCCAACCCCACCCGTCCAAACCCTTCCCAATAAAACCCAAGTGGTCCCGGCCTCCGCCTCTCCTTCTACCCCTATAAGGGCCCTACACCCCAACCTAAAACCACTCCACCAACCTACACTACTCAAACAACTTTGGCCCCCACCTTCGTCCCTCCATCTTCCCCCATAAAGGACACACCTCCCAAGACCAACCAACCCAAGCCTCCTCACCCAACCCATCTCTCACTCCCGACCCCAACTCTACCATGTCCTAGGCCTCCACTACTTCTCCTCCCTATCCTAACCCAACTCTCCCTTTACCTACCACCCCAGGTGCACCATGCACCAACCATCATCACCACATCCCCAAAAGACCTTCCCATTCCCTTGGGAAAGGAGGCCACACCCACTCACATAGGAGTAGATGCTAGCCTGGACCCTCTCCCCACCCATGAGGAAACCCAAGTTTGCACCAATGATGAGGAAGAGCCTCAAGCCTTCGCCACTCCAAATAGTCTGGATCCTCAAGAGACACAAACCTTCACAAATGGCACCATAATCATAGATGGGCCCCTAGCTAGTTGGCTAAAGGAGAGACTGATCCCTCCCATCACATCCCATGCCTACCCTCCCATGGAGCTAGACCTCCCCACAGTACCCCTCTCCTCCTATCACACCACAATCCAACCATCCTACCAAGTGGAGACCTTAGGGGATCTCATTAAGAGCTTAGCTGGGCAAATGAAGTTGATCGGCATGTTGACCACAGTGGCCAACCAACCTAGGAGCCTTGACCTCCTACACTTATGTGTCGGGTCTATCACCTCGGTTTACACTATGGGTTGCCACACTAGCGACCTCCTATTATTCCTCCCCACACCCGATGAGCCCGACCATGTCCTCAAATTGGAGTTCTTTTGATGCGGGACGGACACGGGGACCGACTCTACGTGGTATGGACCTCGGACTCTAGATGCGGACACGATCAGAAACACATGATGGGAGAGACACTAAGCCCGACACGGAGAGCTCCTATGGGCTATACGTCGCTAACAGAAACACAAGCTCACTCGTCGTCCCAAGCGAGGGAAACGCGGATCGTGCGCGGTTGAAGAACCGGCAGAGTTCACGGGTAGTCGACTCACTTCCGCACTCGGATCGAGTCACGGGACGGGTCAATCTCACACTCACAGTGGTGACATGGACTCACGGGCTAGTACCTATCGCTCTTGGCAGCGGCAAAAGACCATATACTAAATTAGCAAGCAAATGTCGAGAAGTTGAGACCTTTACCTCCACGCACCCGGCGTGGCGAAGACAACCCCGGCCAATTCACGGACTCCCGGTTAAACAATATTTCAGTAGTACAATAATTTGACCCACTCCACGCAGGGAGGTAAAAGGTCACATGTGGGGCCCGGGAATCACGCAAATCGGGTTGACGGGCATCATCTTGATGTCGCCTGGCGGTGCCGAACTCTGCGTTTTCGTGCTTTCCGAACGGCGGATTCTACGGGTCCGTGGGGCCCACGGACTGCGCTGTCCTCCGGATCTGCGGGGGTGGGACCCACTGTGATGGGGACCCCTGGTGGCGCACCTCCACGGACGGTGGTCGGCCAGAAATGACAATCGGGGGTCGATTGGCCCCGATTCCCAATTGTTGAACTAGCTGCCCATGGATTTTGATTTCTATTTTCCAGCGCGCGCTCCGGCAAAAAAAAGGTGGAGGGCTGATAAAAAATCAGAAAAATTCTTGGAAGGAGGGCTTGACGGATAGAACTCCCAGTAAAATTGGGAGCCCTAGAAAAAATCAAAAGGGGGATCGAAGATGCGAAACTCAGGAAAAGTGGAAAATTAGATCTGAAGCTAGCAGAACTGAACTTGGAACTTGAACGAAAATGAGAAATTGTCAAATCGAAGATTCATGACCCACCAATTTTGTTAGGACGTGGGGAACACCTATGGAACATCCCCTCAAAATACCAAGTCGATCTGAGCTCATGGTTGATGGCAGAAATTCGTGTAAACTGCTGTGGTCGGCTGAAAACAGAACTCCGGCGATCCCGATGGCGGTGCGGTGGCGGCTCGTGGCGGCGGCGATGATGACTGGAACCGATAGGGAGGAGTCACACCTCAGAAGGCAGCCTTCACAGCTGCAAGGGGGAGAGGGAGGAGAGAGGAGGGGTGCGCCCAAGGGCTTGCTCAAGAATTTCTTGGATTCAAATGGCATTAATTCCATCAAAAATAGAAATTACAAGCTTATATAGGTCACTTATCTAATCAATCCTCAATCGTTGGATCTAGGGATGGGAGATGGAGGGCTGGGATTGCATGTGACCATCCACAAAAAAAATAAATTATAAAAATAAAGGGGGGGGCGGCATATTGACTAGAATGGCAAGGGGGGACATGGTAGGTGGGGATGGGTTGGAATTGTTGACCTTCTTGGTCCAATGTCCCCCATTTGGCCCACCCTTCTAGAAGCCACCATTTGAATGGTTGACCAACCCCACATGGGGCCCTAGGACTCAGGTGGATCAATGGGAGGGGGCCTGGGGGTCCCGTGGGGCCCAGGGGTCCCATTTTACAAATAAGCCCCTCTTACAATCAAAATTACATACCGAATAAAATGAAGTAAACACACATTAAACAAAAATAAAGTCTAACTAAATATGATAAATGCCGGGACTCAAGGGGGAGTCTCCAGGCTGTCTCCGAGCCAGATGGATGCTGAGGTGGCTCGAGTTGTGCTCCGTGTGCGGTACCGGTGGCTCGGCGTGTCGCGCCGCTCAACTGCTCGGGTGTCCGCATCAATTCTCCCCGGGTGGGAGAAACTCAACCCTGTTGAGTAAGGGTCTGCATCGCTCCTGTATCGCTCCAGAAGGTCTGGATCAATCAGTTGCAACTCTCCATGTGTGATCCACGTGTCCTCAGTAGCGGGCCATCCTCTCCATCGCACTAGGTAGTGCGGGTAGGATCCACTCCTGGTAACTGTCACCTGCTCATCCAGTCGAGCTGCCGTAACAAGGGGGCTGGAGGTGGACACTCAGGTGTTGGATCACTCTCAAGGGGAGGAGATGGCTCGAAAGGCTCACTAGGGATCACCACTGGGTCCCTGTATGCAACTAGATCCGATACATTGAAAGTAGAGCTTATACCGTATTCCTCGGGCAAGTCCACAACGTTGGCATTGGATCCAACGTGTTTCAACACTCTGAATGGACCGGCTCCGTGAGCTTGCAACTTCTTAATGGTTCCAGAGGGAAACCACTCAGGTATTACCCTGATCATGACATATTCGCCCTCTTGGAACTCTCGGTGGTGTCGGTGGACATCGGCTAACTCTTTGTACCGCGCATTGCTGGCCTCAATGTGACGACGGATGTCGTCATGCAAACTCCTAACATGCCTAGCAAACGACTCGGTCGACTCCGACACTCTATCATGGATAGGCATGGGGACAAGGTCAACGGGTTTCCTAGGCCTACGACCTGTGACAATCTCAAATGGACTCATGCCGGTAGACCTATTCACCGAATCATTATATGCAAACTCAGCCATGGGTAGAATGAGATCCCAATCCCCAATGCGATTCCTAACAAGACACCTCAAAAGATCTCCCAGACTCCTATTGACTACCTCGGTCTGACCATCTGTCTGGGGATGATATGCAGTGGAAAACTTGAGGTGCGTACCCATCATATGCCATAGTGTCTTCCAAAAATAGGAAGTGAATCTAACATCATGGTCAGACACTATAGTGCGAGGCAACTCGAACTTGCACACCACATGAGTAAGGAATAGGCGGGCTACCCTAGAAGCATCTAAAGTCTTCGAGCAAGGGATAAAGAGGGCCATCTTCGAGAAACGGTCAACCACCACATAGACAGAATCATACTTTCTAGAGGTACGTGGCAATCCCAAAATAAAGTCCATGCTAACATCCTGCCATGGGGCATCAGGCACGGGAAGAGGGGTATAAAAGCCCGAGCTTTGCTTCTTCATCTTGGCTGTAGCACATGTACGGCACTGAGCCACGATGTTAGCAACATCGCGCTTCAAGTTCGGCCAATAAAATCTATGCTCAACCGCCTCAATAGTCTTGTTCCGACCAAAGTGGCCGGCTAGCCCTCCCGCATGTAGCTCCCATAAAAAAAAATCTCGAACCGAAGTTCGGGGAATACATAGCCTGCTACCTCGAAAGAGGTAACCCTCCTGAAGCACATAATCATCAAGGTCTCTCGAGGGTCCAGCCTGGAGAGTGGTAAAAATCTGACCGAAGTTAGGACAATCAACATAGGCCTCCTTCATCTTCTCTAACCCTATGACCTCGGCACTCATGGTGGTAAGCAAACATGCTCGCCGACTCAAGGCATCAGCCACCTTGTTCTCCACTCCAGCCTTATATTTAAGCACAAAGGTGAACTGCTGGAGATACTCGACCCAACGACTGTGACACGAGTTAAGCTTCTTTTGGGAATGGAGGTACCTCAATGCCTCGTGATCGGAGTATAGGACAAACTTCTGATGTAAGAGATAGTGCCTCCAATGCCTAAGAGTCTGAACAACTGCGTAGAATTCTTTATCATAAGTGGAATATCGCAGTTTCGCGTCATTCAGCTTCTCACTGAAATATGCGATCGGGTGGGACTCCTGACTCAAAACTCCTCCAATTCCCACACCTGACACATCACAAGAGACCTCAAACACCTTCAGGAAATCAGGCAATCGAAGGATAGGTGTCTGGGTCATGCGCTCATTGATGTCCTTGAAGGCGGCAGATGCGGCCTTCGTCCATTCAAATGTGCCCTTTCGGATACAATCCGTGATCGGGGCGGTGACGGAGCTAAATCTGCAGATGAAGCGACGATAAAACGTCGCAAGGCCATGAAAGCTGTGGACATCATGAACCGTACGGGGTTCTGGACACTCAACAATGGTCCAGACCTTCTTCGGATCGACGGAGACCCCAGTACTAGACACAATGAAACCCAAGAAGGTAAGCTGAGATGTCATGAAGGCGCACTTCTGTGGGTTTGCAAACAACTGCTCTCGCCGAAGAAGTAGACAGACCTGCCGAAGGTGGTCTAAGTGGTCCCCCGTGGTGCGACTATAGATAAGGATATCGTCAAAATACACCACTACAAAGACTCCAATGAAAGGTCGAAGGACCTGAGTCATGAGCCGCATGAAAGTGCTAGGGGCATTGGTCAACCCAAAAGGCATGACCAACCACTCATATAGACCATCCTTGGTCTTAAAGGCGATCTTCCACTCATCACCTGGCCTAATCCTCACCTAATGATAGCCACTCTTAAGATCGATCTTCGAAAAGATAGTGGCACCTGCCATCATGTCTAGCATGTCATCCAGGCGGGGAATAGGGAACCTATACTTCACGGTGATTTTGTTGATGGCATGACTATCAATGCACATTCTCCACGTGCCATCCTTCTTCGGGGCGAGTAATGCGGGTACAGCACATGGACTCATGCTGTCCCGAACAGACCCTCTCTGCACTAACTCATCGACCTGCCGTTTAAGCTCGGCATGCTCCGTAGGACTCATGAGATAATGAGGGAGGTTAGGCAAAGAAGAGCCCGGAACGAGGTTGATGGCATGCTGAATATCCCGCATAGGTGGGAGTCCCTCGGGAAGCTCATCGGGAAAGATATCAGCAAACTCCTGTAGAATGGGAACAACCTCGGGTGGGAGCTCACCCTCGGAGTCCCGCCCCACCTCTCGAACCGTAATGGCAAACACCGGACAGCCCTGACGAAGCTCCTGCTCCATTTCTCGGGAGCTAATCATCATCAATCTCCTCGTCGAGCGCTCTCCGGGGCCAGAGGAAACGGTCATAGCCCGAGCTGGGGATGGGGTACTAGGCCCGGGGACGGAAGGCTCCAGAATACTAGGGCCAGTAGGACCCTGACTGAGGGCTTCTTGGGCTGAGAGGGGTAGAGGGTAATCCGTTGGCCAGCATGGTCGAAGGTACAGGTGTTCGACTGGCCATGGAGCATGGCATCCCGATCAAATAATCATGGCCTACCAAGAATGACACTACCAACCTCCATAGGGAGGACGTCACACCAGATCTCTTCGCAGTAGGCATGGAACTGTAGTGGGACCAGACACCGCAGCCTGATCGGAATGGAGGTGGAATCCCCCCAAGATACTCGATAGGGGCATGGATGGTCCACAGGCGTAAGTCCAAGACGAGTGATAGCGCCCGCGGAGATTGCATTGATGCAACTCCCACTATCGATGACCACCTTAAAGATGATCTTGCCCAGCCTACAGAATGTATGAAGGATAGTGGTCCGATGCCAGTCATCACCGACCTGTGGCTGGGTGAGGATACATCTGACGACCCCAACGTGGGTATCATCGGCATGCTGGGCATCCAAGGCATCACCTCCCAACTCATAGTACTCGTTAGCTAGCTCTTGATCTGCCTCATAGCTGACTAACTCGAGGCCTGCAGGGGTGGTATCCTCGGCCTGTGTGTCCCCAATGATAAGAGATGGGCGGGTGGGACACTGGTTGGCGAAGTGGCCAAACCCATTGCAGCGATAACACTGCTGCCGTGATCCACTAGGCTCCCCAATCATGGGTCCTTTCCCCTTATCCTCCCGACGGATAGGAGGTGTAGGTAGCAAAGGATGTGCAGGAGGTGCGGGTGCCAGTGGACGGGCTGTGGATGGAGCTGTAAGATGCTGGGGACGGGGAAGGTCCCTCGGGGGTGGAGGGCGAGGCCTAGGAGCAAAGGGCTTGGGGCGAGCGGGCTCCTGAGGTCGAGCCATGGGGGCCCTCGGATACGTGCCAGATGAGCCACGGGGCTCGACACTACGCAGGGGAAAGGAGCCCAACCGATGGGGTGACTCGAACTCGGCCTCGAATTGCTCCAATTCGAGAGCAATCTGATACGCCTGCTCCAAAGTGGTCACGTTGCGGTGAAAGAGTTCATATTGATAATTGGGCCGCAGGCCTCTCCGAAAGCGGGATATCGTCATGGTGCTCTCTTCCGTGACCCCGCACCGCAAGTAATACTCATCGAACTCGGCGGTCTACTCGGTCACGGATCGGTTCCCTTGGGAGATGCTTTGCCATTTTTCTATGAGACACTGGCGATATGAGGCAGGAAGGTATTTCTCCCTCAATTTGGATTTCATATCATCCCAAGTACCGATTTGGGGTTGACGTCGCTGGTTGAGCAGGCTCTCCACATTGGTCCAATAAGTCTGGGCCTGCCTTTGCAGCTTCATCTTTGCGTATCAGACTCTTCGGTGGTCCGTCATCTCAAACCACTTGAAGTACCAGTCCATGCCGGCCTCCCAATCTAGATGCACCCTAGGGTCCAAGGACCCGCTAAAAGTGGGAGGGTCTGCATGCACGCCCCTAAGAATGCGGTCATCCTCATCGTCATCACGATTTTGTCGATGATTCCGATGACCGTAACCCCCCTGATCATTGTCGGAGGCATAATCAACCACTATAGACGCCTGTTGCCTCCCGACATCCTCCACCTGAGCCCTTAGCAAAGCGGGTGCTGCACCGGCTCTTGTTGGCAGTTCGTCGGCGCAGGTTGCGCCGCGATTGGGCCCCTCTCTAGGATAGCGATCCTCCCTATAAGGTCGTGAATGGACTGCTCTGAAGCCCCGGCCCGATCCTCAAGGGCCTTCATCCACCCTTCTAGACGCGTCCCTATGCTATCTATACGCGTACTAAGACCATCCATACGCGTGTCAAGATGATCCATGATAGCTCGGAACATCTCGGCTGTCGAGGACTCTTCAGAGCTACGGGCTCGGGAGTCCGCCATAGGTGGTGGTGGCGAGTATTGGGTACCTCGACGGGTGGGCATGCAACTGACACACGACATAGAAGACACCGACTAATGCAAACACTCACTAATGCAACAATGATGCACGTAGACCTAACCAATATCCGGTACGTGGCGGAGATAAACGACCCGAAGATCACTCGCACAAGTACGCTACCTTCCCGATAGGCATAACCTAATGTTCGGGCAACGCCTTTTAATATACCGGGCTATTGGGTGAAATGAAATTTTAGAACACCCTTTTTTTTAAAATAATGATGATCCTAGACCCGACTTAGACCGTGCAAGACTTATGCAATGACTACCCTAGACTCGACTCGCTCTGATACCAAACTGATGCGGGACGGACACGGGGACCGACTCTACGTGGTATGGACCTCGGACTCTAGACGCGGACACGACCAGAAACACATGATGGGAGAGACACTAAGCCCGACACGGAGAGATCCTATGGGCTATACGTCGCTAACAGAAACGTAAGCTCACTCGTCGTCCCAAGCGAGGGAAACGCGGATCGTGCGCGGTTGAAGAACCGGCAGAGTTCACGGGTAGTCGACTCACTTCCGCACTCGGATCGAGTCACGGGACGGGTCACTCTCACACTCACAGCGGTGACATGGACTCACGGGATAGTACCTATCACTCTCGGCAGCGGCAAAAGACCATATACTAAACTAGCAAGCGAATGCCGAGAAGTTGAGACCTTTACCTCATGCACCTAGCGTGGCGAAGACAACCCTGGCCAATTCACGGACTCCCGGTTAAACAATATTCCAACAGTACAATAATTTGACCCACTCCACGCACGGAGGTAAAAGGTCACATGTGGGGCCCGGGAATCACGCAAATCGGGTTGACGGGTAGTATCTTGATGTCGCCCGACGATGCCGAACTCTGTGTTTTCGTGCTTTCCGAACGGCGGATTCTACGGGTCCGTGGGGCCCATGGATGGCGCTGTCCTCCGGATCTGCGGGGGTGGGACCCACTGTGATGGGGACCCCTGGTGGCGTGCCTCCAGGGACGGTGGTCGGCCGGAAATGCCGATCGGGGGTCGAATGGCCCCGATTCCCAATTGTTGAACTAGCTGCCCAGGGATTTTGATTTATGTTTTCTGGCGCGCGCTCCGGCGAAAACGGCCGCTGCGATCAATCCTGACATCGGATCGGGACGCACGAACTATCATTAGAAAGATCTCTCCAAATCCTTCAATCTAGGCTCAGAGGTATCTCCTGGATCTGGTAGGATATGGACTTTACTAAATTTACAAGTTTCTATTGTACAGTACCAAAAATCTCAGAGCTGCAGGTGAGTTGTCTGAGAACGGCCGTTGACCGTGAGGTTGATGGCCGATTCAGCTCCTGAGATTTTCATAAAATTTGTAGGACTTTAGAAAGAAAAATGGCGATATTTTTTTTGGACTGATTGGAGGTGGCTGTGATTTGATATGATTTGTTTACTGGAGGGTGGTCGGATCTGGGAACAGGTGGACAGCACTGTAGCTTGCTCTGAGAACGAATTTTGAAAAAATAGGTAGAGGGCAGGTCAAAAATCAGGAAACTTCGTGGAAGGAGGGCTTGATGGATAGAACTCCCAGTAAGATTGGGAGCCCTAGAAAAAATCAAAAGGTGGATAGAAGATGCGAAACTCAGGAAAAGTGGAAAATCAGATCTGAAGCTGGCAGAACTGAACTTGGAACTTGAAAGAAAATGGGAAATTGTCAAATCGAAGATTCATGACCCACCAATTTTTGTAGGATGTGGGGAACACCTATGGAACATCCCCTCAAAATCCCAAGTCGATCTGAGCTCATGGCTGATGGCAGCAATTCGTGTAAGCTGCTATGGTCGGTTGAAAATAGAACTCCGACAATCCCGATGGCGGTGCGGTGGCGGCTCGTGGCGGCGGCGATGATGACTGGAACCGATAGGGAGGAGTCACACCTCCAGAAGGTAGCCTTCATAGCTGCAAGGGGGAGAGGGAGGAGAGAGAAGGGGTGCGCCCAAGGGCTTGCTCAAGAATTTCTTGGATTCAAATGGCATTAATTCCATCAAAAATAGAAATTACAAGCTTATATAGGTCACTTATCTAATCAATCCTCAACCGTTCGATCTAGGGATGGGAGATGGAGGGCTGGGATTGCATGTGACCATCCACACAAAAAAATACATTAAAAAAATAAAGGGGGGGGGGCGGCCTATTGACTAGAATGGCAAGGGGGAACATGGTAGGTGGGGATGGGTTGGAATTGTTGACCTTCTTGGTCCAATGTCCCCCATTTGGCCCACCCTTCTAGAAGCCACCATTTGAATGGTTGACTGACCACACATGGGGCCCTAGGACTGAGGTGGATCAATGGGAGGGGGCATGGGGGTCCCGTGGGGCCCGGAGGTCCCATTTTACAAATAAGCCCCTCTTACAATCAAAATTACATACCAAATAAAATGAAGTAAACACATATTAAACACAAATAAAGTCTAACTATATATGATAAATGCCGGGACTCAAGGGGGAGTCTCCAGGCTGTCTCCGAGCCAGATGGATGTTGAGGTGGCTCGAGTCGTGCTCCGTGTGCGGTATCGGTGGCTCAGCGTGTTGCGCCGCTCAACTGCTCGGGTGTCCGCACCATCTTTATATCGGGTAGAAAGCCAAACCATCCCCTCATGGATGACTCACTCACCAAAGACTCCGGCCCAAACATTTCATGGGAGAAGAATGACCGACCACTTTTTGAGGACCTAGAAGACATGGAGTCCCCCTCTCTAGGTGACCCCTTCCATGATCCCTTTGACCCCTTCCTTTGGGAGCTCGAGTACCCATGTGACCCACCCGCATCACCCACCACCCACCCTTTCTTACCCACACCCACCATGTTGGGACAAGCCCACCTTAACCATGACCCAGGTTACACCATAGGAACCATGACCTTAGGCAACACCCGCCTAGAGATCGAAGAAGTGCCCCACCACATATCCATCTTCCTAGATCCCTTCGACCCTTTCACATGGAAGTTCAAAGGTCATCCCACACCTATGCACATGGAAGTCACCTTTGGGATAAGCATGCATGTGTCTAGGCTTACCACAGCACTTGGCATGAACACTATGTTGGGTCCATTCATTCACATCACCCACATGTCAAGTAGGAAACATGAGTGGTGCATATTTGGGTGCAATGGTCCTCCATCATTTGTCATTAGTCATATGCATGTTAGGGGCATGCACAGATGTCCGGATCCCCCGACATTTGCTACCACCATCCATGATAGATTCACCTACGGATGCCCCGGTCCTCCAACCTTTGCTATAAAGTCCATGCATGATAGCGCCACCTTTGGCTGCCCAGCCCACCTAGGCCCATCACAGTCTTCATAGCATCAAAGCATAATTGCTCAACATATGATTGTCCTGGTCCACCTTTGCATCCCACACATTTCACCCCCACACCACATCATAGTACATGGCATGAGCGTCTAAGCAAGCACCAAGCAACGGCGTTGAAATTTACAAAAGGCGGGCAAAAGCTCATGAGCGCCACTTGGTACTCCAAGACGGTAAAATTGGTGATGATGATATTGGAGTGGCTCTACCTTTGGGCCACATCCAAATCAAGGGCACGAGGACTTGGAACTTCTCAAGTTTTGAGTGGCTTTGGCAATCCGGCTTACGGGTTGGACTTGCCGATGGGCTTTGAGATTCATCCCACTTCCCATGTGGCAGATCTGGCACCCTATATGGGCACCGCGGTGGAACCTAGTGAGTGCCTTAAGCCTATACCTTCCTTCGAGAGGGACACCCCCGGAGAGCCACCACAAATTAGCCGGAGAGCCCGACGTGTGCACACGGAGGCAATACTAGGAGAGCAAGGTATCATCGCCAGCATGAGGGTGTGTCCGTGTCACTTTGAGAAGTTGAAGCGCCATCCCCCGGCCATGGACACGGGAAGAGTCACGAGATCGTGGTTCGCCTGGAGCTGCCTTGGTGCACCACCTCTAGGGTGGACCCATACTCGACGGGGTTGAGTTTTCCCCACCTGGGGGTATGATGGGGGCATCCCTTGCCCCTCCACATTTTTCGAGACTCGAATTGTTCTTCGACATGTGCCATTGTGTTCGTCATGTGTTTCTGAGTCTAGTCATGTAATTGTTATATTTTATTTGAGTCATAAACTATGTAATCTTCCCTTTATTTGAGTCCGGTACCTAGGTTTGAGAGTTATTTACCTAAGTGTCATTAGATTGTCTAGACTGGATAATAGGCCCAATTCAATGGGGCGCCCCTCCTAGGTCTGTCTAGTCATTATGTCATTTGTCCAAGGACAGTATGGTCATGTGAAAAGTCTGGAGTCTATAAATAGCCCCCTCCCCTCTCTCAATTGTAACTTGGATGATCAATGAAATTAGAAATTCCCTTAGAATTTTATCTCCCTCTCTTGAATTATCTCTCTCTAAAAGGGGTGCCCCTTTCTCTCTCCTCCCCTCCCAACCACCTTTCTCTCTCCTCCCCCCCTCCAATAACTCACTCCAACTCCCCACAACCCCCCTCCTTTACTCTACCATAGCCCCAAGAGGGACTCCTCCAATCCTTGCTCTACCCTCCAACCACCAACTACCATCTCCCCTTCCCAAGCACCTCTCTCATCTCCCAAGGGAGAATTCCCCATCTTCCCAAGCCCCCTTTCCCTTCCCCACACACCCCTTCCCATCCCCAAGACCAGAAATTAATCCCACCCTTAACCCATTTTCAAATACCCTTTCCCTCTCTCCCTTCCAACCCAAATTCGCAGCTCTCCCTCCCCCCACCTGCTAGACCCCCTTCCAGCCCCCATTCTCCCCCCCTTACCTTGGTTTGCCCCCTCCCAGACCCCCTCACAGCTAGGGTTCGCCCCACACTCATCCACCCCTATTCCGCCCCCCCTCCTACTCCATTTCCCATTGGCAAATTGTAGACCCTGCCTCAGTTCGCAGGCAGCAGAGAACCCTCAGTTTGCATGGCATGCCACGGTGACATCTTGAGGCTTCAGAAGGCATATCATACACCGTTGGAATCATCGTCTAGTCAACTTCGTAACGAGAGCAGCCCCGCCGCCGTTCAACCTCGGAGCTGCCCGTAGGAGCAAATCTCGGTGACCTACGCAGCTCCTCCAAGGCAGACAACCAGAGAAGGATTGCAGAGGCTCCCACGGTCTTCTTCCTATGACTCTTGGAGTGCCACTTGGCTAAGAGCTTCCTCTACAAGTCCTCTGTCATCTCCAACAAGAAGAGCTAATTTTGGACCTCGACATCAAAAGTTCCAAATTTTCCATTCCAAGTGCATTAGGTCAGTTTTCCTGAGCCAGAACTGACACATCCCTGTTGTTTGGGCCTTCACGATCAGCTCTGACATATGCCGATGGCGTCATTGATCCCGACGGAAAGAAAACTTGTCCATGAACGTAACGGTACTACCCTCGCCTCCAACAGAGCACGGTACTGTTCGTAGCGCCCCCGTCTTCCAACAGCATCATCCTAGGAGCATCCAAACCAGAGAAGTCTTGCCATATTCCCGGACATGCCCCAACCAGTGACATCGTCACAAAATTACAAGAAAATTAAGGCGTCTTCCTGGTTCAAAGAAGAGAATTTTGGCACTAGTTGTAGCCTATTCAGAGTTTGATAAGGACCGTGGCGGTGCCATCTTTGACTATCTGTCCGGTGGTTCCAGAAACTGGCAGCACGGGCGGAGCTCGGCAACTCGATTTTCTATCTTAGTTTCCCCACCCCGCCTGGCCGGCTTACCACCCCTCCCTGCGTGGAGGTAGTGTTTGACTGTATCACATTATCCCCAACCCCTTGTCCAACCCTCCTACGTGAGGATTGGTGGTGTACTCTATAAATTTTTAGGTCAAGCGGCATCGACGCGGCGTGCGGGTGCGTACCCATGCCTCCCCGCTCACCCTCATTTTCGGCTGGGGTCGGCGTCTTCACGCCGACCAGGTGAGCTACTGAGCACTTCTCTTTGCTGGTTTCAATTGCTTAATTAGTATTGCATCTTAGTGCCGTTGACAGTGAGAGAGTGCCCAGTCCCAAATTGTCATCAAATTGAGCAACCACCGCGGAGTGAGTTGAGAGAGCGACCCTACAACCAACGCCTTTGGCGTGCTGGCCGTCCTCGGAATTGAGCATCCCAAGCCCTTAGGGGTCCATCCCAAGCTAGTCAAATCCCCGAAAAGGCGAGGTCCCACTTCGGACCCTCTCCACCATCACCGGTTTACCTACGGGCCCTAGTGTGCGCCAAGCGGGTGTGTCCGCTCGAGTGAAGTTGCCAGTCCGTTGCATTGCTTGCTTGCTAGGTCTGAGGGGTCTTCGGTCTTGTGACTATCACCCCAAAGGTGGTGTCACATCACCCCGAGCCTCCTCCGTCTACAGTCGGAGCCGAAGGGGATGAGGAGAGAGAATGAGAGGGAGAGAGGCATGCGTGCGAATGCAGAGAGAGGAAGGAGAGAAAAGAAGAAATTAGAAATTTTCCTAATTTCTGAAAATCAGATTTTTGGTCCAAAAATGGACTAATTTAGAAAAATATGAAAAAATAGTCAAAATGATCCTCGAAAAGAATGCAACGCAACTGCAGCATCCTCGAGTCGATGAACGGAATAATAAACTCACCACGGGGTTCCGTAACTAGTACAAGAGCAAAACCCATGCAGATCGTAAAACTCAACTCATGACCCACAAAAGCGATCCAAAACTCTCCGATAAGGATCCAAAAGACTCAGGATCTTACAGTGCATGCTGCACAGACCTAGGTAAGGTTGGTGCACCTGTGGGTCTATCCAGATTTTCAAAAGCACAGAAAAGGAGAGTTTTGAAAGGGTATTCTATTTCATAAAAATCATAGAAACTAGAAAATGATACGAGGATAAGTTAGTAACCCGCTGTGAAAGTTTCATGTACCCAGAAATTCTATACTTTCAGATATTAGTCATTTTCTATGCATGTGTAGCCTAGAAGGATGAACATATACTTTCATATAGTAACCTGAACATGACTATGGGTGTGTTTAGCCATCTTAAAATCATGAAATATGTCTGATGAGCATCATGATAGTAATATCAAGAATATGTATTGTCATGAAGGAAAACAACAGCATTATGTGAGGTTGGACTTCGGTCCCTTCCGCGGGACGGCGATACGTAACGCCGCGGAAGTGAAAGATCCCAGGGGACGGCGATACGTAACGCCCTGGTTTAACATCGTATTGATTCAGTCTTCAGTCCCATTGTGGGGCGGCCTTTGTGGGATGGTGATACGTAACGCCACTGGGCCACAAGAATCTAGGTGGGAGTTTGCTCTCAGGTCTACGCAGTACTCTTTTGTTCGTTGTGTGTGTGGGCCTCATGTGTTTGCGGTAGCTGTCCGGTTCCGTGAATGGCAATAATATGAACTCTCATAAAATATGATAATAGGAAATTGTTCTTGTACTGAGGTCTTGCTGCATGCATGGGTGTTTATAATAGTTAAAGAATCTGTACTTCCTTATTGAGTTATTTTAAGTAAATGATATAAAATGAACCATGCTACTGTTAACATCAGGAAAATGCATATAAATGATTATATAGATGCAAAGTTGATCCCAGTTTGTTAGGATGCCTACTAAGCGTCACACTCACCCATGTGACACATGTTTTTCAAGAAATATAGAGGAGGAGGTTTAGGTGGATGTAGCATCCTAAGAATAGGGTTAGCACCGTCCATCTGGGTATGCCACGGTCAAATGTTTTGCTATATGTAGGGGGCGGGTTGAAAAGCCCATGTGGGCTCATGTGTAATCTGGAACATGAACCTATACTCTTTTTAGAGATTATGAATTGTTGAAATTAGATGGAAGGCTCTTTCACCACAGAATGTGGATCTAGAGGGGGGGTGAATAGATCAGCTGGCCAATAAAAAATTATGCCTAGATTCAGATGCAAAATTAAAAGAACACTGATCAAACACTGTCAATGCACTAGATAATAGAGATAAGATCTGCTAGACAGACAATCAACCACACGAGAGGCACAAAGAATTTTAGGTGGTTCAGTCAGTCCGACCTACGTCCACCCAACATTCAACTCGAATGTGGATTACTGCTGATACACAGCTTCAATCTGCTGGGCACTACCGCTTGCCAACAACGGCTAGGGCTTACAGCTTATCCCGACCAGAGGAACCTCCTCTACAACAGCTGAGCTTCACAGCTTGCTCTGCTGGGCTCTACAGCTTAGCCGACCAGAGGTAACACCTCTGCACACCGCTGCCTCACAGCTTGATCGAACAAGAGTTTTCAAAAGAAAAATAACAAAGACTGAAAAGCAAGAAACGCATAATCGAATGGAATGAAAACCAAAATGACTGTAGCTCAAATTGAGCAATATCAGCTCTGGTATCTGAACCAAGAGACTGATTCACAAGCTCTCATATAACTCTCTCAACTCATCTCTCTCACTTTCTTCTTCTCTCCTTTTCTTCTTCTCTACTTTTCTTCTCTTTGGATCTTAGTGGCTCTTTGATGCCTTAGGTTTGTCTCACTGTATAGACTTGCCACTGGTCGATCTCCTTCAACAGAAGATGAAGACTTCTATATATATATATCAGCAGTAGATTGGATAAAGGCGCGTGGCTTCCACGTTTTCCCGTCCAAGGAATTCGCCAGATCCGAGGTGCTTTCATCCACGTGGCAGCATCTGGTCACCTCGTCCTCCTGGGATCACGAGCCATGTCAGCAATCTCAGTAACAAATCTCTGTCAGACAGAGTATCAGATTATCAGGTTAAGTGAAGAACTCTGTACATACTTTGTAAGATGAAATGCTTTGTGTAGACTTCATGATGTAATGACTTTGTGAAATGTGAATGCAATGTACAGACTTCGTTAATGGAAATGCAATGCATAGACTTCAGTGCATAGACTTTATGACGACGAGTGCAATGTACAAACTCCATGAATGGAAATGCAATGCATAGACTTCAGTACTGATGCACGATGTACAGACTTCATAAGACTCTAATGAAGACAGACGATGTATAGACTTCAGGACTGATACATGATGCAGACTTGTCCAATTTATACACTTGCTCATTGTTCAGTCTTCATGAAAGATGTACAGACTTCCAATGTGTAGACTTAACAGTTGCCCTGGCTATACAGACTTTGTCACAAGCTGAACAGTCGGTTGTATAGACTTCGCCCCAATGCATAAGACGCTAACTGAGACGGACAATGTACAGACTTGCTGTAACAGTCCGATGTATAGACTTTGCCCAATGCCTGAGACGCTAACAGAGACGGACGATGTTCAGACTTGCTGAAAGACCAATGTACAGACTTTGCTCATATGCATGAAATGCTAACTAAGACGCTGGACTCTGTACAGACTTGAGCGATGTATGGGCTTAGCTTCATGCAAGCTACAGTCCAATGTATGGACTTTGAAGTTCAACTGGTGAGTGTACATACTTCACCAATGAGACGCTAACTAAGACGCTAGACTCTGTACAGACTTGAGCGATGTATGGGCTTAGCTTCGTGCAAGCTACAGTCCAATGTATGGACTTTGAAGTTCAACTGGTGAGTGTATAGACTTCACCAATGAGACGCTAACTAAGACGCTGGACTCTGTACAGACTTGGCACCGACCAATGTATAGACTTGACAATGCTGAATGAACGAATGAGCAAAGTATAGACATTGGGTGCCACAATGTGCAGACTTCATGATGTATGGACTTGAGTGTTCGTGTGAGCTGCACTATATAGACTTTAACAAAATGCCTAAGACGCTGCATGAGACACAAGACAAACAGACAGTGTATAGACTTGTACTCTGGGGGTGTCGACCCACCTGAGAAGGGGTTCGACCCACTACTGTCCAGACTAAACAAGGAAAAGTATAGGCTCTATGTTCATGCTGCAATGCACTGTGTAGACCTGTGAGTGTGTGAATAACAATATATAGACTCTGACTGCATTATTTACACAGACAATCTGATACAAACAATTTCATCAAAATAAAAATAGTTCTCAATCAATCAAAACAAGCTTTTGCCAATGAAGTAAAACTTATTGTCAACATCATCAACACAGAGGGGTCACAACAATCTCCCCCTTTTTGATGATGGCAACACCCTATTATATAGAATAGCAACATCCTGTTATGCAGATGCATTTTTTGATGAAGGACATGATTTGTATTCAGATTTGTCATGCAGATGCTATGAATGACATGCTGAGACATGAACACAACTCTCTGCTCACAAGATCTCCCCCTTTGCCATAGACATGATGCATACACTTCCCTGGAATGAATTCATCAAAGAGACAATATATTCTCCCCCTTTGCCATCAACAAAGAGGAGGGATAGAAGATGCAAGGGAAGGAACAAGAAGAATCAGCTGACTGGCATTCTTAGTAGGTAGTTCAGAAATTAAGCAGCTAAAGCACAGAACCTTCAGTCATATGAATTAAGAAACTACTTAGAAAGTGAAGTTCTGGTTTAAAGGTTATACAAATGAGAGTTCATGCACTACATTCATTGAATAATGTAGCTGTGCATGATAAGATAATAAACTAGAATCATATTTACATGAGAGATTCAGTTTCAGAATATCTTACTTTCATAGACTCAGTAGAATGTGCTAAGAGATACCAGGTCATGTATTGAAATTGAACAAATTGACGTCCATGAAATTTCTTTTGAAGGAACAACATTTTCACTATTATTTCATTTAGGGCATTCAGGTACCATAAGTCTTTTTACGTAAGGGTATACGTTTATCAGATGCCAATACCCCTACATACTCAACATGATGGACTATTTTGCCTATGATCAAACTCAATAGAACTGATTTACACCTTTTTGTGTGAGGGTACACGTTTATCAGACGCCAGTTACCCCAGGTACTCAGTGAAACCAACCTACTATTTTGATCATTTTATACAGAGATAGCTGATACACCTCATGACATGAGTGTTATCCACTTCTTTGATGGATCACTCAGTTTCTTAGTGATTTACCAATCATTGCTCTGCCAATGCTATTTTTCAATTAATTTTCAATGTTTTTCAATATCTTTCTTAGCTGTCCTTTATTTGTTTCAGAATGACTTGTTTAAGGACAATACACATACTTAGTTTCTCTAACATGATTTCAGATGAGTTTTCAGATTTCAGATATAATTTGCTTTGTCTGACATGAAATAAGATGAGGGTTGAGTGCTTTATCAATTTTCAGCATCCTTATTTACTGATTGTAGTCTTTCAACTCTAAAGATTATAAAATTTAAACCATTAAGTCAGTCTTTAAGCAATTAAAGTTCTTATGAGGGAAGAAGTATGTTTTCTATTGCTTAATAATAGAACTGACTAAAAGATTGCCATACTGTCAGACTCAACTCTGAATCATATGCAATACTCCCCATGTCTATGTGCATGTGGTTTTGCAAATGATGACTGAACAAATGATTTTGAAGTTCATGCTTATTCAGACTGCACTATCATGCAATACCAGGGTTATGTAGAGAAATGTAGTGCAAAATAGTTCTATATGCATGTGATTTTAGACACATTCATGACTAAATAATATACATTGATGATCATGAGAAAACAATATAAGTGTCATGCATGATCATGAATATGTTGCACCATTCAACCTTCACAGAGTTTTATACAAGCTATCTGATGCAAGTCCAAATCAGAAATTTTATTCAAAACAGCTGAAAATTTTATTCATCATGCTGAAACTTACACAAGCCAAGTTCTCTTCTAAGAAATTTAAACTTTTCATTTCCAAGTGGCTTAGTGAAGATATCAGTAATTTGTTTGTCTGTTTCAATGAAATTCAGTTCGATTTCCTTTTTATTCACAGCATCTCTAAGAAAATGGTATTTTATCTCTATGTGTTTAGTCCTAGAATGATGAACAGGATTTTTAGCAAGGCATATGGCACTAGTATTATCACATAAAATTAGAATACATTCCAGTTTTATCTGATAATCATCTAGTTGGTGCTTGATCCATAGTACTTGGGCAGCACAATTACCAGCTGCAACATATTCAGCCTCAGTTGTAGACAAGGCTACAGTGTGATGCTTCTTAGATGCCCAAGATACTAGACAGCCACCAAGGAATTGACAATAGCCACTAGTGCTTTTTCTATCTACTCGACACCCAGCATAATCAGCATCAATGTAAGCTAGAAGCTCTAACTCACACCTAGCAGGATACCATAATCCTAACTCTTGGGTGCCTAGCAGATATCTAAAAATCCTTTTTACTGCTTTAAGATGAGTTTCTTTAGGACTGGCCTGAAACCTAGCACATAATCCTACAACAAATTGAATATCAGGCCTAGATGCTGTTAAGTAGAGAAGGGATCCGATCATACCTCTGTATAGCTTTTGATCAATAGGTTTACCTTTAGTGTCTTCATCCAAGCTTGTAGAGGTACCCATTGGAGCAGCTATCTCATTGAGGTTGTCCATCTTGTATTTCTTGAGTAGATCCCTTGTGTACTTGGACTGAGTGATAAACATTCCATCCTTTGTTTGTGTAACCTACAGTCCAAGAAACAAGTTGAGCTCACCCATTGAGCTCATTTCAAACTCATTAGTCATTATTTTAGAAAATTCCTCACACAATTTGGGGTTAGTTGACCCAAAAATAATGTCATCCACATTAATTTGAACAATAAGAATGTCAGAATGACTCACCTTTGTAAATAAGGTCTGATCAACTACTCCTCTAGTGAAATTTTGATCAGTAAGGAACTTGCTCAACCTGTCATACAAGCTCTGGGAGCTTGCTTAAGACCATAGAGAGCTTTATTTAATTTGTAAACATGATTAGGGAAATCTAGACATTCAAACCCAGGGGGCTGTCTTACATAGACATCCTCACTAATTTCCCCATTCAAGAATGTAGATTTTACATCCATCTGCTGGAGGATTATTCCTAGAGAGCATGCATAAGCCAATAAAATCCTAACAGCTTCTAATCTGGCTACAGGGGCAAATGACTCTTCAAAGTCAATACCAAACTCCTGGTTATACCCCTGAGCAAGAAGTCTGGCTTTATTTTTAACAATATTCCCTAATTCATCAGATTTATTCCTGAATACCCACTTAGTCCCTATGACTGTTCCATGATCAAGAGGTGGGACCAAGTGCCACACCTTGTTCCTGTCGAACTGATTAAGCTCCTCATGCATGGCATTAATCCAATGCACATCCTTGAGGGCACAGTCAATGGACTTGGGTTCAATTTGAGAGACAAGAGCATATGTATTTAATTCATCCTGAATTCTAAAGTGACCTCTAGTCCTAGGGGATCATTCAGATTTCCAATGACATTATTCACAGGGTGATCTTTAAGATATCTGATATTAACAATCAGAGTTTCAGGAATTTCACTTACCTCCCCCGGAACTTCAGATTCTTCTTCATTCTGCTCTTCTTTTTCTTCCTCACCATCAGACTGGTCTGCAGAGTTATCATCTTTTAAAATGTTCCCATCTTCATTCTTGCAATGACCATGGTTAGTTTTCATCAAGGATTCATCAAAGATAATGTGTGGAGATTCTTCAACAATTTTTGTGTTTAAGTTGAACACTCTATAAGCTCGGGTGTTTTCAGAATAACCAAGAAAAATTCCTAGTTCACCTTTTGGCTCAAATTTATCAAGGTCCCTCTTATCATTTATATGTATAAAACATTTACAACCAAAGACCTTGAAATGGGCAATTGAAGGTTTCTTACCTTTCAAAATCTCATAGGGGGTTTTCTGGGTAGAAGGTCTTACCATTGCCCTGTTAATTACATAACAGGCTGTGTTGACTGCTTCAGCCCAGAATTTTCTTGACAGTTCACCTTCAACTAGAAGTGTTCGGCCCATCTCCACTAGAGTTCTGTTCCTCCTCTCGACTACACCATTATGCTCAGGTGTCCTGGGTGATGAGAACTTATGATGAATCCCACTAGACCTGCAAAATTCTTCAAAGTGTGAGTTTTCAAACTCACCTCCATGATCAGTCAAAATATTTTTAATTTTCTGATTTATTCTAATACAGAACTCCTGAAATTCTGAAAATGCATCATTCTTGTGTGATATACCCAAGTATACCTAGAAAAATCATCTACTAAGACAAACCCATACCTCTTCCCTAATAAACTGACAGACCTGGTTGGCCCAAATAGGTCCATGTGTATTAGTTCATAAGGTTTAGTGGATAGGTTTTCTGTCCTAGATTTGAATGATTTTCTAGTCAACTTGGACTGAATGCATGCATTGCAAAATTTATTGTCCTTTTTAAAAGAGACTTCAAGGAGTCCTCTAACCATGCTATGCTTGTTTAGTTTATACAAAACAGTATAACTCGCATGGCCTAACCTACGATGCCATAAAAATGCTAAATATTGTCTACTAGCAGTAAGACATAGGTTAGAATGCTGAATATCATCTAAATCTATCATGTATGTGTTATTTATTCTTTTTTCAAAAAATATGATAATTTCAGAATCAGGTTCAAAAACCTTGCAGCATTGAGAATCAAATAAGACTTTATGTCCTTTATCACACAACTGGCTGATACTGAGTAAATTATAAGCTAACCCTTCAACCAGCATAACATCATCAATGCAGCAGGTAGAACACTTACCTACCTTACCTGATCTAATGATCCTACCCTTTGTGTTGCTTCCAAAAGTGACAAGGCCTCCTAGCTTCTCAGTCAGTATGCAGAACTTGGCCTTATCTCCTGTCATATGCCTGGAGCAGCCACTATCCAAGTACCATAAGTTACTCTTGGCTGCCAGGCATACCTGCACACACAATTAGGGCAAAAAGTTTGGAACCCAAGTCTGTTTGGGCTCCAATACAGATGAAGTGCAAGTAAAGGAAGAAAGCATGGCTTTGGGAATCCACATTTGTTTAAAAGAACTTTGTTCAGTGGATTTTGCAGATTTCCTTCTGTTAGTCTTTCTCTTATATTTGTTGTTTTTCCTTTTATTTGCACCAATAGATTTATTCACAGAATTGTTGTTGTTGTGCCAATGCTTTGGCCAGGTTGCATTCATAAAGTTTTGGTCAAGGTGATATTTGGGCTGGCTGAAAGATTGGAAGTTTCTAGTTGTTCGACTACCATACCCATTACCCCAATTTCTGACATAGGGTCTGTTAAATTGTGTAGGTTGATGAGCGTACCCTGTATGCATCCTTTGAGTTCTAGTCCACCCAAACCCATTAGAATAGATTGACTATGTGGGGTAGTAGGACTGGACTCTAGGTGGATTGAATTTGTTGGGCTGACTCCTGAAAATATTTTGTCTTCCCTGCACCCTTGACCCTGCTAACCTGTTCATAGGTTTTTGTTGGGTCTTTTTCTGTTATGGTGGTGGTGAAGACTTTTTGGCATTGACATGGGGTTTGTTTACCTGAACAGTCTGACCCCTAGCCTTGGATTGAGCACTAGAGCTAGGTTTGGAGGTGCCAATTCTACTAGGCTCACCAACTTTCTGTTTGCCCTTCTCCTCTGCATTGGGCTTTTTCAGATTCACATTTATTTTCACAGCATTATTAGAATTCATATTAATCAGAGGTCCTTTCTCCTTTTGTGCAACAAAGGAAATAGTTTTCATTCCAAAGCTCTTAGTTGCACTAGAGTTGAATCCTAGGCCCTCTCTCCTGAAATTAACCTTTGACCCCAATAATGCATCTAAATTTTCAGATCCTTGGGTCATTTTCTCAATGGTTTTCAGCTTATCCTCATTGTCTTTCTGAATTTCATCAATAGACTTTTTCAATTCATTATTTACATTGAGGACAGCTTCATATTTTTCAGAAGTAATTTTTATCTCACTTTCATAATTCTGAATCTTCAATTTCCATGCATCAATTTCATTGTCTAATCTCACATTTTCTTCCTTAGAGATTTTCAGTTATTTCTTGATTTCTTCAAATTCAGAACATGTGAGTTTCGGCTTACTGTTCTCATTTTCTAAGCATGCAATTTTATCATACAATGAAGTATCATTTTGCATGATGTTAATTTTTCTTCGTAAATGCCTATTTTCTTTTCTGACATCATCTAATCTATCAGCAAGTTCATTATAAGCATCCATCCAATCAGCAATAGTAAAGTTTTCAAAACGAGAGGATACCTCATCAGATTCTTCCTCTCTATCTTCTGAGCTGGTTGCCATGAGACAGATTGGCTTCTCAGCTTCAACTTCACTGTCCGAAGTGTTGCTCAAGGATCCCTCATCCTCATCACTCCAGGTACTCACCATAGCTTTCCCTCTTGTGTTCTTTTTCTTGGACTTGTCCTTGAGGTTCTGATTTGTCAGACATTCAGCTTTAAAGTAACCAGCCTTCCTGCATTGATAGCAAACATTAGTCTCAGCTTTCTTCACAGGGTTTGATTTGTACCTTGTGTCTCGGCGGCCACCACTGGGATTTCTTCGGCTGAATCTTCTTCCTTCTTTCTTGAGAAAACACCGGAATTCCCTAGTAATCATAGCGATATCATCATTTGTCATTTCTTCTTCAGACAAGCTCTCTTCAATTGATGATCCGTTGGGGCTGGATCGACTGGATTTGCTAGCACCAGCCTTCAGAGCTATTGGCTTCCTCTTTCTATCAGCCTCTTCTATCTTCGGCAGATTCATCTCATATGCCATTAGAGTTCCGATAAGCTCATCTGCCCTTGTATTGTGCAGATCTCTTGATTCTTCCATAACAGTGGCCTTGGTGTGCCAAATTGGAGTCAAGGATCGCAAGATCTTTCTAACTATATCATACTAAGAATACTTCTTCCCAAAACCTCTGAGACTATTTGTGATAATAGTCAATCAAGCATACATTTATTTGATTGTCTCGTTTGGCTTCATCTTGAAGGCCTCGTATTCTGAAACCAGTAGATTAGTCTTGGTCTCTCTAACTTGTGAAGTCCCCTCGTAGATAACTTCAAGTGCATCCCACATTTCCTTCGCTGAAGAGCAGGCAGATACTCGTGAGAACTCGGTGGGATACAGAGAACACTAGATTGCATTGATTGCACTCCAGTTGAGCATGGACCTTCTAATTTCCTCCTTGGTCCATACATCTTCATTAGGGGACAGCTCGAAAGGTCCCTTGCTAACTACCTTCCAGATCTCATAATCTTTAGCCCTCAAAAAAACCTGCATACGGTTCTTCCAGTATGCGTAGTTGGATCCATCGAAGTACGGGGGCTTGGATGTGGATTGTCCTTCAGCTATCATCCCTCTTCCATCCATCTGTACCTTCCTCTTTGGGCTGTAAGTCTCTACAGAAGAGTTAGGCTCTGATACCAAATGTTGAAATTAGATGGAAGGCTCTTTCACCACAGAATGTGGATCTAGAGGGGGGGTGAATAGATCAACTGGCCAATAAAAAATTATGCCTAGATTCAGATGCAGAATTAAAAGAACACTGATCAAACACAGTCAATGCACTGGATAATAGAGATAAGATCTGCTAGACAGACAATCAACCACACGAGAGGCACAAAGAATTTTAGGTGGTTCAGTCAGTCCGACCTACGTCCACCCCACATTCAACTCGAATGTGGATTACTGCTGATACACAGCTTCAATCTGCTGGGCACTACAGCTTGCCAACAACGGCTGGGGCTTACAGCTTATCCCGACCAGAGGAACCTCCTCTGCAATAGCTGAGCTTCACAGCTTGCTCTGCTAGGGCCTACAGCTTAGCCGACCAGAGGTAACACCTTTACACACCGCTGCCTCACAGCTTGATCAAACAAGAGTTTTCAAAAGAAAAATAACAAAGACTGAAAAACAAGAAGCACAGAATCGAATGGAATGAAAACCAAAACGACTGTAGCTCAAATTGAGCAATATCAGCTCTGGTATCTGAACCAAGAGACTGATTCACAAGCTCTCATATAACTCTCTCAACTCATCTCTCTCACTTTCTTCTTCTCTCCTTTTCTTCTTCTCTGCTTTTCTTCTCTTTGGATCTCGGTGGCTCTCTGCTGTCTCAGGTTTATCTCACTGTATAGACTTGCCACTGGTCGATCTCCTTCAACAAAAGATGAAGACTTCTATATATATATATCAGCATCAGATTGGATAAAGGCGTGTGGCTTCCACGTTTTCCCGCCCAAGGAATTCGCCAGATCCGAGGTGCTTTCATCCACGTGGTAGCATCTGGTCACCTCATCCTCCTGGGATCACGAGCCATGTCAGCAATCTCAGTAACAAATCCCTGTCAGACAGAGTATCGGATTATCAGGTTAAGTGAAGAACTCTGTACAGACTTTGTAAGATGAAATGCTTGTGTAGACTTCATGATGTATTGACTTTGTGAAATGTGAATGCAATGTACAGACTTCGTGAATGGAAATGCAATGTATAGACTTCAGTGCATAGACTTTATGATGGCGAGTGCAATGTATAGACTCCATGAATAGAAATGCAATGCATAGACTTCAGTACTGATGCACGATGTACAGACTTCATGAGACTCTAACGAAGACAGACGATGTATAGACTTCAGGACTGATACATGATGCAGACTCATCCAATGTATACACTTGCTCATTTTTCAGTCTTCACGAAAGATGTACAGACTTCCAATGTGTAGACTTAACAGTTGCCCTGGCTATACAGACTTGGTCACAAGCTGAACAGTCAGTTGTATAGACTTCGCCCCAATGCATAAGACGCTAACTGAGACGGACAATGTACAGGCTTGCTGTAACAGTCGATGTATAGACTTTGCCCAATGCCTGAGACGCTAACAGAGATGGATGATGTTCAGACTTGCTGAAAGACCGATGTACAGACTTTGCTCGTATGCATGAGACGCTAACTAAGACGCTGGACTCTGTACAGACTTGAGCGATGTATGGGCTTAGCTTCGTGCAAGCTACAGTCCAATGTATGGACTTTGAAGTTCAACTGGTGAGTGTACATACTTCACCAATGAGACGCTAACTAAGACGCTGGACTCTGTACAGACTTGATTGATGTATGGGCTTAGCTTCGTGCAAGCTACAGACCAATGTATGGACTTTGAAGTTCAACTGGTGAGTGTACAGACTTCACCAATGAGACGCTAACTAAGACGTTGGACTCTGTACAGACTTGGCACCGACCAATGTATAGACTTGACAATGCTGAATGAACGAATGAGCAAAGTATAGACATTGGGTGCCACAATGTGCAGACTTCACGATGTATGGACTTGAGTGTTCGTGTGAGCTGCACTGTATAGACTTTAACAAAATGCCTAAGATGCTGCATGAGACACAAGACAAACAGACAGTGTATAGACTTGTACTCTGCAGGTGTTGACCCACCTGAGAAGGGGTTCGACCCACTACTGTCCAGATTAAACAAGGAAAAGTATAGGCTCTATGTTCATGCTGCAATGCACTGTGTAGACCAGTGAGTGTGTGCATAACAATATATAGACTCTGACTGCATTATATACACAGACAATCTGATACAAACAATTTCATCAAAATAAAAAAAGTTGCCAATCAATCAAAACAAGCTGTTGCCAATGAAGTAAAACTTATTGTCAACATCATCAACACAGAGGGGTCACAACATGAATGGTTGAGATGCTTATCTACATTTCTTTTAACCTATGGTTTCTCTCTCATGTGAATGTATGTATGTTACATAATATTGTGCTTCCGCGATACGTACGAAGTGATTGCTTCGGGGTCCGATAAAAAGAAAAAAATATCTCGAAAAAAATTTGGAGATCGGATCACGGGGCGTTACAGCCAACATCCCGTCAAAATGTCCAACCCCACAACTCGATTGTTTAGGATGAGTTTTTGTAAGTGGGGTAATTTCCCTCCGTGAAAATATTCAAAAATAGAGTTAGATATGCCTGAATGGGATTCTGACCAATCTACAGGCAAGGACGTGTGAGACTACGCGCACCTCGACCCCTCGGAGTGGGAATGTCTATGAAGGACATGCCCGGAGCAAGTCGAATCATGGAGTTGACGGGTGATTATCAGGAGGCGGCCAGGTCGATGGCCATTTCAAAGGTGACTGGGCAGTGAAGGTTACAGCGGCCTTCGATCTTTGGCAGCCAGTACCTTGGCCACCTTGGAAACTGGGCGGCCAGTACCTTGACCGCCTTGAGTTCTGGGCGGCTAGGGATGTGGCTTCCTAGGACCTTGTACGGCCAACTCTCTTGCCTTCTTCCGAAGGCTAAGCGACCATCAGTTTGGACGCTCAGAAAATGTATTTGACTTGATTTTTTCAATGGTTTTCAAAATGATAGGCAATCAATGTATGATAGTACCCATAAAATTTTTCCTGAGGGGCTCATGCCCCCAAATCCCCAACCTTATGAGCAGGGGGGCACTGCCCCCTATAACCCCTCGCCAACTTGTCACAGAGTTGGGTCCGCGAAATGATAGGATGGAGTCTAGCTAGATAAAGATGACCCCACACTCCTAATCATCTAAGGGAAAGTGTCACTTCTATGATAACTAAACAAGGTCCGCGGGATGTCTGAAATTAGGCATCTACAGACACCACTCCGGCGAAGACACTTTTTCCCCTGTCACCATTGTGGCAGGGTCCGGGCTCTATCCTTTCTCGAGAACTACCTCTCCCTATTCATGACATCTTTTGACTTGAGCGTTAGAGGGTTCTCTTAGGGAACACCTACCCCGGTGAGAACTTCCCTTGCAGGAAAGAAGTTTAATGAGGTTCTCTTAAGGTGTCTATGCCTAGAAGGCTCAGTGGAGGGAGTTCAACGAGCGTCTCTCACACCCTCCCTGAGAAGGGCCGGATATGGGGACTTCTCTATCTCTAACAACACTACCTCTTCGTCCACCAACGCTAAGGATGCCAATAAACCCCTCTCCTAGTGAGCCTTTCAAAGGGACGCCTTCAGATCACCACCAGTGCTGGCCACAGCCTCAAGGGCATCCACCTTGTCATCTCTTACACTACACCTCAACCTGATCCCCTGATCGGGGGGCCACGCCACTGCCTCCACTCCACGCAGGGCACTCCCCATGGCACCGGACACTCCCCATGGCGCCTACATTATCAAAGATACCACTCTTATAGGCCCATGCTCCTCAAGGTCTCAGCCCTGTACCTGGAGGAAGGTGCCACCCTCGCCAGCTTGGGACATCCTTTTGCAATTCCCATCTTCAGTGCTGCCACCCTTACTTGGGTCCAAGATGGCAGAAAACTACCACTCCCCCTTTTGCATGTGGCCGCCTACCTTCTGCGTAGGCATCGGCACTCCGACAGCATCCCCAAGGGCCATTGCTCTTTCCCTTCTCAATCTTTGTACACAAGCCTCTCCCCACTTTCTCAGGCTATGTAAGCCCATCCTGCCTGGGCACTTTTGTATTTTTTCTCATTCTTTGTAATGAAAGGCAAAAAGTAATCCCTAGGTATCTAGCTTCCCCTCTCCACCCCTCACCATAGGTCACCCTCCTCTGACTAAGGTGAGATCTTCACCAATCCCTACGACAAAATCCCTGGCCATCCAATGGTCTAGGAAGCTTGCGAGTTCTACACCACTACAACTAGTGTTCGTAATTAAACTAGCATTAGATGTCCTGGCTACGTAGATAGCATATTATATATTTTAGGATTGCATTCTGAAGAGTGTCAAATAACCATGTTTATTGATGAGGCTGGAACTCTCTATGAGCCCATATCAAGTGAAGGACGAAAAGATAAGCACAAAAAACCTCAGCCTGAGCCAACCATGGTGATGAGATGATTGATGATGATGTGTGTGAGCTTCTAAAGTGTTTCCTTTTGCCCCCGCCCCTCATTTTCTCGATTCTGCTTTCATTTAGTACTGATTTGAGTGTCGAACATACTTATCAACACCTTTTTTTAAGGTAAGTATATGTATTATTGAAGTAATCTATGCATCGTAAATACTATCTTCATAGGTTGTAGACTAGTATTCTAGAAGACTATAGTAAACATACCAACACCTTCTCTTCTTCATCTTTTCTGACTAAACTGAAAACATCAAATTCACTTGGTCTGCGAAGTCTACGATGTTAGCATTCTGTGTTTTGATGATGTCAAAATCTATGACTCATATGTGTATGATGTCATAGGCGTTTGGACCATATGAATTCTATGCATGATTGAATTATTCATGGTATAAATGATTTCTATTGCACACATGTTGTATGCATCATGCTTGAGCTCATTTGTTCATACCAGATACTGTTCATACAATATAAATGCATTTCAGGTTAACATACAGTCAATAAAGTTAACACTGTGCACATGTCATTTTACTGAATAACCACTGTGCATGACATTTCGTTGAACAGTTGGTGTGCATGTCATTCGTCTGTGCATCAGTTCAGTCTTGTAGCAAATCAATGCATAGTCTTGACCTAAGGTAGATCTCAATTCTCAAAAGTTCAAAATAACATCAACCGTAGTGTTCAGCATGTTCATGGTTAGAGTCGATGCTAGCTGATGTGGTTTAAGCGCATGAGTCAGTGCATCACATGAGGTCGATGCTAGTTGCACTTTGTGCATACTAGGGTCGATGCTAGTTGCACCTTGTGCATACTAGGGTCGGTGCTAGTTGCATAAAGGGTAGGTGCTAGTGTCATGTATACTACATTTAGAATCGACGCTAGTTGCACTTCATGCATACATGAGCATTTCTGTTCTTAAGGTCGATGCATGTTTTAGAAGTTCGGCACTGAGTTGGTGTCAAGTTCTCATCAGGACGGTGGATGCATCAGACATGGTTAACTAAGGTCCATGCATATGCTCATGAGGTCGGTGCTAGCCTATTGTGCATTGTCATAAGGTCGGTGCATGTTGTGTTAGTCTACATGCAAGGTCAGTGCATAGTTCTTATCGAGCATAGAAGGTCGGTGCATTCTCAGCTTTATTCTACCTAAGGTCTGTGCACATTTTGCCTTGCACATATATATGTCGGTGCATCTTTTTGCTATACGCATGCAAAGGGTCGGTGCACGTTGTGTCTCATTCTTACAAAAGTCGGTGCACTCCTTATGTCTGCATACTAAGGTCAGTGCGAGTAGCATGAACGGTCGATGCTAGTTAGCCTTGCCTCGTACGTAAGGTCTATGCTAGCTAGCTTTGCTTCATGAATAAAGTCTGCGATACCTGACTTTGTCATCTGCATCAAGTCAGTGTTAGCTTGCATGGTCTATGGTTAAGGTCAGTGTCAACAGACTAAAACATGTGTCAAAGCCAATGCATGCATTTTGTTCTCTTCCCTTTCAAATTCACAACATGTTAATGTCTGAGCAATTCATTATTCATATGCTCTGTGTATTACTAAGTCAATCTGTGTCCGGCTGATACTTAAACTTGCACAGTTGACTTGTGCATCCATGAATATTTGTAAGAGCATTTGAATACTCTCTATATGATTTTCTGAATTGATAACCTTAATGACATCATGATTAATTTCATAAACCTTGAATCAATATGTCAGATTTATTGGTTTCTTTTAGTCTAATCTGATTTCCAAGTGATTGACTAAATGCCTCTTCTACTGCAGGGACTTAAGTACGAACCAGGTTCAAGTAACTTAAGTTCTGGAAGCGGCTAAGTCATAAACAAGGTCAAATAGGTCAGGACCAATCATTGGCCCAGTCATGTGCAAATGATTAATTGGGGCACGTGATCCAAGGGATGCCACGTGGAAAGCTTAACAACCTACTTTCACACGTGGATGCTTTAAGGAGCTCATCTTATGGTGGGAACATTCCCTCCACACGACCAGGCGATTCTTTTTGGAGTTCGCTGGGATCCTACCACGTGGAGCCATCTGATGGAGGGAGCATCATCGTCTTCATCAAAATACCTCTGGCGCCCCTATTCTCCATATAAAAGCACCTACAGAGAAGAACAAGAGTATAAGATGGTAGAAGAAGAAAAGAAGTGAGAGCGGCAAAAAGCTAGCGGAAAATAGAGAAAGAGATCAGAGAGAGAGCAGACTGAGTAGATTGAGAGAGAGTTTTGAGAGCAGAGATCTTGAGAGAGTTAGCAGCCGTCTGTGAGTGAATTTCCAACAGTTCGTGTGGTTGAAGAAGAAGAAGAGAGTGCAGCAGCAAGATCGAAGGAGGAAGAAGATCTGTAGCTTCTGGATCAGATCCAAGCTACATTGCTTCAAAGCGAGCTATATTTTATGAGCTTTAATTCCAATTTTATGTTGCTGATTTTTATCATTCTGGTTTTACCATTTTACATTCCATTTTGAAGTTGTGAATCAGCGGTGGCATAAGCTGTAAGGCCTAGTGATTTGAAGCTGTGAATCAGCGGAGGCTAAGCGGTATTGCCCAGCGGTGGCTAAGCTATAATCCCTAGTGGAGCAAGTTGTAAGTCAGCGGTTGTAGGCAAGCTGTAAGGCCCAGCGGTTTAAGCTGTGTATCAACGGAATCCACACTCTGGTTGGAGTGTGGGGTGGATGTAGGTCTGGAGGACCGGACCACATAAAAATCTTCTGTGTGATGTGGTTTGATTGTATACTTTGATTTTGCTAGATGCATGCTTTGGATCGTGTTCTAATTGCATATTTGTTGACACCCCTTGATCAGTTTGCTACCCATCTATGTGTGTACTAACTGCACATTAGACACCTAGCTATTTCTTAGGCCATCGATCTGCTATTTAGTGAGTCTTTCAGTTAACTAAGGCAATTAGTTTAATTCTGCAATAGTTAACTGGATAGAGCTTGTTTGCTCAGTTTTATGAGCAAAATTTTTAAGAGGGACTCATTCACCCCCCCCCTCTGAATCATTACCGCACCATCACCATCATCATCATCATCATCATCATCATCAGAGCCTTATCCCAATTAATTGGGGTCGACTACATGAATCCTGTTCTGCCAAATATTTCTATCAAGTGCAATATTCATATTTAAACTCAAGGAACTAATGTCCTTCCTAATAACATCGCACCATCTCATTTTAGGTCTTCCTCGAGCTCTTTTACTAGCATCCACAAAGATTTGGTCACATCTTTTAACCGGCGCTGAGTTAGGGCGACGAAACATATGTCCAAACCACCTGAGTCTATTTTCTCTCATTTTACTATCAATTGGAGCTATCCCTAAGTCCTTACGGATGCGCTCATTCCTAATCTTATCTTTCTTAGTCTTGCCACACATCCATCTCAACATCCTCATCTCTGCTACACATATTTTGTGGATGTGTTCCTTTCGTACTGCCCAACACTCAGTACCATATAACAAAGCAGGTCTCACAGCCGTTCTATAAAACCTCCCTTTAAGTTTCACAGGCATACGACGATCACAAAGGACACCTGATGCACTTCTCCATCTTAACCAGCCTGCCTTAATCCTATGCGTAACGTCATCATAAATCTCCCCATTCTCTTGTATGATAGACCCTAAATATCGAAAGCTACTACTCTTCGGAATGTTATGTCCATCAATTAGAGCCATGTCTTCCTGAACTACTCTCCCATTACTAAAATTACAGTGCATAAACTCTGACTTACTCCCACTAATTTTAAAACCTTTAGACTCTAAGGCAAGTCTCCAACGCTCTGACTTAGCATTTAGAACATCAATACTCTCATCAATTAAAACAATATCATCTACAAATAGCATACACCAAGGGATATCCTCCTGCTAATTGCCGCACCATCACCAAACACAACAATTGGTATCAGAGCGGATCTCTGATTATCCAGATCCAACGATCTGTAGAGGATCATGCTATCTTGCTTTGGTGCATTACTTATCGATTGCTTATAGCTTTGATCTGGTTGTTAACTATCATTATGCATCTTCTGATGTGACACCACCTTGGGGGTGATAGTCACGAGACCGGTACACCTTGGGCCTTATCAAGCAAGCACAATTCGCAATTGAAACGGACCGATATCGGCGGCCACTCACCCGACACTCAGCCAAGTCCCGGGGTAACTCGGTGATGCCGAGTGGAGGTTGTGAGGGCTGGGCCCTTGCTGGTAGAGGGCCAGCAAGGCCAAGGGTTTTCCTAAGGGTATGGAGGCCCAATTCAATTGTGACGACGTTGTGCTGAGGGCACGGGTTACACACTCTCTCCCACGGTGATCTCTTGAAGCAAAGAGCTTGCGGATCGAGCACTCACTCTCACGGGCCAGCGAAGCTATGAACTAATATTGAAAGAACAAGCACTAGGGAAAGCAAGGGTTGGAACACTTACTCGACCATTTTGAAGAAACCGGTCCCGCTTAGAGACGTGGGTGAGCGGGGAAGCGTGGGTTCCCCACACGCAGCGCCGGTGTAGCTTGAACCTTTTTAAAGGATTACAACACTGCTCCCCATGCAAGGGGGTGGAACAAGGGGAGGGGAAATCACATATACATTCAAACACTACCTTCCACAGGGAGGGGCTGTAAGCCGGCCGGGCGGGGAGGGGAGGATCGATCTATGAGCTAATTGAAATAAAGTCACCGGTTCTGTCTACCCTCTGGAAGAGGGGATAGGCAGTCGAAGTCGGCGCCGCTGCGACCTATCCCAGACTTCGTTGTCGATTAAACCAGTTGGAGAACCTTTGTAGTTGACCCAGGAGAACGTCCAATTTTTGAGGGAATTTCTAGATGACGACGTTGGACGGGGCAGGGTCGTGAGTAGGACCTGTGTTCTCTGATTCTGATTGCTACGGTACCACTACAGCAGGAAGAGGAAGTCACCACGGGCGCTCCTAAGCTCTGATTCAGGTGGGGCTGGTATCGTTGGATTCTTTGTCGAGTTCTCTTCGAACGGAGATCCATGGAGATGCTGGAGGAGGTCGAAGTAGACAGAAACAGCCCGAATAATGATCAGGTGTCTGTTCAGTCCCAGAGTGGACAGAACAGCGCACTCGGGGGAGAAAAATTAGAACTCTTAGCTCCGGATGCCGAATGGGGTGCCGCTTCTTGATTCAGAAAGTAGACTCATCGTAGAAAATCTCAGCCAAGCCCCGCCACCAGATCTTCAAGAGAATGGCCATGGGAGCCTCTGCAAGTCGCCTTAGGTTGACTGTTAGGAACCTGATGCGCTGTCCAGCGATGACGGCTCACCCGGTCAGCCACGAGCTCAGAATGGGACAAGACTACCACCGTTGCGTAGAGGACTTGAAGATGCTTCCGACAGTGCCTCTTGAGCACCCCAAAATGCCGGGATGAAGTCGTGGTCAGCTCTGCAAGTCGCTGGTGCTCTGCTGCTTGCGAACTGGGAAGTGCAGGCTGAAGATGGGAGGTGGGAAATTTGGTAGATGGGAGGGGAAAGGGTGTGGACGGGTGTGGAGGCAACCCTTGGCTGTTAGGGGGTCTGGAAGGGGGCAAACCAAGGTGACGGAGGAGGAGAATGGGGGCAGGAAGGTGATGTGGCAGGTGGTGAGAGAGTAAGCTACGAATTTAGGACTAGGAGGGAGGGGAAGAGGGATGATGGTTTCCCTATTTGGGGGTGGTCTAGGGCTTGTGGGAGGAGAGAGTGGAGGGGAAAATATTCAAACTTTTCTTGGGAGTTGGAAGATTGCATGGGGAAGAGGGAGGATTGTGTTGGGAAGACCAAGATTCTCCTAGGGAGGGAAGAGATTTGGTGGAAGTTTGTGGGGGGGTAATGAGTGCACCTAGGGAAGTGGGAGGTGGTGGAGGTGGCAGCTTTGGTGGGGGGAAATGAGAGGGATTCTCACCCTAGGGCTTCACACTCACTAATGGATTCTCTCCACTAAGAAACTTGAATTTTGAACTCAAAGAAATGGTAATTTCATTGACATAAAATGGGGGGAATGGGGTCCTATATATAGGCAACCCACATTTTACAATAAGCCCCTGACTTTTGGTACAATGACATATAACAAAGGGGGTAGGGGGCGCCCCTGGACCTAGCCCACTGAATTGGGCCCTATAGCTAATCTAATCAACCTAATGACACTCAAACTTAGAGAAATAAATCAAAGACCTAGGGAAATGACTCAAATAAAATGGAAAATAAATCAAATGACTCAAATAGAAAGCTCAAAATAGATAATTGGGCCCACATAGAGTGAAGCCCGAGCTCAAACAACTCCGGGGTGTGTGGACGACCCGAGCCAGAGGGAGTCGTGGGTGATGCCTCCATCATCTTCCTTTAGTCTTTGATGGTTCTAACTTTAGTAGTTGGCTAGGCGGCCTATGTGTCTACATGAACTTCATTAATCCTAATTTATAGAGTCTTGTATCTAATGGCTCACATCAACTGCCTCATGATCATACCAAGTGGTCTAATGAGGATAGACTAAAGAACCGTGATAATCTCACAGTTCTGAATATTCTGAAAGCTACAATAAATACTGACTTATTTTCATTTGCTCTCAGGTGCACATCTGGAAAAGAAATGCTAGACAAAGTGATTGCCAACCATGAAAATAAGGAAGAGGAATGCCTCATGGCTAATAGAAGTGATCATAGCAATGATCAATAGGAAGAGACTGTATCTCAGGTATGTTCTTGATCCGAAGAACTATCATTTGACGAATTAGTGAACATGTATGAAGAACTATCTGACAGACATAAGAAACTGAAATCTGAACATAGAAAAATGATCAGACTAGTTCTAATGTTTCTTGTTAAAATTGTCCGAAACTGAAACAATCCTTTGATGAGTGCTTATGTAATGTTCATGCATACAAGAAACAATTATGTTCATTAAAAGATGAAAACCAAGAACTTAATCTGAAAATTTTTGAACTAGAAGAAAAATTGACTTCAAACAATGATGATCACGCGTCAATCAACAAACTAGTTCAGAATGAAGAACTAATGAAAGAAAATGAAGAACTGGAGCTATTAAATTCTGCTATGTCTAAAAGACTACTAACCATGGAAAAAGGAAAGTGTTCATCTGATGATGAGTCTAAAAGAGTGAATGCATTGATGCAAGAAATTGAAAGTCATAAAACCATCAATGTTATGTTAAATAAAAAAGTAACAAAATATGAAGAAGAATTAGTGAATTCTGAATTGCTCATCATTTCACTCCAAAATGAAATTCATGATTTGAATAATTTATTGTCTGAATTTGCTAAAAGCAAAGAAAAATTGGGAGATGAAGTGAACACTCAAAGAGATGGGAGTAGCTATGGTTCTGGAAACACAAATGTCATTAGGAATCAACTATATTCCACCTTTGTGCGAAGTTCAGAAGGAGCTAGCACTTCCAATAATTCCCTACATCAAACTGCTTCTCAAAGATTTCAAATAGAAAAAAAGATTAGAAAACTAAGAAAAATCAGCAGTAACCACCGAACAAGAAATTCAATAACCTATATTCAAAAAATTCCCATCTGAAAAACCACCATGCTTCTAACAAATTTAATGGTTCTTGTCATTACTATGGTAAGCATGGACATTTCATGAATGAGTGCTTTATCATGAAACAAGATGATAGAATGTATGCTAGAAATTTTCATTATAGAAAACATCCTATTGATAAAAAGGGAAAAATACATTGTTTTCACTGTGGGAAAATGGAACATGTTGATGTTCAGTGCTAGTCAGCTGAAGGTAAGAGTAAATTTCATTCTCATGTTAATCATGTCCACCAGCATGTCCTTGATGAGAATAAATCTGCTTTAATAAACTAGCATATTGTGTGCTTCAAGTGTGGAAAGTTAGGCCAAAGGGCTAATCATTGCTGGTATGCTGTTAAACGAATAAATTCTCTTTCTTGTTTTAATTGGGGTAAGAATGGTCATACAGTGAAGTACTGTTGGCATGATCAGGGGAGATATGATAATTTGAAATCTGTTAAATCACCTGCATATCAAAATGCTTCTGGTAGAAATAAACATGCTCTTAAAGAAAAATTTCCTGCATATTTTAATTGTGGAAAGCCAGGCCACAGGACTGCTGACTGTTGGCTGGTTAATCATAAAAGATTAAACCTAAATGTGAAAAATAGAAGCAATCATGTGCATGCACATAAATTCAATTCTCATGTGAACAAGAAAAATAGTTAGAACTCTTGTTATTAATGTGGTGAGTTTGGACATTCTATGTCTAACTGTTTGATGATGAAACTTGATGATTCTTATGCTTAGAAACTGTGAAGAGCATCATTCAGAGGTTCTATTGACCATGGAGGATCCAAGAATTCCTGGGTACCTCAATATGCAAAATAAGGTTCTGTGTTTGCAGGTGTGCCTTGCGACTCAGGAATAAAAAGGGGTAATAAACCAAGGCACTCAAGCATGAAAACCCCATGAGTTCTACACCACTACAACTAGTGTTTGCAAATAAACAAGCATTAGATGTCCTGGATACGTAGATAGCATATTATATATTTTAGGATTGCATTCTGAAGAGTGTCAAATAACCATGTTTATTGATGAGGCTGGAACTCTCTATGAGCCCAGATCAAGTGAAGGCCCAAAAGATCGGCCCAAAAAACCTCAGCCCGAGCCAACCATGGTGATGAGATGATTGATGATGATGCATGTGAGCTTCTAAAGTGTTTCCTTTTGCCCCCCCCCCCTCATTTTCTCGATCCTGCTTTCATTTAGTACTGATTTGAGTGTCGAACATACTTATCAACACCTTTTTTTAAGTTAAGTATATGTATTAATGAAGTAATATGTACATCGTAAATACTATCTTCATAGGTTGTAGACTAGTATTCTAGAAGACTATAGTAAACATACCAACACCTTCTCTTCTTCATCTTTTCTGACTAAACTGAAAACATCAAATTCACTTGGTCTGTGAAGTCTACGATGTTAGCATTCTGTGTTTTGATGATGTCAAAATCTATGACTCATATGTGTATGATGTCATAGGCGTTTGGACCATATGAATTCAGTGCTTGATTGAATTATTCATGGTATAAATGATTTCTATTGCACACAAGCTGGATGCATCATGCTTGAGCTCATTTGTTCATACCAGATACTGTTCATACAATATAAATGCATTTCAGGTTAACATACAGTCAATAAAGTTAACACTGTGCACATGTCATTTTACTGAATAACCTATGTGCATGACATTTCATTGAACAGTTGGCTGCATGTCATTGGTATGTGCATCAGTTCAGTCTTGTAGCAAATCAATGCATAGTCTTGACCTAAGGTCAATCTCAATTCTCAGAAGTTCAAAATAACGTCAACCATAGTGTTCAGCATGTTCATGGTTAGAGTCGATGCTAGCTGATGTGGTTTAAGTGCATGATTCAGTGCATCACATGAGGTCGATGCTAGTTGCACCTTGTGCATACTTGGGTCGATGCTAGTTGCACATTGTGCATACTAGGGTCGGTGCAAGTTGCATGAAGGGTCGGTGCTAGTGTCATGTATACTGCATTCAGAATCGACGCTAGTTGCACTTCATGCATACATGAGCATTTTTGTTCTTAAGGTCGATGCATGTTTCAGAAGTTCGTCGCTGAGTTGGTGTCAAGTTCTTATCAGGACTGTGCATGCATCAGACATGGTTAACTAAGGTCCATGCATATGCTCATGAGGTCGGTGCTAGCCTGCTTTGCATTGTCATAAGGTCGGTGCATGCTGTGTTAGTCTACATGCAAGGTCAGTGCATAGTTCTTATCAAGCATAGAAAGTCGGTGCATTCTTAGTTTTATTCTACCTAAGGTCTGTGCACATTTTGCCTTACACATATATATGTCGGTGCATCTTTTTGTTATACGCATGCAAAGGGTTGGTGCACGTTGTGTCTCATGCATACAAAAGTCGGTGCACTCCTTATGTCTGCATACTAAGGTCAGTGCGAGTAGCATGAAGGGCCGATGCTAGTTAGCCTTGCCTTGTACGTAAGGTCTATGCTAGCTGGCTTTGCTTCATGAATAAAGTCTGTGCTACCTGACTTTGTCATCTGCATCAAGTCCGTGCTAGCTTGCATGGTGTGTGGTTAAGGTCAGTGTCAGCACACTAAAACATGTGTCAATGCAAATGCATGCATTTTGTTCTCTTCCCTTTCATATCCACAACATGTTAATGTCTGAGCAATTCATTATTCATATGCTCTATGTATTACGAAGTCAATCTGTGTCTGGCTTATACTTAAAGTTTCATAGTTGACTTGTGCATCCCTGAATATTTGTAAGAGCATTTGAATACTCTCTATATGATTTTTTGAATTGATAACCTTAATTACATCACGATTAATATCATAAACCATGAATCAATATGTCAGATTTATTGGTTTCTTGTAGTCTAATCTGATTGACATGTGATTGACTAAATGCCTCTTCTACTGCAGGGACTTAAGTACGAACCAGGTTCGAGTAACATAAGTTCTGGAAGCGGCTAAGTCAGAAACATGGTCGAACAGGTGAAGACCAATCATTGGCCCAGTCATGTGCAAATGATTAATTGGGGCACATGATCCAAGGGATGCCACATGGAAAGCTTTACAACCTACTTTGACACGTGGATGCTTTAAGGCGCTCATCTTATGGCGGGAACATTCCCACCACATGACCAAGCAATTCTTTTTGGAGTTCGCTGGGATCCTACCACCTGGAGCCATCTGACGAGGAAGCATCATCGTCTTCATCAAATTACCTCCGGTGCCCCTGTTCTCCATATAAAAGCACCTGCAGAGAAGAACAATAATATAAGAAGGTAGAAGAAGAAAAGAAGTGAGAGCGGCAGAAAGCTAGCGGAAAATAGAGAAAGAGATCAGAGAGAGAGCAGATTGAGAAGATTGAGAGGGAGTTTTGAGAGTAGAGATCTTGAGAGAGTTAGAAGCTGTCAGTGAGTGAATTTTAAGTAGTTCGTATGGTTAAAGAAGAAGAAGAGTGCAGCAGCAAGATCGAAGGAGGAAGAAGATCTGTAGCTTCTGGATCAGATCCAAGCTACATTGCTTCAGAGCAAGCTATATTTTCTGAGCTTTAATTCCAGCTTTCTGTTGCTAATTTTTATCATTCTTGTTTTTCCATTTTACATTCCATTTTGAATCTATGAATCAGCGGTGGCATAAGCTGTAAGGCCCAGCGATTTGAAGCTGTGAATCAACAGAGGCTAAGCTGTATTGCCCAGCGGTGGCTAAGCTTTAATCCCTAGTGGAGCAAGCTGTAAGTCAGCAGTTGTAGGCAAGCTGTATGGCCCAGCGGTTTAAGCTATGTATCAGCGGAATCCACACTCTGGTTGGAGTGTGGGGTGGATGTAGGTCTGGAGGACCGAACCACCTAAAAATCTTCTGTGTGATATGGTTTGATTGTCTACTTTGATTTTGCTAGATTCATGCTTAGGATAGTGTTCTAATTGCATATTTGTTGATGCCCCTTGATCTATTTGCTACCTATATGTGTGTGTACTAACTGCATGTTAGACACCTAGTTGTTTCTTAGGCCATCAATCTGCTATTTAGTGAGTCTTTCATTTAACTAAGTCAATCAGTTTAATTCCACAATTGTTAACTGGATAGAGCTTGTTTGCTCAGTTTTAAGAGCAAAATTTTTAAGAGGGATTCATTCACCCCCCTGCGAATCCTTGCTGCACCATCACCAAACACAACATATGACCCTTAATCGAGAATCATCCTGTTGGAACTGAGATGGCAGATATAGAGGGGGGGTGAATAGATCTGCCCCCAAAAATCATGGAATTATAGGTTTCACAATTAAGTCTCCATCATAAACTTAGATATTTAGTGATATGAGCTAAGACTATACCAATCAGAAAGTAGACTATCAATAGAACAGATTGTGTGCATGAGGATGTGTGAGTAATGTATGAAAGCTATGAGACAAAGACACACAGATTAACTGATGTTCATCAGATACAAACCGTGAAACGAGGTAGAGGATATGGATCAATCACACAAACATTCCCACAAAGGCAGATCAATTTTTAAGTGGTTCCGTTTGCACACTAGTGCGAACCTACATCCACCCCTCACCAAAACGGTGAGGATCACTGGTTGTAATCACAGCAATCCACACACACACACATGGGATGAGTTCCCACACACATCTGCTGGCTTACAGCTTGAAACTAGGATGAAACCTCACACACACACACACACTGGACGCTGACAGTTCAAATGCCAAACACACACATAATGTGCTCAGAACAATCTGAGCCCGTGTTGAGATCACAACACGATTACACACACACTCACAGTGAAATTCATAAAAGAAAACAAGAAGTCAAAGCATGAGATAGAAACAATGTAGCTTCTGAGAAAGCACTTTAAAATTCTTCCACAAATTTCCTTGCTCAGCCTCTCGATGCAATCTCCTTCTTCACTCTCACTCCTCTATGCAGCAATTTGGGGTGGAGACTACTAAAATTTGGGAATTTGGGGATCCTCTCTTTGAATTGATCTCTATTTTGCTCGCCTAAGGCCTTCTCACTGATCACTCTTCTCTTCCCTTCCTTTGCTCGAAGATCTCTCAATTTTAGCCTTTCAATTCTCCACTCTCTTTTCTTGCAGAGCAAAAGTAGGGGGCTTATATAGCAAAATTTTTGGGCATGGCACCCTTTTGTTCTGGTAACTTTATTAGATCAGCCCCCTAATTACTCTATATTAGGCCTAGGAATGTTCCAAAATCTGAGGTATGGATTTCTGGGCCGTCCCCAATCATTGGCCATCAAAACAAGTGCGAGCGGGTGGCCCACACTGCGAACGTGTTTAAATTCTAGGCTTTGATCCTGTCGACCGGAGTATAGGATCCTAGGAAGTCTTGATGCGGGACGAGACCACGGACACGACAAGCTCGTGACTGCCCCTTAACGAGGGAAGCGTCGAATGTGCGCGGTTGAGAAACCGGCTGTGAGCTAGGGTGGTCGGCTCTCACTTGTGCCCGGATCGGGTCACGGGACGGTAACGCTCTCTCTCGCAGCAGCGGTGATATAAATAGAAAGCAAGCTAATTACCCTATCATGCTCTCTAGCAGTGGCATAAGCAAGTATATATGAAAATTAAGCAAAATGCCAAGTAAGGGAGCGAATGCGATACCTCCACGCGCTCGGCGTGGGGACGACGGGCCCGGCCGAACTCGTGCTCCCGGGACAGTTAATACATGAATATTACAGCAATGGAAATATGCCCACTCCACGCAGGGAGGTAAAGGGTGACACAATGGCCCGGGAGGACCGAATTCGGGATGACGGGCAGCTTCGTGTGTTGATTCGGCTACACGCGTGATCACGACCGTGGGGCCCACGTGCTGTCTGGAGGGGCCGTGTGGGACCCGGTGGCGCCGCTGTAGTGTGGACACTCAAGGAAGTGTTCCCTGGGCTGGCGGCACACCAGAACGTCGCCCGGGGGTCGGGCGGTTCCGATCGGCACCCGTCGGGTTTGCTGTCCACGGACTGGTGGTTGCTGTTTTGCAGCGCGCGCTCCGGCGAGAATGGACGCTGTGATCAGCCCCGACGTCGGATCGACACAAGACTGGCGCCGTTGGAAAGCTAGCTTAAAGTTATTCAACCTAGGCCTAAAGATCTGGCCTGGATCTGCTCGGATCTTGACTTATGGAATTTTTAATCTCCTGTTGTACAGTTCCTGAAATCACAGGTCAGCAGAGAACTTTCCTGTGGATTGCCTTTGACCGTGAGGGAGACTTTCGAATCTGGGGTTGTGTTCTTCACCAAAGTTGTTGGAAATTGAGCTGGGAAGACGGCAAAATTGGTTTGGACAAGTTTGGATGTGTCAATGAGTTTCTGTGATTTGTTTAATGGATGAAGGTTGGATCTGGAAATGGGCTGACAACACTATAGCTTCGGTAGAACATGAATTTCTAAAAATAGGTAGAAGGATGATAAAACTTTAAGAAAAATTGTGGTGGTAGGGGACGATAGACAGAACGCCCAGTTAAATTGGGAGGTCTAAAAAAAATCACAATGGTTGTCGAAGGTGGAGAACTCAGGGTTACTATCACTGTAGACAGTGACAGAACAGATCTGAGATTGAGAGTTGAACGAAATGGTAAAGATATGAAACGGTTGATTTTGAACCTCAATGTTTTTGTGGAGAAGGGGATAGAAGATAGGAACCAACCCTCAAAATTTCAAATCGATCAGAACTCGTGGCTGGCTTCAGAAATTCTCGAACTACACCTCTATCCAGTAGGACAGAAACTTGATGACGATTTCACGGCGGCTCGAAGGCGGCACGAACGGCGGCGGCGGCGGCACAGACGATCACCGGAGATTGAGAGGGGATGATAGAAGAGGGATACACTCTAGATCTGGGGTTGGCGAAGGAAGAACAGCAAGGGAGGAGAGAAACCAGAGGGAGAGAGGAGGGGCTCAAGAACACTCTTGATTTTCAATAATTTTCTCTTCATTTCTTCATTAATCTCTAATGACACTATACATAGGCTTATATAGAAAATGACAAGGGGTGGGGGGCTGAGAATTTCGTGGGAAATAAGTCATTTTCTTCCCCCATGTGGTCAAAACTCAAAAAAAATAAATTACATATGAATGGAGCACTCCTTTGACTAGGTAGGTAAGGTAGGTGGCCAACCTTTGAAATTTTAACCCCTTTGTCTCCCATGTGGTCAATTAGTATTCAAACCTTCTAGATGGCCACCTAGGATGGTTGACCAGCCCTACATGGATGAGGTGGACCAATGGGGAAGGGGAGGGGGCCCCCTAACTGGACCTACTACACATTTGCACAAAAACCCACACAATCCTAGGGAATGACACATTGGCTTACAAAGCCTTACAATTGTACATATACTTTCCCAAGGATATAAAAGTAAATGAAAGGACTCAAATGTAAAAATAAAAGTTAATGCTCGGCGTCGATTCCCATCAACTCTCCCCGGGTGGGAGGAACTCGACCCCGTCGAGTAGGGGTATGGATGCTCGAGTACTCCGGCGGATCTGTCACCGTGCCGAGTAGCGCGGGTATGCTCCACTCCAAGTGACTGTCACCTGCTTAATCCATATATACTCGATATGCACAAGCTGCTACGGGCTAGAGGTGGACACTCCGGGTGGGGCACTCTCAAAAGGGAAGGAAGCAGCTCGAAGACTCACTAGGAATCACCGCTGAGTCCCTGTAGGTGACTGATCCAGGTATAGATGTAGAACCGATCCCATACTCATAGAGTGAGTCTACTCACTTTCACACTCATAAGGGACTGACATCGACGAGCTTGCACACGACATATGCAGACTCACCATGCACTAACACACATATGCAAACCACACAAATAAGAAACCGACTCATACATGACTCTAGACACACCTATTGTTAGTCCGACCCGTACATAGGTGACGACGGACCAGGACACCCGAATGTGTGCCATGCATGCATGTTATGTAACCGGAGATGGGTGGTATGGGGAACACCTAAACATCCAAGTATGACCCAGTCATGCATGGACGGCCCTTTGGATTTGGGGGACTTGAGAGGGCTAGGAGGGCCGAATGTTGTTGTATCGTGGACGGGCTTGGTGGGTGTAAATGACCTGGCCCGTGGGGTAGGAGTGTAATAGTGGACTCTCTTGAAGAAATGAACTATATAAGGTGGGTCATGGGGTCCACTAAGGAATGGGTCAAAGGGATCGAAGAAGGTATGACCCCTTGTGGTGGGCTCCCCCAAGTCACGGTCCCACGTATAGAAGTTTTGAAGGTGTGGATAGTCACCTTCTTGCATTGTGATGGGTGGGACGGGGACCGTAAGCAAGAAGTATGATTCCTCCCTCGGAGAAAAGGATATGGATTCGGGCTCGGCCGGTAAGGGAAGTAGTAAGAGGATCTCCGTGGTGACACAACCCATGGTGCACTCGGAGGTAATGGACCCATAGGCCGGATGGGTGAAGCTAAGACTAGCGGGTTGGTCGAAGCCTCGGGCCAATAAATGTGTAAAGGTCAACTACCGGTCTAACCCTTTAAGAAGGTCGTCCAATGTGTCCACATAGTGACGAGACCGGAAGGTGGTATGAAATGAGTTGCTTGACACTAGTGGTAGTGTGGGGTCCATTGATGGGAAGGGAGGTGGGACCAAGCCATCCTTGAGCCAACTAAGAAGCGACTCGGCTATGAAAAGCGTACCCGTTAGAAATACGGGTGGCTCGGGCCTTGGTGGTTCCAAATGAGAGGATCCCGAATCAAATTCGGAAATAGAGATGGATGACATTGGAACTCTCTCGAGTGGTGAAGGCCATGGTGTAGGCGGCTGGGAGGTGGATGCTTGTCGAAAGCCACCATACCGAGAAAAGTGTGACTCAAATGGTTCGACCACTAGAGCGACCGAATAGAATTCCGCTAGAGAGAATGCATTGCGGATAAGACATTCCAATTGGAAGTGAAGGCACAAACCTCTCCGGAACTGAAATGCGGCCGTGTTGCTCTCCTCTCCCAAGCCATGTTCCAACCAATACTTATGATATGCCCGAATGTACTCGGACACAGACCTATCACCTTGGACGGGTCGACATGGGTTGGCCATAGTTGCCAAAATACGGGAATGGATCCCTAGGAATGGATATGCAAGGCCATTTGGGCAAGACACTAGACACGACCCTAAGTAATGCAAAGTTGGAATGCATGCACACTAAGGACCCTAGACGTAAACCAAGACTCGGTACGTGGTGGAGATAATTGACCCGAAGGTCACTCGCACAAGTGTGCTGCCTTCCCGATAGGCGTAGCCTAACGTTTGGACAACACCTTTTGATATACCGAGTAAAGGGATGTAAATACAAAAAGATACTTTTTTTTGTTTTGAAACAATGATGACCCTAAACACGACTTAGACAATGACTAATGACTAGACGTAAATGACACTTTTTTTGTGAATGCAAACACCCTAGACTCAAACTCGCTCTGATACCAAATTGATGCGGGACGAGGCCACGGACACGACAAGCTCGTGACTACCCCTTAACGAGGGAAGCGTCGGATGTGCGCGGTTGAGAAACCGGCTGTGAGCTAGGGTGGTCGGCTCTCACTTGTGCCCGGATCGGGTCACGGGACGGTAACGCTCTCTCTCGCAGCAGCGGTGATATAAATAGAAAGCGAGTTAATTACCCTATCATGCTCTCTAGCAGTGGCATAAGCAAGTATATATGAAAATTAAGTAAAATGCCAAGTAAGGGAGCGAATGTGATACCTCCACGCGCTCGGCATGGGGACGACGGGCCCGGCCGAACTCGTGCTCCCGAGACAGTTAATACATGAATATTACAGCAATGGAAATATGCCCACTCCACGCAGGGAGGTAAAGGGCGACACAATGGCCCGGGAGGACCGAATTCGGGATGACGGGCAGATTCGTGTGTTGATTCGGCTACACGCGTGATCACGACCGTGGGGCCCACGTGCTGTCTGGAGGGGCCGTGTTGGACCCGGTGGCGCAACTGTAGTGTGGACACTCAGGGAAGTGTTCCCTGGGCTGACGGCACACCAGAACGTCGCCCGGGGGACGGGCGGTTCCGATCGGCACCCGTCGGGTTTGCTGTCCACGGACTGGTGGTTGCTGTTTTGCAGCGCGCGCTCCGGCGAGAATGGACGCTGCGATCAGCCCCGACGTCGGATCGACACAAGACTGGCACCGTTGGAAAGCTAGCTTGAAGTTCTTTAACCTAGGCGTAAAGATCTGGCCTGGATCTGCTCGGATCTTGACTTATGGAATTTTTAATCTCCTGTTGTACAGTTCCTGAAATCATAGGTCAGCAGAGAACTTCCCTGTGGATTGCCTTTGACCGTGAGGGAGACTTTCGAATCTGGGGTTGTGTTCTTCACCACAGTTGTTGGAAATTGAGCTGGGAAGACGAAAAAATTGGTTTGGACAAGTTTGGATGTGTCTATGAGTTTCTGTGATTTTTTTAATGGACGAAGGTTGGATCTGGAAATGGGCTGACAACACTGTAGCTTCGGTAGAACATGAATTTCTAAAAATAGGTAGAAGGATGATAAAACTTTAAGAAAAATTGTGGTGGTAGGGGACGATGGACAGAACGCCCAGTTAAATTGGGAGGTCTAAAAAAATCAAAATGGTGGTTGAAGGTGGAGAACTCAGGGTTACTGTCACTGTAGACAGTGACAGAACAGATCTGAGATTGAGAGTTGAACGAAATGGTAAAGATATGAAACAGTGGATTTTGAACCTCAATTTTTTTCTGGATGAGGGCCTAGACGATAGGAACCAACCCTCAAAATTTCAAATCGATCAGAACTCGTGGTGGGCTTCAAAAATTCTTGAACTACTCCTCTGTCTAGCAGGATAGAAACTTGATGACGATTCCACGGCGTCTCGAAGGCGGTACGAACGGCGGCGGCGGCGGCACAGAGGATCACCGGAGATTGAAAGGGGATGATAGAAGAGGGATACACTCTAGATCTGGGGTTGGGGAAGGAAGAACAGCAAGGGAGGAGAGAAACCAGAGGGAGAGAGGAGGGGCTCAAGAACACTCTTGATTTTCCAATAATTTTCTCTTCATTTCTTCATTAATCTCTAATGACACTATACATAGGCTTATATAGAAAATGGCAAGGGGTGGGGGGCTGGGAATTTTGTGGGAAATAAGTCATTTTATTCCCCCATGTGGTCAAAACTCAAAAAAAAAAAAATTACATATGAATGGAGCACTCCTTTGACTAGGTAGGTAAGGTAGGTGGCCAACCTTTGAAATTTTAACTCCTTTGTCTCCCTGTAGACACGCTAAAATTGACATTATTTTGAGTATATCTCGTATTGCCGTGCAATGCCCCATTTGACCCTCAAATTGGCTTGTTTGAGTGGTTTTTCCCAGTTTTCTTGAATTTCTCCTATTTTTCCCTCATTTCCTCCTTTTTCCTATTTTTCTGGATTTTCTGGGCATTTATCTAAATATTTTGAAATTCACGACCTGGGTAAGGGCGTGTTTTTGAAACACGACCTGATCTAGGGCGTTTCTTAGAGAAAGGACGCCCACGCCTGAGGGCGTCAATTCTTCGTGTTTGACCGACTTCCCTCACTTTAAAAACTTGAAATTAACGCCCTTCCCAGGGGCGTGTTTTTTAAACGTGGCTTTGGTTGAGGCGTGTTTTACTATTGGAGTTTTTATTTCTAAAAATTAGTTTTTTTAGAAACGCCCTTGTGCAGGGCGTGTTTTTAAGAAACGCCCTTTGTGCAGGTCGTCAATTCTTGAATTGACGCCCTGGTCCTGGTCGTGTTTCATCTTCTGTCTTCGCAGCCCTTTCCCCAGAGAGTCCTTGCTTCGCTAGACACCTTCCTTGATTGGGGACTGGAGTCTTGCCTCCGTAGGGCTCTTGCCATTCTTATCTTCTCCTATATTTGATCTGTTCTATTTAATAGAGCCGGCGGCTCTGTTAATTAGGTTGGATCCCTATTTCGAATTCTTTCTTCCTCCGTTGTTCTTCTTCTGTGTTCTTATTCTTCTATTTTCTTCGATTTTTTTTTCTTCTTCTGCTTTCTTCTTCTGCTTTCTTCTTCTGTTTCTTCTTCTTCCTACATTTTTATTCTTCTGCTTTTTCTTTTTTTTTCTTCCGATTCTTCTTCTTCTTCTTCTTCTTCTTCTTCCTCTGTCTTCTTCCTCTTCTTCTTCTTTCTTCTGTGTCTTCTGTCTCCTTCTCCTTCTTCTTCTGTCTTCTCTTTCTTCTGTTGATTTTTTTTACAGGAACCAAAGGTTGCATTGGCTAAGGGGGAGTTCTTACGTTAAACGCCTTCATCCCATCTTTTGAGGCTTCCTCCCTATCGAGCATTCAAGCCAAAGGAGCAAGCAACAAACAGATTTTTTTTATCTTATCTCTCCCTTATCTTTTATTTTCATAGATCATAGTTCATAAATCATGCATGCATCATTGTTCTATTGATCTTTTCTCTCAATCACATTGAGATCTCCCCATAGTGCACTCTTGCACCACTCCTTATTTTATTTACATCTTCATTCATATCATTCATATTTTCCCACACCCTCTTTGCATAGGGGTTTAAGGGCTAACACCCTTAAGGTGTGTTCTTGCACATGCTTTCATGCTCATATTTTTATTTAGGATTTGATGCTACACTCACCATGTTCTAATTCATATTTTTTCATTGGTGTTTGTCTTTGTTTTGCAAGGGTAATTAATTGAAGAACTCTCTTCATCGGCCGGCCGATCTAGAAGAGAAAGGAGCACTCACATCCCCGCGCTTTTAAAGGTATTCTTCGCGATCCCTCCCTATTTATTATTTTTATACTTTTGAGGTCCTCGCGTCTCTGGCGATCACAAATTCCCCTTAGCACCTCGTGCTATTTCATGCTTATTTATTCTTTTTTTTGTATTCATTCCTAAGTGGAATTATTAGGATCTACAAATTGGCGATCACGGTGGGACACTTTGTGTTCTTCTTGTTATTACCCCCTTTCCCCTTTGGCACCCTCGCGTGCCCTTTCCCTTTGGTACCCACGGTACCCCTCCTTTGTGCCCCTCGGGCACCCTCCATTGTGCATTGCACTCTCCCCAAGTGATTTGTCAATCTGATAGGTTTCTTTTAGAATTTCCACTTATTCAAAAAAAAAAAAAATTTGATGAGCATGCTTCTATCTTAATACTCATATATTTGTTGATTGCCCGTGACTGTGAGTGTTTAATATTGCTGGCCGTAGGGTCTTTCTGGGAATTAACGCCTCTGTCAGAGGCGCTTTTTAATTTCACGCCCTCACCCAGGGCATTTTCTGCATGATTAACGCCTTCTGACAGGGCATCTTCCATCATACCCTGCTTATCTGTGGATTCACGCCCTTCTCCAGGGCGCCTTTTTATATTGTAACGTCTCACGCTAAGGCGTTTTATTCATTCGGCCGTGCATACCCCTGAGAGTTGACGCCCTCAGCCAGAGGCGTCCATTTGATTTGTAGCGCCCCATACCAGGGTGCATTTTTACCTTGCCTTTGTGGGCCCTCACAGTGATTCACGACAGTGACCCTGTCGTTCCTTTTTTGGATAGCGCCCCCTTCCAGGGCGTCTTTTTACTGTGATTGGTTATATTGTCGTGATTGATTATATTGGGGTGATTGGCTTGGTTTGCCCTGTTTGTGAATTCACGCCCCTCTCCAGGGCGTCTTGTTATTTCATAACGCCTCACATCAAGGCGTTTCTTTATCTTGGCCGTGTGTAGCCCTGAGAGTTAACGCCCTGCCCCAGGGCGTCTTTTAGATTTGACGCCCTCTCTGTGAGGCGTCCTTTCCTCAGGTAGCGCCTCACTCAGAGGCGCATTTTTTCCTGGTAGCGACCTTCCACAGGTCGTTTCTTTCCTGTGATTTCACAAAGCCTATGCTTATTCGTGCTCGGTTTATATTGATTATTTGGCTCCATTGGTGATTTGCTTATCTCCTTGCACATATTGCATTCATTCATTCATTTTGGTTTGGGAGACCTCCTCTCTCCTCACTAGGATTCCACACACCCCCTTGGTGAAGGAACGACCCTCCATTGAGCATTCCGTCTCTTTAGATTGAAAATTCCTAAACCAAGCCTCCATAAGCCCCCGCACCCGTGGATTCCCTCACGGACGCCGGGCAGGTTGTACCCTTGAAGTTCCCGAGTTTAGTTGGCCTATACGTGGTGAGAGAGTGTTCCTAGTTGGCATTGGAGTTAAATCATATTGAAACTAGGATCCTCCCTTGTGTGAATCATATCAATTTGCATAAATTCATTAATTCACCAAGGTTCGAACATAAAAATTAAGGTAACCATTTCAACTTGGGTGTGTTTCTTTGCCAATTATTTGCACATTATTTTGATTGCATGATGGCTTACCATGATAGGAAAAATAACATGTTCAATTCAATTAATGTTCATGAGGGTGATCAACCTAGCACATCTTATTCCCCTCAATTTCAACATGTTCATCAAAATTCTCACCATTCTTTCAAAGGACCGCATCCTCATTCTTACGGTCATGCCCGACCCATGGGCAATGTCCATCCTCATGGTCCACCCACTCAATCACAAGCCACTATCTCTTCGGGACCCTCTCGTCCTAATGATGAGAAGGTCTCCTGAATCTTGCATGCATTAGATCATCTTACCCCTCAACAAATCTAAGCCCGTAAGGCCACCGTTGAGGGTGCATCTCATTCATCTCATCCTCCTTCAAATCCTACACGGGTGGCCCATCACCCACCTCCCTTGTCTATTCACAATCCTAATCGGATAGCCCATTACCCATCTCCTTCTATTCACACTCCTCCTCGGGTGGCCCATCACCCGCCTCCTTCTATTCCTCCTCCATCGCGGCCCCGAGGCCCTTATATTCCTTGTAATCCGGTCCATCCGGGTTCTTCTACGGGTCAGCCGGTTGATTCCCCTCCACGGCCTTTTTATACAACCCCTCCTTCAAGGCCCTGCCAACCCTCGGTTGCTCAAGTCACCCCCTTCCAGCAAACTCTTCTTGACAAAATCACTTTAATGGAGGAACAATTAAAGAAGGTCACGGCTCCTCCCACTCCGGTCAACCCTCTCCATGCCTTCCTAAATGACATTACAAAGATGGAGAGAGAGTGGAAGGATAGGATGGATGACTGCGACATTGGCGTTTCAAGCAAGCAAGAACCGGCAATTGAAGCACTTGAGCCGGTACACGATGATGAAGCTCCGCAGGCACCCCTTCCGAGTTTCCTTCGCTTCCCACTTCCCCCATTATCATTCGATGAACCTCCTGCTCAGGATGAAGCCACCGTCCCTAACCCTACCCCTGTTTTTGAGACCTCTTGGTGTTACGACGATGGGTCGATATTTCAATCACCCACGCCGACACATCTTGAGTCTCCTCCCACTCCCAACGCCGCTCGCCCCGTTCGGCATTTTCTCCGCAACAAACCCCCACCAATTACACCTCCCACAATTATACTTCCACCAATTACACCTTCACCAATTAAACCCCCATCAATTACACCTCCACCAGCTATGCCATTAACCTCCATATCACCAGCCTCCACTGAGCCCACCTTCGAATCTTCCCCAATTAACCTCCCATTACCACCACCTCAACCTTCCCTTATCCCTTTAACCTCAAAACCCACATTGCCTACTCCACCACTTAACCCTTCACCTATGGTTAGTCCTGAGCAGGATCCACCACTTTTTGCACTCAAGCCAACCCCGACTGCTTTCGAGCAAAGGGAGAAGCTCGGCGTGTTTGAACCTCCACTTCCACTCATCCTTTCTACAACACCTCCCATTATACTTTCCATTATACCTCCACCATCCACGGAGCCTTCCGCCTCCGCCTCACCTCCCCTTATTACTCGGAAGGGGAACGCTGCTATAAGTACTTGCGCCAAGGATGATCAAGAGCCGGGCAAGATAGATTTGGCCACGGCTATGCGATTCAAGATTCAAGAATTCATTTACCGGATGCCAATCCGGATTATTGTGCCAAGCATGGTCGCGGAGGCCAAGTCACCGTCATTGTTCAGAAGAGAATGCCAGGTGTTGATGTCACCCAAGGGCCGGGCAGGGCACCCCTTGTTCCAATTTCCAAATCCTGAATCCATTCTTCCATGCAAGGGGCGAATGCCCATTTTGTTCAACACTCTATATACGCCACAGTTAATGGGTAGCACAATGCTTCATGTTCCAACTTTCCAATCCCCTCACATTGTTGATCTTTGCCTTCCAAGGGGGTTGTTATTTATTATTGAAGCTTCTTCCATTGGGCCAATTGGCTATACACTTTTGCTGCCGTGGAGGGGCAGTTATTTTGGCACTAGGGGGCCTTCCACTCCTTTATCCACCCCATCCATATTCTTGTCTATCACGCTTTCTTCATGGGCCACTCCCAGGGGAAAGAGGAGGATCTCACCCTCTCACCCTTCACATTCCTCATCTTCTTTGCATTTCATTGCGTTCATGCATTCACTACATTCATCACGTCCATTCTATTGCATTCATATGCATTTGCACCTCCTGCTTCCCGGGTCTCCAAACCCGTATCTTCCCCACCTTCCGGCACCGCCGGATCCTCCGCATTTCCCATCTTATTCATATTCATCTTCATTACTCGGGCATCGCGTCCCTTTCCAACCTCTTCATCTCCCAGATTTCTCTCCCTTCTTCCCAGGGCATCGCGTCCCTCGGCATTTTCTTCCTCCGGAACCTCCGGACTTTTCCCTCGGGCACGACGCCCCTTTCCACCTTCTCCTTCCTGATTTCATTCCTCCGGAACCTCCGGATTTTTCTCTCCTCCCTGGGCATCGCGTCCCTCGGCATTTGCTTCCTCCGGAACCTCCGAACCCTCCATCTTTCTTCCGATTCATCTTTCTAATCTTCCTGAACATCACCTCCTTCGTTCTCTTCTTCCTTTTTCATCACTCTTTTTCAGATTTCTTCTCAGGGCATCGCGTCCCTCGATATTTTATCCCTCCGGAGCCTCCGGATGATTTCTCCTCTCACGATTCTCCTCCGCCTCCGGACCCTCCGGATCCGCCTCTTTCTATCTACCAATTTCTTCTTCTAATTCCTCCTGATTCTGGGTCCGACCCAACTTCTTCCACATCCACTGCCTTGGGCATCTGCCCTTTCTCCCACTGCTTTCGAGGCTTTAGTCCTCACTCCTCCTTCTAATTCTCCTCTCCTTCTGTAGACTGTTCCATGTGATCAGGGTCTCCACGCCTTAACAAGGGAGTTCTAGCCCTCGCCTCTTTTCCTTTTCTCCTTATTCGTCTGAGTCTGGTCTTGGCACCACTCCTTCTTGTTAAGCCACTTTCAATCCTTTGCTTCCAATCCTTTTGACTGCCAAAGAGGACTACCCCACGATGATCAACCTCGCCTCTGACAGCTGCTTCTACAAAGGTTGCAAGGTAATATATTAGCGTAAGTATGCATTTTATGATATCATTATCTCATTACATCACACATGATTTTCAAAATGAAGTGCTTCCTAACAAGATTAAGAGTGGTGTTTTTTATCTTAGGCTTTTGTTTAATTAAATCATTGTTAAAAAGAGTCTTTATGCTTGCCTATGCAGCACCTTGGTTAATAAGAACCCCGCGCTGGGAATTCAACGCTCTCTCCCTGCTTGTTAAGATCAACCCTCAGCTGGGCACCTCACACACTTCACGGCGTCCCTAGCCGGCTCCTTTGGTTAAACACCGTTGCTACCTTGGCCATGCCATGAGTATATCTGAAAGTCTTTTCTCTTCTTTACTCGGCCGAATGCAGGTGCAAGAGGTTGACGGATGAGATGACCAATCTCGATGATTCCCAATACGAGAGGAGTCTCAAATAGGGGCAGTCTTGACCTAAAAATCATATGAGCTTTCATGATATACATCTCTCCAAAAGGGCTATTATGAAAATCAAGTCAAAATTTTGAAAAAATGCAAAATTATGAATTATGACATGACAAGAGTGGCAAAGTCCCCGCAGGGAAAATCCTGGTCGTATGCATGTTAAGGGTCTAAAAATCAAAGGCATAAAGCCCCGGCGCAACAGACTACCTCTTTGAGGGGGAACACCTTGGAAAGAATTCAAGTCCCGACATCTCCCATCCTGCATAAAGCTTATCTCTAATTATTCTTCTCTTCTCCCTCCAAGACCGAACATTTCTCAGGTATGGCCTTGGTAGGGGTACCGTTGATCAAGGGCAGTCGGTTATAGGGCGCCACCCTTCAATGCACGCCCAGCTTTGGGCAGTTTTTAGCAAAAGGGGAAGGAACGAGGACCCCTAGCCAGTGGTTTAAGACACCCTTTGATGCTGCTTTAGCAATGTCTAACCAAAATCAAACAAAATTGAATATTTCTTGTCCAAAATCTATAAAAATTTGAATATCTTTCTCAAAATTCATAAAAATTGAAATATTTTTCAAAACCCATAAAAATTTGCATATTTTTCCAAAATTCATAAAAATTTGAGTATATTTTCAAAAACCACATAAAAATTTGCATATTTCAAAAAGAACTCCATAAAAATTGCATTGTATTTTCTGATGGTGTTTTGCAGGAACAGCTTTGCAAGGACCAAGAGCACGGGATGAGTCCTATCTCCACTCATTGCTATCAATCTATTGATTCTCCCGATATTCTCATGACATGCCATCCTGGGCATTTTTGGTTATCACCTCCTTATATCATTTTGGTTATATCTCCTGATTATCATTCTGATTATTCATCTCCAGATCTTTCAATCAACTCCTACTAATTTCTCTTGATCAATTCTGCCGATGGGCATTATCAGATCTTGATCATTCAACTCCAAATCTTGATTAGCCAAGTTGGCATCCTCATGACAAAATAACAAACAATGATGCTTTGCAATATCATGATTCAACTCATAATGGTTACTATGTTGTGACATGCTATTGATGCTATGATCCATGCTATGCTTAAATGCCTTATTCATTGCTTGTTATCTTTTATATCTTGGCTGATGAATTTTTGAGCGCAAGATAAGAAGCTCTTGGTCCCACCGACTGGGCATCATCATCCAAGCCCCACGGTGCCGACAGCTCATTTCTCAGTTCCCCCATGCTTATCACCATCTCCTGTATGCATTCTACTATATGTTACATATGCTACTAGATTATATCAAGGACCTTGTGGCTTTGGTAAATCTGGAATTTGAGTTCCCCTTCATCAAAAACAATGATGATTCCAGAGGAGTCTTAGTCACACGGATAGGCCGTTGAGCCGTCCAAGACTGGGGATGATGGTTCCCTTTTGTAAGTTGGTGCATGGATAAATGGGCTTCGGCTTAGTATCAGCTCGTGAAATCGGTTTCTTGACCCAGTCTTGGCAGTTTAACAATATTATCCTTGATGATCTTATATTTCTATTTGATTTGATTTTTTCCCTTTAAACCCAGCATGCATTCATGTAGGAATTTGAATCAATTGTTGAAAAACCATTCTGATAAAGCTGATTTTGAGAGTTGAAGTTGATATTAATCTTTACCAATATGAGATATTCCATGCCGAATTGTGTCTTCAGTTTGTTTTGTCGCTATTTTGGGTCATTTTCTCGAAAGCTCCTTGTTTGGATTTTTATCATCTTATTTCAATCCTTTCCTTTGATCCACCTTGGCTGCAACACGTCCACTGGCTGGTAACCGCTCCCCAATGGTGAAACTTACAGGATTGTGACCTGGGGTACTTCCACCGCGCTGGAAGTTGATCATTTATTTTATCTCCTTCGTGCACCGCGTGCACAACTCCCCTTTTATCCAAACATCGTTGATTTCATTGAATTTCCCGGGATTTGTTTCATCTCGTGCTTTTGATTTGATTCTCATCAAGTGATGTTGATTGCGTGTCTCATCACATATTGACATCTACTTTTCAGTTTGTTATGCTCCCTTGCAAAGCAGACGCCAAGGCGGGGCAGCTGTAGACACGCTAAAATTGACATTATTTTGAGTATATGTCGTATTGCCGTGCAATGCCCCATTTGACCCTCAAATTAGCTTGTTTGAGTGGTCTTTCCCACTTTTCTTGAATTTCTCCTATTTTTCCCTCATTTCCTCCTTTTTCCTATTTTTCTGGATTTTCTGGGCATTTATCTAAATATTTTGAAATTCACGACCTGGGTAAGGGCGTGTTTTTAAAACACGACCTGATCTAGGGCGTTTCTTGGAGAAAGGACGCCCACGCCTGAGGGCGTCAATTCTTCGTGTTTGACCGACTTCCCTCACTTTAAAAACTTGAAATTAACGCCCTTCCCAGGGGCGTGTTTTTTAAACGTGGCTTGGTTGAGGCGTGTTTTACTATTGGAGTTTTTATTTCTAAAAATTGGTTTTTTTAGAAACGCCCTTGTGCAGGGCGTGTTTTTAAGAAACGCCCTTTGTGCAGGTCATCAATTCTTGAATTGACGCCCTGGTCCAGGTCGTGTTTCATCTTCTGTCTTCGTAGCCCTTTCCCCAGAGAGTCCTTACTTCGCTAGACACCTTCCTTGATTGGGGACTGGAGTCTTGCCTCCGTAGGGCTCTTGCCATTCTTATCTTCTCCTATATTTGATCTGTTCTATTTAATAGAGCCGGCGGCTCTGTTAATTAGGTTGGATCCCTATTTCGAATTCTTTCTTCCTCCGTTGTTCTTCTTCTGTGTTCTTATTCTTCTATTTTCTTCGGTTTTTTTTTTCTTCTTCTGCTTTCTTCTTCTGTTTTCTTCTTCTGTTTCTTCTTCTTCCTACGTTTTTCTTCTTCTGCTTTTTCTTTTTTTTCTTCCGATTCTTCTTCTTCTTCTTCTTCCTCTGTCTTCTTCCTCTTCTTCTTTCTTCTGTGTCTTCTGTCTCCTTCTCCTTCTTCTTCTGTCTTCTCCTTCTTCTGTTGTTTTTTTTTTACAGGAACTGAAGGTTGCATTGGCTAAGGGGGAGTTCTTACGTTAAACGCCTTCATCCCATCTTTTGAGGCTTCCTCCCTATCGAGCATTCAAGCCAAAGGAGCAAGCAACAAACAGATTTTTTTTATCTTATCTCCCCTTTATCTTTTATTTTCATAGATCATAGTTCATAAATCATGCATGCATCATTGTTCTATTGATCTTTTCTCTCAATCACATTGAGATCTCCCCATAGTGCACTCTTGCACCACTCCTTATTTTATTTACATCTTCATTCATATCATTCATATTTTCCCACACCCTCTTTGCATAGGGGTTTAAGGGCTAACACCCTTAAGGTGTGTTCTTGCACATGCTTTCATGCTCATATTTTTATTTAGGATTTGATGCTACACTCACCATGTTCTAATTCATATTTTTTCATTGGTGTTTATCTTTGTTTTGCAAGGGTAATTAATTGAAGAACTATCTTCATCGATCGGTCGATCTAGAAGAGAAAGGAGCACTCACATCCCCGCGCTTTTAAAGGTATTCTTCGCGATCCCTCCCTATTTATTATTTTTATACTTTTGAGGCCCTCGCGTCTCTGGCGATCACAAATTCCCCTTAGCACCTCGTGCTATTTCATGCTTATTTATTCTTTTTTTTGTATTCATTCCTAAGTGGAATTATTAGGATCTACACTCCCATGTGGTCAATTAGTATTCAAACCTTCTAGATGGCCACCTAGGATGGTTGACCAGCCCTACATGGATGAGGTGGACCAATGGGGAAGGGGAGGGGGCACCCTAACTGGACCTACTACACATTTGCACAAAAACCCACACAATCCTAGGGAATGACACAATGGCTTACAAAGCCTTACAATTGTACATATACTTTCCCAAGGATATAAAAGTAAATGAAAGGACTCAAATGTAAAAATAAAAGTTAATGCTCGGCGTCGATTCCCATCAACTCTCCCCGGATGGGAGGAACTCGACCCCGTCGAGTAGGGGTATGGATGCTCGAGTACTCCGGCGGATCTGTCACCGTGCCGAGTAGCGCGGGTATGCTCCACTCCAAGTGACTGTCACCTGCTCAATCCATATATACTCGATATGCACAAGCTGCTACGGGCTAGAGGTGGACACTCCGGGTGGGGCACTCTCAAAAGGGAAGGAAGCAGCTCGAAGACTCACTAGGAATCACCGCTGAGTCCCTGTAGGTGACTGATCCAGGTATAGATGTAGAACCGATCCCATACTCATCGAGTGAGTCTACTCACTTTCACACTCATAAGGGACTGACATCGACGAGCTTGCACACGACATATGCAGACTCACCATGCACTAACACACATATATGCAAACCACACAAATAAGAAACCGACTCATACATGACTCTAGACACACCTATTGTTAGTCCGACCCGTACATAGGTGACGACGGACCAGGACACCCGAATGTGTGCCATGCATGCATGTTATGTAACCGGAGATGGGTGGTATGGGGAACACCTAAACATCCAAGTATGACCCAGTCATGCATGGACGGCCCTTTGGATTTGGGGGACTTGAGAGGGCTAGGAGGGCCGAATGTTGTTGTATCGTGGACGGGCTTGGTGGGTGTAAATGACCCGGCCCGTGGGGTAGGAGTGTAATAGTGGACTCTCTTGAAGAAATGAACTATATAAGGTGGGTCATGGGGTCCACTAAGGAATGGGTCAAAGGGATCGAAGAGGTATGACCCCTTGTGGTGGGCTCCCCCATGTCACGGTCCCACGTGTAGAAGTTTTAAAGGTGTGGATAGTCACCTTCTTGCATTGTGATGGGTGGGACGGGGACCGTAAGCAAGAAGTATGATTCCTCCCTCGGAGAAAAGGGTATGGATTCGGGCTCGGCCGGTAAGGGAAGGAGTAAGAGGATCTCCGTGGTGACACAACCCACGGTGCACTCGGAGGTAATGGACCCATAGGCCGGATGGGTGAAGCTAAGACTAGCGGGTTGGTCGAAGCCTCGGCCAATAAATGTGTAAAGGTCAACGACCGGTCTAACCCTTTAAGAAGGTCATCCAATGTGTCCACATAGTGACGAGACCGGAAGGTGGTATGAAATGAGTTGCTTGACACTAGTGGTAGTGTGGGGTCCATTGATGGGAAGGGAGGTGGGACCAAGCCATCCTTGAGCCAACTAAGAAGCGGCTCGGCTATGAAAAGCGTACCCGTTAGAAATACGGGTGGCTCGGGCCTTGGTGGTTCCAAATGAGAGGATCCCGAATCAAATTCGGAAATAGAGATGGATGACATTGGAACTCTCTCGAGTGGTGAAGGCCATGGTGTAGGCGGCTGGGAGGTGGATGCTTGTCGAAAGCCACCATACCGAGAAAAGTGTGACTCAAATGGTTCGACCACTAGAGCGACCGAATAGAATTCCGCTAGAGAGAATGCATTGCGGATAAGACATTCCAATTGGAAGTGAAGGCGCAAACCTCTCCGGAACTGAAATGCGGCCGTGTTGCTCTCCTCTCCCAAGCCATGTTCCAACCAATACTTATGATATGCCCGAATGTACTCGGACACAGACCTATCACCTTGGACGGGTCGACATGGGTTGGCCATAGTTGCCAAAATACGGGAATGGATCCCTAGGAATGGATATGCAAGGCCATTTGGGCAAGACACTAGACACGACCCTAAGTAATGCAAAGTTGGAATGCATGCACACTAAGGACCCTAGACGTAAACCAAGACTCGGTACGTGGTGGAGATAATTGACCCGAAGGTCACTCGCACAAGTGTGCGGCCTTCCCGATAGGAGTAGCCTAACGTTCGGACAACACCTTTTGATATACCGAGTAATGGGATGTAAATACAAAAAGATACTTTTTTTTGTTTTGAAACAATGATGACCCTAAACATGACTTAGCCAATGACTAATGACTAGACGTAAATGACACTTTTTTTGTGTGAATGCAAACACCCTAGACTCAAACTCGCTCTGATACCAAATTGATGCGGGACGAGGCCACGGACACAACAAGCTCGTGACTGCCCCTTAACGAGGGAAGCGTCGGATGTGCGCGGTTGAGAAACCGGCTGTGAGCTAGGGTGGTCGGCTCTCACTTGTGCCCGGATCGGGTCACGGGACGGTAATGCTCTCTCTCGCAGCAGCGGTGATATAAATAGAAAGTGAGCTAATTACCCTATCATGCTCTCTAGCAGTGGCATAAGCAAGTATATATGAAAATTAAGTAAAATGCCAAGTAAGGGAGCGAATGTGATACCTCCACGCGCTCGGCGTGGGGACGACGGACCCGACCGAACTCGTGCTCCCAGGACAGTTAATACATGAATATTACAGCAATGGAAATATGCCCACTCCACGCAGGGAGGTAAAGGGCGACACAATGGCCCGGGAGGACCGAATTCGGGCTGACGGGCAGCTTCGTGTGTTGATTCGGCTACACTCGTGATCACGACCATGGGGCCCACGTGTTGTCTGGAGGGGCCGTGTGGGACCCGATGGCGCAGCTGTAGTGTGGACACTCAGGGAAGTGTTCCCTGGGCTGACGGCACACCGGAACGTCGCCCGGGGGTCGGGCGGTTCCGATCGGCACCCGTCGGGTTTGCTGTCCACGGACTGGTGGTTGCTGTTTTGCAGCGCGCGCTCCGGCGAGAATGGATGCTGCGATCAGCCCCGACTTCGGATCGACACAAGACTGGCGCCGTTGGAAAGCTAGCTTGAAGTTCTTTAACCTAGGCCTAAAGATCTAGCCTGGATCTACTCGGATCTTGACTTATGGAATTTTTAATCTCCTGTTGTACAGTTCCTGAAATCACAGGTCAGCAGAGAACTTCCCTGTGGATTGCCTTTGACCGTGAGGAAGACTTTCGAATCTGGGGTTGTGTTCTTCACCAAAGTTGTTGTAAATTGAGCTGGGAAGACGGGAAAATTGGTTTGGACAAGTTTGGATGTGTCTATGCGTTTCTGTGATTTGTTTAATGGACGAAGGTTGGATCTGGAAATGGGCTGACAACACTGTAGCTTCGGTAGAACATGAATTTCTAAAAATAGGTAGAAGGATGATAAAACTTTAAGAAAAATTGTGGTGGTAGGGGACGATGGACAGAACGCCCAGTTAAATTGGGAGGTCTAAAAAAAATCAAAATGGTGGTTGAAGGTGGAGAACTCAGGGTTACTGTCACTGTAGATAGTGACGGAATAGATCTGAGATTGAGAGTTGAACGAAATGGTAAAGATACGAAACGGTGGATTTTGAACCTCAATTTTTTTTTGGATGAGGGTCTAGACGATAGGAACCAATCCTCAAAATTTCAAATTGATCAGAACTCGTGGTGGGCTTCAGAAATTCTTGAACTACACCTCTGTCTAGCAGGACAGAAACTTGATGACGATTCCACGGCGGCTCGAAGGCGGTACGAACGGCGGCGGCGGCGGCACAGACGATCACCGGAGATTGAGAGAGGATGATAGAAGAGGGATACACTCTAGATCTGGGGTTGGGGAAGGAAGAACAGCAAGGGAGGAGAGAAACCAGAGGGAGAGAGGAGGGGCTCAAGAACACTCTTGATTTTCAATAATTTTCTCTTCATTTCTTCATTAATCTCTAATGACACTACACATAGGCTTATATAGAAAATGGCAAGGGGTGGGGGGCTGGGACTTTTGTGGGAAATAAGTCATTTTATTCCCCCATGTGGTCAAAACTCAAAAAAAAAATAAATTACATATGAATGGAGCACTCCTTTGACTAGGTAGGTAAGGTAGGTGGCCAACCTTTGAAATTTTAACCCCTTTGTCTCCCTGTAGACACGCTAAAATTGACATTATTTTGAGTATATCTCGTATTGCCGTGTAATGCCCCATTTGACCCTCAAATTAGCTTGTTTGAGTGGTTTTTCCCACTTTTCTTGAATTTCTCCTATTTTTCCCTCATTTCCTCCTTTTTCCTATTTTTCTGGATTTTCTGGGCATTTATATGAATATTTTGAAATTCACGACCTGGGTAAGGGCGTGTTTTTAAAACACGACCTGATCTAGGGCGTTTCTTGGAGAAAGGACGCCCACGCCTGAGGGCGTCAATTCTTCGTGTTTGACCGACTTCCCTCACTTTAAAAACTTGAAATTAACGCCCTTCCCAGGGGCGTGTTTTTTAAACGTGGCTTTGGTTGAGGCGTGTTTTACTATTGGAGTTTTTATTTCTAAATTTTTTTTTTAGAAACGCCCTTGTGCAGGGCGTGTTTTTAAGAAACGCCCTTTGTGCAGGTCGTCAATTCTTGAATTGACGCCCTGGTCCAGGTCGTGTTTCATCTTCTGTCTTCGCAGCCCTTTCCCCAGAGAGTCCTTGCTTCGCTAGACACCTTCCTTGATTGGGGACTGGAGTCTTGCCTCCGTAGGGCTCTTGCCATTCTTATCTTCTCCTATATTTGATCTGTTCTATTTAATAGAGCCGGCGGCTCTGTTAATTAGGTTGGATCCCTATTTCGAATTCTTTCTTCCTCCGTTGTTCTTCTTCTGTGTTCTTATTCTTCTATTTTCTTCGGTTTTTTTTTTCTTCTGCTTTCTTCTTCTGTTTTCTTCTTCTGTTTCTTCTTCTTCCTACGTTTTTCTTCTTCTGCTTTTTCTTTTTTTTCTTCCGATTCTTCTTCTTCTTCTTCTTCTTCTTCTTCTTCCTCTGTCTTCTTCCTCTTCTTCTTCTTTCTTCTGTGTCTTCTGTCTCCTTCTCCTTCTTCTTCTGTCTTCTCCTTCTTCTATTGTTTTTTTTTACAGGAACCGAAGGTTGCATTGGCTAAGGGGGAGTTCTTACGTTAAACGCCTTCATCCCATCTTTTGAGGCTTCCTCCCTATCGAGCATTCAAGCCAAAGGGGCAAGCAACAAACAGATTTTTTTTATCTTATCTCCCCTTTATCTTTTATTTTCATAGATCATAGTTCATAAATCATGCATGCATCATTGTTCTATTGATCTTTTCTCTCAATCACATTGAGATCTCCCCATAGTGCACTCTTGCACCACTCCTTATTTTATTTACATCTTCATTCATATCATTCATATTTTCCCACACCCTCTTTGCATAGGGGTTTAAGGGCTAACACCCTTAAGGTGTGTTCTTGCACATGCTTTCATGCTCATATTTTTATTTAGGATTTGATGCTACACTCACCATGTTCTAATTCATATTTTTTCATTGGTGTTTGTCTTTGTTTTGCAAGGGTAATTAATTGAAGAACTCTCTTCATCGGCCGGTCGATCTAGAAGAGAAAGAAGCACTCACATCCCCGCGCTTTTAAAGGTATTCTTCGCGATCCCTCCCTATTTATTATTTTTATACTTTTGAGGCCCTCGCGTCTCTGGCGATCACAAATTCCCCTTAGCACCTCGTGCTATTTCATGCTTATTTATTCTTTTTTTTGTATTCATTCCTAAGTGGAATTATTAGGATCTACACTCCCATGTGGTCAATTAGTATTCAAACCTTCTAGATGGCCACCTAGGATGGTTGACCAGCCCTACATGGATGAGGTGGACCAATGGGGAAGGGGAGGGGGCCCCCTAACTGGACCTACTACACATTTGCACAAAAACCCACACAATCCTAGGGAATGACACAATGGCTTACAAAGCCTTACAATTGTACATATACTTTCCCAAGGATATAGAAGTAAATGAAAGGACTCAAATGTAAAAATAAAAGTTAATGCTCGGCGTCGATTCCCATCAAGTCTGTCGACCTAACTGAGAGGCTTGGCTTAGTTGAGTTGCTGGAGGAGTTACTCTCTCAACCAGAGTTGAACATCCTTGGTGGCCCATCGACCTGACTGAAGAATTTGACTTCATTGAGCTACTGGAAGACTGATGACACGGCGGCGACGTTGAAAATAGATCGATGGCAGCTCCGAGGGGACGAATAGAACGGGATAATTTGCTGTCTCACACAGCTCGGCCTCACGCTGGACAGTCTTACACCGGGCGACACACTCTTCTCACAAGGGAGTTAGAGGGAAGGAAAGGAACAAGTGAGAATGGCTCTCACGTAATACACTCTTTCATTCAATTTCATCATATGAAGCGTTACACCCTTAGCCCTCTTTATATAGGAGAGGCTATAACACTTACACACCTAACTTTTTCCTAATAGCATATATGCCCTTAGCCTAATAAAATAAGACTCAACAACCCACATTTTGACTTTGTGGGTTTAATAAAAATAAAATACACATGTCTTTGACTATAACTAGCCTAATAAAACAAAAGTAAATATACACGTAGTAATACATATATTTTACTTACATACACACACAAATACGTAAATACGTACAAGTAAAATACTCAGGATGCCGAGTCTTCGAGTGAGTCTCCGAGCCACAAGCTCGGTGTCGGGGTAGTGCGGCGTCGGCTCTGAGTAGTGGGTTTGGTAGTGGACTCGGTGTCCCCACCAACCCTCCCGGGGTGGCTGGAACTCGACTCCGTCAAGTAACGGGGGACATTGCTCTGGTAGTGCTCTAGCAGATCTAGATCGAGGCGCTGGAGATCTTCCCGGCTGATCCAGGAATCATCTGATGGTGGACGGTCCCGCCAGCGGACAAGGTAGCGCTGGTACACCCTGCTCCGTGTAGTGGTCACCTGCTCAGCCAATATCCTCTCAATGTGCTCGCGCGGTGCTCTCAAGGCTGTGGGACGCACATGGGTGGGCTCACTCTCAATGGGAGGAGAAGGCTCTAAAGGGTCACTAGGAATCGTTGTGGGTTCCTTGTAGGCCACTAGGTCTGTCACATTAAATGTAGAACTAATCCCATATTCGGGAGGTCAGTCCATAACATAGGCATTGGCGCCAATCTTCCGCAGGATTGGGAAGGGACCATCACTACGGGCTTGTAACTTTTTAACGGCTCCCAAGGAGAGTCGTTCAGGCCGGACCCGTACCATAACCAAGTCACCTTCTTGAAATTTATGTTGATGTCTATGCGAATCAGCTGACTCATACAGGCTCCTGACGTGCTGTGCAAACTCTTCGGCTGACTTGGACATTCTAGACTTAAGGGGAAGGTTGGGTAGGGTGGACCCGGGGGCAAGCTCAATAGCGTGTTGTACATCACGCATAGGAGGGAGTCGAGAAGGCAAGTCCTCGAGGATGATGCCTTGGAAGTCCTGCAGTATTGCCGAGACTTCAGTTGGGATTGAGACTCGGGACTCCCTGGGCGTGATGATGACGTCAACAGCTAAAACAGGGGCACCCTCAGCAACCTCTCTGTTTAGCTCATCGGCATTTATGGAGTCAAGGCGCCTAACTAGGTCATGACCAACCTTAGGGGCCTTAGAGACGGGTGTGATAGATGTAGGAGAAGAGGGAAGGGGAGGTTTTCCTTCAGTGGGAGTTTGGGGATTCTCCTGAATTTCGGGAGTTCTAGTGGGAGTGGAGGTGGAACTCTTACCCGAGGTCACCTTTGGGGGTGTCGGGTATAACTGAATCATCCTCCCATTGTGGGAGAAGGAACACTGATGGGACTGACCAAATGTAGCGAGGTCTACATCATAGATCCATGGGCGTCCTAAGATGACAGTCCCGGCCTTCATAGGCATTACGTCACATAAGATTTATCCTTGGTAGGACTGGAATTGGATGGGAATGACACATGTGGTGTTGACTGGGATAGAAGTGTCATCGACCCAAGCCACGTTGTATGGCCTTGGATGAGGGTGCGTAGGTAGACCTAAACGGGAGATAAAGTTTGAAGAGACTGCATTGATATAGCTCCCGTTGTCAAGGATTACCTTGCAGGGATGAGAGTTCACTATGATGTAGGTTTGGAAGATGGAGGTTCGACGCCAATCGTCCTCCTGGGGTGTTGAGATACAGCGAACTACACCCAATCTTTTCTGGCTAGAACTCTCGACAATGTCTCCAACCTGCATGTACTCGACATGCGCGCCATCAAATATTGCATCCATTTCCTCAAACTGGGTGATGAGATCAGGATCGGCCATATATCTCTTCTGATCCATAGGTGTTTGTAGAGTTGAAATGTGCTCTAGACGGCCTGATGAATTCCTAGACTAACGTGGCATGTACGAGCTCTGACCTAGATGATGCAATCCTGGGACCAAAAACTAGCTAAGTATGGACCCAGCTGATCAGCAAAGGGTAAATTTGAAGGGACCGGTCAGGGGAAAGTTACTCGCCCATAGGCGAAGTAATTGTGGAACTACCTCTTTACAATTAGGGTGCCCTAATGCGGCAGTCTAGGGCCTAAGGTTGGGCGCATACAAGCTCTCTCTTTCCGTCCACAGCGATGCACTCAGGAGATAGGCTGCATGGATCGGGCTCTCTCTCACTTCATCGCGTGACAATTGAAAAGATACTAAATGAGCAAGTGATTGGAGCACGTACCTAGCTGACTGAGAAGTCTAGCTCCGACCGGAGACGAAGGCGAGCGGGGATGTGCGTGGCTGCACAGCGTCGACGAAGCTTGAATGGTTACAACAAATTCACTCCACACAGAGAGGTTTTAATTATTATAAAATCATTTTAAAAAAATTTCCCGCATAGGGGAACAAATAATTTCAACTTTCTCTTCGTGGGGAAACTTATGGACACTCTAACTCTGGGACTTTCGGACCGTCTGTCGATGACGAGGTGATCCGGGTGCTGCTCAGTTCGCCGAAGTGGGCGCGGATGCCACAATTAATAAGTTAAAAAGATATATATAAATATATATAGATATATATAAAATTATATATATCCCAAATATATATATTATATATATGTAACTTTTTTTTCAACTTTCAACCCCCCTTTTTTTTCAAACCTCTCTTTTGACTGGTTTTATTATTATTATTTTGACTGCTCCCACATATAATATATATATATATACATAATATTATATCTATATTGTGCATGAAACACGCGGCTGGGTGGGCTGGGTCAACATCTGCAGGCGCCAGCGGTCAACACGGCAGGGGAGGTGGGCGCGGGGGCGCCTGGCTGGTGCGCAGGCGTGCGGGCCCGCCGGAGCTCGGGCGCTCGGGTGCGCAGGCGCTCGGGTGACTGGGAGCACCATCAGACCTGTGGGCGTAGGCATGGCGACGCACGCGGGGGGGTGGGGGGTGGGGTGACGGGCCTATGGGCATAGGCGAGGCGCTCCCGGGCGGGGCGTGACGCTCATGGGCAGGCGGTGGGCACGCTGCTGTGACGCTGCGGCGACGTGGAAAATAGATTGATGGCAGCTCTGAGGGGATGAATAGAACGGGATAATTTGCTGTCTCGCACAGCTCGGCCTCACGCCAGACGGTCTCACACCGGGCGACACACACTTCTCACAAGGGGGTTAGAGGGAAGGAAAGGAACAAGTGAGAATGGCTCTCACGTAAGACACTCTTTCATTTAATTTCATCATATGAAGCATTACAACCTTAGCCCTCTTTATATAGGAGAGGCTATAACACTTACACACCTAACTTTTTCCTAATAGCATATATGCCCTTAGCCTAATAAAACAAGACTCAACAACCCACCTTTTGACTTTGTGGGTTTAATAAAAATAAAATACACATGTCTTTGACTATAACTAGCCTAATAAAATAAAAGTAAATATACATGTAGTAATACATGTATTTTACTTACATACACACATAAATACGTAAATACGTACAAGTAAAATACTCAGGATGCCGAGTCTTCGAGTGACTCTCCGAGCCACAAGCTCGGTGTCGGGGCAGTGCGGCGTCGGCTCTAAGTAGTGGGTCTGGTAGTGGGTCCGGTGTCCCCACCAATTGACCCTATCGACCAGAGTTTGATTATTCTTGGAGCCTTGTCAGCCTGACAGAAGAATTTGACTTCTTTGAGCTTCTTGAGGATTGACCCTGGCAATCGGAGTTTGATCATCCTTGGAGGCCTATCGACCTGACAGAAGAATTTTGACTTCTTTGAGCTACTTGAAGACTGACCCTGTCGATCGGAGTTGATTATCCTTGTAAGCATGTCGACATGATGTCATTGGCTGAGTTTGTCTGGCTTCTGTTTATCAAGCTCTGGCAACCTATTTTGACTTCCTTTGGGAGTCTGTCAACCGTAGTAGTAGGTTTCTTTCTTCCAAACTCTAGAGTGGTGATTCTGTAGACCTACCCTTGTAGACTATTGGCATGATGTTCATGACTGAGCTAAGTTGAGCTCCTGGATGGCTATGTTGTCGACACGATAACAGTATTTGGTGACTTGTCTTCTTCAATTCTTATAATTTCTTTATCTATTAGAATAGGTCTTGTTGACCTAATATGTTATCATGTCGATAGAAAAGTTTAAATACTTAATCATTTTGTAGTGAATTCAATCAAGTTTCATTTTTCTTGAGTTATTTAATTATCATTCAACCTGTGTAATTGAGCATGAAGAATAATGAGTCGTAGTTTAGTCATCATCAAAACATCCACACAACACATCCATCATTAGTATTCTAGAATAAGACACTGGATGGTTAAAATCTCTACTCATCTACTTATAATTTTCTAACCACAAAACTATTTATGAAACTATGATCAAGATTTAGGTTAGTTCATCATCAATTATAGTCCTTGCTTCTTATAGGTCATTTATCTTTGATCCTCTACTTGAAGAGTCTGTGAAAGTTGACCTCAATGGTGTGTAATCGGGTTCCTCTCGCCTACATGCATCACAAAATCTAATGCCCTATTCAGTCAAATTATAAATATTAACATAATGCTGATTTTGATATTAATAGTTTCAAAGTCTACTAACAAATCTAAATACGATGTAAATTAGAGTGCGAGGCTTACCTTGCTTGCCAAAGTGGAAATCATACACATGTAGAGGCAATAAAGAAGGCTACTAGGGTCACTCTAAGAGCCTCCACGCTCCAAGACCTAAGGGGCAATAGTGATGCCCTTCCGGAGTCATTGTTGAGACGAGGAGAGAGTGGAGCACCATGTCTTGTTGGGTGAGAATGAGGAATGTGGGTGATGGCTGCTTGCTCTACAAGGGAGCCAGCATACTCCCCTTCTCATGCAGGTTGCCCTATGGGCATCCACATAATGGGCCTAGACCAATATACTAATAGCTCCTACTTGCCCATTAAGAGAAACATTCCTCTGTCTCAAAGCCTACTTCTTTCTTTCATACGAGAATTCGAGCATGCAACCTCTGTGAGATTCATCGAATGTTTAAATAGTGGTCCATTAAGTCATCTCATAATATCTTGGACAACTAAGCATCCACTCGACTCAACAAACCAGATCTCTTGAAGTAGGTAGTGTCAAATCTAAACGTCATGTACTCATGACTCTATCACCACATCCGACACCAAGCCTCCTAAGAAATGAACTACAGGACATGGTGCTATAGTAGATGTCTACTCTATGCATCTCATGTCACTCTGATTCATCTCAACCACTTTCCTAAATATTTCCTACTAGATTTTTCTAACTATTGCCCTAAAGAGCATGTTAAAATAGCAATATCTAACTTCTTCTTCATGACATGGTGCTCAGGCCCCTATGGGTACTAAGGGGATCACTTCAATATAATCCAAGAGCTCACACAATAATGAAGTGGAGATCCATTCTCATATTCAATTGTATATAGTAGGGATGCTAAAAATATCTGCAAACACGATTACCTACATCACCTGACTTATGATGGGTCAAGTAATACCCAAATAATCTGGTATGGATTCAGATTCTAGTATTTTTAAAATACCCATTTCATATTTAGATCATGTATGGATTTAGTGTACCTGAACCCATTTATTGTTAGTTGAAGTGATTTAAATTTATCACCTTTTTTATAACTCTAATGGACTTATCACTTTAGTTCTAGTTATATTTAAATTTGTGTTGTAATTTGGCATTTTTAATTCTTATGTTTGTTGTTTATGTTTGGAAGTGTTTCTCGTAACTTTTAGAACTAAAAATTTCATGTGATAATTTGGTCTTCAATTTTAAACTCTAATTCATGGTTCTTTTAGACGGTTACAGATATCTGCAAGTATATCCATACCCCTTACAGATATACCTGTGTTTGTATCCATTAAAATAATAGGGTACTCTCTGGGTATGGTATTTGTAAATTTTTTGCAAATAGGGTATGGTACTAATTTACCCGAGCCAACCCCGATACATTTACATCCCTAGTATATATCACATGTGATATGATATATACGCTATGGTGTTCTTCCATTTACATGGGCATGTCATTCCAAAAATAAATACCACATGGATCTTGGTCTAGCTACATCTTGCGTGGCAAACTTGAGTCTCATAATCTACTTGCTCCCACACAGTGCCTTGTTGTGATTCTTACATTCGGCTTTCTCAGGCTTCACAAGATTACAACTATGCCCTCATGGTCGATCTAAACAGATCTCATCTTAACCCAGCTAATACATCTTATCATTGATGTTTGAGATATTTTGATCACTCTTAAAAGTGATAGAAATATTAATGCCATATCTTTCTTGCTATTGTAAGTGCCAAGGTGAATTGTCCGTGTGAGAGAGTCGATTCAACTTGGTGACACTCTAACATTGTGTAAACTAATCACATCCGAACACGTATTTGGAGAATAAACAATGAACTTTATTGATGTCAACTAATAAATTTTGCTTATTAAGATTTACATAGACCCATTGACCAACAATGGGTATCAAAAACCTCTCTAGGTATCTACTTGGCTAGTACATCAGCTACCATACAACTAGTGGAGATATGTTAGAGAAACACTAACGCTTTGGCCAATAGTATCTAATATAATAATAATGGATATCAGTGTGCTTGGTCCTACCATGATACTTATAGCCTTTGGCGAAGATCAACACTGAAGGGTTGTCCCATGGATCGGCAATGGGTAATAAAAACCTCTCTTGCTATCTTCTTGGTTAGTGGATCAACTATCATTCAACTAGTGGAGATATGTTAGAGCTTCACTAACCCTTTTGCTAGTAGATCTTTGATAGTAACAATGGATATCCATGTGCTTGGTCCTGTCATAATACTTAGAGTCCTTGGTGAAAGTCAACATCGATATGCTATCCACATATAGTAGTACACCTTATCTCAATGAAGTGTAATCACCAATTGTTGTAGGAAGCTCTGCCACTATACTACCTCATGGTATGTAGTAGAGCACGCCACACATTTTGCCTCCATAATGGACAAAGCGACACAAGTCTATTTCTTGCTACACCATGAGCTCCACCACCAAATAGGAACACAAAGTTTAAGGTCGATTTCCACTCATCTTTGTCACTATCCCAATTCGTATCGCTATAGCCTATCAGTATTACGTCACCTCCTCTATAGCATAAGACATGGCTCGACATTCCTTATAGATACCGAAAGTTTCTATATACTACTTTCTAGTGAGTAGGACCTGGATTGCATTAATAGCTACTAACCATAACCACTACATAGCTATTCTCTAGTCAGGTAGACAACATGGCATATGTAGCAACCCAGGATCCAAGTACCATAAAGTAACCAGTGCGACCTGAATCCTGACTTACCACCCACGAGCTACAGTGCATGGAAGGGTTAGATTAACGTTGTGGGGGGTGCACAAGAACTTAAAATATATGCAAGAATTCAATTAAATTACAGAATTAAAAATTACATTACGTAAATAAAAAGTTATAGCCAAGAGTCCAAGTCCACAAAAGTACACTCAACAAGAAAGACATGTACACAGTCACGGGGCATACCCTGACTTTGGCAAGTTGGCAACTAAGAACTTCGCAGAACCTCCGAATCACGTGGAGGTACCACCACACTTGAAAGAATAAGGGGTGAGCCCCATCTCATTGGCTTAGTAGGGGTCATGTGGATCTCCACCACTACGCAATAGCAATAAACACTAACAACAATTAATAACAATAGTAGAAGGTAACAGGTGGAACACAACATGTGAAACTACTCAGAACATTGCCACACAGTCGCCCGTCAATCCCTCTGAATCACGGTGGCACTACCACTACACGTAAAAAGAAAACCTCGACCACCACGGTCGAAAAACCACGACCAAGACCACATAGTTAGGAAAGCATGACCTCCACCCTTGGGAGAACCACGACCTCTTTTTCGGGGAGACCTCGACCTCACTGTCGGGAAAACTACAACCACAAGTGACTGGAGAACCCATGCACTAGTAACCAAGCTAGATGCATCCACTGACATCTTACACACACCTATTGTCCCATGCCTAGTCCACCACCCCTCCACGAGTGCAGTAGAGGGACATGGCCGGATGCATCAACTAATGTCTTATACCACACCTACTATTCCACGCCTGGTCCACCTCCCCTCTAGGAGTGCAGCAGAGGGACATGGCCGGATGCATCCACTAACGTCCTATACCACAACACCAGTGTCACGCACAGTCCACCTCCCCTCTAGGAATGCGGCAGTGAGACACACAACAACTTACTAGGACTAGCTGGGGTTATACTCATCAGCACGTGTCCGAAGCCCCAAACCACAAGTGCACACACAGATGGACTACTCACCATCTAAAGTCATATAGGCATTTTTCCCCAAACCCAGACTCAGGTCACAGCAGAAGAGGGGGTCCCATGGTAACCAGCCTATACTATCTCACAGGAAAGCCCTCGACCTCATGGTTGGTTAGCACCCTGCACCCAGCAAGCTATTGTCGTCGACCTCACGGTCATTTAGTGCAAGGCACCCAGGAAGCTACACTAGTGAGGTGCCACTCAGAAAGAACTCTAAACCACACAGTCAAACGAAAACCACCAGTTCACTTGCACATATGGACTACACTATAACACAACCCTCTGCTGCAAAACCACAAGCACGTAAGGCCGAATGACATAAACCATCGATCGTCGGCCCACACAACTCACGTAGGAACAACCCTCTGTGGGCACATGGAATCACGTGGGCACACCCCTCCACCGAACCACAGTAACCACGACAACCTAGCAACACAAAATTGGATCGATGTGGGTGTACAAGATACCCTAATCTAGGCGGCCAACCTGATGGCTGCCAATCAGACATAGGGGGCCAACCCTTTGGCCACCCACCAGGGCACTCTCCTAGGAAGACCACAATGTTGTCTGTCCTCCAGTGCCGGGTGGCCATCTACATGGCCGCTCACCTAGGCACTGACCCATGGGAAGCCAGATAGGTGGCTGCGCACCAGGGCATGCAGACCAGGGTAGCCATGTAGGTGGCCACCCACCAGACTTGGGCGGCCATCGATTTGGCCACCATCTACGAGGTATTTCTGGATGTAACCTCTTCCGGGGGTTCCAAACCACGCCCCAGTCACTTCTAACTAAAAATGAAACACCATAAAGGCTTTCCCCTCCAACCAAACCACAAAATAAAATAAATCTAACTACGTATCGCGGCTCGGATTGGTCGAAATCTGCCACTCAAACCAAGGCATGGTTTTTCCACAAACACAAAATAAACCTACTCTTGGTGTCATGTTGGCACAAAACCATAGGAAATTCATAAGTGAAGGGCCAGAATCCATCCCCCAAACTCTCGCGAAGCTTTCCCGTGTCAAAAATTCTGGATCCATGCCAAACGTTGAATCTCCCACAATCAATCATCCACCTCTGTGAATGAACTACTGTCGCTCCACAACATGATCCTACTCCTGTCCTCGCCACTTGCCACCACTGTCGCCCAGCCACCTCGCCCTCCATGCCACCTTTGGCCGCCTGAAGGAGGGAAGGAGAGGAGGATGGAATGGAGGAGGAGAAAGAGAGAAATGGGGAGAGAGAAAGGGGTAGGGGTTCATATAGGGTTCGATTTTGGGGGTTTTAAAAATCTGGAAAAGGGAATTTAGCCAATTTTGACCCCACAATCTTTGAAAAATGCGTAACTCACCCGTTACGTCATGGTGACCGTAAAATAAATTAATGTTTCACATTTAGGGATTCGATGATCCAATATGTTAAAAAATCTAAATATTCATGGAAACATGATCCAAAAATCTATGGAAACACAATCCAAAATCCGAGGATGCTATCTTCCTCTCCCTTTAAAGAAATTTCATCCTCGAAATTTGAAACAACACACAATAAAATGTGGCGAGGAAAGACTCATTCAACTGGCAAAAACCCTTACTGCCACAATACAACCCCTTATACTCACAACACGATACCCCCTGAGTGACATAGCCAAACCATCATGATTAACAAAATTATCTCATGTCTCATTCCTGACTCATGCTAATCCTCGGAACGAGCAAGGTACACAGGAACAGAAGAGTCTGGTGTCACCTCAAGGGTACGAGTATCACCTGAGACACCTTCATTCAACAAGGAGATGTGACCCTCTCCATGAACTCATGCCACCACTGGGGGTGACTACACTTGGCAGGCCAATCGGGACATCACCTTCCACGCCCACTGACTAGCCTCACACCCTTCGTAAGGGACATATTCATGACACTCCACCCCCCTGCTCAACTCACTCAGTCATCTCAACTCACCGCAACTCTTCCATCGGTACCATGCCACCTGCATTCTTCACCCTACGACCTAAAACACCACCGAACATAGCTAGACCAGCTCGGGTCCCAACACAACTTTCTTACCAATCTCAATCTAATCAAGTTGAGCATGACATATTCGGCCACTTGAGAGGCCTCACAATTCCACAATTCATGCCACTCTCTAATTTATCTCTATCGGCAACAACTTGACTGTAGAAGTCCATCCGCCAGCTATCAACCACACGCCAACACGATGACCAGAAATCCACACCAGCCCAACTCTCCTCTCCTGTTCTTCTGTAGGAACCTACTGACCTCATCGGAATCTCAGTGACTCATCATCATAAAAGTCTGCCCTTTTTTTTTCTGTAAAACTTCATCCTTGACCAACTAACAAACACCTGCTAACTCCTGGACAAGAAGAAAACACACAACCTCACAAACCTCAGCGTACATCCTTCAGACCAAAAACAATGCCTTCTCCCATAATAATCTAGTTGACAGTGCCACAATCTAAACTAAACCCTAGAAATTCTTGATCTCTGTTACACTCTAGTACTATTCCAATAAACCACTGCCTTCACCTTAAATGGGTCCCTAGATACCATCACAGCCGAAAACTTGGTGCACCAATCCATAAAAATTATCCGAGCGCTAGTTAGCCTAAATGGCTTCACCTACTCACAACATCCCTACCGGGTCCCAGGAGCCACCTCCTCAATGCTCAGATCTTTTAAATCTGAAATCAACCTCAAGAATACCAACTTTGACTAAAGCCAGCCAAATAACTCATCAATTATGGGCAATGGATACTTGCCCTCCATCAAGACCTAATTCAATTGCCCACCATCCACATACCTTCAACCACCAACCAACTCTGCTATAAACCACACAGTGCATTTCATGGAAAAGAAAAGTGCGAACATAGACCTTATCTAGCAACTCCCACAGCTATGTTATCTAATTCTCAATTCTGTCGGTGCTTGTGGACACCTAAAAAATTATCAAAACCACTCCGAGTCGAACAAAGGCAACGGAGAAGAAAAAGAAGTGTGCAGGCACGCATACCCAGCACGTGCGACAATAAAAGATAACACATCTAGTGGTATGTCACCTAATAAGGAAGTTTCTCAGGGTGAAGAAATGTCCCAGGTCTCTTGAAAGGGGGTGCCAAAGGCAATATCAGCAGAAAACCAGAGTGACTCGATAAGGGCACATGATATGCCGGAAAGGTCCGTCGGAGGCCGAAGAACTGCCCAGTGGGGGCAAAAACACTTTGAGTGATTGCTCGCTTGATGAAGACACTCCCCACAGGCAGGGAGCAGGCTCAAGGACACAATTCACAGTGCCGAAGGCCAAATCAGCATAAAACCTGAGTGACCCGATCGGGACACACGGTATGCCAGAAAGGTCCATAGGAGGCCGAAGAGCTGTCCAATGAGGGTGAAAACACATTGAGTGGTTGCCCACTTGATGAAGACGCTCCCCACAGGCAGGGAGCAGGCTTAAGGGCATGATTCACACTCTCAAAGACCGAATCAGGAAGAAACCCGAGTAATCTGCAACAGGTTTGGCACATGCCGAAAATCACTCGGAATTACAAACCGAGGCCCGGGAGCTTTGAAATAAACACTCCGGAAGTGGGCCAGTAAGACCAAGGCAGTACTGGACGTCAAGCACTCGTCCAAGCCGGTCCGAGGTCAATGGAGTAGCAAAGAATATAAAATTGACCAAAACACCTCTTTGGCCAAGTGATATGACACAAAAAAAGAAAGGAAAAAGACAGAAGCCACTTGATACGGCACAAAAAGTAAAAGCCCTTTTTTGAAACCAAGTGAATCGGCACACTCCATTTGTGCCTTCTTGAATCGGCACACTCCTTGCTACTTGATACGGCATAAAAACCAAAAGCCTCTTGGCCTCTTGAATCGGCACAAAAAAAGCAACCCTTCCATGCCTTCTTGAACCGGCAGACAAGCCCCCCCTTGCCTTGAAACGACGTAGCCCCATGGGATCTGAATCCGTGCGGTACCAACCCCTTGCCCCTCTTGAATCGGCACGCCCATGAGGCCACTTGAATCGACGCACAAGCCTCCCCTTGCCTTGAATCGACGTAAAAGGCCCCATGGGCCAGTGAACCGGCATGACCAGGGCCCTTGGCATGCCTGATAGGGCGCGATAAAATGTCCCGTCCGGGACATGAAACTATATTTCTGTGAAATGGGAAGAATAGAAGAGGAAGGAAGCGGACCTTCGGATGCATATTCTGCCCAAAGGTTCCTCGCCAATAGGCCGCCGAGGAGCTCGTCGACGTCAGTGTCAGTCGCCCTCCACCAATCCCACGAAGACACCACGCCAACCTCCTGCCACCCAACCTGCAAGCCTCAAAGCGTCTTCGAGTAGGAAAAGGAGAAGCGAGAAAAGAAGAAGAAAAAGAAGGAGGGGTGGGGGTTCGGATCTCTCGATCTCTACTCCCTATAAAAAAGACCCATACCTCGTTGAAGAACTCTTTTTCTGGCTCCCTAGGTCTTCGGTGGGTGAGGGTTGGCACGGTTGGGCTACTGGGCTATTGGGTCTCCGGTGGGTGAAGAGAGTGTTGGCTCTGGCCTGAAGAAAAAGAAAGGGTGTTTTGAGAGCTCGAGTGTGCACTTGTGCTCCGAGAGCGAAGTGAAGAAGAGAAGAAAAGGGGGTGGAGCCTGTGCTCCGTCCTCCCGCCCATGTATTTTTTTTTTTTTTGCCTTGTTTTCCTTTTCTTTTGTTGTGATGCATGTATCTCCCCTCGTACTTGTCGTTCGTGCAGAGAATAAAAGTATTAGCTTTGCTAAAAGTATGGTTTTCAATCCAGTTCCCCCCTTTCTCTCTTGAGCATGCCCTTCTCCATTTCCTTTTGCCTGGTTCTGAGCCTTCTCCGTCCCATTCTCTCCACAGGATGCCATCCGTTTCCATCATGATCACTTCGTGGTCCAGGGGCTTACTTCTGCATAGTATGGCCCCCGGATAACCCCGCTTGAGGAGTGAATAGCAAAGGCCGCCCATCCAGCAACACAACAAACTAACGTCCCGAACCTCAAGTTTCATGTCCCATGAGCCGTTGGGACCCTTTGAAGGTTGGCCCTCGGGGTTTCCATGCTCACTCTGGGTTACGGGGAAGCTGTCCTCAGCTCGCCCCAGATTTCGGAACTTGTCTCGGATTCTTCTATGAACGGGTCATCAATTTTTTTTACCCCACGACCCCCGAGTCTGGGGGAGGTGCTACTGAGATTCCACTAGGAACGCCGATAAAAATAAAAATAATAATAAATAAATACATGTCTTAACAATGCTAATCATGAAAAAAATGAAATGAATAAAAGGCCCTTCCATGAACAAAAAATGTATGGACCCTCTCGAGGACGGGCTCTGTCTGGCCTTGATTTATGCCGCTGCGTCGACTCCCAAGCACCCTTGGGTCGAGTTCTCCAATGTCCAGTGAATCGGTCCCTTTACATTCCCCCCTCGCGCCGTATCACCTTCCCCATGCGCCGATACACTCTCCTTCTCTTCACACTTAATAGCTCACTGCGCCGATACACATTCTAACGTAATACATGTGCCGAGTCACATGCCCCCACATGCTAACATGCCAACACCCACACTATCCCACGTGCGCTAACGGCAGGTGAATCGGCGACCACTTCCCTTTTCCATCTTCCCATGTAAAAAAAAAAAGGGAAATCACATACCCTCACATGCACCCACGTATCAAAGTAATACATAAAACACACACACACACGCATATGCATCCTCTCATGTAAAGCATACACATAAACTCATTAACACATATGAACTCATATAAACACACGTACACTCACGTAACCCTCATGTTAATCTCACAAAATACATGCACAAGGCCAAAGCGCCCAAACCACGGTGAATCGGCGCGGGCAGTGTTCACTTTTTATTTAACCCCTTTACTTTTCTTATTTCCACTCATGTATTCTATTCAAAAAAAAAGAGAGATAAAAAGGATGGATAAATAAATAGATAAATAAATAAAAATGACATTAAAGGAAAAAATAAGAAAATCTAAGAAAGCTAGCACAATAAAAAGAATTGAGGAGGGTAAATATGGTTCGACCCAGAAGCGGCCCAAATACAAAATGTCATGCCCCGTACTCTATACCGTCGAGGTATTATCCGTTTTGGCCTAGCGGCCTCACAGTTTTATCCCTTTCTAAGGGTGATCAACTCCAGAATAGAGGACTTCCTGGGCAGGTCACCCATCCCAGTACTACTCCCCATTAAGCACGCTTAACTTCGGAGTTCTTTTCAAGAACTAAGCCAATACTTCAAAACGTGCCTCGATGATATAGAGTACAACTTTGCTATATTTGAGGGTGTTACATTCTACCCCCTCTTATATAGGCGACGTCCTCATCGCTGGGCACATATAGCACACAATCACGCAATCAAGCCCCCAGACTGGTAGGACTCTAGAGGTGGCCCCTACAGGCTCAAGAGGTGGCTCCCACTATGTAGCACTTTGCTCCATTACGGACTCAAGAGGTGGCTCCCATAGCGTAGCACTTTACCCTGCTTCCCACACTTCCGGCTGGGGTATGGCTCTGATACCATTCTATCACGCCCCGTACTCTATACCGTCGAGGTATTGTTCGCTTTGGCCTCGCGGCCTCACGGTTTTTTCTCTTTCTAACAGTGATCAGCCCACACTTCCGGCTGGGGTATGGCTCTGATACCATTCTATCACGCCCCGTACTCTATACCGTCGAGGTATTGTTCGCTTTGGCCTCGCGGCCTCACGGTTTTTTCCCTTTCTAACAGTGATCAGCTCCAGAATGGAGGACTTCCCGGGCAGGTCACCCATCCCAGTACTACTCCCCATTAAGCACGCTTAACTTCGGAGTTCTTTTTAATAACTAAGCCGATACTTCAAAAGGCACCTCGGTGTTATAGAGTACAACTTTGCTATATTTGAGGGTGTTACACGAAAGTCCCATTAAGGTTTGGACAAGCTAAGCCCAAGCAAGGGGCGAACATGCTTGCCCGATCCAATAAGAAGAGGACCGGTCCAGCAGAGCATCGGATTCCACGACGTACAATGAAGCTGGCCCAAGCGCAGTTCTCATCGGAGGACACTCCGACGACCGACCGTTGCCCCCACGACATCAGCCTTGACCCCGTAATGGGCGAGCACGCTCCATGAGTGCCGTAAGACTCGCCTAGGGACCAGCCGACGCCGGGGCTATCGCCCTCCAACGGGAAACTCCCGCCAAGATAGCGGGGGAACGTTACTCTACTAAACGGACCCTTCCCTATCAAGGGATGAGGCCACTCGCTCCAGGACAACCTATATAAAAGGGACATCGACAGAAGAGAGAGGACATGGTAGATTCTTCTACTAAACCCCATGCTACTACGCAAGAGGAGACACAGTGAGCACTCCAACCACTAGAGCTTCCTACTGAGAAGAGAGCAACCCAACCTGCAACTACGACAGAGAGGCCATCCGCTACAACCAGAAAGCCTCCTCCTCCTGCACGGCCTTACCACCTAGCGAGCACTCTCCGAGAGCCCACTGGGAGCGGCTAGCACACATGCAGAGGACCTACATGTCTCTCGGATCATCTACTACGGCATCTACTTCTCTCTCACCTAGCTCTTCTCTATTTCTCATTAATCCCTTGCTGACTTAAGCATCGGAGGGTTGTCCCCTGGGGTAATACCCAAGACTCTTTCTGACGCCCTTCTGGTTTCTTGGTGTGTGCATGGCTCCACAGGTGCGAGATGACTTCCCCAACAAATAAATAGAGAAGGTGGTACGTGGCCTAGGAACCATTTTCCTGCCGCTACACTTCTTGGCACCGTCTGTGGGAATCTGAGCAAAAAGCTATAGCGCCCCGTGGAAGCTTCCGCAACGCCAGCAACCGAGGGCGAGGTTCGCATCAGGGACCCAACTCTCGCCGGGGATCGCAGGAAGCTTCTTCCGCTCGCCCCCGACAAGAGGTCACCCCTGGTGACCTAGATGAGCTCCGCCAGGAGGTCTGAGCCCTGGCGGAATTCTGCCAAGAACTTTGGGACCAGAGGCCACAGTACGCCCCACCTGAGCGATAGAAGGGCGAAGGTGGCCAGGCCGGAGAAAACTTCCGGCACGTGCTGGAGGCATCCCACGCCTCCGTCACAAGGACCCGATGGTCATGCAGCGTGTCTGCGCCTAAGGTATGCAGCCTGCTACATTCCAACTTGGAAATGGACTGCCGACTCCAACGGTTCGACGAAATGGAGGATACGTTCTGGTACCTGGACGACATCCTCCTGGCCGCCAAGAATCGCAGCCTCATCGACAACGACATGGACTTCCACGCTCCCTTCTCCAGGGAAATCATGGAAGCCCCCATCCCACCGAAGCTTCAGCTGCCGTCATTCACCTCCTACGACGGCACCACCGACCCGGCCGACCACCTGCACGGTTTCGAGTCCCACCTGGTATTCCACTGGGCCTCTGACACCATGAAATGCTTGGCATTCGGTACGACCCTCTGGGAGAATGCCCAAGCATGGTTCGAGTCCCTGCCGGCCGGGACGATCTCCTCCTTCCAATAGCTCAAAAAGATATTCAAGGAGAACTTTGTGGGCTGCCGAAAGGTAGACAACTCTACTGTAACCCTGCTTGCTCTCAGGCAGGGGAAGGAAGAAGCGCTATGTGACTTCGTCTCCCGCTTCCGCGCGAAGGCACTCTGTATCCCCCATCTCGACGTCGGCATCGCCACTAAGGCACTCACCCAAGGGATGCAGGACTACATCCTCCGGCGCGCGCTTAGAGTCAAAGTCCCAACGACCCTCCCAGACCACCTTGCGCTGGCCGAGAAGCACGCACACTATGAGGAGAACACCGCAGCCCTACGCTGCGCGGCCGGCACCGACCAGCCCGACCGGAAGAGAGCCGCCGACCTGCAACGAGAGGAACGGGGCAAGCGAGAATGATGCGACTGGGACCACCGCGACCGCTCTGAGAAGGAAAGGGGTGGCTATCACCATTATACACCCCTGACCACCCCGCCCGACCAGATCGTGATGGAGATCCGCGAGGAGCCATTCCTCAAATGGCCATCGCGGATGAAGTCGGATCTTAACTCGCGGAGTAAGAAGAAGTATTGTCACTTCCATCGGGACCATGGCCACGACACCGCTGACTGCATCAACTTGAAGGATGCTATCGAGGATATCATCTACAAAGGACTCCTCGACAAGTTCCTCAACAAAGCCACACCCAAGGACAGCTTCCCCATGCCACAGATCGACCAGCTGGTCGACGCTACGGCCGAGCATAAAATGCTGAGCTTCCTCGACGCCTATTCTGGGTACCATAAGATCAGCATGCACTAGCCCAACGAAGACAAGACCGCGCTCATCATCGACCACGGCTTATACTGCGACACTCGCATGCCGTTTGGGATGAAGAACACTGGAACCAACTATCAGCACCTGGTCAACCATATGTTCGACTCACAAATCAGCCGTAACATGGAGGTCTATATCGACGACATGCTCGTGAAAAGCCTCCGAGAAGCCGAACACCTGCGCGACTTGGCGGAGACCTTCGCCACACTCAGAAGGTACAACATGAAACTCAACCCTGCTAAATGTGCGTTCGGGGTAGGGTCAGGAAAGTTCCTAAGTTTCCTCGTCACCCACCAAGGAATTGAGGCCAACCCCAATCAGATCAGAGCAGTGTTGGAGATGGAGCGACCTAAACGGGTGAGGGACGTACAGTGCCTTACTGGGCACGTCGCCGCTCTGGCCCAATTTTTATCCCGAGCCGCCGAACGATGTTTACCCTTCTTTCGACTAATCAAGCAAGCTAACCTGACGTCGGGAAAGACAGGATGGCTCGACTTGGACCAGGAGTGCGAGCAGGCGTTTGAAGAATTGAAGCGCTACCTGACGACACCTCCTGTCCTCGCCAAGCCCTAGAGGGGAGAATAGTTGCTCTTGTACCTGTCCGTGATGTCCAGTACCACGAGTGCTGTGCTCGCGTGGGAAGAGACAGGAGTCATGAAGCCCATCTACTATGTTAGCCGAGCGTTACAAGGACAAGAGTTTCGGTACTCGCGGACTGAAAAGTTCGCCCTCGCACTGATTACAGCTGCTCGCAAGCTACGACCATATTTCCTAGCCCAGCCGATCGTCGTCCTCACCGATCAGCCCCTCTGACAAATCCTTCAGAACCCTGGCACATCCGGAAGACTGATCAAATGGGCCATCGAGCTAGGAGAATTTGACATCAAGTTCCGACCAAGAACAGTAATCAAGTCCCAGGCCCTCGCAAACTTCATCGTCGAATGCACCCTGCCCGCCGAAGACTCCCCCGAGCAGTCCCCAGGGCCCACCTGGGAACTATACGTCGACGGATTGTCCTACGCTGCGGGCAGCAGCGCGGGGTTGGTCTTACTCTCATCAGAAAGAGTGGAGCTATAGTACACCCTGCGTTTCAACTTCCCGACCACAAACAATGTGGCCGAGTAAAAGGCACTCCTCTCTGGGCCACGTATGGCAAGACACCTGGGGGCGTCAAGTGTGCAAGCGCACAACGACTCCATGCTCATTGCCAACCAGGTCAGGGGAGAGTTCGAGGCTCACGATCCCTCCATGATGAAATACTTAGAAAAGGCCAAGGCCGCAGCAAGTGAGTTCGTCCACTTTGAAGTGATCCACATCCCACCTGAAGAGAACGTCCTAGCAGACGCTCTCTCCCGCCTAGCGTCAGCCACCGTAGTCTCCGGTTCGAGGTCAGTCCTGATCGAGGAACTATCAGCACCGAGCATAGATGATCCAACATTCCAGGTAAATGCCATCAACTATGAACCTTCCTGGATGGATCCTCTGCTCGACTTCCTCCTTCGGCAACAGCTCCCGAGCGACCACGCCAAGGCGCGACGGACGCGGGCATGAGCCGCCCACTTCACCATTGTGGACGGCCGGCTATATCGCCGATCCCTCTCAGCTCCTCTACTTAAGTGCCTCTTCCCCACGGAGGCCAACCAGGACATCCAAGAAGTCCATGAAGGACTCTGCAGAAGCCATGTGGGAGGGCGAGCACTCACAAGGACGCTGATCCAACAAGGGTATTGGTGGCCCACCTTGCAGCAAGATTGTCTCAACTATGTTTGGAGGTGTTCCCAATGCCAGAAGTATTCCCACCTACACCACCAGCCAGCGACACAGCTCCATGCCTTGACGGAGCCTCGCCCGTTCTCTCGGTGGGGGATTGACATACTGGGACCCTTCCCTCAAGCACAAGGAAGAAAGAAGTTCCTCATAGTCGCCATCGACTACTTCACCAAGTGGATTGAAGCGGAACCATTGAGGAAGATAACAAGTGAAGCAGCCTGGAAATTCATGCTGCGAAGTGTCATTTGCCGGTTAGGGATCCCCAGGGTCCTCAGTACCGATAATGGCAGACAGTTCGCGAGCACTGACTTTCAGGAGAAGTGCTCAGAGCTAGGGATATGGAACCACTACACCTCGGTGGGGCATCCCCAAGCCAATGGATTGGTGGAAAACGCCAACCAAACTCTACTCCACGGCATCAAGACCTGCCTAGACCAAGCAGGTGATGCATGGATTGATTCAATCCCCAGCATTCTATGGGCTCACCGGACCACCGCTTGAGCCACCACCGGGCAGATGCCTTTTCATCTCGCCTACGGAGTTGAGGCAGTGGTTCCGGTGGAAATATCCAACCCCTCGTCACAAGTGGGACATTTCGATGAGGCAAGGAACAACCAGGCAATGCGAGAAAACATGGACTTGCTCGAAGAAGGAAGAATCAATGCCTAGGTGAAACTTATGGCATATCAGCAGAAGTTGGCTCAGTATTATAATGCCCGGGTTAAGGAGCGACACTTCTTCCTCGAAGATCTGGTTCTGCGGCGAGCAAGCGTGGCTAACCCACGGGGAGCCGCAGGTAAACTCGCACCAAACTAAGAAGGCCCGTACCGGGTAGCAGAAGCACTCGACAAAGGAGCGTATAGGTTAGTGACGCTGGGGGGGAGAGAGGTGCCCAGGACGTGGAACTCCATCAACCTCAGGAAATACTTCCAGTGACACGTCACCGGCCGTACTCCACTAAGGTAAGTTGCCCACGAACGATAAAGAAGGTAGCCTAAGGGTTTCCTAGAGGTGCGAACACTGCTCCCCTTGAAAATAAGAAGGTAGCCTAAGGGTTTCCTAGAGGCATGAGCATTGCTCCCCTTGAAAACAAGAAGGTAGCCTAAGGGTTCCCTAAAGGTGCGAGCACTGCTCCCCTTGAAAATAGGAAGGTAATTTAAGGGTTTCTTAGAGGTGTGAGCACTACTCCCCTTGAAAACAAGAAGGTAGCCTAAGGGTTCCCTAAAGGCGCGAGCACTGCTCCCCTTGAAAATATGAAGGTAACTTAAGGGTTTCCTAGAGGCGCGAGCACTGCTCTCCTTGAAACTGAGAAGGTAACTTAAGGGTTCCCTAGAGGAAAGCACCGCTCCCCTTGAAAATAATGTGGTAACCTAAGGGTTCCATCGAAGGACGTGAACACTGTGGAATACGAGCACGGAGAATCACCCTGAAAGCACACAGAAGCACTCCAGCAAAAGGTACATAACAACATTGGCTCAACATAAAGAATTTATATTTCTTTAGTCAAAATACAAGCTACCATACATTGGCAAAATACCCTCACATGGGCCAAATACAAGTACATGGAGAGACAAGACATGCTCGACGGTGGTGACATATGACTCCAGCGAGTCGCTTCTTCGGCATCGTCCTCTGTTAACGATGCCCGGAATACTGGGCATCCCCGCTAGTGAGTCCTCGGCCTGCGAGGATCGACCACGTGAAGAAGCCCCCATCGGAGGAACTCCAAACACCGGGGGAGGAGAGCCAACTTCGGCAACGGCTGGAGCCTTGCCCCTTTCTCTCCCCCGCCCTCCGGAGGTGGACGCCGGCATAGCAGCTGCCGGCACCACGGGCGATGACGGCGGGCGAACACTGGTGGGAGGTGCCCCAGATGAGGGTAGGACCTGGCTCCTAGCCGGAGTCGAATCCCTCCCCCTCTTCCTCGACCGACGGCGACTGTCCATCTCAGCCAGCTCGTCCTCGGTCAGATAAGCTCAACCACTGCCAGCCATGGCGGACTCTTCACCAGGTGCATTAGGAGTGGCTTCAGAGGAACTCTGCCGAAGACTGGGCCCTCCGCTAGCCACCGACGCCTCGGGCGAACGCACCAGAGGAATGCCAACAGGGGCCGGGTACTACAACCTCCCCGGGGTAAATGCAACCTGGGCTGGGGGAGCGACGACTGACACCTAACCGGCTCCCGGAGCAACATGATCCACAGGGTGAGGAGCGAGCCGCGGCAGCCAAACAATCTCGGGGGTCCAATCCTGCGCTTCAACCACCCCTGAGAACAAGAATAAGGGTTAGTCAAGCAGCAATCACAACCACCTCGACCCTACGAGAAGATAAAACTAGTACCCTACGGCAATGGAGGACGACGACCAGCAAGACGTAGGTGTGGCTTGTGAGAGACCTCGCAGCGCTCCTTATAACCGCCCACTACAGATCGATGGTTGTCCCCTGAGGGTCAGGTGAAGGAACGCCTTCCGCTACGGCGGTACGGCTACCAAGGCCAGGTGACTGTTCTGAGCCCACATTCCCAGAACAGGACAAGACCCGGCGTCATCATTGCCAGCGTGGCTTCTACCACCGCTAGAGGCGCCTTGTGCGTCAAGCAGGTCTCGAAACCACCAACTCCCATCATACGAGGAGATCATCTTCAGATCACACTATTCGGAAGAACCCTCTCTTGGGCTACTCTCAGTCCCCTACGAGTGCTCGGCAACTAAGAGTAGGGGGAAGTGAGGAGGGTAAATATGGTTTGACCCAGGAGCGGCCCAAATATGAAAGGCCCATTAAGGTTTGGACAAGCTAAGCCCGGGCAAGCGGCGAACATGCTTGCCCGATCCAATAAGAAGAGGACCGGTCCAGCAGAGCATCATATTCCATGACACACAATGAAGCCGGCCCAAGCGTAGTTCTCGTCGGAGGACACTCCGACGATCGACCGTTGCCCCCATGACGTCAGCGTTGACCCCGTAATGGGTGAGCACGTGCCATGAGTGTCGTAAGACTCACCCAGGGACCAGCCGACGCCGGGGCTATCGTCCTCCAACGGGAAACTCCCGCCAACATAGCGCGGGAATGTTAATCTACTAAACGGACCCTTCCCTATCAAGGAATGAGGCCCCTTGCTCTAGGACAACCCATATAAAAGGGGCATCGACAGAAGAGAGAGGACACAGTATATTCTTCTACTAAAACCCACGCTACTATGCAAGAGGAGACACAGTGAGCACTCTGGCCAGTAGAGCTTCCTACTGAGAAGAGAGCAACCGAACCTGCAACTACGACAAAGAGGCCATCCGCTACAACCAGAAAGTCTCCTCCTCCTGCACGGCCTTACCACCCAGCGAGCACATGTGCAGAGGACCTACACGCCTCTCAGATCATCTACTACGGCCTCTACTTCTCTCTCACCTAGCTCCTCTCTATTGCTCATTAATCCCTTGCTGACTTAAGTATCGGAGGGTTACCCCCTGGGGTAACACCCGGGACTCCTTCTGACGCCCTTCTAGTTTCTTGGTGTGTGCAGGGCTCCACGACGTGAGATGACTTTCCTAACAAATAAATAGAGAAGGTGGTATGTGGCCTAGGAACCATTTTCCTATCGCTACAAAAACAACATAACAAAAATTGAAATAAAAAGAATAATTAAAAAAAGAATGACGAAATAAACAAACAAAAAGTTTATACAATAACAATCTTAATAAATGAAGTAAAACATATTCATGCTTTTAAGTAAACAAAAAAAATCAAATAACCCTTTCAAAAAATATGCGATAACGATAATAACAAGTAAAAAAAACTGACATACACCCATGCATGTGAACAACAAAAGAAAATCAAACAACCAAACAAAAATGTAAAAAAAAAGAGAACGATAACAAATAAGTAAAAGAAAATACATCCATGCATGTGAATAAACAATAAAAATTCAATGACCTAAATAATAATAACAAAAAAATATGAGAATGTCCGTTTCGGACTCCCGCTTCTCCGGACCCGGTGAATGGAATATCAATGTCACCTCGCAATGTCAAATTCGGATCTCGGGAGCCATCCCGACATAGTCATGATCTGACATTACCCTGGGCCGATAGTTCATCAAACTTGACCCGTTTCTACCTGGATATAATCCCACATTCTTATTAAACTTGCCACATACGTGGCACACATTTGCGTGGTTTCATCGCCGTACTTTATGCTACAAACGGGGACTTCTATCCGAACATGAAATAATTCACGAGTGACTGACTTATCTTTGAACATTTACACCCCAATGCGGTGTCTGTTTAAACACAATTCGAGATTTCATTCTCCCATTTCATTAATATTAATTTTAGGCCATAAGGCCCATTTTCCTAGCGATCAATCAAGGGTTTCCCCCTCTCCGATAGGATGTAATTAACGCCGTGACCTTTACGGCGTGACTGGCTTTAGTCCCAACATGACACACACAATCGTCTGATCGGTTAGACGGCGCACCTCTGGAACCAGACCACTCTAGTCTCAGAGTCTAAACACAATTTGTCACATATGTGACTGGCACCCCCACGCACTAAAATAGACGAAATAAATAACCAAACAAACAAATCAAATAAATGAATAAACATGCAAAATAAAAGAATTAAAAGCACAAATAAAAATTAAATAGATGTTTCAAAAGTGCGTCCACAAGTCTGGCACGCCCGGTGGGACAGAGCTTCCCTTCATCTCCTCACCAGGAGCAAGGTCCCTGTGGCCTTTTCAATAAACGATGTTTGCCTGTTTTGATGATCTGCAGGTGCTGTTCCGGCGGTCCTCGTGACTGAAGTCTACCTCGGGCTCGGCCTCGCCTCGGGCTTCTCATCTTCGACGCCTGGCCGTCCCAGCAAAATTTGGAGACTCTGCTCCTGATGGCTAGCCTCCCTAGCCTCTTGGGGGTAGCTTTCAAAATATGTTGAATATTGTGGCAGTGAAGCCCGCAATAGAGAACAGCTCATCTAGAGCGCACGGCTCATATGCCTCTATAGAGAAAGGGGTTGTTCCCGCCCTCCCTCCTCTTCACAAGTAAAAGAGAAGAAAAGCTTGACTGAGCAAAACCCTTTCTGTGTACTCAAAGATGTTGCCCCGAGGCACCCCAAGCTTCTGGGAGTCATGAAAGCTACTAAAAAAAAGAGAAGAAAAGAATAAAAGAGGGAAATCAATTCCCCCCCCCCAAAAAAAAGAAAAAAAGAAGAGAGAGAAAATAAGAAAAGAAGCAAAAAAGGGGGCAGATGAAGTCTTGATGGTTACATCTACCGAGGGAGCAATCACTCCTTTCATGTCCTGATCCGTACTGAATAAAGACCACCATTATGGGATGAATGCGGTGGAGCAAACCACTCGTCCCCTCCTTGAGGGGGCAAGCGCTCTCCTGCGCACCCACCTTGGTTGGTTTGTAACCCAAAAAAAGAAGAAGAAAATAAGAATGAAATGAGATCAGGGGTATACAAACCCCGCCTGCACTCAGTTTCCACGCGATGAAGAAAAGCAGCATAAGCGTCCGCTCATCCACTGAATTTTTACAAGCAAAGAGGAAGCTGAGCAGAGATAACAAGCCCGAATAAACACAAGAGAAATAGAAGAATAAACTACCTTTGCGAATTGATGCCACCAGCTGGTGCAAAGTAATGTCCGGCAGGCCACCGCCTAAGGAATGAATATAGCCGATGCCATTGCTGGCAACAGCATGATGAAGCTACTGAAGAAAATCCCAGGGAGAGGCTCTCTCCGAACGAAAAGACCCAACCAAATGCAACTGCAGCTCTATGAATTTTTGCCCATCACGGGGGATGCTTTATATTAATGCGGCCAGGTGCGGCCACGACTCCCGGAGAGAATATGTACCCACCTCTTCACAACCCTTGGTGGGTCATCCCATGTGAAAAGGGGGCAGCAGAACGATCAACCTGCGCGAGAAATTTCAACTCCTCAAAGGGCACCTAGCAGCGTACTCCCTTCCCGGGGTCACCAAAAAATATATATATTTCAATATACACCTGACGAGAGCCAAGAGCATGAAGACGGCCTCGCCATGGGATTCACCATCAAACCACGGTGTCAGGGCATCCTTCGGCTTCCGCTAGCGCGCCAAATACCCCGATATGGGGAAGGAAAGAAGAAATCAGCCGGATACACTCACGTGGGGCGCTTACATGCCACCCCCTTAAGGCACGCCTCTCGATGAAAAGGAGCAAAGAGCAACCCGTCAAGGTGGCCGAAGATAAAAGAAAAAGATGTTGTGGTCTCATGACCCTCTACCCCTACTGCCGCTTGGCCGATATGATTCGCCATAAAGAGATAAAACTGCCCGAAGAGGAAAAGAAAAGATACTCCATGGGTAGTTTCCCAAACATGTCCTCACCGGGGGGACAAGAAAAAATGCATACCCCGGCCTGGGGGCACTTGAAGCAAGTAATATACCCCGGCCCGTGGGCATTTGAAGAGAAGTAGTATACCCCGGCCTGGGGGCAGTTGAGCCAGGAGATGTACCCCGTCCCGGGGGCATTTGAAGAAAAGTAATACACCTCGGCCTGGGGGCATATGAAGCCATAATACACCCCGCCTGGGGGGGCATATGAAGCAAAGTACACCATGCATGGGGGCACATAAAAAAAAAGAGAATAATACACCCCGTCCTAGGGGGCATAAAAATAGATACACCCCAATCTGGGGCATACGAAACAAGACATACACCCCGGCCTGGCGGCATAAGAGGAGAATAATACACCCCGCCTGGGGGGCGCACAAAATGAAATAATAGACCCCGTCCCAGGGGCATATGAAGCCAACACGAACCTCATCTCGGGAGCATAAGAAGTAAAGGATACACCCCGGCCAGGGGGCAGGTGAAGTCAAACAATATACCCCAGCTCAGAGGCAAATGAAACTAAAAGAAGCACCCCCGGCCTGGGGACACTTGAAGAGAAGCAATACACCCCGGCCTGGGAACATCTGAAGCAAATAAAATACCCCGGCCCGGGGGGCACTTGAAGAGAAGCAATACACCCCGGCCTGGGGGCAGTTGAACCAAGAAATATACCCCGTTCTAGCGGCATTTGAAGAGAAGAAATACACCCCGGCCTGGGGGCATTCGAAACAAGACATACACCACAATCTGGGGGCATATGAAGCCAAGAAATATACCCCTATCCAGGGGCAAGGTTGTCAAGCCAGCAAAAAGGAGCCAAAGAAGCTGAGCATGGTCGGCGTCATGACCCTTCATCCAAGCCGATGAACATTTCACCTTCAGCCAGGACGGCCAGCCCATAAAAAAAATTTTCCCCTCATATAGTCGGCTTCGCTGGCGCATTAAAGAATAAAAAGATCCCCCCATATAGTCGGCTTCTCCGACGCATTAAAGAATAAAAAGACCCCTCATGTAGTCATCTTCGCCAGCGCATCAAAGAATAAAAAGATCTCCCATATAGTCAGCTTCGCCGGTGCATCAAAGAATAAAAAGATCTCCCATATAGTCGACTTCGCCGGCCCATTAAAGAATAAAAAGATCCCCTCATATAGTCGGCTTCACCGGTGCATTAAAGAACAAAAAGACCTCCCTTCATATAGTCGGCTTCGCTGGCGCATTAAAGAATAAAAAGATCCCCCCATATAGTCGGCTTTGCCGGCGCATTAAAGAATAAAAAGATCCTCCCATATAGTCGGCTTCACCGGCACATTAAAGAATAAAAAGATCCCTCATATAGTCAGCTTTGCCGGCGCATTAAAGAACAAAAAGACCTCCCTTCGTATAGTCGGCTTCGTCGGCGCATTAAAGAATAAAAAGATCCCGCCATATAGTCAGCTTCATTGGAAGAATAAAAAGATCTCCTCATATAGTCGGCTTCGCTGACGCATTAAAGAACAAAAGAACCTCCCTTCATATAGTCGGCTTCGTCGGCGTATTAAAGAATAAAAAGATCCCATATAGTCGGCTTCGCTGATGCATTAAAGAACAAAACACCCTTCATATAACCGCATCATGACCTCCCGTCTAGGCCGGTGCATTAAAGAATAAAACATCCTTCATATAACCAGCTTCATAACCTCCCGTCTAGGCCGGTGCATTAAATAACAAAACCCTTCATATAACTGGCATCATGACCTCCCATCTAGGCCGGTGAATTAAAGAACAAAACCCTTCATATAACCGGCATCATGACCTCCCATCTAGGCCGGTGCATTAAAGAATAAAAAACCCCTCATATAGTCGGCTTCGCCGGCGCATTAAAGAATTAAAAGACCCCCCTTTCGCTTTGGTTTGGACCCGCCGTCCGGACCAATGAACAAAAGCCCCTTTCTATTTTGGCTTAGACCTCCCGTCCGGACCAATGAACAAAAAAAAAAGAAGCCCTTTCCACTTTGACTCAGATCCTCCATCTGGTTGATGAACAAAAGATCCTTCCACTTTGGCTCGGACTTTTCATCCATCCAATGAACAGAAGTCCCTTTCCCCTCGGCTAAGAAATCCTGTCAAAGCCCTTTCTATTTTTGGCTCGGCCCCCCTGGCTGAGCCAATGAATAAAATGGCTCCCTTTGGTTAACGTCAACCTTCTGCCCCATTGGGACGCACCACAACATAAATCAAATAAAGAATAAAAAGCAAAAATGAATGAAAATAAAAAAAATCTCTTGCATGGTCTTGATTTTGAATGCCTACTCTTGCATGCTTGCTTGTAATATAGATTAATACACTTCCTTTGGATGTTCTAGGACTCCTCTCCTTGAATAATAACGTGGCCCTAACTCTAGACACGTGTGCGCCGTGTCACATCTTGAGGGGGAATAACCAATTCTAGTAAGTGCATACATCAAGGGGAAGAGTCGTAGCTATGTCGCTAGCAGAACTCACAGAATATACCCGGGATGAACTCCTACACTTTGCACATAATGTGAATCAATGACCTTTGACCATAAGGATTCTGGATTTTCTTCCTGATACTCTACGAACACTCAAATTCCTACACTCACATGGAAGACAATCGTGAGGAAAAAGTTGCCTGCCCCCTTTGCAAAAAAAAGAAAAGAAAAAGAAAATGATGATGAAGAAGTGAAATGTGAATCCAATTAGTCAGAAATCTTCACTGAAATAAATGAGGAGACTCACGCAAAAATGGTGAAGTAAATTGCAATAAAGATGAATCCTAGTAGCTAGGAATCCCCATTGAGACATATGAGGAGACTCGCGTCGAACGGTGAAGTCCGTAATTGAAAAAAAATAAATAAACAAGGGAGCTGTGTGAAGCTACCGAAAGGCGAAAGCCCGAAATACATGTGTGGGCACTAGAGTAACCCTCAAGTGTCACTTGGAAAGCCTGCATATCCCTGTGATTAGGGCTCATTGCCCGCATATTCGCACCTCCATGCCACGGAGAAATTGTGTCAGGCATAAACTGTAGTTCTAGATACGAACATAGACTATGTGATGTCCTCGTTACATGTGCATATCCCCTTTAGTTGTGCTCTGTGAGTCGCACTCTATCATTGAATTATGGGCGATGTCCATATCCTATCCTCGATATAGGGGAGCTATTTTTTTACGTACCTACCGTATGCTTGTTGTTAATGAATGCTTGTATGCTTGGATGGGAATAAATAAAAAAATGAATGATAAAAAATGAACACAAAATGAATGAACAAAAAAGAAAACAACGAAAAAACAAAAATACACAAAAAATAAAAAATTATCATCAAGGTGACCGGGGGATATCGATTCATCATGTCCCACCAGAATTCACAAATCTCTGTACTCCAGCCCAGACTATCCATCTTGACCGAATAACCAAACAACTGCACCTCATGCAATAGCAAAAACCTCAAATACAGCTCAACATTACAACCTTTTGTCCCACCGACGAATAAACCTATGCCCTGGACCTTCTGTCTAAAGCCATGAACAAAAGTCACTTCCACTCTAGATTGGATCTTTCGCCCGGCTAGAGAACAAAAAGCCTCCCCGTCACCTTGGCCCGAACTTTCCATCCAGCCAAAGAACAAAAACCTTCATACAATTGATACTCCCAGCGCATTAAATAATTAAAAGAACCTGCATATAGCCGGTACCCCCGGCACATTAAAGAATCAAAAGACCCTACATATAGCCGGTACCCCCGGCACATTAAAGAATAAAAACCTTCATACAGTCGGTATCCCCGGCGTATTAAAGAATAAAAAGACCCTTCATATAGCCTGTGCCCAGGTGCATTAAAGAATAAAAATACCCTTTCACTCTGACTCGGACCTTCCGTCTAGCTAGAGAACAAAAAGACCCTTATTTTGGTACTCACCCCGTGTCCATGAATAAACCACGTCAGCTCCCGGCATCCCGTCGGCGTTGATGAATAAATCTGTGACCCCTTTCACTCTGACTCGGACCTTCCGTCTAGCCAGAGAACAAAAAGACCTTTGCTTCGACACTCACCCCGTGTCAATGAATAAGCCACGTCAACTCTCGGCACCCCGCCGGCATTGACGAACAAATATTTGACCCCTTTCACCTATGGCCCAGACCTTCCGTCTGAAGCCATGAACAAAAAGACTTTGCTTTGGCACTCACCCGTTGTCAATGAATAAACCACGTTAGTCTCTGACACTTACATCAAGACGATCGCTAACCGGCTCGAAGAATGAAGCAACATGTTGAAGAAGTCTACACCCGAGGGCCCCGCGCACTCGTCCCTCGCTTGCGCTACCTGCGGGTGGGGGGTATTTGTGGACACCTAAAATATTCTCCAAACCACTCCGAGAGGAACGAGGGCAACAGAGTATAAAAAGAAGAAGTGTGCAGTCACGCATACCCAGCGTGTGCGAAAACAAAACACAACACACCTGGTGGTCCGTCACCTGATAACGAAGTTTCTCAAGGTGAAGAAATGTGCCTAGTCCCTCGAAACGGGGTGCCGAAGGCAATATCAGTAGAAAATCTGAGTGACCCAATAAGGGCACACGATATGCTGGAAAGGTACGTCGGAGGCCAAAGAATTATCCAATGGGGGCGAAAACACTTTGAGTGATTGCTCGCTCGATGAAGACACTCCTCGCAGGCAGGGAGCAAGCTTAAGGACACAATTCACAATGTTGAAGGTCGAATCAGCTAAAGAGCTATCCAATGAGGGTGAAAACATGTTGAGTGATTGCCCACTCAATGAAGATGCTCCCCACAGGCAGGGAGCAGGCTTAAGGGCATGATTCATGGTGCCGAAGGCCGAATCAGGAAGAAACTCGAGTAATCTGACACGGGTTTGGCATGTGCCAAAAATCACTTGGAATTGTAAACCGAGGCCCGGGAGCTTTGAAATAAACACTCCGGAAGTGGGCCAGTAAGACCAAGGCAGTACTGGACGTCAAGCACTCGTCTGAGCCGGTCCGGGGTCAATGGAGCAGCAAAGAATATAAAATTGACCAAAACACCTCTTTGGCCAAGTGATACGGCACAAAAAAAGAAAAGAAAAAGGCAAAAGCCACTTGATACGGCACAAAAAGTAAAAGCCCTTTTTTGAAACCAAGTGAATCGGCACACCCCATTTGTGCCTTCTTGAATCGGCACACTCCTTGCTACATGATACGGCATAAAAACCAAAAACCTCTTGGCCTCTTGAATCGGCACAAAAAAGCAACCGTTCCATGCCTTCTTGAACCGGCGGACAAGCCCCCCCTTGCCTTGAATCGGCGTTGCCCCATGGGATCTAAACCCGTGCGGTACCAGCCCCTTGCCCCTCTTGAATCGGCGCCCCCATGAAGCCACTTGAATCAGCACGCAAGCCTCCCCTTGCCTTGAATCGACGTAAAAGGCCCCATGGGCCAGTGAACCGGTGTGACCAGGGCCCTTGGCATGCCTGATACAGCACGAGAAAATGTCCGGTCCGAGAAATGAAACTCTGTTTCCGTGAAATGGGAAGAATAGAAGAGGAAGGAAGCGGACCTCTGGATGCATATTCTGCCCAGCGGTTCCTCGCCAATAGACCGCCGAGGAGCTCATCGACGTCAAGGTCAGTCGCCCTCTACCAATCCCACGAAGACACCGCGCCAACCTCCTGCCACCCAACCTGCAGGCCACGAAGCATCTTCGAGCGGGAAAAGGAGAAGCGGGAAATGAAGAAGAAAAAGAAGGAGGGGTGGGGGTTCGGATCTCCCGATCTCCACTCCCGATAAAAAAGACCAAAACCCCATTGAAGAACTCTTTTTCTAGCTCCCTGGGTCTCCAGTGGGTGAGGGTTGGCACGGCTGGGCTACTTGGCTATTTGATGCGGGACGAGACCACGGACACGACAATAGTCCTCGGACTCTAGGTGAGCTCGTGATTGTCCCTTAATGAGGGAAGCGTCGGACGTGCGCGGTTGAGAAACCGGCAATGAGCTAGGGTGATCGATTCTCTTTTGTGCCCGGATCGGGTCACGGGATGGTAACGCTCTCTCTCGCAGCAGCGGTGATATAAATATAAAGCGAGCTAATTATCCCTACACATGCTCTCTAGCAGCGGCATAAACAAATATATATGAAGTAAGCAAAATGCCGAGAAGGGAGCAAAAACCATACCTCCATGCGCTCGGCGTGGGGACGACAGACCCGGCCGAAACCCGTACTCCCGGAATAATCTTACACACTTGTTACAGCAATGAAGCACTGCCCACTCCACGCAGGGAGGTAAAGGGTGACACAATGGGGTCCGGGAGGACCCAATTCGGGTTGACGAGCGGCTTCTCGCGTCTCTTCGGCAGCACCCAAACTTGTGACTGTGGGGTCCACGTGCTGTCCGGAGGGGCCGTACGGGACCCGGTGGCACCACTGGGGTGGGGACACTTGGGGAAGTGTTCCATGGGCTGGCGGTATGCTGGAACGACGTCCGGAGGCCGGGTGGCTCCGTTCGGCACCGGTCGGAACAACCGGCCACGGATCTGCCGGTTCTATTTTCCGGCGCGCGCTCCGGCGAGAACGGACGCTGCGATCAACCCCAATGTCGGATCGACACGAAACTGGCGCCGTTGGAAAGCTAAATTCAAATACTTCAATCTAGGTCTGGAGATCGGGCTTGGATCTACACAGATCTGGGCTTGAGTGAATTTACAAGTTCCTATTGTACAGTAGCTGAAATCTCAGATTAGCAGGGAACTTGTCTGAGAACTACCGTTGACCGTTAGGAAGATGTCCGATCCAGCTCCTGAGGTCGTCATCAAAGTTGTAGGAAATTAAACCAAAAAGATGGAAATATTTTTTGTGAGAGGATTGGTGGTAGCTACGAGTTGTTATGATTTTTTCACTGGGATGTGGTCGGATCTGGAATCTGGCTGACATCACTGTAGATGAGGTAGAACATGATTTGTGAAAAATGGATAGAGGGCTGATCAAAAATCAAGAAAATTCATGGAGTGAGGGGACGGTGGACAGAGCTCCCAGTAAAATTGGGAGTGTTTTGAAAAATCAAAAAGATGGTAGGAGCTGGGAAACATAGGGCTGCTGTCACTGTAGATAGAAACAAGACAGATCTGGGAGAGAAAGATGAACGAAAATTGAAAAATACTAAATGAAGGAATTTGGACGTGAAAATTTAGGTGGTGGTGGAGATTCAAGGTAAGAACACACCCTCAAAAGTTCAGCTTGAGATCTTCACGTGGTGGAGAGCAGGAATTCGTGGACTACACCTCTGTCCAGCAGGACAGAACCTTGAAGATGGCTCCGCGGCGGCTCGAAGGCGGCACGAACGGCGGCGGCGGCGGCACAGATGATCACCGGAGATAGAGGGGAGGGGATTGAAGATAGAACCACTGTAGAATTTGAGGTTGGAGGAGATGAACACCAGGTGAAGGGAGAGGGGCTCAAGAATCACTCTTGAATTTCCAACAATTTTCTCTTTATTAATGCTAACAAATGGAAAATACAACCTTTTATATGACATGTGTCAAATCTAATCTACACCATTAGATCTAGGGGTGGGAAATGGAGGGCCTAGATTGGATGTGAATAACACACAAAAAACAATAAAATAGTAAGGGGAGAGGAGCGCCCCTTGACCAAGGTAAAGAGGTTGAATGGGTAGGTAGCCTACCTTTGAAAAGTTTAACCCCTTGTCTCCCATGTGGTCAATTGGCATTCAACCCTTCTAGATGGCCACCTAGGATGGTTCACTAGCCCCACATAGGTGACATGGACCAATGGGAAAGGGCTGAGGGCCCCCTAGCTGGACCTACCACACAATTGCATAAAAACCCACACAATCTATTGGAATGATTCATTGGCTTATAAAGCCTTACATTTGCGTACATACTTTCCCAAGGATATAAACACAAACTAAAAGGACATAAATGCAAAAGAAAAAGTACAGGCTCGGCGTCGATTCCCATCAACTCTTCCCGGGTGGGAGGAACTCGACCCCGTCGAGTAGGGGTATGGATGCTCGAGTACTCCAGCGGATCCGTCACCGTGCCACGTACGCGGGTACGCTCCACTCCAAGTGACCGACACCTGCTCACTTCATATATACTCGATATGCACGAACTGCTATGGGCTAAAGGTGGACACTCCGAGTGGGGCACTCTCAAAAGGGAAGGAAGCGGCTCGAAGACTCACTAGGAATCACCGCTGAGTCCCTGTAGGTGACTGATCCGGGTTTAGATGTAGAACCGATCCCATACTCATCGAATGAATCCACTCGCCTCTTACTCATAAGAGAACGACAACGAGCTTGCACAAGACACATGCAGACTCTCAAACTACACACAAACCATGCAAACAAACCACACAAGACAAACCATACAAGGAAAACACACCGACTCATATATGACCCTAGACATTCCTAATGTTAGTCCGACCCGTACATGGGTGACGGCGGACCAGGACACCCGAATGTGTGCCATGCATGCATTTGACGTAACCGGAGGTTGACGTCATGGGGAACTCCTAGACATATTACGATGCACCAATCATGGACATTGGGCTTGGATGCGGGAAGTCCGGGAGGTGCGGGTGGTTTAGAGGGATCGGGGAAACCAAAGTCTTCCTTACCCCCGAATGATGGTTCGGACCTATGGCTATGTGGAGATTGCTTGGCCCGAGTGAAAAAGGTGGGATAGTGAACTCCGCGGAAGAAGGGTAATGAGTATGAAAACTCGGGAGGTTCACTAGTGAAGGGGTCAAAAGGGTCGAAGAAGGTGTGACCCCATGAAGTGGGTTCCAACATGACATGGTCCCAAGTTTGGAATTCATAGTCACCGCCATACATTATGATCGGTGGGACGACGGACATGTGTAGAAAATAGGATTCCTCCCTTGGGCAAAAAGGAACGAAGTCGGACTCGGGTGGCATCGGGAGGAGTAGAAGAATCTCCGTGGTGACACACCCCACGGTGCACACGGAGGTAATGGATCCTAAGGCCGGATGGGTGAAGCTAAGACTAGCGGGTTGGTCAAAGCCTCGGGCCCAAAGATGTGTCAACTTCCATTGTGAATCTAATCCCATAATAAGGTCGTCCAAAGTATCGACACGGTGACTAGATCGAAAAGTTGTGTGGTAGGAGTTGACGGGCACTAGAGATAGGATGGGGTCCATGGATGGGAGGGGAGGTGAGACCAAGCCATCCTTGAGCCAACGACGAAGCGGCTCGGCTATGAAAAGCGTACCCGTTAGAAATACGGGTGGCTCGGGCCTTGGTGGTTCCAAATGAGAGGATTCCGTCGAATTCGGAAATAGAGGGGGATGACATTGGAACTCTCTCGAGTGGTGAAGGCCATGGTGTAGGCAGCTGGGAGGTGGATGCTTGTCGAAAGCCCCCATATCGAGAAAAGTGTGACTCAAATGGCTCGACCACTAGAGCGACCGTATAGGATTTCGCTAGAAAGAATGCATTACGGATAAGACATTCTAACTGGAAGTGAAGGCGCAAACCTCTCTGGAACTAAAATGTGGCCGTGTTTCTCTCCTCTCCCAAACCATGTTTCAACCAATACGTATGATATGCCCGAATGTACTCGGACACGGACCTATCTCCTTGGACGGGTCGACATGGGTTGGCCATAGATGCGAAAATACGGGAATGGATCCCTAGGAATAGATATGCAAGGCCATTTGGACATGACACTAGACTGACTATGCAAGGTTGGGATGCATGCACACTAAGGACAAGACACCAAGACTCGGTACGGGGCGGAGTTAATCGATCCGAAGATCACTTGCGCAAGTGTGCGACCTTCCCGATAGGCGTAGCCTAACATTCGGACAACACCTTTTTATATACCGACTAATGGTATGCAAATGCAACTCCTAAGACCGACTTAGACATTTAGACTTAAATGACACTCTTTTTTTTGTTTTGGACACCCTAGACTCAAACTCGCTCTGATACCGAATTGATGCGGGACGAGACCACAGACACGACAACAGTCCTCGGACTCTAGGTGAGCTCGTGATTGTCCCTTAAAGAGGGAAGCGTCGGACGTGCGCGGTTGAGAAATCGGCAATGAGCTAGGGTGATCGATTCTCTTTTGTGCCCGGATCGGGTCACGGGACGGTAACGCTCTCTCTCGCAGCAGCGGTGATATAAATATAAAGCGAGCTAATTCTCTCTACACATGCTCTCTAGCAGCGGCATAAACAAATATATATGAAGTAAGCCAAATGCCGAGAAGAGAGCGAAAACGATACCTCCATGCGCTCGGCGTGGGGACGACGGACCCGGCCGAAACCCGTACTCCCGGAATAATATTACACACTTGTTACAGTAATGAAGCACTGCCCACTCCACGCAGGGAGGTAAAGGGTGACACAATGGGGTCCGGAAGGACCGAATTCGGGTTGATGGGCGGCTTCTCGCGTCTCTTCGGCAGCACTCGAACTTGTGACTGTGGGGTCCATGTGCTGTCCGGAGGGGCCGTGCGGGACCCGGTGGCACCACTGGGGTGGGGACACTTGGGGAAGCGTTCCCTGGGCTGGCGGTATGCTGGAACGGTGGTCGGAGGCCGGATGGCTCCATTCGGCACCTGTCGCAACAACCGGCCACGGATTTGCTGGTTCTGTTTTCCAGAGCGCGCTCCGGCGAGAACGGACACTGCGATCAGCCCCGATGTCGTATCGACACGAAACTGGCGTCGTTGGAAAGATAACTTCAAATAATTCAATCTAAACCTAGAGATCGGGCCTGGATCTACACGGATCTGGGCTTGAGTGAATTTACAAGTTCCTATTGTACACTAGCTGAAATCTCAGATTAGCATGGAACTTGTCTGAGAACTGCCGTTGACCATTAGGAAGATGTCCGATCCTGCTCCTGAGGTCTTCATCAAAGTTGTAGGAAATTGAACCAGGAAGGCGGCAATATGTTTTGTGAGAGGATTGGAGGTGGCTACGAGTGGTTATGATTTTTTCACTGGGATGTGATCGGATCTGGAATCTGGCTGACAGCACTGTAGATGAGGTAGAACATGATTTGTGAAAAATGGATATGGGCTGATCAAAAATCAAGAAATATCATGGAGTGAGGGGACGGTGGAAAGAGCTCCCAGTAAAATTGGGAGGGTTTGGAAAAATCAAAAAGATGGTCGGAGGTGGGAAACACAGGGCTGCTGTCACTGTAGACAGAAACAAGACAGATTTGGGAGAGAAAGATGAACGAAAATGGAAAAATACTAAATGAAGGAATTTGGACGTGAACATTTAGGTGGTGGTGGGGATTCAAGGTAAGAACACACCCGCAAAAGTTCAGCTTGAGATCTTCACGTGGTGGAGAGCAGGAATTCGTGGACTACACCTCTGTCCAGCAGGACAGAACCTTGAAGATGGCTCCGCGGCGGCTCGAAGGCGGAACGAACGGCGGCGGCGGCGGCACAGATGATCACCGGAGATAGAGGGGAGGGAATTGAAGATAGAACCACTGTAGAATTTGAGGTCGGAGGAGATGAACACCAGGGGAAGGGAGAGGGGCTCAAGAATCACTCTTGAATTTTCAACAATTTTCTCTTCATTAATGCTAACAAATGGAAAATACAACCTTTTATATGCCATGTGTCAAATCTAATCTACACCATTAGATCTAGGGGTGAGGAATGGAGGGCCTAGATTGGATGTGAATAACACACAAAAAATAATAAAATAGTAAGGGGAGAGGGGCGCCCCCTTGACCAAGGTAAAGAGGTTGAATGGGTAGGTAGCCTACCTTTGAAAAGTTTAACCCCTTGTCTCCCATGTGATCAATTGGCATTCAACCCTTCTAGATGGCCACCTAGGATGGTTGACCAGCCCCACATAGGTGACATGGACCAATGGGAAAGGGTTGAGGGCCCCCTACCTAGACCTACTACACAATTGCATAAAAATCCACACAATCTATGGGAATGACTCATTGGCTTATAAAGCCTTACATTTGCGTACATACTTTCCCAAGGATATAAACACAAACTAAAAGGATATAAATGCAAAAGAAAAAGTACAGGCTCGGCGTCGATTCCCATCAACTCTTCCCGGGTGGGAGGAACTCGACCCCGTCGAGTAGGGGTATGGATGCTCGAGTACTCCAGCGGATCCGTCACCGTGCCACGTACGCGGGTACGCTCCACTCCAAGTGACCGACACCTGCTCACTTCATATATACTCGATATGCACGAACTGCTATGGGCTAAAGGTGGACACTCCGAGTGGGGCACTCTCAAAAGGGAAGGAAGCGGCTCGAAGACTCACTAGGAATCACCGCTGAGTCCCTGTAGGTGACTGATCCGGGTTTAGATGTAGAACCGATCCCATGCTCATCGAATGAATCCACTCGCCTCTTACTCATAAGAGAACGACAACGAGCTTGCACAAGACATATGCAGACTCTCAAACTACACACAAACCATGCAAACAAACCACACAAGACAAACCACACAAGGAAAACACACCGACTCATATATGACCCTAGACATTCCTAATGTTAGTCCGACCCGTACATGGGTGACGGCGGACCAGGACACCCGAATGTGTGCCATGCGTGCATTTGACGTAACCAGAGGTTGACGTCATGGGGAACTCCTAGACATACTACGATGCACCAATCATGGACATTGGGCTTGGATGCGGGAAGTCCGGGAGGTGCGGGTGGTTTAGAGGGATCGGGGAAACCAAAGTCTTCCTTACCCCCGAATGATGGTTCGGACCTATGGCTATGTGGAGTTTGCTTGGCCCGAGTGGAAAAGGTGGGATAGTGAACTCCGCGGAAGAAGGGTAATGAGTATGAAAACTCGGGAGGTTCACTAGTGAAGGGGTCAAAAGGGTCGAAGAAGGTGTGATCCCATGAAGTGGGTTAAAACATGACATGGTCCCAAGTTTGGAATTCATAGTCACCGCCATACATTATGATCGGTGGGACGACGGACATGTGTAGAAAATAGGATTCCTCCCTTGGGCAAAAAGGAACGATGTCGGACTCGGGCGGCATCGGGAGGAGTAGAAGAATCTCCGTGGTGACACACCCCACGGTGCACAAGGAGGTAATAGATCCTAAGGCCGGATGGGTGAAGCTAAGACTAGCGGGTTGGTCAAAGCCTCGGGCCCAAAGATGTGTCAAATTCCATTATGAATCTAATCCCATAATAAGGTCGTCCAAAGTATCGACACGGTGACTAGACCGAAAAGTTGTGTGGTAGGAGTTGACGGGCACTAGAGATAGGATGGGGTCCATGGATGGGAAGGGAGGTGGGATCAAGCCATCCTTGAGCCAACGACGAAGCGGCTCGGCTATGAAAATGGTACCCGTTTGAAATACGGGTTGCTCGGGCCTTGGTGGTTCCAAATGAGAGGATTCCGTCAAATTCGGAAATAGAGGGGGATGACATTGGAACTCTCTCGAGTGGTGAAGGCCATGGTGTAGGCGGCTGGGAGGTGGATGCTTGTCGAAAGCCACCATACCGAGAAAAGTGTGACTCAAATGGCTCGACCACTAGAGCGACCGTATAGGATTCCGCTAGAAAGAATGCATTGCGGATAAGACATTCTAACTGGAAGTGAAGGCGCAAACCTCTCTGGAACTGAAATGCGGCCGTGTTTCTCTCCTCTCCCAAACCATGTTCCAACGAATACGTATGATATGCCCGAATGTACTCGGACACGGACCTATCTCCTTGGACGGGTCGACATGGGTTGGCCATAGTTGCCAAAATACGGGAATGGATCCCTAGGAATAGATATGCAAGGCCATTTGGACATGACACTAGACCGACTATGCAAGGTTGGGATGCATGCACACTAAGGACAAGACACAAGACTCGGTACAGGGCGGAGTTAATCGATCCGAAGATCACTTGCGCAAGTGTGCGACCTTCCCGATAGGCGTAGCCTAACGTTCGGACAACACCTTTTTATATACCGACTAATGGTATGCAAATGCAACTCCTAAGACCGACTTAGACACTTAGACTTAAATGACACTCTTTTTTTTTGTTTTGGACACCCTAGACTCAAACTCGCTCTGATACCGAATTGATGCGGGACGAGACCATGGACACGACAACAGTCCTCGGACTCTAGGTGAGCTCGTGATTGTCCCTTAACGAGGGAAGCGTCGGACGTGCGCGGTTGAGAAACCGGCAATGAGCTAGGGTGATCGATTCTCTTTTGTGCCCGGATCGGGTCACGGGACGGTAACGCTCTCTCTCGCAGCAGCGGTGATATAAATATAAAGCGAGCTAATTATCCCTACACATGCTCTCTAGCAGCGGCATAAATAAATATATATGAAGTAAGCAAAATGTCGAGAAGGGAGCGAAAACGATACCTCCACGCGCTCGGCATGGGAACGACGGACCCGGCCGAAACCCGTACTCCCGGAATAATATTACACACTTGTTACAGCAATGAAGAACTGTCCACTCCACACAGGGAGGTAAAGGGCGACACAATGGGGTCCGGAAGGACCGAATTCGGGTTGACGGGCGGCTTCTCGCGTCTCTTCGGCAGCACCCGAACTTGTGACTGTGGGGTCCACGTGCTGTCCGGAGGGGCCGTGCGGGACCCGGTGGCACCACTGGGGTAGGGACACTTGGGGCAGCGTTCCCTGGGCTGGCGGTATGCTGGAATGGTGGCCGGAGGCTGGGCGGCTCCATTCGGCACCGGTCGGATCAACGGGCCACGGATCTGCCGGTTCTATTTTTCGGCGCGCTCTCCAGCGAGAACGGACGCTGCGATCAGCCCCGATGTCGGATCGACATGAAACTGGCGCCGTTGAAAAGCTAACTTCAAATATTTCAATCTAAACCTACAGATCGGGACTGGATCTACACGGATCTGGGCTTGAGTGAATTTACAAGCTCCTATTGTGCACTAGCTGAAATCTCAGATTAGCATGGAACTTGTCTGAGAACTACCGTTGACCGTTAGGAAGATGTCCGATCCAGCTCCTGAGATCTTCATCAAAGTTGTAGGAAATTGAACCAGGAAGACGGCAATATGTTTTGTGAGAGGATTGGAGGTGGCTACGAGTGGTTATGATTTTTTCACTGGGATGTGATCGGATCTGGAATCTGGCTGACAGCACTGTAGATGAGGTAGAACACGATTTATGAAAAATGGATAGAGGGCTGATCAAAAATCAAGAAAATTCATGGAGTGAGGGGACGGTGGAAAGAGCTCCCAGTAAAATTGGGAGGGTTTGAAAAAATCAAAAAGATGGTCGGAGGTGGGAAACACATGGCTATTGTCACTGTAGATAGAAACAAGACAGATCTGGGAGAGAATGATGAACGAAAATGAAAAAAATACTAAATGAAGGAATTTGGACGTGAACATTTAGGTGGTGGTGGGGATTCAAGGTAAGAACACACCCGCAAAAGTTCAGCTTGAGATCTTCACGTGGTGGAGAGCAGGAATTCGTGGACTACACCTCTGTCCAGCAGGACAGAACCTTGAAGATGGCTCCGCGGCGGCTCGAAGGCGGCACGAACGGCGGCAGCGGCGGCACAGATGACCACCGGAGATAGAGGGGAGGGGATTGAAGATAGAACCACTCTAGAATTTGAGGTTGGAGGAGATGAACACCAGGGGAATGTAGAGGGGCTCAAGAATCACTCTTGAATTTCTAACAATTTTCTCTTCATTAATGCTAACAAATGGAAAATACAACCTTTTATATGCCATGTGTCAAATCTAATCTACACCATTAGATCTAGGGGTGGGGAATGGAGGGCCTAGATTGGATGTGAATAACACACAAAAAATAATAAAATAGTAAGGGGAGAGGGGCGCCCCCTTGACCAAGGTAAAGAGGTTGAATGGGTAGGTAGCCTACCTTTGAAAAGTTTAACCCATTGTCTCCCATGTGGTCAATTGACATTCAACCCTTCTAGATGGCCACCTAGGATGGTTGACCAGCCCCACATAGGTGACATGAACCAATGGGAAAGGGCTGAGGGCCCCCTAGCTGGACCTACTACACAATTGCACAAAAACCCACACAATCCATGAGAATGACTCATTGGCTTATAAAGCCGTACATTTGCGTACATACTTTCCCAAGGATATAAACACAAACTAAAAGGACATAAATGCAAAAGAAAAAATATAGGCTCGGCGTCGATTCCCATCACTATTGGGTCTCCAGTGGGTGAAGAGAGTGTTGGCTCTGGCCTGAACTAAAAGAAAGGGGTGTTTCTAGAGCGCGAGTGTGCGCCTGTCCTCCGAGAGCGAAGAGAAAAAGAGAAGAGAAGGGGGAGGAGCATGTGCTCCGTCTCCCCCCCCCTTATTCTTTTTTTGTTTTCTGCCTTGTTTTCCTTCCCTTTTGCTGTGATGCATGTATCTCCCCTCGTACCTGACGTTCGTGCAGAGAATAAAAGTATTAACTTTGCTAAAATTATGGTTTTCAATCCAGTTCCTCCTTTTCTCTCTCGAGCATGCCCTTCCCCATTTCCTTTTGCCCGGTTCTGAGACTTCTCCTTCCCATTCTCTACACAAGATGCCATCCGTTTCTACCATGATCACTTCGGGCTCCAGGGGCTTACTTCGACATAGTATGGTCTCCGGATAACCCCGCTTAAGGAGTGAATAGCAATGGCCGCCTATCTGGTAACACAACAAACCAACGTCTCGAACCTCATGTTTCATGTCCCGTGAGCCGTTGGGACCATTTGAAGGCTGGCCCTCGGGGTTTCCATGCTCACTCTGGGTTACAGGGAAACTCTCCTCAACTCGCCCCAGATTTTGGAACTCGTCTCGGATTCTTCCGTGGACGGGTCATCAATTATTTTTCACCCCACGAACCTTGTGTCTGAGGGAGGTGCTACCGAGATTCCGCTAGGAACGCGGATAAAAATAATAATAATAATAAATCAATACATGTCTTAACAATGCTAATCATGAAAAAAATGAAATGAATAAAAGACCCTTCCATGAACAAAAAATGTATGGACCCTCTTGAGGATGGGCTTTGTCTGGCCTTGATTTGTGCCGCGGCGTCGACTCCCAGGCACCCCTGGGTCGACTTCTCCAATTTCCAATGAATCGGCACCTTCACATCCCCCCCTTGCGCCGTATCACCTTCCCCATGCGCCGATACACTCTCCTTCTCTTCACACTTAACATCTCACTGCGTCGATACACATTCTCACGTAATACATGTGCCGATTCACATACCCCCACATGCTAACATGCCAACACCCACACTTTCCCACATGCGCTAACGGCAGGTGAATCAGCGCACACTTCCCTCCCCCATCGTCCCATGTTAAAAGAAAAAAGGGAAATCACATTCCCTCACATGCACCCACGTATCAACGTAATACATGAAACACACACACACACACACACAGCCCAAAGCGCCCAAACCACGGTGAATCGGCGCGGGCATTGTTCCCTTTTTATTTAACCCCTTTACTTTTCTTATTTCCACTCATATATTCTATTCACAAAAAAAGAGATAAAAAAAGATGGATAAATAAATAGATAAATAATTAAAATGACATAAAAGTAAAAAAATCAGTAAATCCAAGAAAGCTAACACAATAAAAAGAACAACGTAACAAAAATTGAAATAAAAAGAAGAATAAAAAAAGAAGAATGACGAAATAAACAAACAAAACGTTTATACAATAACAATCTTAATAAATGAAGTAAAACATATTCATGCTTTTAAATAAACAAAAAAAATAAAATAACCCTTTCAAAAAATATGCGATAACGATAATAACTTGTAAAAAAATTTGGCGTGCACCCATGCACGTGAACAACAAAAGAAAATCAAACAACCAAACAAAATTGTAAAAAAAAAGAGAACGATAACAAATAACTAAAAGAAAATGCATCCATGCATGTGAATAAACAATAAAAAATCAATGACCTAAATAATAATAACAAAAAATATATGAGAATGTCCGTTTCAGACCCCCGCTTCTCCGGACCCGGTGAATAGAATATCAATGTCACCCCGTAACGTCGAATTCGGATCTCAGGAGCCATCCCGACATAGCCATGATCCGACATTACCCTGGGCTGATAGTTCATCACACTTGACCCGTTTCTATCGAGAAATAATCCCGCATTCTTATTAAACTTGCCGCATACGCGGTAAACATTTACGCGGTTTCATCGCCGTTTTTTATGCTACAAACGCGGACTTCCATCCGAACATAAAATGGTCCGCGAGTGACCGACATATCTTTGAACATTTACACCCCAATGCGGGGTCTGTTTAAACACAATTCGAGATTTCATTCTCCCATTTCATTAATATTAATTTTAGGCTATAAGGCCCATTTTCCTAGCGATCAATCAAAGGTTTTTCGCTCTCCGAGGGGATGTAATTAACACCTTGGCCTTTACGGCGCGTCGAACTTTAGTCCCGACACGACACATTCACAATCATCTGACCAGTCAGACGGCGCACCTCTGGCTCCAGACCACTCCAGTCTCAGACCCTGAACACAATTTGTCACATATGTGACTGGCACGCCCACACACTAAAATAGATGAAATAAATAACCAAATAAATGAATAAACACGCGAAATAAAAGAATTAAAAGCATGAATAAAAGAATAAATAGATGTTCCAAAAGTGCATCAACAGTGCCACCCAACACAATGCCTTTGATAATAGCACGGCCACTGACACAACCTCCATGGCCAAAACAATCTCACGATAAGGGACAACCCTCACCAATTACTCAAAAATCTGCAAAACTCCACTCACCATAGGGATATCCTCCATTTCCTGCCATTGTTCCAATCTTGGAACTTGTGGATTATGGGCCCACCACGCTTCCACTACGCAACTTTGATCAGCCCATACAACCGAAGTGAGAAAATTCTGCATCTGCCATCAATTAATCTACACACTAGGCTGGCTGAATCAAGAAAACATGGTGAGGGAAAACTCAACCACCTTGAACATAAAACATAGACGCCCCTCTTGGTTTGGCAATCTATCTACTACATCATAGGCCTCTACTCAAACCACACCAAGAATCACAGCACCAGTCACATGGTGCAACATATATAACCTAGTTGGTAACTCTACTCTCTCAACAACATCAAAACACCCTACTGTAGGCACCGTAATTGCTCTAAGTTACTGTCAGAGTTTCAAATTTGACCCTTCGGGCTTGTAGCTTGGTCTAACACTATAGTGCAAAAAGTAAAATGAACGAAAAGTGATCGCCAGAAAAGTTTACTAGATTCCCATAAGAGAGATGATCGCAAATGCCTTTGAAACGAGAATATATGAGTTCTACCTATCCTCGATCTTGGCTGGCCAAGAACGGGGAGCTTGAATTTGCGAGTCAAATGTGAAGTCTTGAAAATCAACCAGCAAACACATAAAATAAACCCATTAGACTGTGAAAGTGTAGTATATGCTCAAATAGGACGCGAAGCTTGCAAATAGGGGTCAATCGTATTGGGAAGGGGGTTGGGAAGGGGGAATGGTTGAGACTTTTGACCACACACCTTCTTTATATTTTTGGGGAAAACCTCTTTAAAAAGGATCTAGGAACAACTATTGTGTATGTAATGCGATGTAAACGAAGGAGAATGTATGGGAACAAACTAAAAATGCAGCAGAAAAGTAAACAAAGGGAGAGAGATAGGGGTTGCCCGTCGACCAGCAGAAGGCGGCCAGGCTCGTGGCTGTTCAAGGAAGGAGGATGACCAGACCTATGGCCGTTCACTATAGAAATCAACTCCTCCGATGATGGATGCAGATGTTCTTCCACAAATGGAGCTTGGCTTCGATTTGTGTCTCGAATTGGTAGTACACTGGTGTAAGGGACACTCAGAGCTCTCCTAGTATTCTGGGGTCTCTCTCCCTTAGAATCTCTCAAGCTGCCCCCCTCCCTCGATGAACTTCGGGGCCAGCCCTTTCTACCCCCTTGAGATTTCCCTCTCCAAAAATCTTTTGAAAATGGGCCTCAATCCTCATGGAGGGGCTTTGGATTAATCTAGAGGTGAGGACAAGCATGGCAACGTGTAGCATTGGCCCAGAAAATTCAAGAATTTCTTCAAAAATTAAATAGATTTAATCAAACATTTAATATGGGCTTAAAAGGTTAAATGGACTAATTAATAAATTAAAAGGTTAAAGCCTTAGGAATTGAGGCCCAATTATCAACCACTAGTTAGAGCCCACTTAATAGCCTTAATAGGCTTAATTAATAAATTTCTTTGGGCTTAATTATTAAAAGGAAATGGGTCCACTTAAAATGGGCTGGAGAGGGGAAATCTAACTACCCGTACGGAGGGCCAAACGAGGTCCGACTTGACCCAACGAGGCCCAGCTCCTTGAAGTGGTAGCCCCAGGGCCCACTTAATATAAGCCTAATAACTCACTCAGATCAAGCACTTCCTAGGCGGCCTTTGGGTTGGGAAGTCCGAGCATCAGTTCGATCGGGAAAGCTCCTTCGGAGTCCAGTATTCCTTGCCCAAACCACGCACTCATCGCTCGGGAGACATCTCCTGGGCCAGTGTCTCATGCTTGGGTTAACTGATGGAAGCTTATCTGTACGGCCGTTACGTGTCCCTTAAAAGCTGGGAGCTCAAGGGGATAGGGGAGACCAAGAGTCCGCATGCTATAAAGAGCCCGCAAGAAGGACATAACCCCCCTCGAAACTCCTCAGCTTACAGGGATCATTCACTCAACGAGCCACTATTTAGACTGGAAGAGCCCTACTGTGAGAAGCTAAGAAAAAAACCCTTAGCAGGAACCACTTCACCACTTGGTGGAGAGGGATCTCGCACCCTCATCTTCCTCCTAACCCCTCCCTTCGCACCCATGCTCTACTACATTTGCTGATTTAAGCATCGGAGGGTCTTTCCCGGGGATTCATCCCTTGGCACCTCTGACTTATTTCCCTTCTTGCAGTTCGTACCTTAAGCATAAGTGGTCATCCTCTTCCCCGCTCTGGAATAGCGTGAGATCGCCCCTCTTCATCTAGCGCCATCTGTGGGAAACGAACAAAGAGCCATCATGGTGCGAAGAAGTTCTGACAGGAGGACTGCCGGTGACATGGGAAATGCCCAGGTTACAGAAGAAGGTTCACCTTCCCTCCCCAGGGAGAATTCCTCATTAGGCAACCACACCAATGAAATACCTCCATCGGTGACGGGGGAACAGCTTCCCAGCGGTAGTACCAACACCCTCCAAACCCTCAACGCAAAACTAGATGTCCTCGTGGACCTCATGAGGGCCCAGGCGGCCAGGGAGGAGAAGTCGCATCTCCCCCGGAAAGCCCCCCCCCCCCCCCGATGCCTCCCAGTAAACCGATTGAGGCCATTTTACCCTCTGGGGGCGGCGGCTCATCCGCAACCAGTCAGGAGGACCATCGCATGCCCCTCCCCCGGTGTAGGAAGCCTCCTCCACCCCAAGGAGGGAGAAGCCCAGAGCATGCCGACCGTTCCCATAAATTGAGGCCCCCGAGGAGCACCGGGACAGCATGCAAGTGCATCTCCCCAGCCCTTCGGGTCAATGGCCGCCAGAGCTGTCTCTCCGGTTGTGAGACTTTGAGAGGTGTTTCGTAGAGCAAGAGCGCGCCCTCCGCGCCTTGCAGAAGACTTCTTCTGTGGAAGACGATAGCGATCCCCGTTCTCCGATTATATCTTGAAGGTCGAGATTTCCCCCAGGATCTCACTTCCGACCCTCAAGTCGTATGATGGCTAGGGAGACCCGGCCGATCACTATGACAACTTTGAAGCCCTAATGACCTTGCATGGGGCCTCTGACGTGATTAAGTGCCGAGCGTTCGTGACCACTCTGGTTCAGGACGCTCAGGCATGGTTCAGGGCCCTCGCCCCCGGCAGCATCCCCAACTTCAAGCAATTCGGGCGAGTGTTCAAGAAAAGCTTCTCCGACAGCGGTCCTCCCCGGTCAGTGGCAGGATTACTAGCCCTCAAGTAGGAACAGGGGGAGAAGCTACGGGCTTATATCAATCGATTCAAATCAGAAGCCCTACGCATCCCCCGCCTGGATGTTGCCTTGGCCATCACCGCACTAACCGGGGGAACCCACGATGAGAACCTACGGCGCGAGCTAGTGCTTCATCCTCCCACCTCCCTCATCGAGATAGTGACCCTGGCCCTACGCCACGCAGAGTGTGAGGAAGTCCTCAACGCCTGCCGAGGCACGACAGGCTCGGGTCAGGAGCGGGATAAGAAGAGACTGTCCGAGCAAGGGATAGGTCAAGGAAAAGGGCAGAACCAAGACAAAGACCACAAAGAGCCGTCCTCAAAGTATAAGCGGTAAACCCCCCTTATCACTCCCATCTACGAAATCTACGAAGACATCAAAGGCTTGGGTCTCCTCCACCAGCCTGAGCCTATAAAGGCCAAGCACCGCAATCGCCGCAAGCATTGCCTATTCCACAGTGATCACTGGCATCACACCAGCGATTGCCATCAACTTCAAGATGAGATCGAGTGCCTCGTCCGTCAGGGACACCTATTCCGATACGTGTCCAGACAGAAGGAAGACCAAGGCGGCCCCAAAGAAATCGACAATGCCCCTCGGGGAGTCCACATCAACGTCATCGCTAGTGGCGCGGCATCAGGAGGAGATAGTAGCCGAGGAAGAAAGCATCCCACCGAGTGGGAGAGCCGAGCCTCCGCTGAGTCCCCTAAGGCCCCGCAGGTGATTGAACCGCAGGCCCTGGTATTCTCCGACCCAGACTTGGAAGGGTTAACCACTCCGCATGACGACGCTCTCGTTGTATCGGCTACAATAAACCATTGTAACATAGATAGGGTCTTAGTTGACAATGGTAGTGCCCGTGATCTATTATCCTACGAATGTTTCCTCAAGATGAGAGAGAATCCATCTAAACTCCGCCCGATCTGAACCACCTTTGCGGGTTCAACGGCCAGGCAACTTATCCCGAGGGAGCCAAGAGCCTGCCAGTTACTATTGGCACCCCACCCAAAACCATTACGGTTATGGTGGACTTCATTGTGATTAAAGGGATGACGGCCTATAACGCCATCTTCGGCCAAGGTATCCTCAGCCGAATGAAAGCGGTGCCCTCTACCTTTCACCAAAGAATGAAGTTCCCCACCAAGTATGGCGTGGGGGAAGTCTGAGGTAACTAGGCATTGGCTAGATGGTGCTATATAATCTCAGTCAAAGCCACGAGGCCGGAAGGGAAAAGCAAAGGAGTAAAGGGAATCGAGGAGGGACAAGCAACATCTGAGCCTGGTGGCGAGTTGCTAACGATCTTCCTCAATGGTGACCCGACTCTAGGACTCAAGATAGGAGCCGATCTACCACATGAGGAAGAAGAAAAATATAAAGATTTCCTTACCTAGTACATCCAAGTATTTGCATGGTCAGACGAGCACCTTCCCGGGATCCCGGGAGACATGGTGATGCACAAGCTCAACCTCGACCCCACGGTGAAACCTATGCAGCAACGCAGGAGAAAGCACACCCTGGAGAAGCAAACGGTCATCAAAGAGCAAGTCATCAAGGGGCAAAAGGCTGGCCTCTTTCATCTGGACCTGTACCTTACTTGGGTCGCCAACGTCGTCCTAGTACCAAAGGCTTCGGGGAAGTGGCAAATGTGCGTAGACTTCACCGACCTCAACAAGGCTACCCCGAAGGATTGCTACCCACTGCCAAGCATCGATCAACTGGTTGACTCAATCTCTGGCAATGAGTTACTCAGCTTCCTGGGTGCCTACTCCGGTTACCATCAGATCAGGATGGACTCAGAGGACATCGAGAAGACCGCCTTCATCACTGACTTTGGCGTACATTGCTACACCCAAATGCCGTTTGGGTTGAATAACGCTGGAGCAACATATCAGAGACTGATCAACCACATCTTCGAGGGACAGCTCGGTCAGAATGTTGAGGCCTACATTGATGATATGCTCGTCAAAACGCCGAAGGCCAAAGACCATCTTGCCGACTTAGCCGAGACCTTCGACACCCTCCTGAGGTGCAACATGAAGGTCAACCCCGCTAAATGTGCCTTCGGAGTCAGATCCAGGAAGTTCCTAGGCTTCCTGGTAACTCAGCATGGGATTGAGGCCAACCCCGGCAAGGTTCATGCCATCCTGAACATGTGGCCACCCACTTGCATCAAGGATGTTCAACGCCTTACAGGGTGCATTGTTGCGCTCAACCACTTCCTGTCCCGGGCGGCCGAACGATGCCTACCTTTCTTCAAACTATTGAGGGGACCCAAAATGGCATCTGCTACGTTCGCCTGGGATGAGGAATGTCAGAAGGCGTTCGCCGAACTCAAGGAATTCTTGGCCTTGCCCCTGGTGCTGTCCAAGCTAACCCCGGGCGAAGCTCTACACCTTTACCTCTCGGCGACCGCTTCCACAGTGAGCTCGGTCCTAGTTAGGAATGACGTGGGGGTCGAGAGACCAGTTTACTATACCAGCAAGGTGCTTAATGAGGCTGAAAGAAGGAACCCCGTAATCGATAAACTAGTGCTAGCCTTGGTTACCTCAGCCAAGCGCCTCCGACCCTATTTTAAAGGGCACTCCATCGTTGTATTGATCGGTGAACCCCTGAAGAAGATTCTCTTTCACCCTGAATCCTTGGGACGCCTCGTCAAGTGGGCCGTCATGCTCGGGGCCTACGACATCTCGTATCGCCCCTGCTCGGCCATCAAAGGACAGGCCCTCGCAGACTTCATCCCCAAAAGCA